>JBBMOL010000039.1:3480427-4875055 GCA_037954665.1 Laguncularia racemosa | reverse complement strand
TAGTATCAAAGTTTCCCATATTTAGAAATCCTATACTGCATTTAAATGTGGTAAAGCATACCATTTGTGTTAATCTTGATCATCCATATATACATATAGTCAAAATGCAACAGTATTTTTTATATAACAAATGCGTTTATCTTTTTTTAAAAAAATAAAAAATTAGCAGATAGTTTTTTACTATTTTTTTAAATTCTAATTACTATTATAACTGTTAAGAAAGTAGATAAATGAATATAGTCAATCCATTAGAAAAGCAGTATTAATGTGGTTAATACATATTAACTATTTATATTTTGAATGCAATGATGGCAGTTGAGGGTACGCTCTGTGTCGCTGGCCAGTTCCTACCATCTTGAATTTTCTTTCCTTTCTTTCCAAATGCGTTGCATCATCCCAAGATTCCCACGGTCCCACGTGCAAGTGGATGGAGATGTCCATCGGGCTACTTAAGCAACCCTTGCCGGCCCATTTACTCCTAGAATATGATAGATATTAAGGCGTTAAAATGTCAAAACAGTTACTGTTTGCGGGGCCTCTTTATTCTATAAGCTTTTCTAATAAGATTAACCCGATTCGAATTCCTTTATGTAATAGCTATAATATATAATTGGTAAAAAAAGAAAAAATATATATTATTTAAAAATAATTATCATAAAAATTGCACAAAAACTTATATACTAATATTTATTTCAGATAAATTTTTATTACAAAAAAAAAAACTTATTTAAGTATTTGTTTCACCTCATTAAATTTTAAACCAAACTTATAACACATATATACGTGTTTTCATCGCTCCAACTTGTGAAACAAAATTAGTACATTTTATTATATTTACAATACTCTAGAAGAATAGGAGAAAAACATCTTCCCTCATTATAATACAATTTATGCCATGCCATGCACCCAGGATGTGTATTTACACCTCCACATAAATAAGTAAAGGCTAAATCTACTAAATACCACAATTATTTAATAATCTTCATAAACTCTTAACTACTAGCATCTTCAATTTACATATTTCAATTTTTTATAGGAAAAAATCCCAAACTTCTCCAATTATCAACTAAACCAAAATAAATTATCTAAAATTGGAAATAATATTGAGTATAATTATAATAGTTCTAATCCAAATATCAAATCACATTATATTACTGTTTCAATATGCTTGTGATAGCTCTCAACCATCTTCATCATTGTGATCATAAAATACTTCATACTCATCAGTAACACAATCATAACTTGAAATTTAAAAAATCTAGTATAAGCCATTGGACAAAATATGCACATGCAACACTCACACAAAAGCCCTATAATTACCAAATGCAACCTTCAATAATTTAATTATCTCAATATAATTAATATGTCAAATCAACATAATTCTAACAACTAAAATTTTGAATAACTCAAATTCTACTGCTAAACAAGATAAAACATTAGTTAAAAGTCAAATTGCAGACGCCACATGTAGGAGGCAACTTCTTAATATTAACGTTGGCCTCGGAAGTTGATGGTATTAATTAACTACTGCACACACCTTGTTCACTCCTCCGCTATGGGGTTTTAAGGAAACTCTCTCTCTCTGTGTTTGATCTACTATAGTTGGCAGATCCTTTTTCGAAGAGAACAAAGACTTGGATCATGTGGACGAGGAAGTCATCGTTAACATCTTCATCGGCCGTGCTGTTTCCCAATCTTCACCATGTTGTTGTTATTGCTGTTGCTGTTTGCATATTTTAGCAGCTACTCTACCCATGTGAAGTTCAAGCTCAAACTACCAATGCTACCACCGATCCCTCTGAAGGTTTTATCTCTTTTAACTCTCTACCTCCGATTCCCTTTTACTTATCGTGCATATCGAGAAATGGAAAATTAATTCTAATCTCTTACGAAGTAGTTATAGCTTTTCTTTTACCTATCATCATGACATGCTTTAATGGTGAGGTGAGGCTTGACATGTATGGAGTGCTAAAGCACTATTCTAGTTCGAATCTAATTGAGGAATGGGACAAGAAGGAGATGCCTTCCTTCGTGAATCCAATCCCTTCCTTAAGCGATTATAAAGCACGCCGTCTTTGACGCACCATGGCAATTATTACCTCTTTCCTTTCAAAAATAGATAAATAAATAATAATACTATGTAAGTATACAATATATATTTCGATGTAAATATTGATATAAAGTAGTACAGTGTTAATTTATCTATTTAATTATTAATCATATGAGCCATAATATATGCCCTTTAATGGCGGATGATGATTCACGAGAAAATAATCTTCTATTCACACATTATGACACAATTCAAGCTAATAATATCCATTATTGTCATATTAATCATCGCGTGGGTACCTTATATACGTCTTCGTAATTATTAATTTATTTAAACACACACCACTCCTTGAAATTATTATTGTAAACTTTTTGTACGTGTAGGTTATGCTTTCTATGGTCGAGGATTGATTAGGATAAAACATGTGCTGCATACCACAATCCGCTTACGGTGGGTGCTATGCTGACATAGACATATTTATGTTTTTCAAGAGTTTGGTCATGTATATACATATATGTATACTAGCGCACGATATGCATAACAAGGAAAATGACAACTTTTTATTATTCCCTTTTAAGTCAATATGCTTTTAAGAAATAGATCTCCCCCATTTATTTCTCTTAATTTTTATCAATTTACTTTTCTAAGATAATACAATGTGTTAAAATTATAGGTAAAAATACAACTTTATAATGATGTTACGGAATATTTGGACAATTTCAATTATTATTTAAAATTGAATAACTAAAGAAAATCTACATCCATGTATTCTACCTTTAAGAGGAATGATTAGTAGTTTCCTTTTTTTCTTTTAAATTATATTATTATCTTCATGCTGAAATTAGAATAAATAAGATAGTAACAGTAAACAAATTCGAAATGGACTCGATTAATTTCTTTTAAATTTGATTTATCTAAGCTGTTATCGTTTTGGAAATGGCAGTGCAAATAATAAATTCGGTATTTCAAAAATGGGGCATTGAAGCCAGGGCCGATCAATGGAATATAAGCGGTGAGCCATGTAGCGGAGCAGCCATCGACGACACAACTTTCGATGACGGAGACCATAACCCTTTCATAAAATGCCACTGTTCCTACGATAACGGCACCACTTGCCACATCACCCAACTGTATGTCTTTATTGTTATGTCTACTTAAGTCTTTGAAAGGATTTCAATTTTGAATAGCTGCTGTGTTACCGTTGCTTCTAGTGATAAAATGATGGTGGGAGATCAATGTGATTGCCAGTCTTACAGAGAATATCAATAAAAAAATGACTTCTTGTCGATTGGTAATTTCTGTGTGGCAGATAACAGCCACCTAAAGACTGGCGGCTCCATCATCTTCCACTATACTTACCATTAAAAGAAACCAGACGAAGACACCCCGACATTATTATGTGTACTTACCTGTATTTATATTTATTTCATTTTTGTTTTTGTGTTTGTGGCATGCTTTATTTCAGGAAGGTGTTTGCATTGAGTGTTAATGGAAGTATCCCTGATGAGCTTTGGAATCTCACTTACCTCTTCAATCTGTACATTTCCTTTCCTTCTTCTCATTTCTATTTACCAATTCTTTTCCTTTTTGGGTCTCAGCAATGCATTTGCTTGGTGGAAAATGTTTTTAGTAGTGATCACAATTGTCAAATATTATATGCTATTCGTAAAAAATCTGCGCTAAGGAGGAGCTCCTCATAGTGGTGACTCTCTGATTTCTGTTTTGAAAAGGCATTTCAAACCTTTTCAGAATTGTTCGTAATTTATGATGATGGTAGGCAAATGGTGAGAATTCTCTAAGTATCTTGCTGGAAGAAATTAATTAATATAGTAAAGAAAAAGAAAAAAGAAAAAGAATAGAGGGATAGATAAAAATATGATACATAGAATTTGGTTAAAGTGGATAAAGTGGGGATATGCATCCATAAATATATTAAGAAAAGTACCAATTGGAATTCTAATTAAATATATTAAGGTAATTACTGAAAAAATCATAGATAAAAAATTATAGAAAATTAAATTTTTTAATAAAGAAAAATAGATCAGAAAAAGTATCAATTGATAATTTAAATTGAACACATTCCCATGTAAATTTTTGTCATGATCAATACTTGAATATACCTAAAGAAAATTGTGTAATATAGAAATTATACTTAGTTATGGTATGGAATAATAAAAACCCATTAACCCGGAATTTGCGTCATGTGCATGAGAAAAGAAAATTGCATATTATATAATTGTCTTAGATTACAAAATTAAGATGTGCAACAGAAATGCCTGTTCGTTATTCAGTACAGACGAGAGACTCCAACTCAAACAATATTTGAAAAACATTATCTACTTTCCATCTCGTGGACTCCACGAGTTTTGCCTTTTCTGAAGTCTAAAATGGAGTAGTAAAAGTACAACTGGCAACTCAAAACAGTACCCTAAAAAAAATGTAGCAAAGTGGTCCACTCGTAGCATTAACACCTACGAGGAAGTTGCATCAATAGACAACCCAATCAAGTGGTTATTATTTGAGGTAATGGCATCAATTTTGTATAATTTTGAATTTCAAATATAAAATGATAAAACTCTAGGAGGCTAGAGTGGGGCTCCCTCTAGATAGACATCATACCTAACATCTAGGCAAAACAACAGCACCACCGGTCACACAACACTCCCCATAGAAACACTCCCAATATAGAGATTACACAACAAACACTATAATACGCATTATTAGAGCTTCTTCTTGCATAGATATGGTTAAAAGGGTATATATCCCATGTATATTTGGTCTTGTATCAGCTGATGAACTAATCGCAATAGATGTTAGGTAAAACAAAGCAGGACATCAAAATGGTATTAAATTAGCCAACTCCACTAATGGGAATTAGGCTTGAATGTTTTGTTGTTGTTTTTGTTGATTTATTTTCATCCATTATTAGATACCTAGGTAGAAGCTTTTCTACCTTTCTAAGTAACATAAGTGGTCTCCTGTGGGCACATACTCATGGCTTGGTTTTCCACAGGAACTTGGCTCAAAATCTACTAACAGGTTCCTTACCACCTGCTGTTGGCAATCTAACTCGGATGAAATACTTGTGAGCTCATATTCTCCACGAACTCATTTCAATTGGCATTTGATAATTTCCTTCTTTTTTATTACTTTGCTAATGTTTAGTCAATTATATATCCTCTAGCTCTGTGGCCATCAATGCATTATCGGGAGAGTTTCCAACAGAAATTGTGCAGCTTACCGAGTTGATATCCTTGTAAGTTATCACCCTTTTCAAATTAGTGATTTGTCAAGATAGTGCCTATTCCAAGAATTGGTTTTTATCTTACAAAAAGTAAAATGGAAAGACATTCTTGGTGTTGACCCTCAGTTTGAATTATGATAAGGAAAAAACCTTTTGCATATGAAGTGGAGATATATTCGTATATTAAGAAAAGGTGATATCAGTGAAATAAGATAGGATCATATAATTTGATTAATTACATATATTGTGTATCATATAACATGAAGATGGAGAAAAAGAGATTCTGAGTTTTATGTTTCTTCAATTGACGTTGTGTGTGCATGTGTCGTTTCTTTCCAACTTCACGGGGCAATTTCTATTCATTGTGTCATTGTTATTTCATTGGAACATTAATTTTGTTATGCATCATCTATTACCCCTTCAATATGTGATAAAGAGATCTGCTCGGCCAAATATTATTGATGAAGAGCAATTCATCTACCGATTAGTTCTCCTGGAAATGTCTCCAAGAAAAAAAAAAACAGTTGACAATTGATTATATTGCAGGTGGTTCGGGACAAACAACTTTTCAGGCTCTCTACCATCTAAGATTGGCAACTTACAAAACCTGGAGCAACTGTATGTCTTCTTATGATGCTTGTTATTCAAACATTTCCTTTTTGGTAGTCTTTGGTGAAATGATGTATGAAAATACAAATATGGTAAGTTCTTTCTACGACCACAATGAAAAGCATTTTTATATGCGTAAGTTCACAAGAGGAAGACTCGATTTATTCCCCATGTTTCATCTTGTTATAGTAGTCCTCCTATCATTGGATTGGCTTGTCATCCTTAGAATGGATTGTGACATTTTACCCTTACTTATATATGCTTATTTTAGTGCAACCATCTTTACCTTATACAACATCTCTCGAAACTTCATATATGTGGTCCTTTTCTTTATTGCCTTTTTGGGAAACGGCCCTTCTATAGAATATCTTAAAATGAAAAGCATTACCATCTTCAAAATTTGTGCTAAATTTTGACTGCCAAGGCTTGAGACTGACAAATCAATATAATGGCGGCAGTTCCTTTGGTAGCGCAGGACTCAGCGGTGAGATTCCCAAAACATTTGCCAATCTTAAAAAGCTGAAAATTTGTAAGCATTTCAATCTATATGACAATCTTTTATGTTAGTTGTCAATTACGAGTTAAATTTTTTAAGGAAATAACATTGTATACATGTACGATAGTATATGGTATAAACTTATATGGGTGGCAAGATAAAAAATCTATTAATGAAATAGAAGAATCTACTTCTTGGATTTAGTTTGTTATATCCTCTTTATAGTTTGTATTGATTTTCAGCTTCTATGATCACAGGTGGGCATCAGATAATGCCCTTACGGCAAAATACCCGACTTCATAGGAAGTTTGCCAAACCTTACTCAATTGTAAGTTTCTTTGCGGCCCTTGAAATAGAAATTCTAACTTCCAATTGCCAAATTTTTCTATTTATGAAGATTGTCAATTTGGTAATAAACAAAAATTTATGTTTAATGACACACCATATATTAGGTGTCAAGTTCACTCTTACATTGGTTAAATGTTCCTTAGGATACTTCAAGGAAACTTCCTTCGAAGGTCCAATTCCTTTGGCAATTTCCAATTTAACTTCGTTGATGACTTGTGAGTGCCTATGCCATTTACTATCAACTTTTAACTGTTATTAAGGTGAACTGTGACAATGTTATGTGTTCAATATTGTAGGCAAATAAGCGATGTAACTAATGGGAGCTCTTCATTGGGATTTATTAAGGGTTTAACAAAACTAAAGATTTTGTAAGGCGGAGAGATTTGGCTTATCTTTGATTTTTCGCCTTCTCCTTTATATATTTAAAATATTCATTCCCTTTTGCAGGTCTTGAGAATAACAATATTTCAGACTCTATTCCATCAGATATTCGGAGACTATCAATCTTTATCTCAACTGTAAGCCAATTCTTTTATCAAATATTTATTGAAAAAAATCAAACAAGTTTAAGTGAAGTTTGCTTCTTAGAGTATCTTCTAAAAATATCCACTTCGGACATTCTTCGTATTGAGTAGCACTATAACCAACTAATCCAAAAGATTAATTTATAGATTCGATTAGGTTTTATATATATTTCTTGACACTTTCCTCGCTTGTAGGTTGAGACTTTAACTAAACCTTATCAAATGGATGACATAATAAAACCCAATGAAATAACAAGTGAAGAAGAGTGCCAAGTAGTAAATATAAAGCCCATTCTAAATCTACAAACTAAAACCTTTATGTCACATATGGTATAAAATCGTGATCCTGATCCTATTTCCTTTTTCATGTTTGGAAGCACTTTTAAAAGCCAAAATTGCAATTTTTTGAAATAACAATTCCAACTTTATGGGGGAATTCGACTCCACCTTTAAGGGAACAAAATCATGATTTCACTTTTAAGGGTACAAAATCGTGATTTCAATCCCTTCACGTTAATGACAATTATTTAAATTATCTTTTTACCCCCATCAATGTATATTTATTATATTCACTAATTAAAGATATTTTTTATAAATATTATTCCATTTCATGAACATTTGAAACATAAGAATGAACTTAACATTCCATTTCCAATTCCATTCCAATCTAATCCATTCCATTTCATTTTGGATCATTCTTACATACCAAATGTGATATTAGATTATTGGATTGTAGTGCTAACCTTAACATGGTATTAGAGTAGAAGGTTTTAGGTTTAAATCCTTGTGTTGCCAGTTAACCTTATCAGGTCTACTATAGGAGGCCCCACCAACCTTAAAAGATAGATAACGTTCATAAGAAAATGGACAAATACATATGAGCTATAGCTATTTATAAATACATATGCATAGATGTCTTCTTTTTTTCTTTTTTTACATAAAAACACATCCACAAAAACTCCTTAAACATACGCTACTGACTCCACTCTCAAAATCCCCTAATTTTGGTGATGCCTCTTAATCTTCATTTATACTTGAGGATGAATAAGTATCTATCGGACTCACTATTAGTTAAATAAATATATAAAACAACACTTAACAAAGCACATAACAAAAGTACATAAATACCAAATCAAAGTACTGGCACAAAGCAATATATATCCACATCAAAGCTAGGCGCAAGTGTGGGATTAAAAGGTAGGGGAGCCATCATCAATATCATCAAAATCTCTTACATGTTATTACTATATAAAGAATAAAGTATAACCTTAAAATGCCAAACTAAAAAAAAATTGAAGTCTAACTCATCACTCTTTTCTGTCGTAAAATTCATCTATGATGGAATCTTAGTAATAGATATTATCAATTATGATCTAGGTGTCATACATTGGAAACCATATATATATAATACATTATGATGAGGATCAGCTAGCATGAAAAAGGAATGAGCCAAAATTCCATGATCCATTACATGGCATTAGAGGCCGATGACTCGAGCTAGAGCTAAAAGGATGAAATATTTTAGGAATATTATATATTTGCGTGAACAATACATTAAATGATACATTCAGTTTTGTTATTATTTGTTGGTTTGTTTTCCATATTATTTAGTTACCTACTTGGTGACACAAGAATAAGGATTGAATAGGTAATTTAAGATTTCCATATTGTGTTAGTTTTTTTTTTCATTGTATTCATGTGCTATATATACCGTGCTAGGAGCTGGCTAAAAGAACAACTTTGATATATGAAAACACATCTTTTTTGTGAGATACGAAATACCTCTTTTTGTTCTTTTGCAAAACAATTTTTCCGTAGAATTCTTAACCAAATTACTAAGAATACCTATTAATAACTTAGGTTACAGTCAATGGGTTTGATTGGGATCTAGTGACGCATCGCTTATTTAAGACAATCCTTAGGGTAATTAAAATCAACTAGCATCATCGGGGTTTTAGGTTTAATATACCTAGGGTTACACGCATCACATTTTATGATGTATATGCATAACTTTATCTATAATTTATAATATAATTTACTATATAGATTAAATCATATAAAATATAATTGATACCTATATGGCCTATATATAAGTTAGATGATATTTGATTATATCAATTACAAAATATTAATCATTTATAGTGTATCTTATAATTGGTATATTAACTAGTGCAAGAAGACAAAAAAAAAAAAAACTAAATTAAAAAGCTTCATAAAACAAAATAAGATAATGAAAAGACAAAAAAAGGTTAAAATGTAATGAAATTTATACTAATGCCATGTAAACAAATTTTATAATGAAAAGAAAATTCATAAATGAAAGAAGACACAATATGCTATATATAATAAAATTTCTAGCCTTGTCATAGATGAAAGCAATAATGTAACGGCTGCACTTGTGTAATGATGATAGTAAAACGTAGCATTTCAATTATAAATAATTTATAATATTTGATTGTGAGTCTATCATGTGCTCTTGAAAAGGATGTTTTCACATTTCAATAGCCTAACTTATAAATGCTAAATAGATTTTATAATTGATAGCTTTGAGGGAGAGAGCATAATCAATTAAAAGTTATTAGTTTCTACCAACAAACTAGGTGGCTCATTAATATTGTTGAAATATATGGCAAGTGATAATCTTGATACTAGATTTAAATAAAAAGTTGTTTCTTTTTATCAATAAAAAAGAAAAAAAAAATAGAGCACACTAATATATTTCAAAATTTACCCAACATAACTAACTAAGTTATTTCAAATTGATAAAAGGGTACACAACAAACCTTGTTTAGCAGGTTGTGATTTAGGTATTGAATTCTTAAGGGTTTCACTATTTTTTTTTGGGTAAATTCCTTATTTTCTAAATTATTATCTTAATAATTTTTTAAATCTCTCTCTCACTATTTTACCAAGTGTCAAAACATAGGATGTAGGCTTGACAATTGTTATGCATTCATTATTTCATAAAACCATGGATTTAAAAATAAGTCTAAATCCATTTACTACAATTGTAGAATAGTTTAAATAGCTATAGACTCTGGGTTTAGCCTATTTGATTTATTTAATTTGCTAAAAGTTGGGTTTTAAGTGCTATTATGTATATTTAAACCATTTGAAATGTAGGCTTGCGTCTTGGGCTTTTGTATGTGGGCTTGGGTTGAGAGCCCTTTCCATAAATTTTAACTTCAAATTATGAGCTATGTACTTGCATTGGGCTTAAATCAATAAAAGCTTATTATCAAATGAAATATTTATTACTTTAAATTTTGAAAATCTAATTATATGAACTCACTTCATCTGATTTTTATAATTTCATCACAATGTTTGAACGAAAATCGAGATTATTTTTCAAAAGTTTAAATTCAGTAGTTTAAAAAAAGGGATATTATATACCCATCTAATTAAGTCAAACACTTAATAAACCTTAATTTTTTATTGGGGTTCCATCCAGCTTGCTTTATATGCAATGTAAAGGGATAAATTTCTTGTATATGAGCTCCTTTTGAGTCTTGATTTTCCAAGATGCATCTCTCATATACTGGTCAACTTCAACGCTAAATTGGTTGACTTCAACTCACATCTATATTTTTGTGCAGAGACTTGAGCTTCAACAACTTAGTTGAGCCTATTCCAGATGCGCTTTTCAATTTGACTGATCTCAAATTCTTGTAATAGACCTCCTTTGCATAATAATTCTACATGTGCCTTGATGTAGCCATTAGAATCATGAAGCATTAACATTGCACTGTACTACAGGTTCCTAAGTAACAACAGCTTGAACGGTACCCTCCCAGCACAAATAAGTCAATCCCTAAGCACATTGTGAGTTTTATGAGATTTCCAAGTGATGATTTCCACTAAAAATTAGATGACATTTCTTATTTCTAGTTAATCACCAATCAATGATTTACAACTTATATCAGCCCTTTTGGCTTAGATCCCTCTGAAAGATGAAAATGATAATAATTTCAATAAATGATCTTTTTACTTATTTAGGGTTTACTTACTCCTAACCATTCTATTACTTACAGAGATGTATCTTACAATGACTTAATGGGAAGTTTGCCCACTTGGGTTAATGAACAGAACAGGCAGCTGTAAGATTTATCATACTCTCAATTTGAGAGATAAATGCCTGTAATTTTCAAATGACAAAGTTCATGTCTGATTTTGCAGTAATCTGGCTGGAAATAACTTTACAATAGACAACAACGATACCAGGTAATTCTCTTCATTCCTCTTCATATTATTCTTGATCAAGCATTAACTTCAAAAATGGTGTACTCACTGTTTATGCAAATGTTTGCCTCTATTACGATTACCGTCTATCCCCTTTGACTATCCTTCTCAACTATTTTCTCCTGGAACTTTTCTACGTTTGACAATGCCCACGAATATTAAGCTCCATTTGCAACAAATCATATAGCCACTAATGCATATGAAAAGGAGAAAAAAAAAGATAGCTCTACAGAGGAGAAACACAAATTGGAAAAATATGAAAAGATGACAACTAGGCCTGTCAACTGGTTGGGCTAGCCATGGAGCTGCCTGGACAGATTGCTTGGATGTGCTTGCACTAAAAGGATATAGATTGGAGTTGCCATAGCCTGTTCTACTTGATTTGAAGGTCTTGAACGTGGAACTTTGGCATTACTTATCACTAATGATGTGATTCTCTCAACTGCTGCAACCATTTGTATCATATTCCTAATAAAGAATTATCCACTGTAATATTTTCTAGGTTTCCCATCAAGCTTTATGGTATTGCTTTCTAAGTAATTCTTTTCTTTTCCCCGTTGTAGCTCTTTGCCAGCAGGACTTCGCTGTCTACAACAAAACTTTCCCTGTAATAGCGGGGCCGGGAGATGTAAGTGGAAACATCTTCTTCATTCTCGATGCAAATATTGATTTCTGAACATAATAATAGTTCTAACTAATAAAATTATAATAAGTAGTGCTTTTGCTTTTCAGCTGGATTTTTTAGTGCTATTGAAAATTGACAAAGCCCTGGTAAAATTGTTTATGTTGATAAGGAAATATCTAATAATTATCAGTATCAGCACAAGACCACCTTGTTCCATAACGCCTTACCATTCAACTTTATCTATTCAGTTGTACGTAAAGGTGATGTCCAAATGTTATTTTCCAAAAGTATTGTTCAATGAATACAGTGCACCTCCAATGTACAAATCACAGTAACAATATGTTCTATGTTTATCCCGATGTCCAAAACTCAGTCTCTTGTTTTTGAGGTGGAGTCAGATGTTTTTAGCGAAATCAACAACGGTCTTCAAGCATTACTCATCCTTTTACATATAGTTCCCAAAAATAGCTGTGGTAGCTGGTTGGTAATGTTGCAACTTGGACTAGGATATCGATTGTTAATGTACTTTGCCATGTTCAAATACTTATTAACATGAAGCGTTGAACATATTTTCAGTTCTTGTAAATATCATAACTCTTTATGTTAACTGAGTAGGTAGTATCTATCTAAATAGAAAGATATCTAACTGAGTTGGGGAAGCGCCAAAGGTTTTCTATTTTTTGGTTTTTTATTCTCAAATTGGCAACCATTTCTGTAACTTCTCCAATTATTAATCGAGTCTCCCGGACCATAATCATTGTATCTCCCTGATATCAAAGCAAGAAATGGATCTTGACTTGTACAACAATCTCATTTTTGTATAGAAAATTAACTTTTTCTCTATAGCTTTTGCTTTCTTGTAGCTTCTAACAATATAATTCATGGGAATGCCTAATGAGAAGGATAGATTATATTGTGAATATGAGAATGAGCATTGCAGATGCAGATGGTTCCCTCTTGATGTTTCTGCTGTTGTCTTACCTTGTTTTTTGCTAAGCTTGGAAAATATAAGAACAATGGTCCATATAACCCACATTTCAAGCTTAGCTCAGGTCATGTGGATATATTATTTTCAAGTTAATGGCCCATATCAAGACAGCATCTCTGTCCATTTAAGCAGGTAGAATGAAGAATGATTGTGATTACTTTATCATACAGATTACAATTTTTCAATCAAATGTGGCGGCCCACAAATCACATCTTCCAACAATATAGTGTTCGAGCGGGATAATGAGACTCTAGGTCCAGCAACATATTACGTAACTGACTCACAGAGGTGGGCAGTGAGTAATGTGGGGTATTTCACTGACAACAACAATCCGACATATAAACTTTCTTCCTTGTCCCAGTTCACAAATACTTTAGACCCAGAGCTGTTCCAGACAGCAAGGATATCTGCTTCATCTCTTCGATATTATGGCTTGGGACTTGAGAATGGAAACTACACTATCACCCTCCGATTTGCTGAAATCTCAATCCAAAATTCCGAATGGAAAAGCCTTGGAAGGCGTATATTTGATATTTATATTCAGGTCAGCTCTTCTATAACATTCTTTTTGTTCGAAGCTTTTATGTTATCACTTCTGAGTACTGCTTATGGATTTTCCTAATTAAATATCCTAAACCTCTTGTATCTTGCTTAGTGATTGTTCTCTACATCATCCATGTTGGAGTTTAAACTGATCTGCCTTCCTTTGACTATCTTGCATATTTAAACTCAGGGTACTCTTGCAGAAAAAGATTTCAACATACGAAAAGAGGCAGGTGAGTCCTCCTTTGTAGCTGTTGAAAAGGTGTTCAGTGCTCAAGTCAGACAAAACTACCTCGAAATTCATCTCTTTTGGGCTGGAAAAGGGACTTGCTGTGTGCCTGCTCAAGCTACTTATGGTCCTTTGATTTCAGCAATCAGTGCTACCCCAGGTACTCTTACTACTGAAGTTCACTAAAATTCCATGCCACTCTTTGATGAGGTTAGTGACAGTGAGACTTTGGACAGACTTCGAACCTACTGTCAGTAACATCCCTCCAGCTGTGAGCAGTAAAAAGGCCAAAACAGGCATGATTGTTGGGATAGTAGTTGGAATTGGAGTTGCAGGTCTACTTGTGCTTCTCTTGATGTTCTGTATTGTTCATCGAAGAAGAAAAGCACAAGCAGAGAGGGATGAAGGTAAGTTAATAATGGTAGATAATAGTTAAACACAATAGATAAAGTTTTGCTTCATGTTTCATGGTAATTTTCAAGTATCATGTGTAACTTCCAAATAAGGCATTCATACAGCTAGTATGTCCTACTAACAGGACTGAAAAACCTAGAAATGAAATTAGATCACCAATATATGAAAAGAGTGTGTTGTTAGAAAACAGAAGGATGAGTTTTGTGGTGTAGATTATGAGCTATTCTTGCATTTGGAGCTGGTACTTGATAGTATATTTTTCCATTGGAAGTATAAAAAGTGAATGCATGCAAGTTGAATAGACAACTTTGATGGAAAATTCTCTGGTCTGCAGAGCTCCTAGGAATAGATGTAAAGCCTTACACTTTCAATTATGGCGAACTAAGGGCTGCTACAGAGGACTTTAATCCCATAAACAAGCTTGGTGAGGGTGGATTTGGCCCAGTGTTTAAGGTAGGCTACTCTTCAATATGCCAAAAGAGTTGAGGAAAAAGTATAGTCTTGCACTCTTAAGAAAAAAGAATGGATGACCAATGAAATGGAGATAACAATGTTATTGCGGTTCTGACTCTGTAAACATAATAGGGAATGCTCCATGATGGGAGAGTGATCGCTGTGAAGCAGTTATCTCTGGCATCTCACCAAGGAAAGAATCAATTCGTCACAGAGATTGCAACAATTTCTGCTGTGCAACATCGTAACCTTGTCAAATTGTATGGCTGTTGCATTGAGGGCGACCAGAGACTCCTAGTATATGAGTATCTAGAAAACAAGAGTCTTGATCAAGCATTATTCGGTACATAATGTTATTTGACACTACTTCTTTCTGTGATATGATGCCAAAAAGTAAAAAACTCATTATGCTTCACTTACATGAGTGCAGGAGAAAAAAATTTAGTTCTTGAATGGGCAACTCGTTACGAAATTTGCCTCGGCATAGCCAGAGGTCTAGCTTATCTCCATGAGGAATCTAGGCTCCGCATTGTGCATAGAGATGTAAAAGCTAGTAATATACTGTTGGACTCAGATCTTATACCTAAAATTTCGGACTTCGGTTTGGCCAAACTTTACGATGATAAGAAGACTCACATCAGCACCCGTGTGGCTGGGACAATGTAAGTCTATCCTTCCCAATTTTCATGTTGCTTGAGAAGAATACTAGCCTAATAGCACACATTAATTATAGTGCGTTTACATTACTTTGCTGTCAATCTTTTGTAGTGGTTATCTTGCTCCAGAGTATGCAATGCGGGGTCACCTCACGGAGAAAGCAGATGTCTTTGCCTTTGGCGTTGTGGCTCTAGAAATCATAAGCGGTAGGCCAAATTCAGACCCAAGCTTGGAAGAAGACAAAGTGTATCTTTTGGAATTGGTACGTCATATTTTGGGTAAAATTCTTTCAAAAGATTATTGACACTAATTGTTGCATGTGACAATTTCTTATGTTCAACCTGGTGAAACACATATCGCTAGCAGAAAATTGGAAAATATTGGAAAAAGAAACATCTCCTCTTCTTTGCCGGACAGAAAATGTGAATAATGTTCTAAGTTATCACAGGAATCCAGTGTTTTTGCGTTCTGTATGATCATGGTTTTTGTGTTCGTTAGGCACTTTGAGAAAAGCCACATTTTATTATGTGAAGAATGAAATGGCCTCAAAATTTTTGTATGGAAAGACTTACCCAAAATTTTTGTACACAAATTTTCTAAATCACTAATCTTCACCACGTAGCTTTTGGACCTGAACGATTGTTAGATGGAACACCGTATGACCTCTCAGATATTATTTTTGCAAGGATTATCCACTATGGAGCGAGTAAAACTAAAAGTACTGATGGCAGTATGTGGTAAATTCTCATTAGTTTTGTTCTTAAAAACGTTGCTATTTTCTGATTCACATTGAAGCTTTTCCATTTTCCCAGTCACTAGTAAGTTAGTCTTGAACTGTTTCCACTCCAATCAACTATGATCTGGATTAAATAAGCTTATTTCTTGGCCAGATGGATGACTGAACAAGGGACTGAACCGTAGAAATTCCCTTGTTTTCCATATATCACTTGACTTATTTTCCTTCTTTGGCTATTTAGGCTTGGCATCTGCATGAAACCAACCGAGAAGTCGATCTGGTTGACTCAAGACTAGCAGCATTCAACGAGGAAGAAGTGAAACGCATGGTTGGAGTAGCTCTTTTATGCACACAGACATCACCAGCGATAAGACCATCTATGTCTCGTGTGGTAGCAATGCTCTCGGGAGATATTGAACTAAGCACCGTAGCTATGAAACCAGGCTATTTGACTGACTGGAAATTCACTGATCAAACTAGCTTCATCAATGAGATGTCAACAAGTAAAGAAGCCGAGAAAAGTGACCATGCATCACTGAGTTCAGGCACAGCTGGTGATGCTAAACTTTCCCCACAAATGCCAGTAGGACGATGACTCATGAGGTAATTGGCGAGGGTAGGTGAGAATATAGTTGAAGCCTCAGGGTTAATGCCTCGGTGCGATGAGTGTGCATTCAACAGTCCAGTGCACGTGAACTGATGATATTGATGAGATGGAGTTAGCAAGTTAATTACTTTTTTTTTAATATATATTTATCCTCTGTTTGCCCATTTCATCTGAGACAAATATGCTTTTTGTGTCCGAGTGGTGTATCAAGGAAAACATCTAAATGCTTATTTTAAATATTTATGAGTGAGAAACACCAGATAAGGATCTTGCATTTAACTCCTTGAAGGTCCTCCTCCTCTACCACAATTGTGCGCTGAAATGCTTATGCTTCCAGAAAACCACAGGACTCCTTCGCATTAAATACAAGTAGGGGAAGTGAACAATCAATTTCAAAAAATTATGACATGAATGGTTTTTTCTTCGATCCATCTTACTATCAAGCTATCATCAATTCTTGTTTATATTTCTATTCATCAGAAAGGAATTGCAGAAATGAAAAGAAGTATAGCAGAAAGAGGTTCAATGAATACAAATTTTATTTTCTGCAAAAATGCTCTGTTTGCATTCCTTTTCCTTTATATATAGTAATGCACGTATCAACTAACTTAACCAAACAACCAACCAATAACAACCTGACGCATGTACTCCAGCTGTACTTATTTTTATTTGACTTGGACCTATATAATTTCTACACATCATCTCTACACCCCCCTCAAGTTGGTGCTTCTTGAAGCTCCAACTTGAACCTTAAGAAGTTAAGTTGCATTTCTAGAAGTGATTTGGTGCATAGATCAGCAAGTTGTAACTTTCATGAAAAGAACTCAACAGAAATAAGACCAAAAGAAATGTGATCTCAAACGAAGTGAATATCAATGTCAATGTGTTTTGTCCTAGTATGATAACAAGGATTTACAGCAATGAGTAGTGTGGATTTGTTGTCATAATGCAATGATATAGGAAGGTTGATTGGAATATGAAGATCTTGTAAAATATACGAAGTCCATTAGATTTCCTTTGTTGCAATAGCAAGACCTCTATACTCTGCTTCTATTGAAGATGTTGATATAGTGTGTTGCTTCTTTATCTTCCAAGAGAACAAGGCTAACCCAAGAATAATACAATATCCACTAATTTATTTTCTATTTGTAACATCTACAGCCCAATCAGAATCCAAAAAACCATGAAATGGAAGATCATTTGCAACAGGATAAAATAATCCTAAGGAAATAGTTCGTTTAAGGTACTTCAAAAAATGCAATGTAGCTTGCATATGTGGCACATAAAGACTAGCTAGAAAAGTACTTAGATGATGAACTGCAAAGCTAATGTCTAGTCTAGTGAAGTTAAGATATGATAATCTGCCCATTAGTCTACAAAATGAGGTCAAATTGTCAAGTAGATCACCATCTTCCTTATTCAACTTTAGTCCAGTAGGTAGAGGCATCTTAGTTGGCTTTGCAGCAGTCATACCAGCTTCTTCTAACACATCTAATAAAAACTTCCTTTGATTAATCAAGTAACAACTGTCAATTCCACATATTTTCGAACCAAATATCTTGCCAGTCCTAAATCCTTTGTAGTAAATGCATCATCTAATTGTTTCTTCAAATTACAAATACATTCTTCATCAAACCTGAAGATTAGTATGTCATCCACATAGAGCTAAACCACATCAAAATCGGTAGTCATTTGTTGAGTAAATAGAGAATAATCATGCTTTGATTGATAAAAGCCAACAAATATTAGAAAAGTTGATATTTCTACATTCCATTGTCAAGAGGCTTGCTTGAGACCATATAATGATTTCTTTAACCTACAAACTTGATTATTCTATGCTTTATCATAGCCTTTAGGAGGTACCATGTATATTTCCTCATTTAGATATCCATGTAAAAATGCATTCTTAACATCAATATGATGTAAAGGCCATGAATATGCAGCAGAAATGGCTATCATAATTCTAACCGTACCTAACTTCGTAATTGGGGAAAATGTATCATGAAAATCCTGACTTGCAATTTGCATATACCCCTTAGCTACTAGCCTTACTTTATATCTTTCCACATTACCATCCGGTTTGTATTTTATTTTGTATATCCACTTAAACCCAATAGCTTTGTTTCCTTTAGGTGGAGAAGTGGTTTCCCAAGTGTCATTAGATTCAAGAGCATAAATCTCTTGTTCCATGGCTTGTATCCACTCCTTTTTCTTAACTACTTGAGAGTAATAAATTAGATCTTTAATAGTTAGCACATTAGCTAATGATGCAACAAATTCTAAAGGATATTTGTTATACAAATGAATATCAAACAAATGATAAAGAGTGTTGTTTGTAGTCTGTGAAGATATGGTCATGTTGGCAACCATTTTAGATTTAGCTAAATGTATGAAATCATAAAGCCAAGAAGGAGATTTTCTACTTCTAGAAGATCTTCTAATTGCAAAGGTGTTAGGGGGAGAATGTTAAGTTCTCTAATTTAGTTTTGATGTTAACAAAAGAGGAATAATGTGTAACGAATGTTTGAGCTTGTCAGAAGTTGTTTCAGAAGATAGTATGTAATTTTTCTAAAGTTGAACAAGGAGACAGAAGCTTGTTCAGAACCTTCAAAAGTGTTATATAGACTATTTTTGTTCTGACAAAAGGTGTTTCAGAAGTTGTGTAGTGTATCCGTAGTTATCGTGTTAACCTTTTAGAAGCACTTTCAGAACCTTTACAATAGGAGAACAGTTGACAGGTTTGTTTCAGAAGCACTTTCAGAACCTTCATAACAGGAGGACAGTTAACAGGTTTGCTTCAGAAGCACTTTCAGAACCTTTCATGTCTGTTACGAATTTTTCCAGATTACGTTCTAATTTTTATATTGATAGTTTTTAATAAATTTCAAGGCCTAGCTCCATGTGTCAAGTATTTTTGGATAATATACTTGATGTGTTTTACTAAAGTTGGATTTTATATCATGGGGTTTTAATTTACATAAAGTTTTACAAGATTTTATTCAAAGATTTCATTTTATGATAAAATGAGATCATATAAGATTTACAAGTTTTATCAAAATTTAAATTTAGATATTTGTGCTATATTTGGGGAGATCCAACAGTTACAAAGATAAGGATAAGAAATATGGTTGTTACATGAAGATATGGTTCCACAATGTGAGGGATATCTTCAACAAACTTGATCCAAGAGATATATCCAAAGAAGATCTCGGTCAAACTAATTTATCCAAGCTTATCCTCATTAAGAATATCACGGAATGCAGATTCTCTCCAACAGATCCAACTTATTTTTGAATTAAAAATTCAAAAATAAATTCAAGACTGTCACGTGGAAAGTAGCCATTATGTTCTCTTTATATAAGGAGTGTTTAATTCAAATGAAAAAGAGAGAACGTTGTTGAACAGAAAAAAGAGACACGAAAAGAAAAGGCTCATACATCTTCAAGCGAAAAATCTTTACATATACATGTGATCTATTATATAGAGGAAATATGATATTCCTCATTGATGTTGTAATTCCTTTCGTGAATAAGGAATTGTTTGTTGTTTCATCATTGTAGTTGAGTGATTAACTTAGTGAAGAAGCTAGAAAGACTCAATAGTGAGACTTTGCCTTGAAGAGGCTTATATTGTACTTCTTCAATTTATTTGATATAGTGAAACACAACCGGTATAGACAACCAGGACCCCAGCGTAGAGCTGGAAGAGAGGACTGACGCTCGAGGCGGAACCTCTATAAATATCTGAGCATTCTATTCTTCTCTACTCTTTTTATTTATTGCACATTATTGTTCTTTATTATCGTTATTCACGTGTTTTTATTAGTCAAGAGTTTTGATTGATTTGCGAAAAAGTGAAACTTTAAGTAATTAATCAATTCACCCCCCTCTTGATTAATCTAATTGGGACCAACAATTGGTATCAGAGCAGGACTCATCTATTTTGAGTGATCCAAAATGGTTGAAAATAATGTTGCAATTAATCGAGCTCCCTACTTCGATGGCTCAAACTTCTCATACTGGGAGATGCGTATGGAAACTTACATTAAAGCTAATGATTATGATTCATGGCAGGTCATTTCACTTGGAGACAATGTGATCACCTTGAACGGAGATTCAACCTTGTTAGATTCAGAGAAGAAAATTATCGAGAAGAACAACAAAGCAAAAAATTTATTACTGACTACTATTGCTCCATTAGAGTTCTATTTAATATCATCATGTGCAAGTGCAAAAGAGATTTGGGATATCTTATCCGATACATATGAAGGGACTGATACCATCAAGGAAACCAAGATAAATGCTTTAATTCAACAGTATGAATTATTTAAGTTTAAGTCTAATGAAGATGTCAAAGATGCTTTTAACCGGTTTACAGCTATTACAAATGAGCTTTCATCACTTGGAAAGAAACTTCCAGATCTAGATCTTATGAGGAAAATGTTGAGGATATTATCACCATCTTGGGATGCAAAGAAAACTGCTATAGAGGAAGCTCAAGACCTAAACAAGCTAACTCTCAGTCAATTGAGAGAAAAGCTCATGGCATATGAGTCACACATAAAGACCACACAAAGAGGAGAAGACGGTACCAAAGGAATTGCGTTTAAAGTCAAGGAAATAAAGCAAAATGAAACTGAAATAGATGATAGCGACGATGAGAAAGAAGAGGACATCAGTCTTCTAGCACGTAGACTCAACTGGCTGCTCAAGAAGCAAAGAGGTAAGAAGTTTAATGTTTTCAAGAAAAGTACTGAATATAAGCATAATGATGCAGGAAAAGCGTACAAGGAGAAAGAAAAGAAGAAAAAAAAAAGGGAGATTCAATGTTATGAATGCAAAAAGCCAGGACACATCAAATATGAATGTCCAACACTGATCAAGAAAATGGAAAATTATAAAAAGAAAAGTTGAGCAATGTTAGCAACATGGAGTGATTTAGAGGATACAAAGACAAATTCAGAGGATTTAGAAGAAGAAGAAGATGAGGCAAATCTGTGTTTAATGGCTAGTTCTGAGGTGCATTTTGAATATGATGAAGATGTAACTGAAACTGACATGCTAGTAGAAATGAGTAAGCTATTAAAGGCACTAAAAAGGGCTGATACAAAATTAGCTAAGTATGAAAATGAAATAAAAGCTCTTAAGAATGAAAAGGAGGCAGTAAAGCAAACAAATTCGTTACTTGCAGATGAAAATGATATCCTGAAACAAGAAAATGAATCCATGCATGTGAGTATTGAAAAATTAAGAATAGAAAATCACGTACTTGAAGTAGAAACAAGTAACATGAAGGTAAAGATTGATGAACTATCCAATTCGTTGAAAACTACCATTAAGAAATTTGATGAAAGTGACAAGAAATTGACCATGTTAATTTCTTCACAAAGAGTTTCAAATGAAAAACATGGGTTAAGATATGAGCATGGTTCGAGTTCAAAATCGAATCAAAATACAGTTTTTGTTAAAGCTAAACAAGTCTTAAGTGATGAATTCAAAAGTAAAAAGTACATTTCGAATACAAATATTGTTAAAAGAGGAAATACCAAAGACTTTTACAGAAGTTATTCTGACAAGAGGTATCCACACAATGGGTACTACAGAAGCAATACCAGAAGGTATAACAGAAGTTATACAAACCAGAATTTCCAGAAACAGGTAAATGACAGGTATAGGAATGTTAATTCTTATGCATGCTTCTTCTGTAATAAATTTGGTCATATTGAGAAATTTTGCTATTATAAAAGAAATAAGCTCAGTAGTCAACAAGTAAATCAAAGAAATCAAATGAGCTTATCTTTTAAGGGGCCCAAACTTGCTTGGGTTCCTAAAAGGACTTAATTCTTTTTATTTGTATAGGGACATGAAGCTAAAATAAGAGGAACATGGTATTTGGATAGTGGATGTTCTAGACATATGACTGGAGATGCTTCATTGTTCAATAGCATAACTTAGGAAGAAAAAGGGTATGTAAAGTTTGGAGATGATAGTAGAGGTAAAATAATTGCCACTGGAACGATTGGTATGCCTACTTTTCTCATTGAAAATGTATATCTTGTGCAAGGTTTAAAACACAATTTACTTAGTATTAGTCAGTTATGCGATAATGGTTATAGAATGATTTTTGATCAAGACAAGTGCTATGCTTTAAATGAAAATGATGAAAGATTATTTGAAGGAATTAGGAAAAGAAATATCTATCTCATAAAACCAGCTGAAATAGATAATGTTTTTGCTTGGCATAAACGATTAGGACACGTTAATTTTAATCACTTAGAAAAATTATCTAAAAAGAATATTATTAAAGGATTACCTAAGATAAATATTAAATAAGATGTGAAATGTGATACTTGCTTAAAGAATAAAATGGTTTCTGTTTCTCATAAAAGTAAAAATGTAATCTCAACTAAGAGACCACTTGAATTATTGCATCTTGATCTTTTTGGACCTACTAGAGTCTTAAGCATGGGTGGAAGCAAATATGGACTTTTTATTGTTGATGATTTTTCAAGATACACTTGGGTTATATTCTTGCGACACAAAAGAGATACCTTTGATTCTTTTCAAAAGTTTGCAAAACAAATACAAGATGAAAAGGGAGTTTCCATAATTAGTCTTCGAACTGATCATGGAACAGAATTTCAAAATGCAAGTTTTTTAAATTTTTGTGAAGAACATGGTATATCTCATAATTTCTCAACTCCATACACTCCTCAACAAAATGGAGTAGTGGAACGCAAGAATAGAACTTTACAAGAGATGACTAGATCTATGTTAGATGAAAGTGGAATTGCTAAGTATTTTTGGGCAGAAGCAGTTTCTACAGCTTGCTATATCATCAATAGAGTTTTCATTCAACCCATGACATTAAAGACTGCTTATGAGATGTTTCGAGGTAAGAAACCTAATGTTTCATATTTTCATATCTTTAGATCTAAATTCTTTGTGAAAAAGAATCCACTCAACCTTGGTAAGTTTGATGAAAGATCTGAAGAAGCTATTTTCTTAGGATATTCTCTAAATAGTCGTGTTTATCGTGTTTTCAATAAATCATCAAAAACTATTGAAGAATCAATAAATGTTAAATTTATTGAGGACTTAAAGGATGTTGATTCTGATGAAGAAAAGGACTCCAATTCTAAAGCAGAAGTTAGTTCAGAACCTAAGTCAGAAGCACCTGCTGTTAACATTCGAGGATCTGGTCATCCATAACCTATTTCAGAGGCAACTACAGAAGGTACTTCAGAAGTTGTAAGATCTGAACAAGAGGCTTCTAAAGCTTGGAGGTATAAGTCTGCACATCCTTCTGATCAAATAATAGGCAATATTCAATCGGGTGTTAAAACAAGAGCTAATCTACAAAATCTTGAAAATCATTTTGTGTTGTTATCTGAAATTGAACCTAGTAATATGGAAGAAGCTTTAAATGATGATAATTGGATTATATCTATGCAAGAAGAATTAAATCAATTTCAAAGAAACAATGTATGGAACTTAGTTCCTAGACCTAGAGGAAAGTCTATAATTGGAACTAAATGGGTGTTTAAAAATAAATTAGATGAAGACGGTAAAATTATAAGAAATAAAGCAAGATTAGTAGCTAAAGGTTATTCACAAGAAGAAGGAATATATTTTGATGAAACGTATGCACCTGTTGCTAGACTAGAAGCAATACGGTTAATGCTTGCATATGCATCTTGTAAGGATTTTAAAGTTTTTCAAATGGATGTAAAAAGTGCATTTTTAAATGGTTTTATAAAGGAAGAAGTTTATATAGAACAACCACCTGGTTTTGAAGATCCTTTCAAATCAGACTATGTTTTTAAATTAAATAAAGCATTATATGATTTGAAACAAGCTCTAAGAGCTTGGTATGAAAGATTGAGTATGTTTTTTATCTCTAAAGGTTTTCATAGAGGAAAAGTTGACACTACTTTATTCTTGAAAAATTTTGATAATGATATCTTGGTTGTACAAATATATGTGGATGATATTATCTTTGGATCTACTAAAGAATTGTTGTGTCAAGAATTTGCTGAGACCATGCAGGCAGAATTTGAAATGTCAATGATGGGAGAGTTGACATTCTTTTTGGGACTTCAAATAAAACAAACAAAGGAAGGATTTTTTGTTCATCAAGAAAAATACACAAAACAAATATTGAAGAAATTTGGATATAATGGATGCAAAAAGGTTACAACACCTATGAGTACTTCATCAAGGTTAGACTCTAACTTAAATGGAAAGAAGGTAAGTAAAAAACTTTATAGGAGTCTTAGAGGTTCTTTATTGTATTTGACTGCATCTAGACCTGATATTTTGTTCAGTGTGTGTTTGTGTGCTAGATTTCAAGCTGCACCATCAAATACCTAGTTAATACTTCAAATTTAGGCATCTGGTATCCTAAAAATCAGAATTTTGATCTAATAGGATATTCTGATGCAGATTATGTTGGGTGTAAAATTGATAGAAAAAGCACATCTGGTACTTGTCAATTCCTAGGTGATAGATTAATTTCTTGGTCTTCTAAAAAACAAAATTTTGTTGCTCTATCCACAGTTGAAGCTGAATATGTTTCTATTGGTAATTGCTGTGCACAAGTTTTATGGATAAAACAACAATTGAATGATTATGGAATAAATTTTAAAACTGTGCCAATTAAATAGGACAACACGAGTGCAATAAATTTGACAAAAAATCCAGTACATCATTCTAGGTCAAAGAACATAGAAATTAGACATCATTTTATTAAAGATCATGTGCATAATGGAGATATAAATGTTGAATTTGTGCCAACCGATAATCAATTTGCAGACATTTTTACTAAACCTCTTGAAAAGGTAAATTTTGAATTTATTAGAAATGAATTAGGAATTTGTAACCCTTTTAAAATTTTTTTCCCCCGGAGACCTTCAATATTTGAAAATCTTTATTCATATAATATATATATTCCTCTTCATTCGTTTCCTTCCTTCTCTAATTTTCTTTCTTCACACTCTGCTCTTTCTTTCTCTCTCTATTTTCCTTCTCTCTCATTGCAACTCTAATGGCGCCTAAATCTTCAGAACGTCTCAAACAAAAATCCTTCAAAACAAAATCATCCAACAAACCTTTAGTGATTCATGATGAATCTTCAAATTCTTCGGAAAAATATCAAGAACCTTCAATAGAGGAGAATCCGAGTTCCCCTGACTCCGAATCTATCATAGGTTCCAAGAAAATTTCCAAAAGAAAACGAGCTGCATCGTCTTCAAAAGGAAAAGAAAAGGTTACTCAAGAAACCTCTTCGCCTAAGAAAACAACCAAGAAGCAAACGAAACAAAGGAATGTACCAAGTCTAAAACCCTCAAATTCAAAATCTCTTTGAAGGAAGAAAAACGAGGTGTGTTCTTGTAGTTTTGTGGATTTTAATTTCTTTACTAGTAATGGATTTTACTGGAATAAACTTTTAGAACCCATAGGATGCATGAAACTTTGCTCTACTCAAGTTCTAGTTTATGGCGAGTGTGTGAAAGAATTTTATGAAAGTTTAAGTCTTTCAGAAGGGAATGTTTTAGTTTCCAGGGTATGTGATCAAGACATTACAATTTCTAGGGCATATGTAATTAAATGTCTACACTTACATGATCTAAATGATGATGTAGAGATTACAAACATGCCTAGGAATGATCTGTTTGCTGCTATAAATGGAGGCTTACAAATGGATTATGGAAAAGAAGCAATGGTCATTGATTTCAAGTTGTTTCCTCGAATCATACACAAGATCATTGTTAAATGTCTATGTCCAAGGAAGGGCAGTTCTACTTCAATGTCCATAGAACATGCTCAAATTATCTATGCGATGATTAACAAAAAGAATGTGGACATGGCTTCTAGAGTCATTGATCAAATATGGAGAAATAAAGAAAGTTTGGTATTTGGGAATATACTCATGTGGTTGTTTATGTTTAAAGGGATAGTTTTGCCTACCAACTCTTCTGAACCTATTAAGTTAAAGAGGATAGGTAAAGAAGTTTTTCATCACATGTCGATCTTTGTTAAGGATTGTTTGTGGTATGTGAATGATGGTGCACATTTTGTCCATCAAAGGCATATGAAAAGAATTGTTCCTTTTGGAACTTCTTCAATATCTGTTCAAGAAGGAGGTTCAGAACTTAGTTCATAACCTATAACAGAGTTTGAAACAGATCATGGGAAGAAACCATATGCTGATGAGGCTGGGAAGAGTGGAACAAAAGAAGTTATATCCAATGTTGATCTTGAACAAATGAAGAATGTTATTCGAGAAAGTTTGAAACATGAGCTATCGGATTTAGTTAAGACAGCTTTGACAGATGAAGTTCTTCAACGGTCTGATCTGAGGAGACTAGAATCAATGGAGTTACAAGTTAAACAAACTTCTGATATTCTTTCTAATATCAAGAAGAACTCTGAGAAAATGCTTACTGATCTCCATCACTATAGAATTCTCTATGATGAATTTAGTGCGAGAGTCAAACAAGATTTATCTAATAATGTGATTGCTTTTGACAAATTTGTCTCTCAAGTGAGGAAGATCGGAGATTCAGTTACTAACTCCTTCAAGACTTTGGACTCCAAGACGGATAAAACCTCCCAATCTGTCACAAGTCTTCATAGTGAAATCAAGCTGTTCTTATCCAACAAATTTCCAGATTATGTTCGCTCTGGCGCCCATATCATCGACTTGGATACATCACCAAAGAAACCTTCTTCTACCAAACCTTCCACCACTCCCTCTACCTCTCGAGTCATAAGATCTAGAAAATCTTAGTTCTTTGTCTTAAATTTTGTTTTGGAATCAAGTTGTAAAAGACTTGTTTTATCTTTTATGCATCGATTAAGGGGGAGTTATCCCTTTTGCTGTTAACGAAAAAGGGGGAGAATGATTCTATTATGATCAATGCTGCTTATAATGATTCTATATGAATGATTCTATATTGCTTATGAGTGCTTATGATCAATGTGTTTAAGATCAATGCAATTATAATGATTCTATTGTGCTTAAGATGCTTTTCTGACATGAATGTTGTTTCTATTTTGTTTATCTAATGGTGTTTTGTTATCATCAAAAAGGGAGAGAATGTTAGGGGGAGAATGTTAAGTTCTCTAATTTAGTTTTGATGTTAACAAAAGAGGAATAATGTGTAATGAATGTTTGAGCTTGTCAGAAGTTGTTTTAGAAGATAGTACGTAATTTTTCTAAAGTTGAACAAGGAGACAGAAGCTTGTTCAGAACCTTCAAAAGTGTTATATAGACTATTTTTGTTTTGATAGAAGGTGTTTTAGAAGTTGTGTAGTGTATCCGTAGTTATCGTGTTAACCTTTCAGAAGCACTTTCAGAACCTTTACAATAGGAGAACAGTTGACAGGTTTGTTTTAGAAGCACTTTCAGAACCTTCATAACAAGAGGACAGTTAACGGGTTTGCTTCAGAAGAACTTTCGGAACCTTTCATGTCTGTCACGAATTTTTCCAGACTACGTTCTAATTTTTATATCGATAGTTTTTAATAAATTTCAAGGCCTAGCTCCACGTGTCAAGTATTTTTGGGTAATATACTTGATGTGTTTTACTAAAGTTGAATTTTATATCATGGGGTTTTTAATTTACATAAAGTTTTACAAGATTTTATTCAAAGATTTTATTTTATGATAAAATGAGATTATATAAGATTTACAAGTTTTATCAAAATTTAAATTTAGATATTTGTGCTATATTTTGGGAGATCCAGCAGTTACAAAGATAAGGATAAGAAATATGGTTGTTACATGAAGATATGGTTCCACAATGTGAGGGATATCTTCAACAAACTTGATCCAAGAGATATATCCAAAGAAGATCTCGGTCAAACTAATTTATCCAAGCTTATCCTCATTAAGAATATCACGGAATGCAGATTCTCTCCAACAGATTCAACTTATTTTTGAATTAAAAATTCAAAAATAAATTCAAGATTGTCACGCAGAAAGTAGCCATTATGTTCTCTTTATATAAGGAGTGTTTAATTCAAATGAAAAAGAGAGAACGTTGTTGAACAGAAAAAAGAGACACGAAAAGAAAAGGCTCATACATCTTCAAGCGAAAAATCTTTACATATACATGTGATCTATTATATAGAGGAAATCTGATATTCCTCATTGATGTTGTAATTCCTTTCGTGAACAAGGAATTGTTTGTTGTTTCATCACTGTAGTTGAGTGATTAGCTTAGTGAAGAAGCTAGAAAGACTCAATAGTGAGACTTTGCCTTGAAGAGGCTTATATTGTACTTCTTCAATTTATTTGATATACTGAAACACAACCGGTATAGACAACCAGGACCCCGATGTGGAGCTGGAAGAGAGGACTAACGCTCAAGGCGGAACCTCTATAAATATCTGAGCATTCTATTCTTCTCTACTCTTTTTATTTACTGCACATTATTGTTCTTTATTATCGTTATTCACGTGTTTTTATTAGTCAAGAGTTTTGATTGATTTGCGAAAAAGTGAAACTTTAAGTAATTAATCAATTCACCCCCCTCTTGATTAATCTAATTGGGACCAACAAAAGGACGTATCATTACTTGGTTGATCAGTAGGTATAGGACCAACAATGCTAGGAAAATTTTCAGAAGAAAAGTTTGATTCTAATGTCACAAGCAAATCAGAATCTAAAATTTCTAAACTTAGAGTGATTTGAAACAAAACCAGATTTTTAGAAGGTATTGAAGGTATGTTAGAAACAAATTTTGGACAAAAATTATCTGTAAAAGGAAATATATCCTATCAACTGGCTATTAAGTTAGATAAATGTATAAAACAATACTTAACATAGCACATAACAAAAGCACATAAATACCAAATCAAAGTACCAACACTAAGTAATATATATGAACATCATGTAAAATCCATAAAAATTTAGTTACGTATAACATCAAAATGATTAAAAGATTGTATTAAAAGCCTTAAAAATATCTTGCATAAGATTTTATTAAAAGAAATAATCACACAAAAAGCAAACTGTGAATAATTATTGAATAAACAATAAAATAAATTAAAATCACAGACTTAAGATGGTTAAATAAAAATTTAAAGTAGATAATCACGCTCAAGATAATTTAATTAGCTTAGTCATATGGTTTTGTAATAAAATACTAAAGTTACTAAGTTTATGTAAATTACCGCGTGCGACAAATATACCCGAAATATTAAAAAGTTACATATATAGTGACAAGAGAGGGTGAGATGAGCAGAGGTGAAAGGAAGAAAAGAAAATATGAAGAAAAAAAATCATAACTTCCACATACGACCTTTAAATCACAAATCGAGACTATTAGCATGATCCTCGAGGTAAGCTTTGTGAAACTAGACTAATTTTGTGTAGAACAAGCTTTATTTTCAAATTTTAGATATAATGTTAATATGTATATAAAAATAGAATTTAGTTGAGAAAATAGTTAGAATAACTAGAAATACACTAGATACAATAATATTCGTCTTGAATAGAGTGTAATAGTATGATTTTTCTTGTGTTTTAGAAGAAGAAAGTTATTTCACAAATTTATCCGAAGATTACTACAAATAATCGGAGATGAGAGCCAGGTGTGTAGGACTCCATAATGTACTGTTATCCGTGTATGTTGTGAATGTTGTTATGAATATTTACATGATTTTGATTGCATTGGTTTTCGCACTTTATAGGTCTTGCTTATATATATATATATATATGTACTTGAAGGCATGCTGGCTAGTGTAAGAAGGAATGAGTTGGCCTGGATGTATACATTTGAATGACTAGGCTGAAATTATGTGTGTGCGTGTGTAATTGTATATATATATATATATGTAGAACAGGGCACATGGGGGATGTGGAATTTACACCATGCTGGAAGGAAATATATGGGTGGAAATTGTAGTTATTTAGGTGCTGTATATGTGCTGTGCGAGAATCAAGGGTACGAGCAACTAGAACATGAGCAAATGGGTGTACGTTACGGCATGCAAGGGAGATGGCCAGAGGGAAGCGCAGGTGTGCGAGCCAGCAGGGGAGAAGGGAGTGTATTCTAGTAGGGGAGAGGGCGTGTATGTCAAGGCGTGGGGTGCTTGCTGGAAGAGAGCTCGTGATACGAACCAATAGGGGAAAGGGGAGTGTATTCCAGCAAGGGAGAGGGCGCGTGTGTCAAGGCATCGGGTGCTCGCTAAAAGAGAGCCTATTAAGGTACACAAGTGTGTGAGCCAGCAGGGAAGAGGGAAGTGTATTCCAGCAAGGGAGAGGGCATATGTGTCAAGGCATAGGGTGCTCGCTGAAAGAGAGCCCGTGGTGGTGCGCAAGTGTGTGAGTATGCAAGGGTAATAGGAATCATATACCTACAAGACTTATCACCAGGGTAAGAGTTAAAAGGTTACAAAGTTTGGCGATGAAAGTCCTCTTTGAACAACTAGACCCCAAGAATATTTGTTTAGTATCTTCTTTTTTATTATATATTTGTTGTGCATTCCAACAGGTACATTTATCGGTTTTTGCAGGATGATGAATAAATTCACTAATATTTAGTTTGTAAGTCATTCATGGACCTACATGATTCAAAGAAGAACTGGTCCAATATTGTTCCATGCAAGTGAAGAAGCCGGCCACTTTTGAGAGTTTATTTGTAATTGTCTTTTGTTGCTAAAACCAGTCACTTGTAGGTTTTTACTTGTAATTTTGTTTTGTTGATTTTACCATATTTAGAGTAAGTATAAATATTTGCTAAGTAGGTTTAGAAGGGGTCTTTTGAACACATATATTTCGGCTGCCTATTCACGTGAAAGAGGGTTCTTTCTTTTCACAAAATACTCTTATCAATTCTTCAATAAGATTGTGGCGAGTGGACTTGGATTTGTTATGAGTAGTATCAATAAATTACAAGTTGATCCTAATTGCAACTAATGCATAATATCTTATAAGGAATTAGTTACTTTACGTTGTTCTTAATTCACGCCAGTTAGGGTTCATTCTTCAAGCTTTGATTCATGCCATTTGATTTGGAAATTGGATTCAAATAGTTTTGTTTATTTGATTGGTTTTGAAATTCCAATTGAGTTCATTGTAAATTGCGTATTCAATCAAAGTGGTTTTTACAATTAAGGTTCACATGGAAGTGGAATCACATCGTTTTATGATTTATGTTTAGTAGATTATCCAATTAGCATTTGTGTGATTGTAATTGGATGCTAGGCACATCATAATTTTTTGTATCAAAGTAAGGGTTTGCGTGATTTCAATTGGGAATTAGGGTTCTTGAATTTCCATTTCTTAATTGAAGATTATTTAAATTGGAGTTGAAGTAACTTAAGTGATTGTATTGTAACTTACCTTCATTGTTACGAAATTGGAAGTAGAAATTTTAGACATGAACTTTCTAGTCTTCACCTTTGCCGTGAGTTGCTTGTTTGAGGAGGAATGGAATTGCATGTCTTGAGGGATTTCGGAATTAAACTTCACTTTCATTTCTAGATTTTGTTTTCAATTGCATGGAGGATTTGGAAACAATTTGAAATCCTAAAGCAAAGATGAAGTTGAAGGAGTATTGTTATAAGGTTGAAAAGGGGTGTTGTGTGTGTTGTATTTTGATGTGAAGTGTATTGTGGTTGTATTGATTTGTTTAGTGTATCAAAAGATGAATTCATCAGCCATGTCGAATGATAGTATGAAGGAGGGACTTGGCAATGAGGCCAATAGTCAAGATGGAGGTGATTTGTATTTATCTATTAATGTAATGCACCGAACTTTAACTTCGTTTCCTACTAATGATGATGAGCAAAGGGAAAATTTATTCTACACCTCTTGTAGAGTACATGGTAATCTATGTGCTATTATTATTGATGGTTGTGGTTGTACTAATGTAATGGTTTCATCATTAGTATCGAAATTGAAACTTGTAACTACCCTATATCCAAAACTCTATAAATTGCATTGGCTAAGTAAGTAGGGTAGTCTGTACCCAAAGGGCTAGGGTACCTTTTCAGTATAGGAGATAAATATCATGATGAGATTGTATGTGATATCCTTCTCATGTGTGCATCTCATATATTGCTTAGCAGGCCTTGATTGTATGACAGGAGGGTTTTACATGATGGCTATAGAAATACTTATATGTTCCAACGGGAGGGTAAACATATAATGTCAAACCTAATGTCACCATTAGAAGTCCAAGAGGTTCAAAGGCAGATGAGTCAACCTTCAGAAGACCAAGGGGCTCAGAGGTAGATGAGTCAACCTTTAGAGGACCAAGATGTTCAGAAGCGGATAAATAAACCTTCAGAGTTCCAAGAAGTTCAGAGGCAGATGAGTAAACCTTTAGAGGACCAAGAGGTTCAAAGACATATAAGTAAAACTGGGAAGAAGAAGACCTTATTGGTGGGACAGTATGAGTTAATGAAGGGTCTGGCAGATGGGAGACCATTATGTTTATTGTAGATGAGATATATCCTAGAGATGAAGGAGCGAGAGCATCTAGCCCCTATGGTGTCTTAGGTATTGGATGACTATAGTGATCTTTTTACAAATAAATTGATAGGAGGATATAGGGTCTTTGCTACATTTAATGTTACAGACCTATCACTCTATTTATCCAATGATGTTCATGAAGACCTATCAAATTTGAGGACAATTCTCCTTGAGGCCTAAGGAGATGATAGGAATCATATACTTATAGGACCTATCACTAGGGCAAGAGCTAAAGGGTTACAAAGTTTGGTAATGAAGGTCCTCTTTAAACAATTAGACCCCGAGAATATTTGTTTGGTATCTTCTTTTCTATTATATATTTGTTATGCATTCCAGCAGATATATTTATCGGTTTTTGCAAGACGATAAATAAATTCACTAATATTCAGTTTATGGGTCATTCATGGACCTACGTGAATCAAAGAAGAACCGGTCCAATATTGTTCCATGCAAGTGAAGAAGCCGACCACTTTTGAGGGTTTATTTATAATTGTCCTTTATTGCTAAAACTGATCACTTGTGGGTTTTTACTTGTAATTTTGTTTTGTTGATTTTACCCTATTTAGAGCAAGTATAAATATTTGCTAAGTAGGTTTAGAAGGAGACTTTTGGACACATATATTTCGGCTGCCTATTCACGTGAAAGAGGGTTCTTTCTTTTCACAAAATACTCTTATCAATTCTCCTATAGGATTGTGGCGATTGGACTTAGATTTGTTGTAAGTAGTATCAACAAATTACAAGTTAATCCTAATTCCAACTAGTGCATAATATCTGGTAAGGGATTAGTTAATTTATGTTGTTCTTAATTCACACCAATTAGGGTTCATTCTTCAAGCTTTGATTCACGCCATTTGATTTGGAAATTGGATTCAAATAGTGTTGTTTATTTGATTGGTTTTGAAATTCCAATTGAGTTCGTTGTAAATTGCGTATTCAATCAAAGTGGTTCTTGCAATTAAGGTTCACGTGGAAGTGGGATCACACCATTTTATGATTTATGTTTAGTGGATTATCCAATTAGCATTTGTGTGATTGCAATTGGATGTTAGGCACATCAAGGGGAGAGGGGAGTAGCTATATGCCAGCATGGAGTAAGATAAGAAGAAATTCCGATGAAGGAAAGGGATGTAGGGAAACAATGAGGAAACCAGAGAGGAAGGCAGGCTACTAGGAGAAGAAGATTATATGTTATATACACATTTATATGTAGGAGTATAGAGGAAGAAGAAGCTTATACCTAGAGGAAATTAAATTATAATTACACATATTCATATGCATATGGAAGTGACATAGTTATAAATATATATAATATAATACTTAATAATTAAAGTATATACATATATATAATCGTGTAGTAATAATTATAATGATACTAATAATAATGATGATAGAAGTAATAAGTAACTTGATAATTATCAGAAAGGCATATATATATAAATATAGATGTTTGTGAATCTACGAGTTAGACAGAAAAGGAATAGATGATGTTTAAAGGTCCTTAGTTGACATCTGATGTTGTGTAATTTATCTTTTCCATTAGTGTGAGTGTTAGTTTATGATTGAAATTGAATGATTATATTTTGTATCTGTCTTTGATGTGATTAAACCTTGCATGTGTCTAATCCTTGCATGATCACCCTAAAATATTGAATTAAATTTTGTTGACTTAAATAAAATTTGTCATGCATTACACAAAACATTGCATGATTGAAGGCCATCATTGCTACGGAGTGCATCAGAAGTATCAGAGGATTACTATTCTGCCAAGTGCAAACTAAGTGATTAGAGGATTATCGCACCTTGACGGTTCCGAGTTCGGTCTGTCCTTAATACTCGATGTGTGAGTGACACTTGAGCTAAATTTATAACATTTACATCATATAGTAGTAAGCGATAATACCTAATCAAGAAATAAGATGAATCGATTAAGAGTGAGACCCGGGTACTAATGGTATGATCCGAATCCCTAGCCCAAGGTTAAGGGAAGTGCAAACCCTAAACTTTACGCTAGTTACTGAAAGATCACATGTGATATTTTATTCATATAGTTGTTCATGCATAGCATATGTTTTGAAAACTTGTTTGAAATTGATTGTATTTGTAAACAATATTAAGATTTTGCACTCCTATCTCATTAGGCTATTAGCTCACCCTCTTACAAATTTTGCCTTACAAGAAACGATTATATAAACTTTTTTAAAGGATATCACACTATGGTATGTATAATCATCTCAAACTCAAGGAACAAGGGTAAGATAAAGAGATGGTGAGAATATTGTATTTAATTAGATAGACATTGGGATTTAGAGGGTCATAAATATTTAATATGATTTCAAGAAGTTTTAGTAGTATTTATGTGTATGGGACTTAGACGAGGCCCCTCTCCGAGACATATAAAATGTATCCATTAAATATAGGATGGGTTTTGTTTGAAATGAAAGAATGCTAGAGGCATTTGAATTTTTAATTATTATGTTTTGTACAGGTTGAATTGTATTGATCTAAGATGCTTCACGATTGCATAGTAAGGGTTGAGCAATCATAGCAGGTTGTCGAGTACCCTGCGGGGCATGACATCTTTTGGTGGTATTAAAGCTAAGGGTTTTGTTAAAGTAAGATCTAATTTAGAAATAAGTTAGGTTGAGAATCAATAGCTTAAGAGATTGATTTGACAACCTTATAGATATATAAAACTTACCTTAATAAGGGAGAATAGGTAGAATTTGGGAATAGAAATAAATAACTTAAAACTTACAAAAATTTCACAATTTCGATGAAATGCAAGAAATGCTTGAGTGCGTGGATTAGAAATGGAGTGCTTGTTACATGAGAGAGGAGGATGGTTTAATAGGATATAGATTGAGAATGCAATCACTACAAATCTAATATGAATACTTCTCAATCTATAAGACGGTGGACAAAATAATAGAGGATTGGAGAATTGGATTGACTGAGCAGTGGCATATCCAACTAGATAAGCTAAGTGAAGATCTTGGAGATAGGTATAGTAGGTATATTGCCATACCTACTCTAGAAGCTTGGTTTGCGACAATGACAAGGATGAGGAGGAGCCACCTGAAATACTATTAGTGGCTCGATCCAATCTAGGAAGAGAGTATCCCCAAGAAGCCCTGAACCCTTTAGTCCAATCTAAAATAAACTCACAGACATATGAGAGAGATTTATGATTGGAAATTGAGATTTAATTCGGAGTTGATATACTCAGAAGACTCTTGGGATACTATAGACTACATTGAGCACCGAGAGTTCAAGATCGTAGACTAAGGGGATATGTTTGTAGTAGAACCAGAATTATGGGAAGATTAGGAAGAGGATCCGGAGGAGAATTCATCTCTTGAAGAAAATTCCGATTTAGATAGTGCCCTAGAAGACGATAACGTAACCTTGGACTCCCCAAAAGAAGAAGAAGAAGAAGAAGAAGAAGAAGAAGAAATGGGAGAAAGCGACAAGGACACAAGTGAAGAATCAGAAGACATTGCATAGGAATCTAAGAAGGGAACTCAAAAATATTGAAAAAGCAATGTATACAAGAGATAATAATGCTTGTATGTTAGTAAGACTTGAGAGATAAAAATTTTGTTATGTAATATATATGCCTCAAAGTTGACATATGTATAAGTTAGAAACCTAAGAAATGTAAAATTTAAAAAGTATATGTAAAATATCGTGATTTCATGTATTTTTAACTTTTGATGCAATTATACAAATATGTTATATGACTTTTGTTGATATCCATATCATTATTGATATATATATATATCATTGGCAATGTCTTAACATATTTTGTATATTACATTAATAAATTATAGTGGAAATACCAATAGAGGACCAAAAAAAACAATGCCCGCTAGGTATCAAGATGCAGACAAAACTTCGCAAACAAGAACTCCATCCCTAGTGTCATAAGAAAATCTAGAGATCTAACCTAGGATGCCAGGTAACGCGACTAGGTCAAGGCGAAGAAGTGCAACTCAAGCCCCTTCCAATGGGGAAGGAAGTAGGGAGGAACGCATGTCGAGATTAGAAGTGACTGTTCAACAGTTAGCTCAACAACAAGCCTTATTGATCCAACACCTAATGCTAGGGAGCCAACCTCCATCACAATCGGTTCCTCCACTACCTCAACCGCAGCCAATGCCACCTATAATTGCTCCTCAACAATCACAGGTGCCACTACCACCCCTACCAATTTCAACTGCTCATGCATCTCATATGGGAGGTCAACAAAGATATGACCCCGAGAGGAATTGATTGGATTCAAAGGAGCATATTTCCAGATTTCGTCCGATTAAATAGGTACTTTAATGGAGCATATGGGAAACCAAAGGAAGCCAAAGAGTGGATAGCACAATTAGAAAGATCATTCACTGCTTATGAAGTGGAAAACCACCAGAAAGTGGCATATGTATCATTTTTTGTTAAAAATGAGAGCCAAGGCATGGTGAGACGCTAAACAAAGGGTTTTGCCTCAACCAACCTCATGGGAAACATTTAGAGGGGAATTCTTCTAAGAATATTTCACATAGAGCATTGGAACATGGCTAAGTGGACAACTGTTCCAACTAAAGAAAGGTACAAAAACAATTGATCAATACGAAAACAAATTCAATCGATTAATATAGTTTACTCCCGATATTTACAAGGATTCCGATGCGTTAAAGAGATAGCTATTCATAAATGGATTAGATATAGAAATGCAAGAACGAATTATGGATTCCGAGCTCTAAACAAACTTGGAAGTGGTAAATAAGGCCCGAGCTTTAGAGTAGACAAAGCTAATGGTGGAAGAAATGAGAGCTCAAGCTTGACCAAGTATAGGGATGCATGCTCCAACCAAGAGACCACTGTTCCAGCCAACTCTAAGTAATAAGGGAAAGAGGCCCATGCTAAATATGAGGCCACCAGGTAATAAATCGCTAGCCATCCCTCCCCAAGTAAAACCTATAAAGGTAGTTTAGTAGAAATGCGAAAAAGGACATTATCCTAAAGAGTGTCCATACTTAAGGTGATAGTGTTTTCATTGTGGGTTAAACAATCATAAGGTCCTAGATTTCCCACAGAAGAATTTCACAATATGCTTTGTGTGCAGACAACCAAGGCATATGGCTAATGTCTGTCCCAAGAGACACTAAGGACCCAAGGCAAAGGTTACAGCACCCCGAACTACGGTTAGAAGGTCGACTAATCAACCAAGTGAGCAAGGATCGCAAGGAGCCAACAGTTAGGCCATAAATGCTCAAGTATTTTCTATAGAGGGCACAAATGTAAGAGAATGGGTGAATGGAGGGTCTGGACAATAACAAGATATTGATCTAACAACCATGGAATATACGGAAGAAGGAGATGTTGTAATAGTTATGCCAAGATCCACTTTACCTATATGTGATATCTTGTATAGGAAACTTAAATAGAAGATTAGTTGGAAGAGCTAAAAAAGGTATAAGAGATTTACTATTAAAAGACTTAAGTGTAATTAATAAGATCCATTTTAATTGTTACTCGACTAACATTGGCTCTCTTCAACACAGGGAGCTACACATTCTTTTATAAGCTCGGCTATAGCTCAACAATGGAAGCTAGAAGTTCAACCTTCTTCAGAGATCTTAAGAATTAGCACTCCTATAGGGGAAAAGGCCATCAACAAGGAAATTGTGAGAGAATGCCCAATCAAAATACAATGAAGAAATATGCCTCCGGATTTACTAATTTTATCCTTGAGAGGCTACGAAGTGATTCTTGGAATGGATTGGTTATCGAAGCACTTTGTTAACATAAATTGCAAAAATAAGGAAGTGCAATTCAGCAGGCCAAGAGCGAAGACTATAGTATATCGAGGGCAATCAAGGAAAAATCTAGGAAATTCCACTAATGTATTACAAAAAAGAGGAGAATACCTTCAAAATTGGAGCATATGCCTAATAAATGCAGTGGAGACAAAGAAAGGATCACTAAGATTGGAGGAAATACTAGTTACCAACAAATTTCTTAAGGTGTTTCCCGAAGAATTACTAGGATAATTTTTCGACTGCGTGTACATTGAAGTGAAGCCTAGGCCCTCAATGGATTGGCGTAAGAAATAGATTTTACCATTGAAGTGAAGCTTAGTACGAAACTAATCTCAAAATCATCCTATCGAATGGTCCCAATTGAGTTGAAAGAATTGAAGAAGCAATTTCAAGAATTGATCGAGAATGGATTCATTCGCCTAAGTGTATCACCTTAGGGAGCTCCACTATTGTTCATCAAGAAAAAGGATAGATCTATGCGGCTATGCATCGATTATCGAGAACTAAACAAAATAACCATCAAGAATAAATATCCATTGCCAAGAATCGATGATCTGTTCGATCAGTTGCAAGGAGCAAATATCTTCTCTCGGATAAATTTATGATCCATATACCATCAACTAAAGATCAAGTCAAAAGATATACCTAAAATTTCCTTCCTAACATGATATGGTCATTACGAATTTTCAGTAATGCCATTCGGGTTAACAAATGCTCCAGCTGCATTCATAAACTCATGAACAGAATCTTCATGCCGTTTTTGGATAAATTTGTAGTGCTTTTTATCGATGATATCCTGATTTATTCCAAGACCTCACTAGAGCACGAAGAACACTTGAAGATTGCCTTAGGACTATTAAAGGAACATCGACTATACGCAAAATTTCCAAGTGTAGGTTTTGGATAAATCAAGTGGCATTCTTAGGACATATTATATCGAGGGAAAGTGTGACAATGGATCTAACCAAGATAGAAGCAACAATTGATTGGAAACAACCCACTACAATTACAGAAGTGAGGAGTTTTCTTGGGTTAGCTGGATACTATGGAAGGTTTGTGAAGAATTTTTCCCAAATATCAAAGCCATTAACTAGATTAACTCAAAAGGACATAAAGTTCAAGTGGAATGATGATTATGAAAGAAGTTTTTAGGAGTTGAAGCAACGGCTAATCTCAGCTCCTATTTTGACCCTACTTAACTTAAAGGAACCTTTTTGTGTTTATAGTGATGCCTTGTAGAATGGATTATGTTGTGTGCTAATGCAAAACAAGAAAGTTGTGGCTTACGCTTTAAGATAATTGAAACTGCATGAGAGGAACAACCCTACTCATTATTTGGAACTAGCCGCTATCGTATTTGCTTTGAAGATATGGAGGCATTACCTATATGGGCAAAAATACGAAATATACATAGATCACAAAAGCTTGAAGTACCTATTCACTCAAAAGGAGCTTAACATGCAATAAAGAAGGTAGTTCTAGCTCATCAAAGACTGTGATCTCAATATCAACTATCATCTAGGGAAAGCCAATGTCGTAGCTAATGCTTTGAGTCGAAAGAATCACAGCCAAGTGGCAGCACTATTAACTGAACAACAACAGTTAATACAAGAGTTCAAGAAACTAAGAATTGAGTTTCTATGGCATGAGGAGGAAGCCTAGACAGCAACTATTGAAGTGCGGCCTACTCTCCTAGATAGGATAAAAGAGATATAACTCAATGATTCGAAGATATTAAACCTTCGAAATAAAGTAGAGCAAGGTGCTAATATTGAATTTGAAGTGAATTAAGATGGAGTCTTAAGGTTATGAGGTAGATGGTGCATACCGAAAGATACAAAACTGAGAAACGATATTTTGGATGAAGCCCACAATTCTAGATATACAATACACCTAGGGGGAACAAAGATATATCAAGAACTTAAGAAGGGCTATTGGTGGGAAGGCATGAAGAGAGACATAGCACAATTCATCTCTCAATGTTCTATTTGCCAACAAGTCAAAGCTAAACATCAGAAGCTTAAGGGATTACTACAGCCACTACCGATTCCAGAATGGAAATGGGAACGGATTACCATAGATTTCGTTATAGATTTACCAAGGACAAGGGCTGGATATAAAGCTAAATGGGTAATTGTAGATCGTCTAACTAAATCCACCCATTTTTTACCTGTTAATATGACATACTCCTTGGATAAATTGGCTAGGCTTTATTTCTAAGAAGTTGTAAGACTCCATGGAGTGCCGCTCAGTATAGTATATGATTAAGATCTATGATTTGTATCTAAATTTTAGAGAAGTCTACAATAAGCCCTAGAAACAAAATTGCAATTTAGCACAACATACCATCCTCAAACAGATCGGTAATCTAAATAAACTATTCAAACATTGGAAGATATGTTAAGGTCTTGCCCATTAGATTTCAAATATAGTTAGGATCGACACTTGCCATTGGTTGAATTCACATACAACAATAGCTATCACTCGTCGATTAAGATGGTCCCTTATAAAGCCTTATATGAAAGGAAGTGTAGGTCTCTGTTATATTAGGATGGAATCAAACAAAGTACAATTAGGCCAAACTTGCTGCTTGAAACAATAGACAAGGTTACCATCATCAAACAAAGAATAAAGAAAATTGAAGATCACTAGAAGAGTTAGGCGGATTTGAAAAGAAGAAAGATTAAGTCTCTACCAGGGGAACATATCTATCTGAAGGTCACACCAATCAAAGGAACAAGGAGATTTAGAACTAAAGGAAAGTTAAGCCCTAAGTATGTTAGACCATACGAGATTTTAGAAAGGGTTAGAGAAGCGGTCTACCGATTAGCCCAACCCCCTCAATTATCAGGAGTCTAAAACATCTTCCATGTATCATTGCTTCGAAAGCACATCCTAGATCCCAACAAAGCGATCAAGATGCATATCTTGACGATTCAGCCAAATCTTACATATCTAGAATATCCTATCCAAGTCCTCGACACTCAAGCCCGAGAATTGTGCAACAAGACTATAAGATGTCAAGGTACGATGGAATCGACACTTCAAATAAGAAGCTACTTAGGAGAGGGAAGACAAGATGAAAGAAAAGTACCCCCAACTATTCGAAGATCCAGATACATTTTGAAGTTTTGAGGACAAAACTTTTAAAGGAGGGGAGAATATAAAATCCATAAAAATTTAGTTACAGATGGCATTGGAATGATTAAAAGATTATATTAAAAGCCTTAAAAATACCCCCATAAACTATTACTTGAATTTGGTTAGATATTTATTCGATTTTGATTTTGTTATAGTAGAGTTAAACTTAATTAAGCTTAATGATAACTATTAGTAGAATCCATTTCAACTATATTGCATCTATTTATATTAAATTTCTTTCAATTTAACTTGGAAAAAAAACATAAAAGAAAAGAAAAAGAGGAGAAGAGAGGGTTCGTGCAAATTGATATAATTCTACTAGGTTGCTAAATGCAACTTGCCCCCTAGAGCCCCAAGTTACAAAGTGCAAGTGATAGTTGTATGTGCTCATACCTATCCCACCTTACTATAAGCATTGAAAAAGTCCAGATTGAAGTATATGGATTATTAAACATCCTTAGAGAAAAGTAGGTTTCAAATTAGCTACATTTAACACTTGACGGGCATGTTGAGATTTAGAATAAATAAATTTAATAAGCAGCTATGTATATCAACACCCTGATAAGGCATCCAATGACTTTGACTTACATAGGTTGAATAAGTAAATGATGACCTAATCTGATTGACACTCAAGATTAATTTAGATAGACTAACGTAATAAGAAGGAGAAAAGAAGAAAGGTGATATTCCCAAATATGAAAAATTAGTGAGAATATAATAGTTATTTAAATATGCATGCAATGGTACAAATATATTTTGTTAGATTACTTTGCAATTGATATGTTAAAATTTAATAGTAATTTCAACACGAGGAATTTTATTATATTAATAATATGAAAAAGGTAATAATATTGCAGCATAATTAAAGCAAGTTTCACCTAAAAAAATTATTTTCGAACTTGAGCAAATTATAAGGAACTTCATTTGGAATGGAAAGGTGGATTAAGAAAGAATTCATTGGGTAGTATGGGAGAAAATCACTAAATCAAAGGGTGAAGAAGGATTAGGAATAGCTAACTTGAATATTAGAAATAAATCATGCATAATTAACAAATGGGGTTTGTACTTAAATATTTTTTTAATTAAATTTGAAAAATAGCATATTCAGAAAAATTATTTTAAAAATAGATTGTGAAAGCGTAGAAAAGTGTTTGAAGGCATGACCAGGGCTCACACCTTTAGTGCATTTTTTTTTTAAATTATAGAATTTTTTTATAAAAAATCATCTTAAGAAAATTAACTTTTTTTTCTTTAAAAAAAATAAAAGTTTACATAATGAATAACGAAAAAAAATAATTTTCATAAATTTAAAAATTATAAAAATTTATTTAAAAAAAAAGTCCGCACCCTTTATGCTTTATCTTATAATATATATAAAAAAAGTCTATTTCATTAAAACTTTGTCTCTCTCTCTCTCTCTCTCTCTCTTTAATCAATTTGATAGCTAGCAACCTATGGAAACATTAATAATTTGATCATTATATAAATCTCAAATGGTAAAAAAAAAAAAAAGAGAGACAATTTTGACAAAATGGATTCTGTTTTTTTTTTTTTTCTTCTTCTTCTTTTTCACATATTATAAGATAAAGTATAAAGGGTGAGAAATTTTTTTAATTTTTAATTTTCTTTACATCATTTTTTATAATTTCTTTTCAATAATTAAAAAAAAAATTACATTGAAGACAAGGATTAGGTCCACACCTTCACAACTTATTTTTGGAAAAAAAATTCCAACTAGGATATTGTGCAAATTCTTTTTTTTTTTTTAATAAACATTTAAGTGCATACCCCATTAAAAGATACTAAGAATTAAAAAGCAAACACATTATATGGGAGAAGTTGGCGAAGCTAAATACAAAAAACAAATTAAAGCAGTTCATTCTTTATCTCCATGTGCAAGGGAAATGCTAAATACACATAATTGAAGAGACAAAGAGGGGTTCGAATATAAAATTTTTATTTGACAGATGGGGTGATAATTTTATAATTCGTGAATTGATCTAAGGGTCAATAAATCTCTTTGCATTAAATATATCCGTTAGGGATGTTTGGATTATAGATAGAAAATAGGATGAAGAACTTTGCAGATGCATTAAATCTATCTGAACCTTCACATTAATTAAAGTCGAATTTTGCAGATGCCACATATGATGAACTTCTTAATATTGATAACATATATTGACCTCGGGAGTTGATAATTTTAACAACATCCACACACACACGCTTTTCTCTCCTCCATAGTCCATACAGAGTTTTTAAGGAAATTCTGTGTGTGTGTGCGTGTGTTTGATATAGTATTCTTAGCAGATACTTTTTTGAAGAGAACAAAGACCTGGATCATGTGGGGCAGGGAGTTGTCGCTATCATCTTCATCGGTTTTTCTGTTTCCTAATATTCACCATGTCGCTGTAGCTGTTTGCATATTTGAGCAGCTGCTTTATGCAGTATGTCAAGTTGAAGCTCAAACTACCAATCCTACTACCGATCCATCTGAAGGTTTACATCTTACTCTCTATCTCTGTCCTTTTTCTCATCATACATAGCGAGAAATAAAACTCTAGTTCGAATTACCTAGAGAGTAGTATAATCAAGGAAAGCTATAGCTTCACTTTTATCCCTCACGATGTACTTTAATAGTAAGGCTTGACATGAACTGTTAGAACATTTATGATTCAGGTTGGAATCAAAAGGAGGCAGGACAAGAAAGGGAAAGATATCTTTCTTTAGAAATCCCTTAGGTGATTATAGACTCTCTGCCGTTGTTTTCCTAGATTATGAAATCTATGTTGTGTTTCTTTCTTTCTTTCTTTTTCGTAAAATACACTTCTAACCTTTTGTATTAAAATGAGAGGATTGTTCTTTATGATAGTAGGGGAACTATTAGATACTTAAGTATATTGCTAAAAAAATCATAAATTGATCTTTATCCATATTTAGACTTTGCTCACAAATAAAGTCTTATGTAACCCTACAAGAGTTATTATTGATCTTTAAATAAAATTTCTCTTTTTTGAGTTCATCTTTTTCAGTTCTCTACTCTCATTAGTCTTTTTAATTGTGGCAAGCAAACTATTTCATCTATTTGTGAGTCATATCAAATAGATTAAGCCTAACTCTATCTTTTTTAGTAAGTTATATCTAAGAGAGATTCATTCATATCCTTATTTTCTTTATGTTACCCATAAAACAAATCATAAGAAATTTTGTTCATCATAGTGTAGTGATTACCTACCTATACATGTGGTTAGATTGCTCTATTGATTGAATTCTAAGGTTTTCACGGCACAAGATGATGAGGCATTGCACAAGGATCCCACCCTCCATGAGCAAGAAAACAAATCTAATTAAACTTTACAACATTGTATACTAGCGCTCAATATCTTGCTTTTGTGAAGCTTCTCGACAAGGTAGGCCATTTCTTAAAGCACTAGGAGAGAGGATCATATTAAAGAAAGATGGTAAACCATGCGATAGATTGATGAGTGTCAAGAGAATCCATCTAAATGACATTAACAAATATGTTGAAGGAGATACTAGATATGCATACAATTGAAAAAGCTAAAAAAAATAAAAATAGAATGCTATGAAGATATGGGAGAATTTGTTTTGTTGTATGCATCTATGATTAATATTTGGTATATGCATGTGTTGACTCAATTGACCACAAAGTTGATGTATATCATGTAATGGTAAGGTATCGTAATGCTCCCATAATTTCAAGATAGTTGTTAGGGTTAAGTTAACTCCAAAGTAATGAAAGGGTTTCAATCGGTTTCGTGAGATACATGTTATAATGCTTCAGGAGATCATGCATAAAGTTAGATTGACTAGGATGAATGCTTGGAGGAGTATTGTGAACACAATCATTCGCAACAACCTTTGGTGCTGAGCTATACCGTTTTTTGAGTAAATTCCATCGTTTAGTCTTTTGAATAAACAATTTTACTATTTTTGGTAATTCTATTTTATTATATATTATTTAGATTTGATATGATTTTATTGCTATTAGAATTCTTAGTATAATAATTATTTCAATTAAATCTTTCATCAACTCCCATATTTTTCCATAATTTTCATATTTTATAATTTTTCTACTTCTATTATTCTACCTCACAAACAACTCATTTTCCATTCACAAATTATGATGTAATTTAAGCTATATTATCATCATTAATCATCTGATAGTTATCTTATTTATGTACTCACAATTAATAATTTATTATATCATGCACTACCACCTTTGTAATTACTATTTAAAAATTTTCGTATGTGTAGGTTATAGTTAAGAATTGATTAGGATAAAATATGTATTGCATATCATGACTTGCTTATGGTGGACCCAATTGCAGGTCAGTTCTTGATCCAAAATCGCCTAACAGGTTAAGAAATGAACTAAATACAGCAAGTCAATTTCACCAACACCCTCACTTTCACATGCAAACACAAGTACCCACAGTACACAACTTATAAATTCACATAGGAACACTATCATTTTATGCACAAAACACATACATAGAGGGGTTGTGCTACATGACCTCTATTAAACTTAGGCTAGTTTCTTAATGTTTTCCCATTTCCCTTTTACTTTTTCCATATATTATTAAATTCTTCAACTCTTCTATAGTTATGTATTACAATAAACATTACCCTGTTTTTATGTGGTGCTTCCTATGTCACTACTTCACTTTAAAATTCTTAACAAATGAAGCATGTGATTGAAATGGGGGAATTATAGAGTTTAGAAATTAGAGAGAGATAAAGATGAAGATTTTTATATTTGTCTCATTTGTCTCATCTCTAGTGGAATATGATATTTCTAAATTTTACGGAATTTTTGTCTAATAAGAATATTTACTATAATCATTTTCACTATTATGTTGAGACAAGCCATTTCTATTAGTTGCACATGAATATGAGTTCACAATAACTTCAACTTGCAATTTGAAATATCTAGTACCAATCAAAACCTAGTGCAATGACTTGCTTGAATATATGTATCACTTAAGAAAAACTTAACCTATGTCAAAGATTGAGCAAGTAGCCAAATTAAAGCTGATTGAGTAGCAAATAGTTCATTGCAAGTTAAGGTTGTTGAGAAAACTCACATAACTAATATAAATGGCCCATCTCAACGTGATAGTAAAAGGGATTTACATATTTTTCTCAAGAAATTTTTAATACTTATTTTTTAAATTGGAAGTATTTTACGATGTTGGTGTTGGAATCAATAGAACACTACTAAATTACCCCCATCTCCATCTTCCTCTAGTTCTTGAATTATATATTTCTTTTCATCCAATCATATGCTTCAACATCTCACAATTTTAAAGAAGAATGAGAGCTTTATTATTGTAATATAACATGTAGGAGTCACAATTTAAACAAAGACTAATGATGATTGTAGTATAAGTTGTAGTTTGTGTTTTGTTGTTGTCAAAACTCCTTCTAGAGGTTCTATTAGCTCCTTTGGTGCCTTTACTAAAGCTGCCCCATTTATCTTGGATACTCTTATGCCTTTTGAACCACTCACTTCAAGGTTTGGGCAATGGATATCTTTAGTCCCATTCCTCCAATAACACATATAGAGCGCAAAAACTTGGGGTCTAGCTAAAGTTACAACTAATGAGAACTACATATTGTTACATCTCATCCATTATCATTATGCAATTTGTAGTTAGGATGATTTAGGTTTTCAAATAGTCAAGGAAGCTCATACTGATGATTAGATCATATTCATCTAAGGAGATTACTTCAAATCTCACTATTTTACTCCACTAACTGACTTAAACACAATATTAAAGCAACTACAAAAGTAAGAATTCCCTCTAAGTTTGTCACCTTCAACTTGCCCTTGCTTTTGTACCTTAAGGCTTAACAACTTTATTGCCTCCTTAGTGACAAACAAGTATGAGGCTTTGATATCCACCAAGGCATTCATCATTTGGCATGCAATAAATGCCTACACATATATTAAGCCTTTGGACTCCTTAGTGGGTTTTTGTTTTGCATCAAGCCTAATAGCTTCAAAACTGATTGTCTAGAATTTTGCTACAACTCCTCTTTCTTTGCTACTACTATCGCCATTAGCCTATCCTAAACAAGGTAATGTCTAGCCTTATAGCCTCCAACATGTAAGTAGGAAAAATTCTTTTAGGTAACTCCTTCTTATTCATGTGTGTGTTACCCTTCCAATTGTTGGTTTTCTCATTCCTCCTTATGCTTGAACCCATCTTATCTTAAGCTCCTCCACCTTCTCCATCACCATCCTCCATTACTTCCCTTTCAAGTCATCTAATTGACTTGAGCTCTATTAAGCTTTTAATAGTAGCTGTGACTTGGATGAATGTCTAGACTCCATACTTTCCCAACTCTACATAGGCTCACCTTTATAGCTTATCACAATATATATATAGGGCCCCTACCACCCATGTCAAGAATCTTCAATAACAGTTGTAAGAATTTTTGCACATAGTCCTCGATGGACGCCTTATACTCTAACTACCTCAACTTCACTTAAGAACCTATCACTCTATAATGCTCAATTATAATGGAGCCATCAATCTAATAGTAAATTCTCCCTATGTCTGAGAACACTAGCTACTTACCTTGCTCCATTAGGCCATTTATGCTGCTATAATGTTCCATATCATCTAAGAACATAAGAGTCACCTTTAGTCTCGATGGATCATATAAGAAACAAACCACATAGAAGTACTATTCTAAGCTTTAAAGAAAGTTATCAATTCCTCGTGCATTCATAAACTCACTAAAGTTCTTGGATTTGCCAACTCCTTCCTCAAGGAAGCTACCATCTCTTATAAGGCAACATCCTACTTCTGTAGATCATCGATGGACTAGTTCAGGGGCATTAGGATCTCTATTAGAAGCTCCTTTTCAAGCTTACCCAAGCCCTCTTCCACATCTTGAACATGATTAGATATGTTAGTCTTAACTAGCTTTACCCTCAACAATGATACTTTACTTCCATGAGACTTTCTTTGAATGATTAACCCATCAATGGAGAAAGGAGTCATAGGAGTTAGAAATATAAAAAACAACCTTTCCCTCCATCTCTGGTTGAAAGCTCGCTTTGATATTGATTGTCAAGTGAGAAATCTTCTCAACACCAACATGCAAATCTACGACTCTTGGATTCTCATAACTCTTGTTGAGAGGCTAAATCAACCTTACTACCAAAGCACTTAAGCTCTTGCTAACTAAGGAAGAAACTTTTTAGTGAGAAAAATCTATAAGAGATATAACAAGCTCAATTGTATTGGATGAATTACGAATAAAAGGTGATAACTCCCTATATAAGAGACCTTTATAAATGGACGGTCTAAATTAATCCAATTTAATGGCTATTATATATTTCTACCTAACTATATATAACTACCTCCTTGAACCAAAATTTGTTGTATCTTGATATTTTTAGAAGATTTCAAAAAATGAATTGGGTCGTAGTTATGTGCTTTACACTTTATGGATCTCTATATATATATAAAGAAATGGAAAAACACATGTCAACCTCTTTTTCTTTGATTCACTATAGATAACTTTTTACCTTTCCACTTGCTTGACCACCAAAAAAAGAAAAAGAAAAAGAAAAAAAGATTGAAAAAAATCTTATAAGTCTCTTTCTCTCTTCTACTTATAGATAAATATACACACATACATATACATAGTCTCTTTAATGTGTATCATAACATATATAAATTGTATTCCTTTGTAGCATCTGGATTGAGAAAATTAGCTTTGATCAACATTAGTGAGGATTTGGTTATGGTTATTTCATGAAAAATACAATAGGGTTGTAATATAAGATTTAGGTATAGATATCGATTTGTTTAATTTACTGAAATTAAATTGTCATTTCTTTGTATAATTAGCATAGTTGGCTTGAGGTGATGGTAGTTTGAAGGCAATGATAGTGGTAATTCAATAGTAATGATGATGGTGCATTATAAAGGGGATGGGTGTAGTGTAGTCATGATCATGGTTGCGGTAATGGTGGTGGTAAGATTTTTGAAATGGTGGTGGTGATTGTACAAATTGGAGTTTAGTTGTGGGGTAGTATTGTGATGCTTAAATTGGGGTGCTTTAGGCATTAAGAAATTCTTGCTTAGAGTTGAGAGAGGCATGTTATTAAAAAATTTAAGAATTAGGAATTTCACCCAAAATAAATATGAGGTGTTCACAATGCATCTTAGCACAAGAATGGCCATTTAATTATAATAGAGGAATCATTATTCATTACTCAATTCTCCAAGATGAATATGCAAGTAGCACAAATATCGGTCTTCTAATAGGAACAACCAAGTTCAAATCTTTTACTTTTCAATTGGTTTATATAATGTAGCTAGTAGGGAAAAAAAAGGGCTAATATGTTTGATACTTTCCTTTTTTTAGTTAAATTATTATCTTCATATTTGAACTAAAGACATGAGATGAACAATAAGTAAATAGTATCAAATTGGGTAAGAATTTAGAAATTGTGTTTTTATATCGTCCATGTGTAGCATGCTCACACGGGATGGTGGATTGATGCTACACATAGAGGTCGATCCTCTAACATTTTCTACTTGTAATTTTTTTTAATGTGATTTAAGTTTTAAATAATTATATATTTTTCATGTGTGGCTAAAAATATACGAATAAGATATTTATTAACATTAATAGTAAAATTAAGTACGGGTTGTAATGCGTGTTTCTAAAAGTTTGTGATTTGATGTTTTAACATCCCATTGGAGAGTTTTGTTACAACTTTAAGCACCAGGGTTTTTTTTTTTTTTTCTAAGTTGAATGGGATTATTGTTTTGGAATCACAGTGCAAATAATAAATCGGATATTCGAAAAATGGGGCCTTCACTCGATAGCCGGTCCATGGAGCACGAACGTCGACCCATTTTCACCGGTTTTATATATGATATTACAAAATATCGGAGCAATTTTTAAGAAAAATGCAGCTAGACCGTCCTATCCATTTCCCTAAATTCTTTTATTTTCTTTAGCATTCTTTAACTGTTTTGCCACTTGGTATTGTTAAATATTTAGGTTTATTAAAATATTATTATAATAATCTCAAAAGTATTTATTATTAGTTGCGTTTAATTACATATGATGATGGAATTAAAAGGTTATAATTGATTATAGAATATATCCTTGGAAAAAATGGGGAAGATTATTACCATGGTGAAAAGAGGAAACTATTTTACTTCTTGTCACGTGGTTTTTTCTTATTAATTAATCATTGTCGAAGTCTGGCAACACTAGCATCTTCCAAATCACTTAACACTAAAAAGTTTTATTTTATAATTTCAAAGTTTCTAGTATAATAAAAATTACAAATAGTTTAAAAAATATTTTCATATCTATATGTATATATTTTGTTATGTTTTGTTACTAAGTGACTTATGTTCGTAGGCCGTGGCATTATTATAGAAAGGTTTATGCACAAAGTAGTCCCTGATGAGCTCTGGAACATCCCTTACCTGTTTAACTTGTACATTTCTTTTCCCTCTTCTTACTTCTCTTTATATCATCTTTTTTCCTTTTAGTTTCAGCAATGTATTTCTTTGGTAAAAAAAAAAGAAAAAATATTTTTGATATTAATCAGAATTATCAAATATTACGTTAAGGATGAGCTGCTTATAATAGTGATTAGTTGCTAGCAGTGGTGGTTGATGGACGCATTGTAATTGATGAAATCTATGTTCTGTTTCTTTCTTTCTTTCTTTTTTTTGTAAAATACACTTCTAACCTTTTGTATTAAAATGAGAGGATTGTTCTTTATGATAGTAGGGGAACTATTAGAGACTTAAGTATATTGCTAAAAAAATCATTAATTGATCTTTATCCATATTTAGACTTTGCTCACAAATAAATAGTCTTATGTAATCCTACAAGAGTTATTGTTGATCTTTAAATAAAATTTCTCTTGATTGAGTTCATCTTTTTCAATTCTCTACTCTCATTAGTCTTTTTAATTGTGGCAAGCAAACCATTTCATCTATTTGTGAGCCATATCAAATAGATTAAGCCTAACTCTATCTTTTTTAGTAAGTTATATCTAAGAGAGATTCATTCATATCCTTATTTTCTTTATGTTACCCATAAAACAAATCATAAGAAATTTTGTTCATCATAGTGTAGTGATTATCTTCCTATACATGTGGTTGGATTGCTCTATTGATTGAATACTAAGGTTTTCACGGCACAAGATGATGAGGCATTGCACAGGGATCCCACCCTCCATGAGCAAGAAGACAAATCTAATTAAACTCTACAACATTGTATACTAGTGCTCAATATCTTGCTTTGGTGAAGCTTCTCGACAAGGTAGGCCATTTCTTAAAGCGCTAGGAGAGAGGATCATATTTAAGAAAGATGGTAAACCATGTGATAGATTGATGAGTGTCAAGAGAATCCATCTAAATGACATTAACAAATATGTTGAAGGAGATACTAGATATGCATACAATTGAAAAACTTAAAAAAAAAAAAACAAAACAAAATGCTATGAAGATATGGGAGAATTTGTTTTGTTGTATGCATCTATGATTAATATTTGGTATATGCATGTGTTGACTCGGCTGACCACAAAGTTGATGTATATCATGTAATGGCAAGGTATCGTAATGCTCCCATAATTTCAAGATAGGTGCTAGGGTTAAGCTGACTCCAAAGTAATGAAAGGCTTTCAATTGGTTTCATGAGATACATGTTATAATGCTTTAGGAGATCATGCATAAAGTTAGATTGACTAAGATGAATGCCTGGAGGAGTATTGTGAACACGATCCTTCGCAGCAACCTTTGGTGCTGAGCTATGCCGTTTTTTGGGCAAATTCCATCATTTAGTCTTTTGAATAGACAATTTTACTATTTTTTGTAATTTTTAGATTTCTTGTAACTTTTTATTGATACTTCTGTTTTAAATGCCGTTTGTTGCATTGTTTTTTTCGTCTATGATATGTCGTATTTTAAGTTTTAGGAATTTCTATTTTTTTGCTATTTTTAAGTATTTCTATTTTTGGTAAATTTTTTTATCTATTTTTTTGGCAATTTGTACTTATTATTATTTGTATATCCTAAGACAAGGATAGAGATTATTATTGAATGAAAAAACTATTGTGAGCAATTTGCTTTGTTTCTTTTTCCCAAATTTGAAAATTTTATATAATTCTTAAATTTGGATGTCAAATTCCTAGGAATTCGTAGAATCAATAGATATTTAAAAGTTATATTCTGGGTATTCGTATAATCAATAATTTGTGATAATCTCAACATAATTCATGCTGCATTGATGGAGATACAAGAGACACGGGCTGATACACGGCTTGTTACACGGCCGTGTAGTGATTGGAAGGAACTCACAGAAGCATACACGGCCTCTACACACGGCCGGAAGCATGGCCGTGTATTCGATCAGAGTATTCCACAGAAACATACACGGCTTCCATACACGGCCGTGCAGCATGGCCGTGTATTCGATCAGGGTATCCCATAGAAGCATGCACGACTTCCATACACGACCAGGGACATTGCCGTGTATTCGGTTAGGAACATTCACAGAATCATACACGGCTTAGAGACACGGCCGTGTATGCGACCGTGTACTGTACTCCTCACATGCCCAGAAACATACACGGCCTAGAGGCACGACCGTGTATGCGATAGGTTATAGACGTGTATTTCATTATTTATTTCCACATGTACGCTTAGATTTTCCCCTTTTAGATATTTTACGAGGAAGTATAAATACTCTTTGTCAGACATGTTAGGGTTACATCTTATTATTATTTTCAAATACATTTCGTGAGAAAATTTTCTCCATTTCCGGGTTGTACGCAACCAGAGTGTGCATCAAAGAGCTTTTCTTTGTTGTGTGAAACCAATCCATATTCGGATTCGTTTCATTTTTGCTTTCCGCACTGCGTCAGTTGGTATCAGAGCAAGGCTATTTCTTGTGGAGATGTCAACTCATCAAGGCGATGATAGCGGTCGTGTTCTTGACGGTGTTCAAGATGCGAGGTTACAAGGGAACCATCAATGGGTTCCCAGGGTAGAGTTCGATGCGATGCATCGGAAGGTCAGGCGTATGGAACGGCACCTTGATGAATTGATCGAGCATTTCGATGCTCTAGTGGTAGACCCCAATAGGGCTGGAGGCGTTGGCGGGAATCCACCACGTGCGGTGGAGGAATTCGGGGGACGCGTAATCCGACCTGTCGTTGAGAACAGGTGGGGACGTGTGGAGAGTGAGGAATCCAGCGAAGAGAGTGATGATACGTACGGGAGTAGGCCACAACGAGGACGTGGTGGTTATCGGATGGCTCATCATGGAAACCACCCTAGAGACGACGATTATAGGAGGAACTGTGGAGGCTATGATCAAGGGGACGGCGGAGACTACCGTTTGAAGGTTGACATTCCATGGTTCGATGGCAGCCTCAACATCGAAGGCTTCCTCGATTGGATTGCGAAAGTAGACCGGTTCTTCAACTATATGGAAATTCTCGAAGATCGTCGAGTAAGATTGGTGGCATGCAGGTTGAAGAGTGGTGCCTCGGCATGGTGGGAGAGGCTATAAAGTAGGAGGCAAAGAGAAGGAAAACACCCGGTGAGGTCATGGTATCGCATGAAGCAGTTGCTGCAACATGATTTCCTCCCGCTGGACTACGAGCAGATATTGTTCCAACAATATCAGCGGTGCCGCCAGGGACAACGCTTCGTGCATGAGTATACGGCGGAGTTCATGAGATTGGCTGAGCAGAATGATTTGAGGGAGAGTGAAGGCCAGCAAGTTGCAAGGTATGTGGAAGGACTGAAGCTCCAAATCAAAGACAAAATTGGGGTTACGATGGTGAGGACTCTAGTAGAGGCTAAGAATTTGGCTCTCCGAGCCGAACTAGTGTTGCAGGAACAAGGGAGTAGATATGGAGGAGGATGGAAGGAATATGTAGGAGAAGCTGTGGGTAGTGGTAGTAGGTCGGCATTTGAGAAAGGTAGAACTACACCATACAAACCTACTGAGGACATGACCAGGAGGGAAGAGAAGAGTGAGGGGAAGAAGCCGATGGAGCAGAAGGGGGCCCAGAAGCAAAACAACCCCTATGCCAAACCTATCTTGGGCAAGTGTTTCCGATGCAATCAACCGGGTCATCGGTCAAACGAATGTCCTACGAGGAAAAGCGTAAACATCCTTGATAGGGAGGATGATGAGGAGATTTGCTGTGAGCCTGACGGAGAGGAAGAGTGTTATGAGGAAGAAGAGGAAGCAGCAGAACCAACTTATGTGATTCGGCGCATGATGCTAACCGCAAAGTAAGAAGAGATCACGCAGAGGCACCAGTTGTTTCGCACACGGTGTACTATCATGGGGAAATTGTTTGAGCCAATAGTAGATAGTGGCAGTTGCGAAAACATCATAGGAAGGGAGGTTGTGAAACAACTACAGTTGCCCATCGAGAAGCACCCGAATCCGTACACCATTGGTTGGATTAAAGCAGCCGAAAAGATTGAAGTCAAGGAGAGATGCAGGGTACCTTTCTCAATAGGGAAGTACCGCGATGAAGCATTCTGCGACATTGTGGACATGGATGCTTGCCACATCTTGTTCGGGAGGCCATGGCAATTTGATGTGGACGTGCAACATGTGGGCAAGGAGAATGTCTATAGATTGGAGAAGGAGGGTGTGAGATACACCTTGTTACCATTGAAAAGGGAAGGACGCATAAAAGGAAAGAAGGTTGAGAGTCGTTCGTTCCTAACCGTCACTCAATCTGAGAAGGAAGTGATGGAAGACTTGAGGGAGTCGCGGGTGGTACATGCCCTCATCGTGAAAGGTGTGATAGAAGGAGAGAAGGAGGTTGATGGAGAAGTACTAAAGGCAGTGAAGAATTTACTTGAGGAGTTTAAGGAGGTGGTTCTAGACGATCTACCCGATGGGCTACCCCCTCTGAGAGACATTCAACACCAAATAGACCTGGTGCCCGGAGCTAGTCTCCCAAACCTCCCGTATTATAGGATGAGTCCCAAGGAGACCGAGATTCTACAAGAGAAGGTCCAAGAGCTTTTAGACAAAGGGTTTATCTGGGATAGCTTAAGTCCATGTGCGGTTCCAGCCTTGTTAACCCCTAAGAAAGATGGGAGCTGGAGGATGTGTGTTGATAGCCGAGCTATCAATAAGATTACCATAGGGTATAAATTCCCTATCCCACGCATCGAGGATATGTTGGATCGGTTGAGTGGCGCTACTATCTTATCCAAGATAGATTTGCGGAGTGGGTACCACCAAATTCGGATCCGTCCCAGAGACGAATGGAGGATGGCATTTAAGACCAAGGAGGGGCTACTATCTTATCCAAGACGAATGCTGACTCTGTGTTTGTTGTAATTGACAGGTTTTCCAAGATGGCTCATTTTATTCCCTGCAGAAAGACCGCCGATGCACGGGCAATTGCGCGGCTGTTCTTCAAGGAAGTAGTGCGGTTGCATGGGGTCCTAAAGTCCATTACTTCTGACAGAGATAGCAAATTCCTTAGTCACTTTTGGAAGACTCTCTGGTATATGTTTGATTCGTCCCTGAATTACAGCAGTACCGCTCATCCTCAAACCGACGGTCAAACCGAGGTAACTAACAAGACCCTCGGAAACCTCATCAGAAGTATCTACTGTGAGAAGCCGGGACAGTGGGATCAGGCATTGGCTCAGGTTGAATTCACTTACAATAGTTCCATCCACCGAACTATTGGGAGGTTACCGTTCTCGGTGGTATATACCAAAACGCCACAACATGCGCTGGACTTGATCAAATTACCCAAGGATATGGTGGGTGATTTGGCTGCTAAACATATGGGAACAACTCCAAACCACTGTCGAGGAAGTTAGACGAAAGATAGAGGAATCCAATACCCGATACAAAGGGGTTGCAGATAAGCATAGACGGAAGAAACTCTTTGCCGTGGGTGATCAGGTAATGGTTTACCTCCGAAGAGAGCGTTTCCCTGTAGGTAAAAATGGGAAACTTCAACCCAAGAAGTACGGACCTTATGAAGTTGTGCATAAGATAAACGACAACGCATATGTCGTACAACTTCCGGAAGATATGAATATTTCTTGTACTTTTAATGTTGCGGACTTATCACTTTTTCACTCCGATGATACGCCTTTATATCCTGACGAGAACTCGGGGTTGAGTTCTCCATTGGTGGGAGAGAATGATGGAGATACAAGAGACACGAGCTGATACACGGCTTGTTACACGGCCGTGTAGTGATTGGAAGAAACTCACAGAAGCATACACGGCCTCTACACACGGCCGGAAGCACGGCCGTGTATTCGATCAGAGTATTCCACAGAAACATACACGGCTTCCATACACGGCCGTGCAGCACGGCCCTGTATTCGATCAAGGTATCCCACAGAAGCATGCACGGCTTCCATACACGGCTGTGCAGCACGGCCGTGTATTCGATCAAGGTATCCCACAGAAGCATGCACGGCTTCCATACACGACCAGGGACATGGCCGTGTATTCGGTCAGGAACATTCACAAAATCATACACGGCTTAGAGACACGGTCGTGTATGCGACCGTGTACTGTGCTCCTCACAAGCCCAGAAACATACACAGCCTAGAGACACGGCCGTGTATGCGATAGGTTATAGACGTGTATTTCATTATTTATTTCTATGTGTACGCTTAGATTTTCCCCTTTTAGATATTTTACGGGGAAGTATAAATACTCTTTATCAGACATGTTAGGGTTACGTCTTATTATTATTTTCAAATACATTTCGTGAGAGAATTTTCTCCATTTCCAAGTTGTGCGCAACCAGAGTTTGCATCAAAAAGCTTTTCTTTGTTGTGTGAAACCAATCCATATTCAGATTCGTTTTGTTTTCGCTTTCCGCGCTGTGTCATGCATCATCCACGATCCTAAAAACCGGCAACCCCGTCAATCAATATACAAACATCTAGTTGAACCTGCCCAAACCTGGAAACACCCAAAAACCATAACATCTCGACCCGATTTTATCCAACCAATTCGGTTTCATCATCTGGGGCGTCCAGCATTGAAAACCACCATAACTCCACTCACCCATGTCTTGGTAGCCATTATCACCTCTCTGCCCCACATCCCCACTACCAGCTCAATTACTCAACATCATCTCTTGATCCCCATCGATACTCTCGCTTCTCTCTTGACTAGCCTCATTCCCCTACTCCACACACATCCTGAATCTATCCGATTACCGACTTTATTACCCGCAAATGTTGTTGCAATCATCCTCATTAAATTGTCATCTGATAACTACCGATTGTGCTTCTCTCTCATGACCCCTTGCCTTATCCCAACCAATCACTAACCCTATGTTGACGGTATCTTCCTGGCCCCACCTACGAAACCACTCTTACTTCTGAAGTGCTTCGCTTCCTAATCCAGCCTATGCAACTTGGTTCCGCGTCAATCATTCGGTTTGAGAACCACTGTTCGCCGTAATCTCCATCAATATTCTCATGGAGATTCATGATATCCTAGCAGCCTATGATGTTTAGAATGCCCTTCACCAATGCTTTCTCCAGAATTCCATGGCGCTAGAAATGGTACTCAATCGGCATGTACTTTCCTTCCGGTTGCAAAGCAACTCCATGACCGATTACTTCAGCGAGCTAAACTTCGTTGTTGACTGCTTGGCTTCTATCGGTCAACCACTAGACTTTGGAGATGTTATTACTATGCGCACTCCCTCATTCACCTTTTGCTCTCATGTTTGAGCAAGTACGTACCAAATTTATTAATAAGGAATGATGGATTAAGCATTGTAATAAAGATTGTAGATGAGAAAATTTATATAATATAATTTCATGGACTAAATTTAAAATTAATTAAATTATGCTTAGCTTAATCATTTAGATTAACAGCAAGATCTAATTGAGTAGACCTAATTTAGGATAATTTTGAGAGGTTTCAATTGATGAGCTTGAGGTAAACTTCATTAAAACTATTTCGCATATTTTAAGTACCAACTAAATTCCATCATAAATTTTTTGTTTTTGTTTTTCTCTATTTATCCTATTAAGGTTACTAAACCTTGATTAATCTTATTTGTTAATTTTTCATAAGATCTAATTCTAGAATAAACTATCATGGCCTTGGCATCCTTCGACTCACTGAAAATATTTTATAAGGAAAAATAGAATAACTTCTAATACAAAGAATGAAAAATGCCTAAGGATTTTTAGCCTTGGTTAAGTACTTTATTAATGTTAGGTAAAAAGGAAAAAACAAAAGAAAAAGGAATGTGTTATTTGATTCAGTGTGCTCTTTGGTTGCTCAACATGAAAATATTTCGACTGTATCATTCAAATCGTAGAGCAGTTCTCTTTTCCATGATATATCACTTTTTAATTATTTATGATGATTATTATGCTGCATAGTTAATTTTGGCATTTCTTTATTCATGATATGATGTTTGAATGTCAAATGCATTTGTATTTTAAAAACTTAGGACATTGCGTAGAAGTACATCATAGTCCTATGGACAGGGTTGGTAAAAAGAAATCATTGTTGTGTGCTGCTAGCTTATTCAGGATTTGCACATCCAGCCAAAGTAGGCCATTTATCATGCATTTCATATATTTGGATGATTAAAGTGTCATAAAAAATGTTTAAAAAAATGCTCTGAGATGGCTTCTTAACAACAAGATTTCTCTTTTTACATCCCCATTCACTAGAAAAACTTTTCTTTGCAAAAAAAAAAAAAAATTATAGGATTGGCAAGCCATGTCAATCATCTTCCAAAGTGAAGCAATCTTTTTTGCTCCAAATCTAAATAAGTACCTATAGTCAGTTTACCAAAGACACATAATTTGTTATGAAAAGCATAATGGATATGTATTTCTCTTATCTCATGTGACGTATGATCAACATTATGCTTATCATGCACAATTTTTAAATAACAATAATGTTACTTCTCTTCATAATCCCAAATTTGAATATGTGCTTATTTATGTGATTTTCCCTTTATGAATCTTATTATGTGCAAATTTAATTGCTAAATGGTGCTCTTTATAATGTATACAATGCATGGTGCTTGTTTCATAAGACATGAGCATAGATAAAACTCACTTGTTATGATATTTATATTTTTGCAATATTACTTATTTTTAAATATGATGTGTTTAAATAATTTTTATTTCTATATAAAATGACATTATGTGGGAGCAAGTTAGTGCAATTGGTCCCTAACCATACTACATTACTATCCTAAAAAATAAAAATTTTGCTCATATATTGCATCATAAGAAAAGATGATTTTTTTTTTAAAAAAAACAAAAATACAACTTCTTCGTCTTTCATTTCTCTTTCCTTAAAACAAGAGTGAAGTGAATATGCATCTTTGTTACATAAATGCAGCATTGTAAGAAATCATTCTATTGATTTCATTATTATTATGTGAAATGCACAAATATACTATTGTATGAGTAAGTGAATTATGTACTATGTTACAGCATATAAATGCTTAATAATGCAAAAAATCAAATGGCACAATTAAAGAGGGTATACATGACATATGCTTGTTGTATGTTAATTTATATTCAATTTTTAGCAATATGAACACACTATGCAATGATGTAAGTGCTAAATAGCATGTGCACCACCTGAAAGTTTAATCCTTTATTTAAACTTAACTTTAAATGTCAATTCCTTCATTTGTAATTTTCCCATTACTTAGTACATCCACCCCCCACTCCTAACTTATGGGTTGAATTTTGACTAGGGCTCAACAAGTGGACAACTTTATTAGATGGAGGTTAATTAACATTGTAGGGGTTTAGACTCATGACCTTTGTTTTGATACCATGTTATCACTAGTTCACAACTATCTAATTTAAAAGCTTAAGCTTGTAGATATGATGTGAACTATTAAATTTTTACTTAACACTTTAAGAACTTATTGGTGTAATGCCTTCAAAATTATATATTATGATATGATGCTATAACATAACCCTATAGCAAGCTTAATAGAATTAACCAAAAGACGTCATGTTAGATTTGCACTCATTATATGACAACTACCTTACAAGTTAAAGGTTGTAAGACTCTACTCTATTATCTAATAATTACATCTAATCATATCATATATAGTTACATAATATAAAAATAACTACAAAATCCAATATTCTATATTCGACTAAGACCATAAAAAATCAAAATGCCCTACTAAATAGTAAAATGGATAACTACATGAATAATTTAGGTTTCAAAGGAATAAAAAGAAGTTTATTTCAATATAGGTTATTAGGATGGAGTTTATAATTTTACAATTTCATTGATTTACAAACTTCCATATAGCTATAGTTGCAACTTGAAATTAGGTAGCTCTCAATCACACTAAGTCCTATCTAGTCCCAAGCTTCTATGGTATTATCTATAAAGACAATTTGTTGAGGGGTAAATGAACCATAACCTAATGAGATGGGAGTACAATATTCTCATTACTACAAATTAAGCAAGGCTAAGCAAGTTATCAATTATATGCTATGCATGAGTAACCATATATAATACAAACATCATATGCGGTCTTTTGGTTACCAACATAAAGTCTAAGGTATCAACTTGACCTAGACTTTAAGCTGGGGAAGCATATACCATCAATGTCCAAGATGTCTAAGCTTCAATGTAAATCTCTTAGGTAAGCTCAGGGCACCTTCAATGTACATTTGTAACCATATAATAGCTAAAATGACAAGCAAGACTATTCAATGGGCTTGTCAAATGCTCAATAACATCTGCATCACTTAGTCTGCAGATGCAAAATAAGATTCCTTCAATGATTACTTCTCATGAGTCATGTAGCATTGATGGCATCAAAACAATGTAGGAATCCATGCTATTTATGTCCATTTTTAATTGCCATCAACTAATTAATCAATTCATTTTGGTTGATCAAGCAAAATATAATAAACACTTAAATGAAATTACACTAGTATACATAACCAAGCATGTCATTAATACAAACAATTGCACATAAAGAAGAATCCAATGCAATCATACACCGGTCACTAGATTAACTTATTATACTAAATACAATGCCATGTTGTCATGATCTAATTTAGACCTTTAGTTGAATTTTGTTATTATACAAGAATAAGAGTTAAGCACTTCAACACTTGAGTCCGTTACATCCCCATAGCCAGAGCCTCATAGGTTTTATTCCACCATAAACTCCATTTAAGGTTACTATCAACTACTAAGGTAGCTCATATATTGTATGATCATCTCATAGTTGTGTGCATTTAATATGTTTAGCATACCTAGTTATAAGGAACACAATTGTCTAAGGTTAATTTGATCTATTTCTTAGAATAAAGAGTTTAGATGACACTACATGAAGCGTGAAACACCTTAATGAGAGAGAAAATAATCTGTAGTATTGATGAAATTTGATAATCATCCTGGTGACATTGTCTAATAAGTTTTTATAGACTAAAACCCTAGAATTAATAAAGGAAACTAAATAAAAATGTAGCAAAAAACCGAATAAAAGAAAATAAACTTCCTAATCTAGATATGGAAACTTTGACACTTTACTAAACTAAGTCTTTCTCTAGGTCCACTAACTTCTAACATATTCAGAACTTCTAAATGCCTTTTGATTCCTAACTTCTGGTTTTGACTACTTAATCTAATAATTTTTGCTTCTTTTAGTTCTACTACTAAAGCTTCCAATGGTCCAACTGTTTCATTACTTGTAATCCTAACTCATCCGCATCAATCTCCTCCACTTGAGAGAAACTCATCCTTGAGTTTAAGTATAAAGGAATTAAAGAACTATGGAATAAAGACAAATCTACCACTTTAAATGTCAAGCAAATAACTAAATTGTCAAGAAACTCACTTACATAAACATTGTCATTGATCTTCTGAAGTATTTTATAAGGTCTATACTTCCTTAATTGCAATTTACTATAAGTTTCTATTGGAAACCTTTCCTTTTATAAATGAATCAAGACTTGATCTCCTACATTAAAAGTCTCAAGCCTATTATGCTCGTCTACTATAGATTTGTTATTTTGTTTATAGCCTCTTAACATCTTCTCTACCTCTTTGTGAACTTCAATAACCTATCCCACCATATGTTTGGATGGAAGACTATTTCTTTTACCCTTTGGTAGCTTGATTAAATCGAAAGTATGCTGATGAACCTTGGTATACACAATAGAAAATGGCAATCTTCCTATTGCATTATGAGTAGCAATGTTATATGCAAACTTCACTTATAATAATGTAATATTCCACTGCTTAGGCTTATCTCTACAAATACTTCTAATCAAATTTCCTAATATCCTATTCACAACTTCAATTTATCTATCAATTTGAGGATAAGTTGTGCTATTGAAATTCAAAGAAAAACCAAACATCTTCCATAAAGTCCTTTAAAAGTAAATCACAAACTTACTATCACTATCAAAAGTAATCAACTTTGGAACTCCATGTAAGTGTACACAAAAATTAAATGAGCTATATTTGAAAATCTATTAACCACTACAAAAACTGAATTAGCTCTCCTTTGAGTATTTGGTAACCCCAACATAAAATCTATGGATACACCTTCTCAAATATTTTCAAGTTAGAGTATAGGTATATATAACCTTGTATTTTTATATTGTCCCTTTGCTCTTGACACATAATACGCCTCTCAACCAACTTGTAAACATCTCTCCTCAATTGTAGCCAATAAAATCTCTTTTTCACTACAATAAGAATTTTGTCACAACCTAAATGTCCTACTAAACCTCTTCTATGCAACTCCCTAATCACTTGCTCTCCAAGAGATGTTCTAGGCAAACATAACCAATTTTCATGCATTAAGTATCCATCATGCCATGAAATCCACCAACTAACTAATTTTGAGAAGCTTTTATCCAAATATTAGCAAAATCCTCATCATACTCATATTGACCTTTAAGTTACTCAAATCTTACAATTCCACTACTTATTGTGAGCAACAAACATGCACTTTAGCTCAAAGCATCAGCAACTTCATTCTAAACCCCAAATTTATGCTTCAATATGAAGGGAAACTTCTATAACGATTGACACCACCTAGCGTACATGTTGTCGGTAATCTCTTTTGACCATTGAGTTATTTCAAGGCTTTATGGTCAAAGTACAATACAAATTCCTTAACTATCAAGTAATGTTTCCAAGTTTTAAGAGCTCGTACCATAAAGTAGAACTCCTTGTCATAATTACTTCACTTTTGCTTAGTCTTGCTCAACTTCTCACTAAAGAATTTTTGTCAAAAAATTTTAGAAAGTAAAATAATAGAGCTTAGGCTTAGGTTTTTTTTCAAAATCTTGAAAATGATAATGAATGTAAACCCGATGCGTTTTCATAATTATAACTTAAACAAATCCACTAAAGCTTTTCACAAAAAGCGAACTACGGCTTGTTTGATTCTGAATAGTAGGTATATAAGCATCCTTACGGGGCAACTCTAAAACAAAATAAAAAAAAATCATTTTCCAAATTAGTATGAGTTGTTTTAATGTCCTTTTTTTAGTATGTGTCAAAAAAAAAATAAAAATAAAATAAAATAAAAATAAAAAATAAAATGAAATAAAATAAGGAAAAGATATCAAAATATGATCCAAATTTCAGAAGGATAAGGTGGTAACTTTAGGACTTTAATAGGTTAGCTCCTGAGTCGAGAATCTCTAGTTTTTCTTTCTTCTTTTTCACTTATAAAAATAAAAAGAGGAGATTCCGTTGACTAGTTGGCCGAATTAGAATTAATCTGCTCAATTAGTTCTAATCAATAATTTTTCCCAACCTCAATTGGGTGGTGACTCCAAATAAAATAATAAAATTCTAGTTCAAGTAGAGGATTTATCTTGGATGAGCATAGGATCTAATGTAAATCAAATTAGGAATATAAATAAAAAATTAAAAATTAGACTCGACATAAATATTCTATGAACTTTTTGTTAATACATGCTCTTAACCTTTCTCAAATGGTTTACTTTTTTCATTTTCAATAGCCAAAAAAAAAAAATTATTTCTCGATTTGAACACCATTGTTTGCAAGAAAACTCATATGACTATTGATACCATTACTTACAATAATAAGTTTTCAAGAGCAATTCAAACTAAATTGAAGCGAATTGAACCACATTTGAAGCAATTCTACTAAAAACCCAAATCGTTAAAAGTGGTTCGGCTCATTAGGGAGTTAAACCAAATTGTTCCCAATGTGGTTCAATTTGATTTGACCCCAAAACCAAGCCAAACCATGAACACCCCTAAGTTTGTGGAGTTTGAAAACGGAAAATTACAAAAATACCCTATCATGCTCCGTAGGGGACTCTAGTCGTGATAACCCACCATGAATTAGTTAATCTAGTTATAGTGTTTTCTTTGCTTTCTTTTTTTAATTTATTTGACTTTTTTTAGTATCAACTTTCCTTTTCTTTCTTGTAGAAAAATATGAAAAGTTCTTCTAGTTAATTTATTTTAGCTTATTTAGATTTTTTTTTTCGGTAAAAACCTAACAAACTCTTTTAGTTTTGCAAGGAAATAAAGAAAAGGTATATTTCCTTACTTGTTTTGATTATTTTCTCCATGTTTATCTTTTTACATACACGTCAACCATTTTTAGAGGGAATAAAAAGAAAAAGAAATTTTTAATAAAAATCTCTTTTTCATAAAAAAATAAAATAGGAGAAAAACATATTTTTAATTATTAGGAACAAAGGAATAAGTAAAGGCTAAATGTACTAAATACCACAATTATTTAATAATCTTCATAAACTCTTAAATACTAGCATCTTCAATTTACATATTTCAATTTTTTATAAGAAAAAATCCCACACTTCTCCAATTATCAACTAAACCAAAATAAATTATCTAAATTTGGAAATAATACTAAGTATAATTGTAATAGTTTTAATCCAAATATCAAATCACATTATATTGGTGTTTCAATATGCTTGTGATAGCTCTCAACCATCTTCATCACGGTGATCATAAAATACTTCATACTCATCAGTAAAATAATCATAACATGAAATTTTAAAAATCTAGTATAAGTTATTAGACAAAATATGCACATGCAACACTTACACAAAAACCCTGTAATTACCAAATACAACCTTCAATAATTTAATTATCTCAATATAATTAATATGTCAAATCAACATAATTCTAACAACTAAAATTTTGAATAACTCAAATTCTACTACTAAACAAAATAAAACATAAGATGGTAGCCCCAAATATATGCCAATAGAATCAATCATAAGACCGCGACCTAATATCAACAAACTAAATCATAGGACTATAGCCTTAGTATCAATCAACAAAATAAATTGTAGGACCACAGCCCATTATCAAACAAATATTCTCATATTACTTCCTAAACCGCAACTTATTATTAACCAATATAGCCTTTGTTCACAAACCCTAAATAGCTAAAATCTTCTCATACTAAGTTTAGTTTATTCCATATAAAGCAATTTTAATTTCTTTTAATGAGTTGTGTTCTTGACATGACAAATATTACTATCTCGTAAAAAAATTAAAAATTAAAAATAGAAAAAATTCTAGATTTCATTAATAATATGCTTTTATGTATTCACGCATGTTATAGTGCCTTTTATAATAATATTAATAATTAAATAGCTTTTAGACCATTGTAATTGCAATTCGATACTCTCTAGTTTATGAGAAAACATATAAAAATATATAAATAATTGAAAAAAATCGACATTTATGTGTTATTTTGGTATTTTAATTTTATGTACTAACTTGTTTGCTTTTGAAGTTTTAGATTTTCAATCTGCTTGGTATATCACTTTGCAACTAACCTGCACTTTTGTTTGTATTCTTTTATTTGTTTTCAAAATGTTTTTCTTAAAATGTTTCTTTTCTTAAAAAATAAATAAATATATATATATTCATTTTCCTTGCCTTTCCCAAAAAAATAAAGTGTTTCACCACTTTTACATATATTTTTTTAAAAAGTTCTTTTCTTAAATAAGAACTTAAAGTCGATGCTTTTTCAAAAATAAAAATAACTAATAAATTAAAGTTTTATAAAATAATTACGATGGTTTGATTCTATGGATACGTGGATACCTTCAAAATAAAAACCAATAAAAACTAAAAAGAAGTAAACATTAAAAATATTTTTTTTTATTATTTTTTTTGTGTCATATTACTAATTTCTTTTCCTTTACAAGAAATTATATATATATATAATTTTTTTTGTCCATTTTAGTTAATCTAGTTATACTATTTCTTTACTTTCTTTTTTAATTTATTTGAGTTTCTTTTTTAGTATCAAATTTCCTTTTCGTTCTTACAAAAAAATATGAAAAGTTCTTCTAGTTAATTTGTTTTAGCTTATTTAGATTTTTTGTTTTTGGCAAAAACCTAACAAACTCTTTTAGTTTTGCAAGGAAATATAGAAAAGGTATATTTCTTTACTTGTTTTGATTATTTTCTCCATGTGTATCTTTTTACATACATATCAACCATTTTTAGAAGAAATAAAAAGGGAAAGAAATTTTTAATAAAAATCTCTTTTTCATTTTTTAAAGTTCTTATATGAAAAATAAAAGCTTTTAAATAAGATATCCCTTGAACTCAATTTTATCCAATTTTAAAAGTCTTTTTATATATATAAAAGGGTTTTTATGTTAATTAGTGGCTAAAATTATAATCAATCTACCCATTTGATCCTAATTTCTCATTTTTCCTAACTTTAGTTGCATGGTGACTCCAATCTTTGGAAAAGTTATTTTTAATTTTTTTTTTCAATTTTCCTTAATTTTATTGAGTGACTTATATGAAATGGGTTGGACTTAATATAAGTCCTTTGTTGAACCAATCGATAAGTGTAGGTTGAACCAGCTGGATGGTAGGGGTAAATTTCCTACTACTTGATCACTATTTTATTTACCATCTTAACGTCGGTTGACTTCCATTTCCAAAACGTACTATAAACTCTACAAACTTACGTTTACATCCTCTTATCACGTTAGTTCATCATAGAAACCCTCAACAATACCTAAATGCATCATTGAAAAGCACATATACCAATCAACAAGTAGTAAACACCAAGCATTATACTGATTCATCAAATTTCCTACCCATCATAGCCTCATTGTTTAAGGTTCAAAGTAGTCATCAAGAAGCTATGAATAATCGAAATTTTCTCTTAAGATTAAAGAATAATAAGTTTACTAAGGGTTCAACTATAATAAGTTTACTAAAGATTTAACTAACTTAATTTATCAAAACTTAAATAGAATCAAGTTTATAAATCATTTTTTAAATATAAGTTGAAAACTAAACGTTTTTACATTCGTTTCAATTTGGCTTCAAACTTCAAGCTTAACCTTTCCCTTCCAGTCTTAGACTTCTTGTGAAGTAATTTTTACAAGGATCATAATAGTGCTTGTGGTTTTTTATTTGCACATGTTTTGGCAAAGTTATGAGCAATTGAAGATTGTAGAAATTTTACAAATTTGTAACTAAGTTTTTGCTCTCAAAGGAGAATGGAAAAGTTGAGATGATGGTAAATGAAAAATTGAGGCAAGAGAGAAGAAGATTTTGGTTTATATATTTAGAGCAAACTTCACTGTGAAGGAAATTAGGCATTCAAAATTATTTGTTTACGAGTTTGACTAATACATGTATGAATGATCTTAATAAATTATCTAAATTATAATATTTTTATACGAAAAGTTACAAATGACCTTGAGTATAAATATATACTTAGAAATTCTAATAAACTATCTTAAACCTATAATTTTAATTTCATTTATCATATCATTATAATTTACCTAGTGAACCCATAATATACCTAGTTCTTGTGCTTTTAAATTGTCAAGTTAAAAATTAAACTTTTATTTTAATTATTTCAATAACCTCCCTTAGTCTTAAAATTTAAATAATACGTAGAAATTAGAGCTTTAAGGCATATTTTAGGTTGTGTGAGCATTGTGGTAGCATTGTGATAATAATATGATAATAGTGATGGTGAATTATTGGCGCTAGTGATGCATTGATGGTGTTGGTAGCTATAGATGTGGTGGCTATGATTGTAGTGGTGATATTGGTCATAGCAATATTAGTATAAAGATCAAGGTAGCAATGGTAAGGTGGCATTGGTGATAGTGGTAGTGGTTGTGGTAATGGTAAGGTGATGATTAAAAAGAATCAATTCATGGTTTTCATTTTTGTGTCAAAATTCTATGCCTCAAAATATAAGGAACAAAATTTTTGAAATTTGTCCAGTGCTATAAGGGAAGCTTTATCAAGTATTAAATTTATTTAGTAAACCAAACAAGGTACAATTGTCTCTACCTTACCTCAATACATTAAAAGTTGCAAGCAAAACATTGCCTATAGGTCTCCATTGCCAAGTTGCAATGCATAACCAAATGATTTATCTTTTTAAGTTATTTTCTTTGCAAAACTAATAATAGGGACATGGTTTACATGGGTGCATGCAAGTGGGGTGCAGATTAATTAAATACACTAACAAGCTACTTGATTTCAATCTAAAATTGTAATGGAAGGGATCTAATTGTAATGCACATGAGTAGACAGCATACGTTTCACACTATACATGGCCTCAAATGAGTAACATGAAATGACACATAAGAAATGACTAAGAGTGGGAGTGAAGGACGCTAATTAGGCAATCTCAAAGAACTTAAATTCACTAATGGTAGTTGGAAGAATTATAGAGCATCTATCCAACAATTCTTCAAAAGAGGTTGCGTGTTCTTTGTTTAAACTTTTGTTTGAGTTTTTATAGTGACTGTTTAACAATACAATGTCATTTCTTTAATTTCTTAGTTGTTAAATGAAAAGGAGCTTAGTCTAGTCATTGACAACGTCTGTTGAATCGCACTAAGCTCTCCTATTGATAGATTATTCCACAAGACTATATTGAGTCTAAGCTCATGAAAAGCCTTTTTAATTGTATAAATATTTTTTATTAAGGTTGAAAATGGATAAGTCAGTCCAACAATTCTTATTTTAAGTTTTTCATATGAAATTTCTCTAAATCATCTCAAGTTCATAGACTTAATTCTTTTAAACTTGTTACTTAACTGAAAAAATTAAATCCAAATCATGATTGAGCTTAAAAGCTTAAAATTGGTTTCTAGCCCTCTACATTGATCATAGTTTGAGTGTAGAAATATTTATCTTAGATACTTGCATGTGCTTGTGCCTTACAAGTATTAAAATCAAATTCTATAATAATTGAACATCCTTAGAGAAAGTCCGATTCCGATTAGACATATATATGATAGGCATGTTGAAATGTAAAAGGAAAACATTTAATAAGCAGCTATACATGTGGGAACCTATCATACATTATTGCATTGACCTTGACTCCAACGCATGGCCCAGATAAGTCAATGACGACCTAGCCTAACTGATATTTAAGATGTAATCGGACAAAGCATGGGAAGACGAAGAAGAGGTAGAAAAGTCTTATGCGCAAATATGAAAATTAAATGAGAATATGATTGGTTTTCTTTTTTTGTCGGCTGGTGAAAAATGAGAATCAATAGTTACTTACCCATGCAATGTAAAAAAATCAATCTTGATTACTTTGCTGATCATCTTAAATTTTTAAAAGATAAGGTCAGCGCAAGGAAATTCAGTATATGCTATAGTATCAAAGTTTCCCATATTTAGAAATCCTATACTGCATTTAAATGTGGTAAAGCATACCATTAATGTTAATCTTGATCATCCATATATACATATAGTCATATTAATCATCGCGTGGGTACCTTATATACATCTTCGTAATTATTAATTTATTTAAACACGCACCACTCCTTGAAATTATTATTGTAAACTTTTTGTACGTGTAGGTTATGCTTTCTATGGTCGAGGATTGATTAGGATAAAATATGTGCTGCATACCACAATCCGCTTACGGTGGGTGCTATGCTAACATAGACATACTTATGTTTTTCAAGAGTTTGGTCATGTATATACATATACGTATACCGGCGCACGATATGCATAAAAAGGAAAATGACAACTTTTTATTATTCCCTTTTAAGTAAATATGCTTTTTAGAAATAGATCTCCCCCATTTATTTCTCTTAATTTTTATCAATTTACTTTTCTAAGATAATACAATGAGTTAAAATTATAGGTAAAAATACAACTTTATAATGATATTACGGAATATTTGGACAATTTCAATTATTATTTAAAAATGAATAACTAAAGAAAATCCGCATCCATGCATTCTACCTTTAAGAGTTAATTGACTGGAATGATTGGTAGTTTCCTTTTTTTCTTTTAAATTATATTATTATCTTCATGTTGAAATTAGAACACATAAGATAGTAACAGTAAAAAAATTCGAAATGGACTCGATTAATTTCTTTTAAATTTGATTTATCTAAACTGTTATCGTTTTGGAAATGGTAGTTTAGAGAGATTATGATGAGCATCTCTTGAGGAGTTTTTGTGGGATACATTGCTTGAGCTAGGGAAGGCTAGGAGATACTACTCACTTTACTTTTAGTCTCTTGTTTGTAGGTTTTTGTTAGTACATTACCCTTAGAGCTACGTAGATTCAAGGGGGATTATTTATAAACCTAGGGATGACAATGGGAATCATATTTCTTGTATTCTTGCATGAAGATTTTTTTCTCTAATTTGGCAAGCTTTGCATGGCATGGGGTATAGTTGAGGAAGCCTTATTATTATTATTTTATTGTTTAATTTTATTAAGAGATTTTTATTTTTATGAGCTTATTTTATTATCATGAGATAATGAGATTATTTTATTTGGGTCTTCTTATTATTAGTTATTACCTATTGACTCTTAGGCTTGCTATGGGTTCCATATAAATGCTTTGTTATGAGACTCATTTCCATTTAATTAGTTATTAGTTCTTTTAAAACTCTTAAGCATGCTTACTCTCTATCTTATCAATCTTGTGATTGCTAGGACATATCTTTTGTTTTATTCAATTGTGAGTCACATCAATTGAATAATAAAAATCCCTTTTTGTTAAGTTCTTGATTGTGCATAGAATCAATTGGGAATTAAATAACCCTTTATGATTTCTTTCTACGTAACATTAAATAAACCCTAAAGCCTTTAGTTTTACCTAATGTTAGCATATAATATTTAAGGTTGGATTGTTCATATCCTTTTAAATTTCCATTCTTATTCTTCTTAATTCTAAAACACTATGAAAAATTAAAAGACCTAGAAAACCCCTAAAAATATCAAATTTCTTTTTGTTAGTTTTAAACCTTAACACTAATAAAAAGATATGAAACCTTAACATATTAATGTGTCCACGTGCATTATTCTATGTTATATTACCTCTAATTAATTTCACCTTTTATTTACATCGCTCAAGATAACTACTTATTATTATTGTTGTTGTTGTTGATGTCTTATTCATTTTTTCTCTACTTTATATGTTGGTTACTTTTACTACCTAGACACAATCTTGGGCTGAATCACACCCTTGGGTTGGTGAAATGTAACCTACAAGATGAACAAATGAGAGTTATTGGATACATTAGAGATGTCTTTGGTGTTTGGACTCTAACGCTCAAGTTAGAGAAGCACAGTAAGGATAAGGTAATCAAAGTGTATGGGGAGTATTTGATGATCTTACCTAAATGGAGGAAATACCTTTTATAATATTAAGAAAGCTTTATTTTAAGCAAGTAAATCTTTCTTGAAGACATCTTAGTTATAATAGGAAATACTTACTTTAGGCACATTCTTCAAAGGTTTTAAATAACTTTCTTATTTTATTCTAACTAGCTTTAGGCACTTTCTTTTTTTGTTGCTAGGATAAAGTAACATGGGCCTTAGGCCTTAAACCAATATGGGCATATAACACTTGTCCCTCCACTCTCATTGGTGTTGTAGAACAAATGAGAGTAGAGGTTGGGCTTTGTTTATTTACTAAGGTGAAGGCGTAGATTTGTTAATTGAGCCTATGCTGGGTCTAGGATGACCTATCCAACCTACATGAGGAATTGGTTTACATCGACATTTTGAGGATAAAAGCCACAATGTCCACCAAGTTGTAGGATGACTCGTATGAGCTGCTAGAGATGAGAAGCGGGATATCCGAGCCGCAATGATAGCATAAGGCTAAATATGATCAATTGAGCTATGGTGGATAATTTTTACTCCAAAAGTCAACTTAAACCTTGAGGAAGGTGAAAAGGCTTACAAAGGACACCTTTGTCCTTTCATCTTTCATTTTTTTTTTTAAATTATGTCTATGTGTGCAAACCTATGCATTTAATGCAGCAAGCCATGTGGTGTGATGGGATTTGAAGTATTTGCAAGGGTGAAATAATCTCAACCTTCCATTTTGTCGGGTGACACATAGCGCAATCTTAAACCAAATGGGAAAATGTGCATGTGTTTTCTAACTGCCCATATAAGGTAGGGAAACATTCATTCTCATACCTTTGCTTTTTTCACATTCTTGCAACCTTCGACATTTTACATGTTCACTTGCTCTCTCTCACTATCCTTCTTCGATTTCTCTACACTCACCTAAGAATTATGTATGTCAAGTTCTTCTTCTCATACACTTTTTAGTGTCATTTAGAAGATCATCTCCAATGCAGCAGGTTGTAGGGTAAGGCCCTCAAGCTGACCTTACATGACAGTAGTGATGGAGAAGGAGGTGGATAATGCGATCTTCAGGTTGTTTGAAGAGGAAGGCAGTGAAGAAGTTTATGGCAGAGTGTTAGCCCTTGATATTTATCATGGTGATGGGGAGGATTGAAAGCCAATTTACCCGGACTATAATCAGCCATCACCAGCAGGGTAGGACTTGCAAGAGTGAGGAGCGTTGCTGATGAGACTGGTGTAGATGTGGTCGCCTTATAATGTGAGTCACTTTCGAAAGGTTGGGTCATCCGAGCTACTCACGAGGATGAGTGTGTCACCTTGATGTTAGGTAACCACTTCTACATCTACTAAAGGTTTCTTGAGTTTAAGTTGTGACTACCTTTTGGTAACTTTTAGAAAGAGTTCTTTAACTACCATCGCTTTAACCCCTACCAGCTCGTTCCCAATGCTTATACTTTGTTGGTGTCATTTGAGAGCTTTTGTGAGTCATACGACATTTGGCTTACCTTACACTAGATCTAAGCCATTTTAAGGGTATTTCTACTTATTTAGCCGACTTGGGGTGAAGTTAATGGATGAGTTGGTATCCTTAGTGCATGATTGGAAGGAAAAATTCATTGTTTTTGAGACGCCCGACGTACTATATTTTTGGGTTTATTGGGTGAATTCGATCCACACTAAGCCCATCGAGTTGATGCCATTCAATAAGCATTGATCTAAGGTCTTTTTATGGGCTCTTGAGGAGAATGGGAGGCCATTTGATGGCCCTAGCTTGATGTGGGCATTGTGGGGCATATGTATGGAAACACTTGAAGGCTAAAGCATTAGAGGCAACATTAATGGGAATGTAAGAGAGAATCAAGGTGAAGGTAAGGGTCAAAATCTATGATGGCGGTTAGCTTAAGGGTGAACTCATGGGCTGTAAATCAGAGGCTTGTTCTTCATGAGATTTACATGGTAAGTTTTAATTTGGTTCTTTATTTTACTAACTGTGTGTTTTTCCTTATAGAAATGGAATTATTTAGAAGGGTTTGTCCCTTTAACATTGTTGCTTGCTAAGCAAGGCGTAGCAAACTCGAGCCTCAAGAGAAGAGGAGGGTCGAGGTAGTGGCCTGTATTGTTAGGAGACCCTTCGGGGGTAGGATTGTGATTCAAGCTACCAAAGCTTCCTGGCAAATTAGCCCAGCCTTAGGTGCACTTGAGGGGAGGAGACAATGTTTAGCAAGTGACTTGGGGTGACCACAACGAACCCTAAAGTAGGGCAACATGACAACTCCAAAGTGTAGTCGTTCTAGGGAAGTGATTTCTATTCTAAACGATGTGGAAACTCAATCCATCACCTCTAGAGGGAATATGGAAAAAATCGTAGAGTGCTAGCAAAGATGTCACCATAACATTTAGTTACTATAGAAGAAGTTCTAAGGAAGTGATGATCCCCTGAGGCCTCTTGACCCCTTGCACTCTGGTGCCCCACTACTTATCGTAGTGCGGACTCGAAAGGGATAACAGATCGATGAGACTTGTTTGAGAGGATCCTAAGCCCTTAGGAGATAGGTGAAGTGGAGGTGTTGGTGATGGGAATAGCAACTTCAGATCTTTGCTCTTTCTTTGCATGATTTACTAAGGTATAAGTCTAGAATTTTTCTTCTTTCAAGCTTCCTCTTTTATTCTTTCATGTCTATCCTTTCTTTCTTTCTTTCTTTCTTTCTTTTTTTTAATATAGAACATGAAGGCCACATATGGGGTTCTTTTTGCTTGTGCTAAGGGAGAGATGTAGGTATGTGCTTGAATGGCTAGGTGTAGTAATTACTTTGAGCTATTCTCGCGATAGTATGACTGATATGGCTTTTAATTTTAGAAGTGAAGAGTTGTGGAGGTTGAGTTGAAAGGGGCTCGCAAGGAGCTCAAGGAGGCAAGGGAAGAATGCTATTGTAAAGTTGTTGAAGTCTAGGAGAGGGCATGAAAGAGCATCTCTGATCTATCTGAGGTTTAAAAAGAGCTCAAAGATGTAATTAGTGGGATCTACTCTTTGAAAGAGGAGGCCATGACTTTGTAGAGGTGGGAGTCCTACCTTACATCAGAGCTATGCCATAAAAAGGCTATTGCTATGGGCTTCAAGCGGGATCTCGATATGGCTTAGTAATGTGTCAGGTAGAGTAACGTGGAGGAGGCTAGACTGAAGACGTTGGTATAAGATCTCAAAAAGCTTGTGATCGATTGAGATGCAAGGATTTGTGAGTTGGAGGAATAGGAGATTATGGCTAGGGATAGGTATTTCGAGGAGACTCAATCCTCCAATGAGCTGGTCCAAGTTATAGAGAGTAGCTAGAGGATCATGAAGCGTTGGATCTGTGAAAAGGATTCAGCATTTGATTTCTCATGGCTTGGTGAAAAATGCAAAAGCCTAATACCCCTCTAGAGGTGAGAGAGGAAATGGATGAGACCATGGCTGAAGAAGAAGGACAAACATTGATTGAAGACTTGCCTCAATTGTCAATAGTGGTGCCTACCGAAGATGCTCTTCTTCCTCCTCCTTTTGATAAGGTGGAAGAGCTTCCCCCTCCACCTCCTAAGGAAGAAGTGCCTCCACCTCCTTCTATTGAGGAAATTGCTCCTTTGCTTGAGTTGACATTGTCTTCAACCTTAGCAAAGAACTTTGTAGAATAATCACTTTTGATGTTTTCCTTCTATGCATTTTTTTTTTTTTGTAATGGTCGGTATGCTAGCTAAACATCTTGTAAATGACAATAATGATTGGAATAGTTTTCGTATATGTTGGTCTCATATTTCCTTTTCCTAGTTTAGACTATATTGATTTTAATTTGTTTGTGTTTTAATGCTGATTCCATAGACCATAGGGTAATTGGTCGGAACATTTAGTGCAAATCATTTTAATTTAAATTCTATAGACCAAAGTACCATTGGTCGAAATAATTAGTGTGGGTTATAACTTTTGGGCAATATATTCTAATCGTGTAGATGTTAGGTTTGCTCAGTTAGAATATGCCCTTAATCGCATTGTATCCTGTAAATTAGTACTTAAGCTAATTAGTTACGAGCACTAATTTTTAGTCAGTATGTTTTTGTTGGCTAAGCTCAAGCATGGTTGGTGAAAGGCATCTTTCTAAGGATGTTGGAATACAAGTCCTACCCTCTTATTGGGTGTGGGTGCTTGCACAATAGGTGTTTAGTAAAGCTTACCAACACTTGTTCTGAGATATACTACTTTACTCATTAATCACTTTGCTGTGATTGAGTCTTAATGAAAGCTTGTAAATGTACGCACAAACATCTACGTAAATTGTAATTCCATTTCATAATAGGAATATTTATAATCACCAATAAAACTTCAAATTTGTGGCCTTACAATGCTAAAAGCTACTCAAAATAAGGATGTAAATTATTCGCATTCCAAGTTTGTGGGATTGGATGGCCATCCAATCTTTTGAGTTCATAAGTATCATGTCTAGCCATTCACTTGACTTGGATAGGATCTTCCCAATTTAGTGCTAACTTACCCTGCCCTCCTTTTAATCTTGTAACTTCAAGTTTCCAAAAAACTAAGTCCTATGGTCAAAAGACCTTGTGTTTGCCCTTCTATTGTAATTTACTACACGTTGCTGATAGGTTGCTACTCAATAAGTGGCTAGGTCTCGTAGTTTCTTGAGGTTAGCTCGAAGGCTGATTTTGTTTACTTGGGAACTTAGTCCCTAGGTGTGGAGGTTTTAGAGTTCTAATTCAACAAGTAGGACGACCTTAGTACTAAAGGCCAATTTAAATGGGCTTTCTCTAGTTGCTATCCACGGCGTTGTTCAGTATCCCTAAAGGATGTAAAGAAGCTCGTCTACCCACTTCCCCTTTACTTGGTTAACTCTTTTCTTCAGGCACTATAGGATGACCTTATTAGTTGCCTTAGCTTGTTCATTAGATTTTAGGTGAGAGATCGAGGTAAAATGAATCTTAATCTTGTACTTCGTACAAAACTCTTAGAATTTGGCACAATCAAATTGAGTGTCATTATTAGTTATGTTGGCATTAGGGATCCCGAATTGGAAAAGTATACAAAGAGAGACAAAATCCCTAACATTGTGCTCAGTAATTCTTATAACCACTTTGGCTTCAACCCACTTAATGAAGTAATCCACAACCACAATGATATATTGACACTAACCAATGGCCTTAGGGAAAGGCCTTATAATATCAAGGTCGTAATCTTATTATTAGCATTAGAGTGCTACTTGTCTATTGGGGCATGTTTTTAGCCCTTGTCACATTGTTACACAATTGCCATGGCATCCTTCTTCATACTAAGCTAGTAATACCTTACTTAGAGTGCTTTGATGGCCAGTGCATGCCCCATAATATGATTACTACATACCCCTGCATGAAGCTCGACTAGCAACTATTCTGCTTTAGACGGTTAAAGACATTTAAGCAATTGCAAACTATTTGCCTTTCCATATAACTGCCCATCAAGCAATGTGTATTTTGTTGCTTTTTGTCTAAAAGCCTTCGCCTTCTTGTTATTTTTTAGGATAACCTTCGTTAGTAAGTAGTCGACAATCGAGTCTATCCAACATGGTTCATGTGGAGCTTGAGTCTCACTAACAAAGTATTTCGGTTGGGGCTTTCCAATGCTTGTTTATGAGACGTATTCGATAAACACCTTCTTGTCCAGGTTGGAGAGGCACATTGAGACCAATTTGGACAGGCCGTTCACTTTGGTGTTCTAGGCTTGTAAGATCTTGGTGATGCTTTAAGCAATGAAGTCGGGGCATAAAGACTTCACCACCTTTAAATATTTGGTCATATTGTCATCTTTCACAACATATTCCCTATTGACCTATTAGACTATTAGTTAGGAATCGAAGAAAATTTCCACCTTTTCCACTCCCACTTCCTTAACTAATTTCAACCTCATAATGAGAGCTTCATATTCCGCTTCGTTATTGCTGGCTGGAAATTCGAACTTTAAGGCATGTTGAATTTTTACACTATGTAGGCCACATAGAATGACATCAACTTTCTTCCCCTTTTTGTAGATGATCCATCAACATAAAGTGCCCAAGTAAGCTTTCTATGATCACTAGTTGGGGTTTCTTCCTTCTCTATTGACTTAGTTATAAAGTTGGCCAAGACCTCAACTTTAATGGCATTGTGTGGCCTATACTAGACACCATACACACTAAGTTCTAAGGTATATCAGACCATATGACCTGATACATTCGGCCTCTAAAGCATCTATCTTAAAGGTTAGTCAGTGAGGGTAACAATAAGGTGGGCTTCAAAGTATGGTCATAGCTTTCATGCTGATATGACCATAGCTAGCTTCACCTTTGAGCACCTACATGTAAGGCCTTGAAGGATGTGGGTCACGTAATATACTAGATGATGCTCTCTTGCATCTACTCATACTAGTATGGAAGATAGAGCTCGACCGGATACAATGGGGTAAGGATAAAGTTCCTCTCTAATGATTGGTTTAGACAAGACCAATGGTGTCATGAGGAAGTTCTTTAACTTATCAAATGCCTCCTAACACTTGTTAGTCCATTGGAAATTGGAGGGGTTCTTCAAGATTTTAAAGAATAGGGCACATTTGTTTACTAATCTAGAGACAAACCTGCTTAGTGTGGCGATGCGTTCTGTTAACCTTTGGACCTCTTTGACTATCCTCAGAGGTTACATATCTAAAATAACCTTGAACTTCTCAAGATTGGCTTCAATCCCTTGTGAGGTACCACAAATCTAAGGAATTTTCAAACGTTGCCTTAAAGATGCAATTTTGGTAGTTTAGCTTCATATTATGCTGCTGCAATGTCTGGAATGTCTCCTCTAGGTTGGTCAGGTGCTGGTGAGGCTTCTTACTTTTCACTATCATGTCATCGACACAAACCTCGACATTTTGTCCAATTTGATGCATGTACATTTTTGTCACTAATCTCTAGTACATTGCTTTGGTGTTCTTAAGTTTAAAAGGCATTACCTTATAACAATATGTTCCAAAGTTACTAACAAAAGATGTGTATACCTGGTCCGGCTTGTGCATCTTGATCTGATTATAGCCTAAAAAGGCATCCATAAAGCTTAGTAAGGCATGATCCATGATGGAATCGACTCATTGATCAATGTGTGGTAATGGGAAGCAATCTTTTGGGTAGGCTTTATTAAGGTTAATGTAGTTACTGTACATGTGCCACTTCTCATTAAACTTCTTTACCAGCATACAATTAGCCAACTAGGTGAGATATGGCTCCTCTCGGATCAATCTAGCCTTTAGGAGTTTCTATATCTCCTCTTCAGTGGCTACTTGCCAAACTAAGGCAAAATGCCTCTTTTTTTTGCTTAACCACCTTTATGTTAGGGTTGATGTTCAACTTGTGAGAGATCACTTTAGTGAGGATCTTAGGCAAGTTGGACGGTGTCCATGCAAAGATATCCACATTGTCTTAGAGGAAATTGATTATCTATTGGTGTAACTTAACTAAAATTGTTGTACCAATTTTTGCAGTTTGTTTGGGCTAGCTACCTATTTGGACATCCTCTGTTTCCTTAAAGAGTTCTCCTCTTGATCTTGGTTTTTCCTCTATAAAAAATTCGACTATAAGGACTTCTTACTGGGAGAAGGTTAGAGATACAAATTTCTAGAAGTTTGTTGTTACCGTTGTAGATTCCAACGGCTATAAGAGTTATGAATTTAGCTTTTAGGTGTTTTGTTAAGGCTATTGTTCCTATAGTATTTTGTGATGGTCGCCTAAGATGATGTTGTAAGGGAACCGTGCATTAATGACGAGAGAGTCAACTAGGATCTATGTCTTCTATGGTTCATCTCCAAGTTCTGTAAGAAGACTGATAATGCCCTTAGGCTTTAACGACCGGTTATTGAAGTTGTAGAGCGCATTGTCATAGGGCTTTAACTTCACCTTGACCCACTCTTTCATCTTGTTGAAAGCTTATATATATATATATATATATATGATGTTTGCGAAGCTACTGTTGTCGATGAGAATCTTATGAACATCAAAATCAGTGATTTGAGCTTGTATTACCAAGGCATCATCATGAGGAATTAGTATGCCCTTAAGGTTGTCATTAGAAAAAAGTGATTGTAGTGTCTACTTTAGGCACTTCAATTAAGTGGTGTGGATGTTTCGATAATTCCTTGAGTAGGCATATGCCTTGCATTGTGAGATGGAGTGTCCCTTTACAATTGCTCCAATAATGGTATTAATGGTACCTTGAGTGGGGTGATCATTCTATTCTTGATCCATGTCTTCTCTTTCCTCCCTTCTATGTTTCTTAAGGGGGGGGGGGGGGGGGGGGGGGGGGTTGGGTGTGTGGTGTGGAGGAGGACGGAGGATCCGTAATAAATTTTCATAAGTATCCTCATTGGAAAGAGTCTTCGAGGGCATTCTTGAGTTGGGTGCAATTCTTTATGGTGTAGCCTCTATCTTCATGAAAGTCATAGTATTTGTTAGAATTTTTTTAGTCAGGTTGCTCCTCATTTTGTTGGGCTAAGTGATAATGCCCTAATCTCATATTTCCACGAAAATGTTAGCACAGGGTTTATTAAGTCGGGTGTGCTGCTTGTAGAAAGGGATGTCATGTTTCTTGCCATTGTTACCATTTTGAGTAGACCCATTACCTTTCGAGGAGAGTTCAAGTCTATCCTTTGCCAATGCTTGCTCTTTGCCATTTCTCTTCTTGTTAGAGGAGTTTTGCTTGACCTATCTTCTCGCCAGTATGGCATCTTTTTGTGCAATATAATCTACTGCTAGTTCTTGAAACTCTTTAAAGTTCTTTAGCTTATGCAATGTAAGAGAGTAGAAGAACTGAGATGGGTCCTTTACTCCATTAACTGCTATTTTAAGAGCCACACTCGTGTCAACATTAGGGATTTCAAGCATTGCTTATAGTCACTCACTGTCTCATCTTGCTTTTATTGGATAAGGTTTAGAGTTGAAGAATCTCATTCGAGCATCTTGCTCATCAAAAGGTGTCAGTAGAACTGCATGGTGAGGTCATGGAAATTAGAAATAGAATTTTTTTTCAAGCCTTAGAACCATGTTTTTGCTACCTTCTTTAAAGTTCCCAAGAAAGCTTTGTAGGCAATTGCATTAGAGATACCATGGAGGATTCATCTGAGTAGTGTAATAATTGAGATACTCAGTTGGGTCGATCGTCCTACTATAACTGTCTCATCTTGCTTTTATTGGATAAGGTTTAGAGTTGAAGAATCTCATTCGAGCATCTTGCTCATCAAAAGGTGTCAGTAGAACTGCATGGTGAGGTCATGGAAATTAGAAATAGAATTTTTTTTCAAGCCTCAGAACCATGTTTTTGCTACCTTCTTTAAAGTTCCCAAGAAAGCTTTGTAGGCAATTGCATTAGAGATACTAGGGAGGATTCATCTGAGTAGTGTAATAATTGAGATACTCAGTTGGGTCGATCGTCCTACTATAAAATTTGAGTTGTGGAATTCTCACATGTGTGGGAAGCTATTTGTCTTAGATTTCCTAAATAAAGGGGGAGTTGGCGATAGTAAATATGTCCATGGGTTGGGTTTCTTAGTATCTTTCAACTTGTTGAGTCGTTTGATCATATTGTCTATATCATCTATAGATTGATCAGCTAGAGATCTTGTTGATTGTGCTTTAAAGTTATTATTGTGGTTATTATTCTAATCACCCCTTTGGTTTGGGGCTTGGTTTGAGTTTAGTGGTGTGTTCTTATGGTGTTGTGAAACACTATCACCATTTTGCTCACTTTGAAACTAAGAGTGTCACTGGTAGCAATTGTTTATTACATTAACCTAGTCTCTCAAGCGATGGTTCTTAATGAACAAATCAGTAACCTGTCTCTCGAGTCTTGTAATCTTATCATCATCTCCTTGCATTGCAAGTGGTGCAACTGGGGGCACTAGAGGATTGTTGTTTGTAGCTATTAATGGATTACGATCATCGAGGACGTTCTTTCCTAAATTTCTTCCTAATCTTGTGCAAGTCATAGTCGTAGTTAGCTTAACATAGGTGCCAATTATTGATTTCTCCTGTTGTTTAGATGCGGTCTTAAGTTGAATCACACTCTTGGGCTTGGTGAAACTCAACCTGTAAGATGGACAAACGAGAGCTATCGAGTACACTGGAGCTGTCTTCAACATTTGGACTTTGACACTTAAGTTAGAGAAGCAACGTAAGGGTAAGGCAATCAAAGTGTGTGGGAAGTATTAGATGATCTTACCTAAATGGAGGAAATACCTTTTATAATATTAGGAAAGCTCTATTTAAGGCAACTAAATCTTTCTTGAAAACGCCTTAATTATAATAGGAAATACTTACTTTTGGTATATTTTTCAAAGGGTTTAGATTACTTTCCTATTTTATCCTAACTGGTTTTAGGCACTTTCTAATTCTATAGTTGAACTAAAGTAATATGGGCCTTGGGCCCCAAGCCAGTATGAGTGTATACATCATGATTTATTTTAATTTCATATATGTAAAATTTAGATGAATGGTAAATTACTTTAGGGAGATGTAATATGGGTCTATACATCATGATTTATTCTAATTTCGTATGTGTAAAATTAAGATGAATGGTAAATTACTTTAGGGAGATGTTTACATAAAACAACTAGAAGGATTTCTCTTATTGAGAAATCAACGGAAATTTGTAAATTGTATAGCAATTGTGTGGCATGGAACAAGCATAAAAAAAATTACATGAAACATTTGATTCTATAGTCTTCACAAATGATTTTAAACATAATAACGCTAATAAATGCATATATTCAAAGTTCACGAATATTTATGGTGTAATTATTTGTCTTTATGTGGATGCTTTGTTAATCTTTGGAACATATATGGTAGGCATTAATTTGACCAAGAAACATCTCACCCCATTGTTTAAAATGTAGGACATAAGTGACGTAGATATATTATTAGGAATAAAGGTATCTAAGCATGGTGTGGATATAATGCTTCATCAATGTGAATATAATGCTCAATCAATCTAATTATATTGGGAAAATACTTTAAGTGATTAAATAACTAATAATGATAAAATTTACTATACCTTTTGATCCCCATATTAAATTAGAAGAAAATTGGGGTAGAGCAATAGCATAGTTAGAATATGTTAGTGCCATAGGAAGTCTAACGTATGCTTCATATTACATAAGACTTGATGTTGAATATGCTACATGCAAACTGTCAAGGTCTATTAGTAAGCCTAGTATAGAGCATCAAGAAGTTGTATTTAGGACCTTTGGTCATTTGAAGAGAACCATGAAACTTAGATGGAGTTATGGTGACTTTCTAGTTATATTAGAAGGTTACTATAATGCAAGTTGTATTACAAAGGTTACTAATTGAACTTCTAGATGGAAATTACCTTAGGTGATGGAGCCATTAATTGGGCATCCAAGAAACAAACGAATATATCACATTTGATAAAGAAGTTGAGTTTACAACACTTTTTGCAACTTGCAAAGAAGGGGACTGGCTAAGAAATTTACTTGAAGATATAATGTTGTGGCCATAACCAATATCACCTATTTTGATCTTATATGATAGATAATCAATAATATCTCATGCCCATAGTAAAATTTACAATGGAAATTCTAGACATATAAGGCTAGGTATGAGTATGTGAGACCATAAATAGAGGATGGTATATTAACAATCATTTATGTTGAGATTAGTAGCACCTTACAAAACCCTTTAACCAAGGTTTATTATGAGAGATAGTGAAGAGTATTGTAACTAGATTAATTGAAACCTTATCTCATTTGAAAAAAGATTCATTAATACTAATATGCTACATGTTTGGATGAGTGGCATGCAAGTACCAATGATTTTTGAACAAGTGATAGTCATAGTAGGTATTCTTTGAAAAACTATTATGTATATTTTCACGTATTAGAATTTTATTAGTACTTGTACAACATCGATCAATCTATGTGGTGTGTTAGTACCATTGAAGTCATTCTCATCTCATTTTAATACATAGTTGGTTTTAAGGTTCTAGGGGTAAAAGCAAGTTATAGGTAATTGTGTGCATATAATTGCTAATAGTTTAATGAGGATGAGGCATTATGAATATCTCTTAATGGATGGACTATGTATTTAAGTGAATAATGTATTGATGGATTCTATCAATGTGAGCATAGGAGTGGTAGCCCTCCTAACAAAAGTTTGATAGGTTTACTTTTGTAAATTTTCATAAAGTTAAGATGAGCACATGGCTAAAAGTGTGTATAAAAGGAAAATCTACTTATAGGATTGTGAAGTTGAATTTGAATGTGAATTCTTTGATGCAACTTAAAGCATGCAATTTCAAGTGATAGCTACTTTTCACAAAATGAAACTTCGAGAGTTTTCACTAAGGAGCAAATTTGATTATACTATTCTTTAAGCATATAGTGTTTGCTATTTAAGAAAGTAGTTAATTAGGAATCTAGTGTAAGGATGTTCTATAGATTGCTAAATATCATTTTAGCTAAGTATTAAATGTCAAATTAACATGTCAAAGGATACACTAATATAATAAACTTATATTGAGTTTGGAGAACAAAGTCACATAGACAAAAACAACATATCAAAAGGACTTTTCAGGGATTAAGTTCCATTTAAACAAAGTTGGCTTTTATTGAATGAAGACCAAATCCATATCCTATGAGTTTCATTTTTCCATAAACAAACCCATTCATACTATCTAATTCAAAACCAATCATACAATACATGTATACCATTATATATAGGTAAGGGAATTTTGTCTATATGTGGAAGAAGAAATTTGATAGAGGGTTGCTATTTGATTTTATTTGTGAGTTTTCATCTATTCATGTGTTTTGTCTTCAATTTTGTTCATGTGTTTCGTGTTGTTTTTACTTAATGTGTTTTCTTTTTAAATTTTAGTTAATAAATGTTCACATTTTTATGTTAATGCAATGTTGTAGATTATATGTTTTAACACATAGGATGTGGCACTTGAATAGTTGAGTATGAATTATTAAATTAAAAAAATTCTACCTGTTAAGGCATTATGCATGATGATTGGGATAATAGTTGGTGATAAGAAAAAGAGAGGTAGTAAAACTAGCAAGTAAATTTACAATTGGGTGTATAATTTGACTTATGTTTTCTTTTTCTTTTTTTCTTGGAAGAAAATTTATTCATGAAATGCACAAAACTACAAATTAAGCTGTTTAGATTTACAATCAACAAATAAAAGATTAACTAAAGGGGGTAGAAAAGAAAGGCTCCCTAAAATGTTTACATACCCTCGTCTTACCTTGGGATGCTGTCATGCCATAAATGGTATCCTAAACCTAACAATCCATCGTACACTCCATGGAAACTTGAAAATAATTTCCTTATTATTAAAAAAAATACTATATAATGAACAAGGCATATTCACATCTAAGAACTCTACGTTGAGTTTATAATTCTAGATAGTAACAAAATAATAATTATAATAAATTCACATTACATCATATCATAAAATGAGACCTAAGTCCCATCAAATATCCATAGGTAAATAATAGGTACTAGCAATAATAGCAAACCTAGTGGCAGTCTATGTATTTGCTCACGTTACAAAACATAGCTTAATTAAAGAGTCCCAATGGATAATTAAATGAACTCTCATGCCCTCATCTCACTTCACTTCATCCTAGTATCGAATTAACCTTTGGCATACATTAGCTATACTTTAACCATATAGGCTCTTGTAACAAAGACATACTACAAGGGTGTAAGCTACATCCAGCTTAGTGAGTTATTCCTCGTATTATACTGTTAAGTAATTATTAAACAAGTTAATTAAACAAGCCTATGAATGCATGAAACCGTATGAGATGCAACAACTTGTATAGCCATTTGAAAGTTGTATATAGCACGAATTTAATGCCCTCCATTGCTTGTATTGGGAAATAGCAACCAACACGTTAGCTCTAGGTCATAATCACTATGGGTGAAGTTTCTCAATACCTTACTTTTGTAAGTTTATATCAGGATACAACTTTTGGTAAATAGTAAAATAATATCAAATTTACTACATATATACTTATACATATATTCTCGAAGGGGTGTCGATGTAGATGGCACACTTATTCTAATCTAATCCCTAAACAGTGAATCCTTGGACTTGGTCTTAATTAAAGGGTGGTATTTCTTAGTACTCAATAGTTTCCAAAGGTTAAGGCAAGGTTATATATAGAGAACCACCTCCATATAGCCTCTCTATAACATTGGATGATGTTGATGGCCTTCTATATATAGAATTATGATATGCATGATCCATTTTATGTTTCAAGTCGAATATAATTAAGTTTAATTATTTAGGCGACCATTGAAGTTCATGGACACTTGCAATCCTATCATTCTAATGCACAACCATCATATTTCAATAGTTTTAATATACTATAGTAATTTAGCACAAATCACATCACAATTCATTCACAAGCAATCCCTGACCCTCACACGTCCAAATTCTTCATGTATAGAATTATGTCTCTTAATTCTACAATCATAAAATAAGTATAATAATCATAAGAATACTCACTTAGACATATTGCTATTGATCGTAATGATCTGGAAGTAGCTTGAACACAAAACTAGAATCACCTAATAATGCAAATGAGGCTTTGCAAGTGTAAGTATATTAAATCATGTGAACTACCTAATTAAATTTGCTACAGTTATCGATTTTGGATAATTTCATATTTTAGCCATAACTTTCTCATTTTAAGTTCACTTTTCTTGTTCTTATAATCATCTCAATGGTTTTTTAGTGTACTTTCATATGGTCAGGTCATTTTGGTCATAAGAGACATGCATTTTATGGGAAAGGCCTTATAATTTTTGTTGGGCTCAAATTTTAGGCCTATTTTAAGGCCATTTGATTCCAATTAGGACTAAAACCTAATGAAACTAATTTTAATCAATTCCTAACTCGAATTAGGCTCTTAGTGTTTTAATTGTGGACTTTTCAATTGGGCTTGTTGGTTAGTTTGACCAAAGTTCCATTTTATGGTCTCCTTATCAGTTTTGTGTATTTCTCATTAAAAGGCCCTAATTGTTGTGTTTAGTTAAGTAGTTTTGTTTGTAAACTTTTTCTTTACTTAGTTTATTATAATTGAAAGCTAAGAATTAAGGAAATTTCATCAATATTTTCCCTCTTTAGGCATTAGTTTGGGCCTTTAGGAGGGAAAAATTTTACTTTTCTAATTCAATTGCTTTTATGCTTCTTAAATGCTATGTATCATTGCAAATCACTCAAATAATCAAAGTGTAAGTCTTCTAGGTCTTCTACATGTTTTAGCCAGTAAGCGTAATGTAGATCTATCTATACTTTCCTTGAATTTTTTTTCTTGGTTTTATAACATTTATGTACTCCTAATTACTCTCTAGGGCTAGATAATGCTTTAAGACTCCTAAATGGTAAAAGATAAGAGTTTATAGGGAACTTAATATGTTCAACTAGCGGTAGTAAATTAGGGTTAACCAAGCTTTCTTAATGTTTTCTTGTCTAAATATTAAGAAAAGTCTTCCTAAGAATGATGCTTACACTTGTTCTCATCAAATAACATATGTAGATGGAATTTTACATTTTCATAAGAGAATGAAAACCTTACAAGAATAATGTAACTTTACATAGTGGCTAAGAATATACATATACATTAAATCTAAACTTAAGTAACTAGATTTTTTTACTACCTCCTACTAGATGATGAGGAAGCTTGGAGCGTAGTTTCTATCATATCTCCTTCATCCTTAGCTCAAGCCCTTTGTCCTAGTTGTGCCACCCTTTCTTATCTCCTCCCATCCTCCTCAACGTGTCTTCCTATTTATTGATTGCTAAGATTGGCTTGGTAATTAATGGTAGTTTTAGAGTTTCTAAATCAAAGTGGAAGTTTGTAGGGGCTACTTGGTGTGATTTGCCAAGCCTTGGAAATTCAAAGGTTTATGGCCTTCTTAACTTGGTTTGAGGATGTTACTTAGAGTTGAAAGTGATAGAAAATGGTATGGATTAATGGTGGTTTAGGGGTGGCCGAATAGTGGTGGTGCGTAGTAGCTGTCATTCTCTTTTGAGTGATTTGGGAATGTTTAAATTTGAGATGAAATCAAAAGAAAAGAAAATGAAATGGAAGAGGGAGAGAGTTTCGACTGAATGGGGGGGTGTATGTGTGTGTTTTGTCTTTTATTTGATTTGTTTAGATGACTTAGAGTAATCCTTTTGGTGGTTTTTAGCTAATTCATAGGTTTAGTGAATTACCAAATATGGAAGTTTTCTAATCCCGCTTTGACAAGTAGTGTATAAGCCACCCTAATCTATTAACCTAATTCCTTAAATTAAGCTAACTAATAGATGCAAATGAGGTGTCAATTTGAGATTTAGGGAAGGGGTGGCTAGTGGTTCAATGGGGGTGCTAGGGGTGTTTTTCTTTTTATTCTTTGTGTAGTTTAGGTAGTTTAATTAGGGATTAATTAAATATATTTAGAGAGGGTTTAGTTTGTTTAAGTAATTTATGATTAGAGGTCAAAATACCCTAGCTATTCTATGCTTTAGTTTATGTCACCTTTGGTTAGTGCAGCATTGTAATTTTTGTTCACTCAAGTTGATTAATCCTCAATTGGTGAATAATGTAAGCTATCAATATTGATTATGTGATTTAGGATGCTTTAAGGACTAATTTTAGCTTTAGGGTTTAATTTGGATTCAATACATCAAGTTAGTATTTTAGGGCTTTTGGTATGAATTAGAATTTTGATTGGTTATCTTAGGTTTTTTTATTCGAATTAGGGTGTTGAGTTGTTAATTTGTAGTTTTTAAGTTAAATTAAGGTTTCGGTTGATTATTGATGGGAATTAAACCATTCCAATTATAGGACCACTTACTTGAGCTAAAACTAAAGGACTACAGAACCTTACATTGAGAGTTCTACTTGATCAAACGGAACCTGAGGAGAATCATCTAATTTCTTCATTCATTTGGCATGATTGTTTTATCTTCAATCGAATACACTTGTCATTGCTGCAAGACAACAAGTGATGACTCAAGCAAGCATGAAACTTAAAAGCGAGCGGCTTTCTTTTGAAGATATGACTATGCAAAGTTGAAGGCCAGCTATAAAAGCCAGTGGTGTACTTTCAAGGCCGGCCATAAAGGCCAGTAGTGTACTTTTAAAGGCTGGTGGTGCACCCATTTAGGCCAGCCATGAAGGCCAGCAGTGTAGTCATCTTAGGTTGGTGGCCTTGCCTTCCCCAACATCGACGACTTACAATTTATGCTGGTTATGTTATGTTGTTTCAAACCAATTTTTCTTGTAATGGAACTTTACCTTCTTTATATACATTTAGGAATAGAAAGAGGGATAGAATTTGACATTTGAGATATACAAAATTGAGTTTTTCTCTCATACTCTTATCAATCTTTGGATTGTGGCGAGTGACAATATCGGGATTGTTGTGGTCATATCAACAAATTTGTGCCAGGACTATCCTCTTGCTAGTGCGTAATATCTATTAAGGGTTTAGGTTTTATGTTGTTGTTTTGAATTATTTAGATTACTTATTGTGATTATCAATTGGGATTACGAGTGCTAGGTTCTAAATTGGAATTAGGCACATCATAAATTGGTATCAAAGTGATGGTTGAGAAATAGGGTTTATGTGATTGTAATTAGGGCTTGTGACATGGTTCTTTGATAGTGAATTGAAATTAGGGTTTATACTATCAATTGTGTCATGGCTTAACTGGAATTGAATTGGGGATTGAGCGGAGGTTGAATAATTAGGGATTGTGATGTTAGGTTTGCTACCGTGTGTATGTGTGTGATTGTGATTTGGGAATTCTTGAGTTGAGATTGCAATTCAGTGAAGCATGTTGAACAATAGTGTGGACAAAGGAATTAGGAATGAAGCCAATAGTTAGGTTAGAAGAGGAAGTCAGGGACATCGTGCTGCTGGTAGTAGGAGAAATTTGGAAGAACAATTATAGGATCTAACCACTATTGTTACTAATCTAGCAACATAGGTGGATCAGATGACATTACCCTAACAGCCAGTGGCAAATCCATAAGCACCCACACCTTAGGTAGCCATTAATGATGTATGTAGGGAATGAGCATTAGGAGGAAAATAAGGGTAGGCAAGTTGAAGGAGATTATCATGCTTACCGGGAAGAAATAGATGATAATTTTGAGGATGAATTTTATCCTAACCATGAATTCAGGCCACTTAGGGGTTTGGAATATGTGAAATTATAGATGCCTTCATTTGCTAGAAGGGGATCTGTAGAGGATTATCTTGATTGGTAAGATAAAGTGGAAGGACTTTTTGAGTGTTATGAGATCAATGACTATACTCGAGTACGTTTGGCAGTAGTTTAGTTTATAAGGTATGCCACCTTATGGTGGATGAACATTGTGGCCAGTAGGAGGAGAGATGGAGATGCTGAAATACGTACTTGGTAAGAGATGAAATAAGTTTTGAGGAAGAGGTTTATACTAGAGCATTACAAATAGGAACTATTCATGTGTTTCTAAACATTGAGACAGGGAGGTAAAACCATGGATGAGTATGTCCAAGAATTTGAGACACTAATGATTCGACGTGGAGTAGTTGAACCTCCTCAACAAACAATGGCACAATTTGTGTCTAGTATGAAATATAAGACCGCTTATATTATGGAGCTATAGTGATATGATACACTTGATGAGGCTATTTAGTTGGCTTTGAAAGTTAAGAGACAGAGGCGTTTTAATCCCTATAGAGCAGTGAGTAACAGATATGGATCCTCTAATAAATTATATGGGTTAGCCAGCAAGCATGTTGATAAAAGGGGATATGGTAAAAATGTGGAAAAGAATTTAATTATTCCAGAAGTTAGAGGGGAGAAGGAAATTGCTGGAAAAGGAAAAGCAATTTCTGGAGATGAGAATAAATAGATAATAGCCAATTTATTAAGAGGAAAGAATCGCTAGGTCAAATGCTTCAAATGTTTAGGCTTTAGACATATAGTTACTCAATGTCCTAACCGAAGGATGATGACTACTATAGAGGTGGAGAGTGAGGATGATGAGGAAGAGATGTATGAACCTATAGATTTGTCAACAGTATTAGATAAGCATTATGGAGATGCAGATGCTGAGGTACATGAGGACAAGGGAAATGATCAGTATTTGGCTATCAACGTGTTATGTAGGGTGATAACTACCTTTCCTGCTAATGAGGAAGAATAGAGGGAGAACCTATTTCATATTTCTTGCAGGGTCCAAGGTAACCTTTGTGCTCTTATTATTGGTAGTGGTAGTTGCACCAATGTAATGGTTGCTTCACTAGTTAATAAATTAAAACTAGTCACTGCCCCATACCTTAAGCCATATAAATTGCATCAGTTGAGTGAATAAGGTAGTCTGCATGTTACTCAAAGGGCTAAGGTTTCATTCGGCATAGGGGAGAGATACCATGATGAGATAGTCTGTGATATTCTTCCTATGTATGCATCACACATACTACTTGGTAGACATTGGTTATATGATAGAAGGGTGTTACATGATGGGTTTAAGAACACCTGTGTTCTAGAAGGATGGCAAATGCATTGTGTTGAATCCCATGTCACCTACTGAAGTACAAGAGGCATAGAGACAAATTAATAAAAGTGTTAAAAAGAAGACCTTGTTTGTGGGACAACATGAATTGGAAGAGGCAATTTAGGAAGAGAGATCTGTGTATCTATTGCAGATGAAATATATGTTGGAAGTGGATGGACAAGAACAGGTGAACCAGGTGCTAGATGAGTACATGAATGTATTCCCAAACGAGTTGCTTAAGGGATTACCACCAATGAGAGGCATTGAGCATGCCATTGATTTTCAGCCTGGATTAGTCTTACCAAACCAACTTGCATATCACATGAATCTTGAAGAAGTTATAGAATTAAAGCAATAGGTGGATGAGCTGATAGAAAGGGGTTTTATCAGAAAGAGTACTAGTCCTTATACTATTCCTGCACTTCTTGTTCCAAAGAAGGATGGCACATGGAGAATGTGCATTGACCATAGAGCCATCAACAAAATCACCATCAAATATAGGTATCCTATCTCTAGACTTGACAATATGTTAGATGAGATGAATGGTGCATAGGTATTCTCTAAAGTAGATCTTAAAAGCGAATATCACCAAATTCGTATAAGGGGTGGAGATGAGTGGAAGACCGCTTTTAAAACACGACATGGTTTGTATGAGTAGATGGTCATGCCATTTTGGTTGACCAACACCCTTAGTACTTTCATGCAACTGATGAATCATGTCATGAAGGAATTTCTAGGAAAATTTGTTGTTGTCTATTTTGATGAAATTCTAATTTTCAGTAGAAATATGGAAAGTTATGTTAAACATTTGTAGGCAATCTTCTCAGTCTTGTGGAAATAGCAGTTGTATGGAAATCTCAAGAAGTATTCATTCTATCAATCAGAGGTAACATTTCTTGGTTTTGTTGTGACTGGTTCTAGTGTAAGAGTGGATGAAGAAAAAGTTAAGGCCATCATAGAGTGGCCAATGCCACAATTAGCAGCTACAGTGAGGAGTTTTCATGGTTTGACTTCTTTATATAGGAGATTTGTCAGGAACTTTAGTAGCATTGTCAGTCAATTGACTAAATTGACCAAGAAGAATGTTCCTTGTGTTTGGGGAGATCGGGCTCAAAGGAGTTTTGAGAAATTGAAGGTGAGGCTAACTAGTGCTCTAGTTTTAGCATTACTAGATTTTGATAAAACTTTTGAATTGGAGTGTGATGCATCTGGGGTAGGGATTGGTGCTTTGTTGATGTAAGAGAGGAGGCTCATTGCATATTTTAGTGAGAAATTGAATGGTGCACCTTTGAACTATTCAGTGTATGACAAGAAGTTTTATTCCTTAGTAAGTGCATTAATGATGTGGCAATACTATCTTCTCCCTAAGGAGTTTGTTATATATACAGACCACGAGTCACTGAAGCACTTCAAAGGCTAACAATGTTTATTTAAACGACAAGCTAAATCGGTAGAATTCCTAGAGAGCTTTGCTTATGTGATTAAGTACAAGAAAGGGAGTGTAAATATTGTAGCTGATGCATTATCACACAGGTATGTACTTATCACTTCTCTCTAGTCAAAGTTACTTGGGTTTGAGTTAATGAAGGAATAGTATGATCATGATGATCACTTGAAATTGATTGTTGAGCAATGTTTTGGAGGAAATGTAGTAGAGGGGTATTATATAGTACTTGGTTTTCTGTATAAAGCAAGAAAATTGTGTATACCCTATGGTTTTGTTAGCGAGTTGTTGGTACAGGAAGCTTATGCTAGAGAGTTATCTAGACATTTTGGTGAAAAGAGGACATTAGAGTTGTTAAAAGAACATTTTTATTGGAGGGGTGATCGTTGCCAACCGTAGTTTTAATATTTATAATGCCTGTTCCTAATTCTAACTACGTTGCAATAGGCAAGTGTACCTACCGTGGACGTAATATAGTGTTAAGTATAGGGTTGTCCCACAGAGAGAAGATTACTAATTACTAGTACTAGCTATTTCCCTATTATCTAAACATTAAGTTAAGATGAAGTGTATTAAAAATAAAAGTAGTCAACAATCTAAAATCTTAAATAAAACTACTTCAACAACACAAGATTCAATTCTATAACAAAACAACCTAGATCTCATTATATACCTATCTTGTCACATGAATCATTAGAAGCTAAGGATTAATATTTTTGAGTTCTTAAGCTGTTAAGTTCCAAGAGGCAAGATAATTACTTTCTCAAGTATATTAACTTATCTAATCCTAGATTTATCAATTAGGATCTCTCCTCAATCAATAGCAATCTAAAACCGCATGAAGCCTATGAACCCCAATTGAATATGTTCAACAGAAGATTTTTAATATTCTATCACTAGAAACACGAGCAAATCTCATCCAAAACATAGGTCCGATCATAAAAGCGATTTCTCAATCAACTCAAATGATATTAAGCATAAACTTATATTCCGGATATATGAATCTAAGATAAATATGAAGCACATGTAATGGAACCAAAAGAACATCAATAAAACTTCAATTAAATCATATCTTCATCATATGACAAAATAGTTCAAATGAGATCTTGGTCTACGGTTTACTCTTCCATAAATCTAATAATGATAGCACAGATACATGAAAAGAAACTAGAGTTCATGATTACAACCCAGATAGAGTGAATCTTGAATGCCTTGCTTGAATTGTTGAGTAGAAAAAGGAAAAAGATATGAAAATGAAGAGAAAATGAAGTCTATCCCCTAACTTTATCGTTCCCTCCTTTTCTCATATGTATACATATATATATGTGTGTGCTAGGGTTGGAGGAAAGAGAAAATAAAAAGTAAAAAAAAAACAGGTCGTGACTCCATATGCCCCTCACCACGCCCCGTGGCAAAGGGCGTGGTGGTCTCTGGTCATCTTTTGAAGCTGCCACGCCCCCAAATCAGGGGCGTGGTGGCTTTATCTTTCCCTTCTGGTCCCATACGCCCTCTGCCACGCCCCGTGGCAAGGGGCGTGGTAGCTTCTATTCCTGATTTCTCTTCCATACGCCCTCTGATATGGGGGTGTGGTGGTGGTCTGATTCATACGCCCCTGATACGGGGGCGTGGCAGGCAGGGGAGATGCTCTTCTTCCTTTCTCTTTATTGTTTTCTTCTCAAATTTTTTCAATAATCTTCATTACACCTGAGAGCAACATATTCCTTGATCAAGCATCAATTTCGGATAATTTTTTGATTAATTACCAACTTAAAAGAACTTAAAATCTTCCTAGAATTTGGAGTTTTATGTCGATTATCAAGGGGTATGCTAAAAGATGTCCACAAGGTTTTGGAGAAATATGGTGTTTGTAAGAGGGCAAAGGGAAAGAAGGAAGCTTGGGGTGAATATATGCTTTTACCTCTACCTACACAACCTTGGATTGATATCGGTATGGATTTTGTCTTAGGTCTTCCCAGGACACGAAGAGGCAAAGACTCCATCATAGTGGTCATCAATCGCTTCGGCAAAATGTCACACTTCGTACCTTACCACAAAACAAATGACTCACTTTTTATTGCTAACCTTTTTGTGCAGGAAATTGTACGATTACATGATATTCCCCACATCATAGTGTCTGATAGAGACACTAAGTTTCTCAGCTTCTTCTAAAAGACACTTTAGAAACAACTTGGTACTAAACTCATGTATAGTACATCTTGTCATCCTCAAGCGGACAACCAGATAGAGGTTGTCAATCGTACTCTTGTGGCCTTACTAAAAGAAATGGTTGGTAAGAATCTTACTGATTGGGACTTATGTCTCCCTATTGTTGAGTTCCCTTACAATAGGTCAACTTATAGTTCAACTGGTAAGTCTCCCTTTAAAGTCGTGTATGGCTATAATCCTACCATTCCATTAGATTTAATAGCTAACCTAGCAACGAAGGAAGAAAGTTTGAGTGGAGTAGAACGTTTTAGGGAGATTCAGAAGCTTCATCAAAAGGCTTTTGAACATCTTAAGAAAACTCAAGAGTAGTAGAAACTTTAGGGCAACAAAAACAAGAAAGGTAAGGTTTACAATCTAAGTGATTTAGTTTAGATTCATCTCATTAAGGATAGGTTTCCTTATAAGAAATCATAGAAACTTTCACCTAGAGCAGATGGACCATTCAAGATTCTGAAGCGCATCAACAAAAATGCTCATAGGGTAGAGCTACTAGGAGAATACGACATTTTTGCTGCATTTAATGTTGCAAACCTATCACCTTATTCATCATAAGACCTTTATGAAGACCCATTGGATTTGAGGGCAAATCTTCCACAAGCTTGAAGAGATGATGGGAATCAATCCATTCTAGTTAAGGGACCACTTACTCAAGCTAGAACCAAAGGACTATAGAACCTTACATTGAGAGTTCTACTTGATCAGATGGAACTTGAGGAGAATCTAGTTTCTTCATTCATTTGGCATGATTGTTTTATTTTTAATCAAATACACTTGTCATTGCTTCAAGACAATAACCGATGACTCAACTAACCATAGAACTTAAAAGTGGGTGGCTTTCTTTTGAAGATATGGCTGTGAAAGTTGAAGGCTAGCCATAAAGGCTAACGGTGCACCCATTTAGGCTGGCCATAAAGGCTGGTGGTGTAGTCATTTTAAGCCAGCAGCTTAGCTTTCCTCATCACCGACAACTTACAATTTAGGCCGGTTATGTTATGTTGTTTTGAACCAATTTTTCTTGTAATGGAACTTTGCCTTCTTTATATACATTTGGGAATAGAAAGAGGGATAGACTTTGACATTTGAGATATATAAATTTGAGTTTTTCTCTCATACTCTTATCAATCTTTGGATTGTGACGAGTGACGGTATCGAGATTGTTGTACGTCATATCAACAAATTCGTGTTAGGACTATCCTCTTGCTAATGCGTAATATTTGGTAAGGGTTTAGGTTTTATTTTGTTGTTGTGTTTAAATTGTTCAGATTACTTGTTGTGATTATCAATTGGGATTGCGAGTATTAGATTCTGAATTGGAATTAGGCACATCAATTATTTTCGGGTTTTCTTTTTAGGTTTTGAGGTTATAGATTTATTGCTTTAAGGTTTGGATTCCTCTTAAGGTTTTAATTCACAATATTAAAGTTTTGTTATGCATATTAAGATAAATTAGGGTAACTTCAAATGTTAAAGTCATGTATCCTATTGAATCTTAGGAATATCTTTAGGTTATCTTTAGGTGATTTCCATCCTAAATTGAAAATTTATTAGGGTTTGTAGATGCTACCCAATCGGGCATGTACATTTATTTTGTGATGTATTAAAGAACAAGTACAAGAAGGAAAAAAAAAATCAAAGCATAAATCTTTTCCACAATTGAGCTAGTGTTTTAGGATGCTTTTGTTGAATCCATGATACCATTGAAAACAAGTTGATTATCCATCTTAACTTCAATGCTGGGCTAGTCCTCTTTAGCCAGCAGCATACTAACCCTTATAGCCAAGGCCTCAACTGACTCAACATTCAGATAACAACTTCATGACACTATACCGTGATGTGCTACAGCTCTAAGTACTAGTTCAAGTGAGTACCCCATTGTCGAGCCTAATTTTGAATTTTTGCTTAATTCAACCTGTGCTAACCTCCTTTGGCATAAGTTACTCAATAGTAAAAGTTAAAGAAAATATAACATCTTAAAACATTTGAAAATTAGAAGTCACCACCAATCGAAGTTGGAAAACTAAGAAATTAGGTTTGATTAGGTGCATTAAACTTAACTTTAGTTACTAGTCTACAAGTTTTCTAAAAAATAATTTTAAAAAAATTAACCAAAAATTCTAGGTTTAGGGGCTAATTTATCAAAATCCTAAGGTTACCATTTTTTTCCCCAATAATATGAATTAAAAGGTTTTATTTAAATGGAAAAACATTGACAAGTAGAAAACAAAATAAACTAACTAAAATAATTTTTTTTTGTGTGTAAATTTATTTTATTTATGAAAAAAAAATAAGTTTGTGTAATTAATCATTTTGGTTTTACAAAGAAAATTCCTTAAAGGATGTTGACTTCTATTTTAAAAAGAAACCCTAATATCTCTAATTTTGAGAAAAAAAACAATTAAGATCTTTATTTTAAAAAATCTAAATGACAAAACATTTTTTTTTATATTTTCAAAATTTTAATTCTTTATTTTATTTTATTAAAACCATTCACTATTGAGCAAAAATATACACCACAACAACCTAGTGGCTATACGGATTTCATCTCATTATGACTTATTTTGAAAAGATGACTCATTTTATTTTCCTTCCTTTTTTTTTTAATGATTCTTATATAAAAACATTTTTTTAATCATTTTTCATAAAAATAGACAAAAAATGGTAATGCATATATGCAAATATGGAAGTCGTAATGCAGATCTGACATTTACGAAATACTACGACCAACTGACATATCAAACCTGTTCAAACGTTACCTTAAACCTGCGATTGCAGTTATTCATCAAGAATAAATTAAATAACCCACATTAGCGTTATATCAGCTACAGATATATATTTTAATTTTCTTATCTGATTTTTTCTTTTTTGTCTTTTTCGAAACCAATAAATGAATAAGTAAATCAAACCAAATAAAACAACTAAAAAAACTAAGTCTAATCAGACCGGGCTACACAGTGCAAGAGTTACGAGTCATACGCGGTTCGCGGATTGAGCACGATTTTAGATCCGGAGCTCCATGGGTTCGCACGTGTCACATGCATGGCTTGAATGGCGAAAGAAGATCAGAAACTTGGACAGCTTCATCGAGCACACATGGTGATCCTTAAGTCTTGAAAGGGTGTTACTGTCACAGGCCAAGTTACCAAGCTCATCTTCACTTTTGTAATATATGTATAATAGTTTATTCACCGTAAAACCCACAAATAAGATCTAATCTATTATTAAGAATCTTTTAATAGAGTCTAGACATTTGGTAAGAATCGTTGGCTATATTAGGTATAACTGTATTATAGCCATTAAATCGAAATAATCTCGGTTGTTCATTAATGGAAGCCTCTTGTATATAAGGAAGAGTTTCCCTCATTTATAAACCATCTAGATATATAATCACTTTCTTACTCTAGAGTATCTCATTCTCTCTCTAGATTGTTTTTTAGTGAGTATACTTTTGTGTGTTCTGAACAAGAAGAATGACTTAACCTTTCTATAGCAAGCCTAAAGAGTCTAGGTCCTACATGTGACGATCTTGAAAGCATTCCGCATGTGACAAGTGGTATTAGAGCTAGGTTCCTAGTGAAGATAGAAGGAAAGCTTGTATCCGAGATCTTAGTGGAGTATGCTAGAATCCCTATGAATCTTTTGGTGAGTAGCGAGTGCTCTCTTCAAGGAAGAATCTAGGGAAGCAAACCCTCCATGGAAGTTAGGGTGGCTAAGGTAGAGTTAGCTATAGCTGACATGGTAGATCGAGTTTAGGTAGTAGAGGAAAGCTTAGAAAGGCTAAAGAAGGAGTTGAAAAGTGAGATTCCGATTGCCTTAAATCAAGTCTTAGGTGATTTGCAAAGAAAAGATACCACCTTAAAAGAGATGGTTAAATCCCTGAAGAAAGAACTTGAGGAGTTAAGGGATTAAGTCTAACAACATTTTGAGGTCGGATATGGGCTAACTTATATAGAGATAATGAATAGGTGGAGGTGCCTAAACCCATGAACTTTAGTAGGTCTAGGAATGCAAAAGAGAAAGACAATTTTCTTAGGAGCTTAGAGTAGTAGTTTGATGCCATTGGGATGTTAGACGATGCATCAAGGCTAAGAGCGACCCTAATGTTCTTGGATGATGTAGCCATCCTTTAGTAGAGAAGACAGTCTGATGGAGCTAGGGAGATTAGGTCTTGGAAAGAGTTCAAAGTAGAATTAAAGGCCCAATTCTACCTAAGTAATGTAGAGTGGGAGGGTTAAGCCAAATTAAGACAATTACAACACAAGGCGTCAATCTATGAATATGTATAAGAGTTCTCAGAGTTTTTATTGGAGATTCTCAACATGAGTGACAAAGATGCAATGTTTTCTTTTTATGATGGGCTACAAGAATGGGCCCAACTAGAGTTGGAGAGGTGCAGAGTCTAAACTGGCTTAAGCTATAGCTATTGCTAAAAACCTAATCAAGCTTCGACCTAGTGAACGACCTAAGAAAGAGGCAAGAGAAGGTAGTCTAGGGATAGGTGGGGGAGTCTAAGAGGAAATGGACTTGAGACCAAGAAGAGAAGAAAGTATCTCGACCTAGTAGGTTAAAGTTCCTATAGATGAGAGGGAACAACTCAAAAGGAGGCCATCTTGTTTCCTTTGCAAAAGGCCACACAAATTCAAGGAATGTCTAGTTAGAGATCGGTTAGTAACTCTAGTTGTAAAGGAGAATGAAGAAGAGGACACTCAAGATCACCAACTTGGGGTATTAAAATGGTTAGGCTCCATCTAGAGCAAGTCCACTAAGGAAACTTAAAGTCTAATGTATATAAAAGCAATTGTTACGGGCCAAAGGATAGATACTTAAGTGGACACTTGAGCAACTGGTGTCTTCATATCAAAGGAGGCAATTGAGAAGTTGAGCCTTAAGGTATAAAAGGAAAAGAGGCAACTAAAGACAGTGAACATAGAGGAAGTTTTTACAATCGAGAGTCTTGAATATTGACTTTCAAGTAGGGTAGTGGTAAGTTAAAGTAAAACTAGAGGTAATACCAATTGATGACTGTGGGCTTGTAATTAGCATGGACTTCCTTGACCAAGTTAGGGCTCAAATTGCTTCATTGACAAATTGCATTATGATAATGGAGGAAGGGAAATAATGTGTGGTTCTAGTTAGCCATAACCCTAGCCAGGCCTAGAAACTTTTGTGCTCTATGCAGGATGCTGATGGGTCAAAGTCAAAGAAGCTTGTAACTTAAACCTTGAGGACCATGGACCTGAAGATGTAGGAAGTGTAGAAGGTGAAAGGGAAGGCTTAGGTAGAGATGCCTTAGGAGCTTCCTAGATGCAATCCACCTAAGGAGAAGGTGGACATGAGGGAACAAGAGCCCCTAGGGAAAGAGAAAATTACTTCAATTTAAGGAATAGAAAACCCTAAGCTTGGAGAAGTACTAAAGGAGATTAAGACCGGATTACCTTAAGATCCTCAAGCTAAGATGGTGCTATAGCTAAGAGGCTGAACTAAGAAGTAGCAGATGGAGGATAGGTTACTTTATAGGAAGGGATAAAGAATACATGTCCCGAACCACAAGGGTCTGTAGAGAAGGATCAATGAAAGGCTCTATGACCCTAGAGATTCTAAATACCTAGATGTCTACTAAATGCTAGTTAAGGTAGAGGATAAGTTTCACTAACCCAAGATTTTAGAAGATATAGAGGCATTTGTTGAGGCTTTCTTAGTGTGCCAATTAGAGAATGAAGGGACCATAGCAGCTATTCGAAGAAGAATTCTTGCAAGTACTAGATAAGCAAGCAAGGAGAGAGGTAAAGACAATCCTCCAAGGGTGCTTGACATGAAGTTTAGGCTAACCATTTTGCCTGGAATACTTAATGAAGTGGAAACGTTTACCTCCAAATGAAGCTACTTGGGAGAATGTGATTGGTTGTGCACCATTTAGACACTTAATGGAACAGTTCTTTAGGTAGTATAAGGTAATGGGGACATCGCCGACTTTGGTGGGGGAGAATGTCATAGGTTGGCTCCTTAAGCCCATTTTCACTTTTGTAACATATATATAATAGCCCATTCACTATAAAGCCTACGAATAAGGCCTGATCCATTATTAAGAATCTTCTAGAAGAGTTCGGACACTTAGTAGGTGAGGGTAGCTAACTAGGTTAGGTAAGATTGTATCAAAATTGTTAGATTGGAATAATATTGGCCATCTATTGATGGAGGCCTCTTATATATGAGGGGGAGTTAGAGTTTCCTTCATTTGCAAACCATTCAGAAATACAATCACTTTCTTATTCTAAAGTGTCTCATTCTTTCTCTAGACTTCTCTTTAGTAAGTGTACTCGTGTGTATTCTAGATAAGAAGGTTAACTCAACCTCTCTATAGGAAACTGGAAGACTCTAAGTGCCACACGTGACTGTCTTGAAAGCATTCTACATAAGACATCAGCACCTAAGTTTGTGAGGGTAAAGGATGCATTGGTGGTGGTGGTTTTCTCTTAGAAGCAATAGTTAGCGGTGGTTCAAAGATGGCTAATGGGATGGTTTTACAATTCTTTGATATGATCAATTCAAAGCAATCCAATTGAAAAGCTTTAGTTTTTTGAAACTAGAAGCTCTTAGAAACATATTGGCACTAATAAATCACTTTGATGTTGTGTATAGTGTGCTAAAGCCTAGAGAGAAGGTAAAGCATAGGTAGATGGTATTTTAGAGAGAGAAAATCGATTTCTGAAAGATTTGGAGTGTTTTCATGCATAATTGATTATAGGTTGGCGTTTGGATTGACATTACATGCTTAGGATAAGTACAAGATAGCTCAAGTACATTTTTGAAGACAAAACACCAAGTTTTAGTCTCCAATTTGATCTTATACAATCACTTTTTATGTCAATCTTTTAGTTAATATGAATCTAAATAGCTTTATTGATCGATTTGCATAAAGAAATTGCAAAGATTTGTATCAAATGAACTTGGATAAGGTTGGATTTTACACTCTCTCTCTTCTACTAGCATTTTGGTCTAAATGAGGAAGACGATCATGTGACAGTCATATGAATTGTCTTAGCCAACCAACATGCACCATGTGGCGCTTTAGAGAAAAACTAAATAAATAAAGGTGTGTTGCACTTAACTCAAACCTACAACTGTTAAGTCCTTATACTTGTGAGTCTCTATGATTAGCTTAGGTTAAGGTTTTCTCATGTTATTGATTGCAAAAAAAAAAAAAAAAAAAATTATTTAATATTTAGGCCAAATTTTATTTAACTAGATTGGATTTCGACTTGACCCAAAAGACCTATCCTCATTTATTTATCCAAACATAATAAATTTTTCTTTTTTTGTCTCTCCTTCTTTGTCTTCTTCTATTTACTTTGTAGTTTTTATCATTTTCCATTTTTATGTACTTTCCATTTTCTTCTTCTATTATTATTATTATTTACAAACTTGACTTAATTAGGAAGAGGCGGGGGGGGGGGGGGGGGGGGGGGGGGGGGGGGGGGGGGGGGGGGGGGGGGGTGGGGGGGGGTGTGGGTTTATACTAAAAATGTGGTGTCTACACTTAGTTATTTTGTGTTTATGCAATTGTTGAAAGATTGTAGACCATTTGTTTGTTTGCTATGTTTAGCTATGAATCTCACTTAAGTGAAATTCATGGCCATAAATATGGTGATTGGTTGATGTTTTCTATAATAAATTATTATTATATGATGAATGGTCTCTTGAAATGTTCATAAGTGTATCTTGTACTTTCGATAATTGAGAGATAGCTACTTGTGTTGAGATGCGATTGAGCTTGGTTGTGAAATCTTGTTTAGTTGCTAAGAATATCTTTTCTATTGGATATGTGATGGCCACTTTTGATATGTTTTTTACTTGGTAAATTCTAGAAAATGTGTTGATGTATATAAATATTGATGAGCTATTGAATGTATGCTAAGTTGGTTGGATTTGTGTTTAACTTGTGATATCTAGTTCATGCCTTGTCAATTATGTTATGATATTCGATTGCTAGATTGAAGCTAGGTTGGGCTAATATTATCCAAGCTACTCGACTTGAGACTCATACTCAAGTTGGTTAAATATGCCTTTTGACGCATTCATTGCATGGCATTGCATGAAAAGGACTTATGGGTCAAGTCTTACTAGGGAAGCAAGGATTCTTACTTGGGAAGCAAGGTTTTTATCAAACAAAGGACTTAGTTTGCAAAGCTAGGTTTTTTGAGCATATAGATTTGCATTGCTCAATCTTCAACTTTATTGGGTTTGACTAGGGTAACTATATTGGATTTTACTTTTAGGGTACTTACTCTTGGCTGCTCCTTGTAGCTAACTAGGTTCCTAGTTTTTTTGTTTAGATGCATGGAATGTTAACTAACTGGGTGAAGACTAAGCTAAACTAGGATACTAGTACCAATGCATGTCATGGGCATTAGCATGACAATTATGTATTGCATAAGAGGTTGTGAATGTGCTTATTTCACGGTTTAATACTGGTATATGCTAGCTTATCAATTATATGATTTATATATACCTTGTTGTTATGTTTTATCTTTCTCTGTTTATACTCACTTAGCTCAACATGAGTTGAGGGGATGTTTGCGCTTGCATCCTTAGTTTGTTGATTAAGATAGAGCAAGCTTAGTGATAAGTGCTCAATTTGATATGTATATTAAGTGAGATTTAATGTATTTTTCCTTGATTTTGGCATTTTTTTCAAGAATTTAAATTTAAATTTTGTAATATTTAGATTTTAGGATTTTGATGGATAGTATAATTAAAAAGGAAGAAAATGAATCCAATTTTACTCAATTCGGAGCTAAATTAAAGAAGTTATGAATTTTGAAGCTAAACATGACGTAGACATAACCATGTTTAGAACCTGTTGAACTTGAAGTTTCACAGATTTAGATATGACTATGTTTAGGCCATGTTTATTGGAAAGTCATGTTTTACACAATTTTGACTAACGAATTGGATACAACTCGAAGAATTACCATGTTGGATAGCCTGTTAACCTAAAACATTGAGTTTTTGACACTCATTGTATAAATTAAAGAGGACTTGACATCAAGGAGGAAGGGACATTATTTCTAGTCATTCTAAGGTTTTTAGAGAGAGATAAGATGACTACTTTTCTACACTTTAAGAAATTACGGTTTTTCTTTATTTAATTGATTTCCTTGATGAATGTTTATACATTATTGAAGAATTCAGTTTTCACTATGAGTAATGCTTAATTTTTCTTAATATTTAGACTTGTGGAACTTAGTTTTATTGTGTGACTGGGATTTCTATTTTATTATTTAATGAATTCTTTTTTTTTTTTAATTCATACAGTGTTCTTGACATTTTGATTAGATTAATATTTTTAAGATATTTTTCTATCTATTTGATATTATACATTAAGATTAAGAAATCTGATGTATAATTAGATCTAGCATGTTTGAAGAAATTTGATGTAATCCTAGAGATAAGTTACATAATTCTTTCGGATTTATTTAATTTAGTTACAAGAATTTATTGTTTTTAATGCAGTCATTGAATTATGTTATTATGGAAAGATTCACATAAGTAATTTTAAGATTAGGGTTTAATAAAATTGAGAAAGTTATTAAATTAAATTAGAAATTCCCCCCATCAATGAAATTTAAGAAGAATTTGGACCATCTTTGTTAATGTCACATAATAATTCATAGGGAAAACAAAGTCTACATACTATTTTATGATCTTGAAGTTAATTCTAAATTGCTTTACTTTTCTATCTGTCAATAAAATCTTAGTTCTTTAGTTAATATTCCGTTATAGTTTTTACGTCAATTAATTTCTATAATTTACCTATTAGATAATAAGGTGTAGGTTAGTATTAATATTCATAATTTCTAGACGATATTCGTATTTAATACACTATATTGCACAATTTGATAGGTACACTTACCTCACGTCAAGTTTTTGGCACTGTTGCTAGGAATTGTGATATTAAGAACACTAATCACTTTATTATTTAACCATTTTTTTTTCCGTTTCTTGTTTTTAGTTTCTTTTAATTCTTATTTCAGTAGTGCATGACTAGAAATACTCTATCAAACGTGCTGATTTTTTATTTAGAAATTGAAAGGACAACTTGCTGACTAAGGAAAACAATTTAGCAAACATTGGAGGAACTAAATCAAGGATCTCCTCTAAGAATTTAGGCGGAAGAGGAAGAGGAAGAGTTGGAAATCATGGGTGATGAAAACCAAAACCAATAGTAAACTATGTCCAATTATTCTAAACCCTTTTTAGTTTGAGCTAATTCGAGTTTCGTTAGGTTACATGTTGTTGCCAATAACTTTCAAATTCAACCTAATATCATATAAATGGTGTAGTTGCTTGTCCAGTTTGATGGATTACAAGATAAGGATCCCAATGCATACATATCTGACTTTTTGGAGATTTATGAAACTTTTAAGATCAATGGAGCTTCAGATGATGCAATAAAATTGTGACTCTTCCCCTTTTCACTAAGTGGTCAAGCAAAAAAATGGCTAAATTCACTCTTAAGAGGATTTATCACAACTTGGGATGATATGGCTCAAAGGTTTCTAGGAAAATACTTTCCAATTGCTAAAACAGCCAAACTTTAAAAGGATATATCATCCTATGCTCAACTAGAGGCTAAGACCTTATATGACAATTAGGAGAGGTATAAGGAGTTATTGAGGAAATGCCCACATCATGGCCTACCACTTTGGATGCAAATTCAAACTTTCTACGATGGTTTGAATCTATCAATAAGAAAAGTGATAAATGTCGCTGCAAGAGGAACATTAAACACTAAAACACCAAAAGAGGTTTAATCTTTGATTAAGGACATGGCTATAAACAACTCTTAGTGGGAAGGTGTTAAGGTGAGAAACATAGCAACAAGCATTTATGAAGTAGATGTGGTGACAACTTTAGCTAATAAAGTTGGTGCCGTCAGTAGAAAGCTGAATGCACTTTCTGTAAATCCTAAGTGCAACATGTGGGAAGTTGATGTAGAGAATCAATGGGAACAACTAATCTATCTAGAAAACTCCTCTAGGCCACAAAATAACCTTTATTATAAGACCTACAATCTGGGATGGAGAAATCATTTAAATTTCTCTTAGAGTAACTAGAATCAAAAGCAACAACGGATGAGCTTATCTCCTCCAGGATTTCAGAGACCTCCACTATAAGAGAAGAAATTAGGTTTGGAAGAACTTTTATCTAAATATATTCAAACTAATGAAGCTAGATTGCAAAACACTAAAACTTCTTTAAGGAATCAAGAGGCTTCCATTCATAATATGGAGAATCAAGTAGGATAACTTGTGAAGATGATGGCGGAGAGACAATAGGGGACATTGCTAAGAAACATTAAAACCAACTCGAAGGAGCATGTGAGAGTAGTGACTCTTTTAAGTGGAAAGGAGTTGCAAGTTGACCGTAAAGCTAAAAGGGGGTCAACAAGGAATGAAGAGGAGGATAAGAAAAAAGAAAGTGGGAAGCTGCTAAAAGTATTAGAGTATAAACCACCCATACCCTATCCTCAGCACTTGAAGAAAGACCACTCTAATGAGCAATTTAGTAAGTTTCTCGATTTATTTAAGTAGTTTCATATTAACTTACCTTTTGTTAATGCCCTATCATAGATGCCTAAGTATGCTAAGTACATGAAGGAACTACTCTCAAACAAGTGGAAGTTGGAGGAGATATCAACTATAACATTGAATGAGGAATGCTCGACACAAATGCAAAATAGATTGCCTTGAAAATTGAAGAATCTAGGGAGTTTTATTCTACCTTGTTTTATTGGTAATTTATCCATAAATGGAGCTTTAGCTGATTTAAGTGCAAGTATAAATCTAATGCCACATTATATGTTTGAAAAGTTAGGATTAAGGAACCATAAACCAACACATATGAGCATTAAATTAGTTGATAGGTTTGTAAAGTACCCCATCGGCATTATTGAAGATGTGTTGGTTAAGGTAGGTACATTAAGTTTTTTAGTGGATTTTGTAATCCTAGATACAGAAGAGGATATCAAAGCACCATTGATATTAGGTCACCCTTTCCTAGCTACTTCTAGGGCAGTTATAGATGTAGGGAGTCAAACATTAACTCTAAAAGTTAGGGTTGAAGAAAGAACTTTCAAGACGCCTAACACAATTCAATAACCCCCTAAGAGTAACAATACTTGTTATTTCCTAAACACATCTAACTTGCTTAGTTCCACTTGTATGCAGGATGACATTTATACAAAACTACTTTAGCAAAGTCTTATTCATGGCAAGTAAAAGGGTCCAGATAAATACATGCAATTTAAGTGCCAAAATTTTCATGGTTGTCCACCTAACTAGAAAAAGATAAGTATGTTGAGTTAACGACATTAAACAAAAGCACTTCTTAGGAAGCAACTCAAGTTCAATTTTTCAAGTAAGTTTCCTTAGTTTATTTTAATTTCATTAGGTTTATTTTCATTTTTTTTATACACTTTGAGAAAAACAAAAAAAAAACTTAACCATTGTTATTTTGACCACTAATGAGACTTTTATGGCTAGCTAAACTAGATTTTAACCATTTTTTTCTTTCTTTTTTGTTTCTTTTCTTTTCACTACTGCTTTCGATTTTTGTTCCTCCTTACCTTTTTGTAGCTTTTACATGTTTAGAGCAGTCAAGATCAACCACTTTACACACTTAACTCATTTTGGAATGAAACAAATGCCATATTCAAGGGAGTATTAGTTCTTTTCCCTATTACCTTCCTTAAACTTTCATTTTCCTTAATTCTTATTTTGTTAGTTTTTCTTTTTATTCATACACTGAGGACACTGTACGATTTAAAGTGTGGGGAAGGGAGTTCTAAATGTGTAGTTATTTAAGAAATAAAAATTTTGTTTATTTAACTTGAAAATCATAAAGTTAACTTGCAATTTTGAAAAAAAAAAACTCTGTGGGTAATATAAAATACTCAATCAAAGTTTTGAACTTGAAGATTTAGAAAATAGAATAAAATCACTAGTTAAGAACTAGTCATGAATTTTTTTTTACCTTACTTTGATGTATATTTTTTCCCTTTGATATTTTTATAACACTATAATTCTCAATAAGAAAATAATTGATACTTATCCTTTGAAAATTTCTTGAAAAATCAATATAGTTAGAGATAAAATAAAAAAAGGAAGATAAATTAATTGAATAAATTGTAACTGTGGGTTTCATTGACTTGAGTAATTAAGCCTATGGGGTGCCTCCTTTGTGTGGAATAACACTTTTTAACTTGAGTGAAGAAATCAAGATTATCGGTTGAAAGCTTACAAGAGAAAAGTCCATGTTAAGGTTAAACATAAGTCATAAACTTTATTAGATAAAGGTAATTGATGGTTCAAAGGGGTATCTTAAAACCTAGTCACCTAAGATCATTTGGTCTGGACTTATTGACTAATGAAACTATCTAAAAAGAAACAAAAACTAGAGAAATGATTAGGGGATAAGTGGATATATTTATCTTAGATTATAATGTTTAGTGAAATTAAAAAAGGGGGTGTATATATCTTAGTAAAGTTAGTAAAGTGTTTATGGCTTTTTCCTAAGTAAGGAGATGATAATTCAAGTTTTAACTCTTTGATATGTTTAAAACAATTGGTTAAGTGAAAAATATAAGAGTTATAGTTAATCATCTTTCAAGACTACAAGTTAATTAAGAGTTTGTGCTTAAACTATTATAGGGTTAAATAAGAATTCTTTTGAATAGTTTCTTGAATAATAGTAAGTTGATTAAGTGTTTCTTGTCCTACTACTCGAATTAATTAATTTTCTTAACAAGAAAATGCTTAAGTGTGGGAAAGTTTGATAAGAGCTTAACTCAATACGTATATTAAGTAAGATTTAATGTATTTTTCCTTAATTTTGGCATGTTTTTGAAGAATTTAAATTTTAATTGAGTAATATTTAGATTTTAGGGATTTGATGGATAGTGAAATTAAAAAGAAAAAAAAATAAATCTAATTTTACTCAATTCGAAGCTAAATTGAAGAAGTTTTGAAGTTTTGAAGCTAGTCATGACTATGTCCAAAACCTGTTAAACTTGAAGCTTCACAAATTTAGACATAACCTACAGGTATGACTGTATCTAAGTTGTGCTTGTTGGAACATTATGTTTTACACGATTTTGATTGACGCATTGGATACAGCTCGAAGCATGATAGTGTTGGACAACATGTTAGCTTAAAACGTGGAGTTTTTTATTCTCATTATATAAATTAAAGAGGACTTGACATCAAAGAGGAGGAGACATTATTTCTAAATTGTTTTAGGGTTTTTAGAGAGAGATAAGATGGCTACTTTTCTACACTTCAAGAAATTAGGTTTTTTCTTTATTTAATTGATTTCCTTCATAATGAATGTTTATAAATCATTGAAGAATTTAGTTTTCAATATGAGTAATGCTTAATTTCTCTTAGCTTCTAGACTTGTGGAACCTAGGTTTATTATGTGACTGGGATCTCTATTTTATTATTCAATGAATTTTATATTTCTTGATTCATGCATGTATTCTTGATGTTTTTATTAGATTAATAATTCTAGGGTATTTTTCTATTTATTTGATATTATATATTAAGATTGAGAAATCCGATGTACAATTAGATCTAATATGTTTGAATAGATTTGATGTAGTTTTAGAGATAAATTACATAATTCTTTCAGATTTATTTAATTTAGTTATGGAAATTTATTATTTGTAATTCAGTTTTTGAATTATGCTATTATGAAGAGATTCAAATAGGTAATTTTAATATTAGGGTTTAATAAGCTTGAGAAAATTATTAAACTAAATTAGAAATTCTCTCAATCAATAAAATTTAAGAAGAATTTAAACCATCTTTGTTAATGTCATATAATAATTCCTGGGGAAAACAAAGTCTAAATAATAGTTTTACCATCTTAAAATTAATTCTAAATTGCTTTACTTTTCTGCCTTTCAATAAAATTTTAGTTCTTTACTTAATATTCTATTATAGTTTTTAAACCAATTAATCTCTATAATTTACTTATTAGATAATAAGGTGTAGGTTACTATTAGTACTCGTAATCCCTAAAGGATGATATCTATATTTAATACACTATATTACAAATTTTGATAGGTACACTTACCTCACATTATTTAGACCACAAAGCTAAGATGAGAAGATGAGAGTGATTAGCTGTAGAGTTCATATCTAGCTCTTGGATATCGGTTTAAAAGAAAATTTTCGTGTTACATTATGAGGATTGATTTCTTATAGTGGTTACAAATGTAAAATCGTAGTTCTTAGTTAAATTATAAATAAGTCAATGTCACATTTGGTACCTAAATTTTTATTCATTTTTACAATTAACTACCTAAAGTTTAAACTATCAATTTACTACCTATAAACTTTTTATAATTATCTATAGTACTTAAAAGGGGTAGTTAATACAAAAATTGAGAAAGTTTAGGTAGTTAATTGAAAAATGAACAATGTTTAGGTAGCAAATTGACACATTGAAACTTTTGATAATTAATTATAAAAATAGGTAAAATTTAGGTACCAAATATACCATTAGCCCTATTATATATTGTATTGGAAAGTTAAACTATGATACTATAATGTCCCAGAACCCAAGACGAGTACAATCTACGACATGATCTCATTAAGTGAAGACACACAAAGGCTTAGAATCTACTAATTCAATATCTACATTCAAATATCCATAACAATTTATAAAGACATTCTCCACTTAAAAGAAATTTGAAGGAACATATATCCTCAATACATAATCTATATTCAATCTCCTCAAATCAATATAGTAGAAGCATTCAACAACTTAAATACTATAATATTCATAAATCAATTAGATAAATTCAACAAGTGTCATTCCTTCTCTTCATCTATCTACTAACATATTCTACATTCTCCTCGGTGTTCTAATTCGTCTTTACCAAGGTCTCATCATATCCTACAATTTCTCCTATAGTACTTGTAACTAAAAATGGTTCCGCGAGAGGTAAGCTAATGCCTAATACAATATATACCTACACACACATATGCATGCCATGCCACAAACACCAACACACACATAATGCAACAGAATATCCAATCATAGTTTATTTATCTTTCACATCATTTAATCTAACACATAATTCTCATCATCATATTAACATGTAACCTTACATACACCTACACAAACCTTCTACAAACACATATACATAAGTATATATATGACAAAGGGTACTCCCTTTTGTTGATGAGTCTAATCCATACACGACAGTAGGTACTCCTTACTATCTATAAGTCTATGAGTCCTTTCATATCGCATACAAAAGTCCTTCCACAACACAGGTAAAGTCCTTCCATATTAGATAATTCTAAATCTACCCGGATTATTTCTATAAATAACTCCACTAGGGATAATGTCACATATCGATCATCAGGATGCCATCCCAAGAACACTGACCATCACTTGGTTTCTCGAACCAAACTATATACAATTAGTCATATTCATTTTCAATATTATTTTTTTCACATACATCTTTAACCTAACACACACAAGTAACAAACATAGTATACACGTACTTGACATGCAATAGTTGATCTCCACACACTTCTATGATCTCATAATCCTTAAACTTATTCACATTCACAATTACATACACTTAGGATTGCAAGTGAACAAAATAGAATGAAGTAGGGAGTGTCCTGAATCAACACAATTGTATATGAGGCCTTGTAGAGGAACACGAGGTAGAACACAGTTGTGCTAGTGGCTATGCATTTTTCTGTGTATTTTTGTCGATTTAGTATGCCTAAATACATGTTCATGTATTTGGTCGTATACTTCAGCATGGTTGGGTGCACAGTCATGTACAGTGGTCGTATACCTTTCTACAAATTTTTTCAATTTAATACGCCTAAGTACATGGGCGTGTCTAGAGATTGTGTATGTTTTTGTACACATTCTTGTTTCAACACGAGCAAGCACATGGGCATGTACTTAACCAGTATAGGGCATTGTTCCATCATGAATTCCTTTTCCAATTTTCCAATTGTTCCTCTAATCCAATTATGGTAAATCTAAACCTAATTGATTTGTAAGTTTCCTAACTCTTAATACATTGTAAGAAACTATGTACTTACTTGATTGGAATTGCGATTGAGACACCTGAATCGCTTCTTCCTAAGTCTGTTCCGTTTTGCTCCTTGTTCTAAATTTTAACAATACATTATTAGATTATCTTAGGGCTATGAATCCACAATCCAATACAAGTATTCTAGCAATTGAAATGTTGATTCCTACTATTTTTCTCATTGGGTCGTTCTATGGTTTTCTGAGAGAGTTTATGTAATTTCAATTGTGTGAAAGTGAGAAAAGAGCAACATTAGGTCAAACAGGGATTTAAATACCTTGACCTTGAAATGACCAAACTCCCCTCATCTCTTTAGGCTAATTACCCTCTTAAATAAATATTTCATACAAAAATATATCTACATATAATTTAGAGTATTTACATTCTCTCTTTAATACACCCCCCCCCCCCCCCCCCCCCCCCCAAAAAAAAAAAAAAAAACATTATCATCATAAAAAATTAGCTGGATCGTGGAAGGGTTCTAAATATCTCTTTCTAATCTCTTCTTCGAATTCTAAATTGCTTCTCTCTTCATTTATTTACTCCATTGAACTTTAACATATTTGATAACTTGACTTCTTAAAATTGCTCTTTAGTATCCATGATCTTGACAAGCTTCTCTATTATTGTGAGGTTTGTCTACACTTGCAGAGGTCCTAGTGGTGATCTGGCATGGGTTGGGTACATATTTCCTTAGCATAGAGATGTAGAATACATCATGTACCTTAGCCAAATTTGGTGACAACTGATAAAGGTTATAAAATACTAATTATGTATATAAATTATAATAACCTTTTATTTAATTTTCTTATATTTTGTACGAACATTGCACTTAATTACTTTATACTTTGATTTCAGAGTCCTTAAATTACAAATTATTGTTTAATAGAAAAATTATATGAAGATTGAAGAAGAAAATATAATCTCTACAAGATGAAAGTCTAACACGTGAATCAACATTAACATATCCAACAATGGAAAACAAATTGTGAGTTCAGCTGAGGAAAGGAGGATGTGCTAAGAAAGCAGTGTAGGCAACACGATAGTCGACATAACCGTGCTAGTGGGCGTGTTGACGCCAAGGTCTAGATAGAAATATACACCACAAGAAGACACAATCGTGTTAAACTAGAATGATTTTATATAAAATGTGACACAATAGATGAAGATCAAATTAGCTAGAAAATCCATACATATTGCACCAAGAAAGTTGATGCTTGATATATATATATATATGTATGTATACATACATATGTATGTATGTAACAAAAATTTAACACAACAACGCAACTGGAAAACGCGAGGAAGATTTAATTTCATTTAACGTCTAGCATGTCGAATTTGATGTATGTATGTATGTATGTAATGGCAAGAAGGAGAAGGAAACCAAATAAGGTCGGATCAAATTTAAAGAAATCATCTAAGATATCCAGCTGCATTTAACATAAATAGGAAAAATTAGATTAAGAAAATAGAATTAGATTAGGAGATTAGAGTAGATTTTTATATTTTTATTTTAATGTTTTTACTTATGCTTTCTTTTATCATTATTGTTTTTATATTTAATATGTTTATAGCTTAATTTCTATTATATTCGGTATGATGAACCCTAGAATGAACATGCAATTTCTATGATTATTCAATAATTTATTTTTCTTTTGATTCAATTATATGCTCTTTATTGTTTTCAATTTAATATTGCTAGCATATTAGTTGAAATTTAATTTCTTATATAGAGATCGAGAGATTTTATATAAGAATAGATCTAGCATAATTGAAAGAAATTGAATGCAATCCTAGAGATAAGACGACGTAATTCTTTCAGATTAAGGTGAAACCTATTAGCGGAATTCATAAATAAGATGTAATGTAATTTTAGGGGTTTTAATTAAGAAGAGATTCCAATTAATCATTCTAAAATTAGAAATTAGTATGACTCGAGAGAGCTATTAGTTCAATTTAGGAATTTTCACGATCTAGGAATAAAATAAGAATTTGCATAATAATTAGTTAATTACATTAGTAATTCTAGGGGCATTCAATACCTAAATATATTTTTATTGATTATTGACTTCTTTAATTTATTTGTTATTTATTTTATTTACTCGTTTATTTAATTTTGTCAATTAGATAATAAGAAAAAAAGGTAATTACTAGTACTCATAATCTTTATGAGATTGATACTCGATATCTTTTTCCACTATATTATAGAATTGATATGTGCACTTGCCTATAGGTCTAAAGTTAAATAGTAGAAAGACTGATATTAGCAATGCCAGTCTGTATGCTACTAGTCCAATTCTTTTCAAGACTTGAAAGGGTCCTACATATTTGAGGCTCAATTTTCCTTTTAGTCTGAGTCTTACTACTCTTTTTTAGGTGAGACTTTCAATAAAACATGGTCTCCCACTTTGAATTCCAATAGGCGATGTCTTTTATTCACATATGATTTTTGATGACTTTAGGCTACTTGCATTCTTTGTCTAATTAACTTTACTTTGTCTACTATATTTTGTACCTGATGAGGCCTCAACACTTGTTTTTCACTCACCTCATCCCAATGTAAAAGTGACCAATGCTTTCTCCCATATAATGCTTTATACGACGCCATTTGGATGGTAACTTGATAGTTGTTATTGTAAGCGAACTCTACTAAAGGCAGGTGCTCATCTCAAATCCTACCAAGATCCATCACACATGCCCTCAACATGTCCTCCAATATCTAAATGGTTCACTCTGATTAGCCATTTGTCTATAGGTAAAAAGTCACACTGAATTGTAACTTGGTTTTCAGCGCCGTATGCAAACTGTTCCAAAATCTCCCCATAAATCTTATGTCCCTATTTGGTACTATTATGACCAACACTCCATGTAACCTTACAATCTCTTTGACATGTGATCGAGCCATTTCTCAAGTTTATACCTAGTGCTTATGGGTATAAAATGGGCAGATTTTATGAATTAGTCCACAATCACCCATATGGTGTCCAACTTAGTCATAGTTCTAAGTAGTGCTATGATGAAGTCCATGGTCATATGCTCCCATTTCCATTTTGGTATTGGTAAAGGTTACAACATGCCAACGGGTCTCTAATGCTTTACTTTAATTTGTTGGCATGTTAGACATTTCGATACATATTTTGTAATTGTGCTCTTCATGTTCTTCCACCAATACTGGCACTTTAGATCCTTACACATTTTGGTACTCTTAGGGTGAATAGAGTACCTAGAATATTGTGCCTCCTTCAGTATTTCATCTATACCTGGCACAAAAAAGCTTGTGACCATACATCAACACTCCCTCTTCATCTTCCTTAAATTCTTTTGCCTTTCCATCCTCCATTTTTTTCTCAATCTTCTATATCCCCACATCATCTACTTGTGTAGATTTTATTCTATCAACTAATGCAGGCTATATGTGTAAACTGATGAGTTTAACTCCAATCTCCTAGGTCACAATCTCCGTATCTATTTTATACATGTCCTCCAATATTTTCCTTTGAGTTGTAATTAAGTTTGCTAAATTTTCATGCCTCTTTTTACTTAATGCATCAGCAACCACATTCGCCTTCCTAGGATGGTATTGAATCTCAATATCGTAATATTTGTTTAGCTTTAGCTAGCATCTCTACTTCATGTTTAACTCTTCCTAGGTAAAGAGGCACTTGAGGCTCTTATAATATGTAAATATCTTACACTTCTCCCTAATAAATAATGCCTCTAAATTTTGAGTGCAAGAATGACAGTTGCTAACTTTAGATCATGAGTCAAGTAGTTCTTCTCATAAGGCTTCAATTGCTTAGTTACATATGCTATCACCCTCTTATTCTACATCAATACACATTTGAGCCCTTGGATGGACGCATCACTGTACACCACAAATTCTTTACCACTTATAGGTAAGGCTAGCACTGGTGTAGAAATCAATCTCTCCTTCAGTGCTATGAAGCTTACTTTACATCGGTCATCCCATATAAACTTTACCCCTTTTGAGTTAATTTGGTTAGAGGGTTGCTAGCTTGGAGAATCATTTAACAAATCTTCCATAGTATCTTGCTAACCCTAAGAAGCTTTTGACCTCTATCACTGTTTTCTGTTTGGACCATTCATTGATAGCCTTTACTTTCTCAATGTCTACAAATAACCAATCTTTACTAATCACATGGAAAAAAAAAATTACCTGCTTCAACTAAAACTTTCACTTCTTAAATTTTGTGTATAACTTCTCTACCTATAGTTTATTCAACACCATCCTTAAGTGTTGTCCATGATCCACTTCACTCCTGGAGTATATTATAATGTCATCTATAAACACAATGACAAATTTATGCAAATACTTCCTGAATACCCAATTCATTAGATCTATGAAAGTCATTGGTGCATTTGTAAGGTCAAACAGCATTACTTGGAACTCATAATGCTCATATCGAGTCCTAAATATGGTTTTTTGAATATCTTCCTCCTTAATTCTTAATTGATGATATCCGGATCTCAAGTTAATTTTTTAGAAGACTTAAGCCCTTTGCAACTGATTAAATAGATTGTCAATTCTAGGGAGGGGATACTTATTTGTGATAGTAACCCTGTTTAACTCATTGTAATTTATACATAATTGTATACTGCTATCTTTCTTCTTTACAAATAACATCGATGCACCTTAAGGCAAGACACTCAGCTTGATGAACTTCTTATCCAGTAATTCTTGTATCTATTTCCTCAGTTATGTCAGTTTAGTAAGTGCCATACGATACGGGGCTTTAGATATGGGAGCCATACCAGGCACTACCTCTATACCAAACTCAATCTTCCTTATTGGGGGTAAGCCTAGTAGATCTTCAGGAAATAGTTTTGTGGATTCCTTCACCACTCGTACCTGTTCAATTCTCACCACATCTTCAGATTTAACTGTCACTAAAGCCATCATAATCTTGCCCCATAGTTCATAAGTCGGTAGCCTTATTGGCCTATGTGCTTCTAATTGAAAGCAAAACGCTTCTCCTTTTAATGTACTGAAATGGATTGTCATATCATGAAAATCAATGATTGCATAATGTTTGATCAGCTAATCCATTCCTAGTATCATGTTAAAGTCTGTCATCTCTAAAACTAAAAAATCTACAACCAGAATCCTAACCTGCACTTCTACACTAACCCTTCTATATACTTTATTCAACCCTCTCCCTACCCCCATAGGTGTACTCAAACTCAAAATAGTATTCAACACCTTAGTATAATGCATACTTCTAAATGTATTAGACACATATAAATGTGATGCATAGGTATCAAATTGAGCATATGCTTTAGTAAAATGTACCAATAGCATACCTACTAATGTTTCTATGTTTAGAGTGTCCTATTTCTACAATGCGAATACTCGTGCTGGTGCCCTTTGTCTTAGCTTTGCATATTGAGGTTTGCTACCATTGTTCTCAACCTGATTTCCCCGTACTTGTGTTGGCTGCACATTTTGCCCTTTAGTATTTAGGAAATCAACCATTTTGTAACCCCTTTTTTTATAGGAGAAATAGAACGTGAAGGAGTATTGATTTCTCTAGGTAGGTCTTGCTGCTATGTCTTGTTTTCCCTCATGAAAAACAAGCACCCTTAGGCCATTTGCATTCATTCAACTCATGTAATCCATAGCATCTCACACATTGATTGCCCTGACTCATTGAGGAGGTCTTAGCCTGAAAGGAGGGCGTTGCTCTTTCCCGATACAATTCTGGTCCCTAGTGTCCTTATCTCTTTAGTCCTCCTATGACTCTATTCTAGAAATTTTGCTTTGTTTATCACTCTAGAGTAAGTGTTTAGCTAGAATGCACCCACTTCATGTTATAGAGTAAGTTCCAAGCCTAATATAAACCAATGAACCCTGGACTTCTCATCAGTTCTGAATGTAAGTGGCATAAACTTCCCCTGGTAGCAACTATAATAAGCTGCCTCCATTCCATCCCATATGCTACTTAGGAAGTATTGTTCATATAACATTTTCTTGAATCTTTCCCTAGTGATTAATCCTATAATAAGTCTGGAAACGCTTGACCACCATTTAGAAGTTGAGCCCCTCAACAAATATATAGCATACTTCACTTTCTTATCTTCAAGAATTCCTAGCGCTTCAAAGGTCTTCTCCAACTCATCAACCCACTACTTAGCATCTAGTAGATTGTCAACCTTAGGCCCAAGCTCTCTAACCATTCTAACAAAATGGTCAAAACTCACTTGCCCAATTAGCCTCTCTCCAATCTCCCCCCATCATTTGTGCATGTTTGATGTTCAGTAACTGTAGTTCTTATATTTGTCGTTGCTATTGTGCCACCACTCCTGCTAAAGTATTAATGGCCTCTAGCTTTTGAGCAGCATTGACCTCATTTCCTTTTGATCCATGCTAAGGAGGTATGGGTGGCATCTAGTTATCAAAAGCATCATCTCCAGCACTTAATGTTGATCCCAGTCCTGCGATTCTCCTAAGCACTCTACAAAATGAATATGAGTTATCTTAGGATACCACTATATCAGTAATATAGTAAGTACAACTATAACAAATATATATTTATAAGTATTAGTCCCATTAACTACCCACTCTTATCATGCTTCATTACCTTAATGATCTTATTCCCAGTTAGTCTATAAATCAATTTAACCTAGGCTCTGATGTTACTTAAGTTGTAATGCCCCATAATCTCAAACAAATATAACTCACCACGTGCCCTCACTAAGTGAAGATACACAAAAGCTCAAAATCTACTAATTTAATATCCAAATTCAAATGTCCATAACAATTCATAAAGACATTCTCTACTTAAAAGAAATGTGAAGGAGCATATGTCTTCAGTACACAATCTATATTCAATCTCTTCAAATCAATACAATGGAAGCATTAACTTAAATATTACAATAGTCTTAAATTAATTAGATAAATTCAACAATTGTCAATCTTTCTCTTCATATGTATACTATTCATCATAGTAAACACATTCTTCATTTTTCTCAATATTCTGATTTTTTTCTACTAAGGTCTTATCATATCTTACAACTTCTCCTATGGTACCTATAACTAAAAATGGTCCCATGAGGGGTGAACTAACACTTAGTTAAATGTATACCTACACACACATATGCATGCCATGCCATAAACACCAACATACACATAATGCAACAGAATATCTAATCATAGTTTATTTATCTTTTACATCATTTAATCCAACATGCAATTCTCATCATCATATTAACATGCAACCCTACAAACACCAACACAAACCTTCCACAAACACATATATATAAATATATATACGACAAATGGTACTCTCCTTTATTCATAAGTCTAATCCATACATAGATACATATACAACAATTGATACTTCCCACTATCCATGAGTCCATGAGTCCTTTCACATCACATACAAGAGTCCTTCTATAGCATATATGAGTCCTTCCACAACACATACAAGAGTCCTTCTATACTAAATAATCTTAAATTTACTCAGATCATTTTAGTACATAACTCCACTAGGGACAACATTACATATCGATCATCGAGATGTTACCCTAAGAACAACGACCCTTGCTTAGTTTCTTGGACCTAGCCAGGCACAATCACATGCATAACTAGTCATATTCATTTTTTATGTCATTTAGTTCACATACATCTCTAACTTAACATGCACAAGCAATAAACATATTATAAACGTACTTGACATGCAATAGTTGATCTCCTCACACTTCTATAATCTCATAGCCCTCAAATCCATTCACATTCACAATTACGTACTCTTATGATTGCAAGAGAACGAAATAGAATGAAGTAAGGAGTATCCTGAATCAACATAGTCGTATAAAGGAACACGGGGTAGAACACGGTCATGCTAGTAGCCATGTATCTTTCTATGTATTTTTGTCAAATTAGCACAACCAAGTATACAGTCATGAATTGGCCTTATACTTCAGCACAATTAGGTACATGATTGTATATAGTAGCTGTGTACCTTTATGTGAATTTATGCAATTTGACACACCTACGTACATGGGTGTGTCTAATGACTATGCACCTTTCTGTACACACTCTTGTTTCAACACAGGCAAGTACTGGCACATGTACTTGGCCATGTAGGGCACTGTTTGATCGCAAATTTCTTTTCTAATTTACCAATTGTTTCTCCAATCCGATTTTGGTGAATTTAAACTTAATTGATTTGTAAGTTTGTGAAATGTTAACACATTACAAGGAACTATGTACTTACTTGATTGGAATTGCAATTGAGACACCTAAATCGCCTATTCCTAAGTCCATTCCATCTTGCTCCTTGCTCTAAATTCAAACAATACATTATCGAATTGTCTTAGGTCCATGAATGCACAATCCTATACAAGTATTCTAGCCACCGAAATCCTTACTAGGGAGAAGAATGTTGATTCCTTCTACTTTTTCTAATAGGTTGTTTTATGGCTTTCTAAGAGAGTTTTTATAATTCCAATCGTGTGAAAGTGAGAAAAGAGTAGCATTAGGTCAAATGGGGGTTTAAATATCTCGATCTTGAAATGACCAAACTAGCCCCATCTCTTTAGGTTAATTACCCTCTTATCCTTGCTTTACTTTAATAAATATTTCATACAAATATATATATATATATATATATATATACAGATACTGTGCATGAGGCCCATGACTTGTAAAGTTCCACTATATTCTTATAGATATGAAAAGTTGTTTTCAAGAACATGAGTTTTGTGGAGTTAAGTTGACGGTTATAGGTTTAGCCTTATCCTCAACTTGGGGATAGCATAACAAACCATCTCTTAGGCATTAAGAGATAAAAAAAGAAAAAAATTATAAGCAGACGTTTAGAGAGGCAAGGTGTTACAAAGAGTGCATAATATTTTTTATTTTAATTTTAGTGGGTAAATTGCGTGAATTAAGAGACTAAATATGATATGTAAGGATGCAACTTGAGTGGGTTTGAGACAAGTTTCATAAAATCCAAACTTAACTTGATACCTTATATGGCTTCTCGAAGCTATCCTAAGACCCTATAGGGTTTTGAAACAAGACCCAAATACTTATAGGAAATTATCTTATAAGGTAATTTTCAAGTTAGACGGGTTAGATACTCTCTTTTTTAGACAAATGTTAGTAATATTCTATTTATCTTAATATTATAATATCAATATTATATTTATCTTATTATTTTTTTTATCAGATTTTGGTTTCCCATCAAATTCTATTTTATTTTCATAACCATATAGGCTTTGAAACAAAACTTAAAACTCATTCTAAAATCCTATAGGATATTACCTTATAAAGTGGAGCAACTCAAACACCAACAAGAACTCATCTAATTGCATCCCTACCAATATATACTAAAAATAATAAAATATAAATCCATATCATGTAAAAAGAAAATGAAAAAAAAATAAAATAAGTCAAAATTTTAAATGAAATAAGAAGAACAACAAAAAATATCTAAAAACAAGATGTCATTAAGGAATTTCTTATGAATGAATCATTTGAACAATTCCACTTTTGATTTTCCAATTTTTATTGTTAATTACCCATTTCAAAACATAATAAAAGACAAAAAAAAATCAATTTAAACATAAATACAAAAAAAAATCAATTTAAACATAAATAGATGAATATATAAGCTTGCTAATCCTATTTATGTATAAAATTGAGTATGCATGTATAGGTGTGGACTTTGCAACAAGGAGAGAGAAGAGAAAAAAACCGCAATTGCAAGGTGGAGTAATTGGAACCAATGATATCAAAGGAAGAAACTCGAATCCATTAATGTGTTTTTGTTCTCTCTCTCTCTCTCTCTCTCTCTCTCTCTCTTCTCTTTTTGTGATAGTTGTAAAACCCATAACAACCCCCCCCCCCCCAAAAAAAAAAAACTTAAGTAAATTAATTTTGTAATTTCGAAAATCCTATGCATTTCAAAAATTGATTTAAAAGAGGTAAATTACTAAAATAGCCTTCCCTCAATTAGATAAGTAAGGATATGTTAGTAATTCACGTAGTCAAGATATTTTGGTTAGTGGGATTAGTTTAATTTACCAACTTAACCTGAGAATGTATTAAGGGGTTAAGGGAAATTTAGTGAAATAATTGTTTAAGTTGGCATAAGAAGTCATATTTCAAAAGTTTGTTATGTCAAATGGTAGAAAAAAATTATAAAATTGATAAGCCCACCTAAACCCCTATCCATACCCATGGCACACATCCACAATCTCTCTCCTCTAATTCCATTTTGCATTTTCAATTCTAGCTTATTCCAATCCAATTCAAAAGGAAAGTAGATATTTAGAAGGCTTCAATCGAGCTTATCAAGAGAATTGGGTGAGTAAGTATTCTACTTAGCTCAATTAAATTAAGTATACAATTAATAAGATCACTAATCCTCATAATGTGATTTCGAGGACTTTGGTACCTTACACATAGAGCCTACTATAGTTAAGTAGTGGTCCAATTCAATTTCCTATTATTTAAGCCTAGATATAAGTTATATTGAATATATTCTCTTGATCCACAATTTAGGAGTGTTAATTTGGTGCTATCTTATGTTAATTGCAAGTATTTTAGAGAATGAGGACTTTAAGACTCATTTAAGAGCTTAAGTGAAGAACTAGTATAATTTAAACTTCATTCAAGGTAGGTTATGCCCAATCTCTTGTTAATTTAATTGTTTGAGTAATGATTATATAAAAAGTGGAAGTTGTTAGATGAATTTAAATGGACTATGGGGGTTGTGGTTTGATTTGCGCCACATGCTAAGGTAGTTAGGGTGTTGATTTGTGTTACTTAATGATTTGATGGTTCATTCATGTTATATGTGATGCTATGGAGTGATTTGAGTATTCAATTATTAATAGGAAATGAAAATTAATTTTAACAAATACATGTTGATAATGAAAAAAATTCATTGGTTAATGCACATGTAATGTATAAATGTCAATAGAATTTTGATAAGCATGATAGTAAAATGGATAATTTTTAAAACAATTACCATTTGTATTTTATATAAATTATATATCTCAAAAATCTTATAGTAGTAATAGTAGTAGTAGTAATCCAAATTGGTTCATTTTCAAACTAAATTAGCCAATCTAGTAATCACACCTATTAGTCGATTTAATCCAAAAAATAACTTAAAAATAATTAAAGATAATTTAATAATAAAATTAAATGATAAGTTAATATTAATTGGTAATGATTAGGAACTAAATAATTAACCTTAATTTTAAGTTGGGCTTAAGTAAAAAAAAATAAAAATCATTGCACTAAGTCTAATCAAACAATCATGGACTTGGGCTTAATTTGAAACTTTAGATTGAAATAATTAATTTTAATTAATTTTGATTAACCTTAATCAATCTTAATTAAATTTAATTAATTATAATTAACTAGTTAATGATGACTTATCTGCTATTACATATAAAATGCTAAACCCTTATAGACTTAGACTTCAACTTAGAACATGATTTTTTCGAATCTCCAAGTACATATAACCCTACATGTTGTGTGGTTGTTATGAAAAATGATATGATGTAGATCTAACTTTCCATTTACTTGTGAGGTACATTAGATATAATAGAATTATTTTGCTATGTCCATCAAACTCTTATTTTATTTTATTTTTATTTTGTTTTTTTGTTTTGGTCTAGGAGAGGTGTGATTGTGATTGCTCATCAATGATAAACTTATACCTTTGCTCATGGATTAATGAAAATGTGCAAAAGCTCTATTTGCCTCACCACCATAGAACTCAACTATTACACACACTTGTTATATAGATGTAACTATAACTCTGACGATCACTAGGTAAACCAGACTTAGTTAAAACGTAACTTAATGATTATGTGCCTTGTATGTGTTTGATTGTTTTGGGTTAGTAGGTGACATCCTTAGACTAAAATTACAACTATGGTTGTAGTTGCTAAAGTGATGAAGTAGTTAGGCACTTAGGCCATTGCAGTAGCTTGGTGAGTAGCCGATAGGAGAGAACTGTAGCTATTGACAAGTTAGCAAAAGTGAGAAGAAGCTAAAGTGATTGTCATCTCGTGGAGTAGAACTCACAGATGGTATAAAGCATGCAAACTGTGATCATCCATGGCCAATATGATGGTAAACTCCTAGGAAGCTACTTCTAATTTCATGTGACATAGGATATGGCCATATTTATCAACCCTCGAATGGTTTGCTACAATGGGATTGGGACCTTCTCATTCCCTTACCTTGTTATGGAGTTATGAGCTTCCTAACTTTTGGGACATGTATGTTATTTGATTGTGCTTAAATTATTCTCGATGAATTTTGATTGTTGAATGAGAATTAAGGATTTGTGTGAGTGACATTGTGTGTGTTTATTGCTATACATATTGAGTTGTTGTGACTCACTTTCCTTTTATTTACCAATTCTCATGTGATGATTACAATATTGATGATAGCTATTATTGATAGAGCTTTTTAGATATGGACTCTCAAGGCCCAATCCAACCTATTCAAGCCCTTATCCAAGTTATGTGCTTAAACTAACCTCTTGTAGATCGTCTTCGCACAAAAGCATCAAGGTCTAACCAGTATATTTTGATCTCAAGCTCAAATTAATTGTATGCACCTCAAAACTAGATAAAGACGAAATGCTTGAAACAAATGGAACTAGTTAAAGATATATCCTCCACAAAATCTAAAAAATATCTTGAATGTAAATGCACTTGTCAAATTAAGATCAGTCCCAACTCCTATTAATAGGGGTTGAAACCATTGGGTAAATGACTTTTTCACTTTCTCAACTTACATATATTCTCTATACACTTTATCCTACAAACCTAATGCTGACTTAAGTATCGAAGTGACTATATTAGAGCTACTTTCGACACTCCCTATAGCTTACTTTTTTCTCTCTTACAAGTGATTTAACCACGTGAAAAATCTCAGCACAGCAACTATGATGATTTAGGTCATTTATGTGATTGGTATATGGTAGAAGATTACCTTTATATTAAGGATAGCTAAGATGCTACCTTGTCATTCACTATTGTAGGCCCCAATGGTTTTTAGACTATTCTACTTGATATGAATTTTTAGAGTTTCTTTTTGGGACTTTACTAAACACACTTTAACATAGTTAATTTACTATTTAGTTTGATGATTTGTACTCAACCTTTGGGATTTGGACTTTGGAATTTGAGTTATTTTAGGCTTTAGGGCCTTAGATTTTGATATAGATTAATATGACATACCCTGAGGTTTTCTATATACATATTTTGTATGTTAACTCTAATAACATTTTCAAAATGAATATTGGATAATGTCCAATCAAATCAACCTACTAAATGAATGATTTTTTAAACTAAAATTGATTAAAGGATGATTGATTAAGTTTAGAGCTTAGCATGTTTTATCCAAATGAGATACATAGGAGGATATTATGCCTTTTAGATTTCGGAGCATGCTAGTTTGTGTTAGAGAAAAGGTTTTTTATAATTCACTAATCATTATAATGTGAAACTCAGCACGGAGGCAAAGGAAGGAGAAGGTGAACCAACATCACAAATGTCAATCATAAGCTAGATCAAAGCAATTCTACGTTTTCTATTATTCTTTAAAAATAATAATGACAATAGTTTTCTTCTTATTTCTAAGTCAACATCGAATTTAATCCTAACATATGGAAAAAAAAAAGAAAATAAAAAGGAGAAAATAAAAATAAAAGGGTCCATGCTTATTTTAGGTGAAAAATGCTTAATTTAAAAAATTTAAGATAATCATAAAATTATAATAATTCTCAAGAATAATTAGTGTAATTTATTTAATTTCAATTGTATTATAGACTTTTTTTTTTTAATCTTCCTCTTCCTCTTTCTCCTCCCCCTCCTCCTCCTTCTCTTATTATTATTATTATTATTATTATTATTATTATTATTATTATTTGCAATTTATAATAAGTAAATATTATCATAGATGGAGAATCGGAATAGAGGGTATATGATATAAGCCAATAAGTAGCTTTTCACATAATTAGTAATATTTATAATAAAACAAAAACGTGTAGTTAGGGATCAATGAGTAATATTATATACGTTTTCCCTTTTTTTAGAGAGTAACTATGCGATTATCTCAGGCTTTACGTTAGGTTTTCCATGGATCAATAATATTAAATTGTATTAGATGAGTAAATAATATTCATCCTCGTGTCCAGCCTTCATTGTAGTACGACCTGTACCTCCAAAAGGAAAAGATGCGTTCGTGCAAAGATTTGAGTGAGTTGAGCCAATCCAATTCACGAGGTCAAAAGACGGCCAAGTAACCAATGACTCGATACTAAACACCCACAAATGGCCCCATTTGGCAAATACAAGCGTGTATGATAGCAGTTCGTCCGAGCTCTGGATACTTTTCAATGGGATCGGACAAGACGACGATTTAAGACATGTTAAAACAACATTATTCTCAGACCTGCATGCAAAAGTTGGCTACAGCTGAAGATCATCTATTCGGAAAAGTACACTTATTCTCTAAACCTTTAAAAATCACACTTAAATTCTAAACCATTATGTGGTTTTATCAGTCAAGTACAAAAAATTTTCTAAAGGTATACTTAAATCATAGATTTTTTCTAAAAAATATAAAATAAGTATAACTATTGATTTTAAAAACTGAAAAGGTATTTTCCTTATAACTTAATTGATATTGTTTAAGAAGTTTAAGATTTAACATACTTTTATTGATTAAAAAATAAAAGATTTAAGACATATTTCATTACCTTTATTACCTCTATTATTATTATTATTATTATTTAAGTCTTCTAACTTCTAAAGTTCAGGTCTATCAACGTTTGAAAAATGATCAATTAAGTCATCCCCTATCTTAACGAAATTGGCCTTGATTAATTTATAAAAGTTGGGAAATAAACATTAGATATTACCCTTAAAGATATTGTATTCCTATATTTATTCATCTTTTGATTTCAAAATGTTCGTATACTTTCTTCCGGCTGTGGAGTATAGATACAAATGTTACTGAGAAATGCTGTCTGACCACTATTCTACTTTGACATAGACATGGAGCCACCCTATTCCATACCCTGTACTGAGACCGTTACGTGTTGATTCTAAATCTTGATCCGATTTTGTTCAACGTATTCAAACCCGGATGAGGATCCGATTGGTCCAGAGGCCAGTCTCCGGGCCTCTTTGTTAGATCCAGATTCGTCAAGTTCAAAGAAAAAGTAAAAGAATGAAAACAAAAATAAAGATAGGCCGAAGTAACTTGGTATGAGGGCTCTTAAAGACCTTGAAGAACTAGCGGGTCCTTACCCTTAATTCATCCGGACTTGTCAAATGGATAGGGCGGTTGCCTTTCCAAAACCCAAAACTTGATTGGTCCATCGGATCGGACTGTGCCCTCTCTATCTATCCTAGTAAATTATCAATGTTGTCGTTATTAACATAAACCCCGCTTCACGCTCACACAGTCACTAACATTGTTATAGGAGCTCCGATCACAATTTAATAATTAAATTAAGCCAAATCATGTAGGGGTACGTACCAAATCAACATAACATTACTCATTCTTTCTTGTCCTTTAAAGCAAATACAAGAGTCCAACGAAACACATTATTAATCATTTTGATGTAACCGAAATACAAGAAAGAAGAGAATCTATACCCTTTTTGTCCATTGATTCCCACAATTACATCTAAAAACTGATACTTCTATGCAATCTCAAGCGCAACAATGAAACTGTCTCCTCCTACATAATTTAACATATATATCCATGAAAATGACTAACAAATAAACTAAAACCGATAGAATTGTAGCTATTCTTGACTTTAAGCAGCCGTGTCCACTGAGTTTTCCCATATCAAACGCCGGATGGAACAAATCAGCTTTGGTTTTAACACCACCAAATGGCAGTATTATGGCACAATCTCGTCAGAGCCGGCCATCATTCCATTTCCTTAAATAGCACCAACTCACCTACTAGATCTCTCCCAATAGCTTTCTCTCAATGAGAAACACGAATGATCCCTGCTAAATAGAAACACAACTAACAAAACCCTCCCTAGGCTGCTAAACGGAGAAAATAACTCGATAAACCTTCCGAGTATGGATAGGCTCATCAGTCTAGAGCCATCAAACCTCGTTGTCATAAGGATCGAGCCAGGGCAGAAATGTAGTGGTCAGCTTACTCTTCGCAATGTCATGTACACTATGCCGGTAGCATTCAGGCTGCAAGCTATGAACAAGAGTAAATACAGCGTAAAGCCACAATCTGGGATCATATCACCCCTAGCAACCTTAACTCTAGAGATCATATATCACCTTTTACCTGGTTCGAGTTTTCCCGATTCTTCCCAGGCGTCCGATGATTCCTTCCTCTTGCATAGTGTAGTTGTGCCTGGAGCAGCCATCAAGGATCTTAGTTCCGCGCTTGATGCGGTTCCTAATGATTGTTTCACCACAAAAAAGAAGCAAGTGTTCATTGATAGCGGCATTAAGGTAATGTTTGTCGGTTCGCCTGTGTTGGCTCAATTGGTGGTGATGGGTGGTTCTATGGACGAAATAAGGGAAGTCCTAGAGCGGAGTGACCCATCCTGGAGGGCAGCTGACTCGGTCGATTCAAAGGGACAGACTTTGCTTCACTTGGCAACAGCGCAAGGCAGGGCTGACCTCGTTCAATTGCTTCTTGAATTTGAACCCGATGTGGAAGCTAAAAGCCTATCCGGATCCACCCCATTGGAGGCTGCTGCAGCTTCTGGAGAAGCCTTGATCGTAGAGTTGTTGCTGGCTCATCATGCGAGCACAGAGCGGTCTGAAACATCGACTTGGGGACCGATTCATCTTGCAGCAGGAGGGGGGCATTTGGAGGTACTGAAGCTTCTGCTACTTAAAGGGGCTAATGTTGATGCCCTGACGAAGGACGGAAACACTGCTCTACACCTTGCGGTGGAAGAAAGGCGGAGCGACTGCGCAAGGCTACTTATTTCCAATAGAGCCAGGACTAATATCCGTAACTCCATCGATTATGAGACGCCTTTACATGTTGCCGCCCGATTGGGAGACGAGCACATGGTGAAGCTCTTGCTGGCAAAAGGAGCCAATAAAGATATCAGGAATAGGCTTGGCAAAACAGCTTATGAGCTAGCGGCAGAGTACGGTCATACCAGGCTTTTCGATGCCCTAAAGCTGGGAGACAGATTATGCACAGCAGCAAGAAAAGGAGAGATAAAAGCAATTCATAGGCTACTAGAGAATGGAGCTTTAATCAATGGCAGAGATCAACATGGTTGGACTGCACTACATAGAGCCGCACTTAAAGGACATATGGATGTGGTTAAGATCCTCATTGATAAAGGCATAGACATGGATGCTAAAGATGAGGATGGCTATACAGCACTGCATTGTGCAGTGGAATCAGGACATGGGAATGTAATTGAATTACTTGTGAAGAGGGGAGCTGATGTTGAGGCTCGTACTAACAAGGGCATAACGCCTTTGAAGATAGCTGACTCCTTGCATTATTCAGGGATTTCGCGGATACTCATACATGGGGGAGCTACTAGAGAAGGAGATTCACAACCTGCAGGGCCTGGACCACTTCCCTACAGGAAGAAAATTGCGGAAAATGGAGGGCTGAAGAAGAAGGATGGCCGGGGTAGAGTGCTTCGGGGTAGCTTTGATAGTTCACTGCCAATTGCTGTACTTTAGTTTGAGAGCATCGATGTCATATGTCAATACTTCCTTAAAGCTTGATGACATTGATCCCTTTTTGGCAAAGTTTCATGGAAGGTCTAGGGATTCTTACATTCACTGTATAGTTCAAGTCCTAGTGGATCTTCAAAGTTCTTGACCAAACCAAATATGTAACATTATAGTATTAGTTTGTGCATGTTTTCTTCTGGATCGATAAGTTTCATATATGTAGATTTTTTAAATAATCTTTCTGCTCTTATATCTTGCCGCGCGAGTGGAATGGAAATAATCACAAAGTAAGAACTGGAACTAGACAAAAAGTTGTCAAATGTGCATTAAAATCTCAATATGCAACTAGTCTATCGGTCACTTGCAAACATCTGCAAAGCATATGACAGTTACATTATAATTAAAAGCCTTCTTTTAGCCAAATATTGCAAACACTTGACGCTTTAACGGCTGAAACATTGGAAATTTTGATGACTTGTTATAAGTCAATTTATGTGATCAAGTATCATATGAAATTTGTACACGGTGCGATTGGACACTTCTTAGGTGATCATATGAAAATGGTTGATGGGTACCATTGATCACTTCTTAAGGGAGTAAATATATAAAATTTTCACTTTTTCATACATTATTCAAAAAAATGTGCAAAGTTCATATACAACTATTAACAAGTGTCTTATGGTACTCATTGAAATGGATCATTTCATATTTAATAATTAAAAGAAAATTGAAAAAATCAATTGATGATATGTCAATAACAAACTAGCACCAAGTAAAAAGTAATTATAAGACATAATTGTTTTCTTAGGGCTTTAATACCATTTATAAACTGAACGATAATTAACTTTTTGTTGATCATTGAGTTATATGCAAGGTCAAAATTTATCATATTGACTTTTTGAGTTTAGAACTAAAAAGTAAGTTAGAAATAAAAATATTATCTAAAAAGTAAATAAGTTGAAAATAATACAAGAAAATTATAAGCAGAGAGATTAACGTTTGAGGTCAAATTCAAATAGATGATCAAATTTTCAAATAGTTAAAATAGAAAATCAACATTACGATAAGTAATTCAAACGAGGAATCACATTATGGCACCATTATGAATAGTAATACATCTTTTATTTAAATCACTTAACATATTTACGGGATAGTAATTGATCATTTGTTTGAATCACTTAATATAACATTGATTTTTTATTTTAATCACTTGAAAGTTCAATTCTTTATTTGAACTTGATCCTAAATGTTGATTTCTTACTTGTAATTTTCCTAAAATAATGCTAATATTCAAAGTGATTTAACAGATGAGAAAGATAATTTTCTTCTTGGAAAATCATATATCACTTCTCCCATTTCCATTGGTCTTGTGTCATATATTATCAATTATTCAATAAGAGTTTACCCTTATACAATAGCTCGTCATTGAATTTGGAGAAACTCTTAATTACATAATAGAATAAAAATAATAAATAAATAAGAAAAAAAGTGGCAAAAAAATTGTACAAACTTCAACCACTTAGCTAATCACTTTAAGGTCAATTAAAAGCTAATACATGTAAAAAATAGATAAAATATTTAATAGAGTACAAAAATAATCATATATTTATAAAAGTTAGAAAACATTAAGGACTAAAATAAAAAGAAAAAAAATTAAGAACTCAAATAAAAAAAAAAAAGTAAACATTGGTAATTAAGTATATATTTTTCCCTTTTCTCTTATAAGAAAAATATAAATTTAATCATCAATGTTTCTCTACTATTGATTTTATTTGAACACGTTTATTTTACTTTTAGTTCATTGAATATAAATATTATAATTCTAGAACCTCTAACATCTATGACTCTTGGTATATAGTATTCTAACAAATGGTTGAATTAGTAAATAACATTTTTTTATAGTAGAGGAAGATCAAATAGTAAAATTTTCAATCCATTTAACTAAAATAAAGGAAGGATAGAAAGAAGAATAGAGTAATTGGTTATTTTATTTAACAACTTTGAACAGTATATATATACATGATGATATAAGCAACATATGGCAAGCATTAAACTGTAATCCCCTTTTTATGGGATTTGATTGGCCTAAATCTAGAAAGTAAATAATGGTAATATATAACTAATTATATACAGCTAATGTAATTAAAGCAATATATTTTCTAATACTCCCCCTCAAGTTGGAGAATGAATATCGTGAAGTCCCAACTTGTTGCGTAGGTTCACAAAATGCTCCTTTCCTAATGCTTTTGTAAATACATCTACCAATTGTGAATGTGAAGGCACAAAGGAAGGTTTAATTACTCCAACTTGCATTTTTTCTCGCACTATATGACAATCTATTTCGATGCGCTTTGTATGTTTGTAAAAAATAGGATTCGCCGCGATGTGCAAAGCTGCCCGATTGTCACAGAACAATGGTGTAGGGGTTGTCTGAGGAACCTTTAAGTCATGTAGTATATAGTATATCCAAGTTATCTCCAAACATGTATTTGCCATGGCTGGATATTCAGCTTCGGCTAATGATCTAGAGATGTTGGCTTGCTTCTTAGACTTCCATGATATGAGGGAATTCCCAAGGAAAATACAATTCCCTATAACTGATCTTCTTGTAGCATGGCAACCTCCCCAATCTGAATCACAAAAAGCTTTTAAGGATAAATTATTATTTGAAGAAAGCAATAGCCCTTAACCCAGAGTACCTTTGATATACTTAAGAATTCAAATGGCAACATCCCAATGAGGTACTCTTGGCTCTTGCATGAACTAGCTCAATGTACGAACTAAATAAACTATGTCTGGCCTTGTCACTGTCAAATAAATCAATTTGCCTATCAGTCTCTTATACTTTCCTAGATCTTTTAACTGCGTTTCATCAGTAGGAGTAAGTTTCAAATTTTACTCCATCGGAAAACTATCGGGGCGTGCACCTAAAAGTCCTGAATCTTGTAAAATGTCCAATGCATATTTTCTCTGTGACATAAAAATACCTTTTCCGGATCGAGAAAATTCAATACCCAGAAAATATTTCAAGTTTTCAAGGTCTTTAATACGGAAGTGTTTAAGAAGAAAATCTTTTATGTGCTCCATTTCATCCAAATCATTTCCTGTGAGAAGTATGTCATCAACATATATGAGGATTGCTGTAAAAGATGTACCTTTAGCCTTGGTGAAGAGTGAATAATCAGCCTTTGATTGTCGAAAGTTGGCTTTTTGAATGGTGTCTAAAAAAGTGGAAAACCAATTTCTTGATGATTATTTAAGTCCATAAAGAGACTTATTGAGTCGACATACAGTGTTCTCCCCCTACCGACAAAGACCTGGTGGAAGCTCCATATAAACGACTTCATTTAAATCGCCATGAAGGAAGGCATTTTGGACATCTAATTGGTGGATGTACCAATTGCAAGCAGCAGCAATAGTGAGGAGACATCAAAGCGTTGTAAGCTTGGCAATAGGTGAAAATGTTTCTTGATAGTTAATACCTTCAACCTAATTGTATCCCTTAGCAACGAGATGAGATTTGTAGCACTCGATGGTGCCATCTGATCTGTGTTTAATTTTGTAAACCCATTTACATCCGATCGGTTTATGACCAACAAGTAGAGGGACTAAGCTCCATGTGTTGTTGAGTTACAATGCTTGTAATTCTGTATCCATAGCTTGTTGCCAATGTGGATTAAGGACAACTTGAGCATAACTTATAGGTTCAATGTCATTGGTAATGCTGGCTAGAAAAGTAGAATGTGAATCTACAAGGCATGAATATGAAAGAAAATGGGAGAGTGGATGTCGAGTACCTTTTACAGAACTTGGTGCTGAGGTAGAATGATTTGCTTGAGATGACATTAGGAAGTCTCTATGCCATACCGGAGGTCGTTTTAAGCCGTGTTGATTGTCTAGGTGGTGGAGTGGAAGTATTTGAAATTAGTGATGTTGCATTGGTTTCTTGTACTGTCATAGGAGATCGAGTTGTTCTAATGGGAACAATGGGATCATTTTGTATAAATGGAGTGATGGGATCATCAATATTTTTTGTTTCTTTTTACTTAGGTTGTATTGATGATATGGGGCTAATTTCTGTTGTTTCAGGAATGAAATTAGGAACAACAAAATCTGAATTGGATGGATTTGATGTGGAGGAAAAAAGCAAAAGTGGTTTCATGGAACTTGATGTCACGATTAACTAAGAAATTTTTTGTTTTTATGTCATATAATTTGTATCCCTTTTGCCCAGTCGGATATCCAACAAAAATGCAACGTTTAGCATGAGACTCAAATTTATGAATTGGGTGCACAACAGTCGCATAACATAGACAACCAAAGACTTTGAGATGACCAAGTGATGGCGGTTTGTTGTATAGCATTTCAAAAGGTGTTTTATCTAAGAGCAATGGGGATGGTAATCGGTTAATAATTTAAACAGCAGTTAAGACACATTCACCCCATAATTCTAATGGTAAATGGGATTGAAAACGTAGTGCTCATGCTACATTAAGAATGTGGTGATGTTTTCTTTCAACAACTCCATTCTATTGTGGAGTGTAAACACAAGTTCGTTAATATTCTATACTGTGTAATCTAAAAAAATTTCTCATAGACAAGAATTCTGATCCATTGTCTACTCTAACTGTTTTCACGTGGGCATGAAACTGAGTATAAGTAAAATCAATGAAAGATTTTAGAATACTTTGTGTTTGCGACTTATGTTGCATAAGGAATATCCATGTGCATCTTGTAAAATCATTGACAATAGTCAGGAAAAATCGTGCACCTGAGTGTGTGGGTACTTTGTGAGGACCTCAAATATCACAATGTAATAAATCAAATGGAGCATGAGTTGATATAGAACTTAATGAAAAAGGGAGTCTAGCTTGTTTTGCCATAGGACAAACAGTACATTTATTATCATAAGAAATATTATTTGAAGGTAATAATGAGGAGGCTAATTTAAGGCGTGATGGTGATGGATGTCCAAGACGCATATGCCATAGCTCGAAAAGATGTGAGACATGATGATAGGTTGGTGTTCTTTATAATGGAGGCATGTAATAGAGACCACCATGCTGTTTACTTGAGCCAATCATCTTCCCCATAGCCAAGTCTTGTAGAACACGAAAAGTGGGAAAGAATGTGACACAACAGTTTAAAGCAGTAGTGATTTTACTCACAGAAATTAAATTTAAGTGAAAACTAGGAACACACAAAACGTCATCCAAGGTAATATCATAATTAAAAGGTATAGTGCCAATTGAAGTAATTGGAGTTGTAGATCCGATTGGTAGATTAACAATTGGTATAGATGATGATTGTGTTTTAGTAAAAAGTGTGGAATCTGAGGTTATATGATCAGTGGCCCTGCTATCTAAGATCCATGGCTTAGTAAACACAGAATTAATTGAAACATTGGAAAAAGGAGTCCGACCTGTTGCATTTGCATAAGCATTCTTATTACCAGTATCTCGATTTGTGCTTATCATGGATAATGCACGAGAAAGTTGTTGAAGTTGATCTGCAGAAAATTCTTGCAAAATATTAATTAGATCATGATTTTGGCTTGTTTTGCTTGTCTCTTGTAGATTAATTCCACGTGTAAATTGAGGGGAATCTACTGCATTTGAGAAAGAATTCTTTTGAAATGCTCATTGCTGTTGTTGTGATTGTCCTTGTCGATTGGCTATGGTATTTAGTGTCCATGTTCCATTTTTATATCTACATCTATCCTCAGTGTGTCCTCTTTTGTCACAATGTTTGCAATAAAACTTCAATGTTCGACAATTCTCAATTGTGTAGCCTTCTCTGTTGTAGTGTTCACAATGCTTACCCTTTGATTTTTTTTTATTTTTTTTTTAATTGTTGGGATGGCTTTGAATTGCAGCAACAATGGAGAAATTTTCATTTGTTTCTACTGTCATTTGTCGCTGCATTTCATCTTGAATGACAATCAAATAGGCCTGATGAACATTAGGCAACGGAGTTATCATAAGGATATTGCTACGTACCACGTTATAAGTGTCATTGAGACCCATGAGAAATTGCATCATTTGGTCTTCTTCTATTTGTTCCATGTGCACCTTCATCTGGTTGCAAGTGGGAATTGGTCGATATGTATCTAGCTCATCCCAAAGACCTTTGAGTTTTGTGAAATACGTTGAGACCATCATTGTGCCTTGTGAAAGAGAGGCCAATGATTTTTGAATTTGATAAATTGTTGGAGCATTTTTTTGCGAAAATTGGTCTTTGAAATCTTCCCAAACCTGTCGAGCCGCTTTTGCATGAATGACTCCTTTAGCTAAATTGGGCTCCACCGAGTGAGTGAGCCATGATAGAATCATGCTGTTGCATTAATTCCAAAGAGCATATTCTGTTGGATGCTCTGTTTCAGAGGGTGGCTCAATGGAGCCATCAATGAAACCAATTTTGTTTTTAGCTGTAAGAGCACGAATCATGGATTTACTCCAAGATGGATAATTTGCACCATTCAGTTTTATTGGAACAAGCATGTGGCCAGGTTGATCTGAGTGATGGACATAATATGGATTGGATGAATCCATGGTTGAAGATTGTTTGGAAGGTAATCCTTCTATCATGGTGTTTTACTTGTTCTCTAGGTTTTTGAAATGATTAGCAATTAGGCACCAAGACATGGCTCTAATACCAACTAAAATAAAGGAAGGATAGAAAGAAGAATAGAGTAATTGATATATTTTATTTAACAACTTTGAACAGTATATATATACATGAGGATATAAACAACATATGGCAAGCATTAAACTATAATCCCCTTTTTATGGGATTTGATTAGCCTAAATCTAGAAAGTAAATAATGGTAATATACGGCCAATGTAATTAAAGTAGTATATTTTCTAATAATTTACAAGAAAATAAGATATATCATAAATAAAGGTGAAAGTAAAAGAAAATATACGAAAAAAAATTATAATTTGAATTGCTTAAACCAAATCAAATTATTTTAAGGAATATAGTTATGTAGCTCGTCATTTGGTTCATCTATATAAGCTATCAATCATATATATATATATATGTGTGTGGGTGTATGTGTTTGTGTGTGATTCAGCTTGCGGGTCAATAAGATAATGAAGATTGAAACTAGACTTCCGATACGTATATATATATATTACATATTGTAAATGTCTTTCTCAGAGAAAGTCAGACAGGCAAATCAACTTATGAGTTACGACTTATGGAAAAGATTATCACCTCAATCGATTATTATGTTGAATGGGTAAAGAATTAAAAATTAATTTGTTCCTAAAGATTTCTGCATCAGAACAGTGTAATTTTCGATCTGCTTGACGTAATATTGGATGAAAGTTTTTCCTTATCTTTGTGTACCAACCTAAGATGAGTTTTGAAAGAACCAACCAAAATTTCTAATGAGATTATATAAAAACCGGCTGTCTAAACTTTTCCGAGAGTTGTTGCCAAGGATGTAACATAACATCGGCAAGTCTTGGGGGGAGTAGTAAAATGCAGTAATCGGAAGTTGGTAATGAAAGCAACACCTTTGCTAGTGTAGGTAGCCAAACATGGACAAAACGCTTGTACCAAGAAAAATGTTGAACCACATTTATTATTTTATCATTAATTTCTCAGACTGTCTCTATCTATACCTATTTATGAATATCGAGAGAGAATGTAATTACAAACAAGGGAAAAAACAGCTTGCTGGACGAGTCCTAGCTCTTTTAGAGAGAAAAATAATACCAATTTTCTTTTTCCTTTTTTTTTTATTATAATGGAAGATAATTCAAATAGAATACATCCCGTTAAAAAATCATCGCTCATATTAATAAACTATAAAGATATTAGCAAAAATAATAATAAAAAAATTGATTTTGAGCTTAAAGTATGTGCTAAAAAATATATTATCCCTTCACATACTAATAATACTATGGATATAATTCATGTCGTGTTTAGAGATCTAGTGATGGATTAGGAGGATCAGATGGAGACGGATTTCTCATATACCATTATATTTATTTGGTAGAATGAGAACAAGTGCCGATTTAACTATCAGCCTAATTTCTCATATAACATTCTCCCTTTAGAGGCTATTGCTAGATTTGGCTAGTTGAAATGAAATTTCTTATATATATATATCAACATAGGGAAAATTACATTAGAGCATTAAATTCAAATATGGATCGAATTTTCAACTAATTAAAATAAAATATCAAAATTTCGCAAATTGTTTCAAATAAGAAATTCTATTAACTTATTGTTATAATACCATTAATTTAATTTGACATGGCACGTTATGTGACACATGACAAACACGTGGTGCTAATGTAGCTTTGACATGGAATTTTTATTACAAATTCCATGTCAAAGCCACCATCCACAAGTGGCCATCGAAATTTTTGAGAGAAAAAAAAAAAAAGATTTAGTTAAAACCTGGTTGAGTTTCAGGTTTTTTTTTATAAAAAAATTTTGGTGGTGGGCAATCACCCACTACTAGTGGTAGATTACATAACACACTATAAGATTGGTGGCTTGCTAAGGAGTGGTCAACATGCATTTTTTATATTTTTTTTCTACTTTTCATTTTTCTTTTTCTTTTTAGTTTTTTTACACATTTTATATTTTTTTTATTTATTTATTTTTTATAGATTGTTATTATTTATAATTTTATTTAATTTTTTACTACTTTTCTTCTTTTTTTATTTCTAGATTTTTAAAGATTTTTTATAACTTTATTTACTTTTTTTTCCTTTTTTCTATTTTATTTATAATAAAAATGCCATGTTAATTCTTTGTCTGTTCCACATGTCAAATAACATGCCATGTCAAATTAGCTTAATAGTTTTATAATAGCAAGTTAATGAAATTCCCTATTTGAACTAGTGTTGGTCTTTTATTTTAATTAGTTGAAAATTTGATCTCTTATTTGAGATGGTTAGTAAAAGACTAAAAAGTATGATGGATTGCTACCTACCATCGTTTAAATAAATAAATAAAAAGTAAAAATCAAATTCATCTAGTTGAAATTGAGTTGTTTGAACCAATGGATTTTTCTCTCAATTTTTTTTTTCTTTTTATATTTTAAGGGTGAAAATAATAATATTTATAAAAAAAGAAAAAATCAAGTCACAACCTTAATGGCCTTGAGGTGGTTAGTGAAAACCTAAAAAGCATAATAGACTACTAGCCACCATCCTTTAAATAAAAAAAAATGAAATTCAAATTCATCTAGCAAAAATTGAGTCATTTGAAAAGATAGATTTTTCTTTTTTTATATATATTTTAAGGATAATGGATGACTACCAATTGCATTAGATGAGTTAAGCAACTCAATAATATCAATAGTGGCCATTTGCTGCCCACCTATGGTGGTGGGCTACAACTGAGCATGTTTAGTGGGTAGTCCTTGACCAAGGCCACTAAGGCTTTAGCTCTTTTTTTTTTTTTTTTGCCTTTTCTTATTTTTTTGGTTATTTTTGTTGTACTATTTAATTAAACACATGGAATAGTATTATTTTATTAAATTAATTAATGTGAATTAATTAAAAATTGATACACGTTTGATCTAACTGACAATAAAAATAGTGATAAAACATAAATGTAAAAGTGTCAAAAATAAAAATTTAGGAACAAAAAGCAATAAGGGATTAAAACAAAAGTACATAATGTGTAAACCCATACTAGAATAAAAAATCATGACACTTTGATTTTAGCCAGTGTAATATTAGAATATTCACCTTATTACATTCGGAGTTATTCATATAGCATTAGATCTAAGTTTTTAATTATGCCACATATAGACTTTGACAAACAGGTGTTTGAAATTTTTACATAAGCTGGATCCAATTTGACATAGAAAGACTTCACTAAAAGAATTCCAAGAGGATTTCAAAAGGAGTCAAAAGCTGAACACTCTCTTTCTTTCCTTTTTCTTTTTTTTATAAGATCATCAGCCTATAATCTGATGAAATTTCACTAAAAACGTCACGAATAGTGTTTGTTTTACCATAAAGTTATGCTATTTTTGCGTTTCAAATTGACTGTAATTTATGAGTTCACGTCACATGCTCCTCAACAAGGCCACGCTCCATAAAGCGAGGTTGGTTATTCTGAATTCTGATGCTCGGACAAAAGTGAAAAGGAAATGATGTGGAACGTGTGAATATAGATCTGCTGGGATTGTACAGCTCAAACTCCTGGTCCACCGACGCAATTCTGCGTGCCACTTACTCGCCACTTTCCTACTGCCTACTCAAAGTAAAAATATAGATATGTTGAGGACAATGAGATGAATATAGGACGGTGTTCAGCTATAAAATCACAAATCGAACTTACACAGTAAACAGGCTAAAGAGGACAAGCGAAACCCTAGCTGGCAACAACACCGACACCCGAGTTCCACATGAAAACCTTGCCACACATAAGCCACCGACAGGTACATGATGGGGTCCGGTTGCTTGAGTGACGCATATTTATTAGCTCTTATGAAGTACAATAAACTGCAGCTTATTTTATTCTCATTAATTCAACTGGACCCTTTGAATGAACCATTGAACATGTTTGCACGACTCAGATTAATTTACCTACTATTAGACTAGATTCTAGTGCGTAAAAATGAACAACGTTTTTCGGAAAACTAGAAGAGCCCACTGTGTTGTATCAGCATTTTGCAACGATTCCATGTAGGAGGTTGCATCACAGTGATCTCTGCTCCTCCATTATTTTCCGAATAAGATGATGTTCTGATAACGTCGGCACCCTGCATGCTGTTGGGTTACATTTTTATCGAAATAATGATATTTTCCACTTTTAATTTGATTCATTCATAACATAATTTTCTAAAAATCAAAGCCTGTTCGTTTCATAATGCAGCATTGGACAAGTAGATAACAACACGAGAAAACACTATAAGCACGGGACAGCAGAAGATGTGTCTAATTTATTTTGCAAGTTATGAAGGAACAAAAATTGAACAATTTGTGTGACACAACCTGGATTGTATACCGGTCGGATCATTACTCGATAGTAAAAAATCCACTATTTTTAGGTATAACAAGTTGCCATGTCTTTCTCTTCAACCATTACTAATCAAATTCGAAATCTTAAAAACTAATATCCATATGTAAGTTAATTGAGATAAGATATGTTTTAAAATAATAATCCAATCAGTCAATTAAAAGTATAAAATATGAATAACCACTGAACAGTTGTAAAATGCCTTATGAAGTTATATCAATAAATATTAGTTGATAGTGAAAATGCCATTTAAAGTTTAAAATTTCTAACCAAATAATTAGGAAAAATTTGTATCGGTGCAATAAACACCTTAGAATCCCAAAATATAATTCCTTCCCCTAAAATTTCTCATAAAATGCATATGCCCTCCAAATGATTCTCAAAGTTTCTAAACTCTCGTCAAAATGTCCCAATTAGTGACCCTTCTAGAGAGCCGTAGTGGTTTTTGGAACCCTGAAAGGTAAATCAAAACTTGAAATCGCAATTTGTCCCCAAAAAAAAAATAAAATTGTCAAATGTGTAAGCAATCTTTCTCCTAATTAAACTTCCTTCAACATTTGGACGATATAGTGTACCGTTTGGTGGTAATCGGCAAGAAAGAATCAAGGAAGATAGAAAAAATGACACACCTCGTATGCTGAAGTGTGAAAACGCACCGTAAAGGGCAAGCAAATTTGCAAAAATCCAACTTCTTTTCACAAGGATGAAAGACTGTAAATTATAGTAGAGGTACAACCTCAGTTTTATCCGTTTTCTGCTATGTCTTGTTTGACATGGAACATCAGATTTCTACTATCAAAATCTAAAACTGCCCCGATATGTACTTACTTATCCAAACAGGAAATTGTTGTTTACGTCTTGATGAAGCTCACTGACCACAAGGAATGCGTTAAGAAGTCAGTGCTTGCTGCTGCTTCTTCTTCTTCTTCTTCACATCCATGCAGTTTTTCTAAATCATTTTTGCTGTGTCTTTGCCTCATTCCCAGCGCATATATTCCTTTATATTTATGGTTGGAAATCTTTCTTAGTGTTAGTATTGATTTGTTGAGTATGTTTGGCTAGAAAGTTCAGGACCCTCTTTATTTCTGTTTCAATTCGGGAGAGTCCTGCTTTGGTTCGCAGCATGAAGAGCTTTATATAGCTTTTAAAAGTTGAGCATGACCCGCAATATGTTATGTTGCATGCAAGTTTTTCTCTGATACCCATCAGCATTTCCATTTAGAAATAATGTAAAGTCAACTCAAAGAAACTAGACCTTTTTCAAATTTTACAATCGATTTTTAAATTTTTATTTTGAAAACATGGAATTGATTTCTTCTGTAAATTTCACCTTTATAGTTATTCTTCGTTATTAGGCCTTTTTGGTTCTTGCTTTTTTCAATTTTTTTTATATTGTTAGCGCTTTCCAATTAAATATTTAATAAATTTCTATAAAACTAGACTTATTCATTCCTTTCATCATTTATCTACATAAAAAAAAAACACATAAAGTATTCATTTTCAATGAATAAAATTATTAGCTTTAAACCTTTTTCCATTAAAACTATGCATACTTTTATTTTTATTTTTTTTAACTTATATTGTCCAATTACCATCTTCACCATAATTATGATAAGCCAAAAAGACAATTTATCCATACTTTAAATTTAAATCCACAACAAATCATATTTGTAACAAATAATTTTTTAAACATTAGTTTACTAAAAGATATGGATCAAACACAATATAGAAATTGCAAAAAGATTAAATGCAAATTAGGGAAAAAAAATGCAAAAAGACTCAGTTGGCATGGAACCCAAACATGGGGAAAACATGTTCCAAAAATTTCACTAAAAGCAATTATATTTTAAACTCAAAGTACATTAAATTTTAAAAATGAATAAGGAAAATGTAAGTAAACTCGTGAGGGCAACTACCATGTTTGCTTTATGCGATCAACCATTAATGCATTTGATGGCAATTCACCATCACTAATGGTAACGCCCTGGAACCCAAAATGACACAATCTGCGACAATTTGTCATCTGTCCTTATAGGGTAAAGACACGTCAGGGCTCTCAAACACACAAATCTATAAAATCTACAATACCTATTAACCAAAATCAAGATAAACATTTGACATTATGAATATGGCTCAATTGAGTCTCATTCACAATCTACACGCTTCTTCAAGGTTATCTAGATATATCAATATAAAATAATTTAAATCCTAATATATTATCAGCATTATAATCCTTCATAATAAACAAATTTTTAGTAGTGCTCTAAGACTTCAAATGGCAATCTTTACTTAATCATCATAATAGTAAAAATACTCTACATCATTTCTATCCTATACATGTGCCCCCAAATCCTCGTCATATGAAGTATAGTCATTTGTACCTACAATTAAAAAAAAAAAAAAAAAAAGTCTTCGAAGGGTGAGTTAATACTTAGTATATATAACCCACAAACACATATGCATGATTAAGCATGACTTAAGCTACATACACCAATGCAACAACACAACATTCAAACAGTAAGTTATTATCTCATTTAGGCCTCAAACAACAAAAGGGTGTTCATGACCTCGCCACACCATATATAAGTATAATATATAGTACGATGTTAGGAATTGCTACTATGAGCCCCAACACTCATAAGTCCTTAAATCTATCGAATCATATTAGTATGTAACTCCACAAAAGACATCACCACCATATTAATCAACGGGTGCCCTCTAAGGTTCTACCACTACAAGTCTTTAGACCAAGCCAAGTATATTCAATAAGCAACTTAATCATATCCAATAAACTCTTAATTCTATTAATTCCATTAACTAAACAAGTACAAGAAACATACAAGATTACACGTATTTGAAAGGGCAATCTTAAACACGACTTATCCTTACCTAGCAATTACATTGAAATCTATCAAAGTATAAAATAATCGATCTTAGTACTAGTCTATAGTATCGTCTAAGTTACCCAATTTTATTACTTAGTTGTTATTAGATCTCTTCCCTTACTTTAGTAAAGTTTGTAGAGTTGTACTAACTGCTTGGGGTTAATGAAATTTAATTAATAAGAAAAGAAATCAAATAATAAAGGTTTTCAAGGTATAAGACTATGCATTAGGTTGTATACATGAGCATGGTAAGAAACATGATTGTATACCTTTCTATATACTTTCATCATTCTATATGCCTAAGTACATAAGCATATACTTGACCGTAGATAGTTACATGGGCAAGTACATGAGATGTACCTACCCATAAACCTCCCAACTTATTCTTTTCTTCTAAAAACAAAACGGGCAGGTACACAAGCGTATACTTGGCCATGTACCCCTCTGTTCCACTATGAATTCTCTTCTCAATTCGCTAAATTTCAATTTCTTCAACCTTAGTTGTGATTCAACAACTCTAAATCTTAATTCATGATACTTATAATATAAAGATATTCAATTTCTTCAATTTAAACCACTTACTTGTAGAGATTTGCTCCAACAATCGAAGTCTTCTCCTAACCCTTACTCATCTAATTTGTTCTATAGTGAAATTTTAAGAATCCAACCATCAATTATATTACATGCAAGTAAATAACAAACAAAATCATTGATCAATTTACTTACCATATGTAACTTTATTAGATTATAGGGCGTAGCAGTTGTCTTCTTCTCTTGAGGTTTTCCTTACTTTAGGAGTGCTATAGTGTAGAGAATGAAAAAAGGTTAGATTGACTAGTGTTTAGCCCTTTCATACTTATATTGTAAAATGATCAAATTACCCCCTAACTTATATCTTTATTATTTTTATTTACCCTGACCTTATATTATTTAATTTTTTATTTATTTTATGTTCTCTTTCCCTTACAAAAACTTTCATCCTCGAAAGTTACCTAGGTATGGAAAAAGGTTTGGATATTTAGCATGTATTTCTTCTTCTAGCCCTTAAGTAGCTTCTCTTTCAATCTAGTTGGTCCATCGCACTTTCACATAAGGAATGACTTATCTTCTTAGCACCTACTATTTAGTGTCCACAATTTTAACAAGTTATTCTACTATGGTGAGATTTAGATGCACTTCCAATGGCTCAAAAGTCATTACTTCATCTAGATTGTATACAAACTTTCTCGGCATGGACACTTGGAAGACATCCCGTACTTTAACTAGTGTTGGTGGTAAAGCCAACCAATATGCTACACTACTAATCTTCTCAACAATCTTGAAGGGTCCGATACATCTAGGGTTCAATTTTCCTCTCAGTCTAAACCTGACTACCCTTTTTGTGGGTGATATCTTCAATAACACATATTCTCCCTCTTGAAATTCCAAATGATGTCACCTTTTATTAGTATAGTTCTTTTGGCAACTCTAGTATGCTTGTATTATTTGTTTGATTAGTTTTACCTTATCAATAGCCTCTTGTACAAATTTAGGTCCTACTACCTATCTTTCTTCTACTTTGTTCAAGTGTAATGGGGATCTACACTTTCTTCCATATAAGGCTTCATAAGGGACCATCTGTATAGTTAACTAATAACTGCTATTGTAAGCGAATTCTACCAATGATAAGTGCTCATCCCAATCCCCACCAAAATCTAAGACATAAGCCCTAAACATATCTTCAAAGATTTGTATAGTTCTTTCTGAGGATGAAAGGTAGTACTGAAATTTAGTTTAGTCCCTAATGCTCTATGTAAACTTCTCTAAAACCTTCCAACAAACTGAGTATCCCCATCAAACACAATACTTACCAAAACTGCATACAATCTCACAATCTCCTTTATATACATCAATGCCAGCTTACCCAGCGTATAACTAATATTAATAGGTAAAAAGTGACTAGATTTGGTCAATCTATCCACTATTACTCATAGAACATCATACTTTTCTTTAATCCTAGAGAGATCCATTACAAAATCTACAATGATGTGCTCCCACTTCCATTCTAGGAAAGGTGGGGGTTACAACTCACCTACTGGCCTCTAATATTCTATTTTAATCTATTGGCATGTTAGGCATTGAGACACATATTTGGCTATTTCTTGCTTCATTTTTTCCACGGCTATTTCTCGCTTCATGTTTTTCCACCAATAGTGACATTTTAGGTCCTTATATATCTTGGTACTCCCTAGATGTATTGAGTACCTAAAATAGTATGCTTCTTTTAGGATCTCTTTCTTCAAATCTAAATCCCTAAGCAAACACAATCTGGTTCCATATCTTAAGACTCTATCTAGATCAATATTAAATTCAAGAGCCTTGTCCTATCCTAACCTATTCTTGATCTCTTGAATGCCAACATCTTATACTTGGGTTGTTTTAATTCTATCCACTAGAGTTGGCTGGATGTGCAAACTGGCCATCTTCACTCCAATTTCTTGAGTCAAGATCACCAATTTTAACCTACATATATCATCTAACAACTCTTGTTGTGAGGTGATTAAAGTGACAAGATTACCTTGTATCTTCTCGCTAAAGGCATCTGCCACCACATTAGCCTTTCCAGGATGATATTAGATCTCAAGATTGTAGTCCTTGATCAGCTACAACCATCTCTATTATCTCATATTCAGTTCTTTTTGGGTGAAGATATACTTTGAACTCCTATGATCAGTAAAAATCTTACATTTCTCTCCATACATGTAGTCTCTCTATAGTTTTAATGCCAAAACTACTATTGCCAATTCTAAGTCACGAGTTGGGTAATTTCTTTCATATCTTCAATTCACATGATGCATAGGCTATGACTTGTCCACTTTGCATCAAAACACAACTTAACCCTTGAGTTGAAGCATCACTATAGATAATAAATTCTTTCCCACTCTTAGGTAACGCTAGAATTAGGGCTAATACTAGCTTCTCCTTAAGCTTTTTGAAACTGGCCTCACACTTATCATCCCATTCAAATTTCACCTTCTTTTGTGTTAATCTAGTGAGAGGAGTTGCTATTTTAGATAATCCATTTACAAACCATCTGTAGTAATCTACTAAACTTAGGAAGCTCCTTATGTCTGTCATTATCTTTGATTTAGGCCATTTTACTATAGCTCTCACCGTTTCTAAGTCTACTAAGATTCCATCTTTGTTAACCACATAGCCTAAGAAAACCACCTACTCTAGCTAGAATTCACATTTCTTGAACTTGACATACAATTTCTCTACTTATAATCTACTTAGCACTAATCTTAAATGCTCTTTTCCTCCCTACTTTTGGAATATATCAAGATATTGTCTATAAAGACGATCACAAACTTATCCAAGAAATCCTTGAATACTCGATTCATTAAATCCATAAAGGCTATTAGAGCATTTTTCTAGCCGAAGGGCATCACCACATACTTATAGTACCCATACCTCATCATAAAAGCTAACTTTAGGATGTCTTTGTCCTTAATCTTCAATTGGTAGTATCTCAATCTTAGAGAATACCTAAGCTCCTTATAATTGGTCAAATAAATTGTCTATTCTATGAAGAGGATACTTGTTTTTTATGGTGACATGATTCAGCTCTTTATAATCTATACACAATCTCATGCTTCCATCTTTCTTTTTGACAAAAAGGATTAGTGCAGCTTAAAGAGACGTATTAGATCTTATGAATCTTTTATCTTGTAGGTCCTGCAACTTTTTCTTGAACTCTTCTAACTTAATTGATGCCTTCCTATATACTAATTTTGATATTGGTGCAATATCCAATACCAATTTAATGCTAAATTCAATGTCTCTAGCTAGGGGTAAATTAGGAAGGTCATTTGGAAAGACATTAAGAAAATCCTTTACTACTAACACGATCTCCAATCTCATTACTTCACTTGCCTCAACTGTTATCACAGCTAACATACTCTTTTTTCACAACTCTTAAGTACGTAATCAAGTTGGTCTTTATGCTTCCAACTTTAACTCAAAGTAATCTCCACTAGTTATGTTGAAGTATACCACAATATTATGGCAATCAATGGTGGCATAGTATTTTGACAACCATTTGACTCATAAGATTATATCGAACTCCATTATCTTTATCACTAATAGATCTATTAGTATTACCTTAGCTTGTATCTCTACTCTTACATTTTTGCAAATCCTATTTAAAATCCTTCCAACTCTTAAGGGAGTACTAACATTCAAACAATCATCCAGACATTTAGGAATTAATCCACAATCATGTACAATAGACTCAAACACACAAAAATGAGTGGCACCAGTATCAAATAAAACATAGGCATTGCAGGTGTGTACTTGAAGTGTACCCGCAATAGTGTCTACATTTGGAAGGTCCTAGTGCAAATACTCTAGCTAAAACTCATTATTAGGGCCTCCTACCTATGGTCTACTAGCCTGCACTTATGCTGGAGGTCTCATCGCTTATTAAGCTAGGGTTATCTGATTCCTCGCTTAACCATGAGTATAGTTAACCACTTTATGTTCCCTCTACTTATATATATGGTAGAATACTAACAGAATGGATCTCTCGGTGCAATTTCTACTTATATGACCTATCTTCCCATAAGAGAAGTAGGCACCCTCTAACCATCTATAGTCCCTCTATTCACGAGGTCTATAACATTTGATGCATCTAATTATAGGGGTTGCTAAGGGAAGTGCTAAAGGTACTTGTTAGAGCTGTAAAGGAGGAGCTGCAATAATTAGGGGCCTGTTTTAAAATAGTTGAGGCCTCTTACCCTTGTCTTCCATTACTACACTAAAAGCCAGCCTCTTACCTAAAGTCACCCTTGACCTACAAGCCAATTTCTCCTCTGTCCTTTTTCTGCTTTACTCCATAAATTTAGCCTTATTTACCACCTTAGCAAAGGTAGTCAACTAGAAAGATCTAACTTCATGTTAGAGATTTGGCTCAAACCCCCTCACAAGTTTCTTTATCTTGGATCCATCATCAACACATACTGCCTTAGGTAGAAACTTAATTAGGCAATTCAATTTCACCTCATATTCCTCTATTGACTAGTTTCCCTACTCACAATTATAATATATAGCTTCCATCCTACTATGAATGTTGCTAGGGAAATAATTCTAGTAAAATAACTTTTGAAATCCCCTCCAATCCACATGTCCTCCTATTAGCCTAGGAACCAATGCCCACTAACTTGTTGTAGTCCCTTTTAGCATGAATGTAGCATAGTCTACCTTCCTATCTTCTAGAACTCAAAAGGGGTTTTCTCTATCTCCTACATCCAGTTCTTTGCCTCTATTAAGCTATCAATCTTAGGGTTGAACACCTTTACCACTCAAACAAACCTATCCAAGCTTATTGACTCTTCAACTACTTTAGTTTTTCGGGCATTCTACATTTGCTATTGTTATACTATCAATTACACTAAGTTGTTTATAGTCTCCAAGAGTTGGGTGGTCTAGTTTACAACTTGACCTTACCCCCCCTATGGTTGCTAACCATGGGGATACCCCTCATTCAAGTTGTCACACCCAATACCACTTGATGATCCTAGCCTAGTAATTCTTCTTGGAGGCATTCTACTTAAGGTATGGAATAAAGAGTAAACTAAAGAGTTAAGCAAAAATAATGAATAGCTAATATACTAGTTACATATGTATATATACATACATACACACACACACACATATTGGAAAGGAATTTAAAGTACTCATTTAAAGGAAATAACAAGAGCAACTACAAAATAAGTAAGTAACGTATAATACAATCAGACTTGAGAGTCTATCCACTCTCTTGATAATCTTGCTATCCTACATATTCAATGCCTAATTCATTTAAAGATCACCATCTATTTTCTACTGATTAAAACTTACACTTATTGATCATTAGCCTAGTTCCTAAAAATCTTCAAACCTAGGCTCTAATACCATTTAACTTGTAATGCCTTGGAACCCGAGACGACACAACCCACTACGTGTCCTTACAAGGTAAAGACATGTAAAGGCTTTTAAATACTCTAATCCATAAAATCTCCAATACCTATTAACCAAAATGAAGATAAAACATTTGACATCATGAATAAGTGGCTCAATTGAGTTCCATTCACAATTTATACACTTCTTCAAGGTTATTTAGATACATTAATATAAAATAATCTAAATCCTAATCTATTCTTAGTACTATAATCCTCCATAATAAACAAAATTTCAGCAATGCCTTAAGACTTCAAATGGCAATCTTCACCTAATCATCATAATAGTAAAAATACTTTACATCGTTTCCCTACTGTACGTGTGTCCCTAGATCCTTATTATATGAAGTATAGTCTTCTATACTTGTAGCTTACACAAAAGGTCCCCGAATGGTGAGTTGATGCCTAATATGTATAATTCACAAACACATGCACATGATTAAGCATGACTTAAGCTACACACACTAATGCAACAACACAACATTCAGACAGTAGATTATTATCTTATTTAGTCCTCAAACAACGAAAGGTGCTCATGACCCCACCATGTCGTATGTAGGTATAATACATAGTATAGTATTAGGAACTATCACTATAGGCCCTAATACCCATAAGTCCTTAAATCTACTAAATCATATTAGTATGCAACCAATCAACAGGTGCCCCCTAAGATTTTACCACTATGGGTCCTTAAGCTAAGCCAAGTACAATCAATAAGCAACTTAATCAAATCAAATAAACTCTTAATCCCATTACTTCCATTAGCTTAACAAGCACTAGCAACACACAAGATTACACGTACCTTAAAGGATGGTCTTAAACACAACTTGTCCTTACCTAGTAGTTACATTGAAATCTGTTAAATTATAGAACAATTGATCTTAGAACTAGTCTAAAGTATCATCTAAGTTACCCAATTTTATTACTTAGTTATTATTGGATCAATTCCCTTACTTTGGTAGAGTTTCTAAAGTTGTACTAGCTATTTGGGGTTAATGAAATTTAACTAATAAGAAACCAAATCGAATAACAAGGGTTTTCAAGGTACATGGTCATGCATTAGGCCATGTACATAAGCACGGTAGGGGACACAGTCATGTACCTTTTTGTACACTTTCATTGTTCTACCCTACCAAGTACACGGGCATGTACTTGGTAAACAACACAAATAAGTACACAAGCTTATACCCCACTATTCTACTGCAAAAGTCTCTTCCCAATTTGCCAAATTTCAACTTTTTCAACCCTACTTGTGATCTAATATCTCCAAATCTTAGTTCGCGATACTTATAATATAAAGATATTCAATTACTTCAATTTAAACCACTAACTTGTAGAGGTCTACTCCAACTATCGACGTCTTGTCCTAACATTTACTTATCTAATTTGTTATATAGTAAAATTCCAAAAATCTAACCATCAATCGTGTTACATATAAATAAATAACAACCCAAATTATTAATCAGTTTACTTATCATGTGAACTACATTGGATTACCAGGTATAGTAGTTGTCTTCTTCTCTTAGGTTTTTTCTTACATTAAAGGTAGTAGTGTAGTGCACAAAATGAAAAAAGTGTTTTTCTTCGATTTTACACTAGTAAGTCAACATTCACAAGATTTACTTTCTTTTTTTACTTGCCATCTCAAGTGGGATGCATGGCGTGAATTAGTAAGCCCATCGTTTATTTATCCGAAAATCTAGAAAAGAAATACTCCTAATGGGATGGCCAATTATATAGGGTAACTATGGTGGTATTCTCTATAATTTTTTTAGGTTTTATTTTTATTTTTTTATTTTTAATGATTTATTGAATTAAAAATATAAAAATTTTCTTAATTGTTATAGTTTTTCGTTTCATTGATGCCATACGAGTGCCAAATGTCGTGGTAAACAATTCGGATATGCACCTAGCTTACCTTAAAGGCAAAATTCAAAGAGGAACTTGATTGCTTTTTTTCTTAAAATGGTTAAGGACTTCATGGATCATTGCTGCATCGTAAAAGTTAAATTAAAAAAAAAAAAAAAAGAGAGCGTTTATGCTAAATTTCATTATTTTTAATAAATCTGAAAGGTTTTGCTCGACTGGGATGTCATATTTGTGTATGCTTTAAGTGTAATTAAAGTTATGACTGGTTCTGAAATTATTAATTGTTCGATAACATGGCAATTTACAAACTCCTTTATTATAATAGATTATTAGTATTTATTAGATTTATATAATATGTATAAACGTATTTATGCACATTATTATGCTTTTGGAAACATATCCACGACCATGCACCTCCATATATTGACCCAAAATTACTTCCAAGAAATTTCAAAGTCCATTAATTGATTGCAGGGGTAAATTATAAATATACTTTATGTGGCTTAAACGCTATTTTTGAAATTGAATAGAATATTATAATTTAAAAAAACACACTTATAGTCCCTTTTTACGATTTTGGCCTATCTAAATTAATAAAAAATAAAAATTGTATATAATTAATAATAAAATGGTTATTATGCTTTATAAAAAGATTTGAGAGTATAGATATTCAATTTTAAAAATAAAATTTAGATGTACATATAAAATAAATACAAGAAAAAAGTATATCCTATTTACAAATTACGTTATTGTGCTCGGATATCATTATTAATTAAGCCAATGTGGACAAAAGGGGTAGGTGTAGCTGCTGTATAAGACAGAAAATAGAGAGTGTGAATGTGTGTTGAGGCGTTATTTGGGTGGACTAATTATGTTCTCTAGGCACCATAATAATTAAAGGCATCAACCGTGGTCCATTTAGTTTTTGAATCCTAGCAACATCAGGGTTTGGTAGACCAATTTTTAATTCTAACACATATGACTATAACAGTTGGCCATATATACAAGTAAATGCTCATATTTATATTGTATATATAATGGACATGAAGATCCTATATCTAAAAGTCAGATTTAATTATCAATGGTGTGTAATGGTAGGGTCCGTAGCAATGTAGTTAGTTTAACTTTGTATTATGTGGATTTTCTTTTTTATCATATGCTCACTTTAATTACCTAAAAAATTAAACATACGGTAGAAAATTATTATGGTGATGCTAAAGTTTTTGTAATATAGTAATATAAATATTGATTTTAGATAGATCAGATTTGACTCTCCCTTTTTCCATTATAATCGCCCTCCGAAAGAAAAAAAAAAAGAAAAAAACAATATTATGATGATTACAATGATAAGTTTAATATATATATATATATATATATATATATAGTTACATGATACTTTCAGTTTTAATTGAACTATTATGTGAATATTTGTTCAATTAAGCTTTCTTAAAAAGATTCAAAAAAAAAAGAAAAATTATAAATTATGTAGCATAATTATCCTTCTTTAATACTAATTAAAATATGGTAATGATCTAATAAATTTAAACTATTTATAATTTCACCTTTTTTGTTTTTTCCATCACTACACACACATATAGGATTTTTTTTTTTCTTTTGTTATTATTTTGGCATTAATTGTGTTTATTAAGATGTAATACAAAAAAAGGTAAAAGTATATGTCATATATATCCCTTTTACAAGATTAAACACCTAACAATCCTTAAAACTAAATCTTGTTCTCTAATCATGAACTTAACTATGACCGTAATAAAATGTAAAAAGACAATTTATCTAAACAATAATTTTGAAACAAAAACAAATTCAATAGTTTTCAAATGTTGGAATTTAAACATTAGTTGGAATGCTGATAAGATTCAGCTTTAAAAAAAAAAAATCTATTATATTTATCTTCCATTTATGTGCACGTCAACCACCCTTTCTTTATCCACATGTGTGCACTTTTATAGGCCAGTCCATGAGAAGAAAAAGCACCAACAGCCAATTAATCATTGTTAGTAAGGTATTAACCATAACATTATTAATAGTTTGAGGCCTCTGAATAAAATAGAGTGAGGAAAAGCAAAAATAAAAAATAGGCAACATCATCATCAACATGCTTCCGTCTCATGAATCACCATGTGTTTCCACTCCCAAACTGGTCCCACTTCACCTACCCCCCCCCACCCACCCAATAAAAAGAAAAAAATAAATAAAATCTCAAGTCTTTCGCCATTAAGAGTTTACCATTGACTTGTAGGGTAATTCACCTATTATGACATCGATAGGTGATGTATTGGCTAAGAAAATGAGTTTCACTATAATATAAATAAAATACGTAATATAGAAAATCAGCATGCATATGACATAAAACGTATTACTGTTTTTAGCATATTTTAATTAAAAAACTTATTAAAAAGTATAGATATTTTCTCTTTACTATCATATGATGATATATTCCTTTTTGAATTGAACACTTTAATATTAAATTTCGTAAACATCTATAATGTTTTTAGGAAATAGTAAAGTATATGAAAAGAGAGCAGTGATATTTGTTGCGAAATAAGGATCGAATCCAAGTGTTTGTGATTCCTAAAGACCTATGATGCCTACCATATCATTCGCATTCGGCTCAATAAGGATTGATTGCAAAAGTGTTTTACCCAAACTGTAGAGACAAATGCCATAATTGCCAATTTTATATGTTTTCAGAAGTATTATCAGCACTTCATTATTGCGATAAATGTATAATCTATCCAACCATAAACGTTGAAAAGTCACCACCAATTCTCCACCAACTCCATTTTACGTTATCTTTTGGATATTCTTTTTATCCCGTCGTTTTGACCTTAGAATTACGTTTGCCTGATATTTATTTTATATTCATCCTCATATTCATATATATACATATATATATACTAGTAATTTGCTGAAAAGCAAACGCTTTTGAAGCGCGTGGCAAATCGTGGAAATGTGTCCAAGATGGCATACCTAACGAGACACGTTGACACCTAGTACGGGACGATCTTGCACGAAAATGCACGCCTCACGATGGTTTTTCTTTTTTGAATACGAGCAATTTTTCAAAGTAATTATTAAAATTGCGCATCTTCAAAAATAATTATAAAAATAGCATAGTTAAAACATATACAATATATACATTTTTACTATACATTTTCTATTGAAATTGCATATAATATATATGACTTCATTGTAAAAAAAAAATAAACAGAAGTCACATATAGTGTCTAGGACTTCTTTGGCTCCAATATATATATATATATATATCAACTCCGGACATGTTATAGATAGAAAACTCTCTCCAAACACACACGAAAAAAAAAAAAAAAAGGAAAAACCATGTCAAAACGCAAAGGCTTCCTTGTCCAAGATCCCTAAAAGCAAACTAAATATTGTCAAATCTTTACTAAAAAAACAAATAAATAATTATTCTACAACTTAAATTTACTTGCATTTACTCTAATCTATACATATTTTCATGAAAAATTTACATGAATCTTAATTTTTTTATACTATATAGATTTGTATAATTATTTAGTAAAATCGTTAGATATGCTTCATAATTGTTTCAATGCAGTGTCTGGTAGCCAATTTGTATAAATTGGTTGTTGCACAATAGATTAAGCATTACATGTGCATATGTTGATGTTACATGTAATGTATTCAATGAAAAGCCTAAGTAAAAAATCTCACATGTTTACAAGGCTTGGAAATATTGAACATCTTAGTAAGTTTGGACTAATAAGTGACATACTAATTTTTACATACTACGCACGTGTGTGTAATTATTTATTAAATTCCTTGAATATGCTATGTAAATGTTTTTTATAATGTGTGTAGTAACTCATTGGTGCATATCAATTGTTGTTGCACATTAGATAAAGAAGTGTATAAGTTGATGTTGCATGCAATGTGTTTGTTAAAATGCCTAAGTGAAGTATCCCACGTGTTTTTAAGGCTTGGAAATGTTGTAGATCTTAGTAGGCTTGGACTAACAAGTGACATCCTAATATCATTAGGTTGAGGATGGTTGAGTTTGTGAAGTTTGTTATTTATGCATTTGGAAATATTGTGAGTTGGCAATAGGGCCCAGAGTACGATAAAGATGCAACTAAGAAATTGAAAATGAAAAAAAAATTGCCAATTATGTAGAATTCCTCCATAGGATATGTAAAAGCATTGGTATCGATTCTAGTGTAGTTACAGTGGAGATATTACACAAACACCCTCACTATCACAGTGCTAGTGTATCATATTACTTAATGGCCATTAAAGATGATGATGATGTTGAGAACCTTATCAAAATGGTCGAAACTCTAGGGGAAAAGCGCATACAAAAATTGCATGTCAAGATTAGTGAGGAATTAAGGTCTCGTCCTCATCATTGCACAATAGAAGTGGCACTTTTACTCATACAACACTGCATGCGCAACAAGTGATTACTGATCCACTAGTAGTTGATAAGTATGATGCAATGCATGTTGAACAATATAATCCAATGCTTGTGTTTTAGCAATCAAATGAGATTGAAACGAAAGTTAAAGATGAAATTGGTTTGGTCCTCCATGAGCTAATCCAGATGATCTTGAGTTTGATGGTGATAGTAGTAGTTTTGAGGATGATGATCAAATTCATGGAAACGTTGTTGGTGAGGTGCTCCCAGTAAACTTGTCTAACTCATTACACTCAATGGAAGCACCGATATATCCATCCGAAAATGAGATGTCGAATGTGCAAGTTCAAGATGTTATTCCTTTCTTCAACACTAGCTAAGGTGATAGGTACATAAGTTTCAAAGAAACTAAGAATGCAATGTATAATAACTTGAATAACAGCAAAGAACTTTGTAAAGGGGTGAGATTTAACACAAAGAAAGAACTCGTTTAAGTGATTACGATGTACCACATAAAGAACCACTACAATTTTATTGTGGAAGAATCAAAGAGTTCTGTATAGTCAATATTCTATTAAAAAAGGGATAACAATTGTAGGTGGAGGTTGCAAGCATGCAAAAAGAAGTTAGAGGGGCTTTTTGTTATAACAAAATATGGGGGACCTCACACATGTGTAAATCCTATAATAAACCGAGATCATCCTAAACTTGATTACAATATAATGGTTAGTTGCTTTTTTAATGTTATCAGGAAAGAATCCAACACTAAGATTGCCATTCTCAAGACCATAGTGGAATATAACTTTGGCTACATAGCATCTACAAGAAGGGTGTGGGAAAGCAAGCAAAAGGTAACTGAGATCATATATGGCAATTGGAAAAAATTGTCAAAATGAGCTATAGAAACTTCTTAATGTAATTAAAGATAAGAATCCTAAAACACGAGTTGAAAGGGGGTGGTATAAATTGCCAATACTTAGGGAGTCATATTTGAATTAGGTCTTCTAGATGTTCGGTCTATGAGTGGAAGCCTTCAGATATTACAAGCTAGTTGTGTGTATTGATGATACTTTTTTGTATGGAAAATACATATACAAATTGCTCATCGCTTGTAGCATTGACAGAAACAACCACATAGCCCCCTTAGCATTTGCCTTAGTTGATAAGGAAGCGATCGAGACATAGGGATGGTTTCTTAGACACCTAAAGCAACATGTTGTTGGCAAGTGAAAAGGACATGAAACCATATGCCTTATATCTGATAGACACAAGCGTATTTACTCTGTAGTTATAAAAGAATATGTTGGGTAGAGACCTTCATTTACTATATAGGGGTTCTGTTTACACCACATAGCAAGCAACTTCAATTTAGCCCATAAGAATATACATTGTAAGAAGCTGGTAACATATGTAGGGATGCAAGCACAGGCAAGAAAATTAAAACATATTGTAAACACCCCATTTTTGCTCTTTAATCACAAATAATGTTTAATTTTTCATTTTTTTTTCAATTTTTCTTCTATTTCGCAAAAATAAAAGAAAAAAATTGAAAAATAAAATAAATAGGAGTAATACACCAATTTTGGAAAATGACGATAGAAATAATAATAAAAAATGTTAAATAATTTTTATAATTTTTTGAATTTCAAGGAGGTTCTACCTCGTGGAAACGCTCTTTAATGGAACTTTAGCTTTAGCTGGTCATGACCAAGTAACCACTGGTTTTGCTTGGTGGGTCGGAAATGCATGACTTATCAATTTATCCGGTAAACTATTGGGGGCTCATGTAGCCCATGCTGGATTAATCGTATTCTGGGCACAGCAATGAATCTATTTGAAGTAGCTCATTTTGTACCAGAGAAGCCCATGTATGAACAAGGATTAATTTTACTTCCCCATCTAGCTACTTTAGGTTAAGGAGTAGGGCCTAGTGGGGAAGTTATAGACATCTTTCCATACTTTGTATCGAGAGTACTTCATTTAATTTCCTCAACAGTGTTGGGCTTTGGCGGTATTTATCATGCACTTCTGAGCCCTAAGACTCTTGAAGAATCTTTTCCATTCTTTGGTTATGTATGGAAAGATGGAAATAAAATTATCACAATTTTAGGTATTCGTTTAATTCTAGCCATTAGATTCCATATACCTAATTTTGAACTGTCCTTACTAGCCAATTTTTCTTTTATGAATTTCAATTCTTCTCTTACTTTTATTTTTCATTATCCTGCATGTATACAATCTACATGAATGAATTCGGTAGGCCAAATCATTCTATCACTATTTGAGTAATTTCAAAGTTCATGCAATTTTTTATTTCTATCATATTTCTATTTCTATTAAATCATTAAATAGAATAATTAAATAAAATGAAATAATATAAAAATAAAAAATAAAGAAAATGAAAATTCTATTTCGTTTTTAATTTGATTTTTTTTAGGGTAGAGAAAATACCTCGAGCCAATGTTCAAGTACCAGGAGCTACGGTGCCAAAGTAACTCATGCCATACTCCTAGGAAAAGCTCGAACGACCTTCAACAAAAGGGCACCTGTACCCGAAATCGACACAGGTGGGTAGGTAGAGCATACTTAGGGGCGCAAGACAACTCTCTCTAAGGAACTTAGCAAAATAGCCCCATAACTTCGAGAGAAGGGGTGCCTCCTCACAAAGGGGGTCGCAGTGACCAAGCCCGAACGACCGTTTACCAAAAACACAAGTCTTCACAAAGTCGTAAGACCATGTATGGGGGCTGACACCTGCCCAGTGCTAGAAGGTCAAGGAAGTTTGTGACCTGATGACAGGGGAAATGTATTTTGTCCTTATTTTGTTTGCTTGAAGATAAGAAAATGGTTAAATGTGGGGAGATTTGATAAGTGTTAGAAGACCCTTAATTTTAGTGCTTATTAGTTATAATTTTATATGGATTTTATGTAATTTGTGAAGAAAATGGTATTTATATGATTAAATTTTAATTTCAGGCATCAATGGAGACAAAAGAAAGGTTTAAGGATGATATGAGAAAAGGTGAGGAGAAATTTGGCGAAATATGAAGAAAATTGATTTTCAATTCACCCATGCAGACACCGCTGTTAGATGAAAAAAATGACTAGTAGTTAATTTTTTTTTAACCCTGCCACTAGCACAGCCATGTTGGAGGCCATACTGAACTGGGCAATGAAAAATAATGTGTTCCGAAGTTAACATGGCCGTGCTAACGCCCATGCTAAACCTTGTTTTAATAAGAACTATAAATAGATGGTTTGTTTTATTTAAAAAAAAAAAAAAAACTTTTTTCCTTCTAGCTTTATTCTAGAAACCCTAAGGGAGCTTTATTATAAACTTTAAAAGGAGAATTGTCCGAGCATCATTAGAGATCACAAAACAACAAAGGATTATTCTTTTTATCATGAATCAATTATATTTCTCTAGATTCTCTATTTTATTGAAAACTCTATGGAGGAGTAACTCTTTATATCTTTCATCTTGTGAAACCCTAACTCATGTGCTGAACCATTGATTGATTAATGAATTATTTATATCTTTGCATCTATTCATGTGTTTCCATTGTTCTTGTGATTAATTTATGCGCACAAATTGATTGCATGTTTGATTTTTATTAGATTGAAAGAGGTTTCGTCTAGTCAATTAGATCTTCATGAATAGAGATATTTTACCTAGAGGTAGGAAAACATTGATTTTTTGCAATTTATTGGAATTTGTGAACTTAATGAGATATTGCATAACAGTAGTGAGGGAGAGGTTTCCATTATCTTATGTATGATTAAGAATTGATTAACTCGAGGGAGTAATTGATTTTACTTGAGAATTCCTGCAGTGTAAAGTGTAAATTGATTCGTTAATCGATATCTTACTTTGAGAAATTAAGGGTTAAGATGGAACAAGATGAGGAGTATATTTTGTGATTGAATACACTTTTTATACAATATCATTCAATTCTAAGGTTACTAGGAATTGTTAGTTATTAATTTAATTCATAATTCCAACATCATAAATTAGACTAAATAGTAGAGAAAGGTAATACCGATACTTGTTTTCTAGATCCTAGAGGACAACAACTATTAAGTCTATACTATAATTAATAGTACACTGCCTAGCTCGATAGTAGATTTTATTAGTTATAAATTTAAAACTTAAATGATTGGTTAGATTCAAGCGACACACTAATGCTCATTTTCTCGAAAAGAAGTAGTGGTAGGAAATACTTTACTCCACCCTTTTGTATATTTCAAACAAACTTAATATGTTTAAACTGATACTATTTCTTTTTACTTTGAAATTTCTCTTGGTGTTTGCAGTGACACTTGTTTGAATCATTGAAGGTTGGGATTTAAGGTTGTCTTGATACAAATATTCTAATTCGGTGATAAGTTGTGATGTGTATGTGTTGCTTAAGTTGCTATGTTTTTATTGGGGGTTGCTTTCTTTATTTCAACTAAGTGTGTGGGATTTGAATTAAAATTGTATAGAGTGTATGAGATTTCAATGTTTTTTTGTTTTTGCAAAGTAAAAATGAATACATTATATGTATTTTAACTATCTTATTTTTATAATTAATTTAAAAAAACCCTATTTTAATAATTACTTCAAAAAATTGTCCAATATTCGTAAAAAAAAAAAAAAAATCCTTACGATGGTAGCACTAAATACAAGATACTTCGAGAGATTAAATCGGGTCGTGGGCACGTGAACATGGAGGATAATTTAACATATAATATAACGCATTGGTAATATTTAAATCGGGAAATATGAATTTGCCTACGCAAGATATTCCTTTGCTATTCGAGATACATGTGTTGAGGCATCTGAAGGATCTGTGTTTGTAGGTAGCGTATATGTTACTATATTCGAAAATAACTTATATTAAAATAGGTTTAGCGGCAAATTTCATACGTAATTTTCAAATTATTTTACAATTAACAGTCTAAACTTTTTAAATATCAATCATAATACTCAAATCATCTTTTAAGTATTTGTTCATATTACTTCTCCAAAAATGTTAGATTATGTGATATTTTAAATGAACCACTATGTGATATGTATTGTCTTCCTTTAAAAAAAAAAAAAAACTTAAAAGCCAAATAATCATCAAACTAGGCTTATGTGATATATCTAGGAGCAAAGCACATTTTACATACATGTGTTTTTAATCTGTATATGCTATATTATTTAGCTAGATACATGTTACCAATCACCATATATATGTATATGTGTGTACACATGTCATGGTCTATGACAACAATGAAAATATGGAGGGATCAACTTGGGCTTAATGTATAGTGAGTGATACAAGTAAGGTAGTTTGATATTGGGGCATGAGCACTCTGAAGATGGGTTTAGCTACTCGCGAGCAAACTAGTCAAGAGCTATATCTCTTTCTTGATGATAACCAAGGCAGATCAAAATCAGTTAATAAAGTTGGTCCTTATGGCAAAACCGATGAGGCACCCCTATTGACGGATGAGCTTGAAATAGTCTTGAGTAAAAAACAAGAAGAGAAGGCTAGCTTGTCATCCAAAAATGAGTAAAATGTATGAGATAAATGATGGTCGAGCGTCACACAGGAACTCTAGGAGGGAGAATGTAATGCATGAAAGTTTTAATTATTTATTTACTTATGTAATATAGGTATTATCATAAAGAGTTAAGGACAATGGTGGAATTTTATAAAATTTCGAGGGGCAATTTGATCATTTCACACGAAGAATATAAAAGCTACAGAGTTAACCTAGAGACCCTTTTGATTGTTTTTCGCAGTAAAACTTTAAAAGAAAAGGAGAGACACTCTTGATAGAAACCTTAGAGATAAGAGGAAAAGGGGTAATCAAACTCCAAAGACAAAAGAGTAAGGAATTCCATACTAAAGTCAAATTAGGATTTGTACAATTTGTAGTTATGAACATCATTTGTTCATACAGAAAATGAGGTGCGTGAAGGAACATACGAGAACGGAGAATTGACGATCTGAGATTTGTGACTTGTGGAATTTGAAGTAAGTATGCAAATCTATGTAATTTAAATACAATTACGAATTCTAGAAACTTAGTTAAGCTTAAGCATAAAGGGAATCAAGTTTATGAGAAATTGGAGTAAAATAATAGGGTTTGTGGAGATTATTGAGAGATATACAACCTCCTAACACAGTCATGTTTCGACCGTATTAAAATGGAAAGGTGCATCGAGAGATACATGGCCTCCCAATACAGTCGTGTTTCAACCGTGTTAAGTTAACAGTAACAAGACCTCCCAACATGGTCGTGTTTAGATCGTGTTGAGTGTGAAAGATGCACTAAGAGATATATTGATAGGAATCAAAATCCTACAAGACCTATCATTAGAGTAAGAGTCAAAGGATTTCAAATCCTGGCGATGATAGTCCTTTTTTAGCAAATCGACTCTGGAATTATTTATATACTAACATCTTTTCTATTACTCTTGTATTATGTATTCCAATAGGCACATTTATCAAGCTTTATAGGGTGATGGACAAACTCACTAAGACTCAGCTTGTGGGTTATCCATGAACCGACTTAAACTGAAGATGAGTTGGACCGATGAATTGATTTAAAGAATCGCCTTGTGAAGACTATTTTTGTATTTTGTTATTTTTCTTTAAACTATTTATTTTGTAAGCCTTTTGGGACATTTTATTTGGTTGTATTTTATGGATTTAGGATTGGCCACCCTTTAGTAGCATAGTTGTAATTGTTTAGACATTTCAATCCTAATTAGAGCAAGTATAAATACTTGCTAACTAGGGTTTTTGAGGGACTTTTGATAATTTTTAGAAAAAAAAAAAAAACACTTCATGTGTTGAGGGTTAGGGTTTCCTAATTCCAATTTACTCTTATCAATTTCAATCCCAAAATTGAGATTGTGGCGAGTGGCTTCAAAGTGAATTATGAGTAATATCAATTCTCTTTATTGCAATTTTCCTTTTCATTACTGGTGAGTTATATCTAGGGTTGAATTGGATTGTTCTTGGTCAGATTTTGATTGCATTTGTAATCATCTATTATGTTATAAGATTGATTGGTTTTAGCACTTATTATTACCATCAATTTTTGCTTCATTTTGTGACGTGAGTTGGTCATTGTTGGGAAGGAGGATCACGGTTTGATCTTGTTGTTTTTGTGTAGTAATCTCATGGGAATTTTAGTATATTTAGTTATTTCAATTGAGGAATTCATCATTTGTGAATTTTATTATCTTAGAATATAGCATTTGGATCATATTTGTGATTTAGGGTTCACGCAACTTTAGGACCTTAGAACTAGATTGATCTTGTCATCTTAGGAATTGTAATTCGATTTGATTGCATGTGCTTAAACCCCCTTTTAGGCACATCATCTTTTGGTATCAGAGCTATCAAACTTGGATACTTAAGATTGATCACATCCTAGTTGAAGAATTAGTTACAAGTATTGAGGATTTGTGCTATTCGATTAACTAGTTTGATTGACATTGTGTGTTTGTCTTTCAAATTGGTTTTGCATGTGCTTATACTTGGTTTTAGGCACATCATATATAGCCTCTTAACATGGTAGTGTTTTGACTGTGTTGAGTCAAGGATAATACGGCCTCCTAACACGGTCGTGTTCCAATTGTGTTAAAACCAAGTTTTACACTGAAAGATACACGACCCTTAACACGGTCGTGCTTCAACTTGTGTTGAGTAACACGATCCCCAATATGACCGTGTTGAATAAAGTATAAAGTAATTATCTATTTATTTAACTTCAAATTAAACTAATTTCCATGCAATCTAGATAACTAGTAATGCCTTAAAGAAATTAAATGAATAAGATTAAGAAAATTAAGAATGAAATTAATCTAAGATTGAATACTAAGAATAGCATGTTGATGTATACAAATCTTCAATTAGATTAGGTGATACGAACCACGCCAACCCGTGACGAAACCCAATACCAATACGTTCGGAAAATTCGTTGCCTAAGACGCCCAAACACCTAAAGTGGAAACCGTGACCCGTTGTCTATAAGCAAGACAAGAACCTTGGTATAAAAATGAAGACGCCACAATCGGGATGAAAGACTGATTGATAAGTCGGGATGAACGCCACGGAAATCAATCCGATAAGTTCGAATTAGTTCTTGAAGAACCAAGAGAGGTGCCTCTCAAAAGTGTTTAATGTTCAAAGATGTATATCCTTAGTTGTTCTAAACCCTAGGAGCTTTTATACTAGGGTTACAATTCGTGTAAAAACAAGTCCAAAACGACGTAGTTTAGTTAAGTGACATAAAAACGCAAAACAGAACAAGCTGGCCGACAAGGGATACACGGCCGTGTACACAACCGTGTACTTTGGCCGTGTACTTTTCTGTGCAACTTCTGGTAACATACACGCCCGTGTACTTTGGCCGTGTATCTTTCTGTGCAACTTCTGGCAACATACACGCCCGTGTACTTTAGCCGTGTATCTGTCTGTGGATTTGCTTGACTCCATACACGGTCGTGCCTTGAAAATACACGCCCTCTTCAACCCGTGTCCAGTATAACTTGTACAAAAGCAAGGGTCTTCCAATGGTTGTTCCAATCCGTTCCAACTTCATGATTGCTCCAATCTTTTCCGGCTTCATGGACAACCTTTATCAACTCGTTGAGTGCTTCCTTGAATCGTTTTGCTCGATTTCTTATGATCGGTCCAGGCAGCACTTCAAGAGGATCCACATTTCTTCTTCCGGCTTGGCTCTTATCCCAGATCTCATCATTCCCCTCCTCTTGAAAAGGATTTGTCCTCAAATCATTTCCTGCATCAAATGGACTCAGATCAGTAACATTAAACGTGACAGTTACTGGATACTTACCCGATAAATCTTTCTTGTATGCTATATCATGGATGTATTCAAGAATTTGAATTGGTCCATCGCCTCTAGGAAGTAATTTAGATCTACGCTGTACGGGAATCTGCTCTTTGCGCATGTGAACCCAAATCCAATCTCCAGGTTCAAAAACAGCTTGTTGACAACCCTTGTTGGCTTGTTTCACATACTGCTCCGCTCTTCGCTCAATATTTAGCTTTCTTACGAAATTTGTCTTAAAATCAGCATCAAAACTCACAGATTTGTTAAGTGGCAATGGCAATAAATAAATAGGAACCAATGGGTTAAAACCATACACAATCTCAAATGGTAAACAATGAATAATGCTATTTAAAGCCCTATTACATGCAAACTCCACAAATGGTAGGCAATCCTTCCAAGTCCTAATGTTCTTCTCTATGATTGCCCCTAACAATTGAATTAAAGTCCGTTAACCACATCAATTTGCCCATCAGTTTTTGGGTGACAGATAATCGAAAACATTCGTTTAGTTCCCAACTTTTCCCACAATACTCTCCAGAAATGACTAAAAAATTTCTCACCTCGATCATTAACAATGCTTCTAGGTATACCATGCGGACGCATTACCTTTCTAAAGAACAAATCAACAATGTATATAGCATCATCAGTTTTATGACAAGGAAAGAAATGAACCATTTTAGAATTCCTATCCACAACCACAAAAATAGAATCTCGACCATGCCTTGGCCTAAATAATCCTAACACAAAATCTATGGAAATGTCTATCCAAGGCTCATGAGGAATGACACTATACTCATATAACCATTCTAAGAAGTCATCTAAACAAGGAATGGTATGACGATACTTTACCGTGATGTTGTTGCTGGCGCGGCAGTCAACACACATCCTCCATGTCCTATCCTTCTTAGGCACCAAAATCACAGGCACTGCACATGGACTCATGCTCTCTCTCACGTACCCCTTCTCCATTAATTCATCGACCTGCCTTTGGAGTTCCTTTGTCTCCTCCAGATTGCTCCTGTAAGCTGGCTTGCTTGGAATCGATGCTCTGGGTACAAGATCAATCTGGTGCTCAATACCACGAATAGGTGGTAATCCTTTTGGAATCTCCTCAGGAAAGACATCTTCAAAGTCCTGTACAAGAGATACAACCACACTAGGCAAAGAGTTAGATAATTCGTTAGTAGTCAAACATGTTTCTTTAAAAACCAGCAACAACATAGGTTGCCTCATCACTAACGCTCTCCTTACTACACTCGCTCTTGCCACACAACTCTCCTTTTGCAAGGCTGCCCTCTCCTTTTCACTCACCACCAAAGTTGATTCCCCTTCAACTTAGCCTCTCACACTCTTTCCAGCCTTCCTCTCCTTTTCCTTTTGATCTTGACTTTTATATTCCTTTTTCTTCTCATTGTCTTTTGCTCTCTCACTCTCACTCTGCTTTTCACTCACCTTATGTTTTGCAAAAGACTGTTGTAGCTGCAATTGATCCTCATACACCTGGTCAGGTGTTAACGGTTTAAGATTAAAGCTTTTCCCTTGGTGAACAAGCGTATACTTGTTAGAAAAGCCATCATGAACAGCCTTCCTATCAAATTGCCATGGCCTCCCCAACAACACATGACATGCTTGCATTGGCACTACATCGCATAACACCTCATCCTCATATCTACCAATGCGAAAACCAATCAAGGCTCGCTTACTCACCTTAGTCTCACCACTATCATTCAACCACTGCAATTTATATGGACTAGGGCGTCTAACAGTTTTGAGCCCCAGCCTCTCAACAATAAAATTGCTAACTACATTGGTGCGACTTCCCCCATCAATAATCAAACTACAAATGTGATCTCCTAGATAACATCTAGTATGAAATATATTCTCTCTTTTCCTATCTCCTCTATCTTCCCAATCTTTAGTCACTCTGTTCCGACCACTATAACCTCTATAATTCCCAACAGAAGGCTCATAAAAATCATCATTCGACATTTTATCTCCATTACTCGATACTCTCCTAGAACAACTCTCCCTCTTACGCCCTTGGAATATGTTTGTGGATTGCTCTAGTTTTTGCTCTACCGTCTCATGAATTTTTTCCATTCCCTCTTGGAACATCCTCTCCATTTCTCCCCTCATCACCTCAATTACTAACCTAGCATCAAACCTTCCCCTCTCACCTTTAGGAGAATGTTGTCTCAACATAGTTCCTGCAGAAAAGATTAGTACAACACAAATATATATATGATCAAACCTCACGATACACTCCCTTACGTGTTTCGCTCAAATGATGATATCACACAGTCACTCGTATATTCTCACAAACAACGATGATATCACTCACCAATTTCCTCTTCTCAATTCTCTTGGAACTAACCCGAACTACACCAATTTCCTTCCGTAGAATTCAAAACCAACTCTAGGGTTCGTAAAATTTTCCTCTATTTTTCTATCCGAATTTTTTTTTGTCTCTGTTTTTTTTTTTTTTGGCTTTTGATCACATTTCTCTTTTCTTTTCCCTTCTTTTTTTTTGTCGTGATTTTTACTTTTTTTTTTTTTTACAATCGACTAGTAAATACTACACTATCAAAAGACAATTAATATTGTAGAATTGAATGCTAACAATGGATATGAACGATTGGAGTTAGGGTTTTTGATATTACCTTCCTCAACCGAACTTGATGTTTTGACAAACCTAGGCTCTGATACCAAACTGATACGAACCACGCCAACCCGTAACGAAACCCAATACCAATACGTTCGGAAAATTCGTTGCCTAAGACGCCCAAACACCTAAAGTGGAAACCGCGACCCGTTGTCTATAAGCGAGAAAAGAACCTTGGTATAAAAATGAAGATGCCACAATCGGGATGAAAGACCGATTGATAAGTCGGGATGAACGCCACGGAAATCAATCCGATAAGTTCGAATTAGTTCTTGAAGAACCAAGAGAGGTGCCTCTCAAAAGTGTTTAATGTTCAAAGATGTATATCCTTAGTTGTTCTAAACCCTAGGAGCTTTTATACTAGGGTTACAATTCGTGTAAAAACAAGTCCAAAACGACGTAGTTTAGTTAAGTGACATAAAAACGCGAAACAGAACAAGCTGGCCGACAGGGGATACACGGCCGTGTACACAACCGTGTACTTTGGCCATGTACTTTTCTGTGCAACTTCTGGCAACATACACGCCTGTTTACTTTGGTCGTGTATCTTTCTGTGCAACTTCTGGCAACATACACGCCCGTGTACTTTGGCCGTGTATCTTTCTGTGTAACTTCTAGCAACATACACGCCCGTGTGCTTTAGCCGTGTATCTGTCTGTGGATTTGCTTGACTCCATACACGGTCGTGCCTTGAAAATACACGCCCTCTTCAACTCGTGTCCAGTATAACTTGTACAAAAGCAAGGGTCTTCCAATGGTTGTTCCAATCCGTTCCAACTTCATGATTGCTCCAATCCTTTCCGGCTTCATGGATAACCTTTATCAACTCATTAAGTGCTTCCTTGAATCGTTTTGCTCGATTTCTTATGATCGGTCCAGGCGGCACTTCAAGAGAATCCACATTTCTTCTTCCGGCTTGGCTTTTATCCCGGATCTCATCATTAGGTCCAAGACTAAGAAGTACTTAAGGCTAGGATTCAAGGTATGTGTAACTTATGTGGTGTTCTGTGTTTGTTTAAGTTAGTATATGTGTTGAAATTGATTAAGTTGAATGATTTGGCTTAAGTGTTTAAGTGGTATGTTGTATGTGCTTAGCTCGACTTAGGGGCCCGTAGTGATAAATCCCTATGGAGTATCCCAATGATCCTTATATGACGTTGTCCCTAATGAAGTCGTGCTTGAAAATAATATAGGCTGAATGTTAATTAAGTGGTTAAGTATACGTAGGTGTGGGGCTTGTAGTGGCAGTTCCCATCACCAGGTTTAAGTATATATGGGTGTGGGGCCCATAGTGGCAGTTCCCATCACTAAGTTTAAGGTTTAAGTAGACATAGGTGTGAGACCTGTAGTGGCAGTTCCCATCACCTAGTAGTAGTTCCTATCACCAGGTTTAAGGTTTAAGTATACATAGGTATGGGGCTTATAGTAGCAGTTCCCATCACTAAGTTTAAGGATTAAGGGATCATGGGCATAGGGCCTGTAGTGGTAATTCTCATCACTAAGTTATGCTCTAATGTGTTAAGTATGGTAAGGGGGTCATGAGTACCCCATTGTTTGCTTATGGACATAAATTATATTATGAAATAGTTGTCTGTGTTTAAGTTTTGCATGATGTATGTGATACTTGTTTATGTTTGTTCATGCGTATGTGTTTGTGTTATACATATTAGGCATCTCACCCTTTAGGGAATCATTTTTAGATGTAGGTGTTAAGGGAGATGAAAACCAAGAAGATAACTTGAGTTTAGGTGAACTATAGAGAGAGGAAGATGAAGATTACCATTATTATTATGGTAATTAGGTTTTGAGATAATTATGTTATTGGACTGTGATAGACATTGTTTTTTGAAAATGTTATTTTTGGTGTTTAAAGACTTTCATTGCATTAAATGTTTGATATGGTTTAAGTTATCATTGAAATTTGGAGAATGTCTAAAATGTTTTTATATAGAAGTTACATGCTAAAATATATCAGAGTTGTTTTAAAGCCTTAACGTGTTCTTGTGAAATAAGGACACGTAGCGAGTAGTAGCGCAGCTTGGGTTTTGAGGCGTTACAAAGAACCTCCTATCCTGTGATATGTGGGTGTGCATGGTTGAGTGTGTTGTTTTAAAGCCTTAATGTGTTCTTGTGAAATAAAGACACGTAGTGTGCAGTAGCGCAACTTAGGTTTCGGGGTGTTACAGAGAACTTCCTATCTAGTGATATGTGGGTGTGCATGGTTGAGTGTGTTCGTACGTGTGTGTGAATCTATCTTTGTTGGTATGTTTTTATGTGTGTGTGATATGTGTATGTGTATGTGTACTTAGATAATATCATCCGAAATAAAGTGTATCAATATAGATTTAAAATGATCATTTTATTCCTTTCTACTAAACATGCTATTAGAATCAAGTGTTTGATTATGCCTTTTTGTTGAATTTTAAGTAGGTATTTGAAAATTTTTAAATAAGCTAGATGCAATCTGATATAACGTGATTTATTTTAGCTAAAACTGGCTAACCATTAAGTCATAGAGGGCGCTCCAAATCTAATTCTCATGTTGGGCATAACAAGAAGAAATTCAATAAAAACATCACCAATATTGTGTTTGTTTCAGCAAAATGTCTTGCGATATTGTTTTTCAAATTTACTTGTAATATATAATCTCACATGCTGGCATAACTTGTAGGGCCACGCCCCCAAAAGTCAAGGTGGTATATGTGGTTATGGTATTTCTGGTGCTAAATTGCTAAGCTGGCACACAAATGGAAAGTGTGAACGTAGATCTGCGAGAAACAAGTTGACAGTAGTACGACTCAATCTCCCAGTCTCCAAACGCGATCCTGCGTGCCACTAACTCACAACATCCCTACTCCCAAGTTAAGCGGTCACCACTCACCAGTCACCCTGCATGGTCATCTTATTCATCTAGATTCAATTTCAATGGTACGAGGGAAAGAAACATGTATGAAGAATTGAGGAGGAAAGCGTTAGGAAGAAAACAGCCATGAGAGAATGAAGTAGCGGAGTGTCAAGTCTCATTAAAGATAATAAAAGATATCATATAAAATCACTAATATATTTATAAAAAATAATATTAAATAAAAAATGGTGAAGGAGGGAATAGAATTGGAAGCCTAAAACTTTTTTCATTTTCCCTCTCATTTTGTTCCAATTTGGAAGAGAATGAAAATCTTGGAAGCCATTGAATTATTTCTTCCCCTTTTTGATTCACATCCATTTCCACCATCCATCAAATAATGGAATTTGAAAATTTTCTGTTTCCTAATTTCCTTTTCACTCTTTTTTTTTTCCACTTTTTCCCTTACCAAAGAAAGGATTGAGGTTTATGTATTTTAAAGTCGTAGAAAAAAAATAAAATAGTTATTTATATAACATCATCTATTCCCTTGTTTACTGCATTTTTTTGGATTCTATCCAACCCTTCAGGTTCATCCATGCATTCATTAGTCATGTGTGATCTATCTAATAAATTTGAGACATGTAGTGTATTCGACTTCATATGTAAGCTCCATTTTTATATATATAATCTTCTATATCCAATGTGTCAAAGACTAATGGAAGGACTATTCATAAAATACACAATCTAAAGACCATAAAACTTTTACTCCCACCACAATTTTTACATCCAGTGTAGCCAACATACTCATCACATCATGCACCAACTACGCATGGTGAGACAAAGGTCACATCCACCATGGTGGCAACTAACGTATGAAAGGCATTTGAAGGCTAGGCTTTTATAGAAAAAGAAGGATGTTTTGGCTATTCAATTACCATTATTAAACTTATATATTATCAATTTTGTAAAGTACAATATTATTAGCAAACAAGTATCTGTCCTACGTGTAAGATTTAAATAGAGTGGTATAATAAAATTTTTAATACAACATAATGATTCAAACAAATTATAATATGATTGATGAATGAAGATAGAAAAAAAAAAAGTAATTAAGAAAAAACAAAACTGTTAAAACGATTTTATACTTAGCTATGGATTGTGAAAATTTCAAAATCTTAAAAAAAAATGCCAAATGGAGTAATGGAAGAATATTGCTACACTACAGTTATTTTCATAGTAGGAAAAATAAAAAGGAAAAACTTGGCATCTAATTTCATCTTTTTTTTTCCTTTTTTGTTTCTATATGCAATATAGTATGTGACAAATAAGATTGAACATAGTAATTGCATAAAGCAAAACATTTAAATTACGAAGAGTGAAAAGGTAAAATTTGAGGAAAAATAAAATTGTTAGAACAATTACATACATAAAACAGTTTTTTGGATTCAATTATAGGAAGGAAGAGAGGGCAGGAAGATAGGAGATAGAGAGAGCAAACTGATTAACCATCACTTCCTACTTTTATATCATTAGAGCTATAAGGAATAATTAACAAGGATTTAATTAAGAGGTGATGATGAAGTAGAGTTTGATCAAACCATTAATCCAAACATATAATCTAATTGTTTTTGTTATATATGTATATTTCATTATAATTTCATGGATTTATTTAGACATGTATTCATATAATTGTGTTTCTTATTTCCATTCAAATTTAAGTGGGTTTGATTAAGTTTTGATTTATTTGAGTATATGAATTTGTAGAATTTTATATTATATATATATAACTAAATATAAATAATATTTATAAAATTTGATGATCCTGATTTCACTTTATTCATCCTTAATTTGACCATTCAACTCTTGATTTTTAGCCATGTCCAGGTCAAAGTCCAATCCGGCGTGGCTAACTCGATTGAAGCCATTGAACTTTTGCATATACTCAAATAGGTCCCTAAACTTTTTGAATGTAAGAAATTGAAAAATTTTATCCACAAATATCTCTAATTGAGATTCAAACTTGATAATTATTAGTCCAAAAAGTTAAGTAAGTAATTAATACTATATATGGTAAGCCTAAATATAAGAAATCAAAGCTCAAGTGTAAATATATTAGGGATCTCATAAGCAAAGTTTGTCAGTTCGTCACAGTGAGGAAATTCAAGGGTTTTATTGCAAGTAAAAGAATTTGGAAATGTTTAATTGGAGAACGAGATAGTCTGAGCTAGGGACTCATATTCATGTATTTTACCATAAATAAATAGAATAACGAGGACAAGTGAAAGACTACTTCCGACACCGACACCGACAACGACACCCATAGTACCACGAAAACCTCGTTGCACGGATCTGCTGTAATAAGCCGCCGCCAGGTATGTTAACTGTTAAATGTCAAAGATGGATTGGAGGTGATTCTGTCTTATTTATTCAACAGGACCCTTTGAATAAGTGTTTTTTTTTTTTTTTTTACATTATACAAGATAACAAATAAAAAAGGAAATCGTTAAAAGAATTTAGAGTTTTGAATAATTTTGTAAACAAGTTTGTACAACTTAGACTAATTCACCTAACATTAGACTGAATTTTAGTAAAAGAAAATGCTTCGCAGAAATTTAAAAAGAGACGACAGTAGTATTGTATTGTAATAGCATTTTGCAATAACTTCATGTAGGAGGGTGAATATAATCTCTGCTCCTTCATTATACTAAGAAATATGACAATATTTGGATAAGGGGAGCTCCCTCTATGCTGGTGGGCGAATTTTAGTATGTGTTATGATATTTTCAATTTCAGTATTACTACCAAATAAATTTCCTAAATAGAATAACAAAACGGGATTACATTAACTAGATACCAGCCGGATTATTATCTGGATGAAAGCAGATATTCTCTTTAATGTATATAATCTGCTACATCTTGGAAGCTAATATTCATATACAAGTTCATCATCAGCAAGTGTTTTATGATGATAATCTACTTTAGGAATTTATTTTGGTAACTATTGGAGGATACTGAGGAGTGAGAATGCCTTTTAAATTAAGACTTAAATTCCTATTGGGAAAAAAAATTAGGAAGAATTGTAATTTCATCCTCAAAAACTATTGACTAGGTACTAGACAGTATACATCCTCCTAAATCATTGTCATGGTTTTCTAATAGTGTCGTCAAATGATTCTTAATTAGTGACTCTTTTAAAGCTCTTCAAATTTGGAGAGAGATTATGGAATCACCTTACATGTGACTTGAAATTATAAATCCTATCTCCGAATTAAACTTAGCTCGACATTCATTGGATGATATAGTGTACTGTGTGGTGGTCCTTTTGCAATTCATTTTGGTAAATTCCAGGTTATTATAGTTGTTGTATGTAAAATGACAACAACAAAGGCTTTTCAGCTATGCGAAAAATTCAAATGCAAAACAATCTTTCCAACACCAAAAGGAAAAACAGAGAAAAACCGACACCTTTTATGCTTAAGTCTGAGAAAACACACCACAAAAAGAGGATGCAAGTTCGCAAAATCCAAGTTTATCACAAAGATGAAAGACAATATAGTGGAAGTACAACCTCGGTTTCCTCAGGAAAATGTTGTTTCCATCTTGATGCAGCTCAATGACCTCAGTAAAGGAAAATGAAAATGGATAAACAAGTCTCTTTTCGCTTTTGCTTCTTCTTCTAACTTTCTCATCTATGCTCTTTTCTATATCATTTGCTGTGTCTTTGTCTCGTTCCCAGCATATATATTGCTTTATGTAAGATTGGAAATCCTTATTAATGGCAGTATTGAGTTTGTGAGTATGTTTGGTTAGAAAGTCCAGGACCCTTTTTCCCACTGGGAAGAGTCCTGCTTTGCTTGGCAGTATGAAGAGCTTTATATAGCTCCTAAAAGTGGTCCATGACCGACAGTTTCTCAAGAAGGGCAAGACCGTATTATTAAATTGTGTCCGGACACTGGATTAAAGAAAATAGAAAAAATGATAAAGAAACTTATATATTATACAAAAAAAAGAGATATAAAAAATGATTTTACTTTTTTTTTTTTATTTTACATCTAACAAAATTTCTGATACCCATTAGCATTTCCCTTTTAAAACAATGCAAACTCACGTTGAAGAAGCTAGATCTTTCTAAAATTTCTTAATCGATTTTTAAAATTTTATTATGAAACATAAAATTGAATTCTTATGTTAATTTTACCTTTCAAATTATTCTTTCGGCTTTTTGGCTCGCCTTTTCCATTATTTTATGTTGTTTTCGAATCATATGTTTACCAACTCCATTCCCCAAGTACCATCTTTTCACAAGCATATGTCCAAAGGTAATCGACCACTACAATTTACCTTGTTATTTTTAAACAAATTTAGAATGCTACACAACCAATCGCCATCAGTAGGTGGAGAGTTAGAAAGGGACTAACTTTTTCTTTCTTTCTTTCTTTCTTTCTTTCTTTCTTTCTTTTTTAATCAAAGCAAATGGAACACAGACATTATGCAATGATCTCAGTAGATCGCAATTGAATTTGGCAAAAAATAAATAAATAAAGAAAGAAAGAAAAGCCTCGTTATATGCATCATAACTCATCTAAAAAAGAGCCTGAATTGCTATGGGATGGCCACGCCTACAGGGTACAGGTAACCATGGTCCATGGTTGTATTTCCTATTTTTTTTAGATTATTTTTTATTTTTAATATTTATTTGAATTTAAAAATTTTACTAAATGTAAAATAAACCATACTTTTAACACTCTTTCCAAGCACTGAATAAAATATTAAAAGATACAGAAATTCAAAAAGAAATGATAATTAATTAATGGTAAATGGTTATGCAGAAGTCTATATACATTTTTTTTTTTAATTTTGAGAATGTAAATATGGAAAAAAAGGGTAGGTCAAAAAAAAGACAAACCACAAAATGGTGGGGCATTACTTGCGTGGACTAATTGTACATAAACCATAATAGTCCATTCAGCCTTTGAATCTCAACAACATTGGGGTTTGGTATACCAATTCTTAATTATTAAAACACAAAAACTAATACATATGACTATGGCAGTTTGGCTCTATATATACAAGTAAATGCTCACATATTTACTATATTGTATATATAATGAAAATAAAAATGAAATTTTCTATATCTAAAAATCAGATTCAAAATTGTCAATGCTGTGTAGTTTTAAGTTTTTAACTTTGTTTTATATGGATTTTCTTTTTAACTTTTATTACTTATGCTACCTTTAATTAACTGAAAAAATTAAAATGGCTATTAGAGTGATAAATATGTATATTTAAAAAAAATAATGATACCTTTGAGTTTTGATTGAAATACTATGTTTTTCTCTTTTTGTTAAGTTTCCTTAAAAAAAATCATAAGTAAATAAGAAAAATACAAAAAAAAAAAATGCTCTTTCACCTACTCACCAACCAACCCCCCATCCTCCACACCTTAACAGATGTCGTGTCGTAATGGTCAAGAAAATAAGTTTCACAATTTCAATATTGTTTAGGTGTTGTTTGAATTGTGTGTAATATAAATAGAATATACAATACAAACATATGCTGATATATATGCAATGAGTAGTGGTAGTTATATTGATATTTTAAATATGAAATAGCATTGAATTTACTTTTTTTTTAAAAAAAAAAATAAGTATAGATTTTTTAAGATAATACTTGCTTGTTATATAGCTCGACCATTAACTTTTTTATTAAAATTTTATTTTGTTAGTTATTATCCATAGGAAATGCATTTGAAAGAAAATTATTATTATTATTAAGTGCTTTCAGTGCTTTTTTCTTTTTAATTAAAGTAATTAATCAAGGGGTATGCATATTCTCTCCCAACTTTCACACAAAAATGATTCCCAATACATAAAAAAGAAAAGAGTTATGACAGATAGTGCCAAATAAATTATTATTCAAAATTTGTTATTCTTTGTTACACTTTATCACATTTATTGTACAATACTAATATTTTCGCGAAGAATAATAAACCTTTTAATTCAGGAAAAGAAAAATGCTAAATATCCTAAATGATGCCAAAGATGTGTTGAGCAATTCTCAATAGGATGGATCCACTTTATGTGTTTGTTTTGGATTTACTTTATGAGAATATATAGAAAAGAAGAAAGTTTGAAACAATACTATGTATATATATTTTTAAAATTTTACACTGTATTAAGTATTTAAATATCTTATAATATTATTGTGTTGGTAATTTTATTATTTTATTCTCAACTATTAATTATACACTATAACATCTTTAGGGATAAATTTTAAAAAATTAAATGTAAAAGATTGATTTTCCATGACTAAGAGTGCAAAAAAAAAAAAAGAAAGTGGAAAACAGATCCATTCGGAGTATATCCAGGAAATACCTGAGTATAGACATATAATCAATACAAATTCCTACCATAATGCCGAAAAGTGGTCCCCCCACCAGTTCTCTACCAACCTCCGCCACCAACTTTCTTTACGTTCTTTTTTTCAGACATTTTGTCTTTCGCGTGTAAATCCATCCTCGTCAATTTGCATTGCGGCAATGCAAACGCTTTTGAAGCGAGTGGGGAACACGTGGAAATGTGTCCAAGAAGTCACATATAATCAGACGCTTTAACACCAGTATGGGAGGATCTTACAGGACGAAAATGCACGCGTCACGATGGTATCACCGCATCCAATATATTTAGAAAGATTGAATCGGGTCATGTCATGCGGAATGTGCAAATGTTGGGTAATTTAAGGTTGGTACTTTTTAAAAATAATTATTAAAATAATTTTTTATAAAATTATTATAAAAATAAAAAATTAAAGATATAAACACATAGTAAATTTAAAGAATACAAAAGCAATACAAATCTATTGCCAAACTAAGACATTAATATTCAAACATACTTAAACCTCAACACCTAGCAATCGAAATAAGTATTGATGCAAATACCAATTTCGTAGAAAAATTATATGGAAAACCTCAAATATAGTAAGTTTATCTTAAATATACAAAAGTGCAAAGTAAATTTAAAAATAAAAGTCTATCTCCCATTATTCCTCATCGAGAAAAAGCGTGTAATTCGTGATGTGGTGTGCTATTTACATCCTTAACCATCTCCGTGAGAAGGAGCATATAATTCTTGTGTCGAGTATTGCTGGGTAGGTGTCTCATCGAAGTTTCGAGGAAGTATTGGACTTCACTAACTAAAACTTTCAACATGTTATAAGTCATGGCATATTTTTTTGTGGAATTGGTGGAGTAGAGGTAAAATAACCTTGATACTCAGGAGGAGGGGTCTCAAATGAGCTAGAGTTGGGTGCTAAACTGCCAACCATGTACTCGATCATGTAATTGCTACTATGTGGCTCTGAGTGTAAAGTCAAGACAAGTGTAACATTAACATATGCTCTCGGTGGTGCAAGATACCTTAGTAAGTCATGTACATCCACCTACTATCAACCTTGGTTGAGCGTCCGCTTGAGTCCTTTGACTTTGGTCCTACCCCCTCGATGAGGTGGTGTAATCTACTTATCCTAAACTTACTGTTGATTAGTTGTTACATCAAGGTCCTCATGCTGATGCTAATGGTAAGGTCTATGGAACAACCAAACCCTGTTATGATCTTCTAAAAGTTGCATCCCACTCTTAGCGAAAGATATAGCTTCTGTGTGATTAGGAGATAGTTTGATTCTTTCAAATATATCAACTTTGATAGAAAGATGTATAGAAGAGTGTTGGTATAAGTTTAGTTATTAAGCTACCAATCAGACTTAGATAATCAACTTACCAATTGGCAAAGCGTGGCTCCAGTACGCCCTACATAGCACCTACTTATTCATCTGTACAATGTAATATACCTCGAATTGACTCTGAACATACCCCTTATTTGCACTAAGCGAGCATGGTGCTCATTTCACATGGCAATGTACAGGGCACGTAGGCTAAGTTAGTTAGTATCCATCCTCCCCCCAAATCAACATCATGTAACCTTACCTCTATGTTAACTAAGTGTGGAATCATCTAGTAATCACCAAAATGGCAGATGGCACAATCCAGGGAGTAGAACTTAATAATATGAAAGCATATAAGTGGAACTCTAGTTGTCCAAATGCGCCTATCAACTCTACAAAAGGGGGGGAGGATTGAATTGGTCTCCTTAGGATATGGCTACCACACGACCTATTATATAATATGTAAGAGTTAATGTTAAGGCAATATATATTGAAATATTAGAATAATTTAACAATACACTTGTAATACTTGGTGCTATGTTTGCCGGTTGAAGGCATCATAGTAGAAGGACATTACACGAGTGAAGTGATGTCGAGTATCTTAGTCCATCCTCCATTAAGTAGCCAAAGGTCTCTCATCTTTTATATAAACATCGTGGCAACTCTAAGGGGCTACAAGTAGGAATCTGTCTTAAGCCCACATCTATAGTAAGATTGCTGCCCCCCTCCCATTTCTTGTGCATTGGACGATGATGCAATGTAGAGCTGCTGATATAACCAAGCTAAACAAGTGGACCCCTAACTATACTACTCTACAATAGTGAAGTCCTCTAAAAGCAGTAGAAACATGCAGTGAACGAGGGAGCTGGATTTATCTGTGAATACAAATCCTCCTAACAATTGCAATATGTAGGCATGAGTGTAGCGCCTAACCCACTCATCATCAGCACCTATTGGCAACAACTTGAACTCATCCTTCAACCATGACAGACATACTCGTCCCCCTCTAATATCCTTTAAAGAAAAGGCTACGGCCTAGTAAATGCTCCATTGTGCATGACCACGGGAGGTTAATGCTTCCTATCACTACCTGTTCATTAATGGAAAAACCAAACTACAACTTAACGTCCTATAGGGTAATAGTGGTTTCCCCTTAAGCCATATGAAACATATGAGTCTCGAGCCTTTAATGCTCTACTAAGGTTATGATCAAGTGCTAGTCAAGGTAAATAAATGGCAATCAACTTAGCCTTAGAAAACCTGCTTGTGCAAGATATGGTTCCATGCATACATCTAATGAAATGTCTCATTGGTCAATGTGCAACTTCAACTCACACAACTGAACCATAAGCTAAGAGTCTCCTTGAAAAGACATGTTTGCATTGTATGCCACATCATTAATAGATGAGGAAACACACATATTTAAGTGGCATAATAGATATCTCTCCATCCCATATGGCCTATGAGCGATGATTGTTCTGACGAGTCAAAACTGATCTATTAATTGGTCTAGGCTCCATCTAATTTACAAAATGAAATCAAGTATGTTAGTGCTATACAAAATGCAACCTTAAAATTAATACATGTAACCCTAAATTTAAGTAATGACACATATGTTTTTTGCATGGTCTTTCATTATTTACCACATTTGTTTCTCTATGGACACATTCTTCTATAGTGACCCTCTATTTTGCAAAAACTACATGTTACTCGCTCTGGATGCCCCCTTAAGTCCATCTCTATGTGATATCGCCTTCTTCTAAGCTTACCTTTTTTACGCAAGAGGATTAGATGTAGTTGGAGATATGGAAAGTTAGGGCTTGCCTAACTAATCTCATCTCTGATCGGCTTGAAGTGGGTCTGATACATTTGTAGTTGATGTGTCCAATTATATTAAGGCATAATAGTAGGAGAGAAGTCAACCTTCAAATACGTCACTATTGCAGATGCATATGAACATGGAATCCAATATATCTGCTATTTGTTACATGTGTAATGTTATTCTTGAAGTCAATTGTATAAGTCCTACCTCCTCCCATCAGTCCATTTGCTACTCTTTGACTTCTGGTTACTACCTCAAACACTTTATTCTATCTACTATAGGTGACCACCTTATGAGAGCTAGCCTACTAGCTCCACTTTTCAATTAACTTATATGCATATTTTATAAATACCTTATTCTTTGCTATTGCTTCCATAGCATCATTGTACTATTCTTCCTAGTCGATAATGCTATAGAAAATCTTCCTCACAAGAGTTGTTACTAGTAAGCCTTAGGCATTTTTCAAAATTAAATTACACACTTTAGCAATGTTTATAGTCATATTGCCAAAACAATACTCGCCATCATGCACAAGTGTCCACTACTCTAATGCAATGTTATTAAACCAAGTCGAACCATCTTCCTTTATTACATATACGCATCGCATTATATGTTCAAAATGTCTTGCCTATGCTTACATCCCTGCATATGTTACCAACTTCTTACATTATATATTCTTATAGGTAATATTAAAATTGATTGCTATATGGCATAAGCAAAACCTCCATACAGCAAACAGAGGCCTCCATCCAACAAATTCTTTGATAACTATAGAGTCAATGCCCTTATGTCTATAAAAAAATGAGGCGGATGGTTTCATGTCCTTCTCGCTTACCGACAATATGTTGCTTTAGGTGTCTTAGAAACCAACCCCATGTTTCCATCAATTCCTCATCAACTAAGGAAAATGTTAAGGGGACTATATGGTTTTTTCCATCAATGCTACAAGTGACAAGTAATTTATGCATGTACTTTCCATACAAAAAAAGTACCATCAATGCATATCATTGGCTTACAATACTTGAAGGCCTCCACACATGGACCAAACATTTACAAGACTCACTTCAAATATGACTCCCTAGGTTCTAGCGATCTATACAACCCCCACTCAAGCTATGTTCCAAGATTATTATTCTTGATTACATTAAGAAGTTTTTAAAGCTCGTTGTATAGTTGTTTCAAATTGCCATATACAATCTCAATTCGCTTTTGCTTGCCTTCCTATATTCTTCTTGTAGATACCATGTAGCTAAAGTTATCTTCCACTATAGTCCTAAAAGTGGCAATCTTCATGTCAGGATCTTTCCTAATTACATTAAGAAAGCAACTAGCCATAATATTGCAATCGGGTTGAGGATGATCATGGTTTATGATTGGATTTACACGTGTGAGGTCCCCTATATTTAGTAATAATTAAAAGTCCCTTTAACCTTTTTTTTTTTTTTTTTTGCATAACCATAGCTTCCACCTACAATTGTTATCCCTTTTTACATAGAATATTGACCACACGGCACTCTTTGATTCTTCTACATTAAAGTTGTAGTGGTTCTTGATATGGTACATCTTAACTACTTGAATGAGATTTTTCTTGGTATTGAATTTCATCCCTTTACCAAGTTCTTCACTATTACTTAAGTTACTATACATTACATTCTTAGTTTCCTTGAATCATATGTAGCCAGCACCTTTGCCAGCATTGAAGAATGGAGTAGTATCTAAAACTTCCACATTTACCATCTCATTTTCAAATGGATTTACCGGTGCTTCCATAGATTGCAATGAGCTAAAAGGGTTTACTGGTGGGTACCTCAAAAACAATATTTCCATGTGTTTAATCATTATCTTTGGAATTACTTCCATTGCCATATCAAACCCCAAATCATTTGGAATAGGCTCATTTAGGACTAGACTAATTTCTTCAACTTCGTTTTCAACCTCACATGATTATTGAAACACAGTCATTAAACCATACTCCTCAACAACTATTAGATTAGCACTAACTTCTTGCACATGCAATGTTGAATGAGTAGAAGTGCATGGCTAAAGTGTCCAATGAGGAGAATGAGGTCTTGATACATCAATAATATTAACATACAAATGTTGTATGCACTTTTTCCCTAAAGATTCAGCTATTTCAATATGGTTCTTAACATCATCATCATCCCTAATAACCATCGAGTAATCAGATATACTGATAATGTAATAGTGAGGGTGCTTGTTTAATATCTCCACTATAACTACATTAGGATCAATGCCAATACCCCTACATATCTTATGAAGAAATTCATCCTATTTGGAATTTCTTTTGATTTTCAATTTCTTAACAGCATTTCTATCATACGCTAGTCCCCAATTGCCACTCACAATATTTCCAAATGCATAAACAACAAACTTCACAAATTCAACCATGTTCAACCTACTAATACAAGATATCACATATTAGTCCAAGCCTAGCAAACAAGCATAACACTTCCAAGGCTTGTAAAGTTCTCCTATATTCCATTAAGGCTAACAAATACTTGCGTTGCAACATCAATTTATAAGCATATCTTGCTTTAATCTAATGTGCAACAACAACCAACCAATACAAGGATATCATGTATTAGTCTGAGCCTAACAAACATGCACAGTTATAAGAAATATGCACAACACTTCCAAAGCTTGCAAACATCTACTATATTCCATCGAAGCATTTTAATGAACACTTGGCATTTAACATCAATTTCTGAACATATCTTGCTTAATCTAATGTGCAATAATAACTAATACATACAAACTATCATCTATACACTAGAAATAGACAATTACATAACATATTTCATGATTTAATCAGTAGAATATCAATATATATATATAGATATATATAATATATAACTATTGGGGTTTGTGTGCATTTTGGATGTAAATTATAGTATATTCAATAAAATTTATGTAAATAATACTATAAAGATGTTTGAATTGCCTGTTTTGGCGAGAAAAAAATGATTTTTTTAGAAGATCTTAGAGCTTTGTGGAGAAGGGTGTTCAAGAAAATGGGGTTCATCAGTTTTTTGCTACTATTGTTTGTGTTTGTACATGCCTTTCGTTCTATTCGACATGCTTTTAAAATTATGGTAAACAGAAGGCGCATGCAGTTCAACATTTTTTTCAAACAATAAAGGCTTATACACTGTATATATCTTCACTCCCCTATTTTTATAATAACTTTACAAAATATTATATTTTAGTAATTATTTTAAAAACTTACCCCATATTCGTTAAAAAAACCAATAATTTAACATATAATATAATGTAACTCAGTAATATTTAAACCATGAGAAATGAAAGTTGCCCACACTGCACGAGAGAGTCCTTTGCTATTCGAGATGCATGTATAATGGCACGGGAGAGTCCTTTGCTATTCGTAGGTACGTAGTAACTTACATTATCAAATGTGATACGTGAATTTCGGATCACCTTATAACTAAAAATCTAAGCTTTTAAATTGATTTTTTTTTCTTTTTTCCAACTGAATTGATCTTTCAAGTGTTGTTAGTATAATCTCTCTTGAAAACATAGATTATGGCATTTACAAATTATTAAGTGCAAATACTGTTGTAATCTAATGGCATAAATATTAATATCCCAATAGATGAACCAAGCTCAATTCTCATTTCTCTTATTGTTGTAAAGAAAAAAAAAAAATAGATGATATGCGTTCCCATCGAAGGAAACTAGTATAGATATCCACTTTATGAAAACCATTTTCTAAAAAATGCTCTCAATGAAACTAATTTGCGAATATCATTCCAAAATTATAATTTCAATATGCGATTTTAGTTTGATTGTTGATAACTCAAAATTTATAAAAAATCATAATTTGAAGATGCAATTTTGAAATCACATGTTCTACCTACGATTTCAAAACTTATACTTTCAAGTTGCGATTCCTTAGTAAATAACAAGTTTTGGAAATCGCATCTTGTACTTGTGATTTCAATGTAAACTTTGATGAAATATGAAATCACATCCTTTATCTATGTTTTAGAGTAATATTTGCCAAATTACTTCTACCCAAACCATTTTTCTCAAAATGGTTTTGAACAATGGGGCATTTTGACCTCTCATCCTATGTCCTCTAAAAAGTTTCCTAAAATCTAAACAATCATCAAACTATGCTTTTATGATGTATTTATACACCTTTTTTTATATATAATTACAACGGAATGGTGGCAAATTACGCTTTACTTCTATGTGTTTTACAACTATTTGTTATAGTATTTAGTTGGGCACATGTCACCATATGATTATTTACAACAATCAATTTTAAAAATAATATTATTTAATAATTTAATTTAATAACAAATCAAAATTACCACAAACGAAAATAGCATAAAAATAGAGAGAAAAAAAAAAAAAGAACCCTTAGGCCATTGCTAAGCACCCTAAGCCAAGGGGCCTCTTTACACATGTTGGATCACAACACACCACGTAATCAAGTCACACAGTCTACTTATAATAGTTGATCACAACTCAATATATGTAAGAGGCCATTGCTAGCTACCTCAGGACCCAAGGATTTTTACCCCTTTTTGTTTCCCCTTTTTTTTTTGAATTTTTATTATTTGTTTAAATATATTTAAATATCATTTAAATTAATTATCATGGACCAATTGTATAGTGAAAACACCTTTAGGTGAATCATATAACACATAGCTATAAAGCAAAGGTATGTAAAGTGAAAATAAAGAAAGTATAGGTGTGTAGAATATTATTTAACCAATATTTAATAGGTTACTATTGGTCTTAGTGAATAATAAAGTAGTAGAGTCAAATTAATTGTTATTAGAATTTTTTTTTTTTTGTAAATAGAACATTTCTTAATCATTCTACGATGGCACTTACACGAATCTATCATCAAGTTCATTTATCAATATCAAAGTCGCAAGAGAAAGCTCATAAATAAACAAATATATATCAAAATATAAAGGTGCAAGAAAGTAAAATAGTAAAAAACAAAAAGATTAGACAATTATATATAGGTTTTCCTTATGAGTTAGTTTTCTCTTCTAACTTTGTAGCTAATGAATTGATCTTCCATGTTCATCTATTTAAGAAATCAATAAATGATATAAACATCAATCTCTCTACCACACAATTCTTACCCTAGGATTACATAAATCTATAGATTCTACTAATTAAGCCCCACTTGACACTTTCCACCTAAGAATTTGCAAGTTTCTATAGAATCAAAATCCTACTTTATCTCACACTCCCCAAACAAGGAGTAACAAAAATCCATAGGATCTATGTAAATTTCCCAAATAGTTCACCACTCTTAATAGAGCAACCCAGTTGAGGATTACAATTAGGATTCCTCATAATTTTAGTACAGTACTCTTAGTAAAACACTTTGGCACAAATATCACTCTATTTCTTTTTCTTCTTGTCTCTTCTTGTTATATTTTCTTTTGTCTTATACAACTCCTTATATATTAGATCTTCAAGAATTTGGTATGGAAGTAGACATTGCATCAAATAATTTAAATTACACTCTATAAGTCCTTTTTTTAATCTTAATAAAGTTGTAGTTATTGTAATGCTCATAGATAATATTTGCTTGTATATATATATATGTGTGTATGTTATATATATATATATATCTTTTGTTGAATATGTGTCTTTTGTCCTTAGCCTTTCCTTTTCTCATAAGCACTACATTTCAATCTTCTTTTTTACAATGGTCCTTATATATTTATTCTTTCCAAAAAAACTCTTCTTCTTTTTTCTTAGAATTCTTTATATCTTGACAAAAGTGGAACTTGTATGAATGAATTTTTCATAAAGACTTTATCATAAATGGTTAATTGAATTTATTACCCAAATATATTTAACTCGTAGAGTTACGTCTTCAATATATATTTCTTCAATTCTCTACTTCTGAATTTGCTTCTTCTATTATGTGCCTCTAACTAATTACTTGTATTTCTATTCATGCATTTAACTTTTGAACCATATGACTTCTATTTCATGTTTTTAATTTATGTTTTTGATCCTTACTTCTAATTTACACTTTTGGTTTGCGCTTTTTCTTTCTAGTTCTGATTCATATTTTCTTTCGATCATACACAACTTCTTTTTAGAAATAAAGTCCATAACCTTTTTTATACTTTTAGTTGCACACTTGATAAACTTACTTGAGATACTCAACATTCTTCCCACTTTTTATGATGATAAAATACTTTTCAAATAATTTTTTATTCTTTAAAATGTTATATATTCTCATGCTCTCCCCCTTAATTGATGATAACTTTCAAAAAATTATTTAATCAATTTTTCTTTCCCTTTTTGTTATCAACAAGACAAGAAAACCTTTTTTAAAGAAGAATAACTATAACAAGGCACATATAAATACTTATTGTGCAAAACACAATAAGATAGGAGAAAATATTTGCAAGATATTTATATCATAATATTCTTTCCAAACACATTAAGATTCCTCGTTATAGAACAATTATTCACATATAAAAAATAACAAATACACCATTACAAATCTATAAAACTTATCTTAACAACTATTATAATATTCGTTTCTAATTTTTACAACAATTTCCATATCATATATCCATTACTTAGAGATTTGATTCTTCTATTTCTTATTAAATTTTGGATTTTTTTTACTCATCAACCATCCTACTTTCTTCATATATTGCATTGTGCTTCTCTCATATATCTTTAATAGTTTTACATGAAGAATTTAAAGTGAATTCTAAAAGGGATATAATACTAAAAAATTTGCCATTGAATTAAAAAATACATTTTTCATATCTTTTACTATTGCAATTGTATTAGTGATTTTTTATCTCCTTATTCAATGATGAGAACAGTCCATAATCTCCTACTTGAACATATGCTTCTACTCTATGCTTTTCAACATTTTCATAGAGCAAAATTAATGCCATCAAAATAATGTGCATTATTCAATAGGTTAAGAATTGCTTTGTTTAAAAAGACTGATCTTTAGCTCAAAAGTTTACACTTTTTGAAAAAGAGCACTTACTATGATACCTACTGTTTATTCTAATGAACAATCAAGAAAGGGGGATTAATTTGATTGTTATTAGATTTTTTTTTTTTTTAGGAAACACAACCTTTCTTAATTTTTCTACTATTCACTTATTATAGTCTATTATTAGGTTTACTTATCAATATCACACTTCTGACTTAGGAGTATGCAGGTTTACATAATCACAATATTGCTTTATTTCACACTCATTAACCTAAGAGTAACATAGATCCATAAGATCTACCCAAAATTTTGAATTAGCTCACCACTCTTAATAAAGTAACTTAGTCAAGGATTACAATTAAGATTCCTCACAATTTTAGTGCAATACTTTTGCACAAATATCAATATATTTCTTTTTCTTCTCATATATTCTTGTTGTATTTTATTTTGTCTCGTGCAACTCTTTATATGGCAGATCTTTAAGGTTGTAATATGGAAATAGTGTCACGTATGGGTTGATCTAAAGATCATCACGTATAGCATTTAAACTCTTCGTACTCTCTATAGAGAGGCTAAGTAAGCCTTTACGTCTAGAGCATACAAGCATATGCTTACTAGATAGAAAATCTAGAGAGAGAAAGACACTTAAGCATAAGAAAAGTGCTTTATCTCTAGATAGATTACAAATGAGGGGGATACCCCATTTTATACAAATGGCCTCTATTGATGGACAATCTACTTGATCTAGCAACTATACATAACTATCCCAACTACCCTCACCTACCAAAATATCTAAACTCTTCCACAACTATCACTCAATGGACTTTTATTAACAATTATGAAAGAGTAAGATCGTCTTAGGGAAGCACCCATTACATTCTCCCCCACCTAAATTGGTAATGTCTCTATCACCTTGCACTACTTGAACAACTATTCTACTAAATGCATAAATGGTGCATAATCCATAGCATTCTCCCATGCTTCACTTAAAGGTAAACCTTTCCATGTCACCAAGTACTCCAAGCAAGATAGTTAGTGTGAACCTCGTGTGAAGCACCTTAAAGGATCTTCTCTTCTTCCATCCCACCTTTTTATTTGGTACTTGCAAGAATTCTACTTGTTGATAGCTACTAAGGTCTCTTCCCTTATTATCTGACACATTAAAAAAGCATTTGAGTACTTAAGTTTCCTTGGGTCACATAATCATTCAATGATCTTTTTGTGAAGATCCTCATGGTCCAAGATGTGTACTTTTGTCGTTTTTTGTAAAGTAGTCTATCTTCCATTCAATACTTCTTGGTCTGGCCCCTTTGCTCTAACATCAACCTAGCTTGCGAATTTTAGGCTAAATTAGTCTTGATCTCCCCTAACACTTCACCATGAAAGCCTCTTTGATTATACTTTTTTAGCACGTTATATCTAATGTAATAGTGACTTCCCAAGGGGGCACCCATCTTGAAAGTGCTCTTCTTTGAGCACACTTAACTTTAAAGTTTTGTGAAACTTGGAGCCGCAACATCAACTTATATTTTTGTGATTAAAGATACATTTTATTATATTTATTTAATAACGTATAACAATATATTTAATTTATAGTAAATTACATATAACAAAGTCATAACATGTTATCATATTATTTTTAAAAATTATTTATTATATTATACATATTATATATTACTACATAAATAAATATATATAATAGAACCGTAATATATATGCTCAAATATTTATTGCTTAATGAGTTTTACATGATATAAGTTTATCAAATAATATATAATATTATGTATAAGATAGAAAGGTATAATACATAAATATTTTGTAATATAATATGTTATATTTTCATGTACATATATTATTTACTTTTAGAGACAGACTTGAATTGCCTTTGAAAGTGAAGTTTTTATTGTGAATAGATATAGAGAGAAATTTGCGACGGTATTTTAAAATTTAAGTGTAATGCCAAAATTTTAACATTTTTTGCTAGAGTATTAGAGACTAATTTGCAACAAAATTAAGTTCCTAGAAAATTTATTTAATTTTTCTTAAATTTCATTATAAAAACAAATGAAATTGTAACAAGACTTTCTTCTTTTTTTTTTTTTTTTGTCATTGTAGATTCATCACAAATATATCACTCATAAATATTTTTAAAGACAACATTTTCCATATTTGAAAGTTAAGATTATATTTTTCACATTTAGAATTGAATTTGAAATATGATTCAAAAAAAAAAATATTGTGTCAAAAAAATTTTATTTCCCATAATATAATTAGGGATAGACTTGCAACAAAATTAATGTCCTCATAGATCATTGGTAATACGTTTCAATTTTTTTTTGTAAAAACATATATATATATATATATATATATATTCCAAACTATTTACAAATTTGCTACTAAAATTTCTATGTCTAAAGTCTAAATTTTTTTGTAATGTTCAAACTCTAGGTTATAAGCTTCTTTAACCTCATCCCATTAGCGACCTGCAGAAAACATAAAAGTTTCTTGGCCTAATCAGAGTGATAACTAACTAGGAGTTTACCATAATACAATTTGGTGATAGGTGATTTGAGCACACACTCGACCGAATAAGTCTATGTTAATGACCAGCTTATAGTCGCCAAAGGGGATGACTTCTAACTTTAAATTTCCTCTTCACTGGCCTAATTGGAAATCAACATCTTGGACTACCCTTGTTATGTGGACTTTCTTTGAGTTAATTATCTTCGGTCTTCCCTATCCTTCTTTTAGTGTCCAATAAAGCATTCATCCTTCAATCGCCAACTATCGCCTCTATACACATTAGGCTTTAGGACTCCTTAATGAACTTATTCTATATAGAGCCTAACCTTTTTAAGACTTTAAGCTTATAATCGGCCTGAGTTGGCTCTTCTTCCTCTTCCTTTGTAACTAAAGTTGCTGGTCAATCTCGGATTGGAAAATCCCTAACTTTATGGGTCCCAATGTATATAAAGTAGTATAGTCTTCTCCTATGTTGCTCATTACCCTCTAAAGGAGCCTTATCTATCTAGATTAGGCTTCCATCGCTCTTTCTTAAGTTTGAATTCATCTCCTCTTGCAATCTCCCATCTCTTCCATAACTATCTTCTTACCATCTCTCATTAGGTTGATCACTTGACTCGAACCCTATAAGGCTTTTATTAGTAGTTATAGCTTAGGTCAAGCTTTAGACTCCCTATCTCTCTAGAACCAATTGAACCCACTCTTATAGGCCATCACAAAATGCAAATATTGCATCCTTATCATTCATGATAAGAATCTTCAAAAGTAGTTTTAAGAATTCCTACATATAGTCCCTGATGGACACCTTGTGCTCCAAATGCCCCAAGTTACCCAAACCTCCCCCTTTACATTACTTAGGTAGAACTAAACCTTGAACTTTTCCCTATAATCATCTCAGGTCTTAATTACCTTAGCTCCCTACTTACATCAAACCATTTCCTTCACCATAGTGTAGTCACATCATCTAAGAATACCGGAGCAACCTTTAGCCTTGATGTAGTTTAGTACATATATTGTCTCAAAGAACTGTTTCAAGCTTTAGAGAAAGTTGTTTATCTTTTTAGCATTCTTAAGCCAACAAAACTCTTGGACTTAGGCATCTCCACATGTGCTATCACCCTTACATGAGCTAGCATATTTTCAACCTCAACGTACTATTAGACCTAGGCCCTTAACTTCTCCAAATCCCTCTTAAAAGTAACCACCATCTCTTCAAAGGCATCATCTCACCTTTGCAGATTAACTAAGGTTTAATTCAAGGCAATTAGCACCTTGTTGGTAGCTCCTTTTCCAACTTCTCCAAGCCTTCCTCCACCCTTTGAACTCAATCCAACGTGTTGGCTGTAGCTAGCTTAACCCTAGTTACCCTAACTTCCACCAAGATTTTGCCTCCGTGGGATCTTCCTTAAATAGTTGACTCTCTAACTATTGCAAGAGTTATAGGGCTTCTAACATACTCAGTTACAAACTTAGACACAACTTCCCTTCCATCTCTTCCAAGATACTTGCTCTAATACCACTTGTCGTGTATGGCTTAATCTCTAAATGTCATATGTAGTACTTAGATTCTTCGAGCTCTCTATTGATAGGAATTTAACCAATGGCCTTATCACCCAAGCTAAGGAGCATATGCTTCGGAACTTGACATGAAGAATACTCACTAACTAGCTAGTTAAGGATGAAGCCACTTACATTCTTGGGTTTCACTTCTATCACCTACTGAGTTGTTGCTAAATGCTTACCTTCGTCCAAGTTGAAGAGGCACCACCAAGGGTTAAGCAAAGTCAAAGTACACATATGTGATTTGATGGTTCTTAAGGTGTTAAATGAGAATATTAAGTTTTTCTAAAAATTTAATATTCTAACTATAATTTGAGTTCATTAATTTTATCATAATAATGAAGTCGATTTAAATTGATTAATTTATGAGGAAATCAATTAACTGAGTAAGCAATGAACTAAAGCTCATAAAACCGTCAAATTGAGCTCAATTCGAAAATTATTCTTTAACATATGTAAATGGACTTATTATTATTATTGTTATTATTTTTGTGAAATTAATTATATGAGGTTTGATTTAGGCTTGAACTAGATTTAGTAGTTGAATTTAGTTCACGCCAACCTTAATGTTTAAATGCATATAACTTGCATTACATGATTGAGGCACAAGCCAACGACCTATTTGGAAAACACACACACACATTTCATGGGAGACCTAAGTTCGAATCTTTGCTCACACAATACACAAAATATTTTTAGACTATGTAAAACATGGGTTGAACCCACAATTTCCATCTTCTTCAACCTTTAGGTATGCTTATTTCTTGCAATTTCGTTTATGACGAGCTCATTTTTTTGTGTCTTTCACATGATTCCACCCATTATTATGGTGGAATTGTGCAATTGGCATAAGATATTGTGAATCGAACACAAGAACATGACCCAAGTCATCCATTCGGAGTATGAAATTAAACCTCAAAATTTGGAACAAAATTTTTCCAAGATGTACACAAATTGTGAATCCAAAATGATAAGGCAAGAATTGAAGCTTCATCTTACTTAAACATGCAATTTCAAATCCTATACAACCATTCTAACTCATCCATCCCCCCTAAATCACCACTTTCCTTTGATCGAAGGAATATTCTAAGCACCATCCTCCTCATCGAATCCTTCCATTAAAGGTTTGCCAAGCTCAAATCAAGCTTGGCAAGTATAAATACAACCCCCAACTGGGGGGGGATGGGAACAACAATAGAAGCAACACTCAAATCATCTCCATTTAAGCTCAATACACACTTTCTCTCTCTAGCAATTTCAGTCGACTCCTTACTCCCTCTCTCTAGAATTTCTCTCACTACACTCAATGTTGAAGCATGAAGCCAATCCTAATAGATTCCTAACCCTCCCTAGTTCCAGAAAAGATTAATCTTAAGCTTTAATTAGGTTGCAAGAGAATTCGATCAGGAAAGCCAAATCAACCGTTGTTTACTTCCTCCAACTACCATCCTCCGCTACTTTGGACTTAAAACAACAATGCCAATGGACTCATAGTTACTCCCAACCTTGATCTGACACCACCTATTAGGTCGAACAAGCTACACTCCTTCACTGTCCCTTTCTCTATGTGGTTCGATTCTAGACTGACCAGATGATTGACCTAAACTGTACATTCAACCTGGTCTACAATTCCAACGTACTTCTTTCATTTTTTTTAATTTATCATTTTATCTATTCAGTTTATAATTAACATAAACAAAAAAATAAATAAATAGATGTTAATGTATCTTTCTTAAGGAAATAAAGATAGAAGCATGAAAATTTAAAAAAAAAAAAAAAGAAAGAGAAAGAGAAAAAGAGAGAAAGGAGAAAATAATAAAATTACAAGGATAAGGCCTTTGTTACCTAAACACAATTTTTTAGAAAACTTCTAATGAAATCTTTTTCTAAAATTAGGATCAAATAGACTCTTTTTTTTTTTTTAATTTTAAGAACCCACACTAATTTTAAGACCTTTTTCCTAAGAATTTCTTTAAATAAAGATCAAATGTTTATCAACTTAAATGTTTTTTTTTAAAGCGTGAATTACGGCAGGTTTGATTCCAAATAACAGGTACAAAAGTACCTATAGGGCGACCTCAACAATAATTTATTTTTTCCTTTGTAAATAGAACAATATAAACATATATATATATTATATATATTAAATTATTTCAAAAATAAATTTAAATTTGGAAGGTTAAAGTGATAATTCTAAAATATCTTATTTTTATTTAAAATTTTTACACAGAGTAATAGTTAAATTAAGATCGATCCATCCAATTAGTATTAATTTAATATTGTCCCAGTCTTGATGTGGTGGTGACTCTTTTTTTTTCTCCAAATTAGATACATTTTTTCCTAATCTTAGTTATGGATTTACATTAAATGAGCACAAGGTTTAATGTAAATCAGATTATGAAAAATAAACCAAAATTTAGGCTTGACAACTTAACTCTTAGGTGTATCATCTTTCATTTTTCGTATCGGAGTGAAGATTACAAGATGGAATTATTGTTGTTATTGTTGATGATATGCTGACTGTGCTATTTAGTTTTTGAGTTGAAATAGTAGTTGGTGTTGTTGTTAAGCTATAGAATTGAAGTAGTTGTAGTCGAGTGGTACTATTCTTATTGTTGAGTTGTGGGTTGTGTGGTAGTTTTAAGGAAAAAGTCAAAATGTTGAACCTTAGTGTGCAAGGAGATATTGGTGACTTTGAGAGTGATGCACATGGATGCAGTAGATGTGCAACTTATAATACAAGGTCTATTGATAAGAAACTTCAAGAACTAACCATTGTTGTCACCAATATCACTATTATTATGTAATGACTGGTTGATAACCCAAGCTATTTGAGTTGATGCAGGTGTTAAACAAACTTAGAATGACAAGGAACCAATAACCCTACCTTGAAATTTTTAAAATGGTGGTAGTTTGAGAAAAGGCCAAGGTGTGAGAAAACTTGTAAAGGTCGAGGATGAATTTGATGAGGGGGTTAGGAACAACTTTGAAGAAGAGCATGTTATGTGAGGTGCATGAGCTCTTAGAGGACTAGAAAATTTAAAGACGTAAATCCTTTCATTTTCAGGAAGTAAAGATGCAAATGATTATTTAGATTAAGAAGATAAAGTCAATAAATTATTTTAATATCATTAGTATGAAGAAGTTATGAAAGCGGGATTAGCTGCTCATTAATTTCCTAAGTATGCAGCATTGTGATGGAGAAAATGAGATAAGGCCGTGGATTGAGATGAAGAGGATTTTAAGTAGGAGGTTCATCCTAGACTATAATGTATAAGAGGATTTTAAGAAGTTGCAAACTTTAAGATAAGGTGATAAGAATCAAAATCTGACAAGACCTATCATTAGGGCAAAAACTAAAGGAATTCGAATTTTGGCGATGAGGGCCCATTTTGAGCAGATCGACATCGGAATTATTTATATATTAACCTCTTTTCTATTATTCTTATATTGTGTTTTCCAATGGGCACACTTATCATATTTTATAGGGTAATGGACAAACTTCCTCAGACTCAACTTGTGGGTTATCCATGGACCGACCTAAACCGGCGATGAGCTGGGCTAATGGATCCTATAAAAGATCGGCATCTTGAAGACCATTTCTTTTATATATTTCTTCTTTTATGAACTATTTTGGTTTTGGGACACTTTTATTTCCTTGTAATGATCACTTCAGGCTAGCCACCTTAAAAGTAGCAAACTTGTAATTTTGATCACTTTTTAACCCTAGGAGTTGCAAGTATAAATACTTGCTTAAGAGAGGGTTTGAGGAGGCTAATTTTTACAGATTTGAGAGGCACATTTCATGTGTGAATTAGGGTTCTTTCCTTAGTTCCAAACTCTTATCAATTTCAACGCAAGAATTGGAATTGTGGCGAGTGCGACGAAGGCGAATTGTGAGTCATATCAATTCAATTTTGTTGTATGTTCATTTCTTCTCTAGTGAGTCATATCTAGGGTAGATTTGGATCTTTCTTAGACCTATTTGTGGTTCTATTTTCGTGAACAACAATCTTATAAGATTGATTGTTTCATTGAGCACTTTGATTACATACTTCATTGTTATTGTTGGCGTGAACTAGTGATTGAAAGGGAAAGTAGATTTCATTGGTTTATTGCTTTCTTTGATCTGATTTCCATGTTATATTTCAATCCTTATTGTGGTTAGTTGGTTAATTTTATCAATAGAGATTACAATTAAATCATTTGAACAACATTTTCCGTCAAAATCTTCAAAGGTGTCACGAGAATTGCTTACTAGGTGGACCGGTTTTGTATTAGATTTGAGATTGTTTTCTTGAGTCTTTTTTATTGTGCTTCCAAGTGGATTTAGGCACATCATAAGGGAGATTGTGTATTGATAATTACATGAAGGAGTTTCAAATGCTAATCATTTGATGTGAGGTAAAAGAGCTTGAGGATAGGACTATAGCTTGATTCATAACTAAACTAAAGTATGAGATTACTTGCATAGTGAAATTGCAATGCTTCAACATCCTTGACAATGTAATTAGAATGGCATAAAAGGTCAAGCGGCAAAGATGCAACAATCCAACTTGAGCTCTTATGCCTAGACCAACACCTTTAACTTTGCCTATAAGTTATCAACCTAAGGGTATAGGAGATCGAGACATCAGTGACGAGAGGAAACATGACCAGTGTGGAAAGGTTGTTGTTGCCCCCACTTAAGCCAAAGAAGGAGGTCAAACAAATTTTAGGAAGGAAAATGAGCCAAATTATGCCCAAACCAATGAGTGATGATGATGAAAGGAAAGGGATCGCAATATGAGGTAAACGGTATTGATGAAGAGGAAGAGGTCTAGGAGAAGTTAGAGGTCATTAAGGAAGCTTTTGTTGAGTATCACAATGATGAAGGTGCTATAGTTTATATAAGTAGGGATAGTACTTCAACTTGGTGTTAAGGAGAGCCTTAAGTATAACCCCATCTGATGAGGAGTAGAGGGAGAACTTGGATCATATTGAGTATAAGGTGAAAGGAAATCTATGTGCAATGATTATTGATGGGGGAAGTTACACTAATGTGGCTACATCATTATTGGTAAACTAGCTTAAGCTATTGACCACTAAGCATCCCTAATCCTACAAATTGCATTAGCTACATGAGACGAGCACTTTATATGTCACATAACAAATACATGTTCTAATCACAATTGGGGACAAACACCAAGATGAAATCTTTTATGATGTGCTACTTATGTATGTATGCTATATACTTCTTGGTTGACCTTAGATGTTCGATCAACACGTGCTCCATGAAGGGTACCACAATACTTATACATTCCAAAAAGATGGTAAGAGGGTTATCTTACATTTAATGACACCTCGAGAAGTACAAGAAGCTCAAGCATAGATTGCATGAGCTTAGAAACTAACCTTGTTCATGAATCGATGTGCGTTGGAGTAGAGCTTGAGCTTGAACAAGCTACTATATTTACTTTTGAATAAATAGTTATTAGAATCTGCCAGTATAAATGAGCTACCAAAGGAAGTGAAGGGTCTTTTATGAGAATTCTAAGACTTATTTCTTGAGGAGTTTCCAAGCAGTATACCTTCTCTAATAGGAATCGAACATAATACACATTTATAGCCTAGAGCATCTCTACCAAATTGGTCTACATATTGCACGAACCCCGAGGAAGCTAAAGAGCTCAAACATCAAGTGAATGAGTTGATCTCTAAAGAGTATGTTAGAGAGAACATAAGCCCTTATGTTGTACTTGCACTATTAATACTAAAGAAGGATGAAACATGGAGGATGTACATTGATAGTCGAGCTATAAAGAGGATTACAATTAAGTATAGGTATCCCATTCCATGGCTTGATGACATGTAAAATGAGCTGTATGGATCTCAAATCTTCTCTAAGATTGATCTTAAGAGTAGATACCATCAGATCGTATGACTTCTAGAGATGAATGGAAGACTACCTTCAGGACATGTACAAAGTATACAAGTAGATTGTCATGCCATTTAGGTTAACCAATGTATCGAGTACTTTCATGAGGTTAATGAATCATGTATTGTGGGATCTATTAAGCACGTGTGCAGTGGTGTATTTTGAAGATATCCTAGACTATAGTTACCACTTATTTGACCATGTTAGTCACCTCAAAGCTGTATTAGAATTATTAAGAGCTGAGAAGTTATTTGGAAATCCTAATAAATATATTTTTTATCAACTCAAAGTGATTTTCTAGGGTTAGTCATATCAAGAGAAGGTGTTAGACTAAATGAGAAAAAAGGTTGAAGTTGTGGTCAATTGGCTAACTCCACAAAGCATAGCTAAGGCTAAAAATTTTCATGGACTAGCATCATTTTATAGACCATTCATCCAAAACTTTAGCACTATTATAGCCTCATTAACTGAGCTAACTAAGAAAGGAATGGAGTTTAAGTGGACCAAGCAAGCTTAGAGGAGCTTTAAGGAGATCAAGGAGAAGCTGACCATCACTCCCATGCTAATCCTACCTAACTTCAATAAAGTATTTGAATTGTAGTGTAATGCCTCAAGTGCTGGGATTGGAGCAATATTAATGTAAGAGCAATGACCTATCATAAATTTTAGCGAGAAGCTTAATGGTACCACACTCGATTATTCAATGTATGATAAGGAATCTTATTCCTTAGTTTGACAATTCATTATATGGCAACATTACCACTACCACAAGAGTTCATAATTTATACAGACCATAATCCCTCAAGTACTTGCTATTTCACCACAAATTATCATAAAGATAGGCTAAATGGATCGAGTTATTGGAAAATTTTTCCTATGTGATCAAGTACAAGTCTAGAAGCACTAATGTAGTACATGCATACTGATCATCCCACTGCAAGCTAAGATCTTAAGCTTTAAAGCCCTAAGTGATACGAGTGAGATGAGAACTTTGGACCCATTGTGGCCAAATGTAGGGCTAGCATCAATGTTGATGAATATTTCATGGACCATGGATATTTATTTAAGAGAGGATGATTGTGTATAATAGAGAAGCTCATGCTAGAGAACGTATTGGTCACTTTAGAGAAAAGAAGACTTATGAGTGACTGAAGGAACATTCTTACTAGTTTAGTCTAATGAAAGATGTTCATAAGGTGCTGGAGAAGTGTGCCACTTGCAAGAGGGCGAAAGGAAAGAAAGAGCCCTATGAGGAATACTACCGCAACCCATCACCAACCAATCCTAGACTGACTTAAGTATAGGCTTCATCTTGGGATTGCCTCAGAGGGCTCAAAGGCATGACTCTATCATGGTGGTCATAGATCAGTTCAACTAGATGGCCTACTTCATCCCCTGCTATAAAATCAATGACACACTTTATATAACTAACCTTTTCATGTAAGAGATCATGTGGTTGCATGAAGTGCCCCACTGCATCATCTCAAATAGAAACCCAAAGTTCTTGAGCATGAAGTTCGGATGTTGTGAAATAGATTAAACATGAAGTTAATGTTTAGCATATCCTACTACCCACAAATAGATGGTTAAACAAAGGTCGTCAATAAGACCCTAGGTACCCTCCTTCGAGCTGCAAATGGTAAGTATCTTACCAATTGGGACTTCTGTCTACCAATTATTGAATTCACTTACAATAGGTCAACACAAAATTCTACCGATAAGTCTCCATTTGAGGTCATTTATGGTAGCAACCTTACCTTACCTATGGGCATGATCTTTTCCCTAACCTTGAAGAAGGAAAGCTCTAATGCTATTAACCCAGCTAGATAGATTAAGAAATTTTATAGAAAGGTATCCAAACAACTCTCTAGAATAGTGACCAAGTAACAAGAGCTTGGAAACTGGGGAAGAAAAGTCATGAGGTTCAACCTTGGAGACTTGGTGTGGACTTACCTTAACAAGACAGGTTTCTTAGCTATAGAGTGAGCAAGTTATCGCCTCAAGCTAATGGACCCTGCAAGGTTCTTTAGAAGATCAATAACAACACCTATGAGCTCAATATATTAAATGGCTATGGAGTATCACCAACCTTCAACATAAGCAATCTAGCTCCATATGTTCCATAGGAGAATCTCTCTGAAGAATCTCTAGATTTGAGGGCAAATCTTCAACACCCTCGAGAAGAAGATAGAAATCTAACCACTAGCCCCATCACCCGAGTGAGGGTGAACGAGCTTCAAAACTTGATATAAAGAATACTTATTGACTAACTAATTGAGGATGAGGCTTATGGGTTTTACTTCCATCACTTACTGAGCTACTACCAAACGCTTACCTCTGTCTATGTCAAAGAGGCACCACTAAACCTACCTTGGGAATTCTAGTTGAATAAGCCCTAAAGCTTAGACAACTTGAAGAGACTTGCCATGCTACCCATCAAACCCTCTTAAAGCTAGCTAAGCCATCATCCGACCTATTCATTGAAGTTGCAATCTTGTCAGCTTGAATGAAAACCTTACTACTTAGCTTTGTCTATTTCTCCTATTAAGAATGTGTCTAATATTGTATCACCACTTGTTTTTTACATATGATAGATGCACTTGTCCCTATAAATATTCCTTTTACATTTTTACTCTTTTCATATTATACTAAGTAGGAATATTTTCATGTATTAAAAGAGTTTTCCTTCTTTTTATTTTATAACTCTAGGGACTTACTATAAATAGTTTCTTTTTGCATGTAAGCTACATCCATCACATCTTTAAAACATAAAATATTTTTGACTTATTATTAGTTCCTACTCTTAAATTGTTTTACTCTTATCAATCCTTTTAGCAACAATTGTACCAAGCACCCTTAATGTTGTTGTATGTCATATTACGTAGCAATACTAGGTTGTGTATGCTTGTGAGTATGTAATATCTTGCAAGTAACTCACAATTTCAAGCTAAAACTTGATTCATTTATCTATTTTTGTTATTGGTTCGTAACACCCTAATGATACTTAGCTTTTAAGCGTATCATTTATAAAGAGGCTAAGTAAGCCTCTATCTAAAACACATAAGCACATGTTTACTAGAGAAAAAAAAATCTAGAGAGAGAAAGACACTCAAGAGTACGAATAGTATTTGTATTTCTAAATGGATGCAAATAAAGGGTACATCCCCTTATATACAAAAGGCCTTTATCGATGGAAAGCTATGATGTATTAAATTTAATGGCTATTATACAAAACCTACCTAACTATTCCAATTACCTTTGCTTACTAAAGTATTTGGACTCTTCTAGAACATTTTTAAAAATGGACCAAGCCTTGACCATGGATTTTACACTTAATGGGCCTTTATGTAAAATTGCAAAAGAGTAAGATGTGCTTAGGGAAGAGCCCATGACAATAGTCATTGCATCATATCCTTGAAATACGGTCTACAAGTATTTTCTTTTGTCTTCATAAAATAGTGGTCATTGTAATACTCAAATAATATTTGCTTTTAAATATATCCTTTTTGTCTATTGAGCCTTTCCTTTTCTCATAAGCACAACATCTTCAATAATGACTTCCATAAACATTTCTTAGTTCCTTTCTTTATAATAGTTGTATATTTATTCTTTCTCAAAAGTAAAAGCTCTGTTCTTATGTCATATTTAGTATGCAGAAATGGATTCTGAATGGAATTGTAATTTCAGTTTCTATTTCCCATCTTGTATTTTGAAGTCTTTTTAGAAGACAAAATCACAATTCTTTGAAATTGATGATTCTGGCATCAAAAGGGATTTCAATTCTGCCTTTGAGGGGGTTGAAGATCAATAATTATTAATTAAAATTACTTATTTAGTCTTCAACATAATTATAACATTTAATAATTAAGAGTATTTTTTATGAATATTAATATGTGTGCATTCCATTCCATAGGTGTTTCCAAACATAAGAATGAATTTATCATTTCAATCACAATTCCAATCTATTCCATTCTAATTCATTCCATTCCATATTATTCTTGTGTACTAAATGTGAGATTAATTTTTGAAATTTGTTATATGTTAATAGAAGTGGAACTTTCATGAATCAAATAATCATAAAGACTTTATTATAAATGTTTAGTTAAATGTATTCCCCAAATACATTTAACTCACAAAGCTAGGTCTTTAATATATAATGCTTTTGTTCTCTGCTTTTGAATTCACTTCTTCCATTTTGCACCTCTAACTCATTTCTTCTAGTTTTGATTGCATATTTAGCTTTTGAACTATTTTACTTTGCTTCTTGGTTTTGATTTGCACTTTTAGTTCTTGTTGCTAATTTAGGCTTTTGGTTTTTGGTTCCAGTTTATATCTTCTTTCAACACTGTCGAGTCTAATTTTTGAATTCCCATTCCTAATCCGATCTAAACTAGACCCTATGCTCATCTAATCTAGATCCTCAACTTGAGTTAGGAATTTCGTTTGATTTTTGGAGTCGCCACCCAACTGTTATTGGGAAAATTGAATTAAGACTAAAGGAGCGGATTAGTCTTAATTTGGACTACTAGTCGTCGTTATTTCCTCTTCTCGTTTTTGTGAGAAAAGAAAAAGGGAAAACCAGAGTTTCTAAGTCCGGAGGCTAACCTATTAAAACCTTTACGGTTACCACCTAATCTCTTAAAATTGTTCATCTTTAGAAATGTGTTTCATTATGTTTCTGTTACTTTTTATTATGTTTTTGAATTTATTTCAAGAAAAAGGATTTTTCATTCATTTTATGGGTTGACCCGAATGGGTGCCTACGTACCTGCTACTTAGGATCAAACAAGCCGTAGTTCGCTTTTTTGAAAACTTTAAATGTGTTGGTGAATTTTAATCTTGAAATCTCTGTTGCTTTATGTTCTTATCATTTTTTTTTCTTCTAAAAACTCTAATCCTAAGCTTTGATTTTATTTTGAAAATGATTTTTAAGGGAAAACATCAATTTTGGATTTATTTGAAGAAAATGATTTTTCTAAGTGCTAAAACTTAATTTTTATGATTCTTTGAATTTTTTATTATTTTTTATGATTTTTGTTGAACATTTTATCTTAGGTTTATTATATGTCCTATTTTGACATCTAAAATTTTATTATTATTTTTCCTAATATTTTTATTATTTTTCTATATTTTATTATTATTATTTTTTATTATTTTACATTATTAAATCCTAAAAACCGTAATTTCTATATTTTTCTATTTATTGAAAATATAACAAAGTAAATAAATAACTAACCAAACAAATAATAAATAATAACAAATAATAAATTCGAAATAAATAAATAAACAAAATAAATTAATAAATAAAAAATAAAATTAGAAAAAAAAATCCGGAAAATCCGACTTACCTAGATCCGGGTCGGTGCGTGGGTCGGGTCGAGTCGATCGGACACGGCGGCGGAGAAGGCTCGTTCTCGCGTTCCGGTGGCCTTTTTGCGGCGGGTGAGGTGTCGAATCCTAGCTTCTCGAGGGTGTTGAATCCGATGGTGGTGGCGGTTCACTCCCAGAACGTCTCCTTGCGGTGGTTTCGACTCCGATCGGTGGTCGCAACTTCGGGTTTCCTCCGATTTACACTCTTTCTCTCTCTCTCTCGCAATTCTGATCTGTGCTTTGGCTTCTTCATCTCCTCCTCTATTTATAGGCACTTCGAATTGAGCTGGATAAGCTCGGATTTCCTCCGATCGAAGCTAATCGGATCGATGGTTAAAAAAAACAATTTTGATTCATGTAAATCCATCGGTTTGTTGTGATTTGATTCCAATTAGATAATGTTTATCGCATTTCCGTTGAAGATCTGTTGGATTAGTGCAAAAAATCGAATCAAAACGGCTGAAATACGAATTTTTCCTTTGCCAGCGATCTCGGGCTCGAGGTAAGAGATGATCACGCGCCGGCGCGTGCGTTTCCTCCAGCCAATCAGATGCTGCCACGTGTCCTGGATAAGTCGAAAAATTGCAAAACGCGGAAACTGCTTCCCCGCGATTCGAACTTGCGACCGCACCCCCCCCCCCCCCCCCCCCCCTGCGCCCGCTTAGCCATGGCCGGACCAGCTGAGCTAACTCACTTTCCTGATTTTTCTAATTTCGCAAATTGTATATATATGCAATTCGATTTTTCTATTTTTTTGTATTTTTTGAAATTTCAAAAATTTGTAAAAATTGTTTATTATTCATTATTGCTATTTCTGAAATCATTTTTCAAAATTGAAGTGTTTTCCTATTTATTTTTATTTTTTGAATATTTTTATTATTTATGCTAAATTAGGGAAAAATTAGGAAAAATTGAAAATTGAGTATTATTAAGAATTATTGATTCCTAAGGCAAAAATGGGGTGTTTACAAACACAAATTCTTTTTAGAACTTAAGTTCATAACTTATTTGATACCTTGAGTTACACACTCGATAAACTTATTAATTCACTTAATATAGTGTTTTGCTATTATCAAAACATCTTTAAGATACTTGACAATCACATGATACCACATGGCACAATATACTATTAACTAATCAACTCAGCTAACATGATTTTTATGACATATACAAAGTATCCATCAACTAGATTTCCCTAAAACAAATGAATAAATGAAGACAGTGAATATAAGCATAATACTCACATTTATACACAATCTTGCATAAAGGCATCAAGTGACTAACGCACTTAATAAATACTTGGGGAAGCTTATCATTAGAAAATACAAAAAAAAAGTACATCAAAGTGTTCCACCAATGAAGTGCATTGGTAACTATATTATAGCTATATAGGTATTGATATTCTTATGGATGCTAATGATACCCACTAATGTATAATGTCATACAGCCTTTAAACTATAAAAAATGTTGCCATCACCCTCATAGCTAATACTTCATTAGAGAACTAAACATGAATAAACCGGTGGTTAGCAAACCTTCGACATTGTCATGGCTATCACCTAAAAATAGAAATCAAGGGGGATGTAAGCACACCAACAACTTAATAAGTATGTGGAACTAATATTTTATATCATGTAAGAAGAACCAAAGTTGTCAACCATATTTATATATAATGCATGAGCAATTATATGAGCATCTCTTTATTGTTCTATGGTCTAATACGTAGCTATGGAGACAAAAAAATCACTTTAGTTTGAGTTTAAGGGCATGTTATAATATCACAACATATGTCGCATGGCATGTGTTGTTGTAATTGCCAACCTTGGGTCATGCAATGAACAGTCCTAAGACTTTAGTCTTTCTAGAAGCCCTAAACCCTCATATGACATCATTTGGTTTCGCTCCCAACCTCATTAAGCCCCCTTGAGCTACATAGTTTAAGCTAAATAAGTAATAAGTTAATAGTCAAGTTATTACTCCATTGCAATTTAAGGTCCAATTTGGTTAAAATTCAGTAAGTTCTTCAAGATAAGTGAATTAAAGAAGTTTATAGTTTTTCCCTAAAATAGTAAATAGTTATGAATTCCTAAAGTTAATCTTACTTACTAATCCCATTACAAACATCATCAATAATAGACCATTCACGGTCTTCATAGATAAGTCCCATGCCTCAAATCCACATTAAAGCCCAAACATAAAATCTAGTGAGAATTTAGCCTAAAACTAGATAGCAAATGCATATTATAAGTTATGCCCTAAGTGTTATTTTTTAGTGTATTCGTACAATAAAAGGAGTGTATGTTGTTTATTTTAAATTCTTTTGTGCCTAAATTTTATTTATACATAGCTCCTAGATCTATTAAATAGTGTAGGAAATCATGATATGATAGTCATAGTGTGAATTTCAAATATCAAATTATCGAATGTAAGTCTTTAATCAATTACGTGCATTATCGTATTATAAGCCTAGCCATATAAACATACATGTCACAAGCCATTTCTTACCAAGGACTGACAATTACTTAATAAAGAAAGTCATTGATTTGTGAGGGAAAAAAATGAAATATAGCTCCTCTAAATTGTGAAAGTGTGAAAATACATGTCACTTTTTTGTAATTCATTCTATACTTAACAATTGTTTTAATCTAAAACACAATTAATCAGTAAATGATCTATAACTTTCACTTAAAATCCATTTAAAATTTCTCAACCTCAAACTTCATTCATTGAATCAATTTCAATCTTAAATGCATAACAAAATCTAATTTCTACACATCAAGCTAAGGATATGAAACTACTGTTCAAGAAAAGGTTGAAGCTTGCTAGATTGCTTTTCTTAATTTTCTTCTTCTTGGTCATTAAGTACAATCAAAGTTTAATTCATCCATTTACTCTAAGATTTTTAAATCAAAAGCTCAATTAAGTAAAGTAATCTCACCTTCTTAGGGCTCCTAAGTTACTATCTTTAACCACAATCATGCTTATTCCTCTTTCTTGGCTTGAGAATACTCTATAATAGTTTAGAGAGAGATTAACTCTTCAAGGTAAAGATGCTAAAAGTCTTTTCTAACTTAACTTTAGTTTTCATTTAAGAGAATAGTTATTTCATTGCTCCTCATATTCCATATAAAGTTATTATTACAGTGTTTAGTTTAATTTTAAACACCAAATAGTTATTCCCAATAAATGCTATTACCCAAAATATTGAATAGAACTTACAAATTACTATTAAATGGTTTATTTATTATCTTTGCCATAAATGACCCAGCTTTTTAAATTACACCACAATTCTATTGTCTACATTACAAGTATAATTGATATTTTGATTTTATTCTAATATAATTCCTTACATTATTTTACAGCAATTAAACCATGTAGTAGGTATGTAATAATGATTATATTTCTATTCAATTTTTATTGAATTATAATTCAATTCCTTCTTTATTCTATATAGTAAAGTGAACATGTTGTAGATGTTTCACGCTATATTTGTATATCAAATGATATATCATTTAAAAGAGTTATAACTCTTCATAACATCTAAAGCTTGTCATTTTATATTAAGCAATATAATGGTTGCAACTCTATCATTTTTTATATACAAAACATGTCTATTGAATACGAAAATGGAAAAAAAAAAAAAAAACTATTAGTCTCTTAAAGATATCACTAATAAAAACGTGAGACTAATAAAATTTAAAAATTATAAACCATGAAAAGGTATTACTAAAAGACATTACAATAAGAGATACAAATGACAAAAGTTTCTGATTTTATATTATAATAGATTTGTAATATATCTTTATGATGTTGAAAGTAGTAGTATTAATATATTATGCTTCAATTTACAAAAATATAATATAAATATATTAATTGTCACAAACTTTTGAATAAAAAAATACAATGGTAATATTCATATCAAATTTAAGAAAATTTATGAATATATAATGATAATATGTTAATTGTGACAATTTTTTGAGTAAATTTATTGTTTTAATTAATATGTATAAACTTCAAAAAAAAATCCGTGCATAGAAAAGTTTAGCCTTCTCAAAAACATCTTAAATTATAAATTAATGAAAAAAATTATTCCTAAACAATATATATTATTATTTACTTGAAATCTAAAACTATATTTTGTTTTGAGTTTCTCTCATATTTTTCCACCTAGTAAGAAAAATTCAATAAGAAAAACTAAGAAAGCTAGATAGATATAGCAATAATCAAATCAAATAAATATTCCTAATTATGATTCCAAAGCATAAAATATATCTTTCTACTCAATAGAAATCTAATGGAAAAAATTGACCCAAAAAAATCTAAAGTTAAACAATGTTCAAGAACAAAATACACATAAAGGAAAAAAAGAAAATTCAAAAAAGAAAGTATAATTCTTCAATCTTAAAGAGAATACACAATGTTCAAGAACCAAGCAACAAATCCAAAGTTAAACAAAACTATAATAAAATTTCTATTAGATTAAATAAGATTTAATGATAAAAAATAACGATTAATGCATCATCTCATTATGTAGACCCCCATCATTGCTCTACCATAAACTTTTTTTTTTTTTTTGATTTAGAGCTTAGGTTTATGGAACTCTTTTAAAGTAATTTAGGGAATTTAGATAATTTTAGTTAATTATAGCAAAATGCTATGTGAAGCACTTTGGATGTTAAAAACACACCTCTTTGTGGATTTAGAGCTTAGGTTATGTGAAACTCATTTTGAGTTTCTTCTAAACTCTACTCTATGTTGATTTTGGTGATGAGTGTGTGTTTATTGTATGTTTTTATTACATTTATCATGAGATAAATTGTTATTTATGGGATTGTGATGCTTTGATGGTCAAAGTTGCATGGTCAATATATATAGGTGTATGGATATGTGTTTATGTGAGATTTTAGCATAGTTGTTCATGTAATGCATTATTGCATGACTGTCCCTTGGTTTTAATGAATGAAAATGTTTCAATACCTTGACTAGATTGAATATTTGTTTCAATAACTAGGGTGTTTTTATAACTTGCATGCGACAATGGAGTTTTGGTAAAAAATACTTAAAGTCACTCACTTTATGCAATTAGAAATATCATTTATTTCACTTGACTATGCATGAATCCACATTTCTAATTTGAATACTCAGTTAGTGATAGTAACTATATATTTATCTGATCCTATAGGAAAATAGTGACTATGTGTTGACCAAAACTTCATTACTCATGACTAAAGATGAGTTTTAGTGAGTTTGACTAAAATTTACATAATCACTACTCAATACACTTAAGTTACATGAATTGCAAAGGATAAATTATCACAATCCCACTCTTCTATGCATTCAAGTTTCTCTAAAGCACCTTTAGCCATCTTTAGTTTAGTTTTAACATTAAGAAATCCAAAACTTGGTTGATTGATGTGGATTAAAGTAGTAGGCTATAATTTGATACTCAATCTAACTTTCCCACATAGGCTTAAGAGTATGACAATTGGTGTGCCCACATATGTATATCAAATATGACCCAACCCTATAACATAACTTGCTGCTCTAACATCTCCTACTCCCCTAATACTTGAGCATTTGCAATAGCCAAGTCCATTTACATAACCATCAATGGTACGCTAGACACAATTCTAAAGTGCTTTACTACTCCTTTTTAGCTCCTTTAGCTCCATAAAAGAGATAGTTTGGAGCAAATGGCAAGAATAATGGGAGTAGCTTATGTAGTTAAAGTAAGATCCTGTTCTAATGCATGCCACTCCGCCCTTCCCTTCAGTCTGATAGATAGAGATTAAGATGACACTCATGTCACACAACTGGACATTAACCCATTAGTACAACTTAACTTGGGACTTAGTCAACTACTTAGCCAATGAGGATATTTAGGTGGAGGAAATGATAACCATAAGCTTAGTTTTTTTTTTCTTATTCTTTTTTATATTTTTTATACATGAAATATCCTAAAGTCCATAATAATAATAATAATAATTAAATTCAAAAGAACTAATTAAGTGGAATTATGAGGTTAGGCTAAAATTTTGAAAGTGTAAACATAATATTATTTGGCATGGGTAGAATAGCAATTAGTATAAGTTATATATTTTAAGGTCAATTATCTAAATTACCCTTAAGTAATTAAGAGTGAAGGAAAGGTATAAGGTAATTAATGTTAATCATTATTAGTAGCTAATAAGAGTTAGTATTTAATGGTAAATACTTTCTAAAAAAACTCATTTTCTCCGTCTTCCATTCAATCTCTTTCCTAACCTTCTCAACTCTCCCTAGCTCTATCACGTCTCCACCTCTCTTTCTCTCTTCCTTTCCATATTGTTCAATTCCTCTTATTTTCCTTTCAATTAAACTCATACATTAGACTTACAACTTCAAGAAAAGGAAAACAAGCTCAAATCAAGACAAGTAGATTAAATTCATGTAAGAAATGAATTTAGACTAAGTTGAATTTTGATTTTAGAGCTCAAATGGTCTAATGTCAAGTTAATTGTGGAATTATGCAAGGAATTGTATCAAGAAGTAGAAGAATCAAGTGGTGGAACTTATTTTGCTAGTTTTGCTGAAAATCAGTAGTGGTAAAGGTAAGAATTCAAGCTTAGATTTTAGATATCTTGTTTAAAATTTATCGATCTATGGTTTGGTATATTGATTTAAGCAATTAATTATTATTTTGCAAGGTGGAATTTTTTTTTTTTTAGTGTGGAAGTTTAAGTAAGGTAACAGTATTTGGGATTAAGATATATTCTAGAGCATCAATCAATCTATAAGTTTTATAAAGATGTTAATGGGTAATTTTAGGTTTATGAAGGTGAATTTAGTATTGGAAGTGTTGTCTTGAAGTTCAAGTGATATTAAAAGATTTCAAGAAATACTTAATTATTAGTTTAATTTGAAGTTTAGAGTACAAATGATGAATAATTGAAGTGTAAATATGCATGGGCGTATGTATATTGGTGTGCGATATATATGTATGTATGGTGAATTTTTAGTTTATTGGATTATGATGATTTGATGATAATTGGTTAACTAATTAATGTTGTAATGGACGTGGTTAAGTATTTGGGATTTTTGCAGTGTTGATTTTGGAGAGGTTGTGCTTGATGTGGAAATGGGTATGGGTTTGAGTATTTTTTTTATTAATTTTGGTGAATTAATTATATGAAATGTGTAATTAATGTTTTAGGAAGGAGTATAGTTAAATGGAATGTGATGTTGAAAGAAAATTGGTGATTTGGATATAATTCTTGTTATGGCCAAACTAAGTAATTTTAAATAGGTATTTAGAACATCAAAAGTATATTTTTGATGATTTAGAGTAAATTATAATTAGTGGAAATTGATTCAAGAATGATAATAAAAAGTAAGGAATTGGAATAATGATGATTAATGAAGAAATGAGTGAAAATGGATGATTTGAAGTTTTCAATTTATTTCTAGAAATAATCTAGGAATATTAGGCAATAATCCAATTTACAAATGACATTTATGTGTTAATTTAAAAAGGGGATGAGATTTAGAAAGTTTTTGCTCTAGTTTGAAGTGATTTGAAGTTAAAATGAATAAGATACAACATTTTGAAGTTATAATTTGTAACTAGAAAATTCGAGTAGTTTAGGAATTTTTATTTTGCATAAAATCTAGAAATTAAAAACAATGATAGAGGGATGAATTAGGAATCAATTGGCTTTTGTTTGACATGATTTGAAGTTGAAATGAGTGAATTATGCTTGATTTAGTGAAGTATGTGTAAGGAAAACAAATTCTAGAAATTTTGTTGATTAATGTTAAATTATAGTAGATTTAATGGAACCTAAATGTTGTGTAATGAGGTTGATGAATATGGAAACTTCATGGCTGAATGTTCATTTTTTTTTTTTGTATGTTTGATACATTATGATGATTGATCTAATGATAAAAGTTATTTAAATGAGTTAAATCAGTACTCAACTCACTGAGTTATGTTTGAATTCCATTGAATGAAGTCTTGTGTTCTTCATGATATTAAACCATTTTTCATAAAAGTTCAAGTTTGATCTATTTTTTTCAACTAAAATAACCAAAAACACATTTTAGAACAAATTTTGAGCTAATCGCTTTTTCCATATAAAGATTTACTTCAAGATTAGATTTCTACAAAGTATTTTATTAAAATCAAAGCCATTTTCACTTAACAAGTGATTAAAAATTTGGATTAAGATTATTTCAAGAATGTATTTGATTTTCATGAGCATGATAACCAATTTTAAAACTTAATTAGTAAATGAGCTTAATTTATAATAACATTTGGACTTAAAAGCAAATTACACCTAATAAACAAGTTAAGCTTTTTTAATGAATACTTTATTTAGGAAAATAATAGAAGGACTAGGTCACCCTTAAGAGGACCAAATTGGTTTAAATCTAGTTGTCTTGAACCAAAGCAGTTCCCACTTGATCAATTTATCTAGATCAGTCCAAATCTAGAAATTAAGAAAAATAAAATTAATTAATTAATTACAATAAAATAGATTAAGATCAAATCACTAAAAGATGAACTAAATCCAATTAACCTTAATTGGTTCAATCTTACCTTAATCAGTTCATAACCTTTGAACCGATTCAATTAACAAGTCAATTTACTAATTAATTAAAGAAAAAATATGATTAGCAATCAAACTAAAATAGTAGGCTTATCTAGAATCTCTATATAATCCTATTAGCCTAAATAGATTTACACTTAGTTGCATACTAAGTTGATATCCATGGGCCTAAATAGTAGTTAAATATAATTAAATCAATAAATATATTTCATCAAATTAATTAAACACGAATACTAATCAATAATTATATTCTTAAATGCATATTATCTTTTATTTAAGTTAAAGGATCAACTTATCAAAGATCGTCTTGTGACTCTACCTTAGAATAGTCATGTGTTATGTGTTAAATATAAGATAACTAAAATCAATTAATACTTAAATTCAGCTTAAGTTTCTATAATACTAATTGTGTGTGGTCAACCGATTTGAAGGGTGACAACCTTAGACTAGGTTTTGGGTTGTGATTTAGATGTTGGGATAATACAGTAATCAGGCACCTAGGCAACAAAGGTGGTGCTGTAGGTAATCGATAGCATTAGTACTCACGCAAAGAGGCTATGTGAATGGATATATATATATAGGATGGTTGAATGAACCATGATCGTAGTAGCAAGCCTAAAGTTTGAAGCCAACACCCGAATGAGACTACTTTATATGGTTGATGATTTTTGTTTCAATATTAGTTATGGCTTTGGTCACAACAGCTAGATATGCCATGATATTCTCATGATGCCTATCAAGTAAGGTTAGACCCCGTTCATTCCTAAAAGTGTCCAAAGTTATGAGTACTCTTGTGCTTCTTGTTTCACTTTAATTTAAATAACTTAATGAATTTGTGCTAATGATTAGATCTAGGTATGCATGACATGTGAGAATGTGCTTGCCTATTTTGTATTTAGTTCTTATGGCTCATTCCCTACTTTCCTTTTTTAAGTGTTAATAAGTTTGTTGATAATATGTGAATTGAATATGGGTCAATTGCCACTTTAGGGATTAAGATATTACTAGTTGAAGAGCCTCAATGATAATTGTCATTTCCTTATGATGTAAAACAACTTTATAAATTTTGTAAACACTAAATAAAGGAATCACTTTTTTAGTTTATATTAATAACTGTTTTTAAAACTTTATGGATTTTCTAAAATATTTTCAAACAAAAAAAATATTTTCCTAAACAAATGAATGATTTCATAAATAAAATTGGTTTAAAAACCTACTCTTTATGTAGTAAGCCTTAGTATATTCTACTTAAGTGGAATACATATGTGATGAGCTAGCATTACTCTTAAGGTTTTGAGGCATGACAATGTAAATTGTACATAAATTCTATTGGGATAATACTTAACATGAATTGATTGAAAATTATTATATGGTTGTGGTTGTTGTTGTTGATTGAATTTCAAGAGTCTAGAGGATTGTAGATTATATAAAAAGCACACGAAATTGGCTTAATAGAGGATGGAATTTGCATATGTATATATATATATATAGCAATCAACAAACCTTTAATGTGTGAGCTAAAATAATATATATAACCATTTATATTAAAATATACATGGTCAAGAGGAATATACAATAGTTATATAACTTAATTACATATGATATTAGTTGTTAAGAGAAGAACAAAATCATATGGAACCTTACTAAAAAAATGCAAATTGATAATAATATTTTAGTTTCATGTTAAGATATTATACAATTTAACTGATGCAAATACAAATTTTAAATGATAGAAAATATCTATTTAAAAAATAAACGTGTAAAATTAAAAGTATGAAAATTTTTTCTAGAAAAATATAAGAATTGTTTTGATACTGACAAGACTTAGGGATCTTTAATTTATACTATAAGTTAAAAAAAGAAATGTTTAATTTATACTTTAAGTTAAAAAGCAATGTCTTCTATATAAGATGAGATCATATTAAAAAAATCATGTAATTAGAAAAAAAATATATATATATGCCCCTTTTTTTCTAATTTTTAAATACATTAAGATGAAATAAAATAGAAACAAAACAAAGAAACATATTGCATCTGGGTGTAATTGATGAAGGTCTTACTAAAAAATTTGGATAAAGAATATTGAAATTATATAATCAAAAGACCTTAAGTGTCAATTTCACTTGTTGATTTCAAAATTGTTATTTGATAAAAGTTCAATTTAATTTGCTATGTGTGTACATGTCTTTCATTTCTTCTCATGCATCACTAATCTTCTGGTCAAACCAATTAAAGAACTTTGATGTATTTCATTTTCCTTATAGTTTATCTATATTCTGAAATAATCAAAATGCTACGCAACATTAATAAAAAAAAAAAGAGTTAAAGTATAAAAATATTGAAAAATAAATTTAGATGAATGAGTTTCATATAAACATCATGTGGAAAGGATAAAAGAGAGGGGAAGGGAAGGAAAAGAAAAAGGAAAACTTATTTAGATAGTTAACTAAGAGATGAAGTAAAATGTAGAATGGAATTAATCTTTAAAAGTGAAGATTGTTGTTTTCATGTAATGTTTCTTGATAAATGGTCCAACTCTATCCTTCTATTCCATGGTGGAAGATTTGACAATCATTGTGCTAATGTGGATGTAGAAATATTGAGCAAGAAAAGAGAGAGTTTTGTGTGAATGAGTTAGTCACTTTTAGTAAATATATGTTAATGGTGTGTAAACATGCAACATGGCAAAAGATGTGCATAACATGTCCACTACTCATGAAATATTGTGTAAGGAAAGAAAGAAATTTGCATGAATGAGTTAGTTAGTTTTTAGATGTGTTAATCTATAACATATTCAATAAAGACACCAAACCCACATATTTGGATCAATACACAAGGATAGAGACTTGTTTTTGCCATCACAAGTGTTTGCAAATGATTAGTTGAGACATGCTTGAGGTGGAGAATTTGAGACAACAAATAATATATCCATGGCAGATGCAAAAATACGAGAGCAAGGGGTTCATTCTTACCATATTTAAATCAAAATTATAATATACATATAAGCAACACAACACTTTCTAATATTTAATAAGAATTGCTATCAAAGAAAATATAATATAAAATATTTAAAGAAAAAATTATAAGTAGAGCTAAAAGAGTAACATAATATAAATGTAAGTATTCTTTATTTATTTATTTATTTTTTTGAATGATGGCTTTACAAAATTATATCCTTAGCAATGTTACAAAAATTATTAATTTTATATGATTAATTTCATAATCAGTTATTCAAAAATCTGCATTAATTTTATTGTAAGAAAAATATATCAAATAATATAATTGTTATTATTTATTAATATTTTATGGAGTAAGATTGAAATGTTTATGATATAGTACTAATAAATAAATAGTAACTTAATATAACTTAATTAGTTTATTATAATTTAATAATAAATGAAATTTAATGATATGAGTTATTGTGAAAAAAAAATGAAAGAAAAAAGTAAAAGAAAATATCATTAAAGTAATAAATACAAAAACTAAAATGACTAAATCATTATCTCTAATATAAAAACCTTTATATTTTTCATTAAGTTATACATTATATTTTATTAATAATTACTCTTAAAATATTTATATCATCTATATAATTTTTTTTTAATTTCATAATTAATAGTAGTTGTTAAGTGAATTGGATTGGCTGGAAAGCACGATTTCAATTGCTAAGGTTCGAATCGTATTTTCATAATACAATTTCATATAAGCACCTCTAGTATTGATTTTTTTTCCCTTTTCCCCATATAAAAACCATGTTTTGAATTTTTCCTAATTTACCTCTTTAGCATTGGTGAAATTGCAAAAGCAAAAGCCCATTTTTCGAGGAAATTGTCAAATTGGAAGTTCCGGTTGAGAAGGCGACTGTGGAACCTAAAATTTATCTTGACCAGCCAACTGATCAAGATGAGCTCAAAGGCAGCTTCCCAACTGAATCACCAGCAATTGGAGAGGCAGTCTCAGCTGTGAGTCTTACCCGTGGTCTTCTAGTGTAGTCTTCAGTCTCGGGCTAGTTGGTTATCGGGTTTCCTTGCCTTCGGGGTTACATACTTAAATATTGTGATTTTAAAAAATTACGTAAATATTATACTACAATAATTATTTCTAAAATAGGTTTCAAAGACGCATACACCATTTGTGACTTTAGGGTTAATTAAAAATTTTAAACTAAGGCACAAACCTGGTTGTGCTTTCAATACAAGTTGTAGTAATTTTTTTTTTCTTAATGTATATGTAAACCTATTTTGCAAGCCTATAAAAGTTATGAAAAAAAGTTTATTGCAAACCTATAAAATTATTATAAAAGTATTACTGTAAACCTATAAAAGTGTTATAGTAAATTTACACAGTATCATAATATTTGATTTGTAATATGTAGAAAAAAAAATTGCATCGATAGTTTGTAATATAAATACGAATCCTTAGTTCATATATTCATATTTCCATCTTTCAATTTCCTCTACAAATTTCATTCTATTCATTGTTTACAAATTTTTATTTTCATAATTTCTATTTCACATAAGTTTTAGTTTGTTGAAGTATATGTGTAGAAATATCTTTATCAAAGCAAGATCTCAGTATGTTTTCTTAAGAAAAAATTTATTTTTGTTGCTATTATACTACTTTAGATAAATGTGAAAAAAAAAAGTGTAATTATATGACTTGATAATTTTTATTGAAATAGTAGTTGTTGTTAATTTATTATTAATTAGTAATTAATTAGTTGTTAATATATGATTAATTAACATTAGCAAATGAATTATTCTTATATGTTATTATAATGTATTTTTGTAAATGTAATTGTTAAATTAAGTTGTTGTTAATCAATTTTTAATTAATAGTGATTAGTCTTTCATATGTAAGTAATTAATTGTTAGGAAAATAATTAGAGAAAAATTTTGTGTTGATTGTAAATGTAAAATATATGAATGGTTTTGTACAATTAGTTATAAAATTAAGTAATTATTAATGATTCGTTAATTATAGGTGATTAGTTGATAATATGTTATAATTAATTATTATAAAATTAAGTAGTCAAATTCTTTTGTTGGTCGCAAATGTAAAATATTTGTATGATTTTATACAATTACTTATAAAATTAATTAGTTATTAATGTTTCATTAATTAAAGGTAATTAGTCGTTAATTAATTGTTATAAAATTAATTAGTAAAAAATTTTATATTGGTAGAAAATGTAAAATAGTTGTATGTTTTTAAAAAATTAAGCAATTATTAATTATCCATCAATTAAAGGTGTTGTATTATGTCATTAATTAATTGTTAAAAAATTAATTAGTGAAAAAATTTTGTATTGGTAGAAAATTTAAAATATTTATATGTTTTTATAGAATTAGTTATAAAATTAAGTAGTTATTAATTATCCATTAATTGAAGGTGATTAGTCGTTAATATGTCATTAATTAATTTTTATAAAATTAATTAATAAAAAATTTTGTATTGGCAGCAACAAATGTAAAATAGTTGTATATTTTTGCAAAATTAGTTATAAAATTAAGTAGTTATTAATTATCCATTAATTAAAGGTAATTAGTTATTAATATGTCATTAATTAATTATTATAAAATTAATTAGTGAAAAATTTTGTATTGGTAATAAATGTAAAATATTTGTATGTTTTTGTAGAATTAGTTATAAAATTAAGTAGTTATTAATTATCCATTAATTGAAGGTGATTAGTCATTAATATGACATTAATTAATTGTTATAAAATTAATTAGTAAAAAAATTTGTATTGGTAGTAACAAATGTAAACTAATTGTATATTTTTGTAAAATTAGTTATAAAATTAAGTAGTTATTAATTATCCATTAATTAAAGGTAATTAGTCGTTAATATGTCATTAATTAATTATTATCAAATTAATTAGTAAAAAAATTTGTATTAGTAGGAAATGTAAAATATTTGTATACTTTTGTAAAATTAGTTATAAAATTAATTTTTTATTAATGATTCGTTAATTAAAGATAATTAACCATCAATATGTCATTAATTAATAGTCATAAAATTAATTACTAAAAAGAGTTGGTATAGATGGAGCCTAAACCTTTCGGTCATTCAATCTTGACAAAGAAGGAGAGACATCGATCATAGATCATTTGGAACGGAGAGGTAAATGATCTTTTACTTATTAATTAGTTTATGTTACATTAGGAATAGTAAAACATTTCGTGTTAACAGTATAGGATCAAGCAATCCTTGTTGTTCGATAGCGCGAGTTGTCACTTTGTCGCGATGAGCACGCTATCCCCCTTGATCCTCGAATGGAGCCATACTTGCATTTGGCTAGATTCGAAGGTATAAGCCACCTACTATACATACCCCTGGATTGACATATGATTATAACATTAGTGGAGCGATGACGACTAGAGATGCACACATTCCACATGCTAATAGAGGAGTTTACTATTATCCTGTAGGATGTGGAGATCCAATTAAGACTCTTCGTAGATGGTCAGGCAATTATAGGGAATAGCTGCTTGGATTGGGGTACAATTTGTGAAGAATTGCTAGGGGCACAATTTGTGAAGAATTGCTAGGGGCGAGGTCGGGGCCTAATGGTTGGGGGGGTTGCATTAGTATGACGTGACTCCATAATATGTTTTGGATACTCTCACCTGATGCCAAAGTAGAGTAAATCCATCGAAACACACATGCTTACATATTGCAACTGTTGGGGGGATTTATCTTTATTGATAAATCTGGCTCCCTCGTCTACATGATGTGATTACTCCTCTTGGAGCATTTCGACATTGTTGGGACTTACAGTTGGGGGTCTACATGTTTGGTGTGGTTATATCGTCAATTATGTATCATGTCATTGCCATCGGTGCACGACATTAGATGGGCTGTCGTTCTCTTAAAAGTGTAGGTATGGGATAAATTTCCCCACATAACACTCCTTACCCGATGTGAGCTTTATATAGAAACTAGATGTCTATTAGCGACACATTAAAACACAAGGAGGGATACACAGTATCACCCCACTTGCATTGTTGATGCATAATGGGATGTGTTGGACAAGTAAAACATGTATATAGATATGTGGGAATAATGGCACCAATGAGTGGTTCACGTAGAGGGCCCTAATGGTGTGCATGACAATTACATGTAGTGGTATAGCTTGATCAGCCAACACTAGATTAAATGCACAAGTGCTGTGCTTGGATTTCTAGTAAGTACAATTAACATTAAGATGGTATAAGTGAATAATTGCTTGACTGTTTGTTATTTAATTTATGTTTTCTTCATACTGTAGTCAATGACTGTAATACTTGAAATTTGTAATATTTCCATTTAAACTTTATAACGTGAAAACCAAGGCTAAGACAAGGATTTCATAAAAAAATGAGGGACAAACAGGTCTTTTTATGCTTAGAGTATAAATACTTTGTGTTGACCTAGCTCCCCTCTTTTTCACCCTTATAGTAACAACATGGTGTGAAAAAAAAAAAAAAAAGGAAAAGGAGGAGACACTCTCTAGAGAAAACCTAAAGGCATTTGAGAGGAGGACAATAAAGTTTGGATCTAATTTATATAAGGTAAGACTATTAACAAATTTGTGATTATTTCATGTGGAATTGAGGATATAATTGTTTTCAACCCTTATTTTAACAGAATTTGGAATTGGGAAAAGGTAAAATGAGCATGAGAATCCATTAATCAAGGGTACGATTTGTGGAATTTTTTTTTAGGTAAATAAATTAATTCATGTAGTTTAATTAGATAATGCGTGTTCTAGGGTTAAGTAAGCATAGGGATAAAGAGAGTTAAATTTGGAATAAAGAATTAGGGTTTAGGAAAATTACCGAGAGATATACGGCCTCCCAACACGGCCGTATTTCAACCATGTTGAATCCTAAACATATTGAAAGATATATGACCTATCTATATGGTCATGTTTTGGTCATGTTGAGCATAGGACATACCAAGAGATATACAACCTATCTTCACGACTGTGTTCTGACTATATTGAATGTAAAGCATATCAAAAGATATACCGCCTATCTATACGGCTGTGTTCCAACCATATTGAAACCAAAACTCATCGAAAGATATACGACCTTTGACACAGTTGTATATTAACCTATGTTGAGCTACACAGCCTCCAACATTGTCATGTTAAGTGAAACATAACTTAATTATATATCTATTTAACTTCAAATTAAGTTAATTTCCACGCAAACTAGATAACTAGTAAGACCTAAGAAAATTTAAATGATTAAGAGTAAAAGAGTTAAGAGAAGATATTAATCTTAGATTAGTATTAATAAGGACTTGTTGATGTTGTGTAGATTCCAAATTAGCTTTAAGTCTAAGATTAGAAGTGCTTAAGACTAGGACTCAAGATATGTGTAACTTGTGTGTTGATTTGTGCTTGTTTAAGTTAGTATATGTATTAAAATTGGTTTAATTGAATGAATTGGCTTAAGTGTTAAGTTGTATGTTATATGTACTTAGCTCGGCCTAGGGGCCTGTAGTGGAAATCCCTAAAGAGCATCCTAATGATCCTTATGTGATGTTGTTCATAGTGAAGTTGTGCTTGGAAATGATCTAGGTTGAATGTGAGTAAAGTGTGTAAGTGGAGATAGGTGTATGGCTCGTAGTGGCAATTCCCATCACCAAGATTAAGTGGTTTAAGTGAACATAGGTATGGGGCTCGTAGTGGTAGTTCCCATTACCAACATTAAGCATTTAAGTGACTATGGGTATAGGGTCTGTAGTGGCAATTCCCATCACCAATTCATGTTCCAATGTGCTAAGTGTGTTAAGGGGGTCAAGAGTACCATGTTGTCGCTTGTGGACTTAAATTCTATCATGAAACGGTGCCTATGTATAAGTACTGTGTAGTGCATGTGATACTTGTTCATGTTTGTTTACGCGTGTGTGTTTGTGTTATACATATTAGGCATTAGCTCACCCTTCAATAAATATTTTTTTTAGATGCAGGTACTAAGGGTATCAATAACATAGAAGGAAACCTGGGAGTGAATGAACCAGGAATAGAGGAAGAGGATGATTATCACTACCACTATTAAGAATAGAACCAAGAATGACTTTATTATTTGATTAAAACAAATAGTAGTTTTTTTTGGAAAATATGTAATTGGAATTTTATAGACTTCTATTGCATTAGATATTTATTATGGATTTATGTTAAATTGGTTTCAAGGTGGAAGGATAGATTGAAATGTTTTTATATCATGATGTCATTGTTGTAGATAATGAATGGAGATTTACAGGAATTGCAAGATTAAAAGGTGTCAGAGTCGACTAGAGCTTTAACGTGTTCTTGTGTGATAAGGACACATAGCAAGTAGTAGTGCGGCCTAAGTTTCGAGGAGTTATAATGATCCTGTGGTTGCTAGCTCGTGAACTCCATCAGTCAATTTTTTAAGTTGTATATTTGGTGAAAATTCTACCTTTCGCCATATTAGTTTGCTCTTGCTCGAACCACTTGCTTTGATCGATATATTGACTATCTTGAGTAGGTATGTATAGTTAGAAAGTTTTCTTTAGGTACTTCATCTCCCTCATTCTCACTTTCCTCATTTTCCTTATCGGAACTCTCATTGTTATCACTACTTTCCTCCTTAACACTCATTCCACCATCCGTATTAATTGCAACCTCTGCTCCTACACAAACCATGTACGAATCCCAGTGTGTCTGATTATTGTAATATTAGAGTAACTGCTTTATCTATTTCATCTTTATCATTCACTTCTATCGGGGTTAGAATTGAGGGTTGAAATGTCGACGACTCAAGCTACATTTCTGCAATATCATGTGACGAATGTGACTAATTGCTTATATCGAATGTTTGCCTTATTGAGGGGCCTCGCAAATCATAAAAAATTCTAATGTTCAATTATTGTATGCCATGATCTATATATAATTTAGTCGTTTTAATAAAATTTTCAATATCTTCATCATTTCTGATTGCCATCAACACATAGCATGTATTGCCTTTATGGAATATAAGATGCTTGTGACTTATCTCAACCCCCACTTTGGTTAGATCGACTCCGATGCTGCAACATATTCTGTATAAGAATTCGTTGTAGTTGACATTTTTCTTTATTTTCAACTTATTTACTGGATCTTTGTCATATTCTAGGCCCCATTTACTAGCTACAATATTTCCCAACGCATAGATTATTAATTCATATAGTCAACTATTGTTTTTCTATCCATAATATATATAAATTATAAGCTTTTAAAAAATATGACAATTTCTAGTAATATTCTAAAAATTTGCACAAAAAAAAATTCAGTATCATTTGAAATTTAATTTTTTTTCCCATTATTTGCAAACGAATTTTTTCTAAAAATTTGTAGATATTATTTTTTAGTAACATTTTTGCTGCTAAAAATTTCAATAATTTCTGTATCATTTTACAACACTGTAAAAATTATTTCACATTCTAAATATTACAAATTTTCATCACAATATTTTTTTTTATATTTCCAATAACAACATTCTTAAAATTTGCGCAAAAAAAATTGTATTATTTCTAATTTTAATTTTAATTTTTTTCCATTATTTCCAAACAATTTTTTTCTAAACATTTATCCGAAATTATTTTTAATAATATTTTTTGCTAAATATTTCAATAATTTCCATACTATTTTATAATGGTGTAAAAATTATTCCACATTCTACATATTCCATATTCATCATAACAACAAATCTTTATTATAATGCAAAAATTAACATCACATGTTACGTATTACAATATCTATATAAATCATATCTAACAAACTATAAACTAACAATAAGCAGTAATATTTTCTATAACATATAACATTATAATAATATTTTCCACAAATACTACATCAAACACAAATAAAAAAAAAACTTTAACTTTTCAAAAAAAAAATATCACAATCAATTATTTGTTGAGGAAATGCTTAGATCTAGGTAAATTACTTCAAATCCTTCTTTTGCTCTATAGAATAAGTTCTTTTTCTTCTTCTTCCTATATGTAAATGAGAGAAAAAATAAATAAATCTGATATGTCGAGTAGGTTATTTTATTTCTGTGAAAATTTTACTCTGTTACTATATTTATATTTTTTATTTTGTGCAATGCTATCACGTAATTTTTGCTTTCAAATCGACGATCGATGTGAAAAAAATAAAAAATTAGACAATGAGATTGAAGTGAAGTTTGTGCCTTTAACTTAAAAATTTTAATTAACCTTAAAATCTCAAACAACATCCACATCCTTAAAACCTATTTTATAAATAATTATTATTAATATAATATTTATATAATTTAAAAAAAATCACAATATTTAAATATGTTACCTCATTTTTGGATCTAAGCTTAGCTCACTAGAATAGTTAATTTTACCTGATTTTTTCTATTATTCAACATAACCAAAAAAACAAAAAAAGAGAGAGAAAGAAGAGAAGATCTACCGAGTGCCAACTCCTGTCCCACGCGCTTCCACACCACGCGCGCTATAATTTCCCACACAAAAAGTAAAAAAACTAAAAACTATAAAAAAGGAGCAATATTTATAAAAAAAAAAAAAAAAAGAAGGAAACAGTATGAAGTCCCAACTGCAGATCCATCAGACCCGAGTTTAGCCTCTATATAACTAAGAGGTCATTCCTCCAAATTCGCCGTTCTCTCTGTCCATCCCATCCTCGTTGAGAAAGAAGAACGCGTCTAACCTTCACTCTCTCTCCATCTCTCTCTCCTCAAAGGTAGGATCCCGCCGTTACTCTGCTTTGTCATCGTGCGTTTTACTTAGTTTAGCTTATAACCCTCTTTCAGTTAAGTAGTCTGAAAATTAAATCTCAGTGTAGATCCTTACTTTTCTCCTTGGTTTTAGTGTTTCCGTTATATTTGTCTCTCTTTATCTTGACGAGCTTGCTTGTGGATTTCTTTTCAGTTTAGTTCTCCATTTTGATTTAGTTGAGTTTCCGTTTCCTCTCGTGAAATTATTTAGGTGTAATTAGATTTAAATTGGTGAGTTTCGTGTGGTTTTTAATGTGAATTCGATTCATTTTGAGTTCGTTTCGTAATCATTTCGAGTTTTTGTATGATTTCATCATGGAAAGTGGATTTGGTCTATTAGATCTATGTTAGTCGGTGTGAGTTTATGGAGTAATCGTATTGGTTTAGTGTAGTTGGGTTTATATTAAATTTGGTTTGCTGGTCGAGTGAGAGATCTCGAGTTTCGTATACTTGTATGTACTAGATCTGATTGGGCCTTACGTGAGAGGTGGTTGATCTCAACTTGGGAATTTAATATTTGTGTGGAGGTAGGAAATGTGCGATCTATGTAGTGGAAAGTTGGACCTTCATTGTGGTTTATAGGTCTTTATTGTGTAGTAGTTTTATGGCACGTGTTTAATATGGCTGTCTTATTTGTTTTATTGTTACGTAAAGATGGCTTGTTCTGTTATTGATACTTATGGAGATTGCATCGGACTTGATTTCTTGGAAGTTATGATATCTCTGCAGTGTACCTTTATTTATATGCGGGTTGAATGAATGTTCTAAATTGTGCATTAAAGAACCTTCAATTGAAACTTCTGTACCGCTCTAAGATCTATACTCCTTTCAAGATGTGTATAGATCATAGGTCTCCAAGTTAGTTTTCATGGTAAATTGTAAGGAACCGTGCAACATTTGTATGACAATGGTTATATGTTTTAAGGTGCAATTCAGTTGTGCGACTATATTGATTTATCTTGTCAGCGTGCAGAAAAATGGCCTCCCACATTGTTGGTTATCCCAGAATGGGCCCCAAGAGAGAGCTCAAGTTCGCATTGGAATCTTTCTGGGATGGTAAGAGCAGTGCTGAGGACTTGCTTAAGGTGGCATCCGATCTCAGAGCCTCCATCTGGAAACAAATGTTTGAGGCTGGAATCAAGAACATTCCCAGCAACACCTTCTCATACTATGATCAGGTGCTTGATACCACTGCCATGCTTGGGGCTGTTCCAGCTAGATATGGATGGAATGGTGGGGAGATTGGGTTTGACACCTACTTTTCAATGGCCAGAGGTAATGCTACCTGCCCAGCCATGGAGATGACTAAGTGGTTTGACACCAACTAGTAAGTGCTGTCTGCTATACTGAATTTTGACTTGTGGTTTAAATACGCTAACTTTGGTTATTGACTGTTGGGTTGTCTCTCGTATCAGCCACTACATTGTTCCCGAGTTGGGCCCTGATGTAAAGTTCTCTTATGCTTCCCACAAGGCTGTCAATGAGTACAAGGAGGCTAAGGCTGTATGTGCTTCTGTTATTTTTCCTTTTGTTGTGTACATAAGTCTAATGTGCATACTGAGCTCCTTACCCAAAAAAATGTGCATATTGAGCTCTCTAGATTTAAACTACTGTCATTGGCAATTTCTTTTTTCTCATTAGATGCTAATCAATGATTGTTTACATTTATAATACTATATGTGATCCATTTTACCTGAAATTTGTAGGTAACTTGCCTAACTAAATTGCATTTACTGGCTCCAATCTTCTTCGTAGTATTGAAGTATGTTATTTTTTTATCTATTTATCTATTTATTTTTTGCAGCTTGGAATTGAAACCGTCCCAGTTCTTATTGGCCCTGTCTCCTATTTGTTGCTGTCCAAGCCTGCTAAGGGTGTTGAGAAGTCCTTCAATCTTCTTTCCCTGCTCGGAAAAATTCTTCCAGTCTACCAGTAGGGCTCCCTGCTCAGAAATTCCATCACTAATCCTGCTTTATTACAATACAGCAATCATGATTCTTGATATTGTTCTTGTGGCTATTCTTCAGGGAGGTTGTAACTGAACTTAAGGCTGCTGGTGCTTCTTGGATTCAGTTTGATGAGCCCACTCTTGTATTGGATCTTGAATCCCACAAGTTGCAAGCTTTCGCCGAGGCTTATTCAGCCTTGGAATCTTCTCTCTCTGGATTGAATGTTATCGTTGAGACATACTTCGCGGATGTTCCTGCTGATGCATTCAAGACTTTAGCCTCTTTGAAGTGTGTTACTGGATTTGGATTTGATTTGGTCCGTGGAACTAAAACTATTGATTTGATCAAGAGTTCTTTCCCAAAGGGAAAATACCTTTTTGCTGGTGTTGTTGATGGAAGGAACATCTGGGCCAATGACCTTGCTGCTTCTCTTGCTACTCTCCAGGCTCTCGAGGGAGTTGTTGGCAAAGGTGTTTTCCGCTTGTCATGGGTCACCTGCTTATTTTCTTCATATTGTATTTGGCGCTTACATTTTTTTTTCTCTTGTAGACAAACTTGTGGTTTCCACTTCCTGCTCTCTTATGCACACTGCTGTTGATCTTGTAAATGAGCCTAAGTTGGATAAGGAAATCAAGTCCTGGCTTGCATTTGCTGCCCAAAAGGTTGTTGAAGTCAATGCCTTGGCCAAGGCCTTGTCTGGTCACAAGGATGAGGTAATACTTCTTCGTGATTGTTATTAATTATCTTGAGCTCTTTCTGTTTTGATATTTTTATCTGCTTGCTCCAATCATTGACATTGTAATATCTGGGCTTTCAGGCATTCTTCTCTGCCAATGCTGCTGCCCAGGCCTCAAGGAAGTCTTCCCCACGGGTTACTAATGAGGCAGTTCAGAAGGCTGTGAGTTCCCTCTTGGCAGCTTTTTTAATTTATTTTTCCTCTGTTTTGTAATGTACCTTGATTAATTGTTTTTGACTTTATTGTTTCTTTTGCTTCTAGGCTGCTGCCTTGAAGGGATCTGACCACCGTCGTGCTACAAACGTGAGTGCTAGGCTTGATGCTCAGCAGAAGAAACTCAATCTCCCTGTCCTCCCAACTACCACTATTGGTTCCTTCCCACAAACCATGGATCTCAGAAGAGTGCGCCGTGAGTACAAAGCCAAGAAGTGAGTGAATTTGATTGTTCTTGTGTTTGCTACTTACATTTGTTATATTAAGGACATTAGATTCTTGATCTGGTATTAATTTTCTTGCTAATGGAATGCTTCCTTTACAGGATCTCCGAGGAGGAATATGTTAAGGCTATCAAGGAGGAGATCTACAAGGTTGTCAAACTACAAGAGGAGCTTGACATTGATGTTTTGGTTCATGGAGAGCCTGAGGTGAGCTTGGTTTGGTACCAGTGCTTTTTGGAACACAAGATAGAGGCTCCTTTCATATATATAATTCCCCTCTTGCCATCATCTGCACTTTCCTCCAACGCAATTTTCTTTTGTTTGCAGAGAAACGATATGGTTGAGTACTTTGGTGAGCAGCTTTCTGGATTTGCTTTTACTGCTAACGGTTGGGTACAGTCCTATGGATCTCGTTGTGTGAAGCCACCAATCATCTATGGTGATGTGAGCCGCCCTAACCCGATGACTGTTTTCTGGTCAACAACTGCACAAAGCATGACCAAGCGCCCAATGAAGGGTATGCTCACTGGTCCAGTGACCATTCTGAACTGGTCCTTTGTCAGAAACGATCAACCCAGGTAACTGAACAACCTCTAGTTTGAGATGGGCATATCTATGTTGAGATGCAGGAAATTCTGTTTGGCCTGTTGTCTTACATATCTACCATACTCTATGTTTCAGGTCTGAGACCTGTTACCAGATTGCCTTGGCCATCAAGGATGAGGTTGAGGACCTTGAGAAGGCTGGCATTACAGTCATCCAGATTGATGAGGCTGCTTTGAGAGAGGGTTTGCCTTTGAGGAAGTCTGAACATGCTCACTACTTGGACTGGGCTGTCCACTCCTTTAGAATTACTAACTGTGGTGTTCAGGACACCACTCAGGTTGGTCCTTGTCCATTTTGCTTTTGTATGGAGTTGCAGCATTCATATTTTAATGCATTGGCCTAATTCTTCTGAATCTTGTGATCTGTCACTTTGCAGATCCACACCCATATGTGCTACTCTAACTTCAACGATATCATCCATTCCATTATTGGCATGGATGCTGATGTTATTACCATTGAGAACTCTCGATCCGATGAGAAGCTTCTTTCAGTATTCCGTGAAGGTGTCAAGTATGGTGCTGGTATTGGCCCTGGTGTCTATGACATTCACTCTCCAAGAATACCATCAACTGAGGAGATTGCTGACAGAATCAACAAGATGCTTGCTGTGCTCGAGACTAACATTTTGTGGGTGAATCCTGACTGCGGTCTTAAGACCCGTAAGTACATAGAAGTGAAGCCTGCCCTCCAGAATATGGTTGCTGCAGCCAAGCTTCTCCGAACCCAGCTTGCCAGTGCCAAGTGAAAGTTGCAAGAATGTGGAATGTCCACCTATCACAGATTCATTTTTACTACAAATTTTAGTGATATCCTGCTCTGTTATTGATTCAATAATTCTGTTTCAAAGATGAAGGTGCTAGAAAGGGTAATATGCTTGTTGTGAAAGCCTTGTTTACCATTTTTTTTTTTTTGAGCCCTTGGGCCTTTTTTTTTTTTTTTTTTCCCTACCCTCACATTTTGGGGCAAATAGTCTACTCGAACTCTGATGCTGATTGTTAAGGATTGCTATCTCAACTTTGCGTCATTCTAGTTTTACTTTAATTCTTTTCCCACTCTTCCCTCATTAAAATAGAGCTAGCTATAGATTTAGCTTGCTAAATCCTGCCTTTTTTTCATCCCACCACAATGAAAAGTTCTAGAGGTAGTTTTCAGAATCAAACCATGAATGGAACCAATACCCTAATTTGTTTCTTTTTACATTTGGTCACCTCATGATCCTTTCTTGGGTTTGATTACATTTCGGCCAAGATAGCATATTTTCTGTTTTAGTTATAATTTTTTTTTTATTTGAGTTCTCATCATTTATAAAAACATAAAAATGGGTTGTGTTAGTGTATTATTAGTTTTTCTGTTAATAGTGATATATGTTACATTTTCACTGGTTTGCGTATTTTTATTAAATAAATAATATAAGAAAATATTGAAATAAATAAATAAAATAATAAAAAAATTAGAAAATAATTTGAAAAATGTTTGTGCATGTGTGTATCTATATATATATAATTCATTTTTTGAATAATATATATGGTACCGTTTGGTTACTGGTACTGGACAGAGCAAGGAGTACTAGACTGGACTAAAAATAAAGGATTGGACAAAAAAAATTTTTGTATCACGTTTGGTTTATTCAGTACTGGATAAGGATTTTTGTGCTATCCAGTGTTTGGATTGCAAAGTACTGGACTGGACAGTGTAAAATTGATAATTTTTCATTTTTTAATTATATCATAGTTATTTATATATATTTGATATTATTATAACAAAAAATGATTTGAAGGTTTAATAAATATTATTAAATATTTTAGGAAATATGTTATATTTAATGAAATAATACATTATTTATGATTTTGAATATATCACTGAAAATATGAAACACTTTTACACTGAACCATCCGCATATCCATCAACTACTTTAAACAAGTCATTGAAGGACTTCAAAATTAGAAAATCCATCCAAGATGACGTATTTACCTAGATGAGAGTTTTAGCTCAATATGTAAGGTTCGGTAAAAAACTAATTAAACCAAACTAATCATAAATTAAACTAATCTGATTAGAACATATGGTCTTTTAAGGAAAAAAATATACTTTTAGCTAGCATTTAGATTATAATACGATAAAAAATATTAGATATTACAAAATAAAAAAATAATATAATATAATTTTTTTATATTATATTTGGTATATATTATATTATATAAATATTTTTATAATATTTATTATTTAGATATATTTTTATATTTTTATAAATATATAAATATTTAAAAATCTAAGGATTTAGCTGAATTTTATTTGTTTGTGTAATAAAATAAAATTTTATTTTATTAGATTAGTACACGGTTGGAATACATACCCGTGTAGTAAACCGTGTATGAAGAACAAAGAAGCTAGAGGCATACACGGCTATTACAAACGGCCGTGTGGAATATATACGCCCAGAGTTCACTGAGTCAGAGAGATACACGGTTTGTATACACGCCCGTGTAGTAGGACCGTGTATCTATCGAAGGAAGGATAGTCCAGTACCGAATTTTTTGTCCCGAATTCTACACGGTACTAATATTTCTGATTTAGTCCAGTACCATATTCCCGTTTAGTCCAGTACTTGCTTCAAGGATGGCAACCAAACGGAGGACAAAAATTTTTGTCCAGTCTAGTGCCAGATTCCAATGCCAACCAAACGCTACCTATGTATTTTTTATTTTTTTTTAAAAAAAAAAGTTTCTCTAGCTATCCTAAAGTTGTAGTCATTGGCTTCTCTTAAGTGGTAGGTAGCTATTTACAACCGTTCAATGCAAAAAAGAAAAAAAAAAAGGAGAAGAGAGAGACTTGACTTCAATTTAATTAGGCTTATTTTTTTTATTTTTATTTTTTTGGTTTGCCTTAAGTGGTTGTTGACCATCCCCTTGCCTCAAGGTGGTTGGAATTATTTATTTATTTTTACTTTTTTTGAATTTTCTTTTATATATATATTTATAAACCCAAAATAATAAAGTATATAAACACATTTTTTAATTATTTTTTCAAATTTTCTTATATTATTTATTTAATAAAATAAGTTGACCAATGAGAATGTGGCATATATTATTACTAACATTAATGAAGAATTCATTTGTACATTTTTGTAAACAATAAAGACTTAGAAAAAAAAAAGTTTAGGACTTCAATTGAACTAAGTGCGAAATGTTGAGAATTAACATGTACTTTTCCCTCATTTTTTTCTATCCTTGAATAATGCTATAGTTTGTAGTTCCATTCTATTACTTGAGCCAAATCTAAATATGATTTGCTGTTTAGTTCGAACCATGAACTAATCTAACCATGACTACCCACCTTCATTTATAGGAAGTTGAAGATAAGATAGTAGCTAAGTAAAGTCAGAGTAAGGTAGGAAATAATTTAGGCATAGGGGATGTGCCTTACTAATTGAATTGCCAACACATCCAAAAGTAATGTGATCAACAAAATTCAATCAACAATGGTGTGATCACTAAATCACTAATGATCCCTAATTCAAAAGAATTCAAAGACTTGATGCTAAATTGAAATGAGGGACAAAACAATTGTATAAATAGCAATGGATGACAATAGAAATGAATTAGAAATCTACTCAAATTGAAGTGATTCAAATCTAAAATGGATGAACCCTAATTTACATGTAAAACACACAAGTAACCAAACAAATTGCACCTAGATATGACATACTAAATACAATTTGATAACAACAAGAGAAAGATTGATATTACTCACAATATATTCAAGTTAATCTCACTACAATTTCACTTGTGAAATTGATAAGAGAATTTTTGCAAGCAAGGATCCACCCTCACGACAAAGAATTGTATATTTCAAAGTGTTCAAAAAGCTTTCTCAAAACTCTAGTTAGCAAGTATTTATACTTGCTCTAATTAGGGTAAAAATAACACAAAATTACAAATAAGCCACTTAAATGCTCGATTCTAAAAGCAACAAATTACAAATACAAATGATCTTCAAGTGGTCGGTTCTTCACTTTAATTAAGCATATTGTTGGACCAATTCTTCTTTGATTTATGTAGATCCATAAATAACCCATAAACTGAGTTTTAGCGAATTTATCCACTGTCCTATAAAAACTGACAAGTATAACTACTGGAATGCATAACAAATATGAAATAGAAAAGAAGATACTAAACAAATAATCTCAAGGTCCGATTGTTCAAAGAAAACCCTCATCGTCAAATTTTGTAATCCATTAGCTCTTGCTCTAGTAATAGGTCCTGTAGGAATTTGATTCATATCATCTCCTTAGGCCTTAAGAAGATTTGCTCTCAAATATAATAGGTCTTCATGAACATCATCGGGTAAATAGAGTGACAGGATTGTAACATTACATGTAGTAGAGACTATATCCTTTAGGCAATTTATCTATTAAAATATCATTGTAGTCATCCAGTACCTGTGATACCATAGGGGGTAGATGCTCTAGCCCATCCCTTTCTAGGTTATACCTCATCTGCAATAAATATATTGGTCTCTCATCTGCTATAGCCTTCTCTAACTCATACAGTCTTAACAATAAGGTCTTCTTCTTCCCGATTTTACTTATCTACCTTTGAACCTCTTGTACCTCTAAAGGTTTACTTATCTATCTCTGAACCTCTTGGCCCTCTAAAGGTTTACTCATTTACCTTTGACCTTCTTAAACCTCTGAAGGTTTACTTATATGCTTTTGAACCTCTTAGACCTCTGAAGGTGACATTGGGTTCAACATTATATGTTTACCCTCTTTCTGGAACATATAATTATTTTTGAAGCCATCATGTAAACCTCCTGTCATACAACCAAGGCTTGCTAAGTAATATATGAGATGCACACATAAGAAGAATGTCACATTCAATTTTATCATGATATTTATCCCCTATACTGAAAGGTACCTTAGCCCTTTAGGTAACATGGAGACTCCCCTACTTACTTAGCCAATGTAATTTATAGGGTTTTAGATGTGAGGTAATTACAAGTTTTAATTTCGATACTAATGAGGCAGCCACAACATTAGTATAACTACTACCATCGATAATAATAGCACATATATTACCTTGTACTCTACATGAGGTGTGGAATAAATTTTCCCTCTGCTCATCATCAATAGTAGGAAAAGTAGTCGTAGTACGTCGTAGTACATTAATAGATAAATATCAATCACTTGACATGGTTGTTTACTAACTTCAATAAGCCAACAACACACTTCACACCACGTCACCAACACGTCTTAACACATTACAACACACATCCACTTAACATAACAACACACTACAGCAACACGACCACGCCTCATATACAACTCCCACAGTCCACTTACACAACCTCAAACTATACACTACGGTTTCACACACTCACTCCCATGGTGTAACACACAACCAATACAACACACCTACATGGTTTACCTACACAATTCTACGTCCACTTACACACCATGGCAACACAAAGGCAAATGGAAGCAAATATGGACACTTCTTTAAATGGCAAGCAATTAATTCAACTAAGCAAAATGTGTTTAAAGTATCAATACAAAATAACTTTCATACTTTAATGTTTGCTTTTGAAATTCAAAACTTAACCACTACAACACCTCTTCACCTCAACACAAACACTCACATACAAACACGGTGCAGCAACCTTCCCACTACAACACACACAATACACCACGTTGCACCCTTTACTCACACAATCACAACACCACACATACACACTCACTCATGGTGCAGCACACACACACACACTTCACCCCACTTCCAATCACGGTAACAATAACACAATTACAACACTTAAGGAAGCTTCTCCACAAATGGTAAGAAACAATTCAAAATATTCAAATTGTATTAAATCAACACTATACAATAACTCTTCAACTTAAATGATTGTTTTTTAATTCAAATAGTTTCCAAATCCTCCATGCAAGAAGCAAATCTGGAAATGTAAATTGCACTCCTCAATTTCGAAACAACATACAAGAAAATACACTTCTCTTCTTTCACAAATAATGTACTTCCAATTTCGAAAACACACAAGAAATGCACTTCCCTTCTTCTCATGGCAAGATGAAGATCACAAGCATTAACTATGAAATTTCCACTTCCACTTCCGCAACAACAAGGTATAACACAACACAATCACAAGTAATTACTTCAATTTCACTTCAACAATTCCAATTAAGAAATGACAATTCAAGAACCCTAATTTCCCAATTGCAATTCACGCAAATCCCTTCTCCAAAACCTTTTGCTCTGATACCAATAAGATGATTTTCCTTACTAATTGAATTGCAACACATCCAAAAGTAACGTGATCAACAAAATTCCAATCAACAATGGTGTGATCACTAAATCACCAATGATCCCTAATTCACGAGAATTTGAAGACTTGATGCTAAATTGAAATGAGGAACAAAACAATTGTATAAGTATTAATGGATGACGACAGAAATGAATTGGAATTCCACTCAAATTGAAGTGATTTAAATCTGAAATGGATGAACCCTAATTCATGTGTAGAACAACAAGTAAGCAAACAAATTGCACCTCACATATGACACATTAAATATAATTTGATAACAACAAGAGGAAGATTGATATTACTCACAATTCACTCAAGTTAATCTCGCCACAATTTCACTTGTGAAATTGATAAGAGAATTTTTGCAAGGATCCACCCTCACGGTAAAGAAGTGTATATTTCAAAGTGTTCAAAAGCCCTCTCAAAACCCTAGTTAGCAAGTATTTATACTTGCTCTAATTAGGGTAAAAATAAGACAAAATTACAAATAAGTCACTTAAGTGGTCGATTCCAAAAGCAACAAATTACAAGTACAAATGATCTTCAAGTGGCCAGTTCTTCACTTCAATTGAACATATTATTGGACCGATTCTTCTTTGATTTATGTAGATCCATGAATAACCCACAAATTGAGCTTTAGCGATTTTATCCACTATCCTGTAAAAACCAACAAATGTACCTGCTGGAATGTACAACAAATATGAAATAGACAGGAAAATACTAAACAAATATTCCCACGGTCTGATTGTTTAAAGAGGACCCTTACTGCCAAATTTTGCAATCCCTTGGCTCTTGTTCTAGTGATAGGTTTTGTAAGAATTTGATTCCTATCAATAGGGTAGTCAATTATCTCATCACTTAGAGATAACAAGATCTTGACAATAAGCTAAAAGAGATGTTAAGCACTTTGCCATTCTTTAAGGTAGTGTTTGATTACCATTATGTTATAGTATTGGATTGGACAAACTCTTTAATTTTTTGTTTAATTTGTATAGTAAATTAAGTCACTGAATAAAAGTCTTAAGATATAGGACAAAACCTAAGAAGTTTGTACTATATATCTTATAGTATAAAAATTTATTTTATGGGACAAAATTTGTGGAAAAAATGTATGGGTTTGAATGCAATAATCACGTGAATGTTGTGTGCAAAAGTGCTACACATAACCAAAAGAGAAGTGATGTATAGAAGGATGATTAAGAGCCAAAAGGATAAGGAAGAAGGGTCGGTAATCTTAATAGGTTCAAATGCTTCAATAACAGGTAAAGAAGCTACTTGAACATCAAACTTTACTCAGGGTGATGAATAGTGCAACATTCTTTACTAGGTTATCAATTTGACAAGATTTTGATATGAGGTCAGTTTTTTGTGTATGGGATCCTCATAAGCTATAGTTAATTTATATGGGGTCAGTTTTGATTAAGATTTTGTTGAGTATTTATTCTAAATATTTTATCCTAAACTGCCCTATTTTGTAAAATATAAAATAATAAAATTTTCATAAAAGTGTTATTTAGTTTGACTTACAAGGAATTTTAGGTCTCAATTATGATAAGGGTACTCTAAATTAATTTAGCATAGAAGTTTCGTATACTCCCAAATGAACAGTCACAGCAATCACCCCTAATTGTAACCCTTAAACCACCAATTAGGTCAATCACATCTAAATTAAACCTTAAATGGCAATTAGAGCAAGTGCACCTAAATTGACCCCTAAATTAGTAATTAGGGCAATTACACTTGAATTTAGGGCTTTTAAGAAAAGGTTTTCCGATTGGGCCCAAAATTTGCAACATGATTACAAAAGTTAGAGGAAATAACCTTATATAATTAGAGTTAAAAAATAAAGTTACAAAATCCTAAAATCGCTAAAAACATAAGTTTATGAAGATAGTTCACGATTTATCGAAAGTTCGAAATTCAAGCTCGAAATATAATGAGACCTGAAAGATAACTTGTTTAGCTTATAAAATTAATAAAATAACATGAAAAGACACTTAAAGTATATATATATATGCTCATTAAATATATCGGTACGTAAAATGTGTATAAATATGTAATAATATAATCTAAAAAATATATTAAAATAAGATAAATTACACCTAAAATTAACAAGATAGTGAGCAAATGAGGGATAAAAACATCGAAATTTCAACAACTTGGACATGGTAGCTTAATTAATAAGAAGGAAAAAAAATTAACTGATTAATCAATGAAAAGTAGTGAACAAGTAAATTAAAAAAAAAAGGGAAAAAAATGGAAACTGACATCTCCAACTGCCTAAAACTCTATAAAAACAGTAGATGGGCTGAATCGATTCATTTTATCCTCAGAAAAATTGGAAAACGTCCACAAAAATTAGGAGGAAAACATCAGAAAATTAGAAAAAAAAAAGGAAAAAAATTACACAGAGGACTTGATCGCACGTTCAAGGACCAAACCACCACCTGCTGTGAAACCCCGCCCGCCACCGACCACCCTCCTCACAGCCTTTCTGGTCGAAAAACCCTTCCGGCAAATGGCCACCAGAGCTTTGGCAAACGGTGAGTTCAATTTCTCCGTGATTTTTGCAAATTTAATTAAACGGAAAATTTTGAACAAAATTTATTCCTAACTTATTTTATGTTTAGATTCATGTAAAATTGTTAGTTTGTTGAAATTTGTGCATTTTATATATCTTTTTTAAGAAAATCACTACTCATCCAAAATTTGCATTTGATTTTAAATTACCTAAACAATGCTATTTCGAGCTAAAAATTTTTATCATTGACTTATTATTATATCTACTTTACATTTATGTCAAGGGTTTTTGAAGATCAACATGTTAAATATTTGTTCTATTTTACCCTAAAACTGCTAAAATAGCCTTTTTATAAGATGAATTGATTTTCAATGAAATAATTGATGAAATTGTAATTTTTATGATTCCTATAGGTTTTTAATGACATGATATGTGATAGATATTTATTTTACATGTAGAGGTGAATATTGGGAGAAATACCTAAAGATATATATATATATATTTTAAAAAAATATTACACAATTAGGGTAGGAAAAAAATTTATGCAAATAGAGTACAAAAAACGCATATAGTGCATATGTTTTTAGTACATAAAAAATTTTAACTGAGAACACATACACTACATACGTTTTTAGTACAAAGAAAAATCTATACTAAAAACGGCTCACAAACAACTCTATCTCATCTCACTCTTACTCCTAGTAAATGGCTTAGTGATTCTAGAAATGATAGATCCATACTCCATTTGTCTTATATTGGAGGTGGGAAGATCCTATGAATCTTGTATTGTAGGAAATTGTGAGGGTTTGTCAAAGTCACGCGGAGAAAATAGACTCTGCTGTATTGAAGGCTATGAGCTATCACCAATATCCGGTCAATAGTGGCAGGATATTCATTGAGTGAGCGGGTTAGGAATGGGACTGCTAATAGACTACCTGTGAGGGATGATGAACAAGTTGATATAGGGAGCTGAGATACTTATGATGTCCTCATCCATGACGTTTGGAGGAGTGTAGGCATGATGGATCTGCTCATCCCTCTGTTGTCTTCCTCTAACTCTTACTTCGTTAAACCTATGATGTCGTGGTGGTGTGGGTGCAGGATCTATTGTAGGTGCATACTCCGGATTTGTAGCAACCTCCCCCTCTAATGGCTGCTTGTGTTAAGTGACAGAATAAAGTACAACCCTACCATGATGCTCAACTAGCTATACTTTAGCAACGGCAAGTGAAATTGCCGAAGGCAGATCAGATGTTATATGTATATGGCTTAAGATGTTAGCCTAGAAGAATTGAAAGAAAACTTTTTGGCACAACTTATTCCCTATATAGTATAGTCAATGTGATATTATAAGTGTTTTTCCTACCAAGTATGGTCAACGTGATATAGTGTAGTTTAGATGCACACCATCGTTATATTTTAATAGGATCCTATAAGAGTGACAATCCTCCCAATGGGAAATGTAGGATGCATATAACGCTATCTAATCAGTGTCAGTCTAGCCCCGTAAATCAATATGGTGCAAAAGGGGCTTTATGGCAACATTGACAAGCACTTGCTAGAATGCACCAAATTGGCAGTAGACGTGATCTAGGTAGTGCCACTCTATAATATGAAAGCATATCAATAGTACTTGAGTTGTCCAAATGCCTCTACTTGCATGGCAGAACGAGGGCAATATGTTGATTAGATCTTCGGGATAAGGTGCACCATAACGTGGGGTACTGCGTAGTGTTTCAAGCTATCCTCCATTGAGACACTAAAGGCCTCCCATCTTCTAATGAAACCCTGTAATGGCTCAAGAGAGCTATATGTGGGAACTTATCCTATGTACACACTTGCAGAAGAATTGCTACTCCCCCCATGTCATATGTGTTGGAGATGGATGCATGGCATAACTGGCAGTACAACCAAGCCAAATATGTAGAGCTCCAATTATACTATCCTCCAAGGGCAAAGTCCTCCCAAAGTGGAAGGAACATACAATAGATTAAGCTACTTGATTTATTTGCAAATGCAAAGCCTCCCAGCAGTTGCAAAACATAGGCACGGTATGACACCTAACTGTCTCGTCGAATGCTTGGGCATGCAAAACTCAAAATCTATGCCCTAACCAGGATAAGTTAACCCATGTGCACTTAATGTGCTTTGCCTTCGACCTCTTACTAAGTAATCGCTTACACTCAGATGCCTAAGCAAGGTTGGTGTTACCTATAATGGCCTGTCCATCAACTAGTAACTTGAGTTGAATCTCAACGTCTTGTAAAGTCATGATAGCCTTGCCATAGGCCATGTGAATGGTATGTATCTTGGCCCTCCACCTCTCCACCAATGCTATAAGAAGATGTTAATCCTACTAAATGAAGGGAAGGCATGCTAATCCTATAAACATATCTTACTTTAGATAAGGTAACATGCGAGAATCTAATGGGATGTCATCCTCATTAGAGTGTAGCTGTAACTTACAATGCCTAAGTGTCAACCAAGATTCTTCCTATAAACATAAAGTACAAAATGTAGGAATCAATAGATTAGCTAGAAAGTAAAAACAGGACTTATAAAATACAATACTTGCCCTAGCTAAACAAATTCCAATCAATGTCTAACCTGCTGTGTCAACAATGATGGATCAAAAGGTCCTAGATCCATTTATCCTACAACATGAAAGCAGTTCACAAAGGGACGATTATTGTATAAACTAAATTACAAATAATGTTCAATGAATAAAGGAAGTAAGTTTTTTTTTTTTGTTACAAGCCCTTATATCAATATTATTTCTCTTCGGGCACTTCCTTCTATTGTGCTCTTCTCTTTTGCACCTACTACATCTAGATTTAGACAAGGGATCTCTAAGGTCCATTTTCATATGGTATCATTTTGATTTAAGCTTTCCATTTTAGCTTAAGGGTTGCCAATATCATAGAGAATGAGTAGAAAGTTTACCTATGACTAATACTAATCATCTCTAATATGCACGTGTGATTCTTAAGGTTTATAGTTTGCATCCTTCCTCCTCCTTTAACCTAATTTGCAACGTACTGGGGCCTAGTTAAGACCTCAAATATTTTGTTGGGTCTATTAAACCTAATGACCTTGTGGGCATTAACTCTATGTCTCCATTTTTCTATTTTTTTCGTTGGCATACTTTATGAAAACTTGGTTTGCTGTAATTCCTTTGTGCACATCCTTAGTCATCCCATCCTAATGTTTGATGCAATTGTAGAATATTTTATTTTACCAATATAGTTACAGGTAGGCCTCTTGCCTTTTTCAGAATAGAATTTGAACTTTCCACATTATTCGAAATCATGTATCTAAAATGATATCCTCCATCATATGCAAGTGGCTATTGGTCTAGTGGGATGCCATTAAACCATATAGAAGTGTTAGGCTTTATTTGTCCAAGTAGGTTCATGAAATTTTGAAACTTGTAAGGTTGTGTCTTCATCTTAGCATCCACCATCCATTTCCTACATTGCAAATTCTTGTAAGTTATGTTAAAGTTGCTTGCAATATAGCATAAGCAAAAGGCCACACTGCAGAGGAAGGCTTCCATCCATTGTCTTGTCGCTTAACTGCACTGTTGATACTAGCATGCTTATCAGAAAAAAGCGCCACACTGCAGATGGAGGCTTCCATCCATTGTCTTGTCGCTTAACTGCACTGTTGATACTAGCATGCTTACTAGAAAAAAGCGCTACACTGCAGAAGGAGGCTTCCATCCATTGTCTTGTCGCTTAACTGCACTGTTGATACTAGCATGCTTATCGAAAATGAGATAAATGATTTCTTGACGGTTACCTACAAAATGCTCTTTCAGCTTTCGAAGAAACCATCCCTATGTCTTTGTCAATTCGTTGTCCACTAAAGAAAATGCAAGGGCCACATGTAATCAAGATTAGCTAGCAACTTCTCAAGATCTTAAACACGTTCCTTCAACTTGGCCTCCTTTGCATTATTGAGCTTAAGGCATTGCTGAGCCGAATCTAGATCTCGCTTGAGGTTCATAGCATTTCCCTCTCACATCATAGCTTAGGCATGAGGTACGACTCTCCCTCTTGCAAACTCAGAAACTCCTCTTTTAGAGAGTTAATCCAACTGTTCACTTCATTCAGCTCTTGCTGTGCGTTAGATAAGTTGAAAGTGCTTCTTTGTACCCTATCGTCAATGTCAGCAATTATGTGGCAGCAGTTTTCCCTCACTGCCTTAAGCTCCTCTTGCGTCTCCTTTAGCTTAACCTCGACTGCCAATTATTTTTTGCAAGTTCGAGTCATAACGGATATGTTGCCTTGAGAACTGTAAACACCCCATTTTTGCCCTAGGTATCAATAATTTTCAATAATAATCAATTTTCAATTTTTTTCTAATTTTTCCCAATTTTTCCCTAATTTAGCATAAATAATAAAAATGTTCAAAAAATAAAAATAAATAGGAAAACACCTCAATTTTGAAAAATGATTTTGGAAATAGCAATAATGGATGATAAACAATTTTTACAAATTTTTGAAATTTCAAAAAATACAAAAAAATAAAAAAATTTGCATCGCATATGTACAATTTGCGATGTAAATAAAATTGGGAAATTGGGCCAGCTCAGCTGGTTCGTGCGTGCGCTGGGAACGTGTGGGAGGCTTGGAGGTCGCGAGTTCGAATCTTCCCCCCGAGCGCTCGATGCAATTTTTTCTTTCTTTTCCCTGGAGCTGCCACGTGGCAGCATGTGATTGGCCGAGGGAAGTCACGCGCGTCGCGCGTGATCGTCTTCTTCGCAAGCCCAGCCGGAGAAAAAAAATCCGACAGAAGTCCGACGAAGGCGAAATCGACCGTTTTCTTTTTAATCTTCTAGATTAAAGTCGAGATAAGGCTAAATCCATCAGATAAACCAAAGGAGCACAAGAGATTAACATTAAATCGCCGAGATAAAATCAAATCTAAAAACGGAAAAAATTCGGATTTATCCAAATCGGCCGATTTGAGCTTATCCAAGAGGTTTTCCGGACGCCTATAAATAGAGAAGAGCAGGAGGAAGCCAGAGGACGAAGAAACACGAAGAAAAGGAGAGAAAAAGAGAGAGGAAGGAGCAAATCAGAGTACGCCGGAGAAGCTTGGAGCCGCGACCATCGATCGGAGTTGAGCCGCCGCAAGGAGACGTTCTAGGAGTAAGCCGCCACCACCATCGGATTCAGCACCCTCAAGAAGCTAGGATTCGACACTTCACCCGCCGTAAATGACCGCCGGAACGCCGTGAACGAGCCAAACCCGCCGCCGTGACCGATCCGACCCGATCCGACCCGATTCGACCCGCGCACCGACCCGGATCCAAGTAAGTCGGATCTTTTCGGATTTTTTTATTTTTATTTTATTAATTTATTTGGTTTATTTATTCTGAATTTGTTATTTGTTATTTATTATTTGTTTAGTCATTTATTTATTTGTTTTTGTTTTATTTTCAATAAATAGGAAAAATGTAGAAATTAGATTTTTCTAGAATTAAGAAAAATGTAAAAAATAATAATAAAATAAATAAAATGTAAAAAAAAAAGAATAAAAAAATAAAAAAAAATAGAATAAAATAATAAAAAGATTAGGAATAATAATAATAAAACTTTAGATTTCAAAATAAGATAGATAATAACTTAGGATAAAATGTTCTAGCATAAAAATTACAAAAATTTATAAAAATCACAAAAACTTATAAAAAATCACAAAAATCATAAAAATCATAAAAATTAATAAAAATTTAAAAATTATGAAAATAGAAGAAAAATTAAGTTTTAGCACCTAGAAAAATCTTTTTCTTCAAATAAATCCAAAATTGATGTTTTCCCAAAAAAAATCATTTTCAAAATAAAATCAAAGCTTAGGCTTAGAAATTTTTAGAAAAATTCCAAAAAATGTTAAGAACATAAATCATAAGAAATTTCAAAATTAAAATTCACCAACAAATCTAAAGTTTTTTTTTTAGAAAAGCGAACTACGGCTTGTTTGATCCTGAATAGCAGGTACGTAGGCACCCATTCGGGTCAACCCCTAAAATAAAGAAAAATCATTTTCTCAAAATAATTCTCAAACATAATAAAAAGTAACAGAAACACAAATGAAACACATTTCTAAAGATAAACAATTTTGGGAGATTAGGTGGTAACCGTAAAGGTTTTAATAGGTTAGCCCCCGAACTTAGAAACTCTGGTTTTCCCTTTTTCTCTTCTCACAAAAACGAGAAGAGAAAATAACGACGACTAGTAGTCCAAATTAAGACTAATCCGCTCCTTTAGTCTTAATTCAATTTTCCCGACAAATAGTTAGGTGGCGACTCCAAAAATTAAACGAAATTCTTAACTCAAGTCGAGGATCTAGATTAGATGAGCATAGGGTCTAGTTTAGATCGGATTAGGAATGGGAATTCAAAAATTAGACTCGACAGGATGGCGACTCCACTGGGGACCCATACCAGCAGGCTAGCCACCTGAATCTCTCCAAGCTGTTCTCTTTAAATAATGTGTTTCAATCATTCCTTTGATACTAACTTTGCAGGGTTTAGTTAGATTGTGAATTTTCTTGTGGGGGGTTTTTGCATGCATATGTCTGTATGAGTAGATGCGGTCGAACCTGGACCGTCCTAGAAAACTAAGACGGGGAGCCATTGTGTAGGTTTCGGGCGAAGTGAGTTGATTCACTGTTCGGGACCGATTGGGCTACCCCACCCTATGCTTCGATATGGCCTGAGATCCATTTCTTCGAGAATGCGGGAGGCCATAGAGCTCGGGAACCAGTTAGAACCCACCTACTTGCATACATGATATCATAAGAAAGGTTGACAATTGGATGACAATGTAATGGTTTGTTATTTTGTCCTTGGAGTTCAGGACTATTTCCCTGTAACGTTTTCATAGTTCTGTTTGTAACTAGGCTATTTCTTATTGTAATAGATGGCTAGTACCGCAGTTGATCACCTCCTCTGCAAAGGGATTCGGGTGCACAAACCTTTGGACCCAAAGTTGGTACTGGACCATTGGTTTACCTTGTATAAACCCGAGGAGTAGGCCTTCATCCAGCGAAAGATAAGCCCCATCCTCTCACTAACAAAGATAGAGGTGAATTTGCTTTTGGTACAAGCCATACTCCAGTTATGGGAAGTAGAGCCTGCAGCTTTCTTCATCAGGCCACATGAGATCACTCCCATTCAAAACCAAAGCCAGAATCGAAAGCCCGAATGTGGACCTCGGCGAGCTAGATGGCGAAGTGGGAAAACATCAAGCCACTAGAGAGTTTGTAATCCGCCAGCTATGCCAGACAGGAGAAAGAGCATACCGGGTTCCAGACGTCATCCAACCAAGACCAGATAAGATCAATCCAGAAACAGAGGTCTACCTGGAGCAGGTCAAGGCCCGAATGGAAGTATACTTCGAAACTGCGGGTTATAAGAAAGACATCTGGAAGGGACGCTTTAAGGAATCCAACCAAAGGAACAAGGCCTTGGAAGCACAATTGGAGAAATGCCAAGACAAGGTCAAGGAGCTAGAAGCTGTCATCAATGGGAAATCTGAGCTTCCACAACAGGAAACTAAAAGAGCTAGGAAGTAGAGCGTTATTTGTAATCTTTTATTTTGATTATTGAACTCTAGAATTGAAGTTTCAATATTACATTGTCAGTCAGATTATCAGCCCTTCAGCTTTTAGCATCCGTGTGAGCATCTTGTGTGAGCATCTTTTTTACATATTTATATCCGTATGAGCATCTTGTTTACATATTTACTAAAAAAATAAGAACAACCAATAAAAATCAAGAAAGAAAGAAAATTGAAGAGTTACTAACAATAAGAGATCTTTTCAAGGTCCTAAAAGTTGCTTATAAATGGTCAGCTTAACCTAAAACTCATAGTCACTTGCTCTAAACATAAAACCAAAGACCTCTATAACCTACTCTCAAGACCCCATTCACTTCAAAAGGTCTCCTCATATCTTGATTTAGCCTCAAAACATAAAACGTCCCAGCACCCTCTAATCCTAAAAGTTGCACTTAAAGTTTCCTTTCCATCAAAAGACATAGAGACCATTAATTTTTTGGCACACTTTCAAAGTAGCTATGATCAATTATCAATGAGGGTATAAAGAAGACTACTCTAAATACTTGAGTCTTAGGCGCTTAAGACCAAATCACTTGTTCAAATTGACAACAGTACACGGGGACACCGTGAAAAGTGGTGAATATAGGCAAATTTGAAGGGTATCTTTGTTTAAAAGGGTTAAGATGACAAGAGGCAAACCACATCCCAAACACTAACCCTTAAACACTTGAGAGTAGAGCGTTATTAATGTAAGGTTTTGGACTCATTCCTTAAAGGAGGTCTATCTTGAATTTGATACGTTAAATCAAAATAATGTTAGGCATTCATTTTTGTCACCCTAAACACAATCACCCTTTGACAAACAAGAGTTTCAAATTTTAACCCCACCGTCAACCACCCCACGATGGAATAATTGGGAAGATAGAGACATCAATAGTGCTTGCCCTAGTTGCAACAATTTAAAATTTTAGCCATAGATAATTTATTTGAGATGAAGAGAAGTCCACATTCTGAAAAAAATACACATAAACCATATGAAATGATCACCATTGGGCCCAAAGGAAGAGAAAGAAAAAGAAAAAAGATGGAAAAAGAGAATGAATGAAGAAAAAATGAGGAATGAATGAATGAAAGAAAAATAAAGAAAAGAAAAAGAAAAGAAGAAAAATGAGAAAAGCCTACAAATGTAACTAAACCTATAAAAGCCCTACAACACTTGAAAATACCAAGGCCAAATACGAGGGTAGTTCAAAGATATACTACCTTTTGAAGACTTCTCCAAATCATTGAAAATAACTTATCTTAAAGCAAAAATTACTAGGGCAAGTACTATTCCAGTTCTTTTTCTCAAGGTTTCTTGACTTACAAACCCAAGTTGCAATGATGATTCTTTCAAAATAAACCTTAACATACTTTTCTGAAACCAATAACCAAAGAGCCTAAATAGCATTATAAGTATCAAAAAGTCCTGACGGATTGATTAAAGCGTATTACTTACAAGAAAGACCATAATTTTTGGAATAGAAGTCAAGAGTGACATCTAAACCGAGAGATTGTAAGGAAGTCCTCTTAGATTAAACCAATTAAAAACGAGATATCCAGTCATAAATGGAATGAGGAAATTTACGCATTGGCGTTATTTAGCCTTATGTACTGATGTCCCCTAAGAAGAAGATATGAGTCTTAATTGCAAGAAACCCCTCAAGAGATGATTGATTAAGTTAAGTCAACACTTTGTTTCTAAAATTAAACCAAACCCTCTAAGAAAAATGAGGCGAAAGAGTAAGTGATTATTGAGAAGTAGGGAATGCTTACCCTTTATTTGAATTTTTAGGAGCCTTGTCAGACTTTTTATTCGTTAGCAATAAAAAGAAAACACTTTAAGGTTTGGCCACATTATCCTTAGTTTTCGGAAGAGCGTTTTTTCTTGAAAATTTGCAGAAAAATTTTAGTTATCACTTGTTCAGAAGTCTTAAGCCATCTTGCATTTGATTGTTATTGAAAAAAAAAATAATAATAATAAGAGTCTCCCATAGGATATTCTTCCTTTAATAGGGTGGTCAGCCCAAGAAAGGAGCACGACACCTAGATCTCTCAAGGTTAGCCTACAAGGGGCACCTTTTGAGCCAAAATTTTCAATTCTAGGTTAGGCAGCCCATAGGGGGCCCTTTCCTAAAAACATTGTCTCATGGTCAGCCCTATAGGGGCACTTTTTGAGACAAGTTCAATTCAAGGTTAGGCAGCCCATAGGGGGCCCTTTCCTAAAAACCTTGTCCTCATGGTCAACCCATAAGGGGGCACTTTTTGAGGCAAATTTCAATTCTAGGTTGGCAGCCCATAGGGGGCCCTTTCCTAAAAACCTTGTTCTCATGGTCAGCCCATAGGGGCACTTTTTGAGACAATCTAATTCAAGGTTAGGCAGCCCATAGGGGGCCCTTTCCTAAAAACCTTATTCTCATGGTCAGCCCATAGGGGCACTTTTTGAGACAAGTCTAATTCAAGGTTAGGCAACCCATAGGGGGCCCTTTCCTAAAAACCTTGTCCTCATGGTCAGCCCATAAGGGGCACTTTTTGAGGCAAATTTCAATTCTAGGTTAGGCAGCCCATAGGGGGCCCTTTCCTAAAAACCTTGTTTTCATGGTCAGCCCATAGGGGGCACTTTTTGAGACAAGTCTAATTCAAGGTTAGGCAGCCCATAGGGGGCCCTTTCCTAAAAACCTTGTCCTCATGGTCAGCCCATAAGGGGCACTTTTTGAGCAAATTCAATTCTAGGTTAGGCAAGCCCATAGGGGGCCCTTTCCTAAAAACCTTGTCCTCATGGTCAACCCATAAGGGGCACTTTTTGAGGCAAATTTCAATTCTAGGTTAGGCAGCCCATAGGGGGCCCTTTCCTAAAAACCTTGTTTTCATGGTCAGCCCATAGGGGGCACTTTTTGAGACAAGTCTAATTCAAGGTTAGGCAGCCCATAGGGGGCCCTTTCCTAAAAACCTTGTCCTCATGGTCAGCCCATAAGGGGCACTTTTTGAGGCAAATTTCAATTCTAGGTTAGGCAGCCCATAGGGGGCCCTTTCCTAAAAACCTTGTTCTCATGGTCAGCCTATAGGGGGCACTTTTTGAGACAAGTCTAATTCAAGGTTAGGCAGCCCATAGGGGGCCTTTCCTAAAAACCTTGTCCTCATGGTCAGCCCATAAGGGGCACTTTTTGAGGCAAATTTCAATTCTAGGTTAGGCAGCCCATAGGGGGGCCTTTCCTAAAAACCTTGTTCTCATGGTCAGCCCATAGGGGCACTTTTTGAGACAAGTCTAATTCAAGGTTAAGCAGCCCATAGGGGGCCATTTCCTAAAAACCTTGTTCTCATGGTCAGCCCATAGGGGGCACTTTTTGAGACAAGTCTAATTCAAGGTTAGGCAGCCCATAGGGGGCCCTTTCCTAAAAACCTTGTCCTCATGGTCAGCCCATAGGGGGCACTTTTTGAGGCAAATTTCCATTCTAGGTTAGGCAGCCCATAGGGGGCCCTTTCCTAAAACTTTCTACCTCAAGGTTAGCCCATAGGGGACACTTTTCGAGGCATTTTATCAAAGGTTAGTCAGCTCATGAGGGGCACTTTCCTAAACCCTCCCGATTAGTCAGCTCTCGGGGCACTTTTCGGTCATATTTCTTTCCAAGGTTGCAAGTCTGATAAGATGCTTCCTATCATCATTTCTCATACATTTCTACTCAAAACTTGAGATAGGTCCTGTCGCCAATTAGTTAGCTCATAAAGCACTTTTTGGAGAAGGAACATTACCTTGAATCATTTGGAACATCTTCAAATCGTAGGATTATCAGCTCTTAGGGCATTTTCCTACCAAAACCTAATTTAGGAGGCCAAAAATGGCGTCTTTTGTTTGTCTTTGTAGTTAAGTTTTTCAAACTTTACTACAAAGAGGGGCAGCTGTAAACACCCCATTTTTGCCCTAGGTATCAATAATTTTCAATAATAATCAATTTTCAATTTTTTCTAATTTTCCCTAATTTAGCATAATAAAAAAAAATGTTCAAAAAATAAAAATAAATAGGAAAACACCTCAATTTTGAAAAATGATTTTGGAAATAGCAATAATGGATGATAAACAATTTTTACAAATTTTTGAAATTTCAAAAAATACAAAAAAATAAAAAAATTTGCATCGCATATGTACAATTTGCGATGTAAATAAAATTGGGAAATTGGGCCAGCTCAGCTGGTTCGTGCGTGCGCTGGGAACGTGTGGGAGGCTTGGAGGTCGCGAGTTCGAATCTTCCCCCCGAGCGCTCGATGCAATTTTTTCTTTCTTTTCCCTGGAGCTGCCACGTGGCAGCATGTGATTGGCCGAGGGAAGTCACGCGCGTCGCGCGTGATCGTCTTCTTCGCAAGCCCAGCCGGAGAAAAAAAATCCGACAGAAGTCCGACGAAGGCGAAATCGACCGTTTTCTTTTTAATCTTCTAGATTAAAGTCGAGATAAGGCTAAATCCATCAGATAAACCAAAGGAGCACAAGAGATTAACATTAAATCGCCGGGATAAAATCAAATCTAAAAACGAAAAAAATTCGGATTTATCCAAATCGGCCGATTTGAGCTTATCCAAGAGGTTTTCCGGACGCCTATAAATAGAGAAGAGCAGGAGGAAGCCAGAGGACGAAGAAACACGAAGAAAAAGAGAGAGGAAGGAGCAAATCGGAGTACGCCGGAGAAGCTTGGAGCCGCGACCATCGATCGGAGTTGAGCCGCCGCAAGGAGACGTTCTGGGAGTAAGCCGCCACCACCATCGGATTCAGCACCCTCAAGAAGCTAGGATTCGACACTTCACCCGCCGTAAACGACCGCCGGAACGCCGTGAACGAGCCAAACCCGCCGCCGTGACCGATCCGACCCGACCCGACCCGATTCGACCCGCGCACCGACCCGGATCCAGGTAAGTCGGATCTTTTCGGATTTTTTTATTTTTATTTTATTAATTTATTTGGTTTATTTATTCCGAATTTGTTATTTATTATTTATTATTTGTTTAGTCATTTATTTATTTGTTTTTGTTTTATTTTCAATAAATAGGAAAAATGTAGAAATTAGATTTTTCTAGAATTAAGAAAAATGAAAAAAATAATAATAAAATAAATAAAATGTAAAAAAAAAAGAATAAAAAAATAAAAAAATAGAATAAAATAATAAAAAGATTAGGAAAAATAATAATAAAACTTTAGATTTCAAAATAGGATAGATAATAACTTAGGATAAAATGTTCTAGCATAAAAATTACAAAAATTTATAAAAATCACAAAAACTTATAAAAAATCACAAAAATCATAAAAATCATAAAAATTAATAAAAATTTAAAAATTATGAAAATAGAAGAAAAATTAAGTTTTAGCCCCTAGAAAAATCTTTTTCTTCAAATAAATCCAAAATTGATGTTTTCCCAAAAAAAATCATTTTCAAAATAAAATCAAAGCTTAGGCTTAGAAATTTTTAGAAAAATTCCAAAAAATGTTAAGAACATAAATCATAAGAAATTTCAAAATTAAAATTCACCAACAAATCTAAAGTTTTTTTTTTTTTAGAAAAGCAAACTACGGCTTGTTTGATCATAAATAGCAAGTACGTAGGCACCCATTCGGGTCAACCCCTAAAATAAAGAAAAATCATTTTCTCAAAATAATTCTCAAACATAATAAAAAGTAACAGAAACACAAATGAAACACATTTCTAAAGATAAACAATTTTGGGAGATTAGGTGGTAACCGTAAAGGTTTTAATAGGTTAGCCCCCGAACTTAGAAACTCTGGTTTTTCCTTTTTCTCTTCTCACAAAAACGAGAAGAGAAAATAACGACGACTAGTAGTCCAAATTAAGACTAATCCGCTCCTTTAGTCTTAATTCAATTTTCCCAACAAACAGTTGGGTGGCGACTCCAAAAATTAAACGAAATTCTTAACTCAAGTCGATGATCTAGATTAGATGAGCATAGGGTCTAATTTAGATCGGATTAGGAATGGGAATTCAAAAATTAGACTCGACAAGAACGACTAAAAAAATCTACATTTCGTTGACGTACCTGCAATTCTCCCTCGGCATACGCGAACAAATCCCTATAAGGTCATGCATTAAAAGAATAAAAGACAAAGATTTTAGGAATAAAAAATGAACTTATACCTCAATAAGATGAGTGGAGAAGGAGTGAAGATCTGAAGCGAACATTCTAATTGCTAGGACCTCAACTTTACCTTGCTCTTGAAGGCTCAAGATGCCCTCGAAAAGGTCTCACTGACCTGCTCTCCATCTAAGCCCCATGGTACAATAGGCCTAGGGGGCAAGGGGTCTTGAGGCCTTACGGGATCATTAGTACCTGGGCACGCCTCCTACGGATGTTGGACATCATGGCGCCGTTTTTAACAGCGCTCTACGATTATGTCCTTGCTTCCCTTAAAAGCAACAAACTGCACCTTCTATGTCGTCTAAGATAGAGATAATCTTACCAGATCAAATTCTCTTTGAAAGCACCTCATCATGATGCTCCCAAGTCTTATGTTAAGGTGCAACCATGGTTGTGCTAGTTTGTTAGGGAGCGTCTAAGTCCCAAATCACAATTCCCCAAGGGAGGGCCTCCTAAAAGTAGGTGCCAATGCCCTAGACCTCCAAATTGAAACTTACACCCTCAAGACATCACCCTAAAGCCAACACACATGCCTATAAGCTGTAGCACATGAGATCATTTTCGAGCTAACACACCTTAGACTTTCACCTTTACCTGCACCCTCACCCTCTATAGCATCACCTATGACGCCTAAGCCTTCAAGTGAACCTATACCTATTCCCCTGGATACCTTGACCAAGTTGGGTTGTTGAATGGCCTTCCATTATGCTTGAGAGCCTAAAGAAGGACCTCAAATTGGTGTTTATTGAGAAGCATCAACTTGATTGGCTTTGTATGTTTGGTAAAATAAAAGGCTAAGATGATTTCCTACTTGTAACTACCTCAAATCTTAGCGTGCCACATGGCTTGCTGCATTAAATGCATAGGTTTGCATGTGCAGAAAATTTTTGAAAATGACAAATGAAAGGATGGATGCGTACACAACAAACCTTTTCACCTACCTTTAGGCTAAGGTTAGCTTTTAGAGCAATAAAATTATTAACCACGGCTTAACTCATGATGTCTAGCTTTGTGCTATCAACCCAACTTAGATTTCTTGCTTCTCATAACCCTTAGCTTGTGCAAGCCATTTCGCATCTTGGAGGATGCCCTAAGTCTTAGCTTTAGCATGCAAAGGTCAAATGAGCTATTTCGTAGATTGGAATGTCCCCTTTGACTTGGTAATGGCTTGCCTAATACTTTCACCTTCACCTTAGCAAACAAAGAAAACCCAACATCTACTCTCATAAAAACTACGACACTATAAAAGGAGGTCCTCTTATTTCCATGTAACCAAATATCCTAAAAAAATATATATGAAGGTGGGAATTTTTTTAATTACGAGTGCAATTAGTACGCATGTTAACGATCTAATTAAATTATCTAAACCAAATTATTTTTATTTTATAAGGAAATTTATGTGTAAGCTGGATAAAATATTATAAATATAAATATATACTTACAAATTCTATTTAGCCATCGTAAAATTGAATTTTAATTCTTGCTTTCTATTTGTTATAATTATCTAATTGGTCTAGTTTATTTCTTACTTTTGTATTCTAAAGTCCATTATCATTTGTTATAAAATTTCTAGAGATGCATGATGGCAATTTTCTCAACCACAATTGAGAAGGGTATAGAAGTATTTATCGATGATTTTGCAATGCGTGAGGGTATATTTGATGAATGCTTGGATGACCTATCATCAGTTTTGAAAAGGTGCAAGGAGACACATTTGGTGCTCAATTGGGAGAAATACAATTTTTTTGGTATAAAGAGAATTACATTAGGGCATATGATATCTCAAAGAGGCATCGAAATTGATAAGGAAAAATTAGAAATAATTGCCAAATTGCCACCACTAGTAAATATGAGAGGCATAAGGAGTTTTCTGGGTTATGTAGAGTTTTATAGAAGATTCATTAAAGACTTCTCAAAAATCTCTTAGCCACTTTCTATATTATTAGAAAAAGATGCAACATTTATATTCAACGAAGTGTGTGTCAAGGCATTTAAGGCTCTTAAGGAAAGATTAATAATAGCCCTAGTTATTATGGCACTAGATTAGGAGTTATTGTTTAGGCTAATGTGTGATGCAAGTGATATAGAAGTGGGCATCATTTTGGGACAAAGAAAGAAGAAAAACTTTCATGTAATTTATTATGCTTGTACAATGTTAAATTAAGCCTTGAGGAATATGCGACTATTGCAAAGGAGCTTTTGGCGATTGTGTTTGCATGTGATACAAAGAGGTCATACCTTATTGGGCCAAAAGTGGTGGTTTAAATTGACCATGCAACCTTAAAGTATTTACTAAACAAACTTGGAGCAAAACCATGGCTTATTTTGTTGGATTTTATTTCTTCAAGAATTCCATTTGCAAATCTAAGATAAGAAGGGAACAGAAAATTCAGTAGTTGATCATTTTTCTTGGATCACAACTAATTGATGATCAACCGATGGGAATTTGTCCGGCAACCTAGATGGTTATAGAACTTGATTCGGATGATAATCCAAATCACTCATGTTTTACTTTTATTTCTTTTATCTAATAAATATTTGAGTAATAATCTTACAAGTACAATAATATTTCTCTGTGGGATGCCAGATGACTTTCATTTGTTGATCGCAAAGGGATATCATTAGATTCTCATCCAATGACCCGCTATGATCGACATCACCTTGATGCATTAGCTCTTTGAGGATTCTTATTATTTTTGTATTTGTAATTGTTTCTTTGGACTATTTAAGTTGTAATCTTTCTTTTGGGACACTCTCATTTGCTTGTAATTGTCTTTTAGGACTGGCCACCCTAAAAGTGGCATAGTTGTAATTTTGTGAACTTTTTAACCCTAAAGGAAGCAAGTATAAATACTTGATTAAGTAGGGTTTTGAAAAAGAAGCCAAAATTTTTAGAATTAGAAAATACTTCATGTGTGAGGTTAAGGTTTTTCCTAAAATCCAAAATGCTCTTATCCATTTCAATACCAAGAATTGAAATTGTGGCAAGTTGCAATAAAGAGAAATTGTGAGTAAATATCAATTCTTTTTGTTGTGTTTCTTTTTCATCACTAGTGAGTTATATCTAGGGTTGATTAGGATTATTCTTGGTCAAATTTTGATTTCATTTGAAATCATTCTATCATGTTATAAAATTGATTGGTTTTGACATTAGTTCTAACCATCAAATTTGCTTCATTTTGTGGCGTGCATTACCTTAGGAAGGAGGAATACAGCCTTATTTTTTTATTGTTGAAGATTGGTAATCTCTTGGTATTTTAATTTGATGTAGTGATTCAATTGAGGATTTCATCATTGTGATTTTCATTACCTTGAAATATAGCCTTTTGATCATCTTTCACATTTAGGGTTCATTCAATTTTTGTGCCCCTTGGAACCGAATTGATCTTGTCATTTTAGTGATTGTTGATTGATTTAATTACATGTGCTTAAACCCCCTTTTAGGCACATCATCTTTTGGTATCAGAGCTCAACATATTTGGTTCATTTCAATCTTGTTCACATGGTGTTGAGGAATTGGTTATAAACATTGAGATTTGATGCCATTGTTCATGTAATTGAAGCTAGTTTAATTGACATTGTTTGTTTGTCTTTCAAATTGGTTTTGCATGTGCTTAATCTTGGTTTTAGGCACATCATCTTTTGGTATTAGAGCTCAAGTTTAGAGAAGGGAGTAGTGTTGGTTGATTTCTTAATCTTCATGTTCAATTAGGGTTCTTCAATTTGTGATCCGAAATTATATGTTGTGAATTGAGGTTGCGCAATTGTCTTGATTAAGAAGTGAATTTGCTGCTTGTTGAAGTTGAATTGAAAGACTTGTTGTAACTCCTTGTAGTTGATAATTTTCGTGAAAGGGAAGAGGAGTAGAAGTGTATTATTGATTCAAATTTCAAAATTTGAAAATTACCTCATTTGTGAAGGAAGTGGAAGTGTAATCCATTGCATGTTGATTTCGGAAATAAGAGTATAGTTGTACACTCTTTCATATTTGAATTGTGTGGGTTATATAGAAGCTATTTGATTTAAAAAAAAACACACACACACGCATTAAGTGATAGAAGTTATTGTGTGTTCATTTAAATTTGATAGTGGCTTCTTACCATTTGAGGAAAGGTTGCAATAAGTGAGATCATTTGAATTTTTTTGCTACCTTATTTATTAAGTTACGGTTTGGAAAATTGTGTTAAGGTGGAGGAATGCAACGTGTGGAAGTGTGTGTGTTGCACCGTGAGTAGAAGGTGTGTGTGTGTGGCATTGTGTTTGTGTATTTAGTGAAGGCTGTGTGTGTGTGGCATTGCATTTGTGTGCTAAGTAAAAGGTGTGTGTGTGGCGTTACGTTTATATGTGTTGAGTGAAGGGGATTGCAAGTGGTGTATAAATTGGTGGTGAGTGTTTGCATTGTGATTAAGGGAAGTGAGTGGCGGTGTGAAATTGTACATTTGTGTGTGTAGTGAGGTGCTGCACATTGTGGTTATTTGTAGTGTGAAACCGTGGCAACAAAAGGAAGGTTGGGTAGTAGAATTTAAAATTTAAACAAATCATTAAAGTGTGAAAGTAATTGAACTAATTACTTAAATACTTGTAGTTGAATTAAATTCTATCTACTTGGAAGAAGTTGTACTTGTACTTCATTTATTGAATTTTACTTAAAGTATTGAATTATTTTCTTGTGCCTTAAAGCTTTTGAGACGTGAGCCTATTAGATTATCGTGGTTGTTAAACATGTAGGTTGTGTTGTTGAAGGAGTGTGCTATAAATTGTAGGATTACTTCTTCAAATCACAACATGTTCAATGAAAGTGTGAATGGGGGAATTGGTAATGAGGCCAATAGCCAGGTTGGTGGGGATCAGGGTCATAATACTGTAGGTAGGAGGACTTTAGAAGAACAGCTCTAGGACCTTACTACTATTATTGCTACTTTGGCAACTAAGACTAACAGGATGACATTATCATAACCACCGGTGGTAAACCCTCAGGCACCACCTCGGGTAGCTCCACAGAACTTCCAGAGAGAAAGGGTAGTGGGAGAAGGAAATCTGGGTAAAAGGATGGAGGGAGATCATTACCCCTACAGGGAAGCGAGGGGTGACAACTTGGGGGCTAATCCTTACTCGAATAGGGATTTCAGGCCACCTTGGGGACTGGAATATATGAAGCTACAAGTGCCTTCTTTTGATGGCAGGGGTACAGCTGATGATTATCAGGAATGGGAGGAAAAGGTTGAAGGTCTCTTTGAATGCTATGAGATTGATGATAACACCCAAGTCCAACTGGCTGCTGTTGAGTTTATAAGATATGCTGCCTTGTGGTGGAAAAATCTAATTATCAACAGGCATAGGGATGGGGAGGTTGAGATATAGACATGGAGGGACATGAAGAGGGTTCAGAGGAAAAAGATTTATTCCTAAGCACTATAGATAGGAACTTTTCGAGCATATGCAGACATTGAGATAGGGAGGCAAGACGGTTGATGATTATGTGCAGGAATTTGAAACCCTCATGATTAGATGTAGCCAATCGAGCCTCCAGAACAAACCCTAGCACGCTTTGTTTCAAGGCTGAAATATGAGATAACGTGTATTGTCGAGCTGCAATGATGCAATATACTTGATGAGGCTATTTAGTTGGCCTTAAAAGTGGAGAGGTAAAGGCAATCCAACTTATTTAGGATTCCAAGTAGCAGGCCCAATACTACTACTAGGCCCATAGTAGTTGATGGTCGATCAAGAGGGACAAAGGTGGTAAGTGAGATAATGAAGGCAGTGGATAGAGTTACCCCTAGCACTAATAGGGAAAATATACCCTTTGGGAAGGGTAAAGAGGTAATAGCACCAGAAGTGAGACAGACTATTCCAAGATCTACTAGTGGAAAGATGCGCCAAATCAAATGCTTTAAATGCATGGGATTTGAGCATATGGCAGCATAATGTCCAAACAAGAGAGTTATGAATGTTATGGAGGGCACTGGAGAGGATATTGAGGATGAGAAGGAATAGGTTGAGTTTACATATTTGTCTATAGCAATGTAGGAGTACTATGATGATCCAACTGCAAAAACACATGAGGAAGGTACAGGTGAACAGTATTTACCCATTAATGTGTTATGTAGAACTCTGACCTTATCTCCTGATGCTAGGGACATATAGAGGGAGAACATATTTCACACTTCTTGCAAAATCAGAGGTAACCTTTGTGTACTCATCATTGATAATGGTAGTTGCACAAATGTTATATTTACTGCACTAGTAGACAAATTACAATTATCTACTAATCCACATCCTAACCCTTATAATTTGCATTGGTTGGATAATTGGGGTAGTATGCATGTTATGCTAAGGGTAAAGGTGCCTGTGAGTGTTGGGTAGAAGTATCACAATGAGATTCTATGTGACGTGATCCTTATGTGTGCGTTCCACTTGCTATTGGGTAGGCTCTGGATGTTTGATCGGAAGGTGTTACATGATGGTTTCAGAAACACCTATATGTTCAATATGGGAGGGTCTCGAATAGTACTATTACTAATGACTCCATCTGAGGTGCACAAATTCCAGGAGCAAATTGGAACTACTTCCATTACATCTAGTAACCAGGAGAATGGGCCAATAGAGATATCCGGGTTCAATTATGAAAATGACCCTCTAAATTTGAGGGCAAATCTTTCAAAAGTCAGAGGAGATGATAAGAATTTTTCCGGCAACCTAGATAGTTACAGAACTCGATTTAGATGATGATCCAAATCACTCATGTTTTACCTTTATTTCTTTTATCTAATAAATATTTGAGTAATAATCTTACAAGTACAATAATATTTCTCTACGGGATGCCAAATGACTTTCATTTGTTGATCGCAAAGGGACATCATCAGATTCTCATCCAATGACTTACTGTGATCGATATCGCCTCGATGCATGGGCTCTTTGAGGATTCTTATTATTTTTGTAATTGTAATTGTTTCTTTAGACTATTTAAGTTGTAATATTTCTTTTGGGACACTTTCATTTGCTTGTAACTGTCTTTTAGGACCGACTACCCCAAAAGTGGTAAAGTTGTAATTTTGTGAACTTTTTAACCCTAAAGGGAGCAAGTATAAATACTTGCTTAAGTAGGGTTTTGAAAAAGAAGCCAAAATTTTTAGAATTAGAAAACACTTTACGTGTGAGGTGAGGGTTTTTCCTAAAATCCAAATTTCTCTTATTAATTTCAATACCAAGAATTGAAATTGTGGCTAGTTGCAACAAAGAGAAATTGTAAGTAATATCAATTCCTTTTTGTTGTGTTTCTTTTTCATCACTAGTGGGTTATATCTAGGGTTGATTAGGATTATTCTTGGCCAGATTTTGTTTTCATTTGAAATCATTCTATCATGTTATAAAATTGATTGGTTTTGACATTAGTTTTAACCATCAAATTTGCTTCATTTTGTGGTGTAGATTACTTTGTTAGGAAGGAGGAATACGACCTTGTTTTTTTATTGTTGAAGATTGGTAATCTCTTAGTATTTTAAGTTGATTTAGCGATTCAATTGAGGATTTCATCATTGTGATTTTCATTACCTTGAAATATAGCCTTCGGATCATCTTTCACATTTAGGGTTCATGCAGTTTTTATACCCCTTAGAACCAAATTGATCTTGTCATTTTAGTGATTGTTGATTGATTCAATTACATGTGCTTAAACCCCCTTTTAAGCACATCATCTTTTGGTATCAGAGCTCAACATATTTGGTTCATTTCAATCTTGTTCACGTGGTGTTGAGGAATTAGTTACAAACATTGAGATTTGATGCCATTGTTCATGTAATTGAAGCTAGTTTGATTGATATTGTTTTTTTGTCTTTCAAATTGGTTTTGCATGTATTTAATCTTGGTTTTAGGCACATCATCAACCCATCATGGAAATTTTTATGGATGAGTATCTCTATGTAGTGAACTTCTCTGAGATACCACGATATGTAGATATTATCAATAACTTGGTCGATGGGGTTAAGCCATATAATCTTGATCTTCATTTGAAGAGGAAATTATTTACTTAAGTGAAGGATTATTTCTCGAATGATTCATATTTGTTCAAAAGTTGTGTTGACCATGTAATTAGGCAATTTATATATACACTTAAAATTTACGACTTTGCAAAACTCTATAGCCTAAGAGAAGTGGGAGAGCATTTTAGTGCACATAGTCACTTTACATGTATTGAAATTAAAGGTCGATATTGGTGATTATATTATCATATTATAACTTTGCATGTATTTATTTTATTCCATATTCACTTTCAATTATTGTCATGATCTTCACGATATTTCTATAATAATGGTCCTATTAATTGTACTCATATACAATGCATTTTCACATTGCACTAAAAATGCATGGAGTGCATACGTTTTTAGTACAAATTTTTCTTTGTACTAAAAATGCATGAACACCTAAAGTGCATGTGTTTTCAATACGAATTTTTCTTTATACTGGCAATGCATGCAGGGCATACATTTTCACTACAAATTTTTCTTGTACTAAAAGCGCATGCACTACATGTGTTTTTGGTACACTATTAGGCATAATATTTTTCCCCTACTCTATTCGTGTAATTTTTAAAAAATTTATGTTTTATTCATATTTTTCCTGATGAATATTCCCTTAATTAATTATATATCTAGGGGTAAATACATAATTTTATTTATATAGGTGATAGCCAATTTCGAATGAATTGAATAGCATTACTAATTCTACTTTTTTTTTTTTGGATTTTATAGCAATTTCTGTGGAACTATTTGATCTATGCTATTTATTCTAAATTTTCTATGAAAAAAGGGCTTGATTTACTAAGCGGATTCTATATCAAGTAACTACTAGTTAAAGTACTTTGATAAAATTGATGTAATAGACTATCTATTAGGCTGACCAGATTTGGTAAGGTTTAATTTCATGTGAGTTTTATGATATCTTAAGCCTTTGTAGTGATCTATACAAGTTAAGAATGAGATAGATACTCATACTCCATATTATACTGTATCTTATCACTATTTGTGAAAAATATAGTATTTATGTAATATAATATGGATATAAGGTGATTACATTTATAAATGAGCTAATTTATGTAATTACATAAAAGACACTTTTTTAGAATATTTTTATAATTGGAACCCCTACTATGTATCATCATGTTCATATAAACCTAATGAAACTAATTTTAACAGGTTTGGATAATTGTAAACTAAAATGCCTACTTTCATACTTCATTATGGGAAAATATTGTTTTTTGATGACCTTCCCGTAACAAAAATATAATTGAATAAATGACATATATGTTTTGATACAATTGAATAAGCAATATTTTAATAAGTCATATGATACCACTATTACAATTCAACCTTACTTGCGTATATAATAGGCTTATCCATATGTATATTGCCCTAGTACCTTTCTCTCTCTCTATATACACTAGTTTAGTCAATGGACAAATCTTAATGTTTTTGTAACTCATACGAAAACTAAAAATTGGAATTGATACATATAAAATTTCCAAGTTATTAGGAGCTAAACATAACTAACCAGTTTGACCAGTTCGAGTGAGCAACAATTCCAAGTAAGCTATGTTTACTATACATTTACTTTTGTATATATATTATGTAAATATATGTGAATATCTTTAGTTACATATTATATTTATCTATATTATATTCCATTGTTAAACTAATGATTCTTAAGAGTGGTTGTGTTATTATCACCTTATGTATATTAATTCTATGATAGCTGCTGACCCATTAGCCCCTGTCATCAGCTAGAATACAAGATAGGATTGTTATAGCTAAATTGCTTTCGGGTCATGACAAGTTCAAATAATCAGAATAGTTTAAAGTAAATTTTGGATCAAATAATTCTTAGAGGTAATTATTGTTTTACCCCTACTTTAATGAGGTAATTTAGGGGGTAAAAATTGCAAATCGGCAATCGGCATGTAATAAACAAGTTGTTAAAGAAAAAAAAAAGTAATATATATATATATATATATAACTAAAAGTGTATATTTTCCTGAGTTTGCAATATCTTTGTGTTAAAATTCGATGCGGGTTGCTAGCTATTACGTAAGTTACATGTATCTAGGAACGAAATGGCTTAATTTGCAATCATATGATAATTTGTTGATGCTTTCCATAATAAAAAATTGATATTTGAATAACTTCCTTATGTTGGTCTGATTCATGTGAAAAGGAAGATGACACAATATTTGATTAAATTGAGTTAAAGTTGTAACTTATAGAAGCTATGAACCCGATAAGTATAATGATTTATAGTTCTACTTGGTATATATTTGACTTCATTACTTAATTAATTTTGCAATTGAATTTGTGGTCTTCTATGTATTATGCTATATATCCGAAGTATATAGAGCCAAGATAGACTTTTCTCAAGCCAAGACCGAAAGCTAAACTCTTATTTAATATGGATATTTATATATTCTTCTTTTACAAGTTCGATGATACCCGTTTTACTAAATTTGGATAAATGTGATTATTTTAAATTTAGAAGATACATGTCATATTTTGCCCCTATAAGGAATTAAATTGTTATTTTTGTAAAATACAAACAGCTATACGTGGATATATAAATTATATTGTTTTCTACCTACTTTAGCTTGACATATTTTATCACGGCATAATACATACGATAGCAGCATATTGATCAAATATAGGTGTAATATAGTTCGAAATCCTATGGTTTCTAAATCAGAATAAGTGAAGCATAGTCTTTTCTAGCACAATGTTTGGATGTGGCAGTGGAATCCAACAAAATTTAATGGGAAAACACAATAATATATTTAATAATATAAACACTAAACAATTAACGAAACCAATAGAGTTAAAGTGATAATACTTGGATTACACATCACAAAGCCCTATTTCTTTTGTAATACAACCAAACAAGGAAGAGAGTTGAATGCTCTTTATTCTGGACATGTCATACTCTTTATTATACAAACAAACAGTAGTCGTCGGTAGAACAAAGGCAGTGCGTTAGCCTCAATCCAGCATATATAGGCTATGTTACCCAGCCCATAAATCTACCTCAGTAGGAAGATAAGAACTATTATTATAGTTAACTTAACTATGATGTTTAATAATAGTTGCCTATGGTACAAAATATGCTACAAATTAATGATGCCTTGATGTTCTATCGTGAATGAAAGTGTTAGTAGAATATTTTAGGCTTGGCCTCCTAGGGTTCATATCAGCCCATCAAGCTCTTGTATGAGCTCTTACACTTACACTAATCTCCTACTAACCCAAAATTACTTGATTTGACTCTAAATTGAGAGTTCCCGATCTCCTCCTCTAGATCAGATTTCTTGGCCTATCCCTACAATAGATAAGCGCATGAGAATGATACGAATAAGGAAAGAGAATTGGTCAAAGATACACCCCTACCATGTTAGGAGAAGATCTCGAGAATTAATGTACCTACCAATTTAGGATTTTCTAGTACATTTATAAATAGAGGATAATGACGATCAAGTAAGGGACTTTTGAACCCTCAAACTCTTGATATTTTCCTTATTCTTATCTTGTATTAACTTAGGTATCAGAGTGGTCAAGCTGAAATAAACTCCAACACCCCATAACCTAATTTATTTCTACTTTACAAGAAATTCAACCACCTTCTAAAAACATAGCACAACATTTTGTGCCATCTTTGTGATCTTAATCACAATCAAACAAATGGCACCTCACTCCAAAACAACCAAATCGAAGGAAACAATAGAAACTTTAGTGGCAGACTAAGCTATCCAAGCCACAACATCCTAACAATCTTACCATCAAATTGCAAACACACACTCCTATCAAATTGACATCCAATGTTTTCTAAATCTAGAAAACCTTTATAAAATGCTAGTAACCTAAAATGAATTAATAAGGAATTGTAATGCCAAGCTCTAAACCCAAGTGGTAGAATTGGAGCAACTCAATATCATGCCAAAATTGGAGAGCATGTCCACAAATTCTCTAGAACGACTGTGTAATAACATCCCACCACCTCTATTAGCACCAGCTGATGTGCCTAAAACCAAGTTTAAGCACACAAAAACCAAAATTGAAAGACAATGTCAATCAACTAATTCAACAATTATGCTAATCTTCAATGTTTTTGAACCAATTCTTCGAATGTTGACGTGTTCAATCTTAAATATCCAAATGTGAGTAGCTTTGATACCAAAAGATGATGTGCCTAAAACCAAGATTAAGTACATGTAAAACCAATTTGAAAGATAATTAGATAATGTCAATTAAACTAGCTTCCAATCACATGAACAATAGCGTCAATTCTTAAGATCTATAACCAATTCCACAACACCATGTGATCAATATTGAAATGAACCAAGTATGTGCAACTCTGATACCAAATATGATGTGCCTAAATTAGGGGTTAAGCACATGCAATTGGTGCAAATTATAAACCTTAAATGAACAAAACCAATCTCGGTTCAAACTAGTAGAATTTGCGTGAACCCTAATAGAGATGCAGTGAAATCAAAATGCTCAAAGTTGCAATTAACAATTCAACAATTATAATTTCCTCCAATATAACAATAATCACAAGTAATTCCATGTGAATTACACACAAGAACAATAAGATCCAATTCCGTGATCCACTTTCCCAACAAAATGATCCACGGTTCAAATGAAGCTAAATTGAAGGCTAAAACTTAAGGGCTAAAACCAATCAATTGTAGCAACAAGAATTTGATTACAAATGCAATCGAATTCATTCAATTAAACATCTAAATCAACCCTAGATACTACTCACTAGAGAAGAAAGGAAATTACAACAAAGTAAATTTGATATTACTCACAAATTAACCTTGATGCCACTCGCCACAACCTCAAATTGGGATTTGAAATTGAAAAGAGCAATTGAATTAGAAATAAAACCTAACCCTCTCACGTAAAATATGAAGTTCTATTCTAAAAAATTCTCCCCCAAAAACCTTACTTAAGCAAGTATTTATACTTGCTCCCTTTAAAGTTAAAAAATTCACAAAATTACAACTATACCACTTTTAGGGTGGCCGATCCTAAAAACATAACTACAAGCAAATGAAAAGTGTCCAAAAAACTTACAACATAAATAGTCCAAAGAAAATAAATTACAAGTAAAAATAGTCTTCAACATGCTAATTCTTCAATAAGATTCATTGGCCCAGCTCATCGCCGGTTTAAGTCAATCCATGGATAACCCACAAGTTGAGTCTAAGTGAGTTTGTCCATCACCCTGTGAAGCATGATAAGTATTCATGTTGGAATATACCATACATGAATAAGAGAAAAGAGGTTAGTAAAAAAATAATTCTAGGGTCGATGTGCTCAAAATGAGCCCCCATCGCTAATATTCGAAATCCATTGGTTCTTACCTTAATGATAGGTCTTGTCAGATTTTAATTCCTATCACCAGCTTTACAAGCTACTCTGCAAGCTAGGTCTATGGAAAATTGCAACCTTTCTCTTGCTAACCAAATTCTCCTCACAACCTCCAAGGGCATAACATGTTCCTATAACACCCTATTAGCTGCATTAAGTAGCGCTTTGAGGAAGTGAAAGTAAGTTTAACTAGTGTTCCAGTGTTAGCATTACTTGATTTTGACAAAAATTTTAAATTGGAGTGTGATGCCTCTATGGTAGGAATTAGTACTGTGTTGATGCAAGAAAGAAGACCCATTGCCTATTTCATTGAGAAACTGAGTGGTGCATCTCTGAAATACTCAGTATATGATAAGGAATTCTATTCCTTAGTGAGAGCATTGATAACTTGGCAACACTATCTTCTTCCTAAGGAGTTTATTATTTATACAGACCATGAATCTTTGAAAAACTTTAAAGGTCAACAACGTTTGTCAAAACGACAAGTTAAATGGGTGGAATTTTTGGAAAGCTTTGCATACGTGATTAAGTACAAGAATGGAAGTACCAATATTGTAGTTGATGCCTTGTCACGCAAGTATGTACTTATCACTTCAAAGTTGCTTGGGTTTGAATTAATAAAGGAACATTATGTTCATGATGAATACTTTAAATTGATTGTCGAGCAATGTTTAAGGGGACACATGTTAAATGGATATTACATGGTAGATGGTTTTCTATATAAAGCAGGAAAATTATGTATACCCTGTGGTTTCGTTAGGAAATTGTTGGTTAGGGAAGCTCATGCTGGAAGGTTATCTGGGTATTTTGGTGAAAGGAAAACTTTAGAGTTGTTAAAAGAACATTTCTATTAGAAGGGTATGTTAAATGATGTCCACAAGATGTTAAAGAGATATGGTGTTTATAAGAGGGCGAAAGGAAAGAAAGAAACTTAGGATGAATATATGTCTTTACCTCTACTTACATAGCCTTGGAACAATATCGATATGGATTTTGTATTTGGTCTTCCTAGGACACGAAGAGGCAAAGACTCTATTATGGTGGTCATTGACTGTTTCGGTAAAATGTCATACTTATGTCTTGTCACAAAACAGATGACACCCTTTTTATTGCTAACCTTTTTATGTAGGAAATTGTACAATTGCATGGTGTTCCCCCACAACATAGTATCTGACAAAGATACTAAGTTCCTTAGTTTCTTTTAGAAAACACTTTGTAAATGGCTTAGTACTAAACTCACGTATAGTACATCCCGTCAGACGACTTGACTGAGGTTGTCAATTGTACTATTGGTACATTACTAAGAGCAACAATTGGAAAGAATTTTATTGATTGAGACTTGTGTCTTCCTATTGTTGAGTTCGCTTACAATAGGTCTACTCATAGCTCAATCGGTAAGTCTCCCTTTGAAGTTGTGTATGGCTATAATCCTACCCTTCCATTGGATTTAATAGCTAATCCAGCAACAAAGGAAGAAAGTTTGACTAGAGTGGAGCATACAAAGGAGATTCAGAAGCTTCATCAAAAGGCTTCTAAGCATCTTTCAAAAAACTTAGGAGCAACAGAAACTTCAAGGCAACAAAAATAGGAAAACAAATATTTATAATCCAAGCAATCTAGTTTAGATTCATCTTAGCAAGGAAAGGTTTCCTAACAAGAAATCACAAAAACTTTCACCTATAGCAGATAGACCATTCAAGATATTGAAGTGCATCAACAACAGCGCTTATAGGGTAAGAGCTACTAGGAGAATACAATGTTTCTGCTACTTTCAATATTGCAGACCTATCACCTTATTCATCAAAAGACCTTCATGAAGAACCATTAGATTTAAGGGCAAATCTTCCATAAGCCTAAGGAGATGATGGGAATCAAATCCTTCCAGTTACAGGACTAATCACTCAAGTTAGAGTCAAAGGATTACAGAACCTTACCTTGAGGGTTTTACTTGATTAGATGGAACTCGAAGACCATCATATAATCTCTTTATATATTTTGCATGATTATTTTCATTTTCAATCAAATGTACTTCTCATTGCTTTAGGACAACATTCGATGATTCAAGATCGGTGATACTTCATTTAAGCTGGCTCTCAAAGTCAGTGACATGGAACTTAGGTTAGCCCTCAAGGCCGATAGCTTTTCCTAAAGGCCGGTGGCCTAAAAACAAAAGCTGGTGGTATACATTTTATAAGCCAGCATATGATGTACTATGCTAAGCCGGCGACTTTCTTAAGTAAATTCATTTCGACTTTTCCTTGTATTTTTGACTTGTTTTAACACTCGAAAGGACAGATTATTGAACTTGTGAAATTCGACTCTTTAAGTTTTCCTCTCAAACTCTTATCAATCTTTTGATTGTGGCGAGTGACAGCATCGAAATCGTTGTGTGTTGTATCAACCATTCCATGCTAGGGCTGATCATTTGGTAGTGTGATAAATGATTATATATTTGTAAACAAGATTCTAGATTAATTCAATGAAATTATAAGAATTTTTAAGTAATATGCTACCTAATTAAATAATATTTTAATTTCAGGTTTAATATATTCTTTAATCAATAAAGGAAGAAAATGAGTCAAGTTTCATGTGATTCAAAGTTAAAATGAGGAAATTTGATGCATTTGAAGAATCAACACAATCAAGTAACATGATCATGTTGAACTTTAAGGAAGACCAAAAGGATATAAGAATAAATAACACGACTACATTAGCAATCGTGTAACTTTTAAAGCAAGAGAAGCTAAACATAACCATGGAACACAACCATGTTGATTTAAGTTTAACACTACCAAGTAACATGACCGTGTTGGAGGTCATGTTGGCCATACCTCCCCAGATCTAGACGCAATTAAAAGATTTAAGTTGAACATGACCTCAACATGACCATGTTGAAGGGTCGTGTTGAAGTTCGAAGGCAAAGTGATATAGATACCAGATCTAAACCTAAGAAGGAAGGAAGGAGAAAAAGAAAGAGTTTTGAAGAGAAATAGAGAGCTTTTAAGTAAACACAGAGAAGAATTCCTTGAAGGAGCAAGAGTATCAAAGATCAAATTGTATATTTCGAAAATACAAGACAGATTTTTACAAGGGTTTTTCTTTTCATTATGATTTATTTCAATTATATTGTCAAATCTTATAATATAATGATAGCTTAAATCTTTCTAGTATCTAGATTTGTGAACCCTAGAATTATTATGTAATTTTATTTCAGTAATTATTCAATAAAATCTCTATTATCTTAATTCAATTATGCATGTTCTTCATTGCAAGAATTTAATATTTCTAAAGTATTAATTCTTGATTATTGATATTATATAAATAGATTGAGAAATCATTTATATAATTAGATCTAATGTAATTGAAAAGAACTGCATGCAACCCTAGATATAGGATTCATAAAGCGAATTTAATGCAATTTTAGGGGTTTTAATTAGAGAGATATCTTAATTAATCAACCTAAGATTAGAAATTAGTAATCTTGAGAAAGATACTAATTTAATTAAGGAATTTCTATGATTAAGAAAAAAAATAATGAAATTGGAATTAACTTTAATAAATTATATATGATTCTAAGGGAAAACTAAATCTCAATAAGTATTCTTATCACATTAACTTAAACTCTTCAGTATACCTGCTTTCTTTTCATCATTTTAATAATCATAAAATTCCTTTGTTAATTAACTCCTTTTAATTTGACGATTGGATAATAAAGTTTTAGTTAATATTAGCAATTGTAGTCTCTATGGGACGACATTTGTGATTAATTCACTATATTATATTAATCGATAGGTGCACTTGCCTATGATATCATAGGGCATAACATCTAGTAAGGGCTTAGACATTATTTGTTCTTATATTTGATTATTGGATCAAATATTGTGATTGTTGAAATCGAGATTGCGATTATTGTATTCTGAATTTGGAAGTAAGCACATCACTTAGAGTCCATGAGTCATTTTAAAAGTGTGAATCTATAGTTCTCCCTAAAGTGGATTTGATTTTAAAAGTGTAGATCCTCAAATCTCTAGAGTCAATTTTACAATAATAGAGTAGATCCCTATAATTCATTAGTTGCCTTAAAAGTGTGAAGCGGGTTCTCAAAGTCTAGGAGTCATTCAAAAGTGTGGACCTGATATATATAGCTCATGAATCATTTTAAAAGTATTAGATTCCTAGTGAATCATTTAAGAAAAAGTGACAACACATAACACTATGGGTAAAGTGAGTAAAGTGAATCATTTAAGGAAAATAAAGAGGGATTACCTTTTTACAACACATTCTTATGCATCATTTATGGAAGGTGACGCTAGGAGGGAAAGAGCGAAGGCTACAATGCTATGGAGAGTATAGGGTTTTAGTAAGCTTAGGGTTTACCTTACTTTGAATTTTATATGAAAATTAAGAGGGAAGGGCTAGTCCTATGTTTATAATAAGAAACCTTAAGGCTAAAAGTCCAATTTATCCCTTGTTGTGCTAATCTTTTGAAGGTGATTAGATTACTTGCAAAAGAGAAAAAAAAAATTAAGCTATAGGGGTATTAGAGGTTGCTATAATGTGGTCACTCCAATACTTGAGTCAACACAAATGGTTGGTAATGTATGTTAAGAGAGTAAAAAGTCAAAAGTTCTTTTGCCTAGTTGTCTCCAATTCCTATTATAGGGATTGAGGCGATCTTCATATAGAAAGTATATTGATACCTAAAATCCTCTTCAGATATTATAGAGGGTGTATCTTTGATCATCTCATTTCCTTATCCGTATCATGCCTTCGTACTTATCCATGTGAGGATGTGCTCGGCCAAACTAAGCTAAAGGTTAGGACATGTCGATTGAATTTAAACAGTCTTATTCTAAAGCAATTTGAAACAAGCCAGCCTAAACACATAGAGCTTAAATAAAGGTATAAATGAGCCAAAATGGGCCTTAAGGTTCCATGCACGCCCCCCACCCCCCAAAACTCTCTTCTTAGAGGTGGTTTAGAGCACTTTAAGGTCCATTCCACATTGGGAGTCACAAGCTTTATATTGCCATTTCCAACCTTTTAGTGAACAAAGTTGAAACAACTTTGAGTGGTTGAGTAGGCAAGTGACTTGAGCAAAGTCTCCCTATGCTAAATATTATAAAGGACACATGGTGTGCTAAAAAGCATCGAGCAATAGGTTCAAGGACGGTAACAATTGGAAGGTGCATCAAAAACAATGTAAAAGTTTGCTATACTAGCCCTACTTGAAGGGATATGGAGCTTCAACAACTAGTTCCATGGAAGGTTTTGATCAAATGGCATAGAATATGAAGGGTCATTAGTCCCTTGAGCAAACATTAATTTAATTTGTCTTTTAGCACGTAAACACATGTACATTTAATGCATTATACAATTGTTGATGCCTTGTTGAAGGAGACATGGGTGGGAGAACGTAAGCTAATTTGATCTGCATCGTTGATTTACATTGTGAGCTACATGCCATAGTCAAGTTGAAGGAAGTCTCATTGCATCCTTTTAGTGGTCATCACTTCGTTCTTCGTACCCATGCCTATACATACTTGTTACCTTCACCATTGCATACTTTTGCCATTCTATTCACTCTTAAGAGATTATTGCCTTCAAAGTTTGCTTAATTTTCCTTTAATCTTCCATTAAATCTACACTTAGCTCTAAATTAAACTAAACCAAGTGAGTATGCCTTCATCTCCATTCTCTCATACCTAATCTAACTAAAAGGAGAGAGGCATTCCCCCCTAGGCAATGGTAGAAGAGTTTCTCTAATGAAATTCTAACATGGTTGAGGAATCAGGTGGGAGTTTAGACAGGAAGATTAACGTAGTGGTAGCCATTATGCAAATTCTTAGGGATGTATATGTCAACAATAGTGAGGAAAGCTAATCAGCGCAACCACTATACTTGTCAGTTGAGGAAGGGAATACCCCTACTGGGGTTTACAGCATCATGTCATTTGAAGACCTTGTGGAAGTGAGAAAGTACTTATAGCCTTGACCTCATAGATGGAATATTGAAAAACTACAAACTGATGACCGCATCACTTTGACAGTTAATCGTTGGTTTTGCCATTATTTGAAGCATATGGAGTTCAAGTTACAAGCTCCATTTACGAAGTTCTAGAAGTTCTTTAACTACCACATTGTATCTCTAATGCAGCTAGTCCCAAGTGCTTACAAGTTACTTATTGCATTTGAAACCCTTTGTGAGCATTTCATGTTGCTAGTTACTCCTCAACTCCTGCACTAATTTTATGGGCTAAAAAAATATAATGATAGTTGGTAATACCTAACTAATTGACTTAGAGAAAGATGTTGATAAGGTTAGAATCTTGCATACATAGGAGGAAGAACAATTTTCTAATGATGGTATGCAAGTTTGATCCAAGCTTCTGGACATAGTGGATCGAGTCAATCTACAACACAACAATATAAACACTAGGTCTCAGTGATAAGGTTGTTGTGGATCAGATAATGACTGAGCTACGAAAGAGATTGGATGGCCTATGGAATGTAATTAAAGTGGTTGATGAGCACGTGTATGACAAGAAGCTTATAGGTAGCGTAGCTTTAGAAAGGGAGGGAGGTACGCCTTCAAACTTAGCCATGCTAAAAAGAGTTGTTGTGGATAATCTTATTCAACTAAGCCTTCCAAGAGAATGGGTCTCTTTGTGAGCTCACTACTTGGTACAATATTCTTTTTGTTTATTTGTTTACTTGTTGAATTCTTGATATCTTTTACCCTTGTAAACATGTAACTCAGGGAGAGCACTTCGGTGAAGATGCTTGCAAGGAGGAAGGTAGCTCTAGCTGCCAAGAAGAGGAAGAAAGTGCCTCTAAACATGAAAAAGCCATGAAAAGCTCTTGCTTCAAGGCCACATAAAGTCTCTCTTATGATCAAGGACGAGGAAAGATAGGCCCCAACTCCCTATCTTGCTAATAAACTAGCTTATAGGGAGAAAATGAAGGAAAAGTTAGAGAAAGAGCAACTTAAGTGTCTAAGAAGAGGCCCCACATAGAGGCATTTAGGGATAGGCCTCTTACTAGAGAAAATGTAGTGGTTCACCTCAATGTGGAGTCAGAAACCATGAAGTAAACAGTCCATTATCGAGGCATAAAACCGGCATTACTAACCTTAGAGGGGTAAGAGAAGTAAGCTTCATCCACAATCAGGCTGCCTTCACCTCCTTAAAGTAATCATATCTTCTAACCATAATGGGATCTGTAAGCTCTACTGTGGACCTTAAGGATGTGAGGCAAAGTAAAGAGCTTCTAAGTGGTTATATTGCTTAAGGATGCCACCACCTAGATAAGAGCTTACATGACATGTCCAAGGACAAGCTTGAGAGGATGCTCTTTTCAAAGCTTCATGATGTAAGTATCTGTTAAACTTATTTTTCCTATTTTTCTTGTACGACACTTTTTCAATAGCTAACTAAAATGTTAGTTGCTACAATTTTCGTCCCACTTGGTCAAAACCTTTGGATTATGGGGTGCAAAGCTCAAGCAAGTAGGAGAACTAAAGTCCAAACACAAGCTCGTTGCCTAAAAACATTAGAGTTTGTGTGATGGGTATTGTAAACTTTTTAATAATATCCATATGCTGTCGTAGAAAGTAAAGGATGCAAAAGCTAAGGCTAAAAGATCTCAGAAGAGTCTCGACACCATATAGTGGAAATTCAAGATTTGAAAATACATGCTAAAGTTGAGCTAGGGACACTCAATGCTTGGGTGAAGTTAGAGGTAAGAACAAATGCCAAGCTCTCTCTAAAGGTTAATAAGGTAGAGTGGTTGAACATGGCTATTACTTAGGAAAACAAGAAACTGGTTGGCTAACTCAAAGATGCGCACAAGTAGCTTGGTGAGAGAGAGAGCAAACATACTAAAGTTGAGTGATGCCTTTAGGAAGAAATCTAATAACTCCGTCTTGGGGCCAAAGAAAATAGGGTTTGTTTATTAGATTTGAAGGCTTACATAACCAACCAAGTAGATCATTCTACTATAGAGAGAGAAGTATTTAACAAGATAATGAAGAGCAAGGAGTGGGTTGATCTCCTTGATCATAACTAGAATGAAGGCATTAAGACAGCTAGGTCAAGATCTTGAAGGTACACTTGGATTACAACCTTAGTTGTCTTTCCTTCTAAGACAAACCATTGGAGCTTAAAGGAAACACTAAGGGAGAGGCTAATGATCATGGTAACATAGGTGATGAGGGTATGCCTGAGGATGTTCTTCAAAAGCAATGCCTCGAGGATGAAAAGGAGCAAGATCAAGGCCAAGCCCCAAGTCAAGATCAGCCCAAGAATACTGCCCCTTCTCCTCTTCCTAGCTCAACTCTCCCATAAGATCCTCCACCACCACCTAAGTTAGACCATGCTAAGAATATTTTCGTAGTCTAGGTAGATGAAATCATCAAAACTTTAATTATCCTTTCCATGTAAAGTTGAGAGAGATCCTCACTCTTCTTCTTCTTCTTCTTTTACAAACTATTTTTTTGAAGTTGGGATGCCAACTTCTAAATTATAACTTTTGATAGACTTTATTATTTGCTTTAAAGGATGTTAATATTTGCTATTAATACTCTTTTATTGCTTTGTTCTTTTCAATTGCTTAATTTCCTTATGTGCTCTACTTTTCATAGCTATGTGCATTTGACTTCTCTTACTTTGATTTGCTTGTTATATTGTCGTCGATGACAAATTGTGCTTTGAAGGGATCCTTGGATGTTTGGACTAAAGTCTTGTCAACAAATTTCTCATAAATGCTTTAAGTGCACCTCTAAAGGTTAAGTATTTAGACTATTACGTAATAACCCAAGAGCCAAAAAGTTTGTTCACCCTTAAAGAGGTTAAGACATATGGTCATCAAAAGTCTATTTGCTTATATGTAAGAAAGTGAGGACTTGATGCGATTTAGAGTCTATTAACCATGACAAGGTCAAGACTAAGCAAAAGTAAGAGTCCATTTACCTTGAGTAGGTTTGGACTTAATAAGTATAAGGAGCCTGTTCACCTTGAATAGGCTAAGACTATGTTAGTTTGGTAAAATACAAGTAAATAAATATACAAGAAGTTGTAATCAAACTTTGAGAAAAGTAGGAATGTCATTTATTAATTACTATTTAAACACTTATCTTGTCAAAATATAGCCTAAGGTTGTTAGAATTCCAAGTCTAGGAAATAAGTTAATCGTCTAATCCCTCAAGCCTGTGTACTTTATTGCTTAGGTCCTTAACAACTCTTGCTAGATCTTCCAAGTTTAGTGTAAGCTTTCCTTGCCCTTCACAAGATCTGATGGCTTTCAATTTTCTACAGACTAGGTCACTTGCCAAAAAGGCTTTATTTTTTATCTTTTTGACATAGTAGCGAGCAGCTCGGTGCTAGTATGTTGCTACTCGAATCCATGCTATGTTCAACTCTCATTTATTGTGTCAAGGTTAGCTTAGAGTTCAAGTTGATTTATTGACAAGTCTATAGTTTATGTCCTGGTGTTAGAGAGCTCTAATTCAACTAAGTAGATGGCTTTTAAGCCAAAGGCGAGTCTAAATGGGGTTTCCCCTATGGAGATCCTATGAGTGGGTTAATACCCCCATAAGATGGCTAGGAGCTCATTTGCCCATTTACCTTTAGCCTAACCCACTCTGTTTTTTAAACTGTTGAGCACTATCTTGCTCACGGCCTTAACTTGCCCATTCAATTAAGGATATGCAATAAGGTGTAGTGTACTTTGATATGATGATCGTTGTAGAACTCTTCTAAATTATTTATTATTAAATTATGTCTCGTTGTCTATTATTAATGTGTATGGGAATCCATATCTACTGAAGATATTATTGAAGATGAAGGTTTCAATATTTCTCTTAATGATCTTGGCTATAACTTTAGCCTTTATCCACTTAGTGAAATAGTTGATAACAAAGATAATAAATTGCCGCTATCCTAAAGCTCAAGGGAAAGGTCTTAAAATGTCCAAGCTCCATTAGGAAAAGGGCTTAAGGCTAGTGAAGGAAAGCAAGTAGTTGCTTGGAGCATGCTCTATCGATGCATGCTTTTAGCATTGCATGCACTTTGTACAAGTTGCTCTGAATCTTCCCACATGGTGGGCTAATGATAACCAAGTTTGAACACCCTAACATACAAAGCTTAGCTTTTGATGTGGTTGCTACATACTCCCACGTGTAACTCCTCCAACAACCTTTAGCCTTCTTCAAACCGAACATATTTGACGAGTGGTGTGCCCAAGCCCCTCTTATAGAGGAGGTTGTCAATGGTAGTTTAATTTGCAACCTTGTATATAAGCTTCCTAGCCTTTTTTATCTTATAGGAGAGTACCATTCTTCAAGTAGTCAATGATAGGATCCATCCAGCATGGCTCAATTAGTCCAAGATCTATTTCTACGACTTGAGACTATTTCTTGTTAATACTCTTGTTTAAAAGGTACCTGATGAAAACTTTTTTCTCATGTTTGTCTAAGTTAGGAATGCTTATGGATGCAAGTTTTGATAGCTTTTTAGTCTCGAAACTCTCAACTTGATGAACCTTAGTGATGTTCCAAGAAAGGAACTTCGAGTTAAGAGTCTATATGACCTGAAGGTAGCTAATCATCACTTAATCTTTGACTATATATTCTCCTTTTACTTATTGAGTGACAAGCTAAGAGTCTAAATATATTTCTAGTTTCTTAGAACCTATTTCCTTTACTAATCTAAGACCTGCAATTAAAGCTTCATATTCTACTTCATTATTACTTACTAGAAATCCAAATTTAAGTGCATATGACACCTCTACCCCATGTGGTCCGTGTAGCATGAGGCCGACTCCACACCTCCCCTTCCTTCGAGTAGATGAGCCATCAGCATGGAGTCTACAATAGTTTGTCATTATTGTTTAACATTTCATCATCTACAGTATACTCCATTATAAAGTTTGTAAGGACTTAAGCCTTTATCGCTTCCCATGGTTAGTACTATATCCCAAAAGCACTGAGCTCTAAGGTGTACTTTATCATTTAACCTAATGTGCTCAACTTATGTAATATGTTTCGTAATGGTTGATCGGTCAAGACTATCACTTGGTGAGCTTCAAAGTACGGCCATAGTCTTCTAAGCAAAATTGTCACTATGAGGGCAAACTTTTCCACGTTTGTGTACCCTAACTTAGGTCCTTGGAAGACATGGCTAACGTAGTAAATTGGTTTATGCTCTCTTCCTTCAGCCTGTACAAACGCTAAAGAGAGAGCTTAGTCACCAATTGAAAGGTATAAGAACAAGTCTTCCCTTTGAACCGACTTTAAGAGTACTGGTGGAGTTGTCAAGAATTGTTTCAACTTGTTGAAGGTAATTTGACATTGCTTCACCCATTGAAAATTAGCTAGGTTCTTCAGGATTTTAAAGAACTTGAAGCATTTCTTCCACTTTTAGACATGAATCTATTTACACGGTGATGTGTCCTCTAAGCCATTATACTTCCTTTATTGATTTAGGGGGCTGCATTTCAAGGATGGCTCATGTCTTTTCAAGAGTTGCCTTGATGCCATGCAGGGTGACCATATAATTAAGGAACTTACTTAAGGTTGCCCTAAAGATGCACTTTTAGGGGCTAAGTTCCATATTATATTGCCTTAAGTTATCAAATGTTTCTTGTAAGTCCTGGAGATGGTCTTCAAGTTGAATGCTTTTAACAATCATATACTTCGATATTTTGCTCAATTTGTTATTCGGACATTTTTGTCACCAACCTCTAATATGTAGCCTTAGCATTCTAAGACCTAAAGGCATCACTTTATAACAGTATATACTAAAGTTGGTGACAAATGAAGTGTGCATTTCATCCTTTAACTCCATATTAATATGGATGTACCTAGAAAATGCTCCCATAAGGCAAAGTAAGGCGTTATCAAAGGTAAAATCAATTAGTTAGTCGATTCGAGGGAGGGGAAAGTAATCTTTTGGGTAGGCCTTGTTGAGGTCTATGTAGTCTATATACATCTACCATTTCTTATTAGATTTCTTAACTAGCATACAACTAGCTAGCTAGGTTAAGTAATATTCCCACCTTATGATCCTACTTTGAGTAGCTTTTGTACCTCTTCCTCATTAGCTACCTATCGTTCTAGAGTGAGGTGTCTTTTTTTTTTTATGACCTTGGCATTGCTATCGATGTTAAAGCAGTGTGTTAACACTTTAGGGGAGATGCTTAACATATCGAATGGGGACTAGGCAAATACGTAGTTGTTTGACCCGAGGAAGTTGACAAGCTATTGTTTGAACTTGACAAGCATTGACATTCCTACATGTGTAGTCTACTCAATGATGCTATTGAGTTGGATTTCTTCCATCTCCTTGTCCAACTCTCCCTTAGATCTTGGCTTCTTCTTAAGTCTAGCCTCTACACTAAAGATCTCCTTCCATTTTAGGGCCTTTAGATATAATATGCATGCCAACTCTTGATCCCTTTAGCACACACCTACTACATTAAGCATTGGGAATTTTGCCTTTAGGTGTAGCATTGAAGAGATCATTATGAAGGTGTTTAACTTAGCCACCCCAATATTACATTAGAAGGCAACCAATAGTCTACCACTAAGAATTCTATATTTTGTTAGGTCACAATATTATCATCCTCGAGCTCCATGGGGAAGGTGACAATGTCTACAACCCACATGAAAATGGTTGTTGAATCCATACAAGTGATGATTGTAGGGCTTCAACTTCATTTTTTAGCTTGGCCTACATTTAGTTGTAGGCATGTTTAAAGATAATGTTCACTAAACCACCTATGTCAACTAGGATTTTCCTAACTTCAAATTTGGTAATCCTTGCACTAATCACCAGGATATTATCATGGGGGCATATGAACCCCCTCAAGGTCTTCATCTAAGAAGGAGATAGAGATGTCTACTTTTATTCTTTTGCTATGTAAGCTCATTACTTTCTAGCTAATTAAGGCATTAACCAAGCTTGAGGAGCTCAATTACCTTCCTGTTTAGGGGCCCCCAACGATGGTGTTAATCACATTATTGGGGGCTTGATCAAAGCAGTCGTTGTTATTATTTTCTGGCTTGTTGCAACTTTGTTCTTCCCGCCATCATTAAATAGGTCGTTCAATAAAATTGTTGGGGTTAACAATGTATTCCCGAAGGTTCCCGAGCTATACAAGATCTTCAATAGTGTTTTTTGAGCTAATAGCACTCATCAATGTTGTGACTACTATCTTTATGGAAGTTGCAATATTTTTTAGAGTTCTTCCTATTCAGGTTACTCCTTAATCTTGTTGGTTTTGAAAAAATGCCATTGTTGCAAACTTCCATGAAAATATGCTACATTAATCGATTCAATGGGGTATATACCATGAAATTAGGAAGGTGCACTTTCTATCTCTTGCACCAATATCCTAAGATGACCCCTTACCTTATTTGGGGCCTAGGCAATCTTTGATAACCCCCTTATTATCTTTTTCTTGTTCGTTAGATTTTGGTTGAACTACCTTCTTGCAAGGATGTAATCATCCTGTTGGATGTACTTTTCTAGCCTTCTCCCTAAATTCGTCAAAATTGGCCGATTTATTTTTTGCTATGGATTTAAAGAAGTCACCAAAAGGCTTAACATGCTAGATTATTGTGTTAAGGGCAATGCCCTTGTCAACATTGGGAATTTCCAATATCACAGTAATGAACCAAGCAAGATAGTCCCCAATCTGTTCATCATAACCTTGTTTGATTAAGTTCAGGGTGGATGAGCCCTTCATGGGGAGCTTATTGGCTAAGAAATGTTGTTGGAACTGATTGGCCAACTCATCGAAAGAGGAGATGGAGTTAGTTGGTAGGTTGTTATACTACATCTAAGCATCTTTATGTAAGGTGTGTGGAAAAGGTTTGCAAGTGATCACATCACTGAGGCTATGTAAGTTCATCATCGTCTAGAAGTGGCATAAGTGATCATCTAGATCAATAGTTATATCATATGTATCAAGTTGGAGGAGGTGAACATTCAAAGGTAAGACCTTCTCTTAGATAGCTTATGTGGATGAAGTCTTGTTAATAGAGAATCAAGTGAAGGGGTTAGCCTTCTTACTCTCCTTTGAATTGGAGAGTCGTTTGATGTAATCATCAATTTGATCAATGTCTATCTCATCAACTTGCTTGTTAGCTCAAGTACAAGCATCAAACGGCTCGAGTTTATTATTCCAAGCTAGATCGCCACTATAGTTGCATGATGTAGCTAGCAAGATCGAGTGAGAGCGAGCTCTTCCCTATAATGCTATAAGCAGAATTGGGTCAGTAAGAGCATGGTTGTGGTGTTCCACAAACCTAGCTTACTTATGTGCTTGTTAGGTTTATGCCATTAGCAGTGGTAGTGGATGATTGTTTCGTGGTGGTTCTAGAGAATGGTTAGATACATTCTCTAATTCCAAGATATTGTTAAGTTAGTCCAATTTTGCCACATGGGCTTGGAGCCTTGCATTTTCATTTGAAATGGTTTCATTTTGGGTCACCGGCATTTTTCAGAGATTCTTTAGATCAAGAAAATGCTAAGGACCAATTTGTTATGGGTTAGCGTTTGTGTTTTAGGCAAATTGCTAGGACACCATGGCTTGGACATTTTTGTCTATTGCTAGGGTGTTTATGGTTTCCTTAGATTTTTTTTTTTTTTATCTAAGAGCCACTAATTGGGTCGTGAGTAAGATCATGAAGACGACAAAAATTGTTATGTTGAACTTCTGAAGGTAGTTGGATCACCTATAAGAAAGAAAGAAATTAGGCTATAGGGGTGTGATGGGAAAATTTATGGCACTATCGACTTTTTCAGAACCCGATTTGGATGATGATCCAAATCGCTCATATTTTACCTTATGTCTTTTATTTTAATAAATATTTGAGAATAATCTTACAGGTACAATGATAATTCTCCATGGGATGCCAATATATCCTACAATAGTTGTTGGACACGGAACATTTTCAGGATGACAATCAAAGACCCACTGTGATTGTTTTCCATTCCGAGGCATTGCTCAAGAAGACTTATATTATTTTGTACTTTGTATTTATTTTATGAACTATTTTTGGTTGTATTTGGTTTTGGGACACTTTTATTTCCTTGTAATTTTCATTTAGGACTAGCCCCCTTAAAAGTGGTAAACTTGTAATTTTGACCACTTTCTAACCCTAGGAGTAGCAAGTATAAATACTTTCTTAAGAAATGGTTGGAGGAGGCCATATTTTGCAGAATTGAGAGACACTTTCACATGTAGAATTAGGGTTCTTTCCTTAGTTCAAAACTCTTATCAATTTCAACCCAAGAATTGGAATTGTAGCGAGTGCGACGAAGGGGAATTGTGAGTCATATCGATTCCATCTTTGTTGTATATTCATTTTTTCTCTAGTGAGTCATATCTAGGGTAGATTTGAATCTTTCTTGGACATATTTGTGTTTGTTTTTCATAAATAATCATCTTTTAAGATTGATTGTTCATTGAGCACTTGAATTATATATATCATTTTAGCTTGTGGCGAGAATTTGTGATTGAAAGGGGGAAGTGGATTTCATGGTTTTATTGCTTTCTTTGATCTAATTTCCACATGATTTTCAATCCTTATTGTGGTTACTTGGTGAATGTTACAAATAGAGATTATAATTACATCATTTGATCAACATTTTCCATCAAAATCTATAAGGTGTTCACATGGATTGTTTCATTAGTGGACCGGTTTGTGATTGACTTGAGACTTGTTTTCTTTGAGTCAATTGATTGTGTTTCAAAGTGGTTTTGAGCACATCATCTTTTTGGTATCAGAGCACAAGTTGAGAGAAGGGATTGATTGTTGTTTGATTTCGTGAATTATTATCTTCAATTAAGGTTAATCAACTTTGAACCTCAAAATTGTGTTGTTGTAGTTTGTGAGTTGCGAGATTACCTTGATTGGAATTTTAATTTGCTATTTGTTGGAGTTAGATTTGGAAGGTTGTTATATCTTCTTGTGATTAATAATTTTTGTAGAAGGGAAGAAGCATAGAAGTGTTGTTTAATTCAACAATTTTTTAACTTGAAAACTCACCAATTTCTTGCCGTGACTAATTGTAGCATGAAGGAGGTTGTGTAGTTTGTTGTTGTGATTTCCATTATGTAATTCTGAATTGGAGAAGTGCAATTTACATATTTGCATTGAGTTAAGTAGTAAGGAATCTATTTGAATTCAAACACATTCCATTAAGTTGTGGGAGTTAATGAGTGCTATTTGAATTTGAATTTGAATTCATTACTTACCAATTGAAGAAGGCTTGCAATTAGTGAAGTGATTTGAATTTCAAATTGAAGTTGCTGCCTATTGTGGATATTCATATTACATTTGTGGAAAGTGGCATATTTGTTTTTGTTGTCATCCTTGCCGTGGAAAGTGGACGCATACTTGTTGTTATTGCCACTTATGTTGTTGCCATGGAAGTGAAGCATATTTATTGTTGTTGTCACTTGTGTGTTGCTGTGGGAGTGACTTGTGGAAATTAAAATTTGTTGCACGATGTTGTATTGACGTGTTGTGGAGAAGAGTACTACACGTAAGTTGTAATAACATAATTGTGAAGTTAAGTGGGTTTGTTTGTTTTTCTTTTTTGTAGTTGCAATTGTGTGGTGTTAAGGGAAGTGTAGTTGTGGAGTGTGTACCCATGATTCAAATTGTTTTTGAGGATCAGTATACGGGAGTCTACAACTATGTTGAATGACAGTGTGAATGGGGGAATTGGTGATGAAGCCAATAGTCAGGTTGGTGGAGGTCAAGGTCGTAATGTAGTAGGTAGGAGAACTTTGGAAGAACAACTCCAGGATCTTACTACCATAGTTGCTACACTGGCAACTAGAATTGACAGAATGACATTACCATAACCACCAGTGGTAAACCAACCGGCACCACCTCGAGTAGCTCCACAAAATCCTCATCGAGATAGAGTAATGTGAGATGGGAATTTGAATAGAAGGATGGGTGAGGAGCATCTTCCATACAGGGAAGAAAGGGATGATAATTTTGGGGCAAACCCAAATCAGAATAGGGATTTCAGGCCACCTCGAGGCTTGGAATATGTGAAGCTACAGATGCCATCTTATGATGGTAAGGGATCAGTTGATGAATATTTAGATTAGGAGGACAAGGTCGAAGGTCTCTTTGAATGTTATGAGATCGATGATAGTACCAAGGTCTGATTGGCTGTTGTCGAGTTTATAGGGTACGCTGCACTCTGGTGGAAGAATCTGATTATCAGCAAGCGTCGAGATAGAGAGGCTAAGGTTTAGACTTTGAGGGATATGAAAATATTATTGAGGAAAAGGTTCATTCTTGAGCACTACAAACAGGAACTGTTTATGCGACTGCAGACATTGAGGTAGAGAGGCAAAACAGTGGATGATTATGTGCAGGAATTTGAGACCCTTATGATTAGGTGTGGGTCCGTTGAGCCTCAAGAATAAACTGTAGCACATTTTGTCTCAAGTCTAAAATATGAAATAGCGTGTGTTGTTGAACTGCAGTGCTATAGTACACTTGATGAGGCTATTTAGTTAGCCTTAAAAGTAGAGAGACAAAGGAGGTCCAACTTATTTAGTGCTCCGAGCAGTAGGCCCAGTACTATTACTAGACCCATATCAGCTGACGGTCGATCGGGGGGAACAAAGGCGGTAGGTGAGGTAGTGAAGGCAATGGACAAAACTATCCCAACTATTATGAGAGAAAATTTACCCACTAGGAAGGGTAAAGAGGTAATGGCTCCAGATACAAGGCAGACTATTCCTGGATCTACTAGTGGGAAGGCGCGCCAGATAAAATGCTTTAAATGCATGGAATTTGGGCATATGGCAGCACAATGTCCAAAAAGAGAGGGTGATGACTGTTATGGAAGACACTAGGGAAGATATTGAGGATGATCTTAATCAAATTGAACCTACAGATCTACCAACAACACTGCAGGAATATTATGATGATCAGACTGTAGACGCGCCTGAGGAGCATACAGGAGGAAAATATCTATCCCTTAATGTGTTACACAGGGCTTTATCTATATCTGCAGAAAATAGTAATATTCAGAGGGAGAACATATTTCACACCTCTTGCAGAATTAGAGGTAACCTTTGTGTACTTATCATCGATAGTGGTAGTTGCACGAATGTTATATCTGCTGCACTGGTAGACAAATTACAACTGTCTACTATCCCATATCCTAGTCCTTATCATTTACATTGGTTGGATAATAGAGGTAGTATGCATGTTACCTTTAGGGGAAAGGTTCCTGTGAATGTCGGGCAGAATTATCATAATGAGATCCTGTGTGATGTAGTCCCTATGCATGCATTCCATTTACTATTGGATTGGCCTTAGTTATATGATCGATAGGTGTTACATGATAGGTTTGAAAATACCTACATGTTCAGCATGGGCGAGTCATGCAGAGTTCTATTACCGATGACTCCATCTAAGGTCCAGGGGTTTCAGGAACAGATCAGAAATCTATCCATTACCATTGTTAGCCAAAAGAGCAGGACAATAGAGATATTAGGGTTCAGTTCCACAACCGATCCTCTAGATTTGAGGGTAAATCTTTTAGAAGCCCGAAGAGATGATGGGAAAATTTCTGGTACTGTCGACTTTTTCAAAACCCGAATTAGATGATGATCCAAATCGCTTATATTTTACCTTATGTCTTTTATTTTAATAAATATTTGAGAATAATCTTACAGGTACAATGATAATTCTCCATGGGATGCTAATATGTCCTACAACAGTTGTTGGACACAACATGTTTTCAGGATGACAATCAAAGACCCACTACGATTGTTTTCCATTCTGAGGCATTGGCTCATGAAGACTTATATTATTTTGTACTTTGTATTTTTTTTATAAACTATTTTTGGTTGTATTTGGTTTTGAGATATTTTTATTTCCTTGTAATTTTCATTTAGGACTAGCCACCTTAAAAGTGGTAAACTTGTAATTTTGACCACTTTCTAACCCTAGGAGTAGCAAGTATAAATACTTGCTTAAAAGAGGGTTTGAGGAGGTCGTATTTTTCAAAATTGAGAGACACTTTCACATTTAGAATTAGGGTTCTTTCCATAGTTCAAAAATCTTATCAATTTCAACCCAATAATTGGAATTGTAGTGAGTGTGACGAAGGGGAATTGTGAGTCATATCGATTCCATCTTTGTTGTATATTCATTTCTTCTCTAGTGAGTCATATCTAGGGTAGATTTGAATCTTTCTTTGACATATTTGTGTTTTTTTTTCGTGAATAATCATCTTTTAAGATTAATTGTTCATTGAGCACTTGAATTATATATATCATTTTAGCTTGTGGCGAGAATTTGTGATTGAAAGGGGGAAATGGATTTCATGGTTTTATTGCTTTCTTTGATCTGATTTCCAAGTGATTTTCAATCCTTATTTGTGGTTACTTGGTGAATGTTACAAATAAATATTATAATTACATCATTTGATCAACATTTTCCATCAAAATCTACAAGGTGTTCATGTGGATTGTTTCATTAGTGGACCGATTTGTGATTGACTTGAGACTTGTTTTCTTTGAGTTAATTGATTGTGTTTCAAAGTGGTTTTGAGCACATCAAGGTGGCAGAGGTTGCTTCAACATGGTTGCTCGGATACCTAAGTTAGCATAAGCAGTTGATAATGTATGTTAAGAGAGTGAATAGTCAAAAGATCCTTTACTTGGTAATTCTCAATCCCTATATGGAAAGTGTATTAATGCCTAATATCTTCTTTGGATATTATGGAGGATGTATCTTTAACCAACTCTTTTCCTTATTTATACCACACCTTCATACTTATCCATCTGAGGATGTACTTAGCCAAATTGAGCTGGAGGTCAAGACATGTGAATTGAATCTAGGTAATTTTATGCTGAAGTATTTTGGAATAGGTTGGTTGATATCACTTTATCCAACTATCATAAAATCTCTAAGCAAGTGCACTTATCGATTTTATAATATAGTAGACATTAATATCGAGTTTCAATCCCACTAAGTTTATGATTTCTACTAATTACTCTTCTCTTATTATCTAATATGCAAAACTAAATGAAGTAAGCAACAAGTAAATTTTAAGAAAACAACTATCATTAAAAGTGTATCCGGATATTGAATCCCTCTACAACTACTAATGTAATTATTATATTCTTAAACTGTGGGAATTCCTAATTTGAATTAATATCTCTCTCAAGTTTGCTAATTCATAATTCTAGGTTGATTAATTAGAATCACTTTCTAATTAAAACCCTTAGAATCGCATTACCTTCACTTTATGAATTCCACTATTAGGTTTAACCCAAATCCAAAAGATTTACATCATTCTATATCTAAGATTGTGTGTAACTCCTTCAAATTATGTTAAATCTATTTAAGTATAGAATCTCTCAATTTTTATAAATGAAATCAAACTTCAAATTAATACACCAGTAATATTAATTTGAAAACAATGAAAAACACGTAATTAAATCACAAAAAATAACAATAATTTTATTAAATAGAAAATCAAAAAATCGCATGTTTATTCTAAGGTTCATTATACCCAAATACAAAATGAAAATTAAGCTAACATCATATTGAAATTAAAAGCAAATATATAAAAATAATACATAAAGAAGAATATCAATAAAATAGTAAAAATAAAATCTATTGCTATGCTAGTACTAATATAAAATTCTATCTATTCTCCATGATAGAACTTTTTATCCCTTTTATATTAATCAAACTCTTCCCATCTAAAAAAGTCATAGTTTCTTAAAATAAAACCTAAGGAAATATCACTTTAATAGGTAGAAATGGCCTCTCTAGAAAATAGGAAACTTAACTTCTTATGAAGGGAAATTGAACTTTTAAGATGAATTACTCTTTAGAAAAGTAAAACTAAGCTTGAAAAATTAATTTGGAAAGTAGAATATCTATTGGCACAAGTATGGCACAATCATGCTAATGCCTATATATCCTTTTGTCTTGAATATCTCCAAAAATTGCCTTTAACGTGCCCTCTAACATGGTCATGTACTTGGCCATGTAACTCTGCACAGCTTTTTTAAAAGGCTTTATTCTTGCTCTATTCAACACGGCCTTAGACATAGTTGCTCTATACACCGTGTCATGTTTCCTAATCTTGTATTATATATATATATATATATATTTCTCTAAATTTCACATATTTCTTATATTTAATTAAAAATTACAATTCTAAATTCTAAAATCAATATAACGAATGATTAAATGTAATATACATCCAAAATATGAGAGAATTAAACAAAAAATAATTATAAATATTTTATAACACCAAGCTCTATCAATACCCTTAACTTTAGTTTTAATTTTAAGGGCATTTCAATTGTTACATGGAGTCTAAAAGGTACTCCAATTTTTATAAGAAAATTAAAGTTTTACCCATTAAAGTTACATAAATTTACATGTATTAAATCAATAAAATCATGTGTTAATATAAGATCTTACTTTTTTTACTTCTTTCTCCCCCTTAAGTTCACATTTATTGTTAAATTTACATTTTCCATCATCTAAATAGCAAAACTCCAATTTAAAAATATTTATCTCATATTTAGTAATTTTTAAAATAAGCAATATCAACTGATTGTTAAATATTAATTGTAATTTAATCATTAGTTAACATATTAACAAATAAATGATATAGGTAGAGTTTTCTTATCACAAATGATTCAAAATATATCATTGCTAATCATATATGTAAAAAAATAATAAAAATAAATATCAAATACACTTCATGAACCATAATCGCAAGTCTAAACACTTCAGATGAAAGGAATCATGTTTAGTATTTCTTTTCTGGAAGGTATGTATAACCGGTTGTAACTAATTTTGGATGAATTTTCTATGGCCAATACAAGGATTTTGAGCTTGCACATAAAAAAAGAGACATTTGTAATCTAATTTTCCATATGTAAAACATAATCAATCGAAAATTTCATTTTGATCCCATTCGTTTCAAGAAAAAATATTTTTTTTAAAAAAAAAATTTCTATTTATTTTTTCCCCTTTGATAGGCTTAAAATAGTATTTTAAACCGAAAACATTCTTTGAATGAAAGGAAAAACTTCTTTCCATCCTAAATTCAAGAAAACATTTTATAAACGGAAAGTTGTTTCCTGGTTAATTAACACAAGTCCTCTAATTCTCAAAAAATTATTTCTATTAGCTATTTATTGGAATGTATTTACTTATATTTTAAAATTAAAGACGATTTATAGGAGAAAATTTTAAGCTCTTATTGAAAAACTGATAAAAATAAACTAAAAAGATTGTAATTACGAATACTAAAAGTTCTTCTACATTTCATGCTTTTACTGCTACTTTAAATGTTTTGGCATAATTTATTTATAGTATTATGCTTATAATATCTAAGTATAATTATATTTCATATAAACTCCACATCAAATACAAGAAAAGTTTTTTAGTATTAATTTTTTAAAATATTTTTAAGAGATATATGAGCCACTCTACCTAATCTTTTTTTTTCCCTCAATAAAATAGCCAATGCTAATAGGGAAAAATACATAAATAATGTAATTTTTAAAAAATATTATACGAATAGAATACCAAAAACTCATGTAGTACATGTCTTTTCAATATAAAATTTTTCGACACTACATGAAACAGCCCACAAACATTGGAAAAAAAAAAGGAAAAGAAGAAAAAAAGAACATAAAAAGAAATCAATAACTTTGATATTTGGTTTAATAAATTTTGGAATATACAAAAAAAAAAAAGGTTTATACAAGTACACAAATAATAACCCAATACTTAGCCCAATTATAACCATTATACATAAGTACAATTAATAGAACCGTAAGATTATAAAAATATCGTGAGGATCATAACAATAATCGAAAGTAACTATGGAATAAAATAAATATATGTAAATTTATAATATGATAATATAATCACTGATATCAACATTTAATTTCAACACATTCTGAATTACTAAAACTTTATGTGTAGATTTCATAATGGAATTTTTTTTAAAGGATTGATAACAGTTATTTATAATATATTAACATTACTTTAATAATTTACGTATAACAGAAATTTTATAACAAATGACAATGGACTTTAAAATATAAAAGTAAGAAAGAAACTAGTTTATTAGGTAATTATAATAAATAGGAAGCAAAAATTAAATTTTCAATTCTAAGATGGCTAAATAGAATTTCTGAGTATATATTTATATTCAAAATATTTTATTTAGCTTATACATAAGTTTTAGTATAAAAACAAAAATACCTTAGTATAGATAATTTAATTAGATCGTTAATATGTGTACTAATTGAACCTGTAATTAAATATTTTCCCACCCTCATATATTTGTTTTTGAAATATTTGGTTACATGGAAATTAGAAGACCTCCTCTTGTAGTGTTGTAGAATTGATGAGAGTAAAGGCTAGGTCTTGTTAATTTGTCAAGGTAAAGGTGAAAGTGTTGACCAAGCTTGCTCTGAGCCAAAGGGGACATATTCAATTTGCTGAATGGCTTGTCTGACCTTTATTTTTTGAGGCAAAGAGTCAGGGTGTCCTACAAGTCACAAAATGGCTTACACGAGCCAAGAGTTATGAGATGCAGGAAACCTAGGTTGGGTCAATAGCACAAAGCTAGACATTATGAGTTGAGCTGTAAGGAACAATTTCCTTACTCTAAAAGTTAACCCTAGCCTATAGGTGAAAAGACTTATTATGTACGCACCTCCCTTTTCATTTGTCATTTTCAAATTTTTCTATGCACATAAACCTATGCATTTAATGTAGTAGACCACATAGCACACTAAGGTTTGAGGCAGTTGTAGGTACAAAATCGTTTTAGCCTTTTATTTTGCCAAACGACACATGGTACAATCTCATACTACGTGAGAAAATGTGCATGTACTTTTCAACTGCATATATAAGGCACAAAAAGGTCCACTTCTATACCTTTTTACTCTTCTTGCACTCTTACAACATCTAGCATTCTCGTGTTTACTTAATCACACTCATCACATCTCTTTTCAAATCTTCTCATCCATCAACGCATTAGGTATGCCAATCCCATCTTCTCACGATCTTTCTAATGTCATTTACAAGATCATCTATAGTGCAGCAAAACATGAGACAAAGTCCTCAAGCTGACCTTATGCAACAGCAACGATGGAGGAAGAGGTGGACAGTGTGATCCTTAGGTCATTTGAGGAGGATTTCAGTGAAGAAGTTCATGGCGAAGAGTTGGCTCTTGATATCTATTTAGATGATGTGGAGGATCGAAGGCCCATCTACCTTTGCTACAACCAACCATCATCATCAAGTGTGGGACCTATAGGAGTGAAAAGTGTTGCTGATAAAACCGATGAAAATGCGGTTGCCATATTTTGCAAGCCACTTCCAAGAGGCTACGTTATCTAAGCTCTATGCAAAGAAGAGCATGTTACTCTAATGTCGGGTAACCGCTTCTGCCTCTACCAAAGGTTTCTCGAGTTCAGGTTGTGGTTGCCTTTGAGTAACTTTTAGAAGGAGTTCTTTAACTATCATTGCATCAACCTTTGCGAACTCTTACCCAATGCTTACACTTTGTTAGTGGGATTCAAGAGCCTTTACAAGTTATACGGCATTCAACCTACTCCACATTTGTTCCATTTTTTTCTATGGAGTGAAAAGGTTCGAGCCGTCCCAAGGGTGGTTTTACTTATCTTACTAACCTAGAGTCAAGCTAATAGATGGGTTGGTGCCCTTAATGCACTATTGGAAAGCGAAATTTATTGTTGCTAAGACGCCCAAGGCACCAAACTTTTAGGTTGGCTAGGTAAATTTGATATGCACGAAGCTAATCAAGTTGATGTCATTCAATAAACAATGATTTGAGGTCTCTCTTTAGGCTCTCGAGTGTAATGGAAGGCCTTTCGATGGTCCTAACTTGGTTAAGGCATTAAAGGCAACATCACTAAGGATGCCATAGAGGGTCGAGGTGTAGGTAAGGGTGAAAGTCCAGGGTGGGTTAGCTTGAGGGTGAACTCGCGAGCTACAACTTAGAGGTTTATATGATAAGTTTAAATTTTGTTTTTTCATTCTACTAACTATAGTTTTCCCTACTAAAATGGCACCATCAAAAGGGCTCACTTGTCTAACCTAGTTGCTAGCCAAGTTGAACGTAGCAGACCCGAGCTATAGGAGGATAGGGGGGCCAAGGGCATCAACCCCTACTGGTAGGAGGCTATTCAGGGGGGAGAATTGTAATCTATGACTTGGACGATCCCCAGTAGACTAGCACATTCATGGCTCTACCTTAGCATAGGGCCTCAGAGCATTATGATAAGGTATCCTCGAAGCACAGCTATTCCGAAGGGGTGATTTCTATCTTAAATGATGCCAAAGCTTAGTTTGTCGCTTTTAGGGGAAGCAAGGAGGTAACCATGGAGCATTAGCAAAAATGGCACAACAATGTCCAATATCTATGGGAGAAGCCCCCGGGTAGCAACAATCTCCTGAAGTCTCTCAACCCCTCGCCCTCTAATGCCCCTATATTTGTCGTGGGTCGGGGCTTAGATGGGAAAGCAAGTCAGCAAGACCTATTCAATGGGATCCTAAGCCCTTAGGAGCGAGGTGAAGCAAAGCTCTTAGCTACGGGAATGTTAGCTTCGGATCTTTGATCCTTTTTTCTTGGCTTGTCTTACTAAAGTCTAAGTTGATTTTTGTTCTCAAAATCTTCATTTTTTATTCTTTCATGCTAGTCCTTAGAACCAGTTCTTCATATAGACGGTGAAGGTCGCATACGAGGTTTCATTCATGTGTGCGAAAGGAGAACGGCAAGTACGTAAACGAAATGCCAATTGTAAACATTATTATCAATTATTCTCATGGCAATATGATAATTATAGCTCACACTTTTAGAAGCCAATGGCAATCGAGGTTAAGTTAAATAAGGCTTGCGAGGAGCTAAAGGTAATGAGGGAAAACTACCACCACAGAATTGTTAACAATGAGGAGAGGGTACGAAGGAGCATCTCCGACTTGTTTAACACCCAATAGGAGTTGAACAATGCAAATAACTAGAACAACTCTTTGAAGAAGGAGGTCTCAAGTTTATAGGAGCAAAAATCGTATCTTACGTCAAAGTTACAATAGGAGAAGGCCATTATTGCAAACTTCAAGCAAGACCTAGATTTAGCTTAATAATGTCTCGAGTTGAGCAAACAAAGGAAGCTAAGCTAAAGGCACAAGTCCAAGATCTTAAGAAGTTGTTAACTGATCAGGATTTAAGGATTCGTGAGTTAGAGAAGAACGAGCAGACAGCTAAGGATAACTACTATAAGGAAATTCAATCCCTTGATGAGTATGCTAATGAGCTGGTCCGGGTAATGAAGGGGGGTTAGAGGATCATGAAGCATTGGATTCATGAGAGAGATCCAATGTTTGATCTCTCTTAGCTTGAGGAAAAAAGGCAAGAGCCTAACAACCCTCCAAAGAAGAGGGAGTAGATTGATAGTTGCAATTGAGGAAGAAGGATAACCTTTGAATAACGACTTTCCTTAACTATTGATAGCAACACCTACTAAAGATGCTCCTCCTCCTACTACTACTAACAAGATCAAAGAGATTCCTCATCCACCTTTGTAGGAAGAATGTCTCTACCTCCACCTCCTCTCATTGAAGAAGTTCCTCTTCTACTCAAGCTTATGCCATCCTCGGCCCCAGCAAATGACCCTGTAAGATGTTTTTTTTTTCTTTGTTCTCTTTTTTTCATTTTGCATTATGTATGATGGTCAAAATACCAGTTGAGAGTCTTGTACATTAAAACAATAAATGAAATGGTTTTTCTATATGCTTGTTTTGTAATTTCAATTCCCTTATTGTTTAGACCCCTAGTAACTATAATTCCTTTTTCGTTGTGTTTTAATGCAAAATATATGCACTAAGGTATTCTTTGTTATGTGTTTTAATGTAAAATATGTGCACTAAAGTATTCTTCGTTATTTGTTTTAATGTAAAATATGTAAACTAAGAATAATAGGTCAGACTAATTGGTACAACTACTCGGATGTTTAGTAGAACTCATTTTATTAAAAATACATAAACAAACTAAAATAGGTCGAACTAATTGGTTTAGCTGCTCGAGTAGAACTCGTTTTCTACTATGTTAGCATGTGTGCTATGTGTACTCTTTTTGTGTCGTGTATGTGTAAAATGTGTATGTTGTAAAATGTGTATGTTGTGTCTTATAAGATTGTATGTTGAAATATTGAGAAGAAAATAAACTAAAAGGCATTTGATGTGTATTACTTCACAATGTGTGTGTGTTAATCATAAGATATATGAAATGTAGTAGTTATAGATTTGACATTGATGGAAATGATGTTTGCTTTGAATGCATGGACAAAAATAGTTAGAATTAGGCAATAGGAAATTGATATAATTTTGCGTGAGATTAAACACGCAAACATCATGTAATTAGTTTAGAAATAACTAAGGTAGTGAAATTCATTGTGAACACATGAGGAACGATTTTGTATGGCAATGACAAGCTCAATTATGGGAATGCATTAGTGAAGAAGTTGAAGGTAAGGAGGAATTTAAACTATATAGAATTCTTGCATAAGATTTACTAAAGCATTAGAGTCAATCCAACTATGATTCATGTTAAGATACTACATAAGCATCTACACTACTTTTATAAAGGAGTGAGATATAAGTTGATGCCAATCACAGAAGATGATGATGTCAAGAATGTAATTGAGATGGCTATAGCTTTTAGGGAGGAGTGGATACAAGAATTGTATGTTGAAATCCATTAACAATTAGAAATTTTGATTAAAGAAGAAAAGGTTTTCGAATCCAATACCCCATCACCATAACATGCGAAAGGGCTAAGTATGATGACTAATCCACTAATGTGTGATGAAGTGGTTCCAGTGCCAACTTATGAACCTTTTGTGTAATGAATAAAACTTTGTTGATCCAAAATTAAATGATGCTCTCCACTCCCTAACAGAAATTGATACTATTGTGGAGTACTTTGCAGTGCACAAAGAGTATTTCGATAAGGATGAGAGTGTTGCGAAAAATGATTTAAATGACATGCATACCACACATCTACCATTGCACATGCATGCAATGCAAATTCACAGATTTCAAGAAGCGAGTCATTCAAGTGAAAACGAACCCAGGGATGCCATTCCATTTTTCCATGTTAAAGGAAATAGTGGTTATATCACCTTCAAGGAAAAATATGGCTACTATGTATGGATACTTTAGTAGTATTGATGACCTTAAAAAGGGAATGAGATTCAATAGTAAGGAAGAACTACTGTAAACTATGAAGATGTATCATATAAAGAACCACTATTACTTTGCAATTAAAGAATCGAACTGGACCTTATGGTCAATTTTCTATGCCAATAAAGATGGTGTTTGTAAGTGGAAGCTTTAAGCTTATAAGAAGAAGTTGGAAGACCTTTTTGTCATCATAATCCTCAAGGGACCTCGTACATGCATGAATGTTATGATACATTAGGATCATCCAAGCTTATATTCAAATATGATGGCTAGAATCTTCATTGAATATGTGAGAAAAAAACCAAGTATAAAGGTTGTTGGCCTTGGTTTCGTAATTGAAGCTAACTTCAGGTATATAATCTCCTTTAAAAGGGTGTGGGATGTAAAAAAGGAAAGCTATTGAAGCTGTGTATGATGATTGGACAAGTCATACAACAAATTGCCGAAACTCATAAACGCAATCTAGAGTAGTAATCCTAGAGCATAGGTCAAATGGGGTTGGCATGATTCAATAATTATTGAAGAGTGCACATTGAAATGGGTCTCCTAGACATTCAATCCATGTGTTGAGGCATTCAAGTATTATAGACCTATACTTAATATCACCGGTACTTTCTTATATAGGAAGTAAACTCATAAGTTGTTGATTGCATATGGCATCAATGGAAACAATTGCATTATCTCCCTTACATTTTCCTTAGTGGACAACAAATCGGTAGAAATATAAGGATGGTTTCTTCGAAAGTTGAAGGAGCATGTTGTAGGTAACCTTCAAGAAAGCATTTGTCTAATTTTTTATAGACATGATGGTATTAGCAATACAGTTGAGCAGCAAGATAATGGATGGAGGCCTCTCTCTATGGTATGGCACTTTTGCTTACGTCACGTTGCAAACAACTTTAACACTGCTTACAAGAATTTACAATGTAGGAAATGGGTGACAATTGTTGGGATGAAGGCATAACTTCACAAGTTTTGGAATTACATGAACCTATTTAAGCGAATAAAGCCTAACACCCTTGCATGGTTTAATAGCATCTCACTAGAATAGTGGATACTTGCATATGATGGAGGGTATCATTTTGGGTATATGACTTCAAATATTATAGAAAGTCACAATTCTGTTTTGAAAAAGAGGTAAGAGACTTACTTGTAATTGCGTTGGTAAAAAAAATGCTCTACAATTACGTCAAACATTGGGATAAGATAATTGGAGGACATGTATAAAGGAATTACAGTAGACAAGATCTTCACAAAGTACATTAACAATAAGATAGAAAAATGGAGATGTAGGGTAAGCGCCCATAAGGTCATTAGGTTCAACAAACCCAACCAAATATTTGACATCCTAATTGGGCCCCAGCACATAGTGAATGAGGTTAAAGGGGGAGGAAGGATGCAAACTGTAAACCTCAAGAATCATACGTACACATCTAACAAGTGGCAAATATATAGAATTCCATGTTCATATGCTTTCACTGTAGTAGTATATTTAAGGCTTGATAGCTCATTGGTCCTTGGCCATTAGTATAGGTGGACACATCAATTATAATGTTATTAGAGTCACTTATATCCCATTGGAGACAAGCGCTATTGGTCAAAGGTAGACTTTCAATTCAATCACCTTGACATTAATAAATTTCAATGTGGAATGGGCAAGCTTATATTGAAACGATACCACATAGAGATGGACCTTAGAGATGCCTCATTTAGAACTAGGTATAATAGGTGCAAAAGGGAAAGGCACAATAAAAGGAAGTGCTCAAAGAGAAATAATAATGGTATAGGGCTTATAACGAAACAACTTACTTTCTTCATTTATTGAAAATTGTTTGTAATTTAGTTTACACAATAACCTACCATTTGCTAACTAAATTTCACCTTCATGTTGCAGGATAAACAAATCCAGGACCTTTTGATCTATCGTTGTTGACACAATAGGCCATACATCAATCGAAATATGTGTGGCAGGGGCAAGTATTGTATTTTATAGGTCTTGTTTTTATTTTCCAGCTGAATTTATTAATTCCTACAATTTATACTTTTATGTTTATAAGAATAATCTTAATTGATAGTTAGGCATCACAAGTTACAGTTATGCTATGATAAGGATAATATCTCATTAGATCTTCACATGTTACCTTATATAGACTAGGGTGGGTTTATAGGACTGGCATGCCCTTCCTTCATTCAATTAGATTTACATCTTCTTACATCATTGGTGGAGAGGTAAAGGCTTGAGACACATACTTTTCACATAGCCCATGGCAAGGCTACTGTGACTTTATAGGATGTTGAGGTTCAACTTGGGTTACCAGTTAATGGAAAAGCCATTATAGGTAATACCAACCTTGATTGGGCATCTAAGTGTGAGCGGTTACTTAGTGAGAAGCTAGAGGTAAAGCATATTAAGAGCATATGGATTAACTTATCCTAGTTGTGGCATAAATTTGGGTTTTGCAAACTTAAGCATCCAATGAGACGGTTAGATGTCATACCCACACCTACATTTTTTAACTACTGGGAGGCTTTACATTTGTAAATAAATCAAGCAACTTAGTCAATTGCATGTTTTTTTCGCTCTTGGAAGACTTTGCCATTATAGTGTAGTATAGTTGGGGCTTTACATGTTTGACTTAGTTGTATCGCCAGTTATGTTGTGTATCCATCTCCAATGAACATGACATGGGGGGAGAAGCGATTCTTTTGCAAGTGTACGTATAGGATAGATTCTCACATATAACTTCCTTGAGCCATTACAAGATTTTATTAGAAGATGGGAGGCTCTTAGTGTTTTGATGGAGGATAGCCCAAAACACTACGCAACACCCTATGCATTTATTGTTAGATTGTTTAGCAGCCTTATCCCAAGGATCTCATTGACATATTACCCTTGTTCTGTTATGCAGGTAAAGGCATTTGGACAGCTCGAGTACCATGATGTGCTTTCATATTATAGAGTGGCACTACCTAGATTGTATCTACCATCAGTTTGGTGCTTTCTAGCGAGCGTTTATCGATGTTAACATATAACTTCACTTGCACCATATTGATTTACAGAGCCAAACCAACACTGATTAGATAGTGCTACATGTCTTCTACATTGCCCATTGAGAGGATCGTCACTCATATAGGATCTTATTGGAATATGGTGATGGCGTGCATCCAAATTACATCTAATGGTATAGATGTCTCGACCACCACTGTGTGGAGCATACTGGAGCAATAATTTAACACTTGATAAGTAAAGCACTTACAATATCACATTGACTATACTATATGACTAAGTTACACCAAAACATTTTCTTTCAATTCTCTTAGATTAACACCCTACGCCATATACGTATAACACTTAATTTGCTTTTAGCAATTTCACTTTTCGATATTAAAGTATAGTTAGTTGAGTATCATGGTGGAGTTGTACTTTTTCTTGCCACTCAACACAAACAACCACCGAAGGGGAAAGTTGTTGTAGACTTGGAGTATGCGCCTCCAAAAGATCCTACACCTACACTATCATCACATAATAGGGTTAATAGAGTAAGAGTTAAAGAAGGACAGCAGATGGATAAGCAGATCTATCATGACCACACTCCTTTGGACGTCATGAATAGTTACATTGTAGGTAACTCAGCTCCCAATGCTCTCTTGTTCATCACCCCTCATAGGTACTTTATTCGTGATCCCATTTCTAACCCACCCACTTTGAGAAGGTTACGCTACTATTGATTGGATATTGGTGTCAACTCATAGCCTTCGGTACATTGGAGTCCAATTCCTCCACACGGCTTTGATAAGCTCTTGCAATCGCCTGCAACACAAGAGTCATAGGCTCCTCCTACCTTTGACGTGAAACAAACTGAACGTAGATCTATCATGACTAGAATCATCAGATCATTTATTGGGAGTAGAATGGGATAGAGTTATTTATAATTTATTTTAAACATTTCCATAGATATTAGAAACGTTGTATATTTTAATGAAAAGTTCTTTTCTTCTTCTTTTTTTTTTTTTGTTTAATATTTGTGGGGGTGTTTCACGTAGTGTATGGACAAAATTTTATTGAAAACACATGACATTACATGTGTTTTTAATGCTATATTTGTGTAATATTTTTCCTTACCTTATTTGTGTAATATTTTTTAAAATTATATTATTTATGTATTTTCCCCTTGCTAACATAGCAAATATTTAACTATTGAATAAATATCGTATTTGATATTTTAATTTTTTTTATTTTTATAATTAACTATCTTATTTTAAATTTTCTTATTTTTAAAATTAATTACTTAAATTTTACTTCTTCTTAAAATCAATTAAATTTTATTTATTTTTTAAATTAATTATTAGGGTATTGTGCAAAAAATTCATGGAAAGTAAGTTAATGTTTTTAACTTTAGTAAAATATTGCAAAAATAAAAAATTTTCATACCAAATGTTTTATTGGGGGTAATACTCTTAAATATCGTGATTTTTAAAAGAAATTTATCAAATATTGTATTTAAAAAATAAGTTGTAAATGCGCAAACTCGATCTATGCCTTCGTAAATTTGTACTGAATGCACAAATGGTGTCCATATCTTCAGTAGATTTGTAGCTAAATGTGTGAATACCACCTGCATTTTTAGTGTAATTTCTTTTTTATTGAAGATTAAGGTAGCATTTATCCTTTCAATACAAATATATATACTGAAGGCATAAATGTTATCCATACCTTCAAAAATTGCTTAAAAGATAAGGATATTGTCAGTACTTTATTATAAATTTATAAAGATATAAATAAGATTCAAGTCTTTTAACTTTATTTTTAAAATAATTTTTTATATGATATTTACAACTTTTTTTAAAAAAGTAACAATATTTGAGGATGTTCCTTTCATATTGCCTTTTTAACTTTTTAGCTCTGATCTTACGAAAATCACATGCATCAAATCCTTCCTTCGTAAGTCTCGACTTTGACTCCCTTTCTCTCTGTAATAATCGCTTATTACTTATCAGTGACGTTACATGGTGCGGTTTTCGCTTACAGTCTCCTCTCACATTCTTCTCTTCCAGGTGTTACAGCTACGTATTCCTTCTTCTTCTTCTTCTTTAAATGATTCAATGCCTTTTTTTTTTTTTCTTTCTTTAATGAAAACTTAGTGTTGTGATTTGGTTATGGACTTGTCGTAGCATAATGTGTAAATTCTTCGTCAAAACTCATGGGTTCTTCTTATTCAGCTGTTTTCAGTGATACATGCATGGTTTGGAAGAAGCTCCTTTTTTTTTTTCACCCTCCCTTTTAACGTTTTTCTAGTGTTTTTGAGATTAGGGCATTTCCCCACACCCCCCCCCCCCCCCCCCCTTTTTTTTTAATTACTCCTATTTTTGAGAAACAACCTGATGAATTGATGAAATTAACAAGAAATGGGATTTAAAAAAAAAAATGTAAGAAAAGAGGGCTCATCCGGTGAGCAGGATGATCCTACTAGAGGAGATGCATGTGTACGCAGCTTTATCCTTTACGTTTTGTAAAGAAGCTGTTTCCGCGCTTCGAAGCCATGTCATATGGATCACAAGAGGAGCAGCTGAACTCCATTAAAGAAAGCAGGAAATGTGGTTAAAACAAAAGAGATTTTTAGGTTTTACATTTTATTTTAAGATAAAGGGATGTTATGCTTAATTTTGCAGCTAAAACTATGTTTATGTGATTTTGTTTGTTTTTACTGCTGATAAGTTATTTGTTTATTTATTTTTGGGCCTCTTGTTGATTTTTAGATTAGGGCTTATTTTGATAAGCAAAAGGAGAAATTTATGAAATGAACTGGAAGGACTGAAAAGGAAGTGAAAAAAAAAAAAAAAAGGAAGAATCATGTACAAAACAAAGCTTCAAGAGCTTTGTCATAAGAAATTGTGGACGTTACCTGAGTACTCAACGACCAGAGAAGGTCCGGGTCATGCTTCTCGATTCAAAGCTGAAGTTTCTGTCAACGGCCTCACTTTTGCGACGCAAAGCGAGTGCAAGTCTTCAAAGGAAGCACAGAATGAAGCTGCTAGGATGGCTTTTGAGCAGCTGTCAGTGCCCCAACTTCCGAAGGAAAATCCAGTGTTATCAACTCCATCTTCTGGTGGGACTTGCAGTATCTATTTCCGGTTACTTATATTGATGTTTTCTTGGTACTTTCTGAAAGCATGTCAATTATTTGTCCTGTGCAAAAGTGCATAACTTTTTACACCTTATGGTTGCACATTGGAGATGGGGAGTTGAATCGTACCATCTTATTGTTTCACTGCAGTGGTTGTCTTCTGTTTTCTACATCTTTAAGATGAAAGTTGAAATTTCATTCGTCTTTGCATTCTCTCTGCAAAATGTATTGGTATCATTGCACAGATGAAGCTGATGGTATAAGCGGGCAGTGTATTTCTAATGGTTCTACGTTTGTTTGATAAGTAAGTCGTGACTCATGAATAGAGTTTGAACCAAAGACCTAGGGCTAAGAGCATGTAACTCTATTATGCCTAATGGTGTGAATAACTGAACCTCATACAGTTATTTGATTAAAAGTTGTGTAAACTTAAAAGAAATGAAGACAAGATAAAATCCATTACCTATTGCTGCATACTTGGTGAAACCCCTGTCTCTACACATATAAGTGTAAAAAGAATAGTTTACATGCCTTAGGCCACAATGGTGCTTAACTTTGTAATCCAGTGTTCTTAGGTGAAGTCAATGTCTTTACAAAATTATTTACCCAAAAAAAAAATGTCTTTACAAAATTAAAGGTTGAGAAAGAAAACCTCATCATGAAATTTTGCTGCATATGGAGCTGGAACATAGTTAGCATAATTGCTTCCAATTTTTCATCTATCACTTAGAAGTTAATTTTCTTGAGTTGAGATTGCTTTTTTTTTTTTTTGCAGGTCCTTCAAATCCGAACTCTCTATATGAGATTTTTTCTAAGTTGGAGAGTGTGCAACTAAATTTGCACGAAGCTGATCAAAATTGCCAGGCTGATGTTCTGGAACCAGTTGTCGAAGATGAGAATGTATTGACAGGTAGATAGAATCATCAAGGTTACTCAAAACTGGTGGAATCTTCATATACATGACACACACACACACACTACACACATACTACACACATACATATTATATGTGATATATCTCTTGAAATCACTTTTTTCACTTCTCTACAAAACTCATATTTCACATCTAATTGGTGAAGAGGCCAATCCAAATTAGTTACTGAAGATAGTGACATATGGATAGAATTGAGCTTTGCAGTTGGAGGAAATGGTTCCTCCTCATCGATTCCATAACTTTGAGATTATCCTTGCGCCACTAGCCAAGCCTTTCCACTTTCAATACTTCCATTTGAGCAATGCTTTGTTTAGCACCCATTTACTATCCACTCCTTTCTTTTCCTTATTCAGCTCTACAATATCCCAAGTTCCACCTTTAGTTGAGGCATTTGTCTCCTCCATAACAGCTTCCCTCCTTACTGTATTTTCAAGTGTTTCATGAATAGTTTTTGGAATTTCTACACTATCTGCAAGTGTAGTGAATGCCTGGAATTTTCTTATCTGGTTTGAATGTGCTAAGTAATATGAAATGGGTTACTTAGCTCATGATCTTCTGCCCTTAAGGACTATGGGAAGGTCTGGAGTGTGCTTTACCTTCTTAAACTCATTCTCAATCCATCAGACAATCTGACTTTTGTGGGACTTCCCCTTGGATTTTCAAGCTGACCCTGTGAGGTGCTAGAAGTATGATTTGGAATTTTAGCTAATGCAATCGATTGCAAGACACTATTTTTTGCAAACGAAAGTGAAAATGATGTATCCTAATCACTCTCACTCCTGAATTCTCCCCCCTGGACAGAATCGTTGTTAAAGAAAAACTGATTTTCAAGGAATGAGAAAGCATAAGATAAAAAATTTCATTGTGGATGAATAACCATAAGAAATTTGCACTTGACTACTTACCTGTCAAGTTTAGTCCTATTAGGCTGAAGATTATAAGCAAAAGGGGCACAAACAGACCTTTTAGAGGTCAAGGATTAAAATATTCTAACATGGTAATACAATTCTGGCAATATACTCACGATTCTGTGAAACTTCAAAGGTTTGATAGGAAGATGATCAGTCAAGTAAGCTGATGGTAATAGAGTTTCTTTCTTTTGGGCATTCGGAAAACCATAAAAACATTGTTGATTCAGCAACTTCTAAGAGATGGTGACTTTTCTCTTATTGCTGTGGCTCTGCTCCATTCCGTTGAGATGTATATGTATGAGAGCTTCTGTGGAAACTACCATGTTTAATCAAATATCAATTTAGCTAACTTATGAAATTGTTTAAAAAATTCCAAGTATCTGATTTCTCCTGTGTAAGATATACTCAACATACCCAAGTACTGTCATCAATAAAAGTAGAAAACAGTACCGAGTAGACATCATCTCTCCTCTCTTGCTTTTCAGCAAATGCCTATTTAAGTGTAGATCTTTTATTTACATGAGTTTGCCTTGAACTTCATCCAATGTAGAATTTAATCCCTGAAGGAAAGAACCACAGATCCTTTTCAACATTTTTGTGTATTTTGCCATCCTCAATACATTTCAATTCCATATGATAAAACAGATCCATTTCTTGTATAGCTCCATTAGCTGATTACGCCAATCAATCACCTTCAGTCCCCTTATTAGTGATTCAAATCTTGGATCAAGTTTCAAAGTATTGTTAGGTATTTTCAAAATCCAAATAAATCTCTTTAACTGCACTTTGATTTGTTTGGCTCTTTCATAAAAGATACGTTCATCTGATCCTTGGCTCCTTAGAGTTTGATTAGCCATGCCATGACAATGGGAATTTCAAATTCTAGATCACATAATTTTCATCATTGGGTTGGGGGAAGAAGTAGTTCCTATAAGATATTGTCATTTCCCTTTTGTTTAATTGCCCAAGGGGGTAAAACAAGTTTTTTTTTTTGATAAGTTGGGGGGCCAAAACTTATTTAGATTGCAGAGTAAAAGATCAGTTGTCCTAACGGCAGTCTTATAATCACTTGGAATGCAATCAAGATATTAGTTATGAAATATTTGACTTGACAATCAAGAAAAATCTGACTTAAAATTGATGACTTGAAAACAAGAAAAAAGATTAAATTGACTATTAAAATAATGACTCGACGATCATTAAAACATAATAACTTAGTAATTAAAAGATTTATGAGACAAAATAACAAATTACTTTTTTCTTTTTCTTTTTTGGACAGTTTTGTAAATTTCATTAATATAAAGGAGAATGTACAAATGGTACTTACTAGAGACAAAGTAAGCAAAAAATTGCTTTACAAAGTTTTTTTTTGGATTAGTTAATTTTATCGATATCCAAAGGTGTACAACCGTAAGACGGGTAGATTTACATCATAGTCTTAAGAACAAAGTAAACAATAAAAAGATAAAGAGGCTACTTAAAAGTGTTACAAAATAAAGGAGTAAGCTCTAATTTGGTTTACAACAAAGCCCCAACTGGGGATATGGTTCCCTAGGCATACATTGTTACGCACTCTCCAAATACAATAAACTGTCGCTGCTAGTGCAGCACATCTTCTATTGAAGTTGGGAGAGTTGGAGTCAACTTAGGCCAGCAATAGAGACGTAGCCCCTTGCCAGCTTCTGAAGTGTGCCGGGCACTGAAGGTAGTCACAAACCGCACACCAAATTGAGCAAGAATAGCTGCAATTGAAGAAGAGGTGGGAGTGGTCTTCCTGACTCTGCTGGCACAAGAAGCACATAGTAGAAGAAGTCACGCCCCATGCTTCCAACTTGTCTAATGTGGTTAGCTTGTGTAACAGGCTAACCATAAAATAAACGAGTATCTAGGGATTGAGTATTTATTCCAAATCACCTTAGCCCAGGGGACCACCCGGGTTGGAGGGGTGAGGAATTCATACCCACTCTTAGTTGTATATTCACTTGTGGTGGATCGTTGACTGATGCATCGGGATGGAGTGAGGTGGGGATTTGAATATTCGTCTTTAGCACACCCGTAGGGATGCACCTTTCGTTGCCTTCCATGAGGGAACAAAGTTTGGTGGTAGGAGGGAGTCCGGTATTACCCATCTCCCGGGCACTAAATAACAAGTCCAAGGGGCCTATTAGAAGCCAATAGTCTGACCAAAGGGAGATGATGAGACCGTTATTAGGGTCCCATTAAAAGCAGGGGCGGACTAAGCATTTGAGTTTCAGTAGTTTCTTCCACGTCGAGGAGCATGATGTCGGTGCTTTCTTTGCCTAGAAGCTTCAACCTTTCAAGAATGTGGAGCGGACCCATTCGGGCCAAAGGGTTTTCAGACCGTCGTTGCATAGAAGCCAAATGTGTTTTATTTGGATAGCCTTATTCCATTGGTGCAGGTCTGGGATACCTAGACCCCCACACTTAAGTGGTTTACAAACTTCATTCCATCTAACCTTAGCCTTAGTGTAGGTATGAGGGTTTCCACTCCACAAAAAGTTCCTGAGTAGGCTATCCATCTTCCTAATAACATATTTGGGAAGTAGGAATACATTGCTCCAATGGACTTGCAAGGAGATGAGGACATACTTGATCAATTGCAATCTCCCTGCATAAGAGAGGTATCTGGACGTCCAGGATGTGACCCTAGATAACATTCTCTCTAGTAAGGCATCATAATCTCCTTTTCACAGCTTGGTAGAAGAGAGGGGAACCCCAAGGTAACGCATTGGCAGTTTACCTTCCTAGAACTGGGTTAAAGATAGAATGACCTCCTTCTTAGCTGAGGGAACATAAGAGAAGAAGATATTGCTCTTGTTATTATTGACTTTCAAGCCTGATATAGAGTGAAACCGCTAGAGCGTTAGCTTAATCAATGAAACTTATTGGAGGTTACCTTTGGAAAAAATGAGAAGATCATCTGCAAAGCATAGGTGTGTTAATTTCTCATTCTTGCATCTCTAGTGGAGGGTGAATTAGGGGTGCTCAGTCAGTTGTCTCAATTGGGTAGATAGGATCTCCATTCCCAATACAAAGAGGTAAGGAGATATCGGATCACCTTGTCTTAGCCCCCTCCTATTAGGAAAATAACCCGCTAGTTCCCCATTGATGTTGATGGAAAACTTTGGAGTGGAGATGCACTGATGAATAAAGGAGCATATGTGGGGAGGAAAGTTCATAGCTTGAAGAGTAGCCATGAAAAAGTCCCAGCTAATCGTGTCAAATGCCTTTTGTAGGTCCACCTTAAGGGTGCACCAAGGTGAATTTGATTGTACATGATAGCCCACTATCAATTCTTGAGCAAAGAAGATATTGTTAGTGATTCTTCTTTCAGGTATGAAAGCGGCTTGCTCTCTGCCAACTAGGGATAGGAGGACCCTTTTAATACGCTCTGTAATGACTTTAGAGATGACCTTATATATAACGTTGCAGTAGGCAATAGGGAAAAATTCTCCTAGTCTTGATGGGTTGGCAATCTTAGGAACCAAGGAGATGATGGAAGAGTTAATCTCTGAGTAGGTGTTCAGATGCCAAGAATTCTTTTAATGCTTCTAAAAGGTTCTTACCAATAATCCCCTGTGTCTTAGAAGAACTTGGCAGTGTAACCATCGGGCCTTGGGGTTTTTTCATTGGCTTGAGAGAAGAACCCCTATTTAATCTCATCATCAGTAAAAGGAAGAGCTAGTTCAATTTGTTGCTGGTTATTCAGCCTCCATGTAACCATGTTACTAACATCTTCTAGTATAGGACCGGAAGGAGGACAATCATAGAGTTTTTGAAAGTGTTCCACTGCAAGTGCCTTTACCTCTACATCTCCAAAAACCTCCCTCCCATCATCTCTAAGTAGGTGATGTATGTAGCTACGGTTATGCAAGTTCCTCATGGTTTTGTGGAAGAATAAAGTATTCCTATCCCCCAGTTTCAGCTAATGTGCCTTGGATTTCTACTTGTAAAAACTTTCCCCAGCTCCTCACAGCAGATAATAGGCTTTATATGCTTTACAAAGTTGGTCAAGGAAAAGAAAAGAAAAAAGGCTGTACGAAGAGTATTTGTCATTGCATTATATAGAAACAAAAATAGTGCAGGGACATATTCTCCTAGCTATTGCAATTCTTGCACTAGACCAATGATTACAAGATCAAAGAAGATAATAAAATTTCATAAGGAGATGGCATGGACTTTAGTCTTGATTTCCCATTCCCCTATCATTTCTCTCTCTCCAAATGTAATAAATGGTGGCTGCTAGAGCTTGATGCCATTAAGTCTTCCATGAGGGTTTAGGGCCTTCAAAAAAATTGCAAAACTTTGAGTCAAGTGATGGACTTCATCTTACATCGGGTGCCAGCCTCTCACAAAGCTATATAGTGAATCACAGTTCTTCTTACATCTGCACAAGTAAACATTATATGAAACAATTTGCCATTTAAGAGCCTATACATTGCACAATGTATTTAGAGAGCAATAATTCAATGATAAAGACATGATGTGGGCTTGCCAAACCGAATTTAGACAAGGGTAAGGGATTTAAATGTAGAAAAGCATAATAGGCCTCCTTAATCAACCAAGGCTTGTTAGGTTTTGAAATTGAAACTTGGATTAAGGGATTTAAATGTAGAAAAGCATAATAGGCCTCCTTAATAGTCCTTCTCTCTTGGATTAAGTTAATGGGAAGGGTCAAGGCCTCTCATTAAAAGAATATCAAAGGGTAACAAAGGGCTAATACTACCTAAGATTTGAAATGATGGAGCATATATTAGGCCATCCCAATTCATAGATAGCTCTCTCACTTAATGTTACGACCTAAGCTCCATTGTTGAGTGTGTACCAAAGGAGACCAAGAATCATCAAGACCTAGCTATGCTTTGTTATGTTTTTATAGTTTAGTAGTTGTATGTTGTCTTGTACAAATATTGTATAGGTTGTTTGCCTTTTATAAATATTGTGTAGGTTGTTTTATGTCTTAGGTAAGTTGTAGTTCAACTAGTCACTTGTAATAACGGCCTATAAATAGGCTAAGGTAGTGGAGAGAGAGAGGAGTCAAGAACTTTCTGATAGATTGGGAGAAAGTTGCTCTTGAGGATCATAGCTAAGAACTTTCTGCTAAGTTGAGAACCAGATTGAGAGCAAGTTGCTCTTCAGGAGTCATAGCTGGTTTCCGTGTAAATTTTTTCCCTAATTCATCAATAAAATTACCTGATTTTACCTAGTTGAACCCTAGGTATAACACTTAACCACTCAACAAGGGGGCCCTTGGTATGCCATGGGTTATACCAAAGGGATATAATGTTCCCATTTCAGCCAAACTTGCTTCCATAATCTCTCACTTAACTGCTTCGTTATTTTGGCTTGTAGTTGCCTTTTTTGAGGATTATGGAAATAGGTTTGGTTGCTTGTGGAAGGTACCAAATTGCTATTGCAAACTGCTTGATCACCCATGGTAGTTTTTTGTAGGTTCTTGAATGAGATATGAAGGGGTTAAGGGCTAATGAGGTTACCTCCCTTGATATAACCATTCAATCTCCAACATTCTATAGGGCAGTGCACCTTTAATTTTCATGATGATTTAAGCTTGTTTTATTACTTTAATCAAAGACTATTTCTACAAGCATAGACATAATAACTTCTTATATAAAATTATATTCATATAAGATTATTTATGAAAACTCCTACAAATGAAAAATGATTTACTAAGAATATGTATAACAAAAACGAAATGATAAGGAATCAAGATATTGACTGTTATATTGCTAAGAATATATTAACAAAATATTTGACTTGACAACTAAGAAAACAATTGATTTAAATAATGACTTGACAATAAAAAAAAATGTATTAACTTAGTAATTAAAATATTTAGAATCCCAAAATGCTCCCCCTTCTCTCTAACCTAGATTCCCGTCCATAAGAGACCACTTCTCTTTGGAAAATACCAAAAATGCTGTTACACTTCCCACATCAGCAATCACACCCTACGCACGTGTACCAAAGACGTCGGGCCAAAATCACCAACACTAAGGACCAGGATGACCACCGGGAGGACGTGGGGAAGGCAACGCTAACAAGCAGGACATGGGGGAGGCACACGTAGGGGCAGTGGCAGAGGAGGAATAAAAGTAATGGGGTAGTGGGGATGTTCGGGAATAGGAAAGCTAGAAAGAAAGGGAAGGGAAAATCAAGAAACTCTTGCTATATATATATGTATGGAAATGAATGAAAGGATATCGAAAGTTTGTAACAAAGTTTGCCCCCTCAGGATCTTAACGAGCCTAACAACTAAGTTATCATAGGAAAGCTAGGGCGCAAGGCTGGCTCCACGATTAAGGCAACCTCTAGTGAACCCCACAAACCACAAACACGACAACAAACCATAGCTGCCAACAAATTGGTATCAGAGCTTGGGACAAGGTGCACCAACAATTGGAAGCCTTGTTAGCAATGCATCAAGACGAACGGGCTCGCCTGGAAAGGATGGAGGCTAGGCAGGATCGTTTAGCCAACCAGCTGGAAAGCTTGACGAAGGAAACATCCCAACCGAGAGAATAGGGAACGGAGAAGGAAGGGATGAGCAAGACGCATGCGGATAGTGGGACGTTTGACCGGGGAAGCAACATGCCTAGGATGGTTCAGTGGGAATTTCCTAGGTATGATGAAAGTGGAGACCTACTTGATGGTTTAGCCATTGCGAACAATTCTTTGAACACCAACCCGTAGCAAAGGAGGACAAGGTCAAACTAGCTGCCTTCCATCTGGAAAGAGATGGGCAGTTATGGTACCTCAAGCTGAAAAGGAACACCCTCCTTAGTGTGGTCGAAATTCAGACATTTGTGTGATCTGCGATTCGGACCTCCCATCCGGAGCAACAAGGTGAGCGAATTGTCTAAACTTTGCCGGTTGGTTATAGTGGAGAGCTACCGGGGCAAATTCGAGCAACTAGCCACCTAAGTGGTGGATCTAGCCACGAAGCATGAAGTGGCCATTTTCATTAGTGGCCTTAAGGAGGCAATAGCGGTGGAAGGGAACTCCACCACCCCACTAGTTTGACCCAAGCCATGAGCCTCACAAGGCTGTACGAGAAAAGGATTCTTGGGCCCAAGGACAAAGGGGAGGGCAAGAGGAGACAAGCCACGCCTCTCGAGGTTCCTCCGAGACCCTCTTTCGCCAAGAAGCTGACCAAGGCAGAGGTGGAGGAAAGACGAAGCAAAGGGCTTTGCTTAAATTGGGATGAACCCTTCACCGTGGGTCATAGGTGCAAGCAATTGTTCTGGCCAGAGTGGGACGACTCAGCCAGGGTGGACGAGGAAGAGGAGGAAACCAAGGAGAGTCAATAGAAATATCCTTGCAAGCCATGGTGGGCCTTCCACAAAATCAAACCATGAAGATTCAAGGGCAAATTAAGGGGTGAATCGTGGTAGTTCTGGTGGATTCGAGAAGTACGCATAACTTCATGTGTGCGGAGCTAGTTGCGAAAATGGGCCTCCCCTTGCTAGCACGGGAAAGGTTGAGAGTGGTGGTGGCAAACAAGGATAAGGTAGGAAGCAAAGAGATTTGCAAGGGAGTCTAGTTGGAGTTGAGAGGAAGTGTGTTTACTCTTGATTTGTACTCCTTACCCCTATGCGGAGTTGATGTAGTCCTAGGGGTGAACTAGCTCCGATCCCTCAGCCCGATCTCGTGGGACTTCACAGCAATGAGGATGTGTTTCTAGAAGGACCAGGAAAGGGTCGAGCTTCAAGGTAACCTAAGGACTGTAGTGCTTCCGGGGATTGCATCCATGGTCAAGGAAGGAGAGGGACAGGATGAACTAAAGTCCCTTTTGGTAGAGTTCCAAGACATATTTCAGCCTCTAATGGAGTTGCCTCTAACTCAAAGGTTCGACCATGTCATCAAGCTCCAACTAGGAGCCCCCCGGGTGGTGATCAGGCCCTATCGGTATCTGCATGGGCAGAAGGACAAGATTGAGTTGCAGTGCGAGGAAATGTTGCAAAGAGGTTGGATCCAACCGAGCCGTTCACCCTTCTCGTCACTAGTGTTGCTAGTCAAGAAGAGGGACGACTCCTGGAGGTTTTGCATCGACTATCATGGGTTGAATGAAAAGACAGTGAAGGACAAATTTCCTATCCCAATGATTGACGAACTCTTGGAAGAGCTCTTCGGGGCTTGCTATTTCTCCAAGATGGACCTGTGTTAGGTTTCCACCAGGTGAGGATAAGGGAGGAAGATGTGGTGAAAACCGCCTTCCGAACTCATGATGGGCATTTTGAGTTTATGGTCATGCCATTCGGACTTACAAATGCACCATCCACATTCCAAGCCCTCATGAATGAAGTCTTCAGGGAGCAGCTACGGAAGTTCGTGTTGGTGTTCTTTGACGATATTCTGATATATAGTAAGACTTGGGTGGAGCCTCTTTAACACTTGAGCAAGGTGTTTTCCTTGTTGCGACAGCACCAACTCCAGCTAAAGACTTCCAAGTGTTCCTTCGCCCAGCAGCAAGTCGCCTATGTAGGACACCTTGTCTCGTCCAAAGGCGTAGAGGCGAATCCCCAAAAGATCGAGGTAGTGCTGCAATGGCCTAAACCAAACACCGTCCGAGGACTAAGGGGGTTCTTGGGGCTAATAGGGTACTATAGGAAGTTTGTGAAAGGCTATGGGATGATCGCTGAACCCCTAACCCGGATGCTAAGAAAAAACAACTTTGCGTGGACCCAAGAGGTAGGATAAGCCTTTGATGCCCTCCAGAACGCAATGACATGCGTGCCCATCCTAGCTTTGCCCGACTTCGATCAGCCCTTTGTAGTGGAGTGCGATGCCTTGGACGCTAGCATTGGGGCAGTATTGCAGTAGTGGAACCAACCCATTGCGTTTTTCAGCTGCCCTTTTGCTCAAAGACACCTCAAGCTAGTAGCATATGAGAAAGAGTTGATTGGTTTGGCCAAAGCAATTCGCCATTGGAGATCTTACTTATGGGGGTGGCAGTTTGTAGTCCGGACAGACCACTATAGCCTAAAATTCCTACTTGAGCAACGAGCATCCACGTCCCCACAACAACATTGGATCAGCAAACTGTTGGGGTTCGACTTCGTGATTGAGTATCGAGCTGGGCAAGAAAACAAAGTCGCGGATGCACTCTCCAGACAACATGAGGAGCCAGCTGCCACCTTCACTATAACATGCCACAACCCCAAATGAGAGAACTGATGCGGCAAGAGCTCTCCTCCTTGCTAGAACTGTAGCAACTGGCAAACTGTGTCAAGGCCAAGGAAGCTGGATTGGAGTGGTCATGGAAAGACGGACTCATCTTCTTCAAGGACCGCATTTACTTGCTCCCCACCTCTCTGCTGTGTTCAATGATCTTGTTCAACAAGAACGCCTACCACATGCTCTTGGATGTGGAGTAAACTCCTTAAACTAAGGAGTGTAGTACATAATAGCTTTTGTAGGGAACCTAACGATGGCTTAGCTATATCGTTATGAACAGATTTTGGGTTACTAATAAGGCCATTAGACACAATATATAATGCCCGCGAGATGAGGAGCACAGGCTTACCTCCAACTACAAAGTTTTGCTTCCTAATAGAAGAGAATGCATGGTGCCTGCTCGATAGCCCTTTTTGGTCAAATATGCATATCCTGCCATCCCTCAAACTTAATGCTTCACTTCCTAACCGCCTTAGGTGGATCCACTCAAACTTAGGTGAATACACAATCAAAAGTGGCTATAATTTTCTTAACCCATAAGGTAATACAATGCCTTGGCACAAAGTTGTCTAGAACAAATCCTCATTGCCTAGGCCTTCCTTCATACTATGGCTAGCTTGACTAGGCAAATTATCCACCTTAGACAAACTATCGACCTGGGGAATTGCAATGTCCGCAGCTTGCTTCCTATGTCAACAAGTTGTAGAGGATCACTCCCGTTTATTCTTCAAATGCACCTATACTACTCAGATTTGGGGATTGGCTTGCGATCAACTCCATTGTCCAGCTTCTTTTAGAGACTGGCAAGGCGTTACAGATTTGTTGATAGGAGCAGCAGACTTCTCTTCTCCTATCTTTCAGAAATAGAGGGCAAGCCTTGCCGCTGTGATTTACTATATATGGAGAGCACGAAACAAAGTTAGATTAGGGGGTAGACCTCTCAAAGTGGGTTCTATAGCTAACCAGATTAGAGCTTATGCCACACTTTTGTAATATTGGAAAATCTTCATCTTCATATTGTGTACTTTACATAATGTATTCTTTGTTGAAACTCCTCCGTCATTTGACAGTTTTTCACCATTTGAATCAATAAAATTTCATTTATCCAAAAAAATATTTAGAATTCCAGAATAACAAATTCCCTAAAAAGCAACTAAAAGCCACATTATTACTTGCAACAGACTTGATTGCAGTTTAATTGATTTTGTACTAATAGTTTGTTAGCCATCTTGACTCATTTATATGCCTAAGAATCAGCTTCGCAAGGTTTTAATTGTAATTTTTATGCATCTTGATTTTATACAGTAAATGCTGTCAAAGCTGTTACATCTCATACTTCTGTTGAACTTTTTTTCCTTTTGATAGCTTACTTGTATTATAATTTGGATATATGGTATCATGTAAAAATAGAAGCACATCGATTGAGTTAGTTTTTCCTTCCATTAGTTTAGCCTCGTCAACCAATATAAGTATACAATTGTAGGATGCTTGTCGGACTATATGTAGAGTAAATGTGTCTGCCATCTTCCACAGCAAACATCGTCCATAGAAGTGGGTTTTTAAATGATGTGAAAACATCAAAAAACCTTGTTGAAAGAAACAAAGTGTCATGCATGTCAGCATATAAGGGAAAAGTAGGCTAATAATGGGAAGAAACATGAGTAAGGAACTAATATGAGGTCCAGTAGAAAAGGAAAAAGTTTTAAAAGAACATGTGGAGGCAAGCTGCATACAAATTATCTTCTTTCTTTTCTACTGTTTCAATGCATTTTCCACCATTTCTCTGCTTGTTTTATTAGTAAGAGTTGTAGTTACCATTGGCTTTTTGAGGAAGCTTTGTAATCTTAATGAACTCTAGAATCTTCATTGATGGGATTTTCCTAATGTGCAGATATTTCACATCTATATAAAAGTCAACTTCAAACTTTTGCTCAAAAGAGGAGTTTACCTTTACCAATATATTCTTGTGAGCAGCAAGGCCCTTCTCATGCCTGCCGTTTTAAGTGCAAAGTCACTATAGATGGAAGAACCTATGAAAGTCCTGAATATTTTACCACACTTAAGGTTGCTGAACATGCTGCAGCTAAAGTTGCTCTTTCATCCTTGTTGGTTGAGGGTGTTAAAGAGGCAAGTATTTTTAATTGTTGTTATAAGGTTTTTGTGGCTTAATTTTAGAGGTTCTTTTATGCCAGTATTAATTTGCTTTCTTCTTCTCTCTTTTCCAGAGCGATTCTGGTTTATACAAGAATCTTTTACAAGAATTAGCTCAGAAGGGAAGTTATGGCCTTCCAAGTTATAAAACAAATAAATCTGGTGCAAGTCACAAGCCTGTTTTCATTTCGACCGTAGGGATAGGTGGAGAAATGTTCACAGGACAAGAAGAAAAAACTAAAAAGCAGGCAGAGATGAGTGCAGCAAAGGTTGCTTATACCATTCTAAAAGAGCGTACGTATAACTATGGCATACCTCATCTGTTGATCTTAATTAGTTCTTCGTTTGTGTTTTATCTTTTAAGCTGTTATCATTATTATTTGGTTGACACTTAAAATTGCAATTGTTTTGGAACTGCTTGCAAATGGTAAGGTGTGGACTCATCATGATGTCGTCAATTTTTATGGACAAAAAAGCAAATTCTCAATTTAAATTACATGCCAGACTTTGGATGGTGTTGTATCTTCATGATACCTTTTGATTTCATCAATTAGCTAATGGCAGTAGCGTGTAAAATTTACCTTTATCTTCACCTTTGGAATGTGGACTCTTTTGGATAAATATCATTTATATGCGTACTTTTTATTTCCAAGCTTTTTCTTATAATTTACAGTAGATGAGATGAAATTTTACCATGTGTGATTCTTCTCTTGATCAAAGTATTCTATATGCTTGTAAAGAGGAGTTCTTTGTACAACATTTGATTCCAATACGAGTGGATGTATATATATATTCATTCATTATCTTAAAGCTAGCTTTTAAGGTTTATATATGAAATTGGAAGTGTTCTAACTAATTGTTATTTCATCCATGGGAGGAGGTTTTTTATCTGCTGTGTATACATAATTCAAAATGGAAAACATAAATATGTGTGCGCATTCATGGGAAAGTGAAGGGAAAGAGCATAGATTGTCCTTTTCTCTAGATATTGAGTTGCTACTTCCTTTTCCTTCCATTACTTCCATACAGCTTTCAATATCATCAGTATAACAAAATGCTCTAACAACAGGAAGAAGATTGTCATAGATAATGTTAAAAAGAGAGTTTAAGAATTGCAAAATCATGCATAAGATAAGTGAGTTGTCACTGACATGAGAACTTTTCAGATTTGATAGTACAAAGATATGATTTGAGACTTGCAAAATCACTTGTGTATTCAGTAAGTTTATAAACTTGTAGGTCTTAGTGTGATCAGATAAGATTCTTATTGTGATCAGAAAAGCCCATTCCTAAGTAGATTTATTTCAGAAATAACATTAATGCAAACCGTGACCATTTGATGATATACACAGCCATATTGATTTTCATCTGATTTCAGTTTTCAAGGACAGGAGCACATCCTAAATTAAAATTTTAATGTCTTCAGGTAAAACAAGTAAGACATCTAGTCCAGTTTCCCCTGCTCCCAGAGCACAGGATACCAGTACTAGTGCTACTGTAATGTCAAGTCCAGCTTGCCCTTGGGGAGCCCAAATTGATGGTGGAGGTAAGTTTTCCAGACTTTTAATTTTTTGCAATAAACTTACTATAATGTGAGTTGCAATAAATTTACTAGTAAAGTCCTCTTTCAACCGAAGACGAAGCTGATGACGGCTTATTTGAGAAAAAGGGGAGCTGAAAACACGATTTGTTATCCTCAAAGAGGAACCTTCAGACTTTAAGTTTAAATATTAAAAAAAAGGGAAAAGGTGCAAAAATAATCCTCCACATTTTGCTATTTTTCTATTTAAGTCTGATATGGGCCAGCCAATTAAGATGTATCAGAGGAAAAAGGGAAGAGAAAAGGAAGGGGTAACTGGGGGAAAAGAAGGGGATGATGGGCTCAATCCGAATTAATTAGTGGAAGAGGGGCTGAGGTGGGAAGGGAGAGCTGAGCTGGAATAGGAGGCACGTGATGGAGAGAGGATAGGGACCCGTGGCAGAATGTGGCAGGGAAATAACAAGGGGGGGACCAATAAGGGAATCATATATATAGTTGGTTAGAGGAGGTGAGGGGAATATCTACACATCATTACAGTTAGTTAGAGGAGAGAGGGAGAGGTAGGCCGGCGGAACCAGCCGTGCGGCTACTGGAGTGAGAGAGAGTTGTTTCTTTTTTTTCCTTGCTTTAGTCCTATAATTGTAAGAAACTTAGTTTATAATCAAAAGGATAGAAAGAATCACTACATCAGCATTACACATTCTAATTACGAGGACGTAACAAAGTCATCCACCTTTTAACTTTCTGTTTGAATCTCTGTCCTTTTTGCTACCTCTTTTGTTACCTTTCTATTTGAGCTGTTCACATTTTAATTTGTGTTTCAGTTCTTCATGGGTAAAGTTCCTCTGTCATATCCGCTAATAATTTTGTTTAAATATTCTAACATGGACTTGTTTATTATTCTAAATGACACATTGTATACTATAATCAATTCATATATTTTGCAAGAAAACTACTACAATGAATTCGATGGAAGATTTTTTTCATTCATTTTGAAAAGGTGGACTTGAATAGGATGGTTAAAATGTGAAGAGATTCAAATAGAAAAATAGGAAGGAGTGGAGGACTGAACAAAAAAGTTGAAAGGCAGAGGTCTTAAATGGAAAAGTAATAAAAAGAGGGGGACCACTTTTGTTTGTTTTTTTCCAAAGAAACAAAAAAAGGAGTGCAGTTTTTAAACCTCTTGATCAATTCTTTGATGTTTCAAGTCTCTAGGAGAGGCAAAACTTTGATTTTCTGTATGCTGTGATGTAGACATGTAAAAGGTCGAACAAGCTCATCTTGATGCCCCCCTGTGCGTTGGCACTTGGCAACTGATGTGCCTTCATTTTCTCGCAGTGTGTGTACTGATTTAGGATTTTTCTTTCTTAGCATATGAACTATGTGTCTCACCTTTATCTCATGAGCTATATGCGATCTGGATTGCAGAAAGATTGCAAGTGAGCGGTGATGATCTCTCGAATCTTTCTGAGACTCTAGATAAATTTGTGACCAGAGACAATTCGTCCCCATCTGACTCACTATATGCACGCTCGCACAATCCTGTACGTTCACATTTATCATATTCTGAAGATAACTCGTCTTCATTGCCCTCTCCTTCAAAGTTATTGGCTAATTCGGGTACGGATATAATTGCTGAGCCATCGGTCGATATGAGTGGATTACCAAACAATGTGGTCAGGGTTTATTCACGCTCATTAAATATGTCCTTTCCTGAGAGCTGCATCGTTCACAGGGATGAAAACTGGGTTGCTGTTAGTAAAGATCCAAAACGAAGGCGCAAACTGAGCTAAGCACTTCTGTGCCCTAGATAAATCATATTGTTCTCCTGACATGTAGAATATCCTAGCCTAAGTATTTAAGTGATGGTTCGAGGGAAAGGAATTAGTTGCCTTTTCATTTTGTATCTTCACATATCTAGACTTGTTTAAATCAGATAACAGTAGTTTAAATATGGCTGAACAACTTGGGTAGTAATGCATGTTGCTTTCTTCCTGGAAGTGCTAAATGAGTAGGCACTCACTTTTTGGTTAAATGGGTCCATTATATGGTTAGGTTAGAGCTTTCTTCTTTCACTGTGCCTTAGCTCTAAGCTTCTCTTTGTCGGCTTAACATAATTTGCGTGGTTCACATTGGCAAATATCTTGGATGCAGTAGTTAAAAAGAAAATGTTCACACTTATGGTATTAATTATGCACTACATGAAAACTTAGTTTATTTGGTATTGTAACTTGTATTTCAGGGCATTCCTTAACTTGATATGAAGGGTCTACATAATAGTTATCCCTAACTTGGCTAGATACTCTTGATTTCAATTTTTAATAAATTTCTAATCTCTAAGATATAATATATTATTATACTGTCATTACTATAACATCAATATGATACTTTATATATAAAAATACGTAAAAAAAAATTGTAATTTTTTGAAAATATTATGTGATGGTGAAAATTGCATGTGTTTTCAGTATAAAGAATAATTTGTAATTAAAACGTATGTATTCTATGCGTTTTAAGTACAATGTGAAAATGTATTATACAGTCTAATTAATAGGATCTTGATTATAGAAATACTGTGAGGATCATAACAATAATTGAAAATGACTATAGAATAAAATAATTATATGCAAAGTTATAATATGATAATATAATTACTAATATCAATCTTTAATTTTAACACATATAAAGTGATTATGTGCACTAAAATGCCTTCCATTTTTCTTATGCTGTAGTGTGTTATAAAGTCATAAGTTTTAAGTGTATATAAATTACTTAATTGCATAGTTAGTATAGCTTTTGAATAAATACAGATCATCCAAGAAATAATTTTTCACTTAAGAATTTCCTCTTTGGATGAAGATTAAGATCATATGGCATAACCTTATCGACCAAATTGTTAACAATATCTACATAACATAGTATCTTATATATACTCTTGATTTCTAATTTCTAATATATAATATATTGTTATATTGTTATTATAATAACATCTATATGACATTATATATATATATAGGGCAAAATACATAAAAAAATGTAATTTTTTTTAAATATTACACGAATAAGGTATGGGAAAAAAATATTATGCAAGCAGAGTATCAAAAATATATAAAGTGCATGAGTTTTTAATATAGGAAAAATTTATAGTGAAAATTGTATATGTTTTTAGTATAAAGAAAAATTTATACTAAAAACGTATGCATTCTATGCATTTTCTGTATAATATGAAAATACAATGTATATGAATACAATTAATAAGATCAAGATTATAGAAATATTATAAGAATCATAACAATAATCGAAAGTAATTATGGAATAAAATAAATATATACAAAGTTATAATACAGTAATAAAATCACCAATATCAATCTTTAATTTTGACGCATGTAAAGTGACTATGCACTAAAATGCCCTTTCACTTCTTTTATATTGTAGTGTGTTACAAAATTATAAGCTTTAAGTAAATATATATATAAATTACCTAATTAATGGTCAATACAACTTTTGAATAAATACGAATTATTCAAGAAATAATCTTTTACTTAAAGTAAAGAATTTCCTTTTTAGGTGAAGATTAAGATCATAAGGCATAATCCCACCGACCAAATTGTTGATAATATCTACATATTATGGTATCTTTAGAGAAGTTCACTACATACAGATGTTCATCCATAAAACTTTTCATGATGGGTTGATCGTCCATTAGTTATGATATAAAAAAAAAAAAATGATCAGCTACTGAGTTTTTTGTTTCCTTCTTATCTTAGATTTGCAAGTTGAATGCTTGAAGTAATAAAATCCAACAAATGAGTTATGGTTTTGCACCATGTTTGTTTAGTAAATATTTTAAAGTTGCATGATTAGTTTAAACCACTACTTTTGACCTAGTGAGGTATAACCTCTTCTTATCACATGCAAACACTATTACCAAAAGCTCCTTTACAATGGTTGCATATTCCTCAAGGCTTAATTATTCTACAAGTATGATAAATTACTTTAAACTTTTTGTTCCTTCTTTGTCCCAAATGGACGTCCACTGCTATATCACTTGCATCACATTAGCTTAAATAAAACTCTTAATCTAGTACCACAATTATTAAGGCTATTATCAGTCTTTCCTCGAGAGTTTCAAATGCCTTGGCATACTTTTTGGTGAATGTAAATGTTGTATCTTTTTCCAATAATGTAGAAAGTAGTTAAGAGATTTTTGAGAAGTCTTTAATGAATTTACTATAAAACTTTATATGACCCAAAAACTTGTTATGCCTTTCACATTCATGTGTCCTAATGCAATTCTCTTTGCACTAAAAAAATTGTATTTCTTCAGTTGAGCACCAAATATGTCTTCTTGCACCTTTTTAAAACCGATGATAGGTTATCCAAGCATTCATCAAATATATATTCATACACCACAAAATCATCGATAAATACTTTTATGCCCTTCTCAATTGTGGTTGAGAAGATTTCCATCATGCATCTCTAGAATTTTTATAACAAATGATAAGACTTTAAAATACAAAAGTAATAAAGAAATTAAATCGATTAGATATATAACAAATAGTAAAGTAAGAATTAAATTTTCAATTTTAGGATGGTTAAATAGAATTTTTTTTGTGTATATTTATATTCAGAATATTTTATTTAATTTATAAGAAAATTTTCATATAAAAATAAAAATAACGTGATTTAGATAATTTAATTAGATCAATAATATGGATATTAATAGGACTTATAATTAAAAAATTTTCTACCATCATATATTTGTTTTCAGGATATTTGGTTATATGGAAATTAGCGGACCTCCTTTTATAATATCATAGAACTAATGAGAGTACATGCTCAGTTTTGTTTGTTTGCTAAGGTGAAGGTGAAAGTGTTGACAAAGCCTTGATATATTCAATCTATGGAATGGCCCGTTCGACCTGTGTGTGCTGAGGCTAAGAGTCAGGGCATCCTTCAAGTCGCAGAATGGCTTGCATGAGCTAAAGGTTATTAGAAACAAGAAATCTAAGTTGGGTCGATAGCATAAATCTAGATATCATGAGTTGAGTTGCGGTGAATAGTTTCATTACTCCAAAAGTTAACCCTAGCTTAGAGGTAAGTGAAAAGACTTGTTGTGTAAGCGTCTGTCTTTTGATTTGTCATTTTCAAATTCTATCTGCACTCATAGACTTATGATTTAATGTAGTAAGTTACATGGCACATTAGGGTTTGAGGCAATCGCATATACAAAATCATCTTAGCCTTTCATTTTGCCAGATGACATGTGGCATAATCTCATACTAAGTGAGAAAATGTGCTCGTACTATTTAACTGCATATATAAGGCATGTAAATGTCCACCTCCATGCATTTTGCTCTTCTTGCATTCCTTTAACATTCGAAAATTATCGTGTTTACTCAATCATACTTAACACATCTATTTTCAATTTTTCTCATCTTCTCAATCACACCAAGTATGTTGAGCTCATTTTCTTACAATCTTTTTGATGTTGTTCACAAGACCATCTCCAGTGCAGCAAGATGCAAGATAGAGCCCTCAAGCCAACCCCATGCAATAGCAACCATGGAGGAAGAAGTGGACAATGTGATCCTTAGGTCATTCAAAGAGGAGAGCAGCGACGAAGTTAGAGGTAGAGAGTTGACCCTTGATATCTATTCCGATGATAGGGAGGATCGAAGGCCCATCTACTCTTGCTACAACTAGCCATTATCATCAGGAGTGAGACCTACAGGCATCAAAAGTGTTATTGATGAAACCAACACACATGCGGTCAAGCTCCATGCAAAGAAGAGCATGTTGCTCTAATGTTGGGAAATTGCTTCTACCTCTACCAATAGTCTCTCGAGTGTAGGTTGCAACTGTCTTTTAGTTTCTTTCAAAAGAAGTTTTTCAACTACCATTGTGTTAACCTTTGTTAGCTCATACCTAACACTTACACTCTACTGGTGGGATTTGAGAGCCTCTACGAATTTTACCTATCTAGCTAACTTAAGGTGAAGCTAATGGATGGTTTGGTGTCCTTAGTGCATGATTGGAAATAGAAATTTGTTATTGTAGAGATGCTTAGGGCATCGAACTTTTGAGTTGGTTAGGTGAACCCGATATGTACCAAGCCGGTCAAGTTGATTCTGCTTGATAAACATCAATCTAAGGTCCTTCTTTAGGCTCCTAAGCATAATGGAAGGCCCTTTAACGACCTTAACTTGGTCCAAGCATTCAAGGGAATAGGTAATAGGTACAAGTTTACCTTCATAGAGGATCGGGGTGCAAGTAAGGGTGGAAGTCCGAAGTGTATTAGCTTGAAGGTGAACTTACGAGCTACAACTTGGAGGTGTGTATGGTAAGTTTCAATTTTTGCTAACTCTAGTTTTCCCTGAAAAAATGGCGCCATTCAAGTGGGCTCATTTATCCGACCTAACTACCCATCAATTTGGGCATGGCAAACCCAAGCAACATGCGAATAGGAGGGTTGGGGCATTGGCACATTTTACTAGGAGGCCCTCCATAGGGATGGTTTATTCAAAAGTTGAAGGAGTGTGTTGTAGGTAACTGTCAAGAAACCATTTGTCTCATTTCTAATAGGCATGCTAGTATCGGCAGTGCAATTGAGTGACAAGATAATGGACGGAGACCTCCCTCTATAGTGTGTTGCTTTTGCTTACATCACGTTACAAGCAACTTTAACATTGCTTACAAGAATTTGCAATGCAAAAATGGTGACGTTTTGGATGAAGGCAAACCTCACAAGTTTCGGTATTACATGATTATACTTAGATAAATAAGGCCTGACACCCTTGCATGGTTTAATGGCATCCCATTGGACTAGTAGACACTTGCATATAATAGGGGGTATCGTTTTAGATATATGACTTCAAATATTGTGAAAAGTTATAATTCTATTATGAAAAAAAAGGCAAGAGGCCTACCCGTGACTACGTTGATTAAGAAAATATTTTATAATTACGTCAAATATTAGGATATGATGACTAGGGATACACATAAAGGAATTTCACCAAATATGCTAACGAAAAAAATAGAAAAATGGAGACATAGGGCTAGTGCTCATAAGGTCATTAGATTTAGTAAACCTAACCAAATATTCGAGGTCTTAATTGGGCTCTAGTGCGTGGCGAGTGGGGTTAAAAGAGGAGGAATGATGCAAACTATAAACCTTAAGAATCATACGTGCACATACAAGTGGCAAATATATCAAATTCCATGTTCACATGCTTGCACTGCAACAACACATTTGAGGCTTGACAGCTTATCGATCTTTGGCTATCGGTATAGGTGGACACATCGGTTACAAAGTCATCAGAGCCACTTCTATCCCATTGGAGATGATCGATACTGGCCGGAGGTAGACTTTCCACTTATTTGCCTTGATATTAACAACCTTTAACGTGGAATGGGAAAGCCTAGATTAAAACAATACCACATGGAAATGGGCCTTAGAGATCCCTTGTTTAAAACTAGGTGTAATGGATGCAGAAGGGAAGGGTACAATAAAAGGACATGCCCAGAGAGAAATAATAATGGTATATGGCTTATAGCAAAAAAAAAAAAAAAAAAAAAAAAAAAACAAACTTTCTTCAGTCATTAAACATTGTTTGTAATTTAGTTTACATGATAGCCTTCCCTTTACTAACTAAATTTCGCTTTCATGTCATAAGATAAATGGATCTAGGACCTTTTGATCCATCATTGTTGACACAGTAGGCCCGATATTGATCGAAATCTATTTGACAGGGGTAGATATTGTATTTTATAGGTCCATTTTTACTTTCTAGCTAAATCTATCGATTCCTATAATGTGTACTTTTATGTTTACAAGAAGAATATTAGCTGACAATTAGGCATTGCGAGTTACAGCTACGATGTGATAAGGATGATCTCCTGTTAGATCTTATATAGAGCAGGGTGGCTTTATAGGACTAGCATGCCTTATCTTCATTCAGTTGGATCGACATCTTCCTACGGCACTAGTGGAGAGGTAGAGGCTTGAGACATACACCTTTTACATGGCCCATGGTGAGGCTATTGTGACTTTATAAGACATTGAGGTTCCAACTTTAATTATCAATTAACAAACATGCCATTATAAGTAGCATCAACCTTGATTGGGCATTCAAGTGTGAGCGATTACTTGGTGAGAGGTTGGAGGCAAAGCACATTAAAGGAGGACAAATTAACTTATCTTGGTTGTGGCATAAATTTTAGGTTTTACATGCCTAAGCATGTGACGAGACAGTTAGGTGTCATACCTGCATTTACATTTTTCAACTATTGGGAAGCTTTGCATTTGCAGATAAATCAAGTAGCTTAATTCATTGTATGTCCCCTCCACTCTTAGAGGACTTTGCCCTTGCAGGGTAATATAGTTGAGCTTTACATATTTGGCTTGATTGTATCACCAATTGTGTCGTGCATCCATCTCCAATGCACATGACATGGGGGGAGCAGTGATTCTTTTACAAGTGTAGGTATATGATAGGTTTCCACATATAGCTCCCTTAACCCATTATATGGTTTCATTGGAGGCTATGAGACCCTTGGCATCTTGATGGAGGATAGCCCAAAACACTACGTAGCACCCTATATATGTTGTTTAAGCGTACATAGACGCATTTGACCGCTAGAACCCATAGTAGGTATGTTGTCATTTTTGTGTTTTTATATCCGGTAGGCATTATAAATCTTCATTAACCTATGTGCATTTATTGTTAGGTTGTTTGGCAACCTTATCTTGAGAATCTAATTGACATATTGCCTTGGTCAAGTCGCACATTGCTTTCTAAAAATTGTTCTTTTTTCATTGGACATTTTGCATTAAATTCTTTGATTCTCCAATACTCAATCAAAGCCTCTATTTTAACTATTGAATGCACCCCTATAGTTCTATATTTAGTAATTCTCGAAGTGTTTCTTTTGTAGTGAGGATCATTGAAATAAGTAAGAATACAATTCCTACGAAAAATACCATTTATAGGTAGTTTCATCAAGATACCTGAATTAGGTCATTACTTTCTCTTGCAAAATTATGGTAAAGGAATAGTACTTAAAGAAACAATGGCTTCTACTATCTTTTGAAATTGCTGGCAATAAGTCAAACCATGGCAAAGAACCTTCAATATTACAAAACCGAATGATGATAATGAGGAAAAAGTTATTGGAGTTTAAACAATATTTTAAAATATATAGTTACAATATAAAGTACTCCAAGATATTTGTAATAAAAATTCTTAAATAGAGTTTTTTTTTAACTCTAGTTAGGAACATGTACTTAACAAGAAAAACATGTAAATAGGGCTACCCAACTTAAGACTTCCCATTTCCTTAGGGAAAAATCGATATGTTACCTAACATTAGTTGAATTTAATGAGGGGTGCTAAAGAAGCTACAAGGTGATAATCTTATTACTATTTATTTATTTAAACTCATAGTTAGTATAAAAATCCATTGTGAATGTCAAGTTGTTTGTCTAAGGTGATATATAATCAAAATAAGAATAACTTTTTTTCATCTAGACAAAGCTAGAAAGTTATGCCCAAATATGTTTTAAATTATAAAAAATGATTGAGAAATAATAACAAAATATATAGGCAAATTATAACAAATTATAAAATTTTCAATGTTATATATTTTTATTAACATAATTCTTTTTTATGTATAAATTTTTTAACTCTCCCTTAAAAATCTAATAAAAAATATGATGAATTTAGAAATCACTACTACTAGTAACGTCCATTTAAATCATGGTTTAAATTAATTCAACAATGCTATGAAACTTAGGAATTTTTAACTTTGTTATATTTCATGAGGTTTCACTAAAATTGTTGTTTACATGATTGTTGTGAAAATCGCGTTTCAACTCGTACGATTAACGATTTTACGAGTTTGTATATATATTCCCAGTTAACTCGCATACAAAATCGGAAAGGAGCAAAATCGTAATAAAATCGCGATTTTGAATAGTAAAATCGTTCAAAATCGCGATTCTATCCGTTTCAACCGATTCCACAAATATTTACAACTACAGGCTTCCACGTAAATAACACACAGTCGTGTCTCAAATCGTGTACTCAATCGTGTGTGGTTCTATGGATTTTCTAAGCTCAAAACACGGTCGTGCCTTCAACCGTGTGTGCTTCTGTGGGCATGTTTCCTTGACATACAGCCGTGCAATTTAATTACCCGGTCGTGCTCTTTCCCTGTTCCTTCCAAAAAGCATTTTTCTTCGTATTTTCTTATCCAAGCCCAAACTTTTAATAAACAACCGTGGGCTTAATTGTTAAAAGCCCTTTAGCGTTTAGGAAGCGCTGCTCCCTTGAAACTCCCGTCGGGGCGGCTTCCTCGGACCCCTGCCCACTCAGCGTGGAGCGGGACCCACGTGCTTTCCTGTCGTAGGGAAATATGAGTAATACCCCAACATGTTCGTTGGTCATCACTCCTCTCTTATCAGTGTGTTACATTACATTGAAGTCTTTATGTTTGTGTTCATCGATTGTTAGTCTTCTTGTTCGTATTAAAGCACTCGTGTTTGATTGCTGCAACTTTTCTTATTTTAACTAATATTTTTGTAATAGTAAATAAAATAAATGGTCAATAACTTTAATTTTATAATAATTTTTTAGATTTTTAATTTTATAGCAAAGGTATAAATGTTTTTATATTTCTATCTTTTCAATATATCATTCTCATAGTTAAGTAAATGTGAGATATTGTTAAGTAAATATATTTTGAATTAATAATCACGAATAGTGCAAAAATTTACCTAGTAATATATAATTTTGAAGGTTTTCTTGTTATAGTATCTTCTTTATTATGTACTTTTGATCATTTTTTAATATTACTCCTTTCTAATGGTATATCTTCATTATCAATTTTTATTTATTAGTAATTTCTTAAAGTCACAATTGATTTTTAAATTTTATCTATTATCTTTTAGCTTTTGTATATAAAATTAGGTGAAACTTGTTTTATACATGATTTATCATTTTAGAAATAAAATATCTATATTATACAACTTATGCTCGATTATCTATATTATGACTTTTATTGCAAATTTGCAATTTATAGCTAAAATAAATACTTAATTTCTTTATTTCTATTATTAATTATATTTTTTAATGACTATTGTAAGTAAATTTATAATATTTGAAAGTTATTTTACATAGGTTGTAGAAACTTACGTTTCTACATTCCGATTCTACAGACTCCTTAGCAATTCTACGTAAAATCGTGATTTTGACAACCATGGTTTACATTATAATTTTATATTAATATGTAAAATCTTATACCATTAGTATTTGTATAAGTTAATTTTTTTATCACTATTTTCACTTTGTATATGTAACTATTTTATAAACTTGTTTATAACATTGTTAATTGATAAGTAGATTTAACTCAAATACAAGACACACTTTTTAATGGGTTAGATCACAAATTTAGGTTTTATACACGATTAATAAATGGGTTTTATCATGGGTTAAATTTTTTCATATATGAACCATTGAGATACGATACCTTGAGACAAATTGACAATCTTAATATGTATATATATATATATATATATATATACTAGATAGAATTTATTGTCTAATTAACATACCATTTGCTGTTATTATTATTATTCTTTCATTTGCATCTTTTGCTGATGGGTAGTGGAAACTTAACTCTATTGATCCGAGATACATATGGCAATTCCATAGATGCTTATCACAAGTTTATATATAAATATATATATATGTTTGATTAAAGCCAAAGATGACCAACTATCCTTCTTAAATGATGATTTGAAACTTTATAGAATTGAAGACCAAATCAAAAGAAATCCTATTAAGGAAAGGATTTCTCAATTAGAAAGTGGGATCAGAAAGACAATCTGTTCCACTTTACCTAATGCTTTATGGGATAGAAAATCCCATTCAGTCGGATTACCTTATGAAGGTAACTTCGATGAGAAAAACATACTCACGAAGGCTAGACCTTCGCAAATGAACAGCAGTGTTCGTAATAGCCTTAATAAGTTCAGGCGTGATTACCACATTGGTGTTTAAACTCTCATTGCCCTCTTTAGGTTGCTTCATCGGTTTGGATAAGGCGGTTGATTACTCATCCGATTTCTTGATAGTCAAGGGTGCATTGGGTTTTGGAGTCGTAGTAGCAAGCCACGATCGGACATTTATGAGTCCCTTACGAGGGACTTCCTTCTCCTTTCCCTTTTCCCGTTTGGGAGGCATCTCCCTACAAGAATTCATGGGTCAAAGAAGAGAATTAGATGTTCCTTTGATATGTTGGATATCAAAATCAAAATCAAAACAAGATAAAATTGCTTACCATCCAGCATAAATCTATTTTGAAGCTAAAATTTGAACATCTTTCTCTAAAACATTTTTTGCTGTAGAGCAGTCAATTCTTAAAAGAAGTTTTTTATTTAACAAATCTCTTTGAAACTTGGAAATCGTTAAAACAATGGCTAATTTTTTTTTTAATTGTTGAATAATTTAATTGACATTGGTTCCAGTGTTTAATACATACTGGATAACATTTTCATGACCATTATTGGATTTTTGTTTAAGGATTCCACCAAATCCTATGTCAAATGCATCAATCTCTACACTAGTCTTAGCCTCCTGAGTTCTGTTTGAGCATGTCAATCATTTTGATTTTTGGTTTTAAAACAAAGCTAAAACAGATAACTTGTCTGAGATAATTGGTTTCAATTCCATTATTGGTAATCTGGAAAGGTTGAATTAAGTTGATAAATGGTGTTTCTAAGATAACATTTTGCTTCAAATTTTTAACTAAGATAAAGCTGGTATTGTAGGATACTTTATCTTTAACAACTTCTGCATTGGGTAATTTGAAACTAATGTTTAATTTGTTACCGGAAGTAGAGCTTAGAGATTGGGTTGTTTTTTCAAAATATTTTGTAGGAATTAAACCCTCTCTAATGCAATTTAAATCTGCGCCAGTATCAAATAGAGCAGTAGTTTCTAGGATAAATTCTTCATTTTTCCTAATGGTAATCAAGATTACCCATTTTCTAGTAGTAACTTCTACTAGTTGCATTAAGTATTCTGGATTTACTTCTTTTCCAGATACTTCATTGGATTCAGAAGAACTTTTATATTCGGCATCTTCATCTGAATACTTTGTTCTGAACATTTTGAATTCAAAGAATTCTTGTTGCAACTTATGTTGCATCAATTTTAATTCTTTGATTTCTTCTTTTTGGGAGTTGATTTCCCTTTGAAGATCACTAATCGTAATAGGTTTATGACCTTTTGGTTTGCCTCTATTAAGGATTTCATTTAGGTTGTAGGTTAAATTGTTAGAAATTGAGGAAGTAGGTTTGACTCCTTCCAACCATCTTAATTTCTGGGAATCAGACATTAAATCTAACTTAAGGAGAAATTCTTCTTCTTCCTTAGTTAAGACATTGATTGAATCTTCCTCTGAGGATGATTCAAGATCATTACATTGGAGCCCTTCTCCTCCTGATGAAGAAGGTTCAAACGAAGAATATCCTTCGAAGATTTCTTCTAGGTGTTGTTTATCTATATCGAGAGAATAGAGTTTTTTCCCGATTTTACATTTGTCAGCTGTGTGGCCGAATTTTCTACACAAATAACACCTAATTGATTTAAAAGGTTTCTTCTTTTTCTTAGAATAATCCCTTTTAGGGTTTTCATTGTCAGATTGTTTGTGGAATTTTTTAGAAAATTTTTTCTTTTTCTTAGAAGATTTTTTTTTAGTTTTCCTTTTGCAATCTATACATTTAGAATTGTCAAAGACAGAGGATGGATCATACTATTGACAGAATTCTCCAAGGCTTTGCCTTTTCATTTCCTTTTCTTTTCTTAATTGTTTTTGCAACCTGATTGTGTTGCACATTTGAGTTCCTATCTTATAAACATAAGATGTTAACTTCCATAAGATAACTTTTTGTAAGGAATTTCTCCACTAAATTCTTCACGAATCTTGGTTCTAACTTGTTCACCTATCAAGTTGGGTAAGCCAGCTAGAAATTTTTCTTTCCAAAAGGGTTGATTGCAATCATCTCGCATCAATACCCTTTGGAGGAATATGTCTTTGTATTGGCGGAATTCGCCCAAAGACTTGTATTTCATATTAGATAGAAGATCCAGATTCTTATCACGAATGTGAGAAGGATCTCCTATGAAATGTTGACTAATACAAAACATTAATGTATTAACAACATCTTGAATTGGTTCATTTTGTTCTTTGAGTATTTTAACTCTAAATTCATTTTTCTTAATTGAAGTTAAAATGTTCATTCGTTGTTCTTCAGTGAGATAATTATCCCACCATCCTTTTAATTGACCAGTAAAACCGAAAATTAAAAGTACAGTAGTTTGAAAATCAGATATGCCCTGAATACTTCTGTTAGTATTCGCGAACATGATCATCTGATTAAGAACATTAAGAATCATTTGTTCTGAGGCTCCATCTATGTTCTGTTCATAAGTAGCTCCTGCAGAATATTTGTTTTGATAATTACTTCGTTTTTCCTCGAATATAATATCAGGAGGTGATGCTCGCTAATAATATAATTTTTAGGTTCTTTCCAAGTAATTTTGTTGACTTCTAAGCCATTAGAATTATCAAGACTTACGTCTTCTGATAAATCGTTTGGATTAGAATCATTGGTTTCATTTAAAACATTAATTTTTTCAGATGGAGTGTCTTCGATAATTAGATTCCTAAATTTAGGAGTGTCTAATTTCAAATATTACACTGATTCTATTTTCATTTTTCCTTTTAATGATTTCTTCCTTTCTTGTATTGCTTGAAGAAATTCATTACTAGGATTGATCATTTCGAAAGGTTTGAAAAGTGGTTTCTTTTCAACCTTGATATTCTCATTGTTATTAACTTGGGGTTTACTAACTGCATCTTCAATTCTACCAAGTTGTTGACCTATTGTGTGAAGATTTTTATTAGTAAAATTGTTTTGGTCAATAATTTTCTTAATAGTAGTTCCCTCAAAATCATTTGCTTTCTTGAAGAGAGCTAGTTTAATTTCGGTTTCCCTGTGGGAATACCAGATGTTGCTAAGTGGAGGATGAGTGGATTCAACTACGTTACCATCACTTAGTCTCTCTTGTACAGTTTTATTAATTGTATTAATCATTTTAGGTTTCAAATAATATTCTTCTGACCAATCGAAGAATAAAATCTGAGAACCAATTTCTTCCATGAAGTTATAATATTCATTCTTAATTTGTATTTTAAACTTATTAAAAGTTTTAAAATACCATTCTCTTTTCTTCTTATTTTTAGAAGAATTAAATTCATTGTTTAAAAATAACCTATCTGGCTCGAAGGGTTTTTCTAAGACATTAAGCTTAGAATCTCCTAATTCTGAAGCAATTGGTTCTTCTCATTCTGGGTCATTGTGATAGATTGGTTGAGTTAACCCCGAAGGTTTATTAACTAAAACAGAAATTGTAGGATTAATCTTTTTGGGACTAACTTGAACATTTTTTAGGTTAAAACAGATAACATTTTTTAGGTTAAACCGGAAACAGGTTCTGTTTCAATTAAACATTTTGAAAATAATGGAGTAGTTTCCTACTCAACCGCCAAAATTCATAAGGTCATTAACCTTCTGGATTGACCTGGCAAACCTTATGATAACCAAAAGTTCAGAGTTAATCCTCTGAAGCCTCTGGTACCTCACCTAATTGTTTATAATTATTATGATTATAAGTTTCCTAATGTCATCCATGGACAAGACACAGAATCCAGAAGAAATGAAACAAGTTCTAGAAGCTGCCTTGGCACAATTGAAGAAGTCTGATGATGAAATGAGGACTAATGAAGATACCTCTTCCCCCTCAACATCTGGAGGACTTCAAAGCAATGAAGATGACTACTACGGCATCAATTTAGGAAGTCCGTAGGGTCAAATATAAGTATTTTGTTACACTTGTAACAAGATACGTAGAATGGAGTACAGTATTAGATACTATACTATTTTTTTTTTGTATTTCCTCTGTATTTATACGGAATAATGTTGTATGTACTCCTCCATCATTTACGGAACAATGTCCTAAGGGGTCATCCCCAAAGCCGGAATGAACAAACTGTCATTTACGGTTTGAAAGACAGGTGGCACTTTTCCACCAAAAGTGCTTTAGAAATTACTGTTGAAACAGTAATATTCCTGGCAAAACACTGTTCACTATAGTAAAAAGAACTTTCACTGTAGAAACAGTCAAAGGAAGAGGTTTATAAAAGATACTCCCTGATACGAACCACGCCAACCTGTGACAAAACCCAATACCAATACGTTTGGAATTCGTTACCTAAGACGTTCAAACACCCCCAAGTGGAAATTGCGACCCGTTGTCTATAAGTGAGACAAGAACCTTGGTATAATATGAAGACGCCACAATCGAGATGAAAGACCGATTGATAAGTCGGAATGAACGCTACGGAGATTAATCCGATAAGTTCGAGTTAGTTCTTGAAGAACCAAGAGAAGGGCCTCTCAAAAGTGTTTTCAATGTTCTAAGATGTATGTTATTTCTCTATTCTAAACCCTAGGAGCTTTATACTAGGGTTACAATTCGTGAAAATACAAGTCCAAAACGACGTCACTTCAATAAGTGCGTAAAAATAACAAACAAGACATGTTGGCCGGCAGGGGATACACGGCCGTGTACTTTGGCCATGTATGATTATGTGGAAATTCTTGTCTCCTTATATGGCTGTGCCTTTTAGCCGTGTGTCTGGCCGTGTATGATTCTGTGCAATCTTGAGATTCCTACACGGCCGTGCCTTGAAAATACATGCCCTCTTCATCCCGTGTCCGGTGTAACTTGTACAAGAGCAAGGGTCTTCCCATGGTTGTTCCAATTCGTTCCAACTTCACGATTGCTCCAATCCTTTCCGGCTTCATGGACAACCTTTATCAACCCGTTAAGTGTTTCCTTGAATCGTTTCGCTCGATTTCTTGTGATCGGTCCAGGCGACACTTCAAGAGGATCCACATTCTATCTTCCGGTTTGACTCTCATCATGGATCTCATCATTCCCCTCCTCTTGAAAAGGATTTGTCCTCAAATCATCACCTACATAAAAAAGACTCAGATCAATAACATTAAATGTGGCACTTACTTGATACTCACCAGGCAAATCTATCTTGTATGCATTATCGTTGATGCGCTCAAAGATTTGAAATGGTCCATCACCTCTAAGAAGTAGTTTAGTCGACGCTGCACGGGAAACCGCTCTTTGCGCTTGTGAACCCAAATCCAATCTCCAAGTTCAAAAACAGCTTGTCGACGACCCTTGTTAGCTTGTTTCACATACTGCTCTGTTCGTCGCTCAATGTTCAGCCTTGCCTTCTCATGGATCTGTTTAACAAATTCGGCTTTCTTCTTGCCATCTAGATTAACAAACTCAGAAATAGGCAAAGGTGATAAATCCAAAGGAGTTAGTGGATTAAAACCATACACAATTTCAAAAGGAGTAAATTTAGTAGCAGAATGCACTGTACGGTTATAGGCAAATTCAATATGCGGCAAACAATCCTCCCAACTTTTAATATTCTTTTTAATTACAGCCCTCAACAAAGTAGATAAAGTTCGATTCACTACATTAGTTTGACCATCAGTCTGTGGATGACAAGTAGTAGAAAACAATAACTTAGTTCCTAACTTAGCCCACAAGGTCTTCCAAAAGTAGCTCAAGAACTTAGCATCCCTATCCGATACAATTGTTTTAGGCATACCATGCAATCTCACAACTCCCCTAAAAAATAAATTAGCAATATTACAAACATCATCCATTTTGTGACAAAGAATGAAATGTGCCATCTTAGAGAACCTATCCACAACTACAAAAATAGAATCTCGACCATGTCTAGACCTGGGTAATCTTAACACAAAATCCATTGAAATATTTACCCAAGGCTCATGAGGAATGGGAAGTGGGGTATAAAGCCCTTGAGGTTGGACTCTAGATTTTGCTTGCTTACACGTGACACATCGCTCACAAATCCTCTCAACATCTCTTTTCATGTGAGGCCAATAGAAGTGTTCCTACAATACCCCTAAGGTTTTAGCTACTCCAAAATGTCTTATTAAACCTCCTCCATGAAACTCCCTCACTAATAATTCTCTTAAAGAACAATTCGGAATGCATAGTTTATTCTCCCTAAACAAGAATCCTTCATGCTTATAAAATTTACCATGCTCACTCTTCTCTCAATGCACATACTCCTCACAAAAATCTCAATCAGCAGCATATAATTCCTTAATGTGCTGAAAACTAAGCAGTCTAGAACTAAGAGTAGAGATAAGAGTATGCCTTCTAGAAAGTGCATCAGCAACAACATTCTCTTTACCTTGCTTATAATGGATGACATATGGAAATGTTTCAATAAACTCCACCCAACGAGCATGTCTTTTGTTTAGCTTGTGTTGCCCCTTCAAGTACTTCAAGGATTCATGATCAATGTGGATCACAGACTCTTTTGGCCAAAGGTAGTGTTGCCAAGTCTCTAGTGCTCGAACCAGTGCATATAGCTCTTGTCATAAGTAGGGTAGTTCAAGGTTGCCTCACTTAGCTTGTCACTAAAGAATGCAATTGGTCTTTTCTCCTGCATGAGCACTACTCCAATACCTAATCTTGAAGCATCACACTCAATTTCAAATGTTTTAGTAAAGTTGGGTAAAGCAAGTAATGGCGCCTGAGTCAGCTTATTTTTAAGCGTCTGAAAGGCCTCCTCTTGTTGCTCTCCCCATCTGAACGCCACGTTCTTCTTAATTACCTCAGTAAGTGGTGCTGCAATGGTGCTGAAATCCTTCACAAATCTCCTGTAAAAGCTCGCTAGTCCATGGAAACTCCGCACATGACTTACATTAGTTGGACTAGGCCATTCTTAGATCACACGAACCTTTTCTTCATCAACTTGTATTCCCTGTGCACTAACAACAAAACCAAGAAACACAAGCTTGTCTGTGCAAAAAGTACACTTCTTGAAGTTAGCATATAATTGTTCCTTTCGAAGCACTTCTAAAACATCCCTCAAGTGAGATATATGATCCTCCAAACTCTTGCAGTAAATGAGGATATCATCAAAATAGACAACTACAAATTTTCCAATAAAAGTCTTCAAAACATGGTTCATAAGTTTCATAAAAGTACTAGGTGCATTAGTTAAACCAAAAGGCATTACTAACCACTCATACAATCCATATTTTGTTTTGAATGCAGTTTTCCATTCATCACCTTCTTTCATTCTAATTTGGTGATATCCACTTTTCAAATCAATTTTGGAAAAAACACTAGACCCATGTAACTCGTCTAACATATCATCTAAGCGAGAAATGAGATGACGATACTTTACCGTAATGTTGTTGATGGCGCGGCAGTCAACACATATTCTCCATGACCCATCCTTCTTAGGCACCAAAATCACAGGCACTGCACATGGACTCATGCTTTCCCTTACGTACCCCTTCTCCATTAATTCATCGACTTGCCTTTGGAGTTCCTTTGTCTCCTCCGGATTGCTCCTATAAGCTGGCTTGTTTGGAATCGATGCTCCGGGTACAAGGTCAATCTGGTGCTCAATACCACGAATAGGTGGTAATCCCTTTGGAATCTCCTCAGGGAAGACATCTTCAAAGTCCTGCACAAGAGACACAACCACATTAGGCAAAGAGTTAGATAATTCGTTAGTATTCAAACATGTTTCCTTAAAAACCAGCAACAACATAGGTTGCCTCATCACTAACGCTCTCCTTACTACACTCGTTCTTGCCACACAACTCTCCTTTTGCAATGTTGCCCTCTCCTTTTCACTCACCACCAAAGTTGATTCCCCTTCAACTTGGTCTCTCACACTCTTTCCAGCCCTCCTCTCTTTTTCCTTTTGATATTGACTTTTGCATTCCTTTTCTTTCTCATTGTCTTTTGCTCTCTCACTCTCCTTCTGCTTTTCACTCACCTTATGTTTTGCAAAAGACTGTTATAGTTGCAACTGATCCTCATACACTTGTTTAAGTGTTAACGGTTTAAGATTAAAGCTTTTTCCCTAGTGAACAAGCGTATACTTGTTAGAAAAGCCATCATGAACAACCTTCCTATCAAATTGTCATGGCCTCCCCAACAATACATGATATGCTTGCATTGGCACTACATCACATAACACCTCATCCTCATACCTACCAATGCGAAAACCAATCAATGCTTGCTTACTCACCTTAGTCTCTCCACTATGATTCAACCACTGTAATTTATATGGACTGGGGTGTCTAACAGTTTTGATTCCCAACCTCTCAATAATAAAGTTACTCACCACATTGGTGCAACTTCCTCCATCAATAATCAAGCTGCAAATATGATCTTCTAGATAACATCTAGTATGAAATATATTCTCTCTTTGCACCTCTTCTTCTTCCTTCACCTGCACATTCAAAGCTCACTTCACTATTATCACTAGCTTTCCCATGCAGGCTCCTCATCATCACTAGCATCCTATAATGGAGGCATATCCTCTTCTTCACTATCCCCTTTAATCTCATACTCACTATCATCCCGTTAAATCATCACACGCCTATTTGGACATTGACTAGCAATATGGCATCTACCTTGACATTTAAAGCATCTAATGTCACGATTTCTAGAAGTAGAAGAATCAGGGTTACCTTGATTACCAGGAGTAGAACCCGCTTGCCTCTGCTCTCCTTTTGGTTTAGTGGGTAAAGGCTTTTCTTCCTTTTTCCATTGGTTGGTCTTCCAGGTGGATGACCAGTACCCTGTTGAAACCGTGCATTACTACTGCCTTTCCTCTTGTGCTGGTTCTCAACCTTTATAGCCATATGGACCATATCCTCCAATTCTACATAATGCTGTAATTCAACAACATTTTGAATTTCTCTATTCAACCCCGCAAGAAACCTAGCCATGGTAGCCTCTCTATCCTCCTCTACATTCGCCCTGATCATAGTAACTTCCATCTCCTTGAAATACTCATCCACACTTCGGCTTCCCTGCCTAAGAGTTTGCAATTTGTTGTGCAATTTACGATAGTAATACACAGGCACAAACCGCTTCTTCATCACTCTCTTCATCTCTTCCCCACGGCTCAATAGGTGGCTCGCCATTCCATCTTCGATTCAACATTAGTTGATCCCACCACACTATAGCATAATCCAAAAATTCAATGGCAGCAAGTTTCACTTTCTTCCTCCCACTATAGTTATGACAATCAAACACCCTATCCACCTTCTTCTCCCACTCTAAGTACGCCTCGGGATCATTCTTCCCCTAGAAAGGAGGAATCTTCATCTTTATGCTACTCAATTGATCATCCTCTCTATTCCTATCTCCTCTATCTTCCCAATCCCTAGTTCCTCTATTCCGACCACTATAACCTCTAACTTCCAACAGAAGGCTCATCAAAGTCATCATCCGACATTTCATCTCCACCCCTCAGTACTCTCCTAGAACGACTCTCCCTCTTATGCCCTTGGAATACATTTGTGGATTGCTCTTGTCTTTGCTCTACCGTCTCATGAATTTGTTCCATTCCTCTTGGAACATCCTCTTCATCTCACCCCTCAACGCCTCAATTACTAACCTAGCATCAAACCTTCCCCTCTCTCCTTCAGGAGAATATTGTCTCGACATTGTCCCAGCAGAAAAGATTAGTACTAACACAAATATATATAAAATTAAACCTCACGATACACTCCCTTACGTATTTCACTCAAATGATGATATCACACAGTCACTCGTGTATTCTCACAAATAATGATGATATCAACTTGCCAATTCTTCTTCTAATTCTCTTGGAACTAACCCAACTATACCAATTCCTTTCTGTAGAATTCAAAACAAATCTAAGGCTCGTAATTTTTTTTTCTTTTTTTTCTATGAGAATTTTTTTTTTCTTTGTTGTTGCTTTTGATCACATTTCTCTTTTCTTTTCGTTTCTTATTTCTCTTTTCTTTTCGTTTCTTTTCTCTTTTTTTTTTGTCGTGATTCTTTCTCTTTTTTTTTTTTTTTTGTAACAATCGACTAGTAGATACTACACTATCAATAGACAATGAATACTACGAAATTGAATGTTAACAATGGATATGAACAATTGGAGTTAGGGTTTTGATGTTACCTTCCTCAACCGAACTTGATGTTTTGACAAATCTAGGCTCTGATATCAAACTGATACGAACCACGCCAACCTATGACGAAACCAATACCAATACATTCGGAATTTGTTACCTAAGACGTCCAAACACCCCCAACTGGAAACCGCGACCCGTTGTCTATAAGCGAGACAAGAACCTTGGTATAATATGAAGACACCACAATCGAGATGAAAGACCGATTGATAAGTCGGAATGAACGCCACGGAGATTAATCGATAAGTTCGAGTTAGTTCTTGAAGAACCAAGAGAGGGCCCTCTCAAAAGTGTTTTCAATGTTCTAAGATGTATGTTATCCCTCTATTGTAAACCCTAAGAGCTTTATATTAGGGTTACAATTCGTGAAAATACAAGTTCAAAACGACGTCACTTCAATAAGTGCGTAAAAATAACAAATAAGACATGTTGGCCGGCAGGGGATACACAGCTGTGTACTTTGGCCGTGTATGATTCTGTGCAATCTTAAGATTCCTACACGGCCGTGCCTTGAAAATACACGCCATCTTCATCCCGTGTCCGGTGTAACTTGTACAAGAGCAAGGGTCTTCCCATGGTTGTTCCAATCCGTTCCAACTTCATGATTGCTCCAATCCTTTCCGGCTTCATGGATAACCTTTATCAACTCGTCAAGTACTTCCCTAAATCGTTTCGCTCGATTTCTTGTGATCGGTCCAAGCGGCACTTCAAGAGGATCCACATTCCTTCTTCCGGTTTGACTCTCATCATGGATCTCATCACTCCCATTTCATTCCAAGGGGAGGCGAATTTTTTACAGACCTAAATCCTCTGAAGACAAAACACACTTAACTTTCCTTCTTCTCCATCTAACCTCTCTCTTCTCTACCTCCTACCACCAAGTCACCTTAGAGTTACTCTGCTATTAGAACAGATAAGCATTCAGAGTAAATAAATTGCGGAAAAATTAAAAATATCTAAGTATGTGGCGTTGTCTTACTAAACTCACGAGGAGGAGCCTCCTTTAGACCAGTAGCCCGCAGAGTTTAGTTTCCAGCCGATATACTTAAGATATTTATAATACCAACATTAAACAGTAAATATAAGCAACTCTCTAAAGGCAGTATAGCCAGCCGAGGAGAGGAAATATAAACTGCAGTAAATAAATTGCAAAAGAACTTAACCACCACAAGCGGTAGAGCCAAGGCTAGTGGGGCATTGTTCTTTTAAAATAAATAAGTAAATAAACAAATATTTACTTCATTAATCCTTAAAATAAGGAACATTACAAAACATTAGTGTGCAGACCGAAATAAAAAATACATTAGAAGAAATAAGAGTGAGGAAGTATATATGAGAGCGAGATGGAGAGACGGAAAGGATGGAAGAAGATAAGTGAAGGGTTAGTTAAAGGAAAAGAAAAAATAATTACCTAAGTATGTCTGTATACTTAGGGCCTATGGTTCATCAACCATAAAGGATAGACACCTGTTAGTGTTTGGGATAGAGAGAGGATAGAAGTGTGTGGAAGAATCTACCGAAGGTTGGTGGTAGGAGGTAGAGAAGAGAGAGTTTCCCACGTACTTAGGTAGTTAAGCTAGGTAGCCATAAACTCTAGTCTTAGCTTCTAGCTCACTCTTCCGAGAGTGCTCCCAGTCGATCTTGTGTCTCCGATGGTATCAAAGCCTAACTATATACTCTCCAATGCATCATTATCGGTTGGAAAGTAGACTCTGCGGGCTACTGGTCCAAAGGAGGCTCCTCCTTGTGAGTTTAGCAAGACAACACCACTTACTTAGATATTTTTAATTTTTTCGTAATTTATTTACTCTGAATGCTTATTTGTTCTAATTAATCCATCTCTTACACTAGCTATCGTCTAGGTAGTTAAGCTCGATAGCCATAAACCCTAGTCTTAGCTTCTAGCTCACTCTTCCGAGAGTGCTCCTAGTCGATCTTTGATTTGTCTGACTAAATCTGTATATTCATCAGACCATTTTGGTAGATTTTTCTGAAGTTTATTATGCAGAGGCTTGCATAGAAGATAGACTAGGGTTTATGGCTACCTAGTTTAACTATCTAAACGATAGCTAGTGTAAGAGATATCGTTATAAACAATAATGAAATCTAAATTGTTAAAATTTTATTCATTATCCACTGGAATATCTCTTACACTATATATAAATATTTTATAAAGTAGGAAAGTATACAACCAGATCCATTCTCGATTATAGAGCCAATAAAAATGGACGTGCATTAAGGAAGGGATGATGAGATACACGTAATCTTGTTTGGGCTTATTTTTCTTTTGCGCGTGAAAAGCTGGCATTGTTGCTCGGAAAGTCGTGAATGTAAAAGTCAGAAAAAAAAAAAAAAAAAGTGAAAAAAAGCAAACATTGAGATGGGCATTCTTCTTTTCTTTAAAAGAATAACCGCATTTTGCCGTCCCATCTTCATGATGAAATCCTTTGATCCATAATTCTGGGGTTCTCTTCTGCTCACGATGGAGACACATTTAAAATCTAGTGTTTAAATTTAACTGAACAGTAATCATATCAATTACATATATATCTTTAGAGGTTGGATTTATTTTATGAATTCTCCGATACATAGTGATTTTAATGAAAGCCTGACAAACATCAAGAAATAAATATTTTTTACTTAATTGTATTTGAAAAAAAAAACACACAAAATTTCCGGTTTAGCATCCCACAATATCCTTGAAAGTTCCAAAAATTGTAATTTGCACAAGAAACACTAGGGTCTGGTCGGGATTTATCGTAACGTGGGACAAGCATTCTGCTTTGATGAGGTGTGTAACAAGACTAGAGCAATAAATATCATATCTTTTGGCAAGTATTTCGATCATTATAAAGTAGACGATAACGATGTGGTCGGCATAAAAAGCTTTCTCACCTTTCAAAAAAGTAAGTTAATTTTTTTATTTTTTGGTGTATGTCACTAAGTAAAGCCTCAAGCCTGTACAATATAGAATGATAAATCTTACATTCACACATATGGTCTGCATGGATTTTTTTCCTTTCTTCACTGAGTAATGATTAGTATGAGATCATGGACCCAATTGTTGGAAATTAAAGAGTAAAGATTTATGGCGATCTATCATTTTTGGATCATCAGTCGGTGTATTTACTCATATCCTTTTGGGGAAAGAATCTTCTGAGATGAACAAAATGTTGAAATATAAGATATATGCATGTTGCTTAGTCTCAGTGGTAATAAACCTAGTACCATCGTACGTTTATCTGCTAAGCAGATTGTTATGTTATTAGGTTAGGGTGTATCCGATTCGAATCAAATATAAACAATAATATATTGATTGGTCATTACAAATTTCATCAAATTTAGAATTTTACGCTTGTATTCTGTTTAAGATAGTATTCGATAAGTTCTAACTTTAATCAATTTAGTTCATTCACTATATTGTTTTTCCTTAAAAAATATTTCTAACCAAAGTAATATTAATTTTTAAACTCAATTGAAATTTAACTCGAGTTGGATTGAATATATGAGCTCATTTAAATAAACATCATAACCCTTAAGTTGTGCTCATCAAACTATTTAACTTTTTTTTTTTAATTTTTAAGTACATGTAATCTACTCATGGCTCTACTCTATACTCTAGTCATTGGTATGCATTTGTTATGCAATGCCTCCACCGAAAGCAAAGGTGTGGACACAGAATCTTTTGTTTAAAAAGGAAATGTAATCTTAACAAGCAAAAAAAAGCAAAAGGTGACGAAATATTAACTTAATGTCATGGGTGTGGGTGTGGGTGTGTTCGAAAGTTGCTTGGCCAACAAGTCTAGTACTTTATTTATTTTTTCCTCTCTCCAACTCTTTCTTCTTTATTGACCAAAATTTATTCCTCCAACATATAAGGTTAAGCTTTTTCTATTACGTACACAAAGCTTCTCTATTTGTATCCATACAATATAATATATTATATATAATACTCTATGTGATGAACATTAAGGTAAAGATTTTTTCTTTGTAATCAATCATTCAAAGTTAATTAAGTAATTTAATTTCTATTTATATGCAATATTCCGGCATGCACTTTAAGGAAAATTCTAATTAATGTGAGCACTTGGATCTATTGATAATTTTCTTTATCCATATATAAGCTATGTTTGCCCCTCCTATATATATATATTAGATAAACATATACCAATAGTACCCATGCAAAAACAAAAGATGTCAAAATATGATATTTAAAATAGAAATTATTACAAGAATTAGAAACATTTTCTATTTTCATATTAGAAAAGTAGAAACAGTCAATATGAAGAAAAATTACTAATTTATTGAATAAAGCTTCAACTAATTATGGACGATTTATGGCAAAAGCTCAAACTAAATATAAAAATTCATTTAGTGATTTACATATAGATATCTCATAAAACCACATTTTGTTATCCAACCTTAACTTTTGGCCACACTGTATTTATTATAGATTTTTTAAAATAAAAAAAAAAAGACCCGAAAGAAAGGCCATGAACATAACAGAGAGAGAGTGTATATATTTCATGCAAAAGCAACACAAATTACTTTTTCCCTCCCAAACCGCTCTAAACACCAACTAATACAGTACCACATTTCCATGCAAAGAAAGCATCCCCTTCTTGCTAAGCAAAACCCTAAAAATGGCAAAACCAGCTCGGAAGCTCATCGTCGAAGTAGTCGAGGCCACCGATCTCCTCCCCAAAGACGGCCATGGAGCTTCCAGTCCTTACGTCGTTATCCACTACCATGGCCAGAGACGACGCACTTGCACCATCATTAGCGACCTGAACCCTAAGTGGAACGAAGTTCTTGAGTTCACTGTCGGAAATAGATCGCCGGAGATTTGCCGAAACGTGCTTGAGCTCGACGTGTATCATGACAAGAAGTACGGTCCGACTCAGAGGAATGACTTCCTCGGTAGAATTAGGCTTGGCTCATCGCAGTTCGTCAGGAAAGGAGAAGAGGCTTTGATTTATTATCCTTTGGAGAAAAAGAGCCTTCTCTCTTGGATTCGTGGGGAGATCGGATTGAGAATTTATTACGTCGATGAGGTTGTGCCTCCTCCTACGCCACAACCTGCTCCGGAGGAAGCCAAGACCGAAGCAGCAGATCCGAAAGAACAGCCTAACGAGAAAGAGCCTGCGCCTGATCCACCGAAGCAGGAGGCATCACCTCCTACGGTGGAGACATCTGCGACTCCACCGGAATCTGTTCAAGCAAAACCAACGGATCCGCCAGCTGATGAGGGAGAAAAAAGAGAAGAAACTCCACCAGCTAAAGGAGAGAAGGAATCATCCCCGCTGCCTGAAGTAGAAAAACCACCGGAGAAAAGCCAGGAGGTTCCTCCTTCTCCGGCGCGATCGTTCCACTCTGCACAGCCGGAGATAGAAGAGGCCGCTCAGTACATTCAACCGCCCACTCCGATGCCGGAGATGATGGCAGCGGCAGTGACCGGATCAATTCCGCAGGTGAAGTTTGGCAGAATCAATCCTCCGCCGCCGATTCGGGGGCCGGCGATGACTAGAACCTTTACGACGGACTCTCTCGACAGTTTGGTGATCGAACGGTCATCCTTCGATCTGGTTGATAAGATGCATTACGTCTTCGTTAGGATAGTTAAAGCTCGGCGTCTACCAACCAATGGGAGTCCGGTCGTGAAAATCTCAGTTGGAAGCAGCCACGTACGATCACAGCCCGCTAGGAAGAGCTTCCACTTCTTTGAGTGGGACCAGACTTTCGCTTTCCGTAGAGACACACCCGAATCTACCCCCATCTTAGAAGTCTCCGTGTGGACCCCGCCCAATGCTTTAGTGGTCCCCACTGCATCCGACGTGGAAGACTTTATTTTTTTCGGTGGCATCTGCTTCGACACCATGGAAATTCCTCTGCGGGACCCACCGGATAGTCCTCTGGCCCCACAGTGGTACAGGCTGGAAGGAGGTGGAGCCCACGATGGCGATTTGATGCTCGCCACGTGGGTCGGAACCCAAGCTGATGGGTCCTTTCCCGATGCGTGGAAGACCGATACAGCCGGAAATAACATCAACGGACGCGCCAAAATATACCAATCTCCTAAGCTGTGGTATTTACGCGCCACCATACTTGAAGCTCAAGACGTTGCTCACGAGAACTTGACGCCGTTGATGGAGGCTTCTTTTCTGGTTAAAGCCCAGCTGGGGTTTCAGCTCCAAAAGACTAAATTTTTGGCCACTCGTGACGGCACTCTGTTTTGGAACGAAGACTTGCTTTTTGTATCAGCCGAGCCGTTCAGCGATCAACTTACTTTTTTAGTCGAGAAACGGCTACCGAGAGAGCGGGCTGTGGTGGGGACAGCGAGTGTTCCTCTCACCACAATCGAGCGCCGTGTGGATGATCGCAAGGTAGCTTCCCGATGGTTTACTCTCTTCCAAGATGATTCGAACAGTGAAAAAGCGGTTTACAAGGGAAGACTCCATTTGAGACTTTGCTTTGATGGAGGGTATCATGTGATGGATGAGGCGGCCCACGTGTGCAGCGACTATCGTCCCACGGCGAGGCAGCTGCGGAAACCCCCCATTGGGACGGTTGAGCTGGGGATTATAGGGTGTAAGAACTTGTTACCGATGAAATCATTGAATGGTAAAGGGTCAACCGATGCGTATTGTGTTGCGAAATACGGTCCAAAGTGGGTGCGTACACGTACGGTATCTGATACCTTTGAGCCTAGGTGGAATGAACAGTATAGTTGGAGAGTATACGACCCTTGTACTGTGTTAACCATCGGAGTATTCGACAGTTGGGAAGTATCCTCGTTCGAATCCGACGGTTCAGAAGACACCACGCGTCCTGATTTCCGTATCGGAAAGCTCGTGATACGTATCTCTACTCTGCAAACCAACAAGGTGTATAGAAACACGTACCCATTATTGGTCTTATCCTATTCAGGAATGAAGAAAATGGGCGACATAGAAATAGCACTGCGCTTCATACGTTCAGCACCAACCCTAGATTTTCTCCATGTATACTCTCAACCTTTGTTACCAATCATGCACCATGTAAAACCTCTCGGGATGGCGCAACAGGAAACCCTCCGAGGTGCCGCGGTTAAGATCGTTGCGGCGCATTTATTACGTGCTGAGCCACCTCTCCGCAGGGAGGTTGTTTCGTACATGCTAAACGCGGATTCTTCTGCATTCAGCATCCGCAAGGTTAAAGCTAACTGGTTCCGGATCATCAACGTGATTGCAGGACTGCTGGACATCGCCAAATGGGTGGAGGATACACGCGCGTGGAGGAACACGACAGCCACCCTACTAGTGCACGCGTTGTTCGTAATGTTAGTCTGGTTTCCGGACTTGATTGTCCCGACACTTGCATTTTACGTGTTTGTCATGGGCTCATGGAATTACAGACTCCGATCTAGAGACCCCCAGCCACATTGTTGTCCTAAAATGTCGCGTGCTGATTGCATGGACAGAGAGGAGATTGACGAAGAGTTCGACACGATCCCCAGCAGTCGTCCACCAGAGTTGGTGCGCATGAGGTATGATAAGCTGCGCATCATCGGAGTTCGCGTGCAATCTGTATTAGGGGATTTTGCAACACAAGGTGAGAGAGTGCAAGCTTTGGTCACTTGGCGGGATCCGCACGCTACAGGGATATTCATTGGTTTATGTTTCGTCGTGGCAATGATACTCTACTTGGTACCTACGAAAATGGTGGCCATGGCTTCCGGATTTTATTATTTTCGTCATCCGATTTTCCGCGACCGGATGCCATCCCCGGTCTTGAATTTCTTCCGGAGGCTTCCTTCTTTGGCTGATCGAATGATCTAAAGAAAAAAATTATTGAAGTGTGATTCAAAACGTGTCTTTTTTATTTCTATATAATAAGTTAATAGTAGTATTTGATAACAAGTTAATATTCCGTAGTATTAATTTTTTATTATTAAGTGTGTTCTTTTATTTTATAAGCCTACAAATTGGCATAATGACTTTTGAATGGAATGTTAAAAAAAAAAAATGTTGCAAAAATAAAATGAAATAATACACTCCCAACTATCATGGTATCATAGCACTAGGAAACCAGGATTGATCCTTCATCTTCGTGCCAAAAAAAAAGTGAGAAAAACAAAAGGAAAAGAGAGAGAGCAAAATTTTCAAAAAGAAAATGGCAACAAGTGGGACAAATTCTGCATCACAACCCTTTCTTCTAATTTTTAAAGGGGTAAATTATGTGGAGTCTTAAGCTAAGAACTTTTTTCAAATCTCAAGAGCTATGAGATTCGGTGGAAAATGAATTTGAGGACACACAACCAAAGGTAGTCAAACCAACAATTACAAGAAAATTGGAAGGACATTAAGGTTTTGTTTCGATTCAACAAGCAATTGATTATGATATATTTCCCAAAATTTCTGTAGCAACGACTTCTAATGAGGCATGGGAGATTTTGTGATAAGAATATTTGGGAGATAAAAAGGTAATTATTATTAAATTACAAACCTTACATCACCATTTTGAAACCTTGTTGCTGAAAAGTAATGAGTCTATGCAAGATTATATGTTTAGAGTGTTTGGAATCGTTAACCTCATGTAGCATATGGTGCAACAATTGACAATGAAACTATTGCAACTAAGGTATTAAGATCTTTAACCACAAAATTTGAGCATGTAGTTGTTGCTATTAAAGAATCTAGAGATTTATGTACATATTCTTTTGATGAATTAATGAATTCTCCGTTAGCTCATGAGGACATGCTAAATAGATCTCATGTAAAGAGAGAAAAAGGCATTTCAAGTGCGAGGAGATTAGAAAGAAAAAGCTTAAAATAGTGCAAGCAGAGGTCATGGTAGAGTTAGAAAATAATCTTGTGAAGTAGGTTAACACAATAGTACAATCCAATGTAGATATTGCAAGATAAACATGGTCATACTAAAACCCAATGCTTGATCAAGCAAAAGGGCATCAAATTTATAGAGAAAGTAGAAGAGAAAGTAAGTTGTTTATGGACCATTCCCCCAATACTAATGTTTCAAGTGATATTTGGTTTATAGATAATAGATGCTCAAATCATATGCCTAGTTGAAGGTCCTTGTTTAAAGATCTTGGTGAGATACAGGAAAGTGAAGTTCGACTTAGAAATGACAAGCAAATACAATTCGATGAGGAAAGGTAAAATTGATGTCAAAACTATACATGGTGATGTTAAACTTATCTATGATGTGCAACATATGCCTAGTTTAGCTCATAACTTGCTAAGTGTTGGACAATTGATGACTAATGGATATTCAATTGTATTTGATAATGACTTATGTGCAATTTATGATAAAAAAAAAATTCAGTCAAACCTTAGTAATTGTCCATATGACATTGTTTCCCCTTAACATCTCAATTGTTGTGAATAGTGCCTTAGTTATAAAGAGAGTAATGGGGCAAAATTATGGCATTTGCACTATAGGCATTTAAATGTGATTGTATTAAGACTCTTAAGTTAGAAAGAAATGGTTATTAGCTTGCCAAAAATTAGTAAACTTGATTTTTATTAAGGGTATGTTTGTGGAAAGAAAAATATGAAATTATTTTTTGTTGGAAGCGCGTAGAGGGCTTCAAATTGTCTTGAGTTGGTGCATGTTGATTTTTTTGGGCTAATGAAAATTGAGTCATTTGTTGGAAGTTAATATTTTTTACAATTTACAGATGATTATAGCCATATGAATTGGATTTATTTCTCAAAAGCGAAATCAGAAAAATTTGGGAATTTTAAGAAGTTCAAGGCATTTGTGGAAAAGCAAAGTGATAGAAACATAAAAGCACTTCGAACTGACTGAGGTAATGAATTTATTGTATTTTTTTATGAGAATGGTATTCATAGGAAACTTATAGCAACATATACACTAGAGAAAATTGGCATTATAGAGAGAAAAAATCAAATAGTAGTGGAAATGGCTAGGAGTTTATTGAAAAGTAAAGAGAGTTATAGATCAGTCTTGAGGAGAAGTAGTTGTAGCTACAATGTATCTCTTGAATATCTCTCAATAAAGGTTATTTTAAATCAAACACCATATGAAGCTTGAATGGGTAAAAAGCCTTAGGTAAGTCACTTAAAAATCTTTAGATGTATAGCATATGCTTTGGTTAATTTTCATTCAAAGCTTATTGAAAAATCAGAGAAGTGCACTTTCATTGGCTATAGTCCTCAATCTAAAGCACATCGTCTATATGTAAGTGGCAAAGTGATAATTAGTTGGAATGTTATGTTTAATAAAGAGGCTAGTTGGAAATAGAATGATGGCAAGGAGGGTATTACTACTCAAGTTCTTCCAAAAGAGGAAATTAAAACACCAGCACCATCACTTGAAATTCCATACACTTCCTCACCTTATGTCAACAACAATAAAGTCTAACAAGTTCTAACACTTCATCATCTAACTCCTTAAGTGAAACACCACCAAGAAATCTAGATATTCAAGAAAAATCTATAATTCTTGTAATCTGGCTTTGTATGTTTCTAACCCTACCTATTTTAAGGAAGCAATTAAACAACCAGAGTGGTAAATTGCTATACAAGAGGAGATCAAGCCATTGAAAACAAAAAAAAAAAAAAAATCAATGTAAGAGTTAGTTGATGCCCTTAAAGGAAAGATTGTCATAGGGCTTAAGCGGGTTTTTCAAATAAAATATAATGCTAATGGATGCACAAAGCTCATCTTGTGGTCAAAGGACACTCACAATAGCAAGGTATGGATTTTGAGGAGACTTTTTCCCCTTTTGCTCGTTTTGAAACTGTGAGAGTTATTTTGGATTTAACTGCTCAACTACAATTGCTTATGTATCAATTTGATGTAAAATCCACTTTTTTAATGTTGATTTAGAATAGGAGGTTTACATTTCACAACATCAAGGATACATTTCACAACATCAAGGATTTATTATCAATGCCAATGAAAACAAAGTCTACAAGTTAAGAAAAACTCTTTAGAAACTGAAGCAAGCTCCTTGTGCATGGTATAGTAAAACCGATTCCTTATTTCAAAATAGTGGATTTACAAGAAGTGGAAATGAGCATACTCTCTATTTGAAGTAACAAGGTAATAGAGATTTCATGGTAGTTTGCCTTTATGTAGATGATATGGTTTGTATGGGTTCATCAACATCTTTAATTGATGATTTCAAAATTTGCATGATGAGAAATTTTAAGATGGAAAATTTAGGCTTGTTACAACATTTTTTGGCGCTTGAAGTGATGCAAGGTGAGGAAGAGATTTTTGTGTTAAAAGAAGTACGTTGTTGACCTTTTGGAGAGACTCGGCATAACAAATTGTGAAGTGGCAACTACACTAATGAATATCAATGAGAAGCTACAGTGTGAAGATGAGCTAATCCAAGATTGTTTAGAAGTTTAGTTGGTTGTTTAAATTATTAACATATACTAGGCCCAACATTTCTTTCTCTGTTAGTGTTGTGTCTAAATATATGCATAGTCCAACAAAGCAATGCTTGGTGTAGCAAAAAGGATTCTTCCTTATGGTTAAAACAATTAATCTTGGAATAGATTGTCAAACTTGTGATTTTATTTAAAATCACCAGGGGATTTATATAATCGAAACATAAAAATGTAAGTTTTTACAACATTTGTAAATTTACTTACAAGAGTCATAAAAAAATATAATTGATAATAAAAATAAAGAAATTTAACATATATTTTAGTCATAAGTCGCAATAAAAATTATAATATAGATAATTAAGTATAAGTTATATAATATAAATAACCAAAATTATCACAATTTCTACCATCTCTCCTATCAACAACACCATCATCATCTACATCTTTATCATCAATGTCATGGGGGGGGGGGGGGGGGGGGGGGGGGGGGGGGGTGTGCTATTACCAATGATTTCCATATCTTTTAATTCCAAATCTTTTGAAGTTCCCATTTATATTTCAACTTTAATAGCATCAATATCATGAATATCTAAATCATCTAGGGACTTACTTCTATGACTCTCCAAATTCACATAGCCACCAATTTCCTACTCATCATCATCGTCTTTTTCTTCACCTCTTGCACTTGAAAAGATATTCAGCACACCCTTTTCCTCATTTGATAAGTTAAACATATTTTCTTTCTCAACTATCCATTCACCATCAAATGAGAGATCTTTAACAGTGAAACTAAAAGTGTCATCAATGTATCTTTCTTTCCTATTTCTTAATTACAAGTTATACATTACAAATACTAAATTATTCATCTTTTGTTAATGTAATTTATTTCTCTTTTTCATATGGACCTGAAAATGAAAAAGGTTATATATAAGATTGATAATCTTAATAACATATAAAATCAAATAAAAGAACTATTTGTACCATGCCATTTCAAATGCACTCCAATCATGCTTACAACCTGAAGAACTATAAGTCAAACTTAGAATATAAATAGCAAACTTTTGTAGTTTTAGGCATTCATCTCCATATGAATCTCACAATTTAGCTAGAGCTTTTTTTGTCTCTTCCTAACCTTGCAACTTCAATACCAAATAGTCCATTAGCATCCTTAAATCTTTCAAGCTATATATTAATCTTACACCTTTTAGTTAGATTAGAAACCATATGCTCTATGCAACAATATAATCTAATATTAACATCATCATCCACTTTAAAATTAAGACTATAATGGTGGGGGTTCAAATAATAAGCTGCAACATGCGGTGGTCTATAAAGTTTAAGCTCCCATCTTTTGTTAATAATCTTGAAGATAAGTCCATAACCATATAAATTAAATGTGATATCAATTTATTAATGAAACTTTAAAATGAACACTAAAGCAAAGTATATATATAGCTAATAAGTTGAGCTATTATATTTTCTTTACATTATTGAAATTTGTTTTAATTTTCTCCTTAGCATGATCCATTTCTAGATAAATGAAACCCATAACTAGTTGTTTATCAAAATCCACTAATCTAAGCACCTTAAGCACTTTAATCAAAGGAAATACAACTTTGAGGCAAATAATAACATTCTTCCAAAACCTACTATCCAAAGTCACCTATTGAATCCATTTTCTATCATTTATGCTTGAATATTTACATGATTTCCAAATACTTAGAGTGAACATTGTCATCAGTGCACCCGTTAACTAACTAAGGCGACCTAATGTCAAATAAGAAGTAGCAAAATGAGTAGCACCAAGTCTAATCAAGTCCCTCCCTTTAGTATATGTCCTCAAGATTGAGATAACTACAGTCTTGGAATAAATATATGTAGTAATTTGCCTTCCTTTTGTAATTGTTTCATGATAGATCTTCAAATTGTTCTCAAAGTCCTCTAAGATCAAATCAATATAATGTACTACACAAGGTGTTCAATATAAGGATTTTTTTTCTCCATCAATTTTTCCCCTATTACTTTATAATTTGCAGCATTATTTGTGATTACTTATACAACATTCCCCTCTTCAACCTTCTCCATAATACCATCTAACATGGCAAAAAATTATTGGTTGTCTTAGATATATTAAAAGTATCTATAGATGATAAAAAGGACAATTCCTTTAGGGCTATTCACTAAGAAATTGCATATAGAACGCCTCTTTTTATTAGTCCATGCATCTAACATAATGAAGCAACTTTTTTTTTTCCACTCAACTTTATAGTCTTCAAGTAATTCTATTGTTCAAGCTACTTCTTTTTTCAAACAAGTCACCCTTAGTTGATGATAAGAAGGAGGTTTAAGCCGATAACCATATCGACTAACCACCTCAAGCATCTTAGCAAACTCTGAATTTTTTACACAGTTAAAGAAATTGCATTAGTGTAGAAAAAACAAACAATTTATTGGCAACATTCTTCTCTTAGCTCTTTCTTCATGAATTGCTTAATTGTACCTTGGTTTGCTCATGTTCCACTTCAACCAATTTTTTTTTTTTAGAAAGAAATCCATGCAATTCCATTCTTTTTTTTCTTTATAGATGTTTACTCTACATCATCATCATCATCATTAGAATCTTCAATCCTATGAATTTTCTTTCCTTTCATTTTCGATACTTTTGCCACTTTTAGCAATATTGTTAATATTTCATATTTTTTTTACATCATTCAAGACATTGGCACATAGCTCTACATCTTTACACATACACCCCAAGTAATTCTTGAATCTGTAAATGCCTTCATTAATAAATTTGTTACAATACTTACATTTTACCTTTTTCCCATTGTTATCTACATCAATTCCATGCTCCTAAACAACATTAGATCTATTTCTAGGTGTATTTTTGAGCTCTTTTTAGATAATTTAGAAAATAAAATTTCAACTCAGCCAATATTTAAAATCCTATAAAGAAATAAAATAAAGAGTAAAGATAAAGTAAAAGATAAAAGGAAAAAAAATACCAATATTAATGGATATAGCTTAAGTAGTCAAGCTCTTGCTTTGTGCCTATTTTAGTCTCTTAAAATGTATTCGTTAAAGTAATAGTGTAAGTGAAATCTACTCGTACAATGTGGAGACAAAAATTCACAACTGGAGTTCTAGTTCTACTTAGCAATGTTGATCATACCATCATACAATTGCAGCAACCTATAAAAGAAAAGATGTGCAATATTTAGAGTGAAAGTGTCAATCTAAAGGCTTGGTCTTATTGAAATTTAAAAACACCAATGTAGGCGAAAATCCGCTTATGATGATGTGTATACAAGAATTCATAGCTGGAGTTTTAGTTTCACTTATAGCAATGTTGATCATATCATTGTAGCAATCTATACAAGAAATGTTCTCACTTTTCATGAAAAAGCTGCTTAAGTTCTAAACTAAAGACATAGTACCTAATGCCTACTAGTGCCTCTCAATTTTCAAAATTCATATAGTAGCACTCACAAAAACATTTTATGGCCACAAATTCCTAGGCTATATAAGGTATAAATCTACTATCTTCCAAATCCTAAGTTTTATTAGGTAATTGGAAGCATATAATTGAGTCATAGACAAAACTAAAGGCTCTTCAGAAGCCCTACAATATATAAAAGACCGCTAAGGAGATATGAAGCCTGACATTCAATTACATTTATCAACTTTTTTTATAAGCAAGTTGCAATTAAGGATTGAACACCGGCCTATAATTGATCTTGTATTCATAAGACTAAACCTCCAACTACAACTAGCATTGTTCAAACTTACAACCCTATAATAGTGTTACACTTTCAAATGAGGGAACTATTAAGATAATCAATCATGAAAAACATCATTATGCGAATAAACTAATATGTTAATGAGAGCTCAAACTCAAAGCAAATGTTAAGCTCACTTAGAAAGTATAAAGTTTCTTTTATCACTAGAACCAATTATCAAAATTTTAAATAAGAAGGTTAAAACCACATATGATGCAAAATAGAAGCAACCTACATCTCTTTCGAAGCACCAATTAGAAAACCAAAGACCTTTACAACAAATCCATTACTTGCCCTAAAAAAAGGAATCGAGAAATGGAATCACTAATCAAGTGTAGCTAATTAATACTACAGTCAAACAAAAAATACCTATAATAACAATAACAAAAAATAACAAAAACAAGTTCACCATTACTAGATCAATAAATCTTCATCGATTGATCATTAGCGATTGAATTTAACATCTTAATTGACAACCTCAAAGTCAACTATAGACCCTAATATGATCATCAATCCAATCCATACAGACCATACCTGCTAAAAATAAAATAGAAAAACTAAGTAAAAGAGTTCAACCAAGAGAAGGACAAAACTTGCTTAGTTGAAACAAACATGCGAATTTGATATCTCTCAGTCTCTCCAAAGTCTAGAATCAAATGAAGAATTGATAATTTGGACTTGTAACGAATATCTATATTATACATGACGCAATAGAATTGTGAGACTGTGAGTCTATGATTATGACTTGTGAGAAGTGAATTGAGAACTGAGAAATTAAGAATTCAAAGGTAAGAAGAATAGAAGATGAAGAGGAAGAATAGAGGTCATAGAATGTTAAATGGAGATAGAAATGATCCTTGACCTAATACCTAATGAAAGATGGGTTAGGCTTCTTTCAAATTTGATGGCCCATTGTAGTCTTGGATTGAAAATTGCAATACCCACTAGAATCAATTGAAACGAATTTCAACACGCAATTTTAACAATTCCACCAGTTAAATCATGAGTCTACTACAATTTACCCTCAAATTGATTTTTTATGCGAGCTGACAAGGAATATGCTCACAAACTCATAAACTCGTAAAAACATATGAGTTAACTTGCAAGTTTGATAACCATGGGTATTCTAAAGTGCCAAATTTCAAATTAACTAATTTCATAGATAGTGATTAGGCAAGATGTTTAGATGATTGAAAGAGCACTTGTGGTAATGTTTTTAGTCTTGGTCCTAAAGTAGTGACTTAAAGTTCAAAAAAAACAAGAGACAATAGCTTTCTCGCCATTTGAAGCAGAATATGAAATAGCAACTTTAGTAGCACGACAAGCTTTTTGTTAGGATGTAGCATAAGGGTCTTAAGGGGACACGCTCTCTAAACACTAGAGGAATTTCAGGATTTAAGCTTATAGTTTTTCATTAATACCTTGGGCTTGGGCTCATGAATAGTTATTTCGCTTGTAATTGAGTGATATAATGAGAGAAGTGGTGTGCTAATTATAGTGAAAATCTCTACTGAACATAGTCTTAGTTAAAGAGCGAACCAAGATAAAATACCGTGTTCCAATTTCTCCATTTTTTAACCTTACTTAGTTATTGTGCACCAGCCCTAACAACTTTATGGCTTCAAAATCTTATTGCTAATCATCATCATGAGCAAAAGCAAGCTACAAAGATATTTTGTGATAACAAGTCCACAATTGCAATGGTAAAGAATCTTGTTTTTCATGGAAGAATTAAGCATAGTGATATACAACATCATTTCGTTTGGGGATTAGTAGTAGATGGGAAAAAGTATATTGAAATTCCATGGTATAAATGAACAAGCGACTAATATCTTTACAAAATCTCTTCCTCAAGCCAAGCAAGAGTTTTTCAAGCTAAAGTTAGGACTTTATCATTTTGAGTCAAGCAAGAGTGTTGAAGTGTGATTCAAAATATTTCTCTTTGATTTCTATATAATAAGTTAATAGTAGTAATTTACAATAAATTTGTATTAAGTGGTATTAATTTTTTATCATTAAGTGTGTCCTTTCATTTTACACGTTAAATAGGTACAATAACTTTGAATGGAATGTAAATAATAATAATAATAATAAATGATAAAACAGTTACGAAAATAAAATAATATAATTTTCCATTATTTGGGTTACACTCCGAAGAAGAATAAATCGTGGTTCTGCTTCCAGTGAGTTCTCTTGTTCTATGGTCATAGCTTGCCTCGATGATTTTCATGTAGTTTACATTATTCTTTTCTTTTTTTTCCCCCATCTTATAAAGTAAATTAAGACTATTTGCAATTTTCTGAGAAATAATGTTAGTTTGGGTTGTTCAGATGCAGAGTGGCGACAAATACCGGCAACATAAGCATTTTAAACCCCACAAAGCGTTCTTTTGTAGGGGAAAAAGAAAAAGACAATGCGTTTTACTTTTCAATTCTTTTCAGAGTAAGAGAATGAGTAGATTGCTTACCTTTACTAGTCATCTGCACGTTACTCCTGCAAGAAATAGCTGACTTTCGAGTCACTAACATCGACAGAAGCTACCTAGAGATTTGAATGTTACATACTGCATATATGTTAATGCATCGCCTTGTTTTTTCATCTCCCAGTTAGAATAGAATAGTACGGATTAATTGGACGTACAGCTTTTCTCATGTTGCTAGTGCTATACGATAACGAGTTGTTTATAGCCAATAAAGATCATGTTGAGGAGGAGTCAGAAGACTGTAACTGTGAGGATGCCAGAAAAGTATCAAGTCACGTGATGGACGATACATAATGCTTTTCAAATTTTGCAAAGTGAAAATTCATGCAAAACCGAAGCTGTTCTAGTCATTCTACAGCCATGATCTTACTAAAGTTAGAATTAAATATACTAAACTAAATAGGTGCCAGAGATATATTATTATTATTATTATTATTTTAAAAGCTCCATGCAATGGAACTTTCTTAATGCGTATGCATTATTATTTATTAGCCTCTGTTCATCGGCAGGTTTCAATCAGGAAAACGGATTAATGGGGTTGTGGAAATCATAAGGCTGATTTGAAGGAACCGTTCCTTTGTGAGCATTGCCATCGGAGGAAAAACTTGCTTGAGTCCCCAAAAGTAATCCTTATTATTACATATTTTTACGTACGTAAAAGATAGTAAATGAACAAAATAGTTTGAAAAAGGAACGCGTATAACGTCTGAATCATTCTTAAATGGAGTTATACTATCATACAATGTTTGCTAAAGGAAGATAATAGCAAAACGCAAGTATACAGCCAAGCCTAGATGAATCGAATAGTAACCTCATATACTCTCAATCACTCTTAGAATATAGAAGAGCATTTTCTTTTTTTTTTCTGGCGTTTTGTCAAAAATTGGGAGGAGATTCTTGCAAAAATAAATTGACTTCTTTACCCACAAAATAAATATAGTGTTCAAATGTCATCTTTACTTATTGCATCATGACATTTAGGTTTTAAATTTAAGCCATTTACTGAATTACTTAGATGTTAATAAAACATTTCAAGTTAAACCATACCAATAACACTAAATAAGGGGACTGCTCGTTCGGACAAAATGATTCAAGGACTTGATTTAGTTAAATTATGTAACATTTCAAGAAACTATATTGTTGTACAAAATATGAATCGGCACTTCGTTCTAACAAAACTAACTCCTCAGTCTGGACATTCTTTTGACACCTAGTTAATTCTTCTAAGCAATCTATATTCTATGAAGTATACTGTACATGTAAATTTATATATAGTCTGGGCATATGAATGTAGATAAACGGATGAAAATTTGTCTACCACTAAGGCTGTCCCGAGCCTGTTCCAACCTCTAAAAAAAGACACACGGACATACATTTTTATTGAAAAAAGCTCCCTATGTCCCCTTACTGGTAAGCAAAACGTTCCGATAGTCCTCTTTATGTGACTCTTTGCAATGGAACGACGAGAAGACCTTTAGTCCTACTCGTATCCCGTTGGTGTTCAATCAGCCTACCATATAAACCTATTATTTGCTTTTTATTTGACTAGTACCTAATAAGGACTTACAATTTCCAATCTGAAAATTGTTCTTTTTTGTATATTTATTATACCTTACCACGAATCTACCCAATCCCAAATCAATCCACCAGTCAGGCCATGTACTTATTTGTCTGTTTCGATCCTTAAATCAACTAACTCATATCATCCGTGACACTTATACAAGCAATAAATACAATTTCTATGTAAATGAAAGATGAAATTGTAAAACCATCTAAAGTTGTCTAGCTTAGGAGATGATTAAATCAAGCGTAATATTTATTTATTTTACTTAAAGGAGATGATTAATCGGCCAATAAAAATGGTACTACCAATTACTAAGAAACCAATAGAGCTCATATTGAAAAAGTTCCTTTCAACTGAATCGAAATGTAATAAAATATTAAAAAGATTGAAAAAGGGACTCTTTGTACAGTAACGTGCTTATTGAAGCTCAGCAGAATTTTGATTATGAAATCAGGGTATAATCAGATTGCACTGTCGATGCTGGATGATTCCTCAATAGACTATTGGCGATGGATATGGAAAGTTTCAACTCTCTAAAGATTCATCAGTTTATTTGGAGAATATTGCATAATGGCTGCCCAATGGCAACTCGATTAATAAAGAGGGGTATCAATATCTTAAATATGAGTCCACTTTGTAATGAAGCAAAGGAGGATTTACACCATCTTTTTCGTGTTTGTCCAAGGATTCAAATTGTTCAGTTCTCCCATAACTCGGATTCAACCATTTAAGCACCTTTTGATCAACCGATGCACCTTTGGTTAAACAGCAATTGTTCCCTGAAGCAGAGTGAAAGAAGCAATCTCTCTCATTTTGTGTAATCGAAATAGCAAGATCTTTACGCCTTTGAAGAATTCTCGAGTTACATGGCATATGAACATGCATTAATGGATAAGTGCAGCAGATTTCTAGGTTGCACATAGGAAATATAATCTTAATCTGCAGATTAACGTTCTTAGGTCATTATGGTTTCCTCCTTATTGGGGTAGAGTTACCCTCTTCTGCGATGTTTCATCACAATCCGGCAATGGTAAAGCGGGTATTAGGGTATAATTTTTTTGTGATAATGGTGGGGTCCTAGCGAGGTATGCTATGTCTATGCTTTAGCTTCTCCAATTGGAGTAGACCTTTGGAGCACGGCTTTTGGATTACATTTTGCGTACTCCCATTTCGTGCATAAAATCTATATTATTACTAGTTGTTGTAATCTATGAATTTACAAGGCTGCCCCATTAACTAGTAATATAATTCCATGCCATCGTGGTACTTTTATTTGTTGTTTGGGTCGTGTTGTAATAATTCCCCCCTCTTCTTGAAACACAACCTTGCCTTTAAGGTTGAAATTAGGGTACTGCATCTTAATTTGGTCTCAATCTTCTCGGTAAGTGTCATCTGGTAATAATCCACGATATTGGACCAAAACTTGATGAATTAATTGTCTATCCTAAACATAAGGCCAATTTAGAACTGGCCCTAACCAAGTCTAACCAAGTCTAACCCGTCGAATCACGAGTTGGGATGAAGGTGAACTAGCACCAACTTATGGTGAGAAGGGCTAATCCAGTTTATGTAAACCGGTCCTTAATTTTTTATTTTTTTAGATTATTTGTTATTTTTTGTCAATTTTTATTTATTATTTTTTCAAATTATTTTTTATTTATTCGTCTATATTTTTTTTTTTGTTTTTCTTCTTAAATTTATTCATGTGGAAAATTATTCCACCATTTTTGCTACAATATATGATGTTTATTTTATTAAATTAGTGGCAATACCCTTTACACCAGGGGAGGGGGGGATACTAGCCCCAAATTTTATTTATTGATTAAAAATATTATAGAAAAAGAAGGAAACATTTGACCTTACCCCTTGTACATGATTAAAAAGCTCTGCAAGTAAATAATAAAAATAAATAAGGAAATACTATTTCCCTTACAAATTATCTCTAACCTGGTGTAAAAAATAAATAAGGTAGTACTACTGCCTTTACAAATTAATTTAGCTTACCCGGCATCAGGATTTGAACCACCGAAACTTCCCCCCGACCAGACGAAGTCACTAAAGTATTCATTAAGTTGACAATCTTGATCGCTACTAGGATAGGATAAGGCTCACTATGTTGAAAGCTTGCTCAATAGCTACCGTTGATACAGGAGCAGCAAGAACTTAGCTAGTCATTCGAGAGAGGATTGGATACGTCTTCCTAGGCCTCCTTCACTAATTCAAGATGTTGAAATTTATGATACTATCGTCGCTAAACTCAAAATTTATGTTAAAATAGTGGCCAAGTTCCGTATACTCACTCAATCTGGCACGGTGCCGCTTTAACCTTTGCTTCATCATTCATTGCGTAGGGAAGGCATGACCATGTGTAGCATCATGTGAGTTAAGGAATGGTGAGGGAGTTGTAGGAACTTGACCACCATACGTAGTAAAAAAGTTAGAAAATAATTCTTCTGTTACCTGGATCACTCGTCGTAATTCTTGTGAGGCAATAATGGCATAAGTGTCTTAAATCTTAAAAAATGTGTCAACAATTTGATAATACAAATTAAGATATTCTAAAAGCATGTCTTTCTTATAATGTAGATCTAAAATAGAAGCAACGAAATAAATTGTAGGAATTTGTCTATAATAAAGCAACCACTTTACAACCATTTCATTAACAGCCACCTAAAGAAATGAATGACCTTGGGGTTCAAGCATATAGTATGTTTACAGTATTTATTAGGAAAATGTAAACACTAGCATGGTACACTTGAGAAAATGTCAAAGTACACTAATGAAAAACTCTTACAACATCCGACATTCTACTGCATACATCTTCATATTTAAATGGTCCAAAATGAATTTATAGTGCTTTAGTAAAAGTCTTTTCATGATGAAAGTTGCTAAACATCCATTTATACCACTGCAAAACAAGGCCTTCCAATGCAAATGAAGCAATTATAAGACATTGGTTGTCTGAAATTTTATGAAGATTGAAAATTTACTAAGATAGAAAAACCCATCCATGAGGATCATGGCCACAAAACTTAGGAATTTCCAATTTGATACCTTTCAAAAAATTATCACTGATTCAAGAACCTTGGTTCGCAAAAAATGATGAATCCAAAGTATTTGTTGAAGTAGATGATAAAGTGGAAGGATTTTGATTTTGATGTTGTGAAAGTTCTATGTTATCTACTCTTGTTGTTAAAGCCTGTAACTAAGTAGTAATTTGGCCGAAGTATATTTCAATCCTTGATTACTTTGTTACATAATAACAAACATGGTCTTTATTGCATCCATATTATTATTGTGAGAGGATGAATGTAATTATAGTTCCATGATGAAGATAAGAGCATCAAATTGATAGGGCCCAACTTATAAATTAAGCCCAACCCACCATATTATATGTGATAATACTCTTCTAACCTAATATGTCCTTTCCATTTTCTCTTCTTGTCAAGTTGATAACTCTCTGCCTTTCTCTCTTATGTTTATTATATATTTTCTAAGGTTTATGCTATTAAGGGTTTCTAACTATTTTGTTGATTTTATTGCAAGGTAAAAGCAAATAGACCGCTTTGAGTAAGTCTACAACTCCTAAAGGCACCAAATTTGGAGAAACAAAAAGGATGTCTCCTTTTCTAGTTATTTCCCCTTTTATATGTTGTTACATGCATATAGTCGTGATCTAATTATTTTTGTTACATTCAAATCCATTTTTCCCGCTTGTATCACTAGATCTACGTATGCTATTACAATATTATGTTGTTGTAATCTATGAATTTACAAGGCTACCACATCAACTAGTAATATAATCTTTATGCCACTATGGTACTCTTATCTTTCATCTAGTTCGTGTTATAACATGGCTAGTTTGTTTGGCCTCTACCTTTGTTTGGTACATTGTATTAGATAAATATAATGTTTTGTTCTTACCAAGAGGGGAAAAGAAATCCTTAAGGCCTAAACATGTCAAAAAGCACACAAGCCAAATCTTTTAATATCATAATCATCACAATAAGAAATAAAATATCCATAATTAATCTTTCAAGCAAAATAATAAAAAGAACTTTGATCTTGCTTGCAAGCTTGATTTCAAGGCATCATCCAACTATCTTTTAAATTCAAAGTTTTGGTTGATACTTTTCACTTAATGAATTAGTATACATAAAGGAGAAAAAAAATAAAGATAAGACAAAAAAAAAAGATAATTTTTTTCTTTGTTCAAGAAATAAGATTGACAATATGTTATTCGTGATATTAAAGAAATTCTTTAATCTAATCTCATTTATTCTTTCTATGCAAAAGCTAAAGTTTAAACACTCATACTACATCAAAGGAGGGACTGTTACTAAAATTTTCCTATATTAAAAAAAGAAAAAGAAAATTATGAATGAAAATTATCGACAACGACAATAAGCAAGGTGTTAAAAGTAAAGGTGAATTACTCTAAGTACTTTAGAAAACTTTAGAAATTATATGAAACATCAGCTTTTTCATAAGTCAACTTGTATCTTCCTGAAACAAGCATAAACCCTATTTCTTTGTTAACTTAACCCGTTCTTACATGATAAGTTACACCATATTCTTTAAATATAATTAATGAGTTAAATTAATTAATGTTAAAATAACTAAAAAAGTAAAAAAATAAAAGGGGAAAGGCATAAAATGTATATATATAAAAGAAAATAAAAAAGTCAAGGGTTGTTGTTATGGTTGTTATCGACCCCTTGCTCTTGGATGGCTTAGTGGGTCAGAAAAGTGGGTTGTGATACCCACCTATAGTAGTGAGTGACCACCCACTACCTCATTTTCTACATTTTTTAAATTATTTTTAACATTAATTGATTTAATTAATTAAATATATTTAATAATTGCCACACTAGTGTCCATACCTGCTACATTTGAGATGATGGTGAACTGGCACTAACTCATGGTGAGAAGGGTCGATCCAATTTATCTAAACCGGCCCTTAATTTATTTATTTTTAGCTTATTTGTTATTTTTTGTCAATTTTTATTTATTATTTGTTATTTATTCGTCTATATTTTTTTATGGTTTTTTCTCTTAAATTTATTCATGTGGAAAATTAATCAACCATTTTTGTGGCAATATATGATATTTACTTCATTAAATTAGTGGCAATACCCCTTACACCAAGGGGACATGATACTAGCCCCAAATTTTATTTAGTGATTAAAAATATTATAGAAAAAGAAGGAGAAATTTGACCTTATCTCTTGTACACGATTATAAAACTATACAAGTAAATAACAAAAATAAATAAAGGAGTGTTATTCTCCTTACAAATTACCTCTAACCTAGTGTAAAAAATAAATAAGCTAGTACTACTATCCTTACAAATTAATTTAGCTTACTTGGCATCAGGATCTAAACCAGCAGAGCTTCCCCCCGACCAGACGAAGTCATTAAAGTATTCATCTTCTTCACTAGATGTCTCGTATGACTCTTGTATTCTACTCATTGCCTTTAACTAATCATCTACATAAGCCAATGCCTCAACGTTGACAAGTTGACAATCTTGATTGCCGCTAGGATAGGATAAGGCCCACTATGCTAAAAGCTTGTTCAATGGCTATCATTGATGTAGGAGCAGCAAGAACTTAGCTAGTCATTCAAGAGAGGATTAGATACGTCTTCTTATACCTCCTTTACCAATCCAAGATGTTGAAATTTATGATACTACTGTGGCTAAATTCAAAATTTGTGTTGAAGTAATGGTCAAGCTCTATACACTCACTTGACTCAATACGATGTCGCTCCAACCTTTGCACCATCATTCATTGTGTAGGGAGGATAAGCCAAGGGATGGTGAGGGAGTTGTAGGAACTTAATCACCATATGTAGTAAAAAAGTTAAAAAAATAAGTCTTTTGATTGCTCATCGTAATTCTTGCGAGGTGATAATGGCATAAGTGTCTTAAGTCTCAAAAAATGTATCAATAATTTGATAATACAAATTAAGATATTCTAAAATCATGTCTTTCTTACAATTTTGATCTAAAATAGAAGCAATAAAATAAATTGTAGGAATTTGTCTATAATAAAGTAATCACTTTACAACAATTTCGTTAACAGCTACTTGAAGAAATGAGTCACCTTAGGGTTCAAGCATATAGTATGTTTACAACATTCATTAGGAAAAAGTAAACACTAGCATGGTACACTTGAGAAAATAGTCATAGTATACTTATGAAAAACTCTTATAACATTCAGCATTCTGTTGCATATATTCCAATTGTTGGAGTACAGTGGAATGTTTGAGAAATTCTTCTTAACAAAAGTACATAAAGCATCTTTATAGGGAACCGTATTTTCTAAAAGTCGATATGTAAAATTCCTCCTAAGTTTAATGTTTTTTCTAAATTTTTTAAGTCACATTCGTTATCAATACAAAATTTCTACCATGTCTTATTTATAGATAAATAGTCAATTAGTTGTCTTATTGGGGACATCTTAAAATCTTACACTCCATACCATCCTTAACGCAAATATTTAAAATATGGCAAACATATCGTTTGCAGAAAAAAGTCCCATCTTGCATAGGTTGACATAATGCTTAAAGTTCATCAATGGATGTCATGTTAGTGGACATATTATCAAAACCGATTAAAAAATATTTTTTGTTAAAGAGTATTCATTTAAAAGAATATTTATTATACGAAAAATATTTTGCATCATATGGCATTCATTAACAATCCTAAGCACTATTAATCTCTTTTATACTTGTCATCATTGTCTATCTAATGACATGTAATTCCTATGTATAAATCTTCCTACCATGAATTAGTCTATATATCTGTGCAAATAGAAACATGTGTGTTAAGAGAATTAAAAAGAGCAGCTAATTCACACTTATCATTGTGATACAACTTCATGGTGATTCGTTGTATCATTTTCGGGTTGTAACTATGTGAGCTTGGATTCAAAACTTCTCACTCATACTCTAACTAGTGCATAAAAGATGCGTGACTCCATAATAAGTTAAATTTGACTAAGGATTCTACTAGGGCAACTTTTTGCCTCTTAGCAGAATATCGAAATAGGTTTGCTCATTACAATCCACTCAATTGGAAAATTTGTTACTACGACTTATCTATGCTGAACTCCATGGGGTGCTTCGATCACATGTGCCTGTTTAAAGTCCCATAGACCTCCCCCTTCTTCCACGTGTAACTTGATTAATAATAGTTGTAATACACACGAGTGCTTCCATCTTCTCTTGCAATTTTATGAAAATATTTAGTAAAAATGTCAAATTTAGGTGATTCATATGGCTTATCCGTAAAGCGAATGAGCCACATATGTGGCCTGGTACTTCTTCCTCCGGCACTTCCTACACATAGTCTTCCTTTTCTTCTTCCGCCTCCTCTTCGATGCCCTTTCATAGTAGCGGTTGGCTTTGTCCACTACGAGTCATGTGCTCAGAGCTTAGGGGTGGCATCATCAAATCCTCCAGCTGCTCATTGGTGAAGTCATAGATATCGTAATTCTCCACTTCAAAAAATTGCTCAAGTGCAAGTTGCATAAACTTTCCCTTATCACCTTTTATAGAACCTCCCTTCTTATCAAAAAATAAACCACGAAAGAAACTTACCATTTTTCAAATTAATATAAAAAGAAAATACTAATATGGAAAATTGCAATTTGATGATTTGGTAACTGGGAAAAAAAATATATTTGGTGGAAGACACTTAAATATAAGCAACAACAATAATCTATATAACAAAAGTATTTGCAAGCTAAATAAATTGAAGAATTAAGCAAATAAGAGCACATAAAATATTGAATGCACAAGAGATTGAGTGTAAACTTTTTTTTTCATAGAGAATTCCCATGAATGCAAAGGTATGAATTTGTACAATATTCTCATATCATTTAAATTTTTCTACTCCCTTGCAACTTTTAAATTTGAAAATTTGAACGCGTTTTAATAAAGCTTACCTGCAAACCTATTGGGTTGCCTGCAAACTTATTTGTAATTTCAGAAATGAAATTTTAAATTTCTCCAACCACATGCACCTATGCTTGCAATCTTACAACTCTCATTGTGTTTCTTTTTCCTCCACTATTTTATACACTTTGCATCCTGCCTTCTCTCTACATTCATTTTTTCAAACTACCACTACTCTTTTGCAGACATTTGTTTACTGCTTCCACTTGTCTTCTTTATTTTCATCCTCCCACACTTAATGCTCTACATGACTTATCTTGTCATATTTTTTTTTCCTCTACCAACAGCTTGTGTTGTTGGTCTTTTTTCTTTTTCCACATTGCAAAAGGTTTATTATTAATGAGTGGTGAAGGAAAAGTAGAATGAAAAATAAATTTCTCATTAAATATAGCTTCATACTGTTTAGCTAACCAGACAACATGCGTGAGAGAAGTGGACTTAGCTATTTGAACATCTCATCAAATTGTGGCCTTCAAACTCGAAACAAAACAACTAGTCAAGAATGACTCAAGCACACTAACAATACAGTTAGAAAGAGACTCAAATTCGAACTAATATTCAAAGATAGAACTTTTTTTAACCAAATTTGACAATAACCCCTAAACATCTTCATATTTAAATGGTCTAAAATGAATTCATAGTGCTTTAGTAAAGTCTTTCCATGATGAAAGTTGCTAGACATCCATTTATACCACTACAAAGCAGTGCCTTCCAATGCAAATGAAGCAATTATAAGAAGTTGGTTGTTTGAAATTTTATGAAAATTGAAAAATTACTAAGATTGAAAAACCCATCCATGAGGATCATGACCACAAAACTTAGGAATTTCTAATTTGATACCTTTCAACAAATTACCAATGATTGAAGAACCTTGGTCCGCAAAAAAATGATGAATCCAAAGTATTTGTTAGAGTAGATGATAAAGTGGAAGGATTTTGATTTTGATGTTGTGAAAGTTCTATGTTATCTACTCTTGTTGTTAAAGCCTATAACTGAGTAGTAATTTGGCCAAAGTATGTTTCAATCCTTGATTACTTTGTTGCATAATAATGAACATGCTCTTTATTGCATCCATATTATTGTTGTGAGAGGATGGATGTAATTATAGTTCCATGATGAAGATAAGAGCACCAACTTGATAGGGCCCAATGTATGAATTAAGCCCATCCCACCATATTATATGCGATAATACTCTTCTAACCTAATTTGTCCTTTCCATTTTCTCTTCTTGTCAAGTTGATAACTCTCTACCATTCTCTCTTATTTTTATTATATATTTTCTAAGGTTTCTGCTATTGAGGGTTTCTGATTGCTTTGTTGATTTTATTGCAAGGTAAAAGGAAATAGACTGCTTTGAGTAAGTCTACAACTCATAAAGGCAACAAATTTGGAGAAACAATAAGGATGTCTCCTTTTCTAGTTATTTCCCATTTTATACGTTGTTATATGCATATAGCTGTGATCTAACCATTTCTATTACATTCAAATCTATTTTTCCCGCTTGTATCACTAGATCTACATATGCTATTACAACATTATGTTGTTGTAATCTATGAATTTACAAGGTTGCCACATCAACTAGTAATATAATCTTTATGCCACTATGTACTCTTATCTATCGTCTAGTTTGTGTTAGAACATGGCTAGTTTGTTCAGCCTCTACCTTTGTTTGGCACATTGTATTATATAAATATAATGTTTTGTTCTTATCAAGAGGGGAAAAAAATCCTTAAGGCTTAAAGATGTCAAAAAGCACACAAGCCAAATCTTTTAATATCATAATCATCACAATAAGAAATAAAATATCCATAATTAATCTTTCAAGCAAAAAATAAAAAGAACTTCGATCTTACTTGCAAGCTTGATTTCAAGACATCATCCAACTATCTTTTGAATTCAAAGTTTTGGTTGATACTTTTCACTTAATGAATTAGTATACACAAAGGAGAAAAAAAATAAAGATAAGACAAAAAAAAAAGATGCTTTTTTTTTTCTTTATTTGAGAAATAAGATTGATAATATGTTATTCGTGATATTAAAGAAATTCTTTAAGCTAGTCTCATTTATTCTTGCTATGTAAAGTCTAAAGTTTAAACACTCATAATATATAAAAGGAGGGACTGTTATTAAAATTTCCCTACATTTAAAAAAAAATTATGAATGAAAACTATAACAATGACAATAAGCAAGTTGTTAAAAGTAAAGGTAAATTACTCTAAGTACTCTTGAAAACTTTAGAAATTATATGAAACATCAGCTTTTTCATAAGTCAACTTGTATCTTCCAGAAATAAGCATAAACCTTATTTCTTTTGTTAACTAAACTCCAAATATTATAGGAAATTTTTTATTGGTCCTTTTCTCAATCTTGTGCTATTTTGAAATCTTGTATTTATTAAAATAAAATATAAATACAAAATTGATACCTAATATATTCTTATAAAGGTAGTTTATCGATCATTTATATTTTATTCAATTATTTCTTCAAAAAACGCAATGTAAGATTTTTTTTTTTAATGACTAAACTCTTTTTCCAAAAGCATTTTAATTTTAAAAAACACTTAAACTTTCACTTTCAACTCCCCTTTTTCATCACTATCCTCTTCAAAATTGTAATAAGATAGAAAAAAGACTTTTTTTTTTTTCAAGCTCTAGACTTAAACCAAAACATATCAATATAAATTATATAATTTTTCATATTATATTTTAAATATACACAAATCAAACAAAACCAATAGATATGAGATTTAATCCGAAGAAGGCCAATAATCCCATTTGGTTAAAGAAACAATGAAAATAAAATGAAAGTATTAAAGCGAACCAAATCCCACCCTTGTCATAGCTGTAGGTCTGGTTGGATCGACTGTAACGCAAATTAAATAATTGAAAAAAATTAATGTTGACTTTTTTCTTTTCTTTTGTTCTTTTCTGCCATAAATATTATAAAGTTGAAACATTTGGAGGGTTGTTGAATTCAGTTATCATAATCATTTATTAATTGGCAGAGAGCCTCTTATTGAGTTGGTGGTGGAATGTCGCCAGATTGGAATTTTCCTAAGTAGAGGAAACATGGATATGGGACCCACAATACCCTGAATTTGCAATTTCCACATGATCCCAACTCAGACATGCCCTCCTTCCCGCAAAATCAGCGATCTGGTGGAGCCCTCAACAGGTCCCCACTTTTCTGGTCTTCCAATTCTAAAAGACTAACTAGGCAAGGACGCACCATGCCAAATAAATGAAAGATCACGTTCATAAAATAGAAAGGAAAAAATTTGTAGAAAGTAATTTAAGAATAATAATAATAATGGATAGTTATAGATAGTTATCACAGTATAATAGGGATAATTTGATAGATTAATGTACTACCTCAACAGAGAGGTGTTATGCCTTTATTAGTATAGCTTATTATTAAAAAATGTGTTTAATCAAAAGAAAATTTTCCAAGAGACTCATGATTAACGTGATAGAGTTTCTAGTGAGTAAAATGTGATGCACTATCTTTTTACAAAGATTATTAAATAAAAAATCATAATATATACTATAACATTTTAAAATTATCTTTAAATTTGTACCATATGAAACCCATGATTTTTAGGGTTTTTTTTTTTTAATTTGTGGCCTTTTTTCTTTCTTTCTTTTTTTATGATATGGCAATTTTACTATATAAATGATTTTTCCATTTGAAATATATGCTGAAACGTTACATGTGGTTTATGATGAAAATTAATGGCCTTGATAGTAACATCCCTTAAAAAAAAAAAAAAAAAAAAACCTCAAAGGATGTTGTCATTTTCGGGTTATATTATTAGATTGTATAAACGAGTGAGTTTCAAAAGTGAGCACACTTATTTTTGACATGGACTAGATGGTTTAATACGGGTCGGATTATTGATTGTCTTGAAGCAATCAACATATTGAAAGACTTGCAAGTTGATGAATGTCCTCTTTATGATGCCGTTATTTTGTGTAGGGACAAGTTGCACATGTTTGAAGCTGTTGAATTATGCTATACCTACAAAAAGAATAATCATATTGTCGATGTCCTTGCTAAAGCATGTACAGGAAGGTCATCTACTTGTGTTTTTACTAATAATCCTCCATTGGGCTTACTAGATGAGGAATTATTAAGGTGTTGTAGGGAATTAGCCACCCCAGACAATGGTCAAGTTGTCCTTGGTGTATGTGATTTTTTGCTTCACATATTAATAAAACTGGAATTTACCGAAATAAATTGTATTTATTAAGAATATTTTATAGATTACACATATTACTTTGGAACTTGAATCATATTATATAAAGTACAAGTTTTGAGTGATTTCCATAATAAGAGGTCATAACATCAATCATCAATCTTGCTCTATGAGAGCAGATTTCAAAAATTTTAAATCAAAACCCTATATATAATGTTTGATATCCATCTTAAAGACTATTCGACCATATAGGAGCCTACAAATTCTAAGGCTTAGTAGGTTCTAATGAATACATTGTGAGATCAAGCCATAAAACATGTATTAATTTTATTACATTTATTAAAATTTTCAACAGTGTGGATAGAAGATACTTATTATATATCTAGTAAAATATAAGATATACTATAGAATATATAGTATAGGTTTTAGAGTAGGTCTAAAATAGACATGCTATTCTATCATACACCATATTCTATTATATCGTGTAAATTCTAAAAATTTAAAACTAAAATATAAATCTTTGACCTCAAATGCATATCCTGAAATTTGTCAAACCATGTAGGTTTTAAGGTTTTGCAAATTTTGGTGAACCCATGACCCACATATTGAAGCAAGTTCAAGTTTTCCTTTTTCAACCCTATTTCAACTTTCTTGCATTGTTGGATAAGCTCTCGAGCATGTTGCGTGAGTTTAGGAGCTAGGGTTGTTGAACGTACCACCTTTTTGTAGAGTTAAATTTGGGTTCGATTTAGTCCATTCCTTTCTCTATTTAATCTTCACTACAATTTATTATTGTTTGTTTGTTCTTGTTTGTTAAATAAACTTAATCCATCAAGTATTTCAAGACCCACCGTGACTACTAGCAAACTAGACTCATCACCTCCATAGTGATACGAATAATAATGTTATAAACATGTTAATTAACATTATGATTATATATATATATAGATATATATAATATAACATAACATAATATAATATATTATAAATAAATGGCAATGATGTAATAGACAAAAAAAATATGATGTTATAATTAACACAACACACACACACACACATATATATATATATATATTTATTTATTTTATTGATAATATAAATAATAACATTATTATATTATTTTATGAGATGATAAATATAAATAATACTTAAGAAATATTTATAATTTTATGATATTTTTTTCATATCTATTTACAATGTAATAAATACAATAAAATATTATAATATATTATTTTATATATAAATATATAATAAATATAAGAAAAAAGTATACTTTTAGTCCTCAAAATTTATCTACTTTTCTATTTGAGTTCTTAACCTTTTTTTTTTTTTGAGTTATCAAAAAATCTTACAAAAATAGAATTTTCATTAAATCCATTAAAGTTTCCACCCATTCATAATATGTGTTAGCTTCAAATTAGTTCAAAAATAGTTAATTTAATAAAATGATAATAGTAAATTTATTTAATTGCATAATATAATAAAATATAATAATAAATATATTTAATTATATAATATTAAAAAATTAATAAAAAATAAAAAAATAAAAGTAAGAAAAAAAAAAGGGTTGAAAAAATTTGTGTAAACCTTAACCACTAGACCAATTACCCCAAAGCTAACAAGAAGTTAACACATACTTAAGATAAGTGGAAAATTTAATAGACTTAATAGAGATCTTATTTTTATAAGTTTTAAAAAAACATTAAAGACTCAAATAGAAATGAGGAAAAAAAAAAGGTTATTGACTTATAATGTATATAAGTAACATAAAATATAATATCATAATAAGTAAATCATATAATATCTAGCAATATGTAATGTATAATATATACTACTTAAGGTAAATTACGTGGATCACCCTTGAAAACGTTCAAAATTGTATCAACCCCAAGTTTTTTCAAAAGTCGATACTTAGTACCTCTAAAATAAGCATAGGCTTCATTTTCTTTATTAACTAGATTGCCATGTATAAAGTGAGCTGAAGTTGATGATTATTAGGTGACTTATTCATATATTTAATCAATTAAATTAACTCAAAATTAAAAATAACTAAAAAAGCAGGAAAATATAGTAGAAAATAAAAAAAGGGAAAAGTTTTTTAAGACCATTGCCTACCACCCATTTATTATTTTTTTTATTTTTGTCCTTTTTCTTTTCTATTTTTTTTCTTTTTTAGTTATTTATTTTTAATTTTAGTTAATTTAATTAATTAAATACATGAATAAATTGTCTAGTAATCATCCATGTTAGCTCACTTTATATGTAATAATCTAGTCAGCAAAGAAAATAGGCCCATGCTTATTTTAGGGGTGCTAAGTGCCGACTTTTGAAAAAATAGGAGCTTTATGCGATTTTAAAAGTTTTCAAGAGTGGTTTGTATAATTTATCCTAATATTAATATAAACATCAATAACTATTATGCTTTTAAATAATAATTATTCTATACAATTGCTATTTCTGTCTATTGGGGGATTGTAAATCCTTCATAATTACCCCAATAATGGTTATTTCTTATATATTCCACACTCTACCCATGAACTACAGCTAATCTCAAACCAGTCCTCTAGTAAAGCCATGACCTACCTACTACATGGATTGTACAAACCATTGAGTGTACCATCTCACTTACATAACCAACTTGAGCTATGACAATTAAATAACTGTTATAATTAGACAATTGAACCCATTGAACTCGAGTGAGCCTATACTTGTAAGACCACTAGCCACCAAAGCTACATAAAGTTGAGATTTATATGACCACTATATTGTAAATCTAGCATATGCCTTAACTCATGTGACTACCAAACCCACATGAGCTTGAACCCCTAATAGGGAGGTTCTTAGTTAGGTAGTTCAAACATAAGTGAGGGGGTTTACAATTTTGAGTGTTCAAGCCTAAGCCTAGTGAGTTCTAGCCCAGGTTGGTGGTCTAATTGAGTAAAAGACACATTGATAGTAGTTGGGGCTAGGGTTCAATTGAGATTGTATTTTAGTGTTTCATAAGAGCAATGATATTTTAGTCCTTTTAGATCCATCCTTAGCCTATTACTTGTATATTTTTATGGAAAAATTACATAAAAATAAATCAACATTTGAGTTCAAGTTTAAATAGAAGATTAAAGTTTCAAGTGGTTAAAATAAATTATCAGCATTATAATAAATGGTTCAAATAGAGGATTAAATTTTTAAATTGTTAAGTTAAAAAATAAATGTTATGATAAGTGGTTGAAATTGAATTTTAAAATCTTTACAATTCCTCTAGTTTTAATCCTCTATTTGAACCATTTATCATAATGTTAATATATTATTTTAATCACTTAAATATTTGATTCTCTATTTAAATTTGACTTCATAAATTGGTCCTTTTGTATGTTGATTTCATTCTTTTTTATCCTAATTGAACAAAGTAATACCCATTACTTATCTATTATTATTTAGGAATTACAATTTTATTCCTACTTTATTCCATTTCACTAATCATGTGTGCTAGTGTGCCCAAAGACAAATATTGAACCATGCATGCAAATAATACCAAAGAAAAAACTTTAGTAAATCTCAATAATACTCAAAAAGCAATTAAAGTCCGTAAAAGTTCGGATAATAATGAAAATACAACTGGTAAATCCTTTAAATAACCTTAGTTGTTAATCTTAACTAATGCTAGAAAGGGAAAAATAATAATTAAAACGTAATTAAGCTTTGCACAACAAGCAAACATTCACATGTTGAAAGATGTTGTTTGGATGTCAGGGAGCTCATTCAAAGTTGCATCCTGTCATTTGAATGAATCTTTAGCCAATGCTTCAACATCCGCTAAGAGATTTCATACAAACATAACGAAGGATGTTCGAATCAATTGACTCTGCTAAGTACATATGTGAACAAAGTTATTTAGATTGGCCTTTGATTAGCTTCTGCTACTTCTATTAGCAAAAATGGCTTAACCCGTCTCAGTTCATCTTCGACCCAATGTCTCCGACTTAGTAATCTGTCCTACTCTCATGAATTGAGATAGAAATTTCAATAGGAGTCTTCCATGTATGCATATTTCATGATTGCTTTTTTTTTTTTTTTTTTTAACCCAAAATTTGATAATTGATTTTGATTATTGTTTTTTTTTTCTCGTTCTTAATTCTCTCTCTCAAATAATTACACATGCTATAATTTTTGCAAACTTTGTCTTTTAAGTAATATCATGTCATATAAAAGAAATGTATAAGAAAATTCCCTTCTTTTAATTTATTAAGAAAAAAATCACAACATTTCCCGAAAGAATCAAATAAAATATGTCAAAATATGATTTGAAAAGATACTGTTTGGGTTGTATCAATGGTTTGTCATAAGCAATATCTTTTTAAAACATTATAAATGCAAACTTATTTATTTTTAACATAGTAACAATTACTATATTTTTATTAATTGAATTTTTTAATAATGAGTTACTATTATAATTAAGAATTTTTAAATTTAAAAAATTAAATGTTGTTATATTCCTATTTTTAAAATTGATTATACATATATGTTTAATAGAAAAAATACATATATAAAATAAAAAAAAACATTTTAACTCAATATAAATATAAATATAAATATTCTGGCAAGTAAATATAAAATGCAAAACGTGCTTTCCTTTTCTTTTGTTTCTCATGCCTACTGTTCTCTGTCTCTCTCTCTCTCCCTCTCTGTGACGACCTAATTTCAAGTGTTAAAACAAAAAAAGCTCCAAAATAACGAAAGTTCACCTTCACTTACCAAATTCAAGTCACAATGAACGATCTTCTCGCGGTAATCTCTATATCCCCTTCCTTTTGTTTCACGGTTTCTTGATTTCTGTTACGCGTTTTCGATGTTGCTGTATAATCTTCTTCTTCTCCTTTATTTTCTTATTTATTTATTTTTTTTTTGATGCGTTAATGTAACCGAACGATTCGTTTTATGCTTGATTTAGTTAACCTAATTCTGTAGTTTGGAGTTTTCTGTTTGGCTCCTGGGAAAATTACTAGGCAGAGTGAGAATCAGATCGTGAATCGTTTTTGTATTCCTTAATTCCATGTCGATTCTCTGTAACTGGATTAACTAGTTTAACTGAATTTGAGATTTTTTTATACTGGATTCGTGGACTGTTGACTTTAGTTTCGATGCAAAGAGAATATACTTTGATTTGTCTGTTTCGCTTGTGTTTGAAGTTGCCATCTTTATGTAGCCAGTCCAATTACGGCTAAAAAGGGGAGTAAAAAGTTATCGTCTTTTGAATCGATAGGTGTTGGATGTAGAAATATGCATCGACGACTAATCGTGTATTGATGTTTGGAGCTTTGACTATACATATTAAGTTGATTGAATTGGTGAAGATTGCTAGAATCATTTGTTGCCTCAAGTTTATGCAGTGGCTGGAATATTTTGTTGGAAAGCGTAATTTGCATATTTTGAAATGCCAATAAGGTTTTGTTTGGATCGTTTCATAGAACTGGATTACATGGAATTTGAATTACTACCCTGCTAATTAAGAGTTCAGAAAATGTAGATTCAATAATACGAGCTCATTGGTATGGATCCCTTGGAATTTGATTTCTCTCTTACATTAGTTATTAGGATTCTAAGGACTAAGGGAGTCATACATTTTTATTTTTTAGTCTTTACTCTTAGGTTTTCATTAAGTTAACACTAAAAACAACAAGAATCGAATTATTTATCAAAAAAAAAACAAGAAATTGAATTCCTTTGATTAACTACTGTGAGCACTATGTTGATACTTGATGAAGTGTTTGTCGAGGCATTTTTCCAGAAATATAGAATAAACTGATATTTCTGTCAACTGCAAATATGGAAGAAGCACATTTTTTTTTTTCAATATAAATTCTTCGATGAGATGTTCTTTTAGTTTAATGCTAAACCTCTATGGGGAAAATTTGTGGTGTTTTCAAAGTTGTGGATTGGGATGACGGTAAGGATTTTGATTTTTTTGAAAATCAAAATGCCAGCATGGAGAGGAGCGCAGAATCTTATCTGCTATTGGATTACACAAGATGAAGCAATATGCTGAGATTCCAAAATCCCCATATTTTTTCAATTTGTTCATTCAAGCAATTATACTTCATAATTATGGCTGAAATCAATAGACAATCTGTGCAACTATGATTAGAAAAGGAAGTTCAATTTGGACTGAATGTTGTGACCATGGTTATTAGGATTTAATTAGAGACTAATTGGAATCTTGCTTATCAAACTATCATTGGCTTGCAAGGAAACGATCTTCAGGAAAGTCAGTTACAATCGGGAAAAGTATGATGGAGATTTTTGTCTTAAATCCATAATAGTCCAGCCATAATGACTATTTTTTTTTTAGTCCATCAGGAAAAGAAAAAAGAGGATTTGTGATTTTGAGCAGTGTTCACATGACCTTTCATGTGTATCAATTTACCAACACCTGAAAACTTAAAGGTTCTAAAGTTACATTGACAGTTATTAACTTGTTGAACTTAGTTCTTCTGAGGGGTATATAATTTTGCACTTTTAATGTCTATTTCTTCTATACTGACCTTCCTTTTAGAGTTGATGCCCTATATATAGTGAGTGCCAACAATATCAGATATGTTTTACTTGAATTACTCTTAACTGCATCTTCTCCCAATAGCTGGTATAATTGTCATAAACTTTTATTGTTTGCATACTTCTAGGTTTATGTTACCCCAGGTTCCATCTAAAGTGCTTGAATTTCTATAGCTCTTCTGCTGCCTCAAGCTGGACATAAAAGACCTTTCAAAACAAAGTTTAATGAATTATATTTATACAGTTATATCCAATGAATCCTAGCTATTAAGCCTTGACGTAATGACTTTTGCAGGATTCTTTTGAGATCCCTCATGGTGGGCCTTCTAGAGATGGAGATATTGAGATGGGAGCACAAGCTGCAACAAATTCAGAGGAAAATGGATTGGAAAATTTCTTTAAGAAGGTGAGTCTCTTTTTTGTGTTATTTTTCTCTTCCATATTCCATTTGATAACAATCAGTCATGTAAGCCTTTGCTAGCTATATACGAATCTAATTGGTTGGATGAGGAAAACCTCTGCAGTTTATTTGCTTCATGTCTCATTTTCAGTTTCTATTTTAAAATCAGGTTCAAGAAATCGAGAAACAAATTGAGAAGGTGAATAATCTACTCAGGAAGCTTCAGGTAAGGTTCTCTTTTGCTCTATAGATCTTGTACTACACTCTTCTTGTATATTCATCTGCATGTGCTATGGCCTCATGGGTAACATTGAAATATCTTTTCTGTTTATTAATCGTTGATCAATGTAGTACATAATCTGGTGCCACCATTGGAGATGATTATTTAAACTTACTAAAAAAGTAACTACCTTCATTGTGTAAAGATCTACCGGTTTCAATATGTATTTCTTCTTCCAATTGCTTCAAACCTGTAGAAGCTTTGGGATTATATTTCCACTGGGACACAGAGGAGATGAGGAGCAAGGGATTTTTGTGCCAGTGGTCTGGGGAAATACATAAACCATTCACTATTTTGAGTTGAAAGGGGAAAATAAAGATAAATAGTTAAGTATACAGGCAAACCAATCTACTTTTGTGCCAGTGGTCTGAGAAAATTACATAAACTTTTCACTATTTTGAGTTGAAAGGGGAAAATAAAGATAAATAGTTCAGCATATATACAAACCAATCTACTTGATTCCATGTAATGTTGTCACTGTCTTAAATGATACCTTTCATTTTCCCATTAAAATATCCATTTAGCTAGATTTTACCTTAGTAGAAGTTTTGGGTCCAATTTTTGTTGCTATCACTGTAATCGTTTGTAATCCTTCCTTAAAACAAGAACCTATGCAACAACTTTCATTTCTTCTACATACATTTCCCCCTTGAGTGACTATGGCTGAGCCCTACTTTACCCTCTTTGCTTTACTTAGTAAAGCGTGATAATCAACCCCCTTGTAGTAACCATGGTTATTCATAGAAGCTATGGTGGTTGTTATTGTTCTTATTATTCTTAAACTTGTTATATGACTTTTTTTACTTTTCTGTTAGCTGTCTGTTGATAAATTATCTAGTTGCTGAACTTGGAAGTCCTTTTAAGTTAAATAATTGTGCTTCTGACAATAAACATTTCAACATAAAGATTCTTGTATACTTTGCATGATTCCAGGATGCACATGAGGAGTCAAAAGCTGTAACTAAAGCTGCTTCCATGAAAGGTAATGTGCTGTTCTTGCATTTTGTCTCTTGACTACAATGTTTTTTGGGCAAGCAGTTGGCTTTAGGTTTATGATTATGGTGGTCAAAACCGGTTAAGGCACATACTACACAATTTACTTTTTGGACTTGTAAATATATCCAGTTGAAGTGTCCTTTAGTAGTACTATCAAGAGATAAAACTGAAGGAAGCAGAAATTCCATGCTATTCTATTTCCATCCAATAACTTACTCGTTTTCCCAACTTGTCTATTTTGCTGTCATCTGTAGAAGCTAAGAGATAGGGTATCTGATACAGATTACAACATTATTACAATGCTTCTATAACAGTTGAGTCTGATTTGGAAAAATTGTGCAGCAAGACCACAACGACAACCTCATAATCATTGATTTCGTATATAAAATAACATGATATGCGTTCACTGATTTGATGCATGCCATGCAAAAGGTTAAAACTGCATTTTTGGGAATTGGCTAGGGCCGGCAATTTAGGACACGTCCTGCAAACCCAGACATGACAGGACATGACACGATTATAAACGGGTTTATGCACTAAAAAAATCGATACAAGACATAAGCTAGTCAGACCCATTTGAATGCGATAAAATTTGTGTTTGGGTTCAAGTTTAACCTATAAACCTGTTTATAAAATAGATTTTGTAAACAAGTTAAAGTTCAACTTACAAACCCGTTTAACAACAAAATAACTAATAATATGTATAGTATATATATAATTATATATAATATATATAACATACATATAGATATACATAAATTACATGATGTATTTATATATGTGTACAGGTTATACTTAAATATATATATATATAAATAATATATAATTTAAATACATATGTTATATTTTTCAGCCCATATATTATAATAACATATGTATACTTTACTTAAATATAGGTTATAAAATTATACAACATATGAATAAAGAGAACATATATAACAAATATATAACTTATATTTATGGATATAATATATGTATATAGATTATATAACTATAAGACATATATATATATACGTGTGTCTATATATAACATTGTACATATAGGACAATGTTACAATTGCTACTTGAACTTTGACAAAAGATCAATTTACTATTTGAAATTTAAATTTTCTAATTTTAGTACCCAATTTGAAGTTTTCTCGTTATTGCTACTACTTACATTAAATTTTGTGATAGAATTGCATATTTAGTCATATGCTTCAGCCATCATCATTTTGCACATCTTGAACTCAGTAATTAAAAAAAAAAAAGATATAAAAACATGTCGAACTATATGAAACAAAAAATAATGCCCTTTAATTAACCATAAAAAATTAATAAATAATGCCCTTCCATTGTGTTCAATAGTTGGAGTCAACAATGTCAATGTGACATTCTTTAAACTAATGAGATACATGTCATGCTAATAATGGGTGAAAAATATGATTGGAAAAATGAATTATCACAAGATTTAATGTGGGTAGTATCAGTAATATGAAAACTTTGAATTGGATACTAAATTTAGCAAATTCAAACTTTAGGTAATAAATTGAATTTTTGTTTAAAGTTTAGGTAACGATGTCAATACTGCTCCTATAATATATATACTATATTATAGAACTATATTACTTTATTTTATTAAATTTTTGTTATATTGTAATTTTATATTTAAGTGCTAAGATTATATCATTTTTATTTATAAATGTTAATTTTATAATTGCTCATTTTCTTATATATTTATAACTATTTTATAAATTATATTATAACTTTTTAATTAGCAAACGGGTCAAATTTGGATACAAAATACAATTATTAAATGGGTCGGGTTATGGGTTTAGGTTTTTATACACGATTAATAAACGAGTTGGGTTACAAGTTGAGATTTTCAAGACATGAGCCTGTTTAGGCATGAACGTGAAATACGATGGGTTGACACGAAGTGCTATCCTTAGAATTAGGTGGCATCAGAACTCAGAACTTATGCATCAGCATTGGTATTCTCAGCTAGTTTAATTTACTTGCAATTTTGTTTGATATTGGGGCAACCCCAAAAGAGAGTTTTTTTTTTTTTTTTGCACGTCATATTCCAGATTTGTTTATAATAGTACACGTGTTTAGAATGTTGATTTAGCTTTGGAATCATGGAAAAGCTTCATGTTGTTGTAAAAGCCATGTATCTTACTAGTCACAATACTGTGACTACAGCTATTAAGAAGCGAATGGAGAAAGATGTAGATGAAGTTGGAAAGATTGCTCGGTTTGCAAAATCTAAAATTGAAGAACTTGACAGAGAAGTAAAATCACTTCATTTATGCCCTCCTATGATATTTCATGTCTTCGAACTACCGAATATTCTGTTATTTGTTACAGAATTTGTCAAACAGGCAAAAGCCTAATTGTGGAAAAGGCTCCGCTGTAGATCGATCGAGAACAGCTACAACTATGTAAGTCTCTGTGGATCATTGGCACACATGTAGAAGGAGAATAACTATATTAAAGAAAGGCATTTCTGCATTGGTTTTGACAACAATATTGACTATAGATTGCATCAATTGACATCCTCTCTATGTTTTATTGATATATGCTATAATGTGGTTTTAGCTATTGAGCTCAAGCAGCATTTTTTGTTGAAATTATTTTGCAGTGCCTTGAAGAAGAAATTCAAAGACAAGATGGGTGAATTTCAGGTTGATTTACTATTTATATATTCATATATGCTTCATTTCCATCAATTTGCTCTAAGATTAACACCCATACAATCATTGCAGATCCTTCGGGAGAATATTCACCAAGAAAACAGGGATGTTGTGGAAAGACGTGTTTTTACAGGTGACAACTTTATGACCATATACATGAGTTTTCCCTGTATTTAAAGAAACATTTTTCCTAGCTCTGTGAGCCTAATATACTATCTTTTGGTTTTTGCCCTGTCAGTCACGGGAACTAAGCCTGATGAGAGGTAAATCTTTGTGAAATTTTTTTTTCCAATTTAGGCTATGTCCTAATTCGTTTCCTTCTTCAGAGACTATTGATAGGATGATTGAAACTGGCGACAGTGAACAAATTTTCCAAAAGGCAATTCAGGAACAAGGACGAGGCCAGGTCCCTTTCTCCTTATCTAGTTATGAGAAAATGTTATGGCTCTTTATTTTTTTTAAAAAGTAAATATTATGGTTCTTGTTTTCCTAAAAGTATCGACCATAATTTTGTAATGTTGGAACCAAAAAACGACAGAATTATCAAATAGCTCATTGTTTATTTGGAAAGTTCCATAAGCTTCAGGAAACAGTAAGCATTTGACAGTAGTCCAACTTATACATATGTAACACTAGTTTGTTTAAAGAAATGATTTTTGCTTTAGAAAATATGTGCTGGGCTTAAGAAGATTCTGTGGTCCTCCGATTATATTATCATCTAGTAATATACTAATATCCATTCTATTTTACAAGGTTTGGAGTATGGTTATTATTGTCTTTGTTAATTCATGGTTAGTGTTTTTTGAAATTTCTTTGTGTTGTCAATGTCCATGCAACATGGACTCATGTTTATGTTTTTTCATGAGGTCACACTGTTTCCCCCTTTAAAATCATCTAGGGATATGTTTGTCTGTAGTGCTGTAAATTCACATGTTCTCGTATAGTGCTAGAAAATGGAATATTGGAGGTTGTGTGATTAATTCAAGAGGGACTATAATGAATTTGTTTTCCCAGATTATGGACACAGTGGCAGAAATTCAAGAGCGCCATGATGCTGTCAAAGAGCTAGAGAAGAAGCTTCTCGATTTGCAGCAGGTATACACAATTCACCTTTTCGAAGATGATCTTAAAAAACTATGACATGTTACAGATGGAAATCAATGGAAGTTGCTGATACTTCTCCAAGATTCAAAACCAGTCAATTACTTCAGTTTTGTACTTTATATTTCATATTTATAGCTTAGTTGTAGCCTTATTGCAAGAGTCTTAGGATAAGCCCACAGATGTTGTGTCAATCTTGCTATTGGGATGGTAGTTCCAACCTGTGTTGACCAGCTTTTGCAATTCCAGGAAAAGACTACTAGCTATCAAAGCAGACTCTAGCATGGATTCTATGAAATTGTCTAGGTTTTAGACACAAGTCATAAGGAGCAATAAAGAATCCTCTTGGTTTCTTTATCAGGAGATTACAGTCGGTAAAGCTTGAAAAATGAACTTAATGATGCAAGGGAAAATTTTTTATTGTTATCATCTTGCCCCGGTGTTAGCTAGCCCCCAGAATATGCACCACTCTTTTTGGGCTGCTTTTATTGTATGGTATGTTAATCAAATTGGTGGACAGTCTACCCCTGCTGTAATATAAGGAACAACTACAACCTCATTTTCTACTGCTAGGTGGGTAATTGTCTCATTATTAGAATGGAGGACAGGTCATCATTCCAGGTCCTTAATTTCCCTGCTGAACTCAAGGGTTTGAGCTATCAAGGAGCACATGCATCATGGGTTGTCTCATTTGCTGGTTCCTTAAAATACGTCCATTTGTAGATCTATTAGTTTCTGGATGCATGAAAACTGCTAGTAATGGCATATAGTGGAATAGAGTTTCAGTCTCATCACGCTTTGTGCAAGACAGAGGCATACCTCTCACACTATATACTTCTAGTAGTTAGGAATTGTAAACATATCAGTAGTTTCTTCACACTTTTGTGATCCTTTATGTAACAGTTATTGTCTGTACGGAGTTTAAAACAGATAACATAGCTCTTTATCATTATTATTAGTTTTTTATTAAGGTCTCGGGAAAGTCTAAATAACAATCCGCAAACTATTAACTTGAGAAAACATCGTCCACAATCAACGTAGGCAGGGGTTTTTCCCTTATAGAAGTCCTGAGTCTGGATTTATCTTTATGTTGCAGATTTTTCTTGATATGGCTGTGTTGGTTGAGGCTCAAGGAGAGATGCTTGATAATATAGAGACACAGGTATCATAATTCTAACACTGAACTGATCCTGAAAGCATGAAATGTTATTAACAGCAAGCAAATTTTATAATTGTAGTCTCTCAATTCTGCTTTGACTGCATTGTGTTTACAAAGATATGGATCGTGATGTATAAACGTTGCTTCTCCCGTTTAGGTCTCTAGCGCTGTCGATCATGTTCAGAGTGGTAACACAGCACTTCAAAAGGCAAAGAGCCTCCAGAAAAGCTCAAGGAAATGGATGTGCATAGCTATCATCATCCTTCTTATCATAGTTGCTATCATCGTTGTGGCGGTGATCAAGCCATGGAGTAAGAATGGTGCATAACCAGTTCTATTTTTCTAAATGTATAATAGATGAGTTATATGAGTGACGAGTGATATATATATATATATATTATTACATTTGTAGCAGCTACTGTCGATAATTTTTTATTCTTTGCCTCGACCGGATTTTTTCCCAATAGAGTAGTTTGAGTCTGCTTGTGTTTATTACAAAATGTATTTTTATTTCTGGCACATAACGAGTATCTCGTTTTTTTCTTATAAACTTGGGTTGTTCCAGAACATGATCGCATTGTTATATTGATCATATGTCATAGTCCAGTTCTCTCTCGCTCCCTCTCTTCTTCTTTATTCTTAGTTAACGGTTGTAAGCAGTTTACAACCTTTGTTGGGCATTTGATTGAGTCAAAGTGGGACAGTTTTGAGCTCAATCAAAAAGCTCAAGTTCTCTAGTTTGGTTAGAATTGACTTATAATGAGGCTGACTTTGAGCTCGATTAGATTATAAATTTTAACACGACAGCTTCCTATATATAACTGTCGAAAGACAAGCTTAAGGGACTGGCAGAGATGCATGGAAGTAAAATGAAGAAACAAAGAATTTGAGCACGAAGGCTATCAAATTACTGTCGAGCTTAAGTAATTTAATCACATTCGCAGTACATGACAACAATCTTGGACAAGTGGATTCATGTAAACCATTTCCCTTGTAATTATCGAAATACATGCTTAAGAGATAATTTAGGCACAAAAGCAATCAAACTCTAGTCAATCGTAAGTAGAAGAAGTTAGGGTTTCTCTAGGGCTGGCAACTTCGATGCGACGTAATAACATGAATTTGAAACGATAAGGTTTGCGACTATAGGAAAAAAAAAGAAAAAAAAAGGCACGATTGAAATTTTAACAGATTTATTTAGTTGATAGGTAATTTTATTATTTCGGCTCATCAGTTTCTTTTGTAGTTTCAGCTGCTTCATAATTGAATAATAATAGTTTTATCATGGTATGATAATATTGGTCAAAGGTTACATATCACACAAGATATGGGAGATGAGATATTGGGCCGGTTCTGAATCGGCCCAAAACTACTTGGTCAAGGGTTTCAGGGAGGGGGAATTGGAACTGGCTCAAATAGGGGAAGGGTCGGGCTGGTTCCCTTAACCTAACGGTTCAAGGGTCAATTAGGCCTATGAACTAGCCCTTCAAGTTTTTTTTTTTTTTGAATATTTTTTAATTATATTGATTATCCGTATTTATTTTTTTAGTTTTTTGGTTTTTTTCCTTAAATTTATAAATATAAAATTTAATCTACAATTTCTTGAGACAATATATAATTTTTTGGAATTAATTAATGACAATACCTCGTATCCCGTTGGGGGGGGGGGGGTGTTGTTGCCAGCCCACCGTGCTAAATGCTTGTTCAACAGCTACCGTTGATGCGAGAGCGGCCAAAACTTAGTGAACCATGCAAGAGAGTATGGGATACATCTTCCTATGCCTCCTCCACTAGTTGAGGATGTTGAAATCCATGATATTGCTATCATCAAATTCGAAGTGTGTATTGAAGTAATCGTCGAGTTCAGTGTACTCGGTTGACTCAAAACGATGCCGCTTCAACTTTTGAAACATCATTCGTTGTGCAATGAGAGTGGGATCATGGGTGGTGCCATGTGAGCCAGGGACGGTGAGGAAGTCCAGGACACTTAACCACCAAATGCAGTGTAAAAGTTAGAATATAATTCTTCCGTTATCTGAACTACTCTGTGTAGTTTTTGTGTTGTGATAACGACATAAGTGTCTTTCGCGTTAAAGAATGCGTCAACAATGGAATAATACAAATTAAATATTCTAATAACATTTTTTTTTACACCATGGATTTAAAATAAAAGCAACTAGATAAATTGCTGGAATTGGTCAATAATACTACAACCATTTTGCAGCTATATCATTTATAACCACTTGTAGAAAAGTGTCATATCGGGAATCGAGCGGCACCGACAATAGACTCACCGCATTCATAAGGAAAAGATGAACATTAGCCCGGTACACTTGCGAAAATATTATAGTACAGTCATGAAAAACTTTTAAAACATTCAACATTCTACTACATACATCCTAATCGCTAGGGTACAGTGGAATGTTTAGGACATTCATGGTAGCAAAAAAACATAATGCATCTTTATAAGCAAGTATACTTTGTAAAAGTTGATAGGTGGAATTCTACCTATGCTTAACATCATTTTTAAATTTTTTAGGTTGCATTCCATTTTTAATACAAAATCTCTGCAATGCCTTATTTACGAAAGGATGGTCAATTAAAAAACATACTAGTTGTTTTATTGAGGACATTTTAAAATCTAAACAATTCATACCATCCTTAACATAAAGATTTAAAATGTGGTAGCTATATTGAATGTGGAAGAATGTCCCACCTAGTGTGGGTTGACATAAAGATTGAAGTTCATCAATGGATGTTGAGTTAGCAGTTGCATTGTCAAAACCTTGAGAAAATATTTTTCGTCAAACTATATTCACGTAAAATAATACTTATAATGCGAAAAATGTTTTAGGTCGTATGGCGATCATTGAAAAACCTTAAAGCTATTAGTTTTTTTTGTACCTGCCACACATCGTTTACTTAGTGGCATGTAACTCTCATGTATGAATCTTCTTGCAATGGATCGGTTCATATATTTGCGCAAATGGAAACATACACCTCAAGAGAATTGAAAAGAGCGACTAATTCACGCCTACCATTATGATATAGTTTAACGGTGGTTTTTTGGGTCATAAGTCCGTGAGCTTGGATTCACGCTTCTTGCTCATACTCTAATTGGTGTAGGGAAGCTATGTATGTTCATGACAGGTTACACTTTGCTAAATATTCTACAAGTAAAACTTGTTATCTATCAGCAGAATAACAAAATAAGCCTCCTCCTTAGGATCCTAATGATTACGAAATTTGTTATTGCGATTTATCTATGCTAAACTATGTGGAGTGTTTCGCTCGCATGTGCCTATTAAGGGTGCCATACCCCACTTCTTTTTTCCACACATAACTTGATTGGCAGTAGTTGCAATAAGTATGGCTGCTACCATTTTCCTCTATAATTTTACAAAAATGTTTAGTAAAAATTTCTGATTTAAGTGGTGCTTGTGGGTTACTTGTAGAATCGGATGAGCCACGTAAGTGCCCTGGAATTTCTTCCTCCAATACTTTTTGCACATCGTCTTGCCCTTCTCCTTTCGCCTCCTCCTCCCTGCCTTATCGTGGCAGTGGTTCACTTTGTCTACCAAAAGGCCTTTCATAAAAGCTTAGGGTGGCGTCATTAAGTCCTTTAGGCGTTTATTGGTAAAATCGTGAATATCATAATCATCCACTTCAAAATATTGTTGGGGTGGCTCTTGCACAAAATTTCCTTTATCACCTCTATCAAAACGATTCCTCTTAGAAGAACTTGAACCACCAAAATGACTTTCCATTTTTTAATATTATGATAATTATGAAATATTGATATAGGCAGATAAGAAGACTGAATTTATTTAACAATTGGCAACAAATACAACAGAAATTATCTAACAGTGTAGAAGATGCGGCATAATAAATAAAAGAGAAGAGCACACAGAATAGAATATAAGAATACAGAAATTTTAAGATGAGACCAGAAGACAAGAGTGGGTGCAATTTTTGTGCGTAGGTAATTTTGCTATTCACATTGCACTATCAATTTATATAACATCCTTCATTCAACAACACACTTAATTTCTTCTACTCCATTCAAACATTCAAATTTGAAATTTTGAACACCTGCACGTTGTACCTATAACTTATTCCTTATTGCCTACAATCCTATCAACCTACACAAATTTTTTCTTCAAAATGCACTCCATGCTTTCAAATTCTTTGAGCAAAAATTTGACTATTTTCAACCTATACCCTCCTTCCACATTTCTCTCCTGCTGTCTTCTCTTTTTCTTTATTTTTCTTTCCAAACGTTGTAGAGTTACAGTCTTTAAGCTCAATATTTTTTTCACTCTGTTCCCACTTCCTTTGACAATTTTTTTTCCTTCTTTTTCAAAATGTGTTAGGGTACTGTTTTTCAATGTTTGCCTTCTTCTATTGTTCCTCAATGTTGTGCAAACTTTCAACTTGTGTCAGGAAAATTTTCAATGTTTTTTAGTGTTTTTCAATTCAAACTTTGAATGTTTTTCAACCTGTGCAAACTTTCAACCTTGTTCATCTTGAAGATTTGAAATTTTTTTCTTTTGTCTTATACGATGGGTTGGACCCGCTGGTTCAACTTCACTGTGAATTGGCGGGTCAACGGTTGGTTCAAGGCCCGCCGATTCGCCGGGTTGCATAATGTAACCCGGACATTGAATTGCTGGCCCAACAGTTCTTACCCACCGAGCTAATTGCTCAAACGGGCCGGTTCAAGGGCCTGAATTGGCCCTCTCCAATGTCTAAGGGGGACAAATAGTGATAACTTCTTCTTCTTCTTCTTCTTCTTTTTAATGAGTTGTTGCACTATGATTGGTCCAAAATTCCATATAGGACAATGAAAATGTGAAAAGATAATAGTGGTAACAACACTAATATGCAAAGTTTCAACTAGGTGGTAGGTGCAAAATAGAAAAAAAAAAAAAAACAAGTAAAGTTTAAACGGCCCACGTGACATTATCCCTCAAGATGTTGGTGGAAATAGATGCGTTAAATACCATGGAAAGAGAAGTTGGTTATTGATGAGAAAATTGACCACTTTTAGCATAAACATATTCCCAATCATTGTTCTTTTGTTTTAAACTACAACAAGAAGTTAAGGTTCATTTTATGAAATATCTATCATTAAAGTCCTAAAGACTTGTAGTGCTATTTCAAGACTGCTATTAATTGATCTTACAACTTGAAAGGGAAAAGATAAGTAGATGACCTAATGTTAACAAAGTACTAACTTCAATACTAGAAGGACTTGAAAATTTTGACTTTAGATCTAAAAGGATATTGGGTTAAATGTAGAGTAGACAAGAGTGGTTTCAAATTCTCAACATATGGGCATTGAATATGATCTAGTCTTTTATGATGATACACTTGCTATTGTGGTAGGATGTCTTTAGAAGAAGAAAATATTTAGCAAGAATATTTTGAAGCCCTTTTCATGCCCATAACCTTGAGTGCAACAATCCTACCATATGCTAATATTGCAATATAAGTATTCAAAGCTTTGAGCACAATTGTTAACCACAAATATAAAATAACATAACTTTAATAACTCTCAAATAAAGGTATTATCACATGGTTCAATTGAAAAAATGAGGTAAACTTAAGTTATTCATAATAAATCCTTTACTAAAACTAACTAAATCCTTAAAATAAATCAACAAAGGTCTCTTGAATCAAGTAAATATAAAATTAGTCTTTAGAATATTAAACATCATAACATATATCTTCCATTTTTAGTCAGTTAAAAACTTAAGTTCACTCTTTGCTTGCTCACTCTATTCTTGATCATCACCTAAGTTTTGATCATCCAAAGTATTGGTGCTTGAAATAATAAGGTCCTAATTAGGTAGCAACAAAGCTAGTACAATGGCTACTACAAATACATATATGTACACCATGCCAAGAATTAGATGCATATTTAATATTAAGCAGTTAACAATTAAACGTCTTATTTAGGTATGAAAAGCAATATAATCTTGTGTTCTAAAACTTGAAGTAGCTTAGACTTCCTAGCATTCATATAATATATACATATACAACAAAAGCCTCATAGTCATCTTATCATGAAACATCATTGGTATCAACCATTAGTGCAATCCATCAAAAACAATCATTTACAATGGCATCCAATGCGTCCACTAGAACCTAATTATTGCTTCCTTCTAAAGGATTAGCTTGTATCACAATGATTAACTAGTCTAAAACCCATTGATTAACACACAATAGTTCAATGCCTAATCTACACATTACACCACATTGGATCACTACTTGTGTGACGCTATAGCCACCAACTTGTGACCTCTACTTCTAGTACCTTAGTACTCTTAACATAGTTGCAAGCACAAATTTAATGTAAGTCTCTCCATACAAGTAATGTCTTCACAACTTTAATGCAAGTATCATCACCACCAATTTTAAATCATAGGTTAGATAATTCTTCTTATAGGGTTTCAACTACTTAAAGGCATACGCAATGACCCTCATATTCTACATCAACATGTAGCCTAAATCATTAATAAAAGAATAATATAAGTGGTGAACTCCTCACTACTGTTTGGTAATGCTAAAACAAGAATAGTAACCAACCTCTACCTTAACTGTTGAAAGCTTTTCTCACAAGATTCAATCTAATCATACTTCAACCCTTTCTAAGTTAATTTGCTTGAAGGGGTTGTAATTTTAGAAAAGCCTTTTATACACCTTCTATAGTAACTTGCTAGTCTTGGAAAAATATAATTTTTATTACCGTCTTTAGTTTGGGCTAGTTAATTACCATTCAAACTTTCTCTAGATAACCATTAATCCTTTTTTAATACTTATGTGCCCTAAAATGCCACTTAAACTATTCAAAACTAAAGTTCCTTGAGCTTAGCATAAAGGCATTCATCTTTGAGTCGCTACAGAACTCCCCTCAACTGCTCCTCATGCTCTTATTTATATTTAAAATATACTAGAACATCATCAATGGAAGCAACCATATATCTACTTATAATCCTTGAATACTCTATTCATCTTACACTTTAATAAATCCAAAAGGAATTATTAGGAACTCATAATGCCCATGGTGTGAATAGAAAATTGATTCAAGAGCATCTTCTAGCTAGATCTTGAGCTGGTGATACCTTAATCTAAATTTTTTTAAGCTCCTCTCAATTGGGCAAACAAGTCATCAATTTCCAAAAGAGGGGTTTTTTTTTTTCTTGATAGTCATCTTTAAAAGCTTGCAATAGAGCTAGTGATACCTTAATCTAAATTTTTTTAAGCTCCTCTCAATTGGGCAAACAAGTCACCAATTTTCAAAAGAGGTTTTTTTTTTTTTTTTTTGATAGTCGTCTTTTGTAGCTTGCAATAGTTAATACATAACCTCGTATCACTATATTTCTTCTTTACAAACAATAGTAGAGCTCCCTATGGTGATACACTAGATCTAATATAACCTTTATCTATCATCTTTTTGCAACTAATTCTTTAATGTTATAAACTCTATGGCCACCACTCTATGAGGGTACTTTTGATATAAAAGTAGCTCTTAGAACAAGTTATATATACCTTTAGAAAAATCTTTTAAAAAGACTTTTGGATGCTCGCATGTCACAAGCACCCCCTTCAAACTGGTTACTTATAGGCTACTTCCAATGTCATGTAAGCTACTATTGCTCTTAGTTGTTTGCCTTGCAATTCATAGGATAATAGGTTAACTATCCTTTAAACTTCTTCATTGTAGCTAAAGGGATCTTCATCTAGTATGTTGAAACATTCCACTTGATTATAACAATCAATAGTGGCAAGATACTTAGAAAGCCAATGAACTCTAAAGATAACATTAAACTCTACCATAGCCAGCACTAGCAAATCAACTGGCATTTGTCTTCTTGATACCTCAATATTAAAAGTTCTTAAAAACTTAATTTAATGGCCCATTACCCAACAAAGTACTTACCACCAAGCTCTACTATAAGTAGATGCAAAAGACTTAGACATGCATGGATATGATGCACTAGTGTCAAATAGAACATAAGCATCATGTGATAGGACAAGGAGTGTAGCTATTGTAGTGTTTACATCAACTTTGTTCAGTTGGTGCAACTTAAGGACTTAGGTTCTAGCCTTTTATTTTCGACCTCCAACATAGGGTCTCATAGCAAGGCTTGCGAGTGCTTTTTGGATACCGGCCTCGTACACTCAAACATGTCATGTCATCTTTACTTATAATAATAGTAGAAAGTTAGAGGTGAAGTAGGAATGTTGCAATCTTTATTGTTGTTCCCAACCATTCCTTAAGAAAAATAAACTCCTAGTACCTATTTACAAGCCTTTGCCTCATGAGGCCTATAACACCTATTGAACCTCTATCACTACCAAGTATAGCCTCTCTATTATACAGTAGGTAGGTTATCTAGCCATCTACCCTCATACATACAAAAGTTGGCTTCCTCATGTTCTCTTGGACTATAACACCCATAGTTAGCCTCTTTCTCAAAATTAGCTAAAACCTATGGCTATCATGCTCCTTGATTTATGTACTTCCTTACTTTAATAACGTACCCTTTTTAACCATAATTGAATAAATGGCCAATTCAAATAACTTCATCTTGTGTTAAAGTTGAAGTTCTAAACGATTCAAAAGTTTTTGGATCTTAGCTTCCTTAGTTGCTTGGAAAGTCTCCCATGCAAACCTCATCACTTGGTTTAGTTATTTTTATACTCATCAACATGCTTACTTCCCTATCTTATATTGAAAAACTCAACCACCATTTCCTTCCTTAAACTGTTTAGGAAACACCTCTTGAAGAAGACCTTCCTCAACACAATCCAAGTGATATGCTTAGTAAGTGTTATTCATGGCAATTTTGGTACTATTTAATGTATGGGTTGATATAGGCATGGATTTTGTGCTGGATTTACCTATGACACAAAGAGGTAAAGACTCAATCATAGTTGTCGAGTCTAATTTTTTATTTCCCATTCCTAATCCGATTTATACTAGACCCTATGCTCATCTAATGTAGATCCTCGACTTGAGTTAGGAACTTCATTTTATTTTGGAGTCACCATCCAACTGTTGTTGGGAAAGATTGAATTAAGACTAATGGAGCGGATTAGTCCTAATTTGGACTACTAGTCGTCGTGATTTCCTCTTCTCGTTTTTGTGAAAAGAGGAAAAGGGAAAACCAGAGTTTCTAAGTTCGAAAGCTAACCTATTAAAACCCTAAGGTTACCACATAATCTCCTAAAATTTACTCTATCTCAAAATGTCTTTTATTTTATTTTGTTGTCTTTTATTGTGTTTTTGAGTGAATTATGCTAGGAAAATGATTTTTATTCCTTTTTTAGGGTTGCCCCAAAAGGGTGCTTACGTATCTGCTATTCAGGATCAAACAAGCCGTAGTTCGCTTTTCTTGAAAAAAAAACTTTAGTGTGTTTGTGAATTTTAATTATGAATTTTTTTTTATTTATGTTTTTACCATTTTAGGATTTTTCTAAAAAAATCTAAGCCCTAGCTTGATAATTTGATTTTTGAAAATAATATTTTAAGGAAAAAACCAATTTTGGATTTATTTAAGAAAATGATTTTTCTAAGTGATAAAAATTCCATTTTTCTAGTTTTTCAACTCACTTCTACTATTATAAATTTTTTATTAATTTTTTTATAATTTTTATTAACTTTTCATAATTTTTATTGAAAAATTTTCTCTTAGATTTTTTTATCTATCCTATTTTAAAATCTAAATTTTTATTATTATTATTTTTAATATTTTTATTATTTTCTTTATAAATTTTCACATTATTATTATTTATTATTATAATTATTATTCTTATTTTTATTATTCATACTAAATCAAATCCTAAAAAAATAATCTAATTTCTAACATTTTTCTATTTTTTTGAATTATAAATAACAAATAAGTAAATAAATAAATTCGAAATAAAATAAATAAATAAATAAATACAAAAAATCAGAAAATCCAACTTACCTAGATCTGGGTCGGTGCGCGGGTCGAGTCGGGTCGATCGGACGCGGCGGTTGGGGACGCTCGTTGATGGCGTTCCAGTGGCCTTTCGAAGCGATTGAGGTGTCGATTCCTAGGTTTTCGGGGGTGAGGAACTAAACTGTGGCGGTGGTTTACTTCAGAAACGCCTCTTGGTGGCTGCTCGATGCATGCTCAGTGGTTGCGGTTTGAAGAACTCCAGCGAGGCTTCTGTTCTCTCTTTTTCTCACTTTTAATCTGTCATCCTGCCTCTCCACTTCATCCTCTATTTATAGGCGTTCAAAATCAAGCTGGATAAGCTCGGATTTCCACCGATCGAAGCAAATCGGATTTGCGGTTAAAAAAACAACTTCGATTTGTGTAAATCCATCGATTTGTTGCGATTTGATTCCAATTGGATGATGTTTATCTTATTTCATGTTGAAAATCCATTGGATTTGTGCAAAAAATCGAATCAAAACTGTCGAAATTCGATTTTTCTCCTCAATGGCGATCTCGGATAGAGGTTGAAGACGATCACGCGTCCAGCGCGTGCGTCCACTCCAGCCAATCGGATGCTGACATGTGTCCCAAGCAGAGTAAAATTTCGCAAAACGCGGATTCTGCTTCCCCCGCATTTCAAACCCCTGACCTCGTACCCCCCGCGCGCACCTGACCCTGGTTTGGACCAGTTGAGCTAGCCCACTTTCACGATTTTCTTTATTTCGCAAATTGCATATATGCAATGCAATTTTTTTATTTTTTTATATTTTTTGAAATTTCAAAAAATTGGTAAAAATTATTTAGTCCTTATTATTGCCATTTCTGAATTATTTTCCAAAATTGATGTATTTTCCTATTTATTTTTATTTTTTGAATATTTTTCCTATTTTTTCCAAATTAGAGAAAATATGAAAAAAATTGGAAATTAATTGTGGTTGATTATTATTGATCCTTAGGGCAAAAATGGGGTGTCTACAACTGCTCCTCTTTATAGTAAAGTTTGAAAAACTTAACTATAAAGACAAAAAAGACGCCATTTTTGGCCTCCTGATTAAATGGATAACGCCTTGGTTTGGCTGGTTATCTGGCTGGTTTCTGGTAGGAAAATACTCCATGAGATAATAATCCCACGAGTATTTTATGATGGTTGGTATTGCTTAGGAAATGGTCCTAACAATCTAGAGTAATGTATCCTCCCAAAAAGTGCTCTATGGGCTGACTAATTAGTGATATGAACAATTTCAAGAATTGTTTAGGGGTGTGTTATTGTAAGTGGAATAGCTGATGATAGGAAGCATCTTATTGGACTAGCAACCTTGAAGAGAAGATTGTCTTAGGAAGTGCTCTTATGAGCTGGCCACCTATCAATAGAATCGTCTAACTAGACTAGCGACTGTTTGGAAAAATACCTTCGAAGAGTGCTCTTATGAGCTGACTAATCGGTTATCGACAATTTGAAAAAGTGCTCCTACGAGCTGACTAATTGATAGATTTCGAAAAGTGCTCCTTTTAGCTAACTAATCGATAGATTCGAAAAGTGCTCCTCTGAGCTAACTGATCGATAGATTCGAAAAGTGCTCCTCTGAGCTAACTAATCGATAGATTCGAAAAGTGCTCCTCTGAGCTAACTGATCGATTCGAGAAGTGCTCCTCTGAGCTAACTAATCGATGGATTTGAAAGTTCTCTGGTGAGCTAACTTTAGGAAAAGGTGTCTAGGAAAGTGCCCCTTCGCAGGCTAGCTGACCTAAAGAGAGAGGGCATGCCTCAAAAGGTGCCCCTGTAGGCTGACATTTAGAAGGTGTGTTTGGGAAAGTGCCCTATTACGGGCTGACTAACCCTAGCGGGAAGTGTCTTCTTAGACTCACGACCCTGGGGAAGAAATGTCTCGAAAGGTGCCCCTACAGGCTGACCTTGAGACAAGATATTTAGGAGAGTGCCCCATTGTGGGCTGACTAACCTATAGCATAGAGAAATGTCTCGAAAAGGTGCCTTTGTAGGCTGACCCTAAGAGAGGATATCTAGGAATGTGCCCCTCTATGGGCTGACTAATCTATGGTAGGAATACATGTTCCAGAAGGTGCCCCAATGTGCTGACCCCACGAGATATTTAGGAAAGTGCCCCATTGTGAGCTGACTAACCCATGGCATAGAGAAACGTCTTAAAAAGGTGCCCTTATGGGTTAACCCTAAGAGAGAATGTGCAGGGAAGTGCCCCAATGTGGGCTAACTAACCTTTGACAAAACGACTCGAAAGGGTACCCCTATGGACTAACCCTGAAAGATGAAGTTTAGGAAAGTGCCCCTCTGTGGGCTGACTAACCTATGACAGGAAAAAATGTCTTGAAAGGTGCCCTTACAAGCTGACCTTAGGAAGGGATATCCAGGAAAGTGCCCCATTACGAGCTGACTAACCTTTTCAAGGGGATGTTTAGACCAGTGCCCTATCGTGGGTTAACTAATCTTATGCTTTTGAAAATGCTTCTACTGATTGGGTTAAATGATTTGATGTTTTCATGATATGTGGATGATAGTTATTTATTTTAATATGCTTGCCAATTTATCGTGAATAGCAACCAAACAATCGATCCTTCATACTGGTTTGTTCCTACTTCGCTTCTTCTTATCTCAACACGGGGTTGAGAATCTTGATGTGCTTCCTTTCTTGTGCGCATGGCTATTTTGACGGTAGTGTTATCCTACTAATGCACTAGTTTTAATGCTCAAGAGTAGATAGAATTATATTACAAAATTTATTGAGATTCAGTATCATTTTAGTGTTTATCCTTCATTGGTGAAATGATGGGTAATGTGTTTAGGAATGTTTGTTGTAATTGGTAATTGGTTGGAATTATCGACCATTCAGAGACATTAACTTTGCTTGTAAAAAATGAAAATTAGACTCAACAAAACTTGTATTAAATATTGGCTTTCATAAACACTGGCAAAATTTCAATTCCCTTGCCTAAGGATAGTACATCTTAACAGCATTTGCATTAATGGGGTCTCTCAATTTTGGATCATCCATTTGAGTTAATATGAGAGCTCCTCCTGACAACACCTTCTTTACCACATATAGACCCTCATAATTTGGGGTAAATTTTCCTCTGGAGTCTTGGGCATTCGGGAGAACCTTCCTTAGCACCATATCCCCTTCTTTGAAGTATCGAGGCCTCATTTTCTTGTTAAATGCTCGGGCCATCCTTTGTTGGTAACATTGGCCGTGACATAGTGCAGTGAGTCTTTTTTCATCAATCAGATTCAGCTGATCAAGCCTCTTCTTTACTCAGTCTAATTCAGTTAATTGAGTTTCTGATAGAATTCTGAATGACAATATTTCGACCTCGACTAGTAGCACTGCCTCAGTACCATATACCAATGAATATAGGGTAGCTCCAGTAGATATTATTATTGAAGTCCTATAAGCCATGAGAGCAAATGGTAACATTTCGTGCCAATCTTTGTAAGTAGTTGTCATTTTTTCGATAATCTTTTTGATATTCTTGTTGGCTGCTTCTACTGCCCCATTCATTTGAGGTCGGTAGGGAGTTGAATTTCTATGGTTTATGTGGAATTATTGACATAAACCTTTCATCGATTTGTTATTAAGATTGGTACCATTGTCGGTGATGATAGACTCAGGAACTCTATATCGAGCTATTATGTCCCTTTTTAAGAAACGGACTATCACCCCTTTGGTGATATTGGCATATGACGAAGCTTTTACCCATTTGGTGAAGTAATCAATTGCCACCAATATGAACCTGTGGCCATTAGATGCTGTCAGAGTGATTGGGCCAATTATGTCGATTCCCCACATGGAGAAAGGCCATGGTGCTGACAACAAGTGTAGCTTGTTGGGCAGAGCATTTATTCGGTTTGCGTACACTTAACACAAATGACAGTGCTTGACATATTTTATGCAATTTGGTTCCATGGTTAACCAATAGTAACCTAACCTCATGATTTTTCAGGCCAACATGTAGCCGTTCATATGAGGTCCACATACTCCTTTATGTACCTCTTTCATCAGTTCACTGGCTTCATTTTTATCCACACATCTTAACAAGGTGGTATCAGACGATCTTTTGTAAAGTATAGACCCACTTAATAAGAAATGGCTTGCTAACCTTTTAAGTATTCTTTGGTCATTCTTGCTAGCCATTTCAAGGTATTTGCATTCTTGGAGAAAGGTTTTGATGTCGTGATACCAGGGCTTGTCATCTTGTGCTTTTTCAATTGTTAAACAGTAGGCGGGCCGATTTTCGATGTCTATTTTCATCGGTTGGACTTCGGCTCCCCCTGTTATCTGGATCATAGATGCTAGTGTGGCGAGTGCATCTGCAAACTGATTTTGAGTTCTCGGGACGTATGTGAAAGTGATTGCCTTGAATTCTTCGATTAGCTCTGTCAAATGTTGATGGTATGGTACCAGTTTGGCGTCTTTAGTCTTGTATTCCCCTCTTGTCTGTAGTATGATGAACGATGAATCCCCGTATACTTCTAATTCGCGGATTTCCATTTGGCAAGCCATTTTGAGGCCGAGAATGCAAGCCTCTTATTCCGCGATATTATTGGTATATGGAAATGTGAGTCTTGTCGCTATGGGGAATTGTGTACCGTCTGGGGATATCAACACTGCCTCGATCCCGCAACCTAATACGTTGGCGGCTCTATCGAAGAACATTTTCCACTTAGGGTTCTGCTCTATCCCACGGTCTTCTACTGGTATACCTTCCACTGTTAATATATTTTCGTCCGGGAATTAGGCTTGCAGCTCTTGGGAATCTGTCTCAACAGGGTGTTCTGCTAATTGGTCGGCTAAGGCTTACCCTTTCATCGAGTTTTGATTTATGTATGTGATGTCAAATTCTGATAAGAGCATTTGCCATTTAGAGATTCTCCCTATCAAAACGGGTTTCTCCGCCAAGTATTTCAAGGGATCATGTCTTGTCAGCAGCTCAATATGATAGTAAAGAATGTATTGCCTTAACCGGTACATGACCCAAATCAGAGCACAGCAAGTCCTCTCTACCTCTGAATACCTCTGTTCCCCGTCTATGAATTTCTTGCTCAAATAATATATGGAACGCTCTCTTCCCTCTTCATCTTTTTTCCCTAACACGCATCCCATGGATTCAGGGAGTATCGTGAGGTATAAGAATAAGGGCTTCCCTTGCTTCGGGACTATCAAGACTAGAGGTTTTATGAGATAGTCTTTGATCGTCCTGAATGCTTCTTCGCATTCGTCGTCCCATTCTACTGCGGCATTTTTTTTCAACAGATGGAATAGCGGCCGGCACTTATCTGTGAGCTGTGAGATGAAACGGGCTATGTAATTTAATCTTCCCAACAAGCTTCTTAACTCTTTAACAGTGCGTGGGGAAGGTAGCTCTAATATAGACTTTACTTTATCAAGGTCAATTTTAATGCCTTCTCGGCTTATGACAAACCCTAACAATTTGTCCATTGTGACCTCGAAAGTGCATTTCTCTGGGTTTAACTTGAGCTGGAATTTTCTCAATCGTTTAAACAATTTCCTCAGGATATCTATATGGCTTTCTTCTTCTTTAGATTTGGCTATCATGTCGTCGACGTATACTTCGACTTCTCGATGCATCATGTCATGAAGTATCGCGACCATGGCTCTCTGATATATTGCCCCAGCATTTTCCAAACCGAAGGGCATGACTTTGTAACAGAAAGTTCCCCATGTTGTGATGAAAGTCGTTTTGGTTTTATCTTCTTCAGCCATTTTTATTTGATTATATCCTGAGAAACTGTCCATAAATGAGAAAAGATGGTTTCCTGCAGTGTTGTTCACTAAAACATCAATGTGAGGTAGGGGGAAGTTATCCTTTAGCGTAGCTTGGTTTAAGTCCCGGAAGTCTACGCATACGCGTACTTTTCCATTCTTTTTCATAACAGGGACTATATTCGCTACCCATTCTGGGTAATCGGACACTTCGATGAACCCTACTTCTAGCAGTTTCTTGACTTCTTCCTTAATCTTTAGTAAGATGACAGGCCTAAATCTTCTCAATTTCTGTTTTTTAGGTTTGACATCTTCCCTTGTGGGAAGCCTATGAACCACTATTGATTGGTCCAGTCCTGGCATGTTACCATACGACCAGGCAAACACATCTGCATATTCAGTTAACAGCTCGATTATCTCACACTTTTGCTCGGCATTTAAACTGGTCCCGATTTTGAGGTTTTTAGGTTTTTCCATGCTTCCTTGATTTACTGTCTCCACCGGCTCATCAATTGAAATTCCGCTTTGTTCATGTTTTTGCCAATTTTCTTGTATTATTTCATGATCAAGGATATCGCCTTCAACAACTGACCCAACAGCATTGGAAACGATATTAGCGTTTTTATTTTCTACCTGCACGAAATATCCCTAATGTTCGATGGTGGGAGATCTGGGTAAAGTAAAATGAAAGCATATATATAAGCAAGACAAACTGTAATTGAATTATAAAGAAGTCTCAATAAAAATTTGTTTAACAATCGTTCTCTATCCTTGAGCTAACCTAGAGCTATCGATAGGATAACAGAACCAATTATTGAGAGCTAGATGCTGATTGGACGTGCGAGGGGTTGGGCTCCCATTGCTGACGTCATCTTTGCTTATCTGTGGCTCTTGAATGACAGTTTCTTTTCTGAAAGATTGCTAGAGGGGTGGAATACACATTGGGGTGTTGCTTGGCTTCTCTTTCATCCTGCCTTTGACACCTCTGGATTGTGCTTCTTCCCGAGCTGTAGGAACGTACCCTAGTCCAAACGTCCCTTGCTGCCCCTCCTTAAACTGATGGCCCTCCTTACTAGTCACCACGTTCACCTCATTAAATATTTGGAGACCAAGGTCTTCTAAACCCTCCTCCCCAATGTATGGTATGGCAATTTCTTTGTATATGGCATAATCCTACTCGCCCAGTACGGTGACTATCTGCCCATTCGCAATAAATTTGACCCTTTAATGGAGACTGGAGGGTATGGCTCTAGCAGCATGTATCCAAGGCCTTCCTAGGAGTAGGTTGAAAGATCTTGAGATGTCAAGGACTTGGAAAAATATGTGAAACACTTGTGGGCCAATCTCCACCGGTAGGTTTATCTCCCCTACTATGTCTCTTTTTGACCCTTCAAAAGCCCTAACCACCGTTGAGCTAGGTTTTATATTGCTTGGATCGACCCCCAATAAGTCGAGGGTAGCCAATGGGCAAACGTTGAGGGACGATCCGTTGTCGATGAGTACTCGGGAGACTATCGTGTCGTTGCATCCGACCACTATGAACAGTGGTTTTGTATGTTGGTCTCCATCATCTCCTAGCTCTTCCGAGGAGAAAGATATCTGGTCCATGGTGAAAATAGAATCCGCCACATGGCTTATTTTGCCTGTAGTGATACCTTCAGGGACTTGAATCTGTTTGAGCACTTTGAAGAGTACTTCCCTATGGGGCTCAGAGGCTGTAAGAAGGCCCATGAGTGATATTTGAGCTGGAACTTTGTTTAGTTGTTCCATGATCTTGTATTCACTCGCTTTGACTATTTTTGTAAATGTAGCGAGCCCCTCTTCCTCTTCCTCTCCTTTCTCCATGTTGGGCTCTTCGGTTGAGACTTTATATTTCAGGTCATATACTCTCCCAGAGCGGGTGATTCCTCCCACCATAGGAGGTCGCTCTTGCTCGAGGGTCTGATAGTCAAAAGGCGCGGCCTTATACCTCTCTACCAGTATTGGGACATTGAATACGGATCTTTTCTTCAGGATCTGTATCTCAGTTGACTGTCCCTCATAGCATTTTATGACCTTTGGCTTTTGATGCGAATTGATCATGTTTATAGATTTCTCCTCTTCCTTTGGCGGGTTGTCCTCTTTCTCAAACTCGGGCCCCCATCCGCTAGGCAGCCCATATACAGTCGGGGTATAAGAGTAGTTCACCAGGTACTCAAATCTCCCATGTGATTCTCCCAAAGTGCCGACTATTGGATCTCCGGCTAACCATCTTCTTTTGATATGTGACTTAGGGGTTTTCTCTAGAGCTTGACAGGACTGCCTTTTCTGTTGGTCCGTCGCCTTTTTCTTAGGGGCTCCTTTAGGAGCTGACTCCTTAGATGTGATCATGTTGATGATGGGTTTATGATTGGGCGGCGGGTTGGTGTTAACATTGGGTGCTGGGGTGTTAACAAAATCCAGCTGTACAATTCCTGCATCGATTAAATCCTGGATTTTGTGTCTGAGCCTCCAGCATCTGTCTATAGAATGCCCCTCTTGACCTATATGATAGTCACATTTGAGGTTTGAGTCGAAGTTTCTGGGCTTGTACCGGTCGTTGGGGATTTCGAAAGTGATCAAGTTGTCTGCCCGTAGCCGAGCAAAGACCTGGCTGAGTGGGATCGGAATTGGAGTGAACTGTCTTGGGACCCTGGTAGTCTGGGTATGACTTGTCGTAGAGTGCTGGGTTGGGGTACTCGTGGTCTGAAATGTCACACGAGTTCCGGCCTTGTCTACCTTACCGGAGTTGACCGTGCTGACGGTAGACTCTTTGGCTCTATTACCTCCTAAAGGCCTTTGTGTTTGTGTGACCTTGGGAAGATCCATTGCTTGGAGTCTGCCTGTGGTGATGGCGCTTTCAATCCGGCACCCTGCAGCTACCACTTCTGCAAAGGTGGATGATGTCTGTCCCACCAGATGTGAGAAGTAGGTCTTGTCTAGAGTATTAACAAATATGGATGTCAACTCTTTCTCAGAAATTGGGGTTGCTACCCTGGCGGCTTGAGCTCTCCAACACTGAGCATACTCCTTAAAAGGCTCAATGTGTCTTTTTCGGAGACTCCCCAGATCAATCACGGAGGTGGGGCGACTTTAATGTTAAACTTGTACTGGTCATAAAACGCCCGAGCTAGCCTTTCCCAGGTGTTGACATGATTGAAGTCCAGGTGGGCGTACCAGACCAATGCAGGGCCCGTGAGGCTGTCTTGGAAAGTTTGGATCATCAGTTGGTCATACTGAGCATACTTGCTCATCTTTCGGGCGTATAGCCTTGTATGCATTTTAGGGCAACCAATCCCGTCATACTTCTCAAATTCCGGGGTCTTGAACTTGTCAGGGTACATCTCTTCCCCGTATGCCGGCAGACTGGTGATTCCGGCTTGCTCGAAACCATTAGGCCCCTCCATTGTCTTCATCTTGTCGTGGAGCTGTTGGAAGAGTCTTTTCTCCATCTCTTTCTGTCTCTCCTTCATCTCTTTCTTCAGGTCATCAGAGGTTGGACCCTGGTTGATCCTCGGCTCATATTCAAAGGCCGGGTTGAGGTGGGAATTGATTTCTTCATATTCTGGAGGCTGCCCCTCCACTGCCTTCCCTTTTCTGGCCCCTGAATGCTCTTCTTGGGTTGGCTGGGTGGTACGAAGGAGGCCGATGCTTTCAGTCAAGAGGTGGACCTGTGCAGCTAACTGTTGGACCGTTTGTTCCAGGGATACGATCCTAGAGTCTGAAGCAGCATTAGCACTTGCATTGTTGCGGTTGTCGCCACTGTTTGCCATCTTTGTTTTTGAACGTGTGCAAATTGGGCTTCTGGGAGGGTTCGGTTGTTTAGGAGCTATGTTGATACCTGGCGCGCATTTTTTCTTTTTTTTAGTATGATGTATGCAAATGTGATGCATGTGTCACACAGATGCTAAAAATAAAAAGGGGTCAACAATTGATTGATGATGTAATATTGAAACTTTATTTTTATTAATATTGGAAACTTTGGAGTTCGAGACTTAAAAAAAAAAAATGAAAGAATACAATGATTATCTATTTTCTAGCTCTCTTGGTCTTCTGTTGTGGAGACTCAGGCTTTCTGTTGATGACGACTTCTAATTCTCTTCGACTCTGGCTTTGGTCTTCTCCAGCTGTGTTTCTAAGGCTTTGTTCCTTTGATCAGATTCCTTGAGTCGTCCTTTCCAGATGTCTTTCTTATAATCTGCAGCTTCAAAATATACCTCCATCCGGGCTTTGACTTGCTCCAGGTATATTTCTAGCTCCGGATTTACCTTGTCCGGCTTCGATTGGGTGACATCTGGGACCCGGTATGCTCTTTCCCCTGTTTGATACAACTGGTGGATCACGAACTCCCTAGTGGCTCGATGCTTTCCCACTTCGCCATCTAGCTCACCGAGGTCTACATTCGGGCTTTCGATTCTGGCTTCCCAAAGTGCTTTGACCTCTGCCAGCTTAGCAAACTTTTCAGCCACTAGTAAGTTCGGATCTTGGTACTCGAATGTGACTGCTTCCAGCGAGGGCCGATAAACTATGTCTTGAATAGTACCAAACTGGCAGACCACTGAGTTGGGGTGATAACTAATACACCCACTGATTCCGATCAGAGGCACAACTTGAAAGTTACTGCAGGTTAAAATAATTTTGTTGCAACAACTCCATCTGGCTATCCACAGAATATCATCGGCACTGAAACTTTTAAGCACTTCTACCCAACTGTGGCTGGTAAGGTCGTCAGGTAGATTTATCTTCTCTATGCATGAGTCCACGAGATCCACTTGCTGAGCCAATGTTTTCCGGACCATGTTTAGCCCGAAACACTTAAGGTGGCTTATAAACCATATTAGTATAAGGTTGATATTTGAGCGGAGGATCCTATGGCCTTTCCTCTTGACAAAGTTTAAGTTCCGGATCTGTTCAGCTAATAGAGCCGGGATGTAAGACCTTCCTTCCAGGAATTGGGTCACTAGTTCTGCAACCCGATAGTGGACATAGAAAGTTCCAGTGGGGAATAGTATGGTGGCGAAAGCTGTCAGGATAAAAGCATTCACCCTTCTTTGTCTATAGGTCTTGGGGTCCCCACACAATATGTCTTTCCTATCCCCACTGTCTTCTCGGGCAATGAACCAGGCTTCCAACTCGTCCATCCATATGCAGTATCCGTTACAGTCTGCTAAGGCCTTGTTGACTGCTGTTTTGCGGATACCTAATAGTCTGCTGAAAATACCGGCTAGCCCGGCCTCAAGATCTGGCACGTAGACTTGATCGGTTAGTGCTGGAGCCTGTAGCAGCTGGGTGTACTCTTCCAGGGTAGGGGTGATCTCATGTGGCTCGATGAAGAAAGTCGTGGGCTCTATTTCCCATAAGTGGAGCATGGCCCGTACTAAAGGTAAGTTCATCTCCATCTTCATCAGTGAGAGGATGGGCCCTATTTTCTGCTGGATGAAGGCCTATTCCTCTGGGTTATATAAGGTGAACCAGTGGTCCAGCACCAATTTCGGATCCAAAGGTTTGTACACTCGGATCTCTTTGCGGAGGAGGCGGTCAACTGCGGTACTAGCCATCTATTACAACAGAAATTTCCTAATTACAACCAGAACTATGATAACATTACAGGGAAATAGATCTGAACTCAAAAAAAAAAACATTACATCATCATCAATTGTCAACCCATGACGTTATGTATGCAAATAGGTAGGTTTTAACTGGTCCCCAAGCTCTATGGCCTCCCGCATTCTCGAAAAAATGGATCTCAGGCCATATCGAAGCATTGGGTGAGGTAGCCTAATCGGTCCCGAACGGTGATTACATCACTTCGCCCGAAACCTACACAATGGCCCCCCGTTTTAGGGTCCTGAGACGGTCCGGGTTCGACCGTATCTATTCACACAAATGTATGCATGCAGACCCAAAAGTAAAAACTGAATCGTAAATTTAGTTAATTCCTGAAAGGTTAGGAACAGAATAATCAAAAGACATTTCTTAAAAAGGAGCAATTTGAGGAGATTCAGGTGGCTAGCCTACTGGAGAAAATGGTCCCCAGCGGAGTCGCCATCCTGTCGAGTCTAATTTTTTATTTCCCATTCCTAATCCGATCTATACTAGACCCTATGCTCATCTAATGTAGATCCTCGACTTGAGTTAGGAACTTTGTTTTATTTTGGAGTCGCCACCCAACTGTTGTTGGGAAAGATTGAATTAAGACTAATGGAGCGGATTAGTCCTAATTTGGACCACTAGTCATTGTGATTTCCTCTTCTCATTTTTGTGAAAAGAGGAAAAGGGAAAACCAAAGTTTTTAAGTTTTAAGGCTAACCTATTAAAACCCTAAGGTTACCACCTAATCTCCTAAAATTTACTCTATCTCGAAATGTTTTTTATTTTATTTTTTTTGTCTTTTATTGTGTTTTTGAGTGAATTATGCTAGGAAAATTATTTTTATTCCTTTTTTAGGGTTGCCCCAAAAGGGTGCCTACATACCTGCTATTCAGGATCAAACAAGCCGTAGTTCGCTTTTCCTGAAAAAAAACTTTAATGTGTTTGTGAATTTTAATTATGAAATTTCTTTTTATTTATGTTTTTACCATTTTAGGATTTTTCTAAAAAAATCTAAGCCCTAGCTTGATAATTTGATTTTTGAAAATAATATTTTAAGGAAAAAACCAATTTTGGATTTATTTAAGAAAATGATTTTTCTAAGTGATAAAAATTCCATTTTTCTATTTTTCAACTCACTTCTACTATTATAAATTTTTATAATTTTTATTGAAAAATTTTCTCCTAGATTTTTTTATCTATCCTATTTTAAAATCTAAATTTTTATTATTTTCTTTATAAATTTTCACATTTTTATTATTTATTATTATAATTATTATTCTTATTTTTATTATTCATACTAAATCAAATTCTTATTTTTATTATTCCGGGTCGATCGGACGCGGCGGCTGGGGACGCTCGTTGACGGCATTCCGGTGGCCTTTCGAAGCGATTGAGGTGTCGATTCCTAGGTTTTCGAGGGTGAGGAACTCAACTGTGGTGGTGGTTTGCTTCAGAAATGCCTCCTGGTGGCTGCTCGATGCTTGCTTGGTGGTTGCGGTTTGAAGAACTCCGGCGAGGCTTCGATTCTCTCTTTTTCTCGCTTTTGATCCATCATCCTACCTCTCAACTTCATCCTCTATTTATAGGCGTTCAAAATCGAGCTAGATAAGCTCGGATTTCCACCGATCGAAGCAAATCGGATTTGCGGTTAAAAAAAACAACTCCAATTTGTGTAAATCCATCGATTTGTTGCGATTTGATTCCAATTGGATGATGTTTATCTTATTTTTGTTGAAAATCCGTTGGATTTGTGCAAAAAAACGATCAAAACGGCCGAAATTCGGATTTTTCTCCTCGCCGGCGATCTCGGACAGAGGTTGAAGACGATCACGCACCCGACGCGTGTGTTCGCTCCAGCCAATCGGATGCTGACACATGTCCCAAGCAGAGTAAAATTTCGCAAAACGCAGATTCTGTTTCCCCCGCGTTTCGAACCCCTGACCTCGCACCCCCCACGCACACCTGACCCTGGTCCGGACCAGCTGAGCTAGCCCACTTTCGTGATTTTCTTTATTTCGCAAATTGCATATATGCAATGTGATTTTTTTTTGTATTTTTTTTTAATTTCAAAAAATTGTTGAAAATTATTTAGTCCTTATTATTTCCATTTCTGAAATTATTTTCCAAAATTGATGTATTTTCCTATTTATTTTTATTTTTTGAATATTTTTCCTATTTTTGCCAAATTAGAGAAAATATGAAAAAAAAAATTGGAAATTAATTGTGATTGATTATTATTGATCCTTAGGGCAAAAATGGGGTGTCTACAATAGTATAGCTAATAGATTTAGCAAAATGCCACACTTTATACCTAGTCATAAGACAAATGATGCTATCTTTATTGCCCACTCCTCTTTTTTTTTTTCTTCTTTTTTTGTAAGAAATTGTAAGATTGTATGTGGTTCCACATAGCATCATGTTTAACCAAGATATTTAATTTTTGAGTTAATTTGGAAAACCTTATGGTGTAGGCTTAAGACTAAGCTTCTATTCAATAGGCATGCCTCCCATAAATAGATGGTCATATAAAGGTAGTTAACAAAATGTTAGGAGCAACACTTCAAGCTACAATTGGTAGAAATTTAGAAGAGTGGGACTTGTGGAGTTTACCTACAATAGGTTAATCCATCATTTAGTGGGTAAGATAACTAGTTGAAGTTGTTTTAGGGTTCAAGAAAACTACACCCATACATATGCTACCTTATCTTAACTCTAATGAAGATAATTATAGTGGAGCATGTTAAACACTCTATAGTATGTTTTGATGATGACAAACATTAGTTCTGTTTACTAATAAATAATTTTGTGTATGCAAAAGACATAGAAGATTATATAGAAGTCAATTTAGAGACATCAAAGGTACATCAATAAACATAGAAGGTGCTTATAAGAAGAAAAGGGCATAATGGTAGACATAAAAAGTTTGATTTGAACTGTAGAAGGTTATAAATGTTTTGTTTAATGAAACAAGAAAGTAGAAGACAATGACTGAAAAGTAGAAGGATGAATGACAAAGTATAAAGACCATGTCAACTTAGAAGATCAATTTGGAAACATAAAAGCTTCATCAAATTTTACAAAAAAAATTCAGAAGTTAGAAGCTTCATTAGTAAACATAGAAGGTCAACCAGGATTATGAGAGTTCTCAACATAGACACTTTGTTGCTTTTTGCAAGTCAAGGTTCAGCTCCACCAGTTGAAAGTATTTGGTTAATACATTTAACTAAGTTTCACTATTTAAGGATTATTAAATTCAAGCAAGATTATACCTTAGATAAAGGTTTAAAATTATTGGAATCAAGTTTGAAGTTTTTAAGTAGGTTCAAATTGCTTTCTTTGAGATTAAAGTTACAAGATTTTCTAGAGATTTATTCAAAGTTTTAGATATAATATTTGTTATCAAGTTTTTCAAGAAAGAAATGTTTTTCAAATTTAAATTTTAGAGGTTCATATTGAGCTTGTTGTGTGATATCATACTAGATTTTCTAAGTTATCTAGATATTTGTCGAGTCTAATTTTTTTTTTTTTCATTTTCATTCCTAATTTGATTTATACTAAACCATATGCTCATCTAATATAAATCCTCGACTTGAACTAGGAATTTCGTCTTATTTTGGAGTCACCACCCAACTAAAGTTGGGAAAGATTATTAAATTAGGACTAATTGAGCAGATTAATCCTAATTTAGAAAACTAGTCAACAAGATTTCCTCGTTTCATTTTTGTGAAAGAGGAGAGGGAAAACCAGAGTTTCTGGACTCGGGGGCTAACCTATTAAAACCTTAAAGTTAACACCTTATTCTTCTAAAATCTAAACCCATGTCCTAATGTCTTTTATTGTTATTTATTTTTTTTTATTTTTTTATTAAAAGAAACTTATTCTAATATGGAAAATGATTTTTTATTCTTTTTAGAGTTGCTTCAAACAGGTGCCTACGTATCTACTATTCAAGATCAAACAAGTCGTAGTTCGCTTTTTATAAAAAGCTTTAGTGAGTTAGCTAATTTTAATTATGAAAATGCCTCAGGTTTACGTTTTTATCATTTTTAGCATTTTTTGAAAAAAAATCCAGGCCTAAGCTTGATTATTATTATTTTTGAAAAAATTAATTTAAGAAAAAAAAATTCTATATTTTTTAAGAAAAGAATTTTTTTTCTAAGTGATAAAAATTATTTTTATTTCCCTATTATTAACCTATCTTAATAATTATCATTATTTTATTTTTTATTTTTTTTTTATTTTATCTACTCTAAACTAAACATAAAAAGAATAAACTAATCTAAATTTATCATTTTTCCTAATATTATTTTTTCATTTTTTTCTCCTTTTTTTGAATTGTAAATAAACAAATAAACACAATAAATAAATAAACGAAAAATCCAACTTACCTGGATCTGAGTACGGTGTGCAGGTTGGGTCGAATCAGATCGAATCGGGCGACGGTTGGAAGTCCTCGTCAGTGACGTTCCGGCGACTTTCGAGGGCGTTTGAAGGTGGCTTTCGAGCTTATAGGGAGTGGGGAACTTAACCGTGGTAGTGGATTTCTCTAAGAACGCCTCCTGGTGGTGTTTTGAGGTGGTGGTCGGCGGTCGTGGGTCACGTGAACTCCGGCGACTCCGATCTCTCTTATTTTCTCTCCTTTCTGATATCTGATCCATGGTGAAGATTGAATCTGCCACATGGTTCAATTTTTCTGTTGTGATGCCCTCCGGTACCTTGATCTGTTTGAGCACTTTGAAGAGTGCTTCCCTATAAGGCTCAAACGTCGTGAGGAGGCCCATAAGTGATATCTAGGCTAGAACCTTATTCAGTTGTTCCATGATCTTATAGTCGCTTGCCTTGACCATCTTCATAAATGCAAAGAGCCCCTCTTCTTCCTCTTTCCCTACCTCAGTGTTGGGTTCTTTGGTTGAGATCCTCTATTTCGAGTCATTAATTCTCCCAAAACAGGTGATTCCTCCTATGATAGGGAGTCTTTCTTGATCGAGAGCCCGATAGTCAAATGGTGCCGCCTTATACCTCTCTGAGGATATCGGGACATTGAATACATATCTCTTCTTTAGAATCTGCACCTTAGTAGATTGTCCCTCATAGCACTTTATGACTATCAATTTTTTGTCCGATTTAATCATATTTATAGACTTCTCCCTTTCCTTTGGCGGGTTGTCTTCTTTCTCAAACTCGAGCCCCATCCGCTAGGTGGCCCATACTCGGTTGGAGTGAAAGAGTTATTTACCAGATACTCAAATCTTCCATGCGATTCGCTTAGGGTATCGACCGTTGGGTCTCCAGCTAACCATCTCCTCTTGATCTATGATTTAGGGGTTTCATCTGGGACTTGGCGTGAGTGACTTTCTCGCTGCACTGTTGCTTTTTGCTGTTTTTGGGACTCTTTAGAGTCCAGCTCTTCGGATGTGATCATATTGACAGTGGGCTTATGGTTGGGTAGCGGATTAGTGTTGACATTGGGTGCTGGTGTGTTAACAAAGTCCAATTGCACTATTCCGATGTCAATTAAATCTTGAATCTTGTTTCGAAGCCTCCAGCATCTATCTGTGAAATGCCCCTCTTGGACCATATGATAATCACATTTGAGGCTTGAGACAAAATTTCTAGGCTTGTACCGGTCACTTGGGATCTTGAAGCTAATCAAATTATCCACTCGTAGTCGAGCGAGACCTGGCTGAGCGGGATCGGGATCGAAGTAAATAGTCTAAAGACCCTGGTGGCCTGGGTGTGATTCATCAGCAACTGCTGGATTGGGGCATTCGCGGTTTCAAATGTCACGCGGGTCCCAACCTTATCCACTCTGCCGGAGTTAACCGTGCTGACGGTGGACTCCTTGGCTTTGCTACTCCCTAGGGGCCTCTATGATGATGCGATTCTGGGAGGGTCCATTGTTTGGAGTCTCCTAATGTGATGGAATTCTCAATTCGGCACCCTGCTGCCACTACTTCTGTAAAGCTAGATGATGTTTGGCCCACCAGATGTGAGAAGTAAGTCTTATCCAGAGTGTTGATAAAGATGAATGTCAACTCCTTTTCAGAAATTGGGGTCATTACCCTAGCAGCTTAGGCTCTCCAGCACTGGGCATATTCCTTAAAAGACTTAGTGTGTTTATTTCGAAGACATCCTAAGTCTATTAACCAAGGGGCAACCTCGATGTTGAATTTGTATTGATTGTAGAATGCCCGAGTGAGTCTTTCCTAGGTACTGACTTGGTTGAAGTCTAAATGTGCATACCAGATGAGGGCAGGGCCTGTAAGGCTGTCTTGGAAGGTCTGGATCATGAGCTGGTCATATTGGACATACTTGCTCATCTTCCGTACATACTGCCTTGTATGCATCTTGGGGCATCCAGTGCCATCATATTTTTCAAATTCTAGGGTCTTAAACTTCTCTAGGTATACTTCTTCCCTATACACTAGTAAGCTAATGATCCCTGCCTGCTCAAAACCGTCAAGCCCCTCTATTGTTTTCATCTTATCAGCCAGCTGTTGAAAAAGTTTTCTTTCTATCTCCTTTTGCCTGTCTTCGATCTCCCTCTTTATGTCGTTTAAGGATGGACTGAGGTTGACTCTCAGTTCATACTCGAATGTCGGGTTAAGGTGGGAATCGATCTCTTTATATTCTGGAGGTTGACCCTCTACTGCTTTCCCTTTTCTAGCCCTTGAGTGTTCTTCCTAAGTTAATTGGGTGGTGCGAAGGAGGCCAATACTCTTAGTTAGGAGGTGGACTTGTGGAGCCAATTGCTGGACTGTTTGTTCTAGGGATACGATCCTAAGGTTCGAGGCAGTATTAGCGCTGGTGTTGCTGCGGTTGTCGCTGTTATTGCCACTGTTTGCCATGCGGGTGCGGATTGGGCTCTTTGGAGGGTTCGGTTGTTTGAGAGCTATCTTTAATACCTGGCGCACATTTTTATTAGTTTAATGCATGTGTGTAAATATGATGCATGTATTACACAGATGCTAAAATAAAGGGGCCAACAATTGATTAATGATATAATACTAAAATTTTATTTTTATTAATATTGAAAACTCAAAGTTCGATACTTGAAACATGAAAAAGTAAAAGTACAATGCTAATCTATTTCCTAGTCCTCTTCTTCTTCTGCTGCGTAAGCGTCGATTTTCCGCTGATGATAGCTTCCAACTCTTTAACTCTAGCTTGGGTCTTCTCTAGCTGAGCTTCCAAGGCCTTGTTCCTTTGATCAGACTCTTTAAATTTGCCCTTCCAAATATCCTTTTTATAGTCTGCAGCTTTGAAGTATACCTCCATTTGAGCCCTGACTTGTTCCAAATAGGTTCTCAGCTCTGGGTCTACCTTGTTTAGCTCAAGTTGGGTGATATCTGGGACTCGGTATGCCCTTTCTCCTATTTAATATAGCTGATGGATCACGAAATCCCTAGTGGCTCGATGCTTACGCACTTCACCATCCAGGTCTCTAACGTTTACGTTGGGGCTCTCAATTTGAGCTTCCCATAGGGCTTTGACCTTTGCAACTTGGCAAACTTCTCGGCTACCAGCAGATTTGGGTCCTGGTATTCGAACGTAATTGCTTTTAGTGATGGTCGATAAACTATGTCTTGGATGGTACCAAACTGGCGGACCACCGAGTTTAGATGATAACCTATACATCCACTGATACCGATTAGAGGAATGGCCTAAAGGTTTCTGCAGGTGAGGATGACTTTGTTGCAGTAACTCCATCTAGCTGTCCACAAGATGTCGCTGGCATTGAAACTCTTGAGCACTTTCACCCAACTGTGGCTAATAAGGTCGTTGGGTTACTTTATCTTTTCTATGCAAGAGTCCATAAGGTCCACTTTTTGGGCTAAAGATTTATGGACCAGGTTTAACCCAAAACATTTGAGGTGGCTCACAAACCAAATCAAGATGAGGTTAATGTTTGAGCGAAGGATCCCGTGGCCTTTCCTCTTGACAAAGTTCAAGTTCCAAATCTGTTCAGCTAGTAGAGTCGGGATATAGGAGTTCCCTTCCAAGAATTGGGCCACCAACTCTGCGACTCGGTAGTAGATGTAAAAGATCCCGATAGGGAAAAGTATGGTGGCGAAGGCAGTTAGGATGAAAGCATTCACCCTCTTCTATTTGTAGCTCTTGGGGTCCCCGCATAACATGTCTTTCCTATTTTCGTCATCTTCTCGGGTTATGAACTAGGCTTTTAACTTGTCCATACATATACAATATCCATTGTAATTTGGTAAGGCCTTGTTGATTGCTATCTTGCGGATACCCAGAAGTCTACTGAAAATACTAGTTAGCTCAGCCTCATGATCTGGCACATACACCTCGCTGGTTAGTGATGGGGCCTGCAGGACTTAGGTGTATTCTTCTAGAATGGGAGTGATCTCATGTGGCCCAATGAAGAAAGCTGCGGGCTTTACTTCCCATAGATGGAGGATAGCCCGTATTAGAGATAAGTTCATTTCCATCTTCATTAGTGAAAGGATGGACCCTATCTTTTGTTGGATGAAGGCCTACTCTTTGTATAAAGTAAACCAATGGTCCAGTACCAACTTTGGATCCAGAGGTTTGAAAACCTGGATCTCTTTGTGGAGGAGGCGGTCGACTATAGAACTATCCATCTATTACAATAGAAGTCTCCAATTACAAAAACTTTTTACAAAATACAAATGATATTATTATAGGGAAATGTATATGAACTCTAGGAACGGAACAAAAGCATTACATCATTAATCAATTGCCAGCCCATGACTTCATGTATGCAGATAGCTAGGTTCTAACAAGTCCCCAAGCTCTATGGCCTCTCGCATTCTCGAAGAAATGGATCTCGGGCCATATCGAAGCGTTGGGTGGGGTGGCCTAATCAGTCCCAAACGGTGATCATATCACTTCGCCCAAAACCTACACAATACAACCCCCCCCCCCCCCCCCCCCCCCCCCCCCCCCCCCCCCATCCTAGGGTCTTAAGACGGCCCGGGTTTGACCGTATCTAATCACACAATTACATGCATGCAGACTTAATGGTAGGAAAAAACACATAAACCCTAAATTTCATTAAATCCCTGAAAAGTTAGCATCAATAGTATAACAATCAAGGGTCATTTTGGAAACAGTGATTTCAGAATATTCATGTGGCTAGCCTACTAGAGATATTCCCTAGTGGAGTCGCTATCCTGTCGAGTCTAATTTTTTTTTTTTTTTCATTTTCATTCCTAATCCAATTTATACTAAACCCTATACTCATCTAATATAAATCCTCGACTTAAAATAGGAATTTTGTCTTATTTTGGAGTCGCCACCTAAAGGAAGTTGGGAAAGATTATTAAATTAGGACTAATTGAGCAGATTAATTCTAATTTAGACAATTAGTCAACGAGATTTCCTCGTTTCATTTTTGTGAAAGAGGAAAGGGAAAACCAGAATTTCTAGACCGGGAGCTAACCTATTAAAACCTTAAAGTTATCACCTTATTCTTATGAAATCTAAACCCTTGCCCTAATGTCTTTTATTGTTATTTATTTTGTTTTTGTTTTTTAATTTTTTTTATTAAAAGTAACTTATTCTAATATGAAAAATGATTTTTATTCTTTTTAGAGTTGCCCCAAACAGGTGCCTACGTACTTACTATTCAAGATCAAACAAGCCGTAGTTCGCTTTTTATAAAAAGCTTTAATGGGTTAGTTAATTTTAATTATGAAAATACCTCGGGTTTACGTTTTTATCATTTTTAGCATTTTTTGGAAAAAATGCAAGCCTAAGCTTAATTATTATTTTTTTTGAAAAAATTAATTCAAGAAAAAAAATAATTTTAGATTTATTTAAGAAAAGGATTTTTTTTTCTAAGTGATTATTATTATTATTATTATTATTATTATTATTATTATTATTTTTATTATTATTATTATTATTATCATCACCTACTCTAAGCTAAACATAAAAAGAATAAACTAATCTAAATTATATCATTTTTCCTAATATTATTTTTTTTTCATTTTTTCCCTTTTTTTCGAATTGTAAATAAACAAACAAATAAATAAACAGAAAATCTAACTTACCTAGATTCGGGTACGGTGCGCAGGTCAGGTTAGGTCGAATCGGATCAAATCGGGCGACGATCGGATGTCTTCATCAGCGGCGTTCCGGCGACTTTCTAGGGCGTTTGAAGGTGGCTTTCGAGCTTTTAGGGAGTGGGGAACATAATTGTAGTGGTGGATTTCTCTAAGAACGCCTCCTGGTGGTGTTCGGCGGTCATGGGTTGCATGAACTCCGGTGGCTCCAATCTCTCTTATTTTCTCTCCTTTCTCTCTTTTGATTCATCCTCTAGCTTCCTGCCCTCGATCTCTATTTATAGGCGTCGAAAACCAAGTGGGATAAGCTCGGATTTCCTCTTATTGGCATGAATCGGATTTTTTTTATTGAAACCCATCTCCGATTCGTGTAAATCCTTCGATTTGTTGCAATTTAATTCCAATAGAATGATGTTTATCTTATTTCGGTTAAAGATTTGGTGGATTTCATGTAAAAATCGCATCAAAACGGCCGAAATTCAAATTTTTCCTCGCCGGCGACGATCTCAAACGGAGGTTGAAGATGATCACGCGCCCCGTGCGTGTGCTCCCTCCATCCAATCACAAGTTGACACATGTATTGGGGAGGAAAAAAATCGGGCGAAACGCGGAATGCGCCCCTCGCGATTCAAACCCGTGATGAGCCATCCCTCGCGTGCAATGAGGCCATGGTCCGGACCAGCTAGGCTAGCCCACTTCTCAATTTTATTTTTTTTTTATTTTCGCAATTTGCATATATGCAATGCAATTTTTATTATTTTAAAATTCCAAAAATTTCAAAAAATTATTTAACTCCTTTTCTTATTATTCATATCATTATTTTCCCTGTTTATTTTATTTTTTTGAATATTTTTCCTATTTTTGTTAAATTAGAAGAAAAATTGTAAAAAATGAAAAAATTGAAAATTAACCATTGTTAATTGTTAAGGGCAAAAATGAGGTGTTTACAATATTCCAAAAGTTGTTCAAGATTAGTTGTTGAAGAATTTTAATGAGGTAAAGGCTTATTAAATATTATGAAGATTTAAATTTAAATTCATTTAGTAATTAAAGAAGATTATTAGCAATAGTTCAAGTGGATAACAACTTGTTCAAATTCGGGGGATATTTTTCAACATTTAAAATATTCGATTTAAGAAAAGTTCAAGATAGCCATTAGAGTCTACAAAGATTTAAAAGGAACAAGCACTAGAAGACTACATACACAGAAAATACTCATACAACCCTAATATTGACCATTACCATAAGCTAATTACATTTATGCTAATACGTACTTTTATTCATTGTAATCATATAACCCTAGACAAGAAAGTTAGATACTTTTCTAATCGTTAAAACTTAAAGGTTTTTTTTATTTGTTTTTCCTCATTTTCTACTTGGATTACTTACATTAGAGAGAGTGTAGGCATTGCATTTTTGTGAGAGCTTGTGTAATAGTTAGGTGACATAGTAGTATTGACTATAACCGAGGAGGCTATACCTTATACTATCTTGTTTGTTATTGAAAATAGTGGACCGATTGGTGTGGATGCCAAATCCTAGCATTAGAGCTGGAAGAGTGTGTTAAAGAAAAAAGGAAAAGTTCAAAAAAAAACATTTTATTGTGCATTATATCAAATCAAGGACATCTTAGTTCAATTTCTTTAGTGCATAATCCTTAGATATTGCTCCTATCTTCTTAAACCCATTAACCATAATTAAAACTTGATTTGATTCTTCCTGATAATGTTTAGAATTGATAGGTGATTTTAGGCACATCACAACTTATTGTCATTCCTCGACCTATGACAACCTAAAACATGCCTTTGCACAATTAAAATATGCTTTTTTTCCTTATTGCCTATCAAGTGACTCATGTCACCATTCTTGTGTCTAATTATGCTTCTTGAAGTTTCCATCCTTTCAACCTTTAGAGCTAAATTGTGACCTTTGTTAACCATCTAATATATTTGCAGTCCTATTTTGTAATATCACATGCCTCAACAATTTTGAAAATTCCTTACCATTTTCTAGCACCAAATGATTCACCTTCTTGCAATTCAAAAATTATTGTAATAAGGCTTGTAATAATTTGGCAAGAATAATTTTCCCTTTAATAACTTCTTCATCTTGTCCCATGTTATCGCCTTATCTATCCTCTTTCATTTTTACTCTCATAGATTTGATGTTAATATGTTATGGCATCATCCTTGAGACAATAAGCTATAAACTTTATGCACCTTTTTGAGGTACAATTTTATGTTAAAGCACTTCTCAACTTTGTAATATCCAATATAGAAAATTTCTTATATCTAGATGCCTTTTGAAAGAAGGAATATTCACCTTTGGTCAGTTATTCTTGGTAAGTTACCTAGAATTTTTTCTCCCTGAATCAACTCATCATACTTCATATCCTCTTCAATGTTTGAATCACCATCATCAATCTCACTATTACCACAATCTCCTTCACTAGCCTACTTTGCACGACCACTATTTATTGAGCCTTGACTTCGTTGCTTGCCACCTCATGTTAGGAGAGCCTAACCAAAATGTTATTCATCTCTTTATGCCTTTTGATTATCTTTCTAACTAACCGCACTCCTAATTCATTGAGATGTTCTTGGGCATACACTATTGTAGCCTTTCATCTAGCCACACTCCTAATTCATTGAGATGTTCTTGGGCATGCACTATTATAGCCTTTTATCTATCTCATTGATTCGATGTAACCTCTATTCTCATATGCTAGTGTGATTATTGTGTTTGTTGTTAGTCATATCATATTGTGCTATCCTATCGTCATATTCACAAAGCATTGACGGGATAAAGTGATCAATATGGTATTGATCTAACGAAAGAAATAAATTCAACGAGAGTAATCAATACCAAAATAATCAAATGTTATCAAAATATGAAAAGAAAAAGATCTATTTATAATATCTAAGAAAATAATTATAGAAGGAAATAAGAAAACACATTATAAAGAGGTTTAAAATGTAAATATGATAAATTTGGTTAAGCCTAATGATAGTTTGGCCTAATTATTTAGAGTAATGACAAGATTCACATGGTCAGGCTCATATTTGGGGTGATTTACCAAGTTTTGAATTGGTAGCTTGTAATATGGTTTATTAAGATTGGTTTGTCTAGTTTTAACCACTCTTAACAGGCTTATATATTCATCAAGTCTTCTGAAAGGATATTAGGCTTGTATATATATCTCCAAGAACCCCATTAATGACTCCAAAAGCCTTATTATTACTATTTGTTGATTATTAAAATGATCCAATTGTGGTTATGGATAGCTAAATTTCATAATACCACTTTGCTCTCTTCTCAAGGAGCCTCAAATCTGAGATCACCTTGAAAATTGAATTTTCTTGCAATCTAGTTGCCACTATTTTAGAGATTAAGCACTAAAAAGTTAAAGCATTCAATTTTATTTTCATTTTTATAGCCCTATTGAGATCATTGTTCCTCATTTCTAATATTTCTTTATTTTATCCTACTTGAGGTGTCATCAGTGCAACACTCATTTCTTACATGTGAAGTATGCAACTTACATTGCACATGCATGATATTCACATATCAAATCCTCACATCTATACATGCTAAAGGATAAAGCTAGAAACTAAAAAATAAATGAATTTCATAAAACATAGCATATTAGTTGACTCATACAAAACTTATCAATATGTCCTTGAACCATGTGTAGATCAGGCAACATCAATTGTAAATAACTAGTAACGGCATAAGCTTTTTGAGATAATATTTGCTCTAAAATAATTTTAGTTGTTGGGACAGTAATTTTGATATAAACCTATACCATTTTTACAAATCCAACAAGATCAATAAGACCATTAAAATGTTGAAAATCTTATTTATAATTTTTAAATGCTATAATAACATTTTAAGAAACTCTCATTCTTACAAATTTTTCTATTTTATATTTAAGATTTTTATAAAAAAGGGTCTTAAAATTTATATATGTTATTTACAAAACTCACTGTATAAAATTTTAAACTATAACAATACCAAAAAGAAAAGAAAAAAAAATCAGCTTTTTATCTTTAATTAAGGAAGAACTCCACTTTTAACACATGAAAGTTCTTAGTATTGGGATATACGCGAAGCACACTCCATTGAATGGCCTAACTAATAACCATAGCGGTGTCGCAGGAAGAAAACAACAACAAAATGTCAAAAGTAATTAGTTACTGCCATGACCTGATGATAGACTCGGTCAGTTTGAAATGGCAAACTGACAAACTGTACATGGGACGAAATGGTTGGGTGAATCTGACACACTGTCTTGTGGGGTGCATTAGCATTTAGCATTATACGTTTGACTTGATTTTTTATTTTTTACTGAGCATGGAGCGGTGGGGATATGTACGCATACTACCAACCACAATAAATCACTATTTCCCATCTAACCTATTCATGGGAGACGCTGTTTTTTTCCTGTGTCGGTAAGCTTCAAAAGTTGCCCTCTGTCTGTCTTCACTTGCTGTGCATACTTTTGACGCTTCAGCAATCAAGCACTTTTAAAGTGCTACAACTTCAAAAAACTCGTATGGCGATAACATTTATGTTGATATTTTTCTTATATATACTCAGTCCATGGGAGGCATGTATCTTCCAAGTTCCACCTACCCTTATATAGTCGAGACTGGCTGCTTATCAGCCCTTCTCCAGCAACTGGGGAGTAATACTACTTTTGTGAGAAAGGGAGATGAAAGAATCCACTGTGGTGTGAGTTGTAAAGAGACATTGAATCATTTAGTTACCCTTAATATAAGAAACAATGAAATCTCAATATCAACATTTGTGGTGCCAATCTTCTAGGGGAGTAAGTGAACCTAATTTGCTTATAATTTACATGAACACAACAATCTTCTAATTTGAATTTGAACATGAGTTTAAATTATTCAAGTAACTTATCATGCCAAACTTGAGCCTCAACCAATTTAACTCATTGAGCTCGCAAACTTAATCATGAATTAGTCAATTATAATTATATATTGAGTTTGATCAAATACAAAATTATGTATAAATTTAATTTAAAAGAATTTTTTTTTCTTATAAATAATTGAGCCTATACAATGTTAGTAAGCCAACCTCAAGTTTTGAATTTTCAAGTCAAGTTCAAAGTTTAGTATCTATGATTAAAAACATAGGGCATAAGCAATCCTATATCTTTATTTATTTTGGTTGAATCATATACATTGTAAAAGTGTTAAATTATAGTGTGATTGTCTTGGTGAAAACATGTTTCAAATGTCTTTTAATAATGAAAATTTTAAAATTGTCATATATTATCATAATAATTTTAAGAGGTATTAATTATTAATAACTTTTAGCGAAAAATAATTTTGTGTTTCTGTTACCCTCTCTTAGCCGGCTTACCCTTGACCTTTGTTGCCTATATAATTCCTCCCTCCTCCATAATTTCTTGAATTTTTCCAATGAGATCCTACTCCCTTCTTCTATCAAAATTACCTTCCTTTCGTACCTCTGCAAGCTCTCTTTACAAACATCAAATTTCCATCTTATTGTTCTAAAATGCTCTTTTACTCCATTCCATCAATTTCCATCTACATCTCTTAAGCTTATAGCCAAGTGGCTAGTGATGTCTCCTAAGGTGGTTCTCCTGCCATGCTCATGCTATTGTGTCTTTACACCCTTTTGATGTGGTCACCATATTTTCAAACTTGACCTGTTTTCTCCCTTTCATGTTTACATGGCTTGTATCCACTACTAAAGCTACGTGATCTGATCCAATCATTCACTATGTACTACTTGAGATCTCAAGAATTTTTCTAGCCATTCATTAGAGCTTGAGTCTTTATCAATTTTCTCCTAGAATGTTCCACCATCCCCACTTTTGTTTGACCAGGTGAATTTAGACCCTTAGAAACCAAGATCACTGAGATTTGCATTCAATATCATATTATTGAATTAATCAAGTGAATTTGGATCCTTGGAAACCAAGATCATTGAGATTTGCATTCAATATAATATTATTGAATTGATCCATAGTCTTGTACTGTTTATTTTGGTTAAATTATATACGTTTTAAAAGTGTTAATTTATGGTGTGATTGTCTTGGTGAAAGCATGTTCCAAATGTCTTTTAATAATGAAATTTTTAAAATTGTCATATATTATCATAATAGTTTTAAGAGGTATTAATAATAAGATTTTTAGTATAATGTAATGGAGAGAATTGAAGGTGGTTAATGAGAGCCTGAGGTTTGATTAACTATCATGAAAATTGCCAATGAAAAATTAGGAAAGCAATTTGCATTTTGAAAAGAGAAAATTAAATCACATTTTATTGGCATGTGTGTCGAGTCTAATTTTTAATTTTTCATTTACATTCCTAATCCGATTTATATTAGATCATATGCTTACCTAATATAAATCCTCAACTTGAACTAAGAATTTTATTATTTATTTAGAGTCGCCATCTAACTAAAGTTGGGAAAAAATTATTGAATTAGAACTAATTGAGCGGATTAATTCTAATTTAGACAATTAGTCGAAGAAATCTCCTCTTTTTATTTTTATAAATGAAAAAAAAAAAGAAGAAAGAAAAACCAGAGATTCTCGACTCGAGAGCTAACCTATTAAAATCCTAAGGTTACTATCTTATCCTTATGAAACTTAGACCATATTCTAATATCTTTTCCTTATTTTATTTATTTTTTTTTTATTTTATATATATTTTATACATATTAAAAAAAGATATTAAAACAACTCATACTAATTTGGAAAATGATTTTTTATTTCTTTTTAGAGTTGCCACATAAGAGTGCCTACGTACCTACTATTCCTGATCAAATAAGTCATAATTCGCTTTTATAAAAAGCTTTAATGGATTAGTTGAAGTTTTAATTATGAAAACATGCCTGATTTATGTTCATTATCATTTTCAAGGTTTTGGAAAAAAATCTAAGCCTAAACTTTATTATTTTATTTTCTAAAAATTTAATTTAAGAAAAACCAACTTTGGATTTATTTTGAAAAAGGATTTTTCTAAGTAACAAAACAATCTATTATTAGTTCATATTATTAATTTAACTAATTCTAATTTAAAATTTTTATTTTCTTATTATTTATTATTTATTTTTTATTATATTTGTATATATATATTAAACTAAACATATCTAAAAAAAACTAATTAAAATCCTAAATTTTTTATTTCTTTTTTTCGGATTATAAAATAAATATCTAAATAAATAAATAAATAAAGATAAATAAATAAAATTAAAAAAATAAAAAAATCGACTTACATGGATGCGAGTCGGTCGGGTCGGGTCACGTTGGCTGGAGGGTCCTCATCAACGGCACTCCGGTGGTTTTTTAAGGCATTTGAAGGCGACTTCCAAACTTTTTGAGAGTGGGTAATCCAAATGTGGTGGTGGATTTCTTCAAAAACACCTCTAGGTGGTGGTTCGAAGCTTGATCGGCGGTCGCGGCTAGGAAATCTCCGGCGAGCTTCAACACCTCACATTTTCTCTCTTCTAATGTGTGTTTTAGCTTCCCCACGTCGCGCTCTATTTATAGCCACCAACAATCAAGCTGGATAAGTTTGGATTTCCTTCGATTAGCATGAATCAAATATTCGGTTGAAACCCATCTCCGATTTGCTTTAATTTGTGTAAATTTTGATTTTGTTGCAATTTGATTCAAATTGGATGATGTTTATCTTATTTTAGTTAAAGATTTGTTGGATTTATGTAAAAAATCGTCTCAAAACAGTCGGATTTCAATTTTCCACGGTCGGCAAGTGTTTTAGACAAAGGTTGAAGATGACCACGCCCGGCGCGTGTGCTCCCTCCATCCAATCAGATGCTACCACGTGTCCTAAGTAAATGAAAAAAATTACAAAACGAGGATTTACTTCCCTCGCGTTTCGAACCTACGACCGAGCCCCCCCCTCCTCTCACGCGCACGTTTAGGCCATGGTTCAAACCAGTTGGGCTAACCCAATTCTCGGTTTAAGTCTACGCGGAAATAATATGTAAACGTGATAATTTTTATTAGTTTTATATTATTTCAAAATTCTAAAAATTTATAAAAATTATTTAACTCTTTTTATTATTTCTATTATTATTTTCCAAAATTAGGATATTTTTTCTATTTATTTTATTTTCTTTTATTTCTACTAAATAGAAAAAAAATTGAAAATTGAACATTATTAATGATTAAGGGGCAAAAATAAAGTGTTTACAATGTGTTCTCCAACCATTATCTACCACCATTGGTAACCAAGCATTATTGCAATATTACATAACCACTTACTACTAAAGATTATCATTATGCGTAATTTCTTAAGATAATTATGGTAATATTAGTATTATTTAGGAAGTTAGAATATAAATGGAGGATTCGAATTTACTTTATCATATGAAAAAATAATGTTTGTATCGATTGAACTAGAAAGCTTTTGCGTGCCTAGCTCGCGCAGCCAGGCTCAAATATAACTCAAGATGTACAAATTGAAAATCTTAATCGTGAGGTATAGTCTCCTGGTATTTCTGAAACGAAATCATCTCTCAAGCTTTCAATATAGCTGTTATCATGAGGGCTACTATTTATGCCACTCTCAAGTCAAATTATATATCTACAATTCTTAATGCTGTAGGAAAACGTCGTTAAGTACGATAAATTCGATCTAAGCATAACTTTACATTTATAACAAATTTTCCATTTGTATTTGGAGTTCATCCACCCAAACAAATGGATATTACTTAGAAAAAAGCTAAATTGGAGAGTAAGTGCAACTTTAACAATTAGGCATTGATAAACATCCCCAACCATTTAATTAACTATGGAAAATGCTTACTTGGACCTATCAAGTTGAGGGTTCGAGTCACCATCTCTTCATTTTTGTTTTTACTAGTCTCAGTTTTGGGCGATATATTAGTCAATAATTACACTTCACCAAACATTGAATTTTGAAAGAGATCGGGTAGATTTTTTTATACTATACTTGTTTTTCTTCTTAGGGTCTTTTGTGTAGTTCTTGATGCACGGGCTCAAATCCTCCTTTTTTTTTTCTTTTTATTAATTAATAATTTATTAGGATAGGGAAAGTATAATATGCCATTAATAATTGCAAATCTCATCTTTAAAATAGCCTATGTGGTATTTTAGTGAGTACCCAAACGCCATTAAAAGATTATTTTATATTATCAAGAATTTAATTATTATTATTTTTATGCTATTATATGTTTTATTTTGTTACATTTCTAATAAATAAATATCTTATAACATGTACTATAATTTAAAAAAAAATGATATTCTTTTATAGATAAATCCAACATGAACTTAGGGAAGAATTGCAACTCCACCACAACCCTCCACCACCCTTCCCTGCCCATGATAACGCGTGAAGCTAGTATTTGTTCATTTTGTATTTCAAAAGTAAAGTCTTAGAAGGTAAGTTTGTTTATCCTTTGTCATATTATGCAACCATTAATTTATTTTATATTCAATTAGGATAAGGGTATATTCTGTTACAATCTTGGATCGTGAATCTACTAGAATATAAGCCTAACTAGTTTATGTTTTTCAGATTGAATATTGATGAGTGTGGTTAGATCCAATATATGAGAATGAGATTTGCCGAAATATTATTGTTGGGGACATTTAATGAACCCTATGCCTCGCAAGTTGCGGGTTGGTGATTGAAGTATTGAGCGAAACCAAATAAGGACAAGAAGTTAATGAGCATTCTCCATGCGAAATTTGAGAAAATATAAATGGATGGAAAAAGAAAGGTAGGTCCAATTTTTCTTCTCCTCTCTACTTTTAGTGTTTCCTTAACAATACTTCTATGTAGAATGTTTGGTCGGTCACTTCATGCATGTCTTTGTTAACATATGTATGTATATGAGCACGTGAAGAAGACAACGCCAACACACATCCTCTCTCTCTCTCTCTCTCCCTCTCTCCTTCTCTTCTCTTTCTTTCTTTTGCAGTCTTGCAGTTCAGTCATGAAATTACTTGTACTAGATCGTATTCCCAAATTCCATATATCACTTCAAAACTAGGGCCAACACTTCTGTTTAATTAATTTTGTGGTTCGCGCCTGCCTCGATTTGCCTGCCATCAAGAATTGAGTTTATCCCTCTTCGCAGTTCCATGTTTCTCCGTTCATCATCATCGGAAGAAGCTACGTTTAGGATATTTCTCCTTCCAGGTGCGTTGAGAATTGAGATCATGTGGCGCATAACTTAGCCTTTTCACCTTTTACAACATGTCGATCTTTTTTAATTTATTGATATATAAAATTTCTATCATAAATTTTAATTAGAAATTGTAGCATGATAAATTGATGTAAAGATTTCCCGATAAATGTTCTAGACAAAGGACACACTTTCCATAATATATATATTCACACAAAACGGATATACATGTACATACACACACACGCACACACACATATATATATATAGTCTGAAGAATATTTTCATAGAGAATTGAGCATGTTAGTCATCCCCAATGAAATATATAAGAATTGTCATGCTTACTGGTGATAATTTTAAATGATATATATATATAGGATAAATAAGTTAAGAACCGAAGCTAACTGCTTTTCTTTGGGCATGTAGGACACAACATGTAATGTGTTATTTCCAAATTTAATTGACGATTGCCTCTTCTTTCTTTTTTTTTTCTCTTTTTTTAATTGGAGATAGATTCTGATCACTTCCCAATGTCCTGACAAATCCTGTGTCCTGTAGTGCAAGTACATAGTACACAGTCTTCTATGGTTAATGGGGGAAAAAAAGTAGCGTTTAATTCTGATATATTGTATATATTCGTCAAATTGCCTTTTTCTTTCTTTTTAATTTTATTTTCTTAATAATGGGGCACTCAGAGTATTAAGTTAGAAATTTCAGTAACACAGTGGATATTATTGCTTTTAGAATTTTTTTTTTTTTTTTTGGTTGTTGCTCTATGCCTCTATTATATTTGTTCCCTCCTGGAAATGATATTTTCTTTCTTTCTTTTTTGTTGAGAATTGTCCAGCATATATACCCATCAATAAAGCATACTACTTTATTGTCACTAGTCCCTTGGGAGCTCTATAATGATTAATAATGTGCAGCTCCTAAGGCTTTTAAGAAATAGTTTTTAAGTTTAAAAATGGATAAATTATATATTTAAGTCTTAACATTTTCCATATTTTTAATTAAGTTCTAAACCTTTTTTTTCTATTTTAATTCTTAATATTTACAAAAACATATAAATAAATCATCCATTAGTGTACCTTTAATTTTTATATTAGTAATGACATGTGTCACTATTTCATTAGTCCACATACTTTAATCAAATAAATATTATAAGAAAATATTAAAAAATAAATAAAGTAATAAAAATCAAGAAAATTTCGTAAAAATAATGAAAATTAATAAAAAAAATCAAAAAAATAAAATAAAATAAAATAGTTCCAACCACCTTACAACCAACTTCAAGAAAATGGGTCATGCGATCTATTGGCAACCATGGGTGGCCACCAACCATCAAAGAGAGGGTTGTGCAACCATCTAAAGTAAATAATAATAATAATAAATAAAGAGAAAAAGTTGTGATGCACTTCATTTTCTTGGTAGTTCTGACCACCCCTCAACTTTGAGGTGGTCAAAACTTTGTTTTTTTGAATTTTCATTTTTTTTTTCTTTTTCCAAAAATTTTTATTTTATTAATATATATATTCTATATTTACCTAAAATAATAAATTATATATATTTTTTAAGTTAATATAATATTAAATTTTTTTATTAATTTTCTATTTTAATCATTTTTTACTCTCTTTTTTTTATTTTGTCTAATTTTTTGTTGCTTTATTATTTTTAATTATTTTCTTATATTATTTATTTATGTAGACTAATAAAAAGGTAACACACGTTACAACTAATGGAAAAACTAACAACACACTAATAAAGGACTTGTTTGCACTTTTTTTGCAAACACTAAAAACTGAAATAAAAATAAATAAATAAATAAAGGTTTATGACCCAATTTGATATTTTACCTATTTTAGGATGATAACCACAAGAAACTTACATAACTTTTCAATAACTATAGTAAGGTTATAAAGAGTCAAGCTATTCATGAGTTACTTCTCGAGCATGAACTCAATTGGTAAATGAGCCAAACTTAAGTTTAGAATAAAGCTCGTTTATGAGCTTGAGTTCCTAATTAAGCTTGTGAGCTTACTTAAGAGTAGACTCGTGAATAGGCTTATAAACAAATTCGCGAGCAGGCTTATTCATATTATTAATAAGCTAGCTTATGAATAGGCTCGTGAATATTCTCTCATTTATATTATTAACAAATCAATTTATGAATAGGCTCATGCATAGGCTTTTGTTTATATTGTTAACAAATCAACTTACCAACAGGCTTATAAGTAAGTTCTTATTTATATTATTAACAAACTTTCTTGCAAATAGACTTATGAGTAGGCTTGTTTAAGTTCATTAACCTAAACAAATTCAAGATTAGGATTGTTTATTTAAAACGAGCTTAATCAATTATCTAAATGAGTTAAGCTTGAGTTTCAAATTTCTTAATAAACTTGAGCTTAATCCTATAATTTTTAGGCTTAGTAAAATCTTAGTTCAACTTGAGCTCAAGCTTAATAATTTTTCTAACGAGTTAAGTTCAAGCCTTAAAAAACTCAACTCGATTTGTTTATAACCTTAAACCACTTAATTGAATTGCTTCTAAACTCCCTCATAATACACATAAATGGTAAATATAACTTATATGGATTCCATACTTAGTAGATGTTGATCCGCTAGAATCTATTTACATTCGACGCAAGGTCATGCCTCTCCGCTCGGAATGGCAAGTCAATTTTCAATACCCGGCTTTTTACGTCCTATAGTTTCTCCATTTCTCTATTGAAAATCATGCATCGTCCAAAAGAATATGGTGAGACAAAATTAGTTTATCATGGTTATCATCACTATCCTACATCATGGACGAGTCCCGTAACTTAATAAGACTCATGAGCATTATGCTGCAGTAGAATGATTGAAACCAAGGAAAAATAGCATATCTCATTTGAGGTTTCCAATTTTATCTGTCTTAAAATTTTTTATTCCAGCGATCTGCTTGGGAAACTTTATGACTGTCAATCAAGTTATAAAAAGCTACACGACCATCAATACATTTTTAATATTTAACTGCGATGCTGATGCCACGTGATATTCATGCCGGAAAAAAAATCTAATTTTCATTAATGAATTCAAATGGTTTTCTAAGAAATTAAAGAGTAGTTTCAAAATTCATAAAGGTTATTAATTGAATGGCTCACATTCTTATGGTAATCATAAACCACTTTAGTGAGTGGGGTTGTCAACCACCACCTCTGCTGTTTAAAAAGAGAGAGAGATCAACAACCTAATGCTTATGATGGGTAGGAACGACTGTTGAGATTCACACCAAGCACCTGAAATTGAGGGTGGCCTAATTGGCCTCCTCGTGTTTAGGGTAGGTTTTTTCCTCTTTTCCTTTTTGTATTTTATCTTTTTTTCCCCGAGTTTTTGTAGTACATATTCAACCATTGATGCAGAAGATAGTTCGTTAGCTTGTCATGCATTTAGATACATGTCTGAATAAGAAAAAAAATTTGAAATATGTTGACTAATTGTCTTATGGCGTCTTAAAAAGGATTTATTAACTTTATCATGTATCAAAGTTTTAAGATTTAATTGCTAAAACAAAAAAGAGAAAAATTCGAAAGCCAAAATAGACCTACATGTAAAAGACCTGACTTTCAGATGCTACTATACCCCCTTTCTTTACCTACTCTCCAAGAGTGACCTCGCCCGCCACCTACTCGATACTTTTACACATGCCAACGACTGCCTTGTATATGTAAATGCTCCCAATAATAATAAGTTTCACGTGGACCATGGACACACACTACCACGCGCAACTACAGTTCTCCACTACAAACCTGTGTAACATGATGGCAAAAAAACTAGTACTATCGTGCAAGCTGTAGTTGTTGTAGTTTTGTCTTATATAATATTTCTGTTCCAGGCACACAAACCAAGCACAATGTATATATGTTTTATTCCCAACTATAATAATATTTATAGAAATGTAGAATGAATCAAATATATGTTTCGTTGTGAACAAGAGAATATTGTTGCTCGTGCTTAAGAATACATTATATGCTAATAAGATGGAAGAAGCAGCTAAACAAATGATGAGTCATATATCATCACCCATAACTCACAGTGCTTATAACTTCCTGAATTTCATACGGTTTTATATAGTAAATCCCTGGAAGTACTATAGCGAAGGAGCGACACTAGAAATGATTGGAGCGAGACTTTAATCTCTTTGTATTTCAAGACGCAGCAATAATCATAATCAGACTAGTTTTGGATTCTGATTGCACCCACATGTTGGAAAGTAACAATAATAATTTACCCAGCAAAATATATCCGTTTCGTTTGCCGTCCCAGTCCGTCTTCTATCTAATTTATATACACCTAATATTACACATGAATTGAAAAACATAAAGTGGAAATAACGTTAAACATTCACCATATACTATAGGAAAATGTGATTAGAGCAAATACAAATAGAACTAACCGAGTTGAAATTCTATCCTAATGTTAGTTATTAACTACTACTAGTGTACAAGCTTCTTAACTAAAAATTACAGTCTTTACATGTACATGTCATTATGACATATGTACATATAATCACAATATAATTTGTATAAGGCAGTCTCGTAGTAAATACATCCATGCATGCATACCTGGTGAATTACACTTTACTTAAGTACGATCATTTTCTTTTTGTTGAAACGATAATTTGATTGTGACATCTGTGAAACAACCAATAGCAAATATACAATTAATGGGACGGATGCACCGGGGCACTAGTTAAAGGACCAAAAGATGAAAAATTTTAACATACTAAGTCATATATATATATATATGCAAATGTGAATATATATCCATATGCATGTATACATATACCCAAAGATCACGAGCTAAACTCTTCTTATGAAGCCACAGAGACTTAGAAGATAAAATACGACAATCTTCCATGCGTTGATTAGTTGGAGAAAAAGAAAAATTAAACTTGCTACAATAAATCTATTACATGAATTATTTCCACACTTGAATCTAGAGTGTTCCTGGATACCACATCTAGTTGAAACGACCTAGTTAATATACATTTCTAGTCGAAACATGCATATCCCAGTGATTAACAAACAAACATCATGTAAATATAAGACCCATCTATTTATATCATCTTACTAAAACAATAAAATAATGATAGTCTAAAGTGGAACCCCTAAAATGCACCTTATGATACACATAATATATTAAACATAGGTAAATGCCACTCACACCCCTGGAAAGTATTGAAATGTTAGAAACAATTAAAATTAAAATCAAATGCATATTGCACCACATGCCATTATCGTGGCTTAGATATCATCCAACATGAGGTGCAATTTTCCATTTTTTGAATTTGGGGTGTTTCTATTGTTTCAATACTTTTAAAGGGTGTTGGTCTAATTTACCCTCAAATATATTATGCAAAATTATTACTTTGACGTTGACGATGATCAGCTACACTGTCCCTTGTAGATCTGAATTCATTTTCCCACATGGTGACTCCATGACCAAAATTCACCGTTGGCGAAAACAAAGGAACCGACGCCGGCGTCGATATGAGATTTGGCCGTTGTTGTAGATTTGGGTACACATCATCATTGATGAGAGAATCAAGAAATGAAGAGAACGTATCTTCATTGCTATTCTCGATACAGTACTGGCCACCGAAACCTTGACCATTGTGAGCATAGCTGTTCTGTGGCCCCTCCATTGTTACTAGCCCTTCATTTAGATTATGATTATTCTGCCAACTCTGATGAATACCGCCATCTTCAGCCTCGATTTGACGGATAACCCGGTATCGATTGGCCGCCGGTAAACCGACAGCCCCTTTAATATTAGTATTCATTTGATGTTCTGCGGCAAATATGCGCTGAGATTCGATCCCAGTTTCTTCGATGTCTGAAGAGTTGGAGTATGGCTTATTACTAGGGTTTGAGTTAGAAGCAACATCAGGGGCTTCGGTTTCATAGTTGGGGCTAGGGTTTAAGATCAATGGCTTGTGAGTCCTTGGGTCTATTCCTTGGCTTATGAGCTTTTTGCTCAGGTGAGTATTCCAATAGTTTTTTATCTCATTATCGGTTCGACCTGGAATTCTTCCCGCAATCAGCGACCATCTAAAATCACAAAAAAATTGGATCGTGTTGTGAAGATTATTCATCCATATACGCATAAAAACCCCTAATCATATGCTAGCCAATATTCATGCATAAATGCATAGAAGCACATATAGATAGTTAACTAAATATATATATGTTGTAATTAAAGGGAAAAAAAAAATCATCAAACTAAAAGCAAGGGCATGCATCCCCAGATTAGTTTAGGACGGCAAGTATATAATATACAAAACCCTAATTTCGCATGTGTTTGGCAATTTCATGCATAGGCACCTTTCGACAAACCCTAGCCAGCTACAGTCATATATAAGAAGTACGTGTCTCATATCTCTGATTGATTTTGTTAAATTAGGACTACATATTGTAATACCTATTGCCAAGCAATCGATGGAGACGTAGGATGAGATCTTCTTCATCAGGAGCAATGTTTCCTCTCTTAACAGAAGGTCGGAGGTAATTCATCCATCGAAGACGACAGCTCTTGCCGCACCGGAGCAACCCAGCACGCTTAGGTAGCGTTCTCCATCTTCCTTCACCCTCTTTCGTTACATAATTAGCTAAAATCTCATCTTCCTGTGGAGTCCATGGTCCTCTTTTTATTCCCACTTTTGCGCAGCATGGCGTCGTGCTAGACGTGGAAGAGGAAGATGATGGATTCCTCATGTGCGTGTCTAGTTTTCTTGGTAGTAGTATTGAGATTTATATATGCGGATGATGTCGATGATGATTGTGGAGTTTGATGGAGGAAGTTTGGGGGTTATATAGGAGGTGAGTTAGGCATGAATAGATGGAGTAATGTTTTGGATAAAGGTAGAATTAGGGCAGGAAAAGTACAGAGCACACGATATGGCATGAGTTTCGGGGTAAAACATTTTGAATGGCCAATGGGATTGAAACACGTGGTGCTTTTTCATTACTTTTATATACATCTATCTCTGCTTGCTTGCTTGGGCGGCTGTCTTCTTCGTGGCGTCAAAATAGATGGGAGAGATAATAGATGTGGGCCAAATTGTCCACATGATTGATCAAATCGAAGTTTTTCGTTTTCTAATTATATTCTGCCCTTTTCTTTTTTCATATTGCTTCATTCGGAAGGATTCCTTAATACATTCTATGGTATGAGTAAGCGGGTACATTAGTATGAAATTCTATTTATATTTTATTTTATAATATATTTTTTTAAACTTTTAAAATTAAAATTATAATTTACTTTATAACACCAAAACCATCTTGTAACTCATATCTTATGGAATGTGTAGGATACTCTGTGCTAGAGATGGTATGTAGGCCAAGCAAGTGAGCACAAGTATGTGCGAGCTTAGGCTTAGACGGCATAGCAATTGGTACGTGAGAAAAATGGAAGATACGAGCATACATGGCCAGACATGCGACAAACGAGCATAGGCATGAAAGGCACAATAAGGTTCATGGGTTGCCCAAGCAAAAGCATGCAGGCACACAAGTATGCAAGCAACATGTGAGCCCTATAATTTTTTTCAAATTGATGTTGATAAATTATTAGTTGTTTTTATTAGAAAAAATATTTAATTAATTTAATATTGATTAATTATCTAAGTAGTTATTTTTGTTGGATAAATTGTTAATTAATTTAATTAATTTTCTTTGAAAACATGCCACTATTTTTAATGGACAAATTTATACTAATTGAAATAATTTCCTTTTCAAATTATTTATTATATTATTTAAATAGTTTGAATTTATTTTTTAGTTGCTAAATTTTGAAGAAATTGCAAAAAATTAAAATTTAATGAAAATTATAAAATTAGTTAAATAAATTTTTAATTTAGTTTTAGTAAAAAAAATTACAAAATCTATGCCCTAACATACTAGTTATATATTTACTTTAAACTCCAAATGTTAACGAGAGATTTGCATGATAGTAAATAATAAATAAAAGTGCGATTATATAGAATGGAAATTGAGAGGGAAAAATTCAATAATGCTGATTTGATGATATTATAAAAAAATTATTGAATAAAGAAATCCACAACACAAATTATTAATCCTCATCCTCCTTTTGCCCCTCCTTCTACTCCTCCTTTGTTTGATTGTTGGGTGGTGATTTGGCGCTCCTTGTGTCGCGTCATCAAGAAACCAAAAGTGCTAGTCACCTTACGTTCTATCCTTATTGTCGATCTAATCTTTCAAGCACGCATATGCTTCAATAGTCTTGGAGTTGAATGAGAGGTGGTTGGGGTCAAGGATATGCCCACTTAAGCTAAAGGCCAACCAAGAAGAGACCATCAAAGCTGAACATCCTGTACCACTCAAAAAAGGGTTAGCATCATGTATTCTTTAGTTAATCACCAACTGACATTCAAATTGTCTATATCCTCTCATTCTAAGAGCCATTACACATAGTATATCATTGGGTCAACAAAGGCTTTTAGGCTAACAGTCCTACTGCATCTAGTGTCTTGTATAATTTGCTTGCTTTGTTTAGAAGATTAATCATATGAATGACTAATGGGTCTAGGTTATTGCATTAAAGTTGTTTGTTGTAGTCTTGTCATGTGAAAACAATATAATTCTATAAGCAAACTATACGCCTCGATAATAAGCGTATGCGCTTCCTCTATAGCATCTTCAATAGCAATGTTGCAATAGAACTCCTTAAAGAGATTTCTAGTATCACAAAATTGTAGGAAAGGGGTAGAAGTGATCCCACAATTTGCATGTCATTGTACCCACAATTAACTAAAGCACTAATTCACCAACATATTTCATCAACACATATGATATGTCAACAAGGTGTGGAAGGATAGCATTACTCGTAGATTAATATGACTTAAACAAATGTTTTGTGGGTCTTAGATAGGCCTTTACAACTTGCCTCCTTTTCTTGTGTATTAAGCAATCCCCATTGTTTATATTATCAATGTTAGGGTTAGTTGAGTTGACTTATATGTTGAAAAAAAGGGGTTAAACCATTTCTAATCCTTAATGCCATGTTCAACATTTTGAATGTCAAATTTCACTTTGTTGGGCAATCCGCTTGTGGCTATAACCCTAACAACAATCATTATAAACCTAAAGTGTCTATTTAGAGAAATAAACTTAGTTGATTGCAAGCTAGATTTTTGCAATATGATCGTTAAGATCATAATCATTGATACCAACATTGACTGCCAAATTAAATATGTGGCAGACTTATCATACATTTAAAAACTTCCCATTATGGGTCAAATTAAAGACATACTTCAATGGCCTTGTTGAAGTCGTATAGTTAGAAGCATTATCATAACTGATATTGAATACCCTTTTTATCTCGTCAACACATAAGGTGTTGAGGATGTTGGCAATGATTATAGTACCCATGTGAGCTTCCATGAACAAGACAAATGTTATGATCTTCTTCTACAGCACCCATTTGTCATCAATCCAATGTGTTGTAACCAAAACGTAGTTGAAGCCAACACTATCATTAATTCAAAATCCACTATGGCACCTCCTTAATATCTAATATACGAAAGTCTTCATTGCATAGCAATGACAACAGCTACATGTGTGTTATGGTGCACTAAATTGATGACAAATGGATGCTACAAAAGACGATCATAGCATTCATCGTTTTCATAGAAGTCCCACATGGGTGCTATAATGCCTTCAACAATGCGACTTCAAAAAGGTTGTTGAAGCATGCCTTTAGTCTAATTTGCAATGGGAAGTTTTTCCATATACAATATGTTTGTCATATATTAAACTTAGCAATCAACATTGTTATTAATGTTTATGGTCTTGACAATCATATTGCAAAAATTCAACTTGTAATCAATTAAGTTAGTTCCTTTAAACTAAGACTCTAAGGTTACAATTATTGTTGCCAAGGTTACAAACACAAGCAAAAGCTTTTACCACTTGATTTCCCAATAAGGTGGAATTAAATGTTCAGAATACCAAACATGGCATTGAGGGTAAAAAGGATTTGACCTCTTTTTTTTCATTATATATGTTAGCTCAACCAACCCCAACATTATTATGAACAACAAGGATTACTCAATATGCAAGAAAATGAGGCAGATTCTAAAGGCCTTCTTAAGACCCACAAACCACCTGTCCAGGTCCTATTATTCTATAAGTAATGTCATCTTTCCACACCTTGTTGATATATCATACATGTTGATAAAACATGTTGGTTAACTAGTGCTCTAATTAACCATAGGTAGAATAGCATCCAACCTACAAGATTACTTCTACTTTTTTCTTTATCTATTTTATATTGAAACAATTTTAAATCTACGATATAAGTTTCATGGTACTAGAAATCTCCTTGAGGAGCTCTGTCGCAACATGCCATCAAAGATGCTATAAAGGAAGTAAATGTGCTTATTACTAAGGTGAACAGTTTGCTTAAGAAAATATGTCATTTTTACGCGACAAGACTATAGCAAATAGTCCCAATAGGGCAACCTAGACTTAGAATTCATTCATATAGCTCATTTTCTAAAAGAAGCAAGTAAATTGTGCAAAACATTGTTTGCAACAACAGTGTTAGCCTAGAAGCCTACGGTGACTTTACAGTATACCATGTGTAACGAGTCCTAGAAAGGGAGGACATAAACAATTTGGATGTTCTCAATTGGTGGTCAACTAAGGAATACATAATGTCAACCCTTTCTTTAGTGGTATGGGATGTTCTGACTCCATCAACTTTGATGGTCTCATATGAGTCAACCTTCAACTTGTGTAGGCAAGTCCTTAGCCCCTACTACCCTTTGCTCAACTCCAAGACCCTCAATGCATGTGTGTGCCTGAAAGATTTAGCCAACACCAAGGATGTAACATAAGGTGACTCGCATTTTTTCTTTCCTAACGACAACTACATGGGGAGTGTTGAATCACCACCCAACAAATAGATGAAGGATAAGCAAGAAGAAGGGTAAGAGAAGGAGGAGGATTACTAGTTCACATTGTGGGCTTCTTTATTTTGTAAAATTTTTTATAACATCACCAAACCAATGTTCTTGAATTTTTCCCTCTCAATTTCCAATTAATATAATTTCACTTTCATTTTTATTTACTAGCACACAAATCTCTTATTAAAATTTGAAATGCAAAGTAAATATGTGAATTGTTCAACATAACTTACTTGATTGTTCAATCATTATGTTAAGGCATAGATTTTATTAATAATTTTTCACTAAAACTAAATTACAAATTTATTTAACTAATGTTATAAGTTCCATTAAATTTTAGTTTAAGAATTTTGCAATTTCTTCAAAATTTAGAAACTAAAAATTAAATTCAGACAATTTGAATAATACAATAAATAATTTGAAAGGAAAATTATTGCAATTAGTACAAATTTATCCATTAAAAATAATGGCATATTTTTCAAAAAAAAAAACAACTAATTAAATTAATCAAATATTTTATCCAACAAAAATAACTTCTTAGATAATTTATCAACATTAAATTTAAAAAATAATTAAATTAATTAAATATTTTATCCAATAAAAGAACTACTTAAATAATTTATCAACATTAATTTTAAAAAATTATAAAGCCCACGTACTCTCACATGCCTGCATGCTCGTACCTAAGTAGTCTACAAACTTTATCATACCTCATATACCCGTATTCGCGTGCCGTGTACTGGCCCGCATACCACCCCTATATTGTATGTTATTCCTCCAACTAGTACTTACTCTTCGTTGATCAACGACTTATGAGATATAGGGAGTATAGGATTCCTCTTGTTCAGACCGTTTAATCAGAGTCTACTTTTTACTAAACAACTTCTATTTTAATTTTTCAAAGCAAATTCCCTGCGTTGAGGGAAAAAAAAAAACTTGGTGACTGAAGTATGTAGAGAAACAAATGAGACAATGCATCTTTCTACTCAAAATTTGAGAAAGTAAAAGGATGGAAAGAGAATGGTAGGTCCAAATTTTCTTCTTTTTTTAGTGGTCTTTAACAATACTTCTCTATAGAATGTTTGGTCAGTCCTCGTGCATGTCCTTGACGTAAACACTCAAAGCATATTCTCTCTCTCTCTCTCTCAGAGTCTTGCAGTCCGTCACTCATGGTTTACTTGCACTTCATCATATTTCCGAGCTCCATTCCATGTCTCTTCCAAACTTGGCCCAACGCTCATATACAATTACTATTTATGTTCGCCCTTCGATTCGCCTGTCATCAAGTGATTTTTTCTTCTTCACAATCATCTTGGGAAGCTAAGTTTAGGATCTCTATTTCCATGTCCGTCGATCTTATATATATATATATATATATATATATATATATCTTTTGACCTTTTACATGTTGATCATTTTTTAATTTATCGACTTAATTTCTATCAGAAATTTTAATTAGAAATTTCTTGCATTATATTGTCATATGTATACAAATGATAATATTATGTCACAAATGTCTCAAACAAAGGATTATATACTTTCTTTATTTAGTAAGAAATATATATATATATATTTATATTATTATTACGTAATATAATACATAAAGTCTTATTTAAAAATGGACATGAAGGAATTTCTGAAATATTCTCTTAGTCATCCCAGTGAAATATAGAAGAACAGGGATGCTTTCTAATAAAAATTCTAAATAACACACACACACACATATACAGAAAAGTTAGGAAGCGAGAAGCTAGCTACTTTTCTTTGATTATTTAGGCTTGTAGAACAGGACACAACATGTGGAATCTTCTTTTGAATTTTAATTAATGATCGCGTTTTCCCAAGTGGAAGTAGATTCTTTTCACGTGCCCCTAAGTCCTGGCAATTCCTGTGTCCTGTAACAGCAACTACACGTACATCACCCATCCTTGCACTGCGAAATAGCGACGTTTAAGTCTAATATTGTTTCCTACTCGTGAAAATTGCTTCTTCTTTTTTTAATTTTTATTGTTATAATTGGAGTTCAAAATATCAAATTTGAAAATTCAGTAATACGATGAATTTTTATTCCTAATTGTTCTTTATTAACATTGCGTTATGCTTATATTTATTATATTTGTTCCCTCCCCGAAATGACCTGGAAATTAATATATCCATACCTATGTTTTTGTGGGTGATGCATTTCTATTTCTAGCATTTACACTTGATATATATGCCTTACTATTGTAATCAATTGCTTTCCTTTATTGTCTATTAAGCCCTTAAAATTTTTTAACAGCTCTTTAATAATGTATAGCTTCTAGTTTTTAAGAAATAAATCGATCATAAAATTTAGAAATTCAATTGCTTTTAATCTCTCATCTAAACCAATCACGACACATGTATCAGGCCAAAAAAAAGAAAAAAATTTACAACACGCACATGAATAATTATGAAAATAACTTACATATATACATATACTCACGTGATAAATTACCATATTAATGTAAGCTTTCATTTTATCTATTCAATGATGGCCTCTCCATATAAATATATTTTTTCCTTGATTAATAAACTACTAAAACTACATGTAGACTTCTTTTTTTTGTTATATGAGGAAATATGCTTTTCTCTTGATTACACCTAATTTTCCGTTTCCTTATTCTCATAGTGCAAATGTTTATATAATAATGCGTCTTATTGCTTCCGATCGGATCAGTGTAGACCCAATATGAAACTGAAAATATTAAAACATAGAAGTTATAACCAGGCTATGCATGAGAAAGGACAAGGTATTGTAGTATGATCATAACTTTGTTGCGGTTTGATGGACTGATCCACCAGAACCTATTTATAAACACAGTCATGCATCCCTGGAATATAGTAAGACAGTGGACAAAAACTGACTTTAGTTCATCATGGTCATCATCAATATGAGAATAAATCAGCTCCATAGCCAGTTTGTTCATGAGATATAAAACCTACCTACCTTCAGTGCGTCTGATTATACACTAAAAGCCACCTTCACTTACCAATACCTCATTCACTATCCCAAATCATGTGTGAATCCCACTAATTATACCATTGATGGATAATATCTTAAAGTTAAATGATTGGAAGTAAAGAAAAATAGCTCTAAATTTGGAAAACAATTATAGCATGTTAAGTTAGCTTTATAAAAGTAAAATAAAATAATTATTTATTTTCCAAAAATATATTAGTACATTTGATTTGCTAAATAACTGTTCACAAAATTCATATATTGTTAGTCAAGGGATTTACAATTCCTTCATTTGAATAAAGGAATAACTATCATTCCTTGGTTTTTTAAACATATTTCTATGTTTATGTTTATACGTGTAGCTCAACAGTCACATCATAGTGATTATTATTCTATTACTAGTGTCATTTTACAAGCAATCATGTAAGATAATTATTTTCTAATTTATTCTTTAAAAATTATGATTCTATTCTTACATTTATTACATTCTACAAACTAAACATACCATTAAAATTTTATAATCACGTCTAATTTTTTTCTTTTCCCAATTTTAGCAATCACTTGAGAAACTTTATGACAATTGTCAATTAAGTCTTAAGAAGCGATGTAGCTACCAAGATGATGTCATGACATATTACATCAGAAAAAAAAAAACTAAATTTCGTTAGAAAATTCAAATGACTTTCTAAATATTAAACAGTACTCTAAAAATTCAAAATAGCTGTGAATCACACAACCCACATCCTTAAATAGATAGCGATGCTACCTACTTCGTGATCGTAAATGCGTGGGCTACCTAACCACCCCCTCTAATAACAAAAACAGAAAAACTTGCTTTTTTTGCATGCACCAAACCCACATGTTTTTAGTCGATATGCTCAATTTTTTTTTCCCCCTTAAATTGCGAGTTGTGGTCAACAACGTACTGCTTACAGTGGGTCGCAATGACCACTAGGCGGGGTACTCGTCACGCACTGATAGAACCAGGAGAGTGTGTGTCGCAACCATTGGCCACCTTCTATTAGTAGGTGGCATTTTGCTATACCATCCCTAGCTAGCCTGGCCAACTCGGTAGTATTTTCATCTTGTCCTTTTTGTTATCTTAAATTTTTCTGAATTTTTATTGTTAATGTAAAAGATAATTTGCCAGCGAATCGCCTAGAAATTAAACCATATGTTATGTCGAGTGACCAAAAAAAAGAAAGAAAGAAAACTAAAGAATATGTCTATCAATTGTCTTATGCCCTCTTAGGATTTGATGGTATAATTTGTTATTAAAGTTCTAGGGTTGAATTGCTAAAATTGAAAGTTCTAATATTTAATTACAAAATTTTCAATAATTTTGAAGCTTTTCTCCATTAAAATTATTTATGTTATAATAACTTTCTAGTAGATCTTATTTTTGAAAGTAGGATTATAAATAAAGAAAGTTAAGATAGGTGTTGAACTTGACTCAAAATTTCAAACTCAAGTTCAACTCAAGCTTGATTAAACTTTATAATTTTGATCTCCACGTCGACTTGAAATAGTATTAGACAAACTTAAATTTAACTCGATTAAAATTGTTTTGACTTGATTGTTTGGGAAAAAAATATTATTAATTTTATTAAAATTTTATCGATATAAAAACAAATTAATTTAAATTCAACTAATATTTAAACTTAATTTCAGTTTTAATCAATTAGAATAACAGCATAAAGCTCAAGTTTAATACAATAAACTATTCGAATAGTTTGAATTCGAAATTAAATCAAATTTAAGTAAATATCAAGTCAAAATAAAACAGTTCAGTAGATTTATCTCATCTACACTACCATTTTCGAGAGAAAAGGGCTATATATAAATGATCTGACTTTCAGATGCTACTACCCCTTTACACCTACTTTCCAGGAATCACCTCACCACCTACTCACTCCTTTTACACATGCCACCGACTGCCTTGTGTATATGCTCCATGTGGACCATAAACACACACCAGAAAGGACCCTAAAGTTCTCTCCACTAAAAATCTGTTTAACACAATGGTAATGAACTAGTGCTACTGTTGCGCAAGTTGTTATGGTTTTATTTCTTACCACATTCATAAACAAATCTATAAATGTAAAACGAAAATGAAATATAAATATTTCTTTCCCAGACACAAACCAAACACATATAGTAGTTTTTTTCTTCTTTCCAACTACAATAATAATATTTACAGAGATGTAGGAGGAATTCATGGGAGAATTAATGGTGCTCATGAGTCATGATGTTGGACTACAGGAGCCTTGAGAATACATAAAATAATATATTAAGATGAAAGAAAAAGAACTAAAGAAATTGGATGATGATGAAATCACCCATAATTAACTTAAGACGCTTAAAAATTCTGAGCCTCATATACTTTATATATAAACAGAATATCTCTCGCTCTCTCTCTTTTTTTTTTCTCTCTACTTATGCAAATATAAGAACGAAATCGTATAAATTTCACGCACGAAGTACTATGAAGATGTACTTAAAGAAAAAGTACTTTCAATGTACACTACATAAATTACTGGAGCGAGACTTTTCTTATATGTCAGGACGCAACTATAATCAGACTAGTTTTGGAAACTGAGTGCAGCCACATGCTTGAAAAGAAAGAACAATAATATAACGTACCGGGCAAAAGAGTTCCGTTACATTCACCATCCGATCTATATGTTCAATCGTGAAACGCAGTCGCTAAGTCCGTTCTTTCAACAGGATGGAGAGGTTGGATTGCCCCTTCCATCCTAAAGTTGTGTGTGTTTGTGTGTGTATATATATATATATATATTAGTTCGTTAAAAAAAAAAGAAGAAAAAATCGTAAAATGTAGTCTCGTAGTATATATCCGTGCATGTATGGTCAACTACGATTTTCTTTAAGTATGACCATTTTCCTTTTGTTGAAAGGAGAATTTCATTGGGATACCTGTTCTAACGAAACAAGATATCAAAAGTAGCAACTGACGCAAACTAAGAAGAGAGACAAATTGTTTGCATATCTATATAGTATTGATGATGCATGGTTTGATGAAAATTCTTACTACATACGCTATTTACCCGGAAATATTGTTTTGATACATCTATGCACCAGGTGTATGAAAGGAGTTTTAATGGTAAGATGCATATCCAGGAATAACTATATTGTTCAGGAATAAGATGGTAGCGATGGAAACACTAGATGACTAGCATACATTGAAGTCTATAATAAACAAGCAAACCACATGTCCTATGCAAATGTGAAGTGCAAATAAACATATCGATATGCAAGTAAATATATACTTATAGATCACATTGAACTAAACTCTCTTCTTACAAAGCCACAGATTTGCGAGATAGAAATACAACAATCATTCATGTATTCATTATTTGGTGAAGAAGAAACTTAAAACTAAAATACTATCATCGTATTTAACACTTGCTACAATAAATAAACCATTGAATGAATTATTCCACGCAACTGAATCTGGAGTGTTCCTAGCTAACACATATAGTTGAACAAACTAGTTAATAACATAGAATTCTAGTTCAAACATATATATCCTAGTTATTAACAAGCACATTTCATGCAAATATAAGACTCATCTACATATCAGCTTACTAAAGCAATGAAATAAATATAATCTGACATGGAACCCCTAAAATGCAATTATGGGGTACAATATTGCATTTTTTTTTATATATATATTTGAAAGTTTCTGGTATTTCAAAAGGTCAGCGTAATAAAACCTTGAACTTATTATGCAAATTTATTACTCTGACGTTGATGATGATCAGCTACATTGTCCCTTGTAGATCTAGTTTCATTTTCCCACAAGAAGGCTCCATGTCCGAAATTCAGCGTCGGCGAAAACAAAGGAAACGCTGCCGGCGTTGATATGAGATTCGGCCGCTGTTGTTGATTTGGGTACACATCATCATTGATGAGAGAATCGAGAAATGAAGAGAACGCATCTTCATCGCTATTCTCAATATAGTATTGGCCATTGAGATCTTGATCATTGTGAGCATAGTCGTTTTTGTTTTGTGGAGCCTCCATTGTCATTAGCTCTTCACTTATAATATATGGATTTTGCCAACTCTGATGAATGTTGCCATCTTCCGCCCCGATGTGACCGAAAACCTCGCATCGATCAGCCGCCGGCAAACGAACAGCCCCTTTAATGTTGGTATTCATTTGATGATCTGCGGCAAACATGGACTGAGATTCGATCCTGGTTTCTTTGATGTCGGAAGAGTTGGAGTGTGGCTTGTTATTACGGTTTGAGGTAGAAGCAACATCATTGGCTTCGATTTCATAGTTAGGGCTAGGGTTTAAGATCAATGGCTTGTGAGTCCTTGGGTCTATTCCCTGGCTTATGAGCTTTTTGCTCAGGTGAGTATTCCAATAATTTTTTATCTCATTATCGGTTCGACCTGGAATTCTTCCAGCAATCAACGACCATCTAAAACCACAAAAAAAAAAAAAAGGATCATGTTGTGAAGATTGTTCATCCATATACGCATAAAAAACCCTAAACATACGCTAGCCAAATTCATGACGTATAGATAATTAACTAAATATATACGCATCAAACTAAAAGCAAAGACATCAATCTCCTGACTAATTTAGGACGACGAGTACATATAATATATTTAAGCAGAATGCTATATACGTTAGGCAATTTCATGCACATACACACCTTTTAATAAAGCAATAAACCCTAGCCAGCTAGAATCATACGCAAGAAATACGTGTTCATATTCGGATTGATTTTGATAAATTACGGACTACATATTCTAATATACCGATTTCCAAGCAATCGATGAAGACGTAGGATTAGATCTTCTTCATCAGGAGCAATCTTTCCTCTCTTGACAGAAGGTCGGAGATAATTCATCCATCGAAGACGACAGCTCTTGCCGCACCTGAGTAAACCAGCACGCTTAGGTAGCGTTCTCCATCTTCCTTCACCTTCTTTCTTTACATAGTTAGCTAAGATCTCATCCTCCTCTGGAGTCCATGGTCCTCTTTTTATCCCCACTTTAGCGCAACACGGTGTCGTTTTAGACGTGGAAGAAGCAGAAGAAGATGATGGATTCCTCATATGTGTGTATCTAGCTAGTGCTCTTGGTGTGTGGATGATGATGATGATGATTGTGGAGTTTTCTGGAGGATGCTTTGGGGGTTTTATAAAGGAGGAGAGTTAGGCATTAATGGATGGAGTAATGTATTGGATAAAGGTGGGATTATAGGGCAGGAAAAGTACAGAACAGAGCACAAAAAGATGTGGCATGACATTGAGAGTAAGACATTTGAATGCCCAATGGGGTTGAAACACGTGGTGCTGTTTTGTTACTTTTATATATTTAGTTTTTTACCAATATAACTTTTATGTATATCTGTCTCTGGTTGCCAGGGCGGCTGTTTGCTTCGCGGCGTCAAATTAAATAGGAGAAAGATAACAGATGTGGGCCAAGTTGTCCATATGATTGATCGTATTATCGTTTTCGGTTTTCTCTTTTTTTTTTTTTTTTTTTTAATTTTATCTTTTGCATTTTTTTTTTCCAAAAGAAGAAAAAAAGTGCTTCATTAGGAAGGATTCCTTAACCCAGTCCATGGGCAAGTTTCGGATCTTAGAAAAATCATCATATGGAGATGATACCAGATGTACGAAATCTCATTACGTCGGTTTTTAGTTTATTAATTTTTGCTAATAATGCATAATTGCTTATTATTTCATTAGATAGAAATAGTTAATTGCTAATTCATTTCTAGATGATATATTTTGGATAATGTTTGATTAATCCATGAATGTTTAGCAGCAGAACACATCAATGAACTGAACGGATAATAGACAAAGCCGAAATCACGGGACATGGCTTCGGTATTATATAAGTGAAATTTACATATATGACAAAATGTTGTCCAAAGTGAGATACAGATATCATCCATTCGAGACTGTAAACGCCGATGATGTCTCACCGCATGCTTAAAACCTAGCGACATCACTTAAAAGGCGCCCCATGGTTGAGCTTGAGTGCAGCAGCAGAAGATTTTCTTTAAGCAATTAGTAAAAACAAATACACAGTAAATTTGAACGTCGGTTGACGCACGCTAATCCAAATATAAACTAGCCAAAGGCTGACTATGTAGGGACCATTGAAAGGGAAAGGCGTGATGGTATACCTATTTCGAGAGTAGCAGTTTCTTATGGGTATGATCCGGATCCCTACAAGATTCTGAAGGAGATGAAAGAAAATTCCATTTATTTCTATTAGCTATTATATCTATATCTTTGTTCGGTGAGGAAATCTTCCTAAGTGCAAAAAGCACCAACATGACATGAAGTACATGGTTGGGGAGCGTATGAAGAAGATAGACCAGTGAAAGATAGAAGCAATGAGAATGAAGGCAACTTGTTCCCTGTAACGCAACTTCGAAACGGAGTGTTCTTTTCAAGTTGGAAAATGCTATTGTGAGACATGATTCACATGGCATTTCAATAATGTTTAGACAAAATTGACTTGTGGCTACCATATCCCTTGACATTTGGACGGCATGCATCCTTAACTTAGGGCAAGATCTTCCTATGATATTTTGTTTGAACCAAGTGTCATGACGCCTATAATCAAGGGCCGGTGAACTACTTTTGTGTTGGGCACCTAGGATTGATTTCCTATACTACTTTATTCCCGTTTCCATGTAGATGAGTACACACAAACACTTTCATTATACTCTGTCTTTACTAATGATTGATTCTTAGTCATTCTGAAGGGTTTTTCCTGTGAGTTTTACACATTCTAGCTATAGGTTTAAAATGCAAATGAGCTAAGCCAAAGGGTGGTTTGAACTAATTATAGAATATAGTAACAAATCCTCAAATTAGATTAATATTTGGGATGGTTTTAAGAGTTTTGGATTGGTGAATTCATTACAATGTCTATTAAGGCTAGCTTGTTTAATCTTGACCTCGGCAAGTTCATGTACTTATTAGGTCTTTGAAAGACTTAAACTTATGCATATCTCTTCTAGAAGCTTATTAATGGCTCTAAAAAGCCTTATTAACCTTCAAAGTGATCTAATGGTGGTTATTGGTTACTAAGCTTATAAATACTACTTACTCTTATTTTAAGGGACCTCTAGTAAGAGATCAAATTATATTCACGATTAAAATTTCTTGCCCTCCAATTATCACTGCTCCAGATATTAAGCATGGTAAGTTTAAAGCATTCTAATTCATATCACACTAGTAGGCCAGCCTATTGAGATCGCTTATGTCATCCTCCTTAATCCTCTCTATCTCATCCTACTAGAAGTGTCACCCTAAGTTATAGAATTTAACTCTCATATGTGAAGCATGTAATTCATATTGCACACTCGAGACATTCAAGAACCACCAAATCTACACTAAGTGATTTCTTTTCTTCTCTTTTAATTTTTGCTTACTATATTTTAACCAATTTAATTAATATATAATCAATGATGAAAAAAATATAGTTAATCAAATTTTTTTCATTAAAAATATGACTAGCCAAATTATTACTTTTTAATAGAAAAGTAATAATGTTACTGGAAGGACTTTTTTAGTGTACTGTTAAAAATGTGAGAGTATTCAAATAAAAAAAAATCCCTCTCTCTCTCTCTCTTTCTCTCTCCCTAAAATTTCTTAACAAACCCCTCTAAACCTCTTTCCTTTTTACACCATCCTAAATCCCTAGATCCATCACTATTGATCTCAAAATCCATAAATTCCCACTTTTTAGTTAAGTAAAGATCCTCAAATTTGCTTTCTTTTTTTTTTCTTTGTCATTTCCCCAAGTACTAATGTATTGGCATTATGTATCTACCACCACCACAAGTCCATTCTATAGATCTAGTTAGTTTAAAGATTATAGTGTTTTGTTATTGGTTTGTCAATAATATGTAGAATAAGTGACTTTACTGAGTCTTATATGTGTTTGTTATTTTTCTTTGATATTTTATTGTAATTTCTTATATGAGATTATGCTATCCCTTCTATGAGACTTAGTATATTTATCAATTTAGTAAGTTTTTTTTTTAAAGAAAAATGGTAGTATCCTTAATGATCTAATCAGGTTTCATTCCCCCAACTCTTTGCTTATGAGTTCCCCTATACCAATTAGTTTAATTGTTGTATACTTTTAGTTGAATGAAATTCATATTTACTAGTGAAAGAAAAAATAGACAAAAAAGATAAATAATTTGCACTATCCACCATTGAAGATTTTAGAAATTACTTCCATGCTCCTAATTTTATAATATACCCTTATATCACTCTTAAGTTTAGTCTATCTTAGTTACAAAGCTTAAGAGATGCATTTATATTTACACAAGCTAGAGATAAAATGTTACAAGTCATCACACTGTACAATTTAAAAATCATGGGTGCTAATATAATTACATTAGGTACCTTTGATGCAATTTGTCTAATAATTCAAATGGAAAAAAAAAAAAAGTGGTAAAAATTCAAGATTCCTTTTCCAATTGCTTATATTGTTAAAAACTTCCTCAAGTTAGTAAAAAATTTAGTTCAAAAATTCAACAATCAATAGGTCTCTCAAGTTTCACTCTATTGGTCTTAGATTAGCAATCAAGAGGAAAGTGAATTAATTACTTTTAGATTGAAGACTTTTTTTATTACAAAGATGATAGAAAGTAATGAAAATTGTAGCGGAATAAATAAATTGCTAGAAATTAAAGAGAATAGGGACGAGAAAATCAAGTAAGAAAATGTATAGTGATTCTACCTTATGTGTTAGTCCACTCTTTGAACCTACATTACTAGGGATTCAATCATCTTCATCGATCACTCCATTATATAAAAAATCCAAATCTAAAGAGTTACAAAGTTTGTCAACACTTAACATAGTCACTTACTGCTCTATTAATCTAACTTCTCCAAAAGTTATATATGAAACTACAGTTAAAAAGTATAACCTCTCAACAATGACAACACTAATTTGTTATCAACCAATAAGGACAATAGAATATGAATCTCTATGAGTTTAGCATTTGAAAAAAATAGAATGAAAATGTAGAAACCGATTTACTCGAGTAAACCTATATTGTGCTTCATATGCTTTGTATCATGTATCTCTTAACTTGGATAGACAAGATGTATTTATTGCTAAATTACTAGTAGTTAACTTGAAATATTGGTGATGTAAAGTTTTTTATTTAATCTTTTTTATCGTAGCATCATAATGTCCTTTGTATTTGTTTTTAATTCTTCAATTATATCTAAAAATAACTTGATGATAGTAATTCTCATTCTAATCCTTTGTTGATAGTAAATATCAAGAAAGGTGAAATCATGACAATCATCTTGTAAATAACTTGTGATCTTATTCTTTATTTCATTAAAATAATAATTTATTTTCCTTCAATATCATTCCTTAAGCTTTTATGATAATATTCGATCAATCTTCAAAAATGAAATCCTCATTATATTTTAATCCAACGTATGTGGAATGTATTAAATAAATTACCCATATATATTCTAATAGTGGAAGTGAATCCTAAAATCAATTTGTCTAACTTATGCTTTCTAATGGTTAAGACTAAACAATCAATCCTTACTTATATTCAAAAACGATATCTTGCGCTGATTCCAACTTTTGATAGCTAGTTTTCGATTGTTATTTATGATTTTGATCGTTGCTTTTGTTCTGCCTAATCTCTTTTTCTAATCTAAGTTTTGATGATTTCCAATTTTGATAATGGGTTTTGATTTACATTCCAATTGTAATCATTGTTTCTAATTCTAACCACAAAACTAGATTCTACCTTGCTTCTGAGTACTTTTTAGTTTTCATTTTAATTATTTTTTTATCATCCTCCGATTACTTGAAATACTTTATTCTTTTACAATTGTGCTTCTAATTCATGTGGACCTTCTTTTACTTACTATGTTTGAAATTATATTTCCTATATTTACAATCAACACACTTAAATAAAGATACTAAACATAACATAATTTCTTTTTATTATCATCAAAACCTTTATCTAGGAAACTTAACAACCTCCCATGGAGGACTTTCTTAGAGAAAATTAACATTTAAGTCAAGTTTAAATAATGGATCAAACTTTTAAGTAGTTAAAATAGAAAATTTATGCCATACTAAGTAATTTAAGCAGAAGATCTTATTATGATATCATTATAACACTATTAAATTAAACTAACGTGGCATAGTAATAGTGACAAGATCTCTATTTGAATCACTTAAATAACTTTAATATCTATTTTAACTATTTGAAAATTTAATTATCTATTTTAATTATTTAATATAACTTTAATCTATATTTTAACTACTTGAAATTTTAATCATTTATTTAAACTTTACCTTAAACAGTAATCCTCTCTTTCCCTAAATTCTTGATGTACATAAGACTCTTTGCATAAAAATTGTTTATTACACTAGCTTCTCCATGATATAACAATCTCATTTGGGGTGACAATTCATATTAATGGATCATATTCATGTTTTTATTTCTTATTGAGTTCACGTTAATACAAAAAGATATATGAAATTGAATATAGATAAAAGTCAATTACCTCACAATACGATCATGTTTATTCATATTACAATCGTATCTTTTATATCATACCTTATATGAACTTTGTGTTGTCTCTTTGTAATTATATAAGCAATTGCTAAGTACTCATATTATACTATTATTAGTATCAAGCTTAGCTAGCCTCAGTCTCGATTATTGGGAGAGAGAATGAATGGATATTAGAAAGTGGAGTCATAAAATTATTAGAAAAGGTCAAATGTACTTTAAGAATTAGAATCTTAATAATATGATAAGATAAGGAATAGGATTGCATGTATTTCAGAGGATATGGTTCATCGCCGTATTGGATTTTTAACTTATTTTCATTGCTAATGGTAAGGGTTGTAAAATCCTATTTTTAATCATTCAAACAATGCTTTGAATTTTCTTTTTATATTTTATTTTCCCCTCTCGTGATATCTAATTAAAAACTGCGATAGAAAGGTACCAATACAATGTGATCGTTCATTCACTGTGCACTAATTACGTGGAATTAGTCGCATGATGGTTGACTTAATAGCCTTTATCTAAGACGTTTGGAATAATTGGTTTTGAATTCAATACGTAGTACATAGAGTGTACGATTGTGCAATGAGTGTTTTGACCAATGGTTATGACGTTTGAATATGATTCAAGTATTGTTTGGGTGGTGATGATATTGATATTAGGATTAGAATTAAAAGAGAAGGAGAGAGAGAGAGAGAGAGAGTCAATGCTCAAGACCCAAAAATAGAATTTATATCTTAGGCATAAATAGTATCTTAATCTAGAATACTTTTTTTTTTCTTGACTAAAAAAAAGCAATTTTGGTTTTAATATTGTGTGCGCTGACATTCTTGAACTGGACTGGTGGGTCTGATTTTATTTTCTTCTTCTTCGGTCTTTATTGTCTGCTTTTTCGCAAATGATCTTCTCTTTTCCTTCTGTCTCTCTCTCTCTTTTTATCCATTGACCAGCTGTATAATTTACAGGAGATGAGGATGAAGAAGCAAGGAAATTATATTACATTGCCTCGGGATAACAACTGGCTTTTAAGCAAGCCCTATGTTGTATACGAGTTCGTGTTGAAAGTCATAAACTATTAAAGAAAATAATAGATTTGTTTAAGAAATTATATCACAGCTAAAATTTTAACAACATATTTATAGATTGTTATTATAAATATAATATGAATACACCTATTCAATTACATAACTGAAAAAAATAACTAATCATGAAATCAAGAAGACTCTTTTCTCTCCTCTATCTTTTCTATAACTCATGTACAAATATATATACAGCAGGGGGATATCTTTCCATATCTTTTCCAAGCAACTAAATCCTACAAACTAGGAAAACAAATCTTCCTCTACCAAAAAAATAAAATACAAAATATACATGCCATATTTACAAAATAAATCATAAAACAAATATCTCAATATTTACGGTCATGTTATGTATCAGGTCATGTATGTTTCTGGGAGCTACCTGATATAACACATGGCCGTGTATCAGGCTGTGTATGTTTCTGGGAGCTAACTGACACAATATACGGCCGTGTATCAAGTCGTGTATCAGGCCATGTATGTTTTTGAGCTTCCAAACACAATACCCCCCCTCAAGTTGGAGCATGGAGATCACAAATGCCCAACTTGCATAAGAGCATATCATACTCACGTTTCCCTAATACTTTGGTAAAAATATCAGCAAGTTGTCTCGTTGTAGGAACAAAAGTAGGATAGATCGTCCCATCAAGTAATACATCTCGAATGAAGTGACAATCCACTTCAATGTGTTTGGTGCGCTCATGAAATACGGGATTTTGAGATATATGAAGAGCAGCCTGACTATCACAAAATAGCGTTGCTGGCTACGTATGAATAACACCAAGATCAGATAAAACACTCTTCAACCACTTGACTTCACAAGTGGTCATGGCCATTGAACGGTATTCTGCTTCGGCAAATGATCGAGACACAATATGTTGTTTCTTTGTCTTCCATGAGATGGGAGACAAACCTAAAAACACCAACCATCTAGTAAGAGAACAACGAGTCAATGGACATCTTGCCCAATCTGCATCACACCAACCAATCAAAGTGAGATCACCCTTACTACGCAATAAAATACCCTGACCTGGTTTGGATTTAAGCTACCAAACAATGCGTAATGTTGCATCCCAGTGATCTTTCCGTGGCTGCTGCATAAATTGAGACAAGACATGTACACAATGAGACAATTCGGGCCTGGTAAAACATAAATAAATCAATCGGCCAATAAGACATCGATAAGGCTCTAGATTATCCAACAAAGGGCTGGTTGACAACGCTAGTCGATGGTGTTGCTCCATCGGAACTCCCACGGGCTTTGCCCCTATCAAACCTGCTTCTGAAATAATATCCAAGGCATATTTGCGCTGACACAAGAAGAACCCTTCGGGACTACGAGCCACTTCCACCCCAAGAAAATATTTAAGAATACCCAAATCTTTCATGGAAAAACAGGTGCTCAAGTAATCCTTAAACTTCTGAATTGCTACACTGTCATTCCCAGAAACAATCAAGTCATCAACATAAACCAAGATGTTTAGTCGTACCTCGCCTTATTGCAGAGTAAACAAAGAGTAGTCCGTATAGGATTGTGTGAAACCATAGATTTTTAAAGCAGCAGACAGTTTCCCGAACCAACACTGAGGGGCTTGTTTAAGCCCGTACAAGGACTTCTGCAATTTGCACACCTTATCTCGTCTTGCAACTCGAAAACCAGGGGGTAACTGCATATACACATCCTCCTGTAGATCTCCATGGAGAAATGCATTGTGGACATCCATCTGGTGAACCTCCCAGTTCTTAATTACAACAACAGCCAAGAAAACACCAACAGTAACTATCTTTGCGACAGGGGCAAATGTCTCTGTATAGTTTACTCCTTCCTTCTGGTGATTTCCAAGTATAACCAAACGTGCTTTATAGCATTCCACCGTACCATCAGATCGATATTTGACTTTGTACACCCATTTACAGCCCAAGGCCTTCTTATTAGGTAGTAGATCAGTAATACGCCATGTTGCATTGTTTTCAAGGGCATCAATTTCTTGCTGCATCGCAATCCTCCATTTTTCATGTCAAACCGCTTGAGAATAACTAGTAGGTTCCTGTTCACCATGTAAAGCTGCAAGAAAAGCTTTATGCCGCAAAGAAAATCTATCACAATTCACATAGTGTGCAATGGGATAGGGGTTACCTGAGGCACGCTATGTTGCGGGATCCGGTAGGGATAGACTCAATTTGTGAACCGTATGAGTAACAAAGTCGCGTAGCAGTACTGAAGTCTTACGATTTCGGTGGCCACGTCCCAACAATTCTTCATCACTAGGGACATTGTTTTCCTTACTTCCATCTTCAATTGTAGAAGGAAGAGATGTTAATACTGTTGTCCTATCACTTTGCTCAACTGGCACAATTTCAACATTGGGAGAAATGGTTGCAGTTTCTTGATCACCAAGTCTAGAAGGAGAGTTGTCATCATCTATAATCTCCCTTCTTTCGGTCAGACCCTCTTGGACACCGAAGGCATCATTAGTGAGGTCTACATCCCATGTAAACGTAGATTCTACTGGGTTTTGTGATGAAGACAATGTTTGAAAAGGAAACTCGTTCTCAAAAAATTTTACATCTCTAGACACGAAAAAAAAAAAAACATGTTTTTCAAGATCATATAATCGCCACCCTTTCTGTCCATACGGATAACCCATGAAAACACATTTTCGACTTCTACTCTCAAATTTATCTCCCAACCGTCCTTGCTTGTGGGCATAGCACAAACATCCAAAAACTTTCAAGTGATCATAATTTGGAGTTTGTCCATACAACACATGATAAGGCGTCTTTCCTTCTAAAACACTAGAAGGTGTTCTATTAATCAAATATCCTGCGGTTAGCACACATTCTCCCTAAAACTCAATGGGCAAGTGTCCTTGAAAACGCAAGGCTCTAGCCACATTGAGAATGTGTTGGTGTTTTCTCTCGACCCGTCCATTTTGTTGAGGGGTACCAACGCATGAAGTTTGAAAAATAACACCCTTTTCACAAAAATAATTTTTCAATTTTTGAAACTCCGTTCCATTATCACTCCTCACAATTTTAACTCTTTTGTTAAATTGTGTTTCCACCATAGCAAAGAAGTTCCTTAAAGTTTGAGCTACCTCAGTTTTGTCAATCAGTAGAAATATCTAAATAGCACGGGAAAAATCATCTACTACAGTCAAAAAATATGAAGCACCGCATGAGGACAAAATCCGATAAGGACCCCACAAATTGCAGTGTATAAGTTCAAATATATCAAAAGCACGATGATGACTGACAGGAAATGGATCTCTAGATTGTTTTGCTCGTAGACAAATATCGCAACATTTATTCTTGCTATCACTATCTTTATTATGACTCACACTAGACACTAACTTGGTCGCTTTTAATAACGGATGTCCCAACCGCTAATGCTATATCTCCAAACTCCCTTCACTTTCAATCTTCATTGCTTGAACTCGTGGCACTCCCTTGTAGTAGTAGAGTCCATCCCGTCTTTCACCCGCACCAATCAGCATCCTCGAAGTGGGGTCCTGCATTACACGCATGGAATTAGTGAAATAAACAGTACATTTAGATGAATCAACAAGTTGTGATACCGAAATCAAATTGCATTCTAGTTTAGGAACAAAGAGAACATTCGTGATACAAAAATCTCCATCAAGGACAAGTTGTCCTTCCTTCGTTGCCACAGTCTTGCTCCCATCCGAAAGTCCAACAGAACACGGATCAATATTTCGCACTTTCTTCATTCCATGCATACTGCCTATCATGTGATGCGAAGCCCCTGTATCAATTATCCAATTGGAGAGCTTACCACTCAGTGTTTCAGTAGTGTTTTTCTGACTATTGATTAGCTTCATCAACAAGGTCCACTGCTCCTGATCGAGACCAAGATTTGTCTTTATATCATTCCCAGCCGCTGCTGTCACTGCAGGTCCTTTGTCCTTCACACAAGTGCTGCTACTGGACATGTTATTTGCCTTTGCTGTTTCACGCCCTCGTCCAAAGCTTGCTTGATTTTGACGCTGTTGAGTGCTGTTGAAGCCTCGTACTCGCCCTATACTCCTTCCATTTCCCTTTAGTCGGTCACCCCACCACTCAGGATATCCAAGGAGAGCAAAGCAATTATCTGCTTCATGTCCTATACGTTTGCAGTGGGTACAATACAGCCCACTTTTGTTTCTTGTTTCTCCTTTTCCTCTTATTACTAACGCCATGACATCTTGCCTCTCCTCTTTATTTCGGGTTATGGTCCTAACCCTTTCCTCAACAATCAGCATGGAATATGCCTGATTAACATTAGGAAGTGGATCTTGGGCTAAGATATTACTCCTCGTTGTGCCGTAGATATTTCCATCCAACCCCATGAGCAGAGCATGAACTCGTTCTTCCTCTCTTTTCTTTTCAAATTCTGCTGCGAGATTGCACGAACACATACCGCACTTACATGACGGAATCTGATCATAGTTTGCTAGTTCATCCCATATTTGCTTCAATTTTCCAAAGTAATTCACCAAAGTCATCCCCCTTTGTTTGCATTCTGCCAATTCACTTCGCAGTTGTTGAATGCGTAGACCATTAGCTATTGAGAACCTGTCCCTAATGTCGTTCCATAAATGTTCAACTATTTCTTCGTGAGAAATAGTAGACCGAAGTGAGGATTCGATTGTATTACGAATCCATGATATCAATAGAGAATTAATCATCACCAATCTTCAAGTTCAGATGAATTATCATCAGGTTTTTTTATTGTACCATCAAGAAAACCATATTTTTTCCGAGCTCGTAGAGCCGTTCTCACAGACCGTGCCCATTCATCATAGTTTTCTCCTCTCAACTGTACTTGAGTGATCACCAATCCTAGATTATCTAATGAGGTAATATCGTAAGGAGAGATCGTTTTTCTTTGAGGAAGGATTTCTTCCTTGACCTCACTTGTTTGTGATCCAACCATTGTTTTGTGTCTACAATGGCTCTGATACCATGAAAAAATTAACCAACCATGAAATCAAGAAGACTCTTTTCTCTCCTCTATCTTTTTCATAACTCATGTCCAAATATATATACAGCAGGGAGATATCTTTCCATATCTTTTCCAAGCAACTAAATCCTACAAACTAGGAAAACAAATCTTCCTCTACCAAAAAAAATAACATACAAAATATACATGCCATATTTACAAAATAAATCACAGAACAAATATCTCAATATTTACGGCCGTGTAACATGGCTATGCCTTCTAGTCATGTATCAGGCCATATATGTTTTGGGAGCTACCTGACACAACACACGGCCGTGCCTTCTAGCCGCATATCAGGCCGTGTATGTTTCTGGGAGCTACCTGACACAATGCATGGCCGTATATCAGGCCGTGTATGTTTCTGAGCTTCCAGACACAATAATAACCATGTATTACATATTGATTTTATATAACTATTCATAATATTTTCTGTATTTATGAGGACAAAAATGATTAATGATAAGAAAGAAATGGAAAACAAAAAATTAACCAAATGTCTTGAAGATGTAAGTGTTTTACCGTGGTTAGTGAGTGGAATAAAGTGTAATAAAGAATAATATAAATACTCATTAATCGTTAGTTTAGTGTTATGTTTAGGTTTAGATCTTCCGAATGTCTATCAGAACTCTTATATGAAATATTATGTCCTATAGAAAAAGTTACCTTTTCTTTTTCTTTTTCTTTTTTTTTTTTGGTTAAGAAAAAAAAATAAAGTTACCTTTTCAAATTATAGAAGTGCAATGTCACGTACCAAAAATTCTATTGTTTCATCATATGTAAAAATTATGACACATCATGCAAAAATTGCAATCTCTCAATATGTATCATTTTTTACATAAAGAATATGTCCCTTGATTGAATAATTTTTAATTGCAAGATGCTCCAAGTGATAAAATGAATAGTGTAAATGACCAAAAGGTCTTATAAAAAAAATGAAAAATTACATATAAAAGATTTTCTACCTAGAATTTTTGTTGCAGTCTATGTTTTATCCTGGTAAAGGAGATCAAGGATTTCACGACTCAATTGGGAACTTGACATTGTATATGGCTCTCTAGTTCTTCTACTTGGGTTATTCTTGTTTAGTAAAAATGTATTTTAAACCTTTTTTCGATATTTATTATAATGAAAATTTTGAAATTATCAAATATAATTTCAATATTCTCAAGAGTTTGTGATTGTTGATGGTTTATAGCACCGTGAAAATAGCGTAAAGGTTATAGCTAATAGATGATAATGGTGATTTAACTATCTAGAAAATGTAACTGGAAAATTAAAAAAAAAAAATCAATTTTTTAAAGCAAAATAATTGTTTTTTATAAGCATTTTTCATGATTGTTAGTCGCACTAGTTGGTGGCCATTATAATCGCTGGCTACCACCACTTATCATTACAAATTGCTAGAATTATAAGTTATAACATCTTAAGATTATCATGATAATATGTATATACTACAAAATTTTAATTATAATAAATTTTTAAGTAAGTACAAAAAAATCTTATGTGAAGGTAACACTCATAACTTTATTCAAGAGCCACAGATATGTTTTTTATTGAAATTCAACTTCGACACCTTGCTTTATCTGATTTTGGCTTTTTTAATTATGGTAGCTAACTAATTATTACATAATCGTTTAAAATTGCGCATATAAAAAGTATAATTTGCTCAAATTCATTGAATAATTTTGATTAAAAGTCTTTTTTATCTTTTTTTTTCTTTTGAAATTATTACTATAACTATTCCAAGCACACCATCTAAATTGTTCGATTAAATGGGTTAGGTCTATAGTGAGTTTCACATGTTTTTGTCCTGCACACTTAATAAACGTATTGAATTCCTCACAAATATATTCAAAACTATGTATAAGAATCGAAAAACTATAAACAAATACATATTCTATACTTTCACATTATCAAAAATGTAATTTATTATCATCATTAAAACATATTGTAGGTGTGAGGTTTGGTTGCAATGTAGTAACATGAATGCAGCATGATCCTTATGCTACACATAAACCTAAAAAAGTGATATATAACAACACATAAAAGGATGATTAGAGATAAGTAAGATCGAGAGAATGAGTAGGCAATCTCAAGTAGGCTCAATCGCTTCATTACAAACAAATGTTCTTTAATAAATTCTCAATTTGATCTTTTAAGAAAATAGTTAAGCAAAGCAATAGCCTTTTTTCTCCCAAAAAGTCTCTCTTAAATGAGAATACCTTGGATATTTTTACGGTCCAATTATAAATCTCGTTCGTTGAATAGTGATGGCAATTAACGGTGAATAAGTCCTCATATTAGTTTTTCATGAATCTAGGCTCTATTAAAGGTCTTTAAAGTGCAAATAAAAAGATTGAATCAAACTAACCAATTCAATAAGCTTTACTTCAAGCCTACTATATCAAATCCCCCATTATTATCCCAAAGGTCATGGATTTGACTATCTGAATCCCGTCACTTTAGTTCAAAGAATCAAATCCAATTATTTAATAAGCTTAAGACCCTTTATTGCATTTAGCCCTTTGCACATATTATATATGTTTTCCCCTCTTTTTTTTCCACTTTAAATACTTGTATTTTAATTTTCCATGCTTTCCTTTCTTTAAAAAACATTAGTTAGATATTGAAAATATACAAATGGAATATATTAATGCAAAAAAAAAAAAAAATCTACAAACCGTTCCCTCTTTCATTTTTCTCTAATCCAAATGCTTTACGTTATTTTCTTCTTTGTTTTATATATCTATTTTTAGTATGTAATTAAATATAGGTATATAAAGTGTAAAAAAAGAAAATTCTGACGTAATGATAAAACTAATATATGTTGTTTGAATTTAACCCACTAAGGAATAACTGAAGACTTCATAAGGCAGAAACTTTCCGGATGGTATAAGAAGTGCTTTGCATTTGTTTTTCTCGGGCTTTGGTCTCGTAGAGAAGCCATTGGATTTATAGACACACTTAAAAAGTGAGTGGACCTAAGAGTTAGATCCAACTATCTACAAGCCCAATTGCCGACGCATCATCCCGGATGTAAACAAGTAAATTAAAACTAGTATAAAAATAATATATTTACACAAAAATAATAAATTTTATATTTAAAAGAAAAAATTTTAATCATATATATATATATATATATAATAATTTATGTGGCTATTGATGGTTATATGAAATGTTATAATATTTAAAAGAAGTTATAATCCTATGTTATGAGAATACAACATCATCTTTCAAGAGTCACATTATCTTACATCTAGTTATGTAAAGATCATAACTATTCTACAAATACCATCCTATACATAAAGGATGAAATTTTCTATTGTCTTGCTTGTGTTTTTGACGGGATTGGTGTAGTCTTTAATCTCATATGTTAACAGTAGAAATTTAACAATGATTAACAATAGAAATTTAATATAAATATATGAATGGTGAGATCGAAGATTAGATTGGTCCCGTTAAAATAGTGAACGAGACCATAGGAAGTTTCATAAATGATATATCTCTTAAGAAATAAAGAGATATAAGTAATAAAAATAGTAAAAAGAATTGTCAATGATAAGATACAAATAGTAAAAGCTTTTCAAAAATGAAAAGAATTTTTTTTAAAAAAAAAAAGGATAAGTGAATAGTATAATACAAATAAGGTATAATAAAACAAATTCCAAAATTATGTTATATATTATATATTCCCCAAAGACAAGTTAACAAGGACCAAACTCCCACTTACTCCTTTCTTAATTGAGGAAAAATGTACACAAGGAACCTAAGTCTTTTATGATTTTTCATATAAAGACTTATATTTTTAAGATTTTCATTTCAAGAATTAAGTTTTTAAAAACAGTTAATATGAAGTATTTATCAGTCTTCATAAACATTGTTAAAATAAAATTCTAAAATAAAATAAAGTCAAAATATAGGTCTAAAACGAAAAGAAAAAAAAATAACTACCAATGAAAAAAAAAATCTATATTTTTCTTTTTAAGACCTATATTCTTATATTTTTCTTAGTTTGGGACCTATATTTTTATGTTTTTTTTTCCATTTTAGAACCCAAGTTTTAATAGCTTTTATAATAGAAAGTAATTAAGATCCTATTCAAACACATTTTTGAATAAGTCTAGAAATGAAAAAAAAAAAAACACAAACAAAAGTCTTAAAATGAAAAGTAGAAAATACTTCAATTTCTCTATTGCATCTATCCTTTTCTTCATTTTTTTATGCCAATTTTTTTCATTATTTTAATTTTTTTATTAATGAGTGTAAACACCCATTTTAGCCTTCGCTTTAATCATTTTTCACTAACATAAGCCAAGTTTGCAAATAATAAAAGAAAGAAAAAAAGGAAAAAATAAACAAAAATACATAAAAATGGAAAATGATGAAAAATATGAGAAAAAATATTGTTTTTAGCCTAATAAATAAAGTCAAATATATATATATAGTTAGATCATTTGAATATAATTTGGTTTAGGATTTTGTTTGGGTTAAACAAATTTTGTTTGCGTCAAATGAATGAGAAAAATCTCAATTTAGTTAGCTAAGTTTGCATAGGGTTTAGGATGTTGTAGGATCAATTCATGCAAAAGGCAAAGCCTTTTTAATTTCCTTTTACCTAGAAACATCTAAGAGATAAGCAATTAGATTCTGGTAGGATTTGATCAATTCGAACTTAATTTTTTATGCAAATCCATTAAATGGCACATGTAGATTCAATTTATACTAAAGATCTGCATGGATAAAATTAAAATGGATTCAATCTTAGAGAGATAAATTTAGTGTTTGTTCATGCCTATTCTAAATTTGATGCGAATGAAAACAAAATTTATCAAACTTATTTATGGACTCCTATAAATAGAATAAGCCACTTTAAACTCATCCCAACCATCAAAATCATTCGATAGGCTCTCATTTAGACCAATGAAGTGCTTTCTCTCTCTAAGTTTAAGAATTTGAAATCCATATCTTCTTTCTAGGATTACATGCCCTATACACAAAATCGAAAAGCAAGAATAAGTTTAGTGGATTTCCAAGGCTTGAAAGATTTGAAAAAAGACAAGTTTTTCATTTAATTCTTCACATTATGATCGGATTGAAACTTTAAGTTTCAACTACTTGTGGGTCTATCACCATCAAACCATCACTCTTGGGTGTAAACCAACACCATCATCATGTTTTTCACCTCCAAATAGCCCAAATCAACTCCACCACTACCCTCAACAACCACCAAGAGTGCTCAAACAAGCTTCACATGCCATCACTAACTTCATCTCCACACCTCACACACTTCACACGTGTGACCCAACCCACATCTGCACTTGCCTTGTTGGAGCTACTAATTCCAACGAACATGCATACTATCTTTTATTTAGGTAACTTTATTTGTTTTGTTTATTTTCTTATTTTATTACAAATTATGAATTCAAAATTTATATTTAAAAAAGGGTCAAGAAGTTCAAAATATATATTAAAAAAAAAATCTAATACTAACTTTGTGTTTCATTTTGCAAGTTTAACATTTTAGACTCAGTATTGCATGATTAGATTTGTTCCTATGATATAATATGTTTTGTGTTGGTGGTGGTTTGCCCAATGATGGATAAACTAATCAAATTAATGTATGATTTTGGTAAATGCATTACATCATACTTAGCATGTTTTATAAAAGATTATAAAATTTGCATCTCTTTATCATGATTTTCATTAAAAGATATATAAAAAAAATTGCAGTTGTATCATAGCTTCGCATGAAAATTATTCCTTTCTAGAGATTACATATTTTACATATTGCCTCATAAAAAACATGTTTTTAGCATTTTTAGGCTTTTCATGATTGAAAATTTACATTTTCTTATCGAAATTGCATTCTTGGGCATTTTAGGAATTTAATCATGAAAATTCCATTTAAATCACGTTATTTTAGGAAAAATTGCATTTTCATTGAAGATCACGTATTTAGACATAATAAGATTTTTTTAATAATAAAACATTGCATTTTATATCAAGTTTTGCATTTTTCTCATATGATTAGTGTTTTTTGCAATATGAAATTTACATTTTTAGATATCTAACCATTTTATGAGAAAAAGGTTTCATCACTTAGATGTGTTTTTACAAGATAGAGAGAGACAGATAGAGAGAGATAATTCGTAAATTCACATTTTTCCTCTAAAAGTTAAGGCATTTTTAAATCTCTTTTACAAAATAAAGGTATCAAATCATATTTTTAGGGGCTTTTTTTTTAGAGAATTGAAAAAATGGATAAAAACCGTAAACCTAGCCTTTCATAAATTCATAGATTAAAGTACTAAAAAAAGGGAATTACGGTAGTCTAATTTCAAATAGCAAATATATATATACTTACGAGATGACTAATAAAAAATAAAAAATTTGTTTTTCCTAAAAATTAAAAATAATATATATATATATATATATATATTATTTGCTTCTCTTATATTCTTGTTTTTGAATGTTTATGTTTTAATTTTTTTTAGAAAAAAAAAAAGGGAATTTTCATGAAGCCTTTTAATTATTATTTCTTGAAAAATAACAAGTAGCAACCACTCAAATTTTAATAAGTTAGTCCTCAAGTTCAAATTCTCTAGTTTATATTTTTCTAAAATTATTTTTTAAAAAACTCACATACTAGTAACAAGAAATTGAGTTTAATCCACCTAATTAAACTCAATTTCCTATTTTTCCAACTACGGTTGATGGCAACTCCTATTTTATAATGTTTTTTAAAAGGTTTATTTTTTCTTAATTTTTATTGTCGAGTAACTTATGTTAAAAGGGCTTAGCATAGGTTAAATTAAGAAATAAATTCAAAATTAGACTCAATAATGAGCTACTAATAGGGATGGGCAAGTAACTTTACTATACAATGTACTTATCATATCTTATTAAGGGTCATAGAGTAGATTTCAAATAGTAATTTTCAAGAACCTATTTGCATAAGGTAAAGTACAAGTATGATTGTACCCACCTTAAAATATATACAAGGCGCAAGTTCAAGAGAGTCCCACCTTGTAAAATTTACTAAATAATATAATAATAACCTTATGTTTTTTTTGGAATATAAAAGAAATGAAAACAATATTATATTTATGTTAAAAACAAATGATCTAAGCTCATTATAATCCCTAAACCTAAAGCTTGCTACCTCTCTCTGGATAATAGTACTCATTCCAATTTATTACAAGTTTTGTTTAATATCTCTTAAATTTGAAATAATTGAGATATTACAAGTTTTGCTATAGGTCAAAAATTTCGCTCGGTTACACAAGTTTTACTATAAATTCTATAAGTTTTGCATGCAAAAAAACTTGTAATTTCACTTGTAAATTATTTTTTTTAACATACATAAGCTTGAAATTTATGAAAAAATTACAAGTTTTAAAAGATATTTTATACCCCATAGATTTTTAGAGTATAAGTTGTAAGGTGATTTCCATTAGGTGTTATAAGATATATTCTAAATCCATAATTGGGGGATTGATGCCTTATGGAGTAAAATATGAGTAGGCCCCCTATCTATATACCCACTCACCCCTAATTACTAGATTGCATCCAAATCAATCCATTGTCTAAATTAAGATTCAAAGTCAACATTATTAAAATCCAACTTAAATTCAATTGGATTAGAAATGGTTAATGTGATGATATATTAGCCTTTTCATGCTTATCCGAATAAATTTAAAAAAATAAAAAGTAAAAATCGGTGCAATTAATTTGAAAAATAATATTAAATGAATTTTTTTAAGAACTTTGCTTAAAATGTGGAAAGAAATTAGGAGAAAAAGAATAGAAAGTAGAGAAAGAATTAGAGAGGGGAATATAGAGAGAGAGAGAGAGAGAGAAAATTAAGAATTTCCTTATTTAAATAGAAAAGGGAATCAAAATGAATGTAAAGACTTGCGTGTTTGAATTCAAACTTCCAAATTTAGCTTTGATAGGTAGATAGCCTCTAAGGTACTTGCACGCAGCTGTGTAAATCAACTATAGACGACCAAGTATGACATATGTGATGGTGTCTATAAAATCCGAATGGCGGCGATTGGTTTGAGAAGCCACATATTTATCACCACCATATGTCGCCAATTCATACACGCAGCATCTTGTTGTAAATAGATATTTTTCTCCCCCGCAAGGAAATCCTGTGCTTTTCCCGTAATACAACCAAAATAGGGCCACGTTAAGGCCTTGAAAGCCATTCCTACCTACGGCGTAGAGTAGAAAGTGCGTGGTCCCGTTTGTTGCGTATGGGACGCCTGTAGCCAGCGACAGGCGGCAGTGGCTTTCTTGAGAGACAGCTTGTCTTTTAAGTGTGCAAGGGTGCATTGCACGCAACCTTTGTTCTTGTTTTTACAATATGTTAATCGGATTTATCCAGTGCAGCTGGGCAAAAGTCAATTACGCACGGCGATATTGACTTGGCAGCAGAATGTACTTGCTTACTTGGGCAGGACACTGGGCTTTGGAAGCAAAATGTACTTTGCTGGTTTTTCAACTCTCCTCTTCTTCTTCTTCTTCTTTTAATTAATTAATTATAATCGATTCTCGATTGTTTTTCTTCATTTTTTATATAATATATATTCATTAATAATTTATTGGCACCATTATCTCATGCCTTTAACATAAGACCTAAGTTAAGAACCGTCCCATAAAAGGACTTACGAGACAAGTGAGGAGCTTATTTTAGCACTTGCCTTACACGAAGGATGGCTCCTAGTCCTACGATCCTTTCTTTTGTCTACTGTTTCTCTTTATGTTGTCTGACATTTTTCAAACTTTGTCAAACCACGTACTGCTTCCTCTTTTGTTGTGTTTTTGCCTTTTTATTTGTTCTTAGTATGGTTGTATAAATAATATAAAAAAAATTTAAGTGATTTTGTTTTTTTGTTAATCTCAGAAATAAAATAGATGCGAGATGTGAAATGGGAGTTTCTTAAGATGCTATAATATCTTAATAATACTAAAGTTATTATCATATTAGTGCTACTATAGTTGGATTTTCAATTAAAACATACCTTTAATTAATGCACCAGTATTCAACCTACTTTTTCTCGAAGGTGGATATATTAAATGATGAATAAATGGTTAGGCATAATAAAAGATATTGACGACAGAGTAATAAATGGGCTCGCTTTCATAAATAGTTACTCTCTTTCATCAAGGAATAATTCGGTCATCAATAACTTTAAAAATACTAAAAATAATAATAATAAGAAACAAAAAAAAAAAAAAAGACAGAAAGAAAGAGGGTATAAAACACACGTGATTTTATATAAGTTATGCTTAGCTTTGGCGTATCCTGTGATGTTCGTTTCGTGAAAGCGCAAACCCTTCCGTTAAACATTTGCATGAGTTCTTATTATATATATATATATATATATATATATATTGATTTACTAAAACATATATTAGAAATTCAGAATCCATGTATACAAAATTAAATGCTATATGAATTATTTTTTGATATATTAAAAAAATATATTTTTAGTTTTTAATATTTATCTACTTTTCTATTTAGGTTCTTAACATTTTTTTTATTTGAATTCTCAACGCTATCAAAGTTTTACTAAAATAGGATTACTATTAAGGACATGCTTGTTTCATCCTTTTTTTTCATCTATTAGGCATCTGTTTGGCATATATTTGAATGTGTATTTGTCAAGAAAAAATAGCCAAAGGATAAAAATAAAAATACATGTCACCCCTATTGAAAAATTAAATATCTAACATATCCTTATAAATTTAAACTTATTTGGTTATTATTTTATTCGTTTTTACAAAAATACCAACTAATATATTCTTTTCCAATATGTAAAATATATTTTTTTAAACCTTTTTTTCTTAAAAATACGTGAACTTTTACTTATTAATATCTATTTTTCAATCATCATTTTTATTATAATTATAAAGACAAGATCCATATAAGATAATTTCCCAAATGCTAAATTTCATACCAAATTTAAATCAGATACAAATAAAATACTATATATATAAAAAAAGACAATCCAAATAACCCTAAATATGCTAAATGTTCTATCTATATTGTGCATATATTAGCTTTTAATTAATCTTGAACTAGTTGGCTAACATGGTTAGGTTTAACATAAATTTTTCCAAACCATTTTTTTACTTTTAATTATCCAATCACTTTTATATGACTAGACTGTAAAATTTCTCATATCTCACTATATCTTTTATACAATTAACAAAATTATAAGTACCTAATAATTTACATGTTATGTTGACAAATTTATAAAATAAAGGCAAGGGCAAACTCAAAACTACTTAGTCAAATGAGCTAAACTTTTTTTTTTACTAAGTGCATCCCGGTATTAGCCTTTTAAAAGTAAAATGAATATTATAAAATTTGAACTCAAGACTTTATATTAATAAAGCCACACATTCAACCACTTGTTATCTATAATATTTTATTATATTTTAATTTTTTAAATATATATAATATCTAATTTTTCCTTTATAATAAATTTTAACAATTAACATTTTTCTAAGCTTGAGGAATTGAGGCACCTATTGGCCTCCACTTGATTCACCCCTAGATAGAAGGAAAGGTAATATGTATGAGCTAGGAAATGTAGAATTGCCATTTTTTCCTCAAAGATGGGTGTTTTAATAGTGGTATAGACGAGCCAAATATACTTATGAATTACTTGAATAAATTATCAAATTAGGTATGAGTTTCAAGATATTTAACTCAATTATGTCATAGCTCATTTGAGTTTAAGTCAAATTTAAACATTACATAAATTAAAGTAAGTTTGAATTTTAATATTAATTTCTTTTAAATTAAATAATTTTTCTTTAAAAAATCAAATCTAAATAAGTTTAACTAAGTCAAATTTAAACTTTTAATAAATCGAATTAAAATTCAAAATCAAAAATATTAAATCAAGCTCCAAATCCAACTCAATTCAAACACAACACTCTCTTTTATCTATGAAACTATATATACGGATAGATGTTGCCCATGAGAATCCCGATATAATATATCAAAGGGAAGGATATTCAAGCTAGCCCACCACCATGATACAAAAATTAAAATCGATAAAGATACCTATCTGTGGACAGTAGTATGGTATGAAGGCAACCGCTTGCATGTCTCACTGCCCTTGAAAGTTACAACATAGGCTTCATCCTCAAGCAAATTCTAGCAAACAACTGACTCACTTGTCTTCTTCTCTTCTCTCTCTCCATGTGAGAGTTTAAGACTAGATAACTAATCACAGGATCTCTCTCTCTCTCTCTCTCTCTCTGGAGGATGAAAATTGCTCATTGTGTTGTTCATTAAGATCATTAGGAAAGGACAGTTCACCTAATAGGCTAATTCAGGAGAGATGCAAATCAATACCGAAATGACACCCACTAGTAATTAAATACAAGAATATAGGTCTTAATTACGTGGGTGACAAATACAAAAAACATGAAAATGGATTATTTGATTGTTTGATCTGTCTTCTTTGATAATCAATTTACTTCAGTACTTTCCCTTTGCAAAAAAAAAAAAAAAAAAAAAAGGTAAGGATGGAACATTTAGAAGAATACACCTAATATGCACCAAGTGTACCTGTTGGATGATCAAAATTAAATAACTCTTATCAATATCTTATAGAAATTAAAATCATACATATATAATTCATATTACACAATTCTTATATATTTGAGATTTTAATAATAGTAACACAGAGATATTTGTGTAAAAACTATAATGGCATGTTTAGTATATGATAATAAACTCGAAATTGAATCATAATTTTGAGCTTTATTACTTTTTTCATATTTAAAAGCTTGATTTAGCAGCTACCTCTAAGAAAGTGGAGTTGTGATTTCATTCAATTCTTATTATTTTATATTTATTTAAATTATAAATATATGTATTATATATATATATATATATATATAAGTAATTTGAAAAAACTTGCCACCAATAATAATAATGGTACATCCCACTTTATTCAATGGCTGAATGTACATGCTAAATATATTTTTTTGGATAAGTATAGACCCAATAATTCACCCTTCATTTGACCAAGAAAACAACATTTAGTAGTTTGTAGATGAGGCAATTATAATTCTATGGGTAGGTTTAAAATTAACTAAGTTGCATTTAGGCTAATTATATAATTAGTGACATGATCTAAATAATAGACCTAATTTGATATAATTTAGTAGATTAACATAAAAGAAGGTGAAATAAAGAAAACTCTTTTGTAACAATATGTGATTACAAAAGACATAAATTTTAAGCAATGAAAAAATTACTCCACAACCAAACATGATAGTATGTTACCATACAAAATCCTTATTATTCAAATAACTTATATTCGTCAAAGCCATCATGACTCTTACCATTAAAATGGAATGGTTTGTTTTTCACTCTTCTATTTCCTTAAAATGCATAAAATGTTTGGTAATGGAGAAAATGGTGAAAAGGAAAGTTGGAAGAAAATGGTTAGAAAGAGTAAATATTATATTTGATACCTGAACTTTGTTTAATTTTGCAATTAAATATCTAAAATTTCAATATATTAAGTTGATACATGAATTTTACCTATGTTTGCAATTAATTACTTGGACTTTATACATTTTTTACAATAAACTACTTAAACTTTACCTATTATTATAATTAGCTACTCCATCTAGGTATTATAAATAATATTGAAAGGTTTGTAAATAATAAATTAATACTTTTAAAATTTAAGTAGTTAATTACAAAAATAAACAAAGTTTAAATACCAAATGTGACATTAAACTGGCTAGAAATGTTATGTTTAGGTATTTTGAGTGAAAGTAAAAGTAGACAAAATGAGAAAGTGGTAAAGATATACCACTTTCAAATGGCTTCTCTATAACACTATATTTGGGATAGATGAAAGAAACAGTAAGAAAAGAAAATGAGAGGGAAGAAATAGAAAGGAAATTAAGAAATTATAAGGAAAATTTCCATTTGGGTAAGAAGGGAATAGGAATGAATGATTGTGAAGAGAAAGTCAATTAGATACTTGTTGTAAATGTATGCAAGCCTTTTTGCATTTCCTACTTGTAGAGGGAATTGTTTTTGTGAGGTCAAGGGAATTTTTTCTCTTAAAATTCCACTTCCTTCCCTTTTTTTCCCTTTAATCTAAATACGGTGTAAAAATGGAAAACATAAATAGAAATGAGAAGAAAGTAATGTAAACTTATAAAATTACCCTGAAAGTAAAATTAGAAAGAAATAAAGGTTATTTTAGCCGAACAAATATTTTATTTCACTCCATTTCCTTTTCTTATATTAACTAAACAACCAAAAAAAAGGTTTACTTGATTTTGTTCAATTTTGTTTTTACATATCCAAATAAAGATTAGAAATTACATTTCTTAGAGAAATGATAAACAATAAGGAAATAATTGAACAAGTTCTTCAAAATTTTGAAATAAACTAATAATATTTTTTTAAGAAAAAATTACACCGGAAGGATCAACATTTAGAGTAAAATTCAAGTAAATAATCAAACTTTTAAGTAATTAAAATATATAATTAATATTGTACTAATTCATTTAGACAAATATTCCATCTCTTAGCCATTATAACGTCATTACTTTGAGTCGACATGGTAGTAATTTGACACTAGGTGCTAACATGGTGCGAAATGATGCTAATGTAGATATTATATTGCAAAAAAAAAAAAAATCAAAAAGGTAAACAAAACTAAAAGAAAAATTAAAATATAAAAAAATAAAAAATATCTATCTCAAATCTCTCAAGTTCATCATGGTTTCCACCATCAGCTTTGGTTCCAAGTATTCTTCTTTTTTTTATTCTTTTATTGTTTGAATTGGGGAAAAATTTCAATCTTTGGATCTTATAATCATTTTATTATGGGATCTTGGTTCCTTTTTCATGCATTCAATTTTTTATAGATTGCAGCTTTGATCTCCTACTTCCTTGTTGCATTTGGACATACTTCTTTACAAGTATTTCTTGATTTTTTATTAAAAAAATTATAATTACTACGATGAACAAAGATTAAATTTTGATTTTTATAACCGATTTAATTGATTTCTAATGTTTTTATTATAAAGTATGTCGTGTCTCATTGATTTTTACCTCAACTGCTTTTTGCATGCTTCAAAGTAGTAATTTTTAGCATCAATTTTGCAAAAAAAGAAGTGAAAAGGCTTTTTTTTTTCTTTTCTTTTGTATTATTTATTTTTCTACATGTTTTAATTTTTAATTTTATTTACTTTTTCTTTCTTTTTTTTCCTATGAAATGTCTACTTTAGTGCCATATCTGCTTCACATTAGCACCAAATGTAAGATAAGTGACACATCAACTTGATTCAACTCCTTGTAACAGCCAAAAAAACAAAAGTCCTTATTTGAACATTAATTTCATATTATAACTATTTAAAATTTTGATCCCGATTCTCCTATTTCAACTTAATCTTTAACTATTGATTCGTTCTATAATTTTTCTTATTTTTAAAATTTTATTATGCAAATAATCTAAGACAAATTATTCAATCCTTATTAAACATAATTCTTAATACACTTTTTCAGCTTTTTTTTTTTTTACTCTTTATTGTTTCCTTTCCTTTTTATCTCATCTTTACCTATTTTTCTTAAATTAGCAAACATATTGGTAGAGTTGAGGAAAAACAATTCTATTCGAAAATTGGTAAGATTTATTTTTTTTTCCAACGAAAATTAGTAGGAATTTGACTGTTAGTTTATCGGCGAAAACAAACAAATAAGTAAATAAATACAGATTCAAGAACCAGTGGAACGGACAATTTTCCGTGGTGGGCCCAAAGGACCACCTTACCCGGATGAGCATAAAAGCGCAGAACGGTTGGGCCAAATAAACCGTTCTCTTGAAGCTCTTCAGTATATCAAGCAACCCCCCTTTCACATGTAATAGCGGTATTTGATCCTTAATTCTCTCAATTTCTTTCTTAAAAAATGGATCTTCAAGATTGGGAAATGCTCTCTGCTGATGGATATCTTGATTTTCATGAAGATGGGGAAGGCAAAACCTACGCAAGGAAACGCAGTCCCAATTCAAAAAGTGTTCTTGAGGATTATTTCAGATGCCCATCACCAAAAGCATGGAGTTTTGTGGATTCGTCTAGGGTTAATAGGGTTCCAAAACAAATTTTACCTGTTGCAATCCAGTTGGACCAAAAAGAGCCTGACCCAGATGATGAAGTCGTGAAAGAAATCGTTAAAGAACCGATCTTGATTGATTTCCCATCTGGGTTTAGAGAAAAGGTGAAAACTTTGGATTCAAATGGTGTTGAATTTGACCAAGATGTGGTTTCCCAAGTCTTCTTCTTCAATAAAATGAAGAAAGAAAATGAATTTGCCGACATGAAATTGGACTCACCAAGGTCTGGTAGTGGTAGCAGCAATAAGTGTTTTTTGCCTTCTATTGATATGGGTGGTGCTTTTCAGTATGAGGGTTTGCGTGAAAGTCCTTGTTCTCCGAGGCTGAAAGTTGAGAAAGATATGGTTGGTGAGAATAAGGGTACTGAGTGTTGTGATGTTAGTGAGGTTGATAGTGAGGTGAATTGGGAAGAGAATAGTGGCGGTTTGAATTTGTGGAAATGGAGTTTGACCGGAATTGGTGCACTCTGCTCCTTTGGTGTTGCTGCTGCTACTTTCTGTATTATCATACTTGGAACTAGGAAACATAACCAGCAAAATCAAAACATGAGGTTTCAGATTTACACCGATGAAAAGGTCCGTTAAATAAGAAAAAGGCGGATCGTCCTGGATCATCTAGGTCTAGCAACTCTTTCATTGGAGTCTTGACACAGGGCCTTTTTTTTTGGAAAACAATACCATATGTGGGACCACTTCTGTGTCAAGACTCTAATAGAAAGAGTTGCCAGAGTTGGATGGGTGAAAACCATCCAACTATCTTCCCTATAGATGGTCAAAGGATGGATTAACACCATCCAAATATCTTCCCTATAGATGGTCATATTGAAATATATTGATAATTGTTGGCTAATGGAATTATATGCATGTGATTGAAGTTTGAGATAATCAGCATGAGTTGTGATTTGTGGTGATATTGGCATTCTTAGGATTAGGAACGTGTGTACTTTTGACCATAATTTGTTCTGAACTAGTGAATCAAATAAATCAGTTTCATATGGAAAAGAAAGAAAAATCAATTCTTTTGCAGACATTGTTTCTATGATATGTAGTATGTTTTGAAAGTTTCTTAAAAAGCTTGAGGAATCAATTGAATAGTAAATTGAGATTTCTTAAAAGAAAAAAAAAAAGTAATTTCATTCGACAATACCATGCTGATCAATCTTGGCGACTCTATGTAATGTTAACTTTCCGTGGTTTGATGAATGAAATATACTCCACGGCATGCTTCTAAATTCGAAACCTTTTCAAAATTGTCATTAAATTTTAAAAATCCTGCATTTGATGTTGAGTCATGGTAATTGCACAAGCATGTGGAGCTTCTAGTGTACTTTGTAGTAATGTCTCTATACAGACTTGCAATTGGTTGCTCCTTTGAGTGGTTTTTCAATTAGACTAACTGCAAGAAAGATTGAATGATGGTGTTAGATGGGCCTTTTTCACCTAATTGTCCTGATCTTGTTGCAACTCCTGAATCAATATTTTGCAATGTGATTCTAGATATTTGTGAAATATGAGATAAAAATCTGCTTTCCATTCACTATCTTTGTAAGCAGAATCTTCAGTACAAAGCAAATGGCACAGCAGGGTGTAGGCTACTATACATGATTCTTCCAGGAGGGATTTTCTCAAATTTATTTTAGTTAATAACTGCTTATTCCCATCTTAATTATGAAAAGCAACAGCTAATTTTGGGGTTTGCAGGGAATCAAGCAAGTTGTTCACCACGCCACGAAGTTGAATGAAGCAATATCCACAGCAGGAAGAGTTCCCTTCAGCAGTGCCCATATAACCGTTGGTGGTCATTATGATGGCATATGAAGCCTGGGGCGTTCCTAAGCTGCAGGGAAGCTTGACCTGCTTTTGCAATCAAACATCCTGGGTTGGTTGCTTTATTGTATCCATCTGTATATTGTCTCTCGCGTCATATTATAGATCTCTACATAAATATGCAGTGTCTTGAGTATGCACATGTAAAAGTTGTATATAACCTCTCTTGTATGTATTGGATTCTCGGTAGTATATATGCATGAGCCAATAAACAGTAAATACGTATTTACATGATTGGCATGCTGTCAATATTTCTTGGCCTTGATTTGTTACTAGTGTAGAATTACAGAACTTGCATATTTATTATTGGTAATTTCGGGCTAAGTTGAGTTATTTCCTTGTCAATGATATATATGCTTGGCTAGGTCCATAATAGTGTGTTGAATCTTACATTATCAACTCGCCCAACTGATCACCCATCCTACTTTGATCTCATCTGTTTGGTTTTTTCGTGTGTACTCTTGCTGGACACAAGCTTTCTTGATTGGCTTAAATGCAATGCATCAATCTACTTTTATGTCTAATGGAAATCTCTTTTCAACTATTGAAGATATTTTAATAGTGGGCATTGAAAGAAAAGAAAACGACTGGTTGAACTTTAGAGCTTATGCAAACAAGTGGGATTGTGGAGCCGTTGTCTGGCCATTAATTGGAGTCCCCCAGTGTTGTGAGACCGGTTAGATGCTAGTCAGTGTCTATTTCTGATTGGTGATGTGGGGTTCTCTGGAAAGGAAGTGATCCCTTTGTTGGAATTAAGTGTTAGATTCTATGTATATGTCAATATGTGAATTGTCAGGTTTAGGATTAAAGAATAATGCTTTTTAGGATAAATCGAAAAGACACTAAGGAGCACCATGCCATACCGTATGGATTGTGACTTAATAGATAAAAATAAGTAAAAAAGTTTACATGTAAGAATATGTATAACCTTCTGTAGTAATAATGCTGTCATGGTGGATCAAGTGTGTTTTAATTTGTTATTGCCGACGATTAAGTATTACGTGTGGTGTAGAACTTTTAAGGGATGATGATAAGTTTTTGTATGTTGCTACCCTCAGAAAATGGATTTAGACTCCATAACCCCCTAAAAAATGAATTTTGCTTTTCTAAATTACTGTTTAAGGCACTACAAATACAGCCTCTGAAGGCAATTGGGGATTTAGGTGCACTTTTATTCAATTAAAAGGTGAGTGTATAAACATGAAGGTTAGGGGAGTCCTAATATTTTCTTACTACAACCTTTCCCAACATCAAGAAAACTCTTCTACTCCTTTCAATCCCCTGTCTTTTTATATACATCTCTTTCTTTCTCTCCAACTAGCCCAACCACCATAAGCTACACCGAGCCATCACCAACATCACTCAGCCACAAACTTTAGCCTGCTAAGGTAGCACCATATTACAGATGGTTTGAGTCTACCTTCCTAGTGAAGAAGAAGCCGATCGGGAAGAAAATTCCCTCTAAAAGGCTAGAGAGTTTTATGGTTACGAGTTTGTGTTAAACTTCAATACTTTTGTTATTGTCATTGCTCTCACTTTTCATGCTTTGGCTAGACAGTTCACGTGGGGTCATGGTGATGGTTTGTGATCAGTGGTTCACGTGGCGTGGCTCGGTGGTGTGTAAGCCTGGGCATCAGCCAGGCGATTGAATCGTTCCGTGCATTCATGATCTAACTAACTAAGCTCAACATCATACTTTTTCTTATCAACAATTAACTGTTTAGGTCCAGGACAATGCATCGTTGGATCCCAATTAGCACTTACTTTAGGAGGATAAAATAAAATAAAATAAAAAGAACTTATGCATATAAGGTGATTTAAATCCATAGCCTTCGTTTTACTCGTATGAAACCTCCACCAACAAAACTATACAAATTATTAATAATAGAATCAAAACTAATATTATGCCATGATTAAAGATATTTGCAAATTAACGGCTAATCCTTCGTTATTTATATGTACTATTTTATACTCAACAAGTTTGAGCATTGAGTTGGAGCTTTACTTGATTAGATTCATTTAGGCTTGATTTATATAAAAATTATTTTTTTCAAATAAAAATAATATTAACAATTAAACTTAACTAACTTTAAAATTCAACTTAAATTTAATTAGACTTACAAATTAGTTGAGTTAAATATTATAAAATTCAAATTTGACTCAATGAACTACTTAAATAACTTAAACTTGACTCAATTGATGTCAAATTGAACTCGAGTTTTTATTGAGCTGAAAAACTAAAATGAGTTAATGTGGCAATGTACCAACATTTTTTTTCCAACCCACACCACCGGCTTTCATACGAAAGAGGGATTGGTGATGGAGGTTGATGGGGCTTGATGGGCAGCGATCTCTACTAATGAGAACGACAACCTTTAATGAAGTGGTGAAAGAAGGATCTTATTGGTTAGTTGATGGTGGAGATGGAAGGAAAAATGGGGGTAAAAAGGAGATAATTTAGCTGTCGCCCCTAGAATTTCATGTAATATATTAATAGCTCTCTAATACAATGGGCTGGTAGACTCAATCAACTTCAACGTAATACTTTCCACATTTCCCTGATCTCATAAAAGACTATTTAGGTGCACCTAGCATCTATTTGATTTACCACGGTACAAATCATATACTACCATATATATTATAATACTTCATATAAAAAATAATAATAATTAAGTAAACAAGTGATTAATGGATCCTTTTAATCATTTTACCAAAAACTCCTAACCAATGTAGATTTTATAACTATTAAACTCACGATTCCACTTAAAATTGTAAGGTGAAAATTAATAAAATTATATAAAACTGTATAAAATTGATAAAATAAAAAAATTGTAGATTTAAATGCCTAAACTCATATTTCTCTTAAAAGTTTGCACTTAAATAATTTTATACCTATTTTAACTAAGAAAATACTCATAAAATTATAAATTCATATAATCATACAATTAATTTATGATTTTAACGACCATGGTTGACTTGGTACTCTCTATGTTGGCCTTATACATATATACTTATCCTTTTACACAATCAATGCAAAAGTTAATTCATATGAGTTATTGCAATCCCTTAACCCCCCATTAAAAAAAAAAAAAACTCTATAAACATGTGACATCTTGAAATAGGATTTGGTTTATTTATACCACCTTCAAACTATAAGTTATTCTAGAAATATGCCAGAAATCGCACCTTAGTGATGCTTAAAGCTGTGCAAGCGAAGTGTGTTACGCGAATTAACTCATTCAACCCGTAAAAAAATGCAAATTGGTTGAAATTTTCAACCTGCATATAAAGTGGGTGGAGCCCATATTAGCCCATTTAGCTTTAAAAATGAGCAAAAAAAAATACAAGTGGACATGTTAGCCCACGTGTCAATAAGGCTAGCCTCCTTAAAAAGTTCAACCCACTTGCTAAGCGGGCTGACTCATTTAGCCTGCTTGCATAGCTCTAGTGACACTCACTATCCTTCTTGGACTTCTTTAAATCAAGTCAAAACAAATCCATTAGTTTCCACCTTGATTCATTTTCAAATCATCACCATGTATAATGCCCATGTCAAAAATAGTCAATAATTAAGTTAAAAAGTGACTAATAAATCTTTTTAACCAAAAGGTTTATAACTAGTTTTGATTTAATATTTTCTACTTTAGCCTTATATACTAGTATCCATCATCTCCCTCATTTCATATTGGACTTCATTAATATGGGATTATATATATATATATATATATATATATAGTGCATTACATCCTCGTATATTGTCACACATGTCAAAAAATGAGAAGGAAACAAAGGGATGGGGAAGAGGAGAGGGAAAAAATTATAAAAATAATCGGATTTAGTTTATATTATATTTTGTGTTAAGTTTAAATATATTTTAAATTTATAAAATTGCTTAGATACTTTAAATTATTCATTTTTCTTTTTATCATTAATACCGATTAATCTCCTATATGAAATTTGTGTAAATTTTGAATATATATACACATTCGAATGTTGTATATAATCTATTATTATCTCAATTCATGTCTCATTTAGATCATATACATTTCAATCACATGTTATGGGTTGGATCAATTTGTATCCATTCTAAGTTTTTTTTTTTTTAAGAATACAAAGTTGGATATTTTTCTCTAAGAATAAATTTTTTATAAGTATTTCACATTTTGATTCTATAAAGTATAAATTGCTTTTGCAGCTTTGAATCCGATTTACTTTTTTTTTTCATATCTAAAAGATTTAAAGAATATAAAACAATTTTATTATTGGATGTCATAATTGTAAACATATATAATATATTGTATACAGCTTATAGATTAATGGGGATGTTAATTATTATGGTAACGTGTGGGCTAAATTGTTGGAATACCACACGAAGATAAAAACTAAGTTACCATACCATGCATAGACTGTAGAAAGGTTGCTGTCTTAGGCTGGACAGAGCTAATCCAGGTAACCAAACAGCTCATTATCCACCAGTTCCATCTTAGGTTGTCGAGTGTTCTCGTACTTCGCGCATCTACGCAAGCATCATCATTGGTTGGGCGTGTTATTTTATGGGGATTACTAGATATAGATTCTCAATCAAACCCCATACATTCTATATTTATGTATATATATATTCAATTTCATCTTCAGTTTAGAAAATATTTTGAAAACGACATTAAAAATTAGAAATCCCCCTTAAGCATCCCCTGTACCAATTTTATGTTATGTGCTACGTCAAATCTGTAGGATAAAGTTAAAAATACAATCAAAACATAATTGAGTTAGATTTAGTAAATTTATTATCCATCTTATTATCTTATAAGATTATCTAAATCTATTTTAAATTCATTCTAAATCTTATAAGCTTTTTTTATCAAATACCAAAAACTTACCTAATAAGCACAATAAGCAACACAATTCTTAACCTTCTATTGGTTAGCCTTTTTTTTAAAAAAAAAAAAATTACTAATAGTTTTAAGTCTTTACTTATTTATTATAATTATATATATATATATTCAAAAATATAGTTTATGTTCTTGCAAATAAATAAAATTTTCACTTTTAACATATCTAATTATATTTATTCTAATATTATTCCAAAATCTAGAACTTGGTAAATAAAGTTACCAACATAAAAATATTATTAATTATAGCAAGATACGAATTACCTAACTAATCATACAATTTAATAAATAATACAAATAAATAAAATATAGTTGACAAGTCAATAAAAATAGTAAAGTTCTAAAGCATAATAATAAAGTTATTAATTCTATATTTTTTTTGTAACGGCTCCTTGACTCTTATAGTTTTCACATCTCATCTTTTATTTCATTTATCTTTAAAACTATTAAAATGGGAGAAAAACTCATAAAACACATTAGGCAAATAATAGTTGTTTCCTAAATAAAAGAACTCATTATTGAATAATTAAAAATTTTATCTCTCCTCTCATTTGATAACTAACTTTGAGTGCACAATGCGAATCAAATTAGCCAATTTACATAAGAAACTAAACTTAAAGTAGCGAATCACATCAACCAAGCTTGGATCAATCAATTTCAATTTCTATTCAAATTCATCAATGTCTAGACTAGAAAACATACCAACAATAGAATTGAAATAAAAAATTGCTAAGATAAATACATCGTATGTAATCAAAACTAGAACTTGCACAAAAATCAATCTACCTCTACAAAAAAAAAAAAAGATCCTACAAAATCAATTAAATTGAAAATTTTACAAAGACCCATCAGGAAAGATCAAACTTTTCATCTTCTAAACTAAAAAAGTGAAACTTTTAAGACAAATGAGATTAACCTTAAAAGAGGGAGATGTCAAAGAGATTAGGGAGACTGGAGACACTGTCTACTTCTGTTCCACCTTTTGTGACTACTACAAAGTGGGGTGCCAACAGTGAGTGAGTTATGACTTGCAAGTGAGAGTGATAAAGTGAGGGAGAGGGAGATACTAGAGAGAGTGAGAGATAAGAGAAGAGGGAGATACCGAAGAGAGGGAGAGACGAGACACGAGGGAGACAAAGGACAAACACAAACTAGAGATTGGGAGATGCTAGAGAGGTGGAGATTGTGAGGGGGAGAGACAACAGAAGACAGAGATCAAGCCTAGAGGGTAGAGTGAGAGACAAGAGAAAAGGCCAGAGCAAGACAGAGGAGACAGAGGAGACAGTGAGAGACAAAGGAAAAGGGATACACCAAAGAGAGGGAGAGACGAGAGAAGTGGGAAATGCGAACACCGGGGAGAGTGAGAAACCGAAACCAAAAACACGACGGAAGAGGGAGATAAAGGAGATGATGAGAGACAAGGAAAGAGGGAAACACCGGAGAGAGGGAGAGATTGGAAACAAGATGACATCAACGCTAGAAGAAACTAAAGAGAGAGAGGATAGAAGAGACGAGAGTCGAGAGACGAGTGTTACAATGAGAGATGAGAGAACAGGGAATGATGAGTGTAATCATGTGAGGGACTATAGAAAGTGGAAGTGACTAAGAGAAGATAACACATAGTAAATCAAAATCAATCAAATGTAATTTTGAAATTTTTTATTTTGACATGAGAGGAGCTAGTAAAGAGTAAAGACTTAGTTGTAAGGGAAAAAAAATATTAGGTTTTAAGTTTCCCAACAGGTTCAATATTTGTTTAGTTACCCAACCTAAACCCTATAGATTTTAATAAAGAAATCCTATAACTTATCCCAAACCCTATAGGATACAGATTTCTCACAATGACCCGCTCAATTACACCCCCAGATAGAATACAAGCTATGAAGTTTTATTTACGTTGAAAATTGGAACCAATTTCTTTTATATGTTAAACATTGTAAGGAAAGTTATAAAATCACAACATATGTTCTAAGAATTTTATAATAAACTCATAACTTGTATTTTGTTTTTAATAAACACATAGCTTCTACAATTTTATATGTTTTTATTAAATTATTTAATTAAATATGTTAAATGATATTATTTTATTAAATTAATTATCATGGACCAATTAAAAGTTAACAAATGTTTCCTAAGTAATAGTAGTGATAATTATAAAATATAGGACGTGAGAGTTTACAAAAGCTCCAAAACATACAAAATGTTTATATAATTTTCTTTATTTTATTTTATTGATATAAGATTCCATGTATGTATTTTATAAAATGTAATTAAAACATATAATTAAGCTTTAATGGATATATAAAAAATGAAAGGCTCAATAATGGCTTCTTGACTTATTAAATCATATTCTTAATCTTTTAGACTATTTTATTTCTCATATTCTTTCTCTTAATTACTACTTTCTCCACTATGTCTATTTATTTGTTATGATTATTTTGGCATAGCAATGACTATAATAATTGAAGCATTAATATTTTGCGACAAAATAACTAAGAATTTGTTTGGATCATTTGTTTTTTTATCTATGTTTAATCTATATCCGATCTATGTTTTAAGATAAATATCCATATTTAAATAGATAAAAAATAAATAAATAACAAATTAAAAAAAAAAAAAAGCATTAATCAAGCTCTAAAATAGTCTACAATTTATATCATACAAATGTCAAGATGATCCCAAAAGATTAGGTGGTGTATTGAAAATTTTGGTCATCCATCCTATTCATCATGCACTAGCCAACCCCAATTATAATATGTAATATGAAATCACACCTTAGTGACACTTAGGATTGTGCAAGTGGAGTGAGTTATACGAGTCAACCCGTTTAACCTACAAAAAAAGAAAAAGCAAATTGGATTGAAAATTTGAACCTGCATATAAAGTGGGTTGGGCTTATATTGGCCCATTCAACTTTAAAAATAAGCAAAAAAATACAAGTTAACCTATTAGCCAGTGAGTCAATATGTGCTAGTGTGCTTAAAAATTTCAACCCGCTTACTAAGCAGGCTAGCTCATTTAGCCTGCTTGCACAATTCTAGCGACACTCCCCACCCTCCTCAAACTTCTTTAAATCAAGTCAAAACAAATCCATCAGTTTCCACCTTGATTCATTTTCGAGTCATCTACGTACTAACCATGTATAATGCCTATGTAAAAAATAGTTAGTAATTAAGTTAAAAAGTGACTAATGAGTCTTTTTAACTATTTAACCAAAAAGCTTATATCTAATTATGATTTAATATTCTCTATTCAACCTTATATACTAGTATCCATCCTTTCCACATTTCATATTGAACTTTACCAATATGGGGTATCATATATATATATAATATTTCCATTTTACCACTCAACAAAAGTCCATAGAATATCTATAAAGAAACAGTGCAGTACATCCTCATATATTGTCACACATGTCACAAAAAATGAGAAGGAAAAAAAGAAAGGGGGAAGAGGAGAGAATTTTTTTATATATATAAATAATCAAATTGAGCTTATATTATATTTTGTATTAAGTTTGGATATATTTAAAATTTATAAAATTGTTTAAACACTTTAAATTATTCATTTTTCTTTTTATCACTAATACCGATTAATCTTCTATTTGAAATTTATGTGAAATTCAAATATATATACACTTATATAATCATTATTATCTCAATTCATTTCTCATTAAGATAATGTACATTTCAATCACATGTTATGGGTTGGATCATTTGTGGATTAATTTGTATCCATTTTAAGTTTTTTTTTTTTTAGAATTCAAAGTTGGATATTTTTCTCTAAGAATAATTTTTTTGTGAGTATTTAGCATTTTATTTTGACTCTATAAAGTATAAATTTCTTTTGTAGTCTTGAATCTGGTTTACATCTTTTTTTTTTCCATATCTAAAAGATTTAAAGAATATATAGCAATTTTACCATTGGATGTCATAATGGTAAGCATATATAATACAAATCTATGGGATAGAATACAAGTTATGAAGTTTTGTTTACGTTGAAAATTGGAACTAATTTCTATTATATGTTAAACGTTGTAAGAAAAGTTATAAAATCCCAATATATGCTCTGAAAATTTTATAATAAACTCATAACTTGTATTTTGTTTTTAACAAACACACAACTTCTACAATTTTATATTTTTTTATTAAATTATTCAATTAAATATATTAAATAATATTATTTTATTAAATTAATTATCATGGGCCAATTAAAAGTTGATAAATATTTCCTAACTAATAGTAGTAGTGATAGTTATAAACTATAGGTCATGAGAGTTTACAAAAGCTTCAAAACATATAGAATATTTATTTATTTTTCTTTGTTTTATTTTATTGATATAAGATTCCATGTATCTATCCTATAAAATATAATTAAAACATATAATCAAGCTTTAATGGATATATAAAAAATGAAAGGCCCAATAATACCTTCTTGATTTATCAAATCATATTCTTAATCTTTTTAGATCATTTTATTTTGCATTTTCTTTCCCTTAATTATTACTTTCTCCACTATGTCTATTTATCTATTATGATTATTTTCACATAGCGATGGGCATAACAATTGAAGCATAAATATTTCGCGACAATATAAGTAAGAACTTGTTTGAATTATTTGTTTTTTTATCGATATTTATTTTAAGATAAATATCTATACTTAAATGGATAAAATATAAATAATAAACAGATTTTTTTTTTTATAGAAAAGCACTAATCAGGCCCTAAAACAGTCTAAAATCTATATCATACAAATTTTAAAATGATCCTAAAAGATTAGTTGGTAAATTGAAAATTTTGGTTGTCCATCCTTTTCATCATGCGCCGGCCAGCCCCAATTATAATATGTAAAGGTTGATAAGCTATCAAACTCAGTGACACAACTAATGTATCAAATAATGAAAAAAAAAAATGTGTAGCTTAAAACATGGGCATTCAAATAAAAGAATCCGTTGGCTATACAGCTGTAAAGCCTAAGACAACAAAAGCCACGACACATACATCTGTCCAACTTCAATCATTAATTGTTTCAACGGTAACCTATTAAAAAAATAATAAAATAAAAAAAAAAATAAACCCACACTCCCTATTTATAACTCATTCTCTCTTTGCCTTTCTCCCCATTCCTCACCAATTACTTTATCTTGCACACCCAATTGTTTTCCCTATTTTGCAAAGCAAATAAAACCACCCTTAAATTATTATTATTATTATTATTATTATTCCAATATAATTTAGCAATGGATTCAATGAAGATGAGATTGTTCTTCGCCGTTGTGATCGCTCTCGTGGCCGCATCTACTGTGGCAGCTCAAGAGGCTCCTGCACCCAGCCCCACCTCGGATGCCACCACCTTGTTCGTGCCAACCGCGGTGGCATCGCTTGTTGCTCTTGCATTCGGATTTCTGGCTTAAAAGGGGAAGATGCTTCTTGAGAGATTGTGGAAAGAAATGGGGTCTTTAGCTTGAGGCCTTTTCTTCTGAGATTTTTTTTTTTAATCATTTATGGTACAATGTTGATGATTTGGATTATTTCTGTGTGACAGTTATGATATGATTCTTTATATTTTGTTATTTGGATCCATGACTCATGTCTTTCATGCGTCTCATGTCTATTCTTCATTGAATAAAATCTCTTTTCCGAGGTAGTGATGCAGTTTCAGATAATAATAACTTTTTTAAGATGAATCCCAAATTTTACTATAAAAAATAAAAAATAAATAAATAAATAAAGTAATTTCAAAATCACTGTCAAATAATCATTAAAGTTTAAAATTACTAATTATCATATTTAATCAAACTTAAATTCATCATATTTATATACTCTTTGTCATTAAAAATAAAAAATTGTGATACTCCTCGGTGATAAGTGTTAAAATATATATAATGAAATTTGTAATGGTAAATTTTAACAAGTAAAAATATGAATTCCTATTTCTTTCAGCAACTTCAAATTAAAAATAAAAATATAAAAAAAGCTTACATTATAATGGCTCTTTAAACATTATTGAAAAAAGCAGAATGGCAAAGGACTGAATGATCTAGGAATTTTTCATTTCATTCCTGTGTTCCAATCCTTAACTGAAAAGAATTTCTATAATTTAAAGTTCATTTATGTATGGATCAAATTTGTTCATTTGTTTTTCAGTCTATTAGTTTAAACATCGGCAGCAAAAAAAAAAAAAAAATGATTACCGATGTTTCGCCAATTTTATCATGTCTCTCCCCCCCACACTCTGAGTTATTAAAACGCACAAAAACGTCAGGACGATGGTTGAAAGGTATTTTTGGAAGGTTCCGGGATTCTTGGTCCATGAGACACCCCATGATATATTCCCGTTTTGTAAATATAATGGACGTGTCTCATAAAGCTATTTAATATTATGAACCTAAGCGAAAACTAGCAAATGATTGGAAGCCCTGCTCCTTGTGAAAGAAATAGAACCCAATGATCTGCTCGAGAGCTTGCAAATTGAAATATGAAAAGTCTTTGTTTACTTGAAGATCCAGAATATAAAATGAAAAAGAGGGGGCTGTGCCAAATCAGGCTGGCCATGTAAACTTGACTAGCATATAAAAGAAGTCTCTGTATTTTGTTGTTTGTACACCTCCGCAAGATCCTCAGTTTCTCATAGGCTGGTAATGGTTCGATTGCCAGGTCTTCTGTGCATTCACAAATTTTGAGAAAATAAGACAACAAGTAGTAATACAGCAGTTTTTCGCATCAACTCCGGGAGAAATGCTCAGAAACTCAGGATTACTAAGAAAGAAACAACCTATTATACTAACAGTATGTGAAAAGTTTATGAAAATACAAGCGCATGGAAAGCTGAAAAGTTTCTGTGTTTGATCTTCTAGGGCACACCCATGAACATTTTCCACGTGATGCAAAATGATCTATGGCTGATAAGTAATCTCACCTCCAAATTCTTTTGATCTCTGGCTTAGTTGAGTTGGGCCTGTGCAACTTGAAGCATCTCCACTACAAGAGTCTTCACAGCCCTGTCAAAGACAACAATGTAAGCTATCTGACAATATACATGAATAGGCCTCAGAAAAGTGTATTATGCAGTGTGCATACAATCCATATCCCAATTGCATGTATCAAGGCATAGCATATGTCCTAATATGAGGACTCAAAGGAGGTTCCACACCACCACCAAACCCACCCCACCAAATATTCAGACTGGAAGGCATGGAAAGTTTACGTAAGCTCTATAACTTTGGCTGATGATGAATGCATTGGTCCATTATCATACTGACAAGACAAAAACAACTGAAGAAAAATCAAGAAAAATCAACAAAGAGCTCATCCGCCAAATGAAACACAAAAACACAGAGTTCAGCTGCCCATGGCTGATGATTTCAACTTAGGAAACAGTAAAAAATATGATTGCCTAAATCATGGAAATCAGCCCATGAAACACTGAGATTTGACTATCTCTAATCATATATTCCCTGAGTCACAGTGTGCTGAGGACACTATCTCAATGAAGATAGCCGAATGCTGAAAAATAAAAAATGGAAAAAAAGGGAAAATAATCCTACACCTAAAACAACGCCTCTTCCATAGGAGGTGGAGAGTGATGATGAGACTGAAAGAATAAGGACTTTAGGCACAATTAGAGGAAGAAATTTTCTGGCAGAAATATGAAATTGATGCAGTTAGTTATGCTGGACTGCACACCCTAGTGCATGGTTCCTCATGCTGGATCAAAATGCCAGTTTCAAGTGTTGAAGAAGATGAAACTCTATTATTGATAGTACATAGCTGAGCTAACAACTGAACCATATTTTCTCTTGACTCCTGTTTTAGCAGAACTATTTCCAGAGCCTGTCAATAATCACTGAGTTTAAATATTCCCCACTGCATAAAATTTATTGTTTGTCCAACCCCAGCCCATTCACCAGCAGACAATGAACACCAGTGACAAAAATTGGTTAGCCATTGGTTTGCTACATGCAGTAGGTAGAACATGTGGTTGCCATCCTAAGACCACCAGTACTTGTTTAGTGCAGATTTGCTAAAGAAATCTGGAAGTGTGATTTCGTCAGTTGGGAAAATGTCATAAATGACAGAAAAACATTGATGCAGTACTGAAGATTATCCTCTGCAGCTGCAGTTTATATACATATGTGAAATGAGAGGAGTTTGACGAACCCTTTCAAACTCTGAGTTTTAGCCGGTAGAATTATCTTCTCTTTCCTATCAGTCAAGACCCTATGAGGAGGTTCTTCAGACTGCCATGGATTATAGCTGATTTTCTTCATGAAATCGTATGGATAATAACTATGCAAACTAATCCCATGATGCATACATAATCCATTATTTAGAATTGGTTAGTTATATCCTCAGCCGTGGCAATATAAGTGAGCGACCACCATATTCTACATTTCCCTTTTTATCAATACCGCTAGCTAAATTAAGGGGAAAAAAACCCATGCAATAGGTAGATTGGGTTATGTAGGATAGTGATACAGCTATTAGTGGATATCAAGAAAATAGACACGTGAAAAGCACGAAAAAGGACTTCAAAGACTGGCAGCTAAAGATTGAATTTCGTGAAGTTGACATGATTGAAAATGTCAAGAGCCCTTTTAACAGTCAGTGTGATTACACTTAAAGGATTTGTATAACTTCTAATGCCAATTTATAGAACAAGAAAAAACAAGTTAGAATCAATTACCATGTGTATAGAAGGAAAGGATTATCAAATTTGACTGTACAAAAGGATGAGGATATGAATTATCCAAAAAAAAAAAAAGGATGAGGATATAAAATTTCAGTTGATAATTCTTACTTTCTATCTTCTGCACAGCGAGGGAATGGGATACGAAGCTTGAAGCTTGTCCCTTGACAAGTTGCCTATAAGAATAAAGGCTATTTTATAAGAAACATACCTTGCTAAACAATCATGAAGACTAAAAATCTAGAATACTCTTATAAGCTTATTGCAGCTAGAACCTCAGAATCAGATAAGCCTCTGAATCAGTTAAACAATATTTCAAAATTACTACCTGTTAAAAAGGAAAACCTATGAAAATTACCAGAATGACAGAGAGAGATAAAAGAATACCTTTACATTGAAACCAAGGCTATCCAAATCCAGCATGTAAGCAGATTCCACCTAAAGTAAATCAGGGCATATGTGTCAGCAGCCTCATATCCCAAAAGAATGATAACATCATTCTTTGTTTTCATTTAGGAAAGCAAATATTGAGGATTCACACAGTTTGTCACTATCAGAGTTTGATCTTTATATTCATCAGGTGTCATTAAACTGTAAGGAACCCAATCCCCTATATTCATAAGCAAAATCCATCTAAGTTCCAAACAAGCACCTATTCCATTTATTCAGAAAAATATGAGATTCACATTACCGGAACTGAAGTTGATTGTTGGACAATGAGCCTTGTATCTTCACCATGGTCTCTATTCATGTGAGACTGACAAGAAACACAATTGAGACTGAGAAAGATGGACATCCCAGCTTAAAGAAGAAGTTACTATGAAAATAATGATTAAGACAGAATTACCGCAACAGGTTTAGAGAATTGAGCTATTGGATCTACTTTTGCAGCCTTATACTCCTCTGTGTGAAATTCTGGAAGTTCAAAAAGAAAGAGAAGTGAATGAGTGTGGGTTAATGGCTTAAAGCCATTTGGCTTAATAAAAACAAGTGCATTCAATGATTTTATACCTCATATGGCCATTTTCAAGGTCACTAGAAAAAGAATCTCAGAGTAGCTAAAATATACATAGAGAAGTCAAAACTATCAAACATGAACTAATTGAGTCATGAGACCGAGAAAAAGACCTCCTGATCCTAATAAAGCTGTTGCAACCCCCGAAACATACCGCACAACTCTTGGTTCAATGCGCAAAAAGTAGAAGTCACCAAAGTCAACCTTCATTTAAAATAAAAATTACAAAAAATGTCTCACATGAAAAGCTGTGGAAAAGCATTTGAGAGAGGAGAACAAGGTTAAATACCCAGAATGCATTAGGATGCTTTGATAGATATACAGAACGGATGGCTTCTCTGTTTTCTTCAGCAACCTACAAGATGGCCCACCAATTACTTAATACTGATGAGCTAAGGATAAGAAGCTCCAATGATGGGTATGAACATATAACTTACTGGAATAGCATCACCATGAACAGTGATCACCAAATCCGATCTGTCCTCAGGATCTCGAGCAACCAGCAATGAGCATTTAGGATTAGCAGAGAGATCCTTTTAAAAAGCCAAGTATGTCAACATCAGTTTAGGGGTAAATCATAAATTACCAGAAAAGAATCATATGACAGTAGAAACATGAATGCAAGGCAACCTCGAGGAGCAAATTGTTGGGTCATGTAACTCATATTTTAGTGAAAAATTAATATCTGCTATTCTTCAATTGGCAATATCATAGCTAGGACATTGCATAGCTGCACTTAATGAATCCTATAGTCTATCTGCAGAGACCAGCCTTTCTTTACTTTTGATTACTTTCAACAGAAAATACTATGTCAACTAAACTTTTAACAAGCCACCGTGGGCTGGTAAGTTTGAACCCAAGTGGAGAACTGAAAACAAAGGATTAGAATTTCAAGGCATGCATCTGCCTTATAGAGCTGACACAGCACTCTTTGAGCTTTATGTTCGTCACATCCTCATGGACAAAACCTCACTCGATAGACCTTTATGTTCAGAACAGTTGACCACTTATGATTATAATGCTTTCCAAGAGTGAAGTAAATGACTATATATTGCAGGTATTTTTTATTTAGGGAAAATCACAGTAAAAAACTTATTGCCCAAAGAAGACAATTCCGATATCCGATTAAGATAGAAATTAACAAGACCATGGTTAGAAATTTTTGAAACTGATATAATAAATGCAGAACTCATTTACAACCTTTGAATGCACGGCTAAGTTGCTGACTGCTAAGATAGGAGATCCATCCACATCAACTGCAAAGTCAACCATTGATCCTGATGGGTAACCCTCATGCTTCTGCCAATAAATCAGAGAAGTTCAATGAGCATATCTGTGAAGCTAAGGAAAAGCTGGAAAGTACAGATTAAAATTTCAGGAAAAAGCACCCATGATCTATTTGGAATAACAGAACTACCAGTTATCCAAACATTTATTGGTATCATACTTCTAATTTCTTGGAAGGGTCTTTATTTGATATTAGCTAAACAAGCCCAAAGCCCAAAGCACTCTGGCATGAGGCATGAAACAACAACAGCGACAGCAACAGTGTCCAGCAAGTAGAGCAAGAAATAATCTCTGCATACTACAACTCCTCTAGATTGCAGCAAGTAGCAGAATCTAGCATTTCTATAAAGAAAACCACTAGATTACCCACCTGAGAAAAAGTAGAAAGCATACCACGCACACTCCCATCGAGTACAGTTCTTATTTCTTCTACTGGTGGAAGCCGTGTAGCCTTTTCCTGTAATAACATAACAAAACTCTAAATTTCCTTCATTGTTTGGTATTCTACCACGAAAGGTGCCAAGAACATTCTATACATCAAACATACTAACCCACTACCCAATGCCATTATTACAGCCCAAAAGGTTAAGTACCTGATGAGCTTGAACTAACTTGAAAATATCAGTCTCACTCTTGGCATCTCCAGGTGACACAATCTGTCATTTCATAGACAAGGTTCAGTTCAAGTCACAAAAATAAAACAAGAATTTGTGACTGTTTGCTAACATGTTTCATTTGTTATCAAACGCATGACATATTACATTAGCCCAACAAATTCTCTTTGCATTACAAACATAAAAAACCCAGGCAAGCCTTTGCTCGACCAGTTAAGTTGCTTCTTAGCAACGGAGAGTTCACTGTCCAAAGCACAAAAACAGCTGCTTTCACGGTGTCCAAAAGTAAGGTTGCGTACATATGCGACCTCCTCCACCACACCTCAGCTGGATGGAAAAGCACTTCGCCGCAGCAGCATACACAAGTTTTTACTAACATATGATATATAGATTTTTTCCTTTTCCGTGCCAAAACATGTTACATTTCATTGGGAGAAATCGAACCCACTTCTCAGTCCTCCCTGTGTAGAGCCAGTGATCACGCTACAGCTCCTAGGGTACTTAGCATATGCAATACAGATTAAACAACAAAATGTAAATTATGATCACATCATATCATAGTTTAGTACTGTGTCACATCAACTCCATCATCATAGCGAATGGCGATGTGATGAAATAATCAACTAAATTTAATCAGTAGAAAGATTAACAAATACAACACATATCACTTAAATCATCTATGACATGAAATTTAATAATTTCAACACGATTTATGCCATTTCAAGACCAATTCATGATTGCTTATGCTCCAAGTTTAAATCTTTTACCACAAACTTGACAAATTAACGATAAATAAACGCACTCTTAACGATAAATAAACACACCCATTAAGAGTGTACTGCAAGTACCTGGGCAGAAGAAGACTGAGCAGAGGAAGCCATAGAAACTGACCGAATTGAGGAGAGGAAGGGCAAGGAAGGATATTTGGGAAGTTTTGGAGGGCAAAATGGGGAAAACAGAATAGGAGGTGGAATTTGAGTGCCATTGATGCGTGTATATAGGGAGACCGACGACCAAACCGAAGAAGCAACTGTCTTCATTTTTTTTTTCTCTCTCAATCCCGCACGAGCAAGCTAGTCGTTACCTACCACTTTTTAAATGAATATTATTTGATTTTATCTAATGAACTGGTAATTTTTACGTGGTTAATAGTTATTATATGTGGTAACTGTGACTGAAAATGAAGACTTTTGAGGGGTAAAATTGGGTTTTTGGTTTTGGATGGAGAGAGAGTGGACTATGGCTTGCTTTCAAGAGGAGCTGTAAAATCCCTTAAAGGCAGTAATTTAATATTTTATATTTATAAACAAATAACTATGGTAGTCAAAATTTAATATTTTATTCTCAGAACATCTTAATTTCAAAAGAATGCAATTTTGAATAACTACTCTTGTATTTATTATCTTTAACATGCATTCTCTAACATCACAAAAAAAGTTTTTTTTTTTTTTGCTATAAATTTTTTCTCCTAAAATTTTCCTATAAAAATCTTTAAAAAATCCTCACCACAACTTCACCATCTTTGCATTACCCACAACTATCGCTATTGCAAAAATTATTCCACCTTTAGTAGTACCACCATTGTCATACCATCATCAACATTAAAGCTATAAATGAATGTAATTGTATTGAATAATAATTTTAATATTAGGCTATTGGATTGTCTTAATTGAAAGATCTGCCATATGAATAATGTACCTTGAGTTATAGATTAACTAAAAAAATTAAGGGAAAATTATAAATAACCTCCCTAAATTTTGATTTAAGAGCAAATTTACCCTCTTAAACTTTCAAATGCTGTAAATCACTTCCTTGCACTTTGATAAATTAACACCATAAAGAGCATTGGTTTTCTTAGTTGAAAAAAACACACAAATTTCAAAGTTTTTATGAGGGTGTTAAAATATATTTTGATAAGTTAAAGAGAGTGTTTTTGCACTAATGTCAAAGTTTATAAGAGTTATTTACAACTTTTCACGGTTATTTGTCAATTTATTAAAGTTTAGGGAGATGATTTACAATATTTGAAAATTTAAAGGATATATTCACACTTAGGTCAAAGTATAAGGTGAGTTATTTACATTTCCCCTAAAATTTAAAGCTCAAGCTCAACTCAACTCAATTAAGTTAAATTATTCTAGAAAAAAAACATATATATATATATTGTCAATTGAATTTAATTGAAGCTCAAAATCCACTCAAACCACTAATGCTCAATATATACAAAATCTCATTTTGAGCTTGTGAGCTGATATCTTAAAATCCAAACTCAAATTGGAACTACTTGAGAAGTTGGAGCTTAAGTTTAACTTAACTATGGTCGAATTGAATTCAAATAAAATATAGTTATTAGCTCGAGAAACTTGCAAGCTAGTTTGTTTCATTTATCCTCCTAATCACCAATACCACCATCACATAGTGCACAATAATCACCACATTGACGCTATTAACCCTACCTTTATAGAAACCACTCTCACTACCTCTAACACCATCATCACCATTATCAGCTTAACAATTCCACACCATCATCATCATCACTCTTACTCCTCTATCAAGGGGTGATAGGGCTTAATAGTATAAAAAGTAATAATGATTACAATAATAGTAGTCCAATTTATAAAATGCTGGTAAAGGATGGTGTAATTATAGTGGTAATGGTAGTATGGTAGTGAAGATTATGGATTATAAGGTTATAGGTGGTAGGGTATGGAGTAATGGTAATAGTGGTGATGTTGTAGATGCAATAGTTGTGCTTGTAGTGGTTCCCTAATGATTGCATAGGTGGAGTTTTGGAAATGATGGTGATAATATGGAGGAGGTGATGTGGTAATGTATTGGTGTAGGTTACGGTGTGTTGGTACAATAATTGTGGTAATGAGATTACTTAGATGGTGATAATGGTATAATGGTTGGTTTTGAGATGGTTATGGTGCTTATGATGCAAGAGATGGTAGTTTGGTTAGGATTGTTATGGTGTTGGCATTGTGATGGTGGTGTAGTCGTGGAGACAATGATGTTGATGTGAGTTTCCTTGATGGTTTAGTATATATGAGCTTTGACAAACTTATAATTACTAATTGAACCTTATTCCTTTAATCATTTTGTCAACTAAACAAATGAATGACAATTCAATTCCAATCAATTGAATAAAGTAACGAATATTTTGGATTTAATATAACTATATTTTGTTCATTATGAATAGATATTTCATTACGGCCTTCTTCCACTTGATCAAATGAGCATACCAATGGATTTTACTTTCTTGCAATGACTAGAGATGAGAGGTGCAATAGTGATTGATATTTGCATCAAAAGGGGCTTAAAATTTAAAGGAACAATTTTCAATCTCCAAAGAAGAAGGTTCTTTTCTTGCTTTTGATAGATCATTTTCTACTGTAATTCACTAGAAGGATGTATAGACATAGACTTGTGGAATGAGTCAAATTGGCCTAGAATCGAATCTACCTATTCACAATTTTGAAATTGGGGAGCCACCCCAAAATTTTATTAATATGATTTTAATAGCTACAAATATAAGAGAGAACATGAATCTTCTCTTTATTATATCATGCATGGAACCTGATTCTAAGCAACAAAAATAAATAAGGGATCAATACTTGCTTTACAAATTATTCATAATCTAGTGCAAAAAAATGAATAAGGTACTACTATTACCTTGATAATAATGTTTTAAAACTAGAATAACAAAGTAGAGAGAGGATCTAGAAAGCCTTTCCATACCTCTTCTAAGAATCCAAGATGTTGAAGTTGTAAATACCAACACTATCATCAAACTCAAAAGTAAAGGTTAAATAGTGATCAAGTTTCGTATAAATCCTACAACAATCCTTATGTTTCTTCAACCTTTGTGTTAACATTTGGTCCCTAGTAGGGGTATTACTAATGGAGCCACTATGTGAGGTAGGGGGTGGGTGAGGGACTAATAAGGATTTAACCACCGTATAGGTATGAAAAATTCGAAAATAACTCATTAGTTATCTAGGTTACCCATTAAACTACTTATGTTACACCAATAGCATATACATCTCATGTGTTGGATAATTTATCAACAAGTTCATAATAGAAATTAACATAATTACTAAAAACAACTATTTTATAGCATAGATGATATGTATGTATGTATGTATGTATTAAGTGAGATTTAAAGCATTTTTCTCTTATTTTGGCATGTTTTTGAAGAATTTGAATTTGAATTGAGTAATATTTTTATTTTAAGGCTTTGATGGATAATTGAATTAAAAAGGAAGAAAAGGAATTTCATTTTACTTAATTTGAAGCTAAATAGAAAAAGTTACGAATTTTTGAAGATAAACACAAATAGTAGATGTGATTATGTCCAAATCATGTTGAATTTGAAGCATAAAAGCTAAGAGTTACATGGAGGCTAGACACGAATATATTTATTGGTCATGTATCTTTCGAAAATAACTAATTTTAAAATAAGATTTAGACACGATTGTGTCTAGTCCGTGTTAATTACAAGATCCAATTTTCGAAGTTTTTGATTGACAATTTCAACATGACTTGAAGCACGGTTGTGCTAGATAACATGTTGGCCTAAAAAAAGAGTTTTTGATACTCCCATTATATAAAGGACAAGGGGGACTCGAACTTAGAGGAGAAAAGATGTTTTTATTTTTTTTCTAAGGTTTTATTTTTTTTAGAGATTAGAAGACTATTTTTTTTTATACTTTAAGAAATTAGGTTTTTTTCTCTTATCTCTTTGATAATGCATGTTTTTACATCATTAAAGATTTCTATTTTCAATATGATTGGAATTTAATTTTTTTGAGTATCTAGACTTGTGGATCTTAGGATTATTATGTAATTAGATTTATTGTTATTTAATGAATTTTTAGATTTCTTGATTCAAACATGTTTTTTTTTTTATATTGTTTAGATTAATATTTCTAGGGTATTATTCTATCTATTTGATATTATACATTATGATTGAAAAATCTGATGTATAATTAGATCTAGTTTGTTTGAAGAGAATTAATGTAATTTTAGAGATAAGTTACATAATTCTTCCAAAATTGATTAATTTGTTTTTAAGGAATTCATTATTTTTAATGTGATATTTGAAATATACTATTATGAAGAGATTCAAATAGGTATTTTTAAAGTTAGAGTTAATAAGTTTAAGAAAGCTATTAAACAAATCTAGGAATTCTCTCGGTCAACGAAGTTAAGAAAGATTTGAATGAATTTTGTTAATGTTACATAATAATTCATAGGGAAAACAAAGTCGATTTACTAATTTCACCATCTCGAAGTTAATTATAATATGTTTTGCTCTTCTTTCTTTCGATTTAACCTTAGTTCATTAGCTAATATTTGGTTATAGGGTTTAGATCAATTAATTTTTATAATTTACCAATTAAATAATAAGGTATAGGTTAATATTAGTACTCATAGTCTCTGCATGACGATATCCTATTTAATATACTATATTATAAAATTTGATAGGTATACTTACCTCACATTAGTAGTCTAGCAACAACAAGATAAATTGGTGAAATTTCTGCAAGATAATTTAACCACTTTGTAGCCATATCATACCTATAGAAGGGAGTTGTACCATGCTTCACTAAGTGTGCGAGTATGTTAATGACAATGTGTACTAAATTTGTAAACTTATGAGAATGTTTTAATACAATAATGAAAAATCTTAAGTTTTACAGCAATCTATTGTACACATCCCAATTGTTCAAGTGCAATGCAATATCGAAAATATGGAACGAAGCAAGATTACATAAAAGCATCCCTATATAGGATAGTGTTTTGTAAAAGTTCATACGTTGAGTTCTGCTTGTGCTTCACATAATTTTAAATTTTCAGTCTTAAATTGTTATAAATGCAAAATATTTGTGAAGCCTTATTTATAGATGGATGATCAATCATAAAATTAATTACCTATTTGATAGTCAACATTTTAACATCTATGGTTGCCGTATCATTCTTAACATAGAGATTCAAAATGTGGCATGAGCAACATATGTAGAAAAAGGTTCCCTCAAGCTTTGGCTAGGAAAGTGTTTCAAGTCTTTAATTAAAGTGGTGTTTATCATAGTGTTGTTAAAACTAATTGAGAAAATCCTTTTTTTTTTAATCCTAATGCATATTCATCTAAAATAATGGTTATGATCCTAAAAATATTTTATGAGGTGTGTCATTTGTTAAATTTCCTAAGTGCTAGTAATCTTTTATTTAAAACCCATTTATCAAATGACAAGTTATTCTCATGTATAAGTTTACATTTCATTTGTCTATCCATATGTCTACATCAATGAAAATTTGTGTATCTAGGCTATGAAACTTACAAATTTGCCCTTGCTTCCCATGATGGCTAGCTAAATAGTGCCTCTATGCAAGGTCTTGGATGAAAACATGTGCTAGCTAAGATTTAAAGTTTTTTTCTCCTATTTTATATGGAAGGAATTCATACCTATACCCCATAATAGGCACATACTCACTATATATTTGCACAAGCTTGATTTTTGCTTGTCTTCCTACTAGTGTAATAAGTTGGAAGAATGCAAACTAGTAGACCTAAAGATTTGCCATTTCAAATCGTTTATCTTAAACTTTGTTCAATGTTTCAATCACTTGTGCATGTTGAAAGTACTGTAACCATCGCCTTTTTTTCCAAGCATAATTTATCTAGCAATAGTTGTAATGTGTATGGAAAATTCCCATCTAGAATTAAAACTTTATAGAAATATTTAGTAAAAATTTTAAATTTAAGTAGTTTTGGTAGTTGATCGCAAAGGCCACCTTCACCAAGTCAATGCCCCTCCATGTCTTCTTTTGCTTATTCCTCTACCTACTCCTCCTCTTCCACCTCCTCTTAGCATCGAGATGAGCACCAAGGGTCATGTACTCAAACCCATTTGTAGAAAAGTCTATCACATCCTTCGTTCACTATTGGGTAAAGTAGTAGAAGTTGCATTCCTCATCAACATCATGGATTTGCCGACACTCTATTTATGGGCCATTCCCTTATCTTTGTCAAAACTGCCCTTCTTACCAAAGCTAGATATACCATGGAAAAGGAAAAAAATTCACTTGTGTATTTGAAAATAAATAATGATAAAAAAAAGATCTTTTTTTTTTTGTTTTGAAAAAAATTAACTCCAATAAAGAATAGAATATTAGAGCTGATAAGAGAATGTGAGGCTAGATGAAGGTAATGAATAAATATACATGCACTTTAGTTGTGAACATTAAAAGTGTTCACTTGCAATTGAAAATGTTCAAATTTCAATTCATTACTTTCTTTCATTTTTTTCCGCTCTCATTCTAATCTCTCTTTCATACCATCAAAACTTCTCTATCCTCTCTCTTACATTTGTTCTTAGTTGGATTCATGGAACCAAACTTGCGTTGGAGTAGCTCTTAAGAACTAACAATTTGGATCCATGTGAAATTAAACCCAACCGGGTTGGAACAAAAAAACAAGAGGATTTGATAATACGCCCACCTATAAATGTATTAAAGTAATGGCAAGTGGCTAAATAGTTTGGTGGGTTTAAAGTGTATAAAAGATAGGAGTGTTAGAATCTTTTCTTTTCTTTTTTTTTTTTTTATTAACACCAAAACTATTGTGAAGATTGTGTTTTTCTCAAGAAAACTATTGAAACAAAACTATACCATAAAATTCATTCCTCCTTATTCATTATTACTCTATTGGCTAATAATGTAATCCCAAATATAAGAACAAGTGTTTTTATTTTTATTATCTCAATTTTTACTAATTTTCAAAAGATGAGATTACTTAAAATTTTAAATTATTTTATGACATTATTATCATATTATCTTTTTAATTTCTTTGGAACAATTTTGACCATTAATGATATGTAATAGAATCTGAAAGGAAAATTAATGAAAATCTAAGGATAGAAATTAAGATATGCAAATCCAAATGCATATTTTCGCCCAAACTCTAAATTGCAATTCACGGGACTTTGGCTAAAGAATGAACATCTGAAACCCGCAAAAATGTATATATATATATACGTAAATAAAAAAAAAGAAAGAAAGAAAGAGTGGAATGTCAAATTCAAATCGTCTCATTTTCAGTTCTCAGTGATAACGTTTGTTCTTTTCCTAGTAATCGCAATCTACGGTGGAGGATGAAGACGAAGAGAACATAACCAGGGAAAGGAGGTTTAAAAATTAAAAAAAAAAAGAAAAGGAAAATTCAAAGGAGAAACACAAACCTAGAAATTAAAAGAGGCAACTCATCTGACGTGCTCGACCTTGAATAGATGCATCAGATTTTGAAGGATAATGCAGGCCCAGTTCCTTGTGGGACCCATTCCCTCCAGTTCCTCTCCTACTCCTACTACTGCTTCTTCTGGGCCCCACCATCCCAACTTCTGGACGCGCCGCCACCACCACCATTCTCGCCGTTGGCGTCCTCCCCTACCCTCTTCCTCCTCATGGTCCGCCGTTACCGGCGACCAGAACCACTACGACGTCCTTAGTCTCTCGCGTAACGCCACTTCATCCGAGATCAAGCGTGCTTATCGCCTTCTCGCTCGTAAGGTGCCTCTCTCTCTGTCTCTCTCGCTATACTGGGGTTCGGATTGTGTCATTAAAACAATTGAAGAAGAAAGTGGGAAAAATGTAGTTTGCGATTGATGTGAATTTGAATTTATATTTCATGTTTTCGTAAACTGATCTTTGATTATGATGTCAAGTGAATAGTTATAGCTGATTCGATGGAAAGCTAAAGATATATATATATATATATATATATATATACTGAGAGTTTCTAATTTTTTTTGGATGTCGCACGATCTAAGATTGGTTTTTACCTGATTACTCGATCCAAAATCAGTTTAGTTGGAGTGAATCGTCGAGGCATCAGGAACACAGAGTTAAGCAAAAGGTTGGGAGGTATGAATAACCCAACTCTAGCAACTCCACCCCTTCAAAATTGGAGTTTTGGCACAAAAACAGGCCCACATGTCTAAAATTAGGATTGTGCTAGGTGCGCCTCCCCTGTTTATCGAAATTCCAGCTGAATTAGTTGCTAATGTTGGATGGCTCTGGTACTAGCGTACCATTCAACTGTTTTCCACATAGACTTTTGCAAGTAGAAGGATAGATAGATACCCTTATAATTGGAGTACTCAGCTCAATGGTCACTGAACCAACTGTTTGGGCATGATATGGTACGGTCACTACCAGTTCGTGCCATTCTTGAAAGCCTTCACAGATTGGTTGGGCAACTTGGTTTATCCAGTGCCACCTTTGCAAAGTCAGGCCTTAAAAAGAAAATATCATATCATAAGAAGAGATCGTTAATTGATTCTTTAATGTTTCTCTGTCGTTTGGTTGTTGATTTCTGACTGCATGGTTTTCAACATAACGACAACAACTTACTCTACCTGCTGTATTTTACAGTATCATCCTGATGTTAGCAAGCATTCACAAGCAGCAGAGGTCTTCAAGAGCATCCGCCTTGCATATGAAGTAAGCAACTGCTATGGTTCCAAAATTCACCTCTGTGATCTGCTCCCAGTATTTGAATAAACAACATTTTAAACATTAGGTGGAACGTTATATTGCTTTATCTTTGGTAGTGTTTTCTGAATACAGGAATTTGCATGTGAGGCTTGCTGATTATCTGGACATCACCTGATTTTTAAATTTTTTTGCTGGAATGCAGAATGCTATTGTTGTTTGCATCTCTTTTAGGGTGTAATTAGCATTTCTGCTTTTATTGTTACTTCAATATATTTTTGCTTCAATCCCCCAAATAGTGGATTACAAAGTTTTTTAAATGACCACCAATCATTTTCTTTGTGTGAGTGCTTTCAAAATCTAGATTTAATTTGTGAGTTCTGTCTTACTAACTGTTTTCATAACCAAGGTTAAGATATGGTGCATTCGTTACATTTCTGTTCAAATACTTTGGTTAAAGGCTTGAAGCTGGTAGCTAACAACTTTAGATTGTGAAATTGGATGACAATTGCCAGTTCTCTCTTATCCATCTCTAGGATTCCCTGCAAATGGTTAATGAGTAGGTTGATTATGACCATGGAATTTCCTATTTCAAACAGGTCTTATCCAATGAAAGTTCAAGAATGCACTATGATAGAGCACTCAAATTTCATGAGGACAGTGACATGCATTATAGAGGGAAAAGGAACTATGGTGCTGATTTTCATGATCGGGCTACAGTCTATAGATGGGCTGAATTCAGGCGGAAGATGCATTATCAGAGATATTGGGAAAGATACAATTTCGATGAGGAAAATCCATTTTACAGTGACACAGATGAAGAGACGGAAGTGGAAAATCCCATTGAAGAGAGAGGCCCTTTCACTGAAGTTCTTCGATCTGTCTTCCTTTTGCTATTCCTAGTGCAAACTTTTGGATCTCGGATATCTCTCACAATTTCTAGCTTTATGGCTTTTGCTGACAGGAAGTTGGACAGTGGGTATAAGATTGGCTATCTAATTGCCTGGATCTTGGGTGGTAGAGGTGGCATTTTACTAACCCTATGCCTCAACTTTGCAAGTTGGGCTTGTGGAAAAACCAGTAGCAGCGTTGTTGTTCTTGTGATAGTTGCCATGTGGGTTGGCTCCAATCTTGCAAGGTATGCACCGATCCCACAAGGTGCCCTTCTCACACTTTTGTATATGTCTATTAAGCTACAGGTGGATCTCAAATAAGGTTCAGCCTTATCATCTTCCTCAAGTTGTTATATCTATCAAAATTTGTAAATATATGGCATAGGAACAGATTAAGTTTATTGTTTTCTTTCTTTTGCAACAAGTTATTTATTAGATAATTGTAAAAAATCAAAGCCTGCAATTCTTGAACTCTCTGCTCAGAATATTCTGCTAGTGAATGGATCACAACCTCATGATATGTAAGGCACACCTCAATACTGCACATCGGTGTTGCCACTAAACCCCCAAGATGTTTGTATATCCAAACGTCACTGCAATAGGATATGTGCATTAGGAATGCTTAATTGTTTAGGATCTGCCTAATTTTCCATCTTAAAAAATGATTTACCTAATATTATCCCCTATCCAGGATTTATGATCTTTGTATTTTCAGTGCCAGTTTGGTCCTGCTTGGTTTTGGTTTAGATTATTACTGTGTTGGAACAGAGTCTTCTGCATGGATTAAATAGATATTTAGCATAGAATGTGCTCAAGCTACACCACTTCACGAATTTTGAGGATATTGTCATGCGTCTCTTGCTGATCAGTCTCACCGACAGAGATTCTGAGCTGTTAGCAAGATAAATAAGTGAATGCAAAAAGGGGAATATATGGAAGGATCTGATGGTGCACTACTAGATCTTCACGTAAGAAAAAGATCTGGAAAGAGCATTATTCTTAGGAATTATGCCAAGTCTGTGAATTGCTTGAATGATATTCCATTTGGCTTATTCAGTTTAGACAAAGAAAGCAAGAGAGAAGACAGTAGAACGGTCTTGTCATGACAGCAGTAGTAGCGTTGATTCATATGATCTTGACCTTCTTGTGGTCCTTCAGCTCCTTCAAGTTCTTCCACAGGTATCTCCCACTCGCCATGTCGACTAACACCCAGAATTTGTCTTGAACCTTCTGTTTATTAATGCCAGCATGATCAAGAGTGAAAAGAATTAACAAAATGCTACATGATATGAAATCTTCAAAGAAGATCAGAGCTATGAAATACAATACCATTACCTTCTTAAGATTGACCTCATGGTTATCATCTGCTATGTATGCTTCCTTGAATGGTGCGGGATCCTCGGATTGTGTATTGGGTTCTGCAGATGACTGGACCGACCTCCATGTAAGATATCCTGCTAGTATAGCCGAGAAAAATACCAAAATAAACCTCAGGGGACACATTATGTTCAGATTGCTTGAAACTGGAGAAAGAATCTTCAGAGTTTCAGGATCCTAGGAGGAACTGAACTCAAGCAAAAGCTGAGGTCAACTAGTATATATGTTAAGAGAGACGTATTTGTATGTCTAACTGCGGAACACTAAACTTTGACTAGGCAGTGAGAACAAGATGGCATGAAGATTGAAGTAGTCGTGGGATAGTAGTTCTACCTGCTCTGGCATTGTCGAATCTTATTTCTTCAATGAAGAAAATAAACTACTGCTTTTTGTTTTTTTTTTTCCGTTTTATTTATTTCTTTATTTTGATCCTCTTAAGCGTTATTGGTTTCATTTATTAAAAAAAATAAAATGTTCCAGTCATTCATAGTCTCCTCTCATGAAGCAATAACCATTAATCCAAGCATTTTCCGTAAATTGTTAATTCCTCTATTAGTGCATAGGCACGTGCACTGTACCCTACTTTTATGGTTAATTCCTCCTTATCTTCTTACTGGAAATTTGTAGTTTGATGGCGGGAGGTCTGGACATAAATGAGTCACATCATTTGGCAAATTATTTAACTTTATGTCAACGCTTACTTAAGCATGTTTCAATTATACTTAAGTTAAAAATTAATTTATTTGAATAATTTATTAAATCAAATTCAATCGATTCATTTTTGGTTATATTTAAATTTAAATCGAGTTTAAATGGATAATAAAATACTTTTTGATAAATCAAACTTAAACTTCCTATTATTATGTAGTGTCAGATTTTGACATGGTGCTCCCGTCAACTTCAATCCAAGATAATGGAGCCTAATCGTTCCCACCCCCCAAAAATGGAGCATTATGAGGTAGAGCAGTTTCACGATATCCCACAATCGCATGATTAGGGAGAAAAAGCAATGCAAGATTGTCACAGAAAAGATAAAGAAAACAAATCCAGGCCCTGAGGATAAGGATACGATTGGTTTTTTCTTTTTTTTAAGCAAACATTACACTCGAAAACGGAATTCGTTTTTATTAATAAATTTGAATGGATTGTTATGCTTTATAATTGCAAATCTATCCGGCATAATATAAATATTACTATCTGAATTTTAATTTCTTCTAATTTTATATTTAAAATTTAAAGTTATTAAATATAATATTCAATTAAAATTTTATTTATTTAGATTTTAACTCAAGTGCAATGAGGTTAGACTAGTAATTAAAAGCAAATTAATGCTAAGTTCACAACTATGAGTTACTTATTCTAAATCTTTTGTAAACAACTTTTCAGTTGAATATCGAGTTACTACTTACTATCCCAAGCTCTTTGATTTAGGTAAATGGCAACTTTATGTGTTGTGTGCTATGATAGAATATTAATAATCAAACTAATACATAAACTTGGTCTAATCAATTGTATGTTTAGTGTGCTTGGTTGTCTTGAACCAATGAGCAACACCCTTGGACTAGAATTATGTTTGCAAATGTAATTACTAGATGATACAATAGTTAGATGCTTAGACCACCGATGATGCCTTAATGGATAGTTGATAATCGGCATAATGGTTATTGAAAGTAGAAAGGAGTCATAATAGGTGTCATACAATGGTATGTAGACATGCATGTGATGTATTATGGATGGATTGTAATCAATCACATCTCGATAATGATAGTGACCTTTGTATAAAACTATAGAGGTGTACAAATAGGTTAAACAAGCGAACTCAACCCAACCCACGTTAGCCCATGGGTTAAATGAGCCAATTTATTTTAGTTCGTTTAATAAATGGGCCAGAATTTATTAGCCCATACGGGTTAGTGGGTTAAATGGGCTAACCTATTAATCTAGCCCGTTTAATTCACTTTTACTATTTGATGGGTTAAACATGTTAACTTAGCTCGTTTAACACATTTTTACTATTTGATGGGTTAATGGGCTAACTCAACTTGTTTAACCTATTTAAAGATTTTTTTTTGTTTCTTTAAAGTATAAAATGAGTTCATATAAAAATGAATAAATTTAATAGTAAAAGTAAAACTTTGAAAAAAATTTCTTTATTGCATTCTATTATACAATTTATGTACTATCTTTTATATAAAAAAAAAGCAAAAGAAAAAAAATATTACATGTTGTCATTTGATAAAGAACCATAATTTCATCCTTTTGCTAAAGAAACTATGATCACAAAACTTGCAACATCCTTCAAGCACATATTTCCAACCCATCTCACTATCTTCCACATTAGAAATGTTAAACCATCAACCCTATTGAAATGTTAGGTTATATTGGAAGTTCATACATTAAATGTAGATATCAAAATCATAATTTACAAACATCAAATAAAAAACAAAGTAGTCAAGATAACAAATACAACCATTACACAAATTTCATGTCAAATAGGAGTACGAATGGTCATAAACTAGTTACATCAACGATTATCATTCTTCATCAACAATCACATTTGAATCTCCCTTTGATATTGTTGTTTCAAGACTTTTTTCACCTTCATTTACAATTCACCAAATAACACACATAGTTAGATGGAATTATTAAAAGTTGAAAATCATAAATTATGAGAAAATGTTATAAAAATGAAATAGCTACATTCCCAATCAAATTCCTATAACCAATTGTGAGTACAAACTAAAGCTTCCCCAATTTTCAAGAAACATGGAACTATGGTATTTAGTTAGGACACAAGCGCCAATACTACATGCAAACTTAGATGTTACTATAGTAATTGGAGTATTAGGCACATCAGAAGCCATTATATACAAATTTGGATACCTTTGAAGTTGAGTCTTCTAATACTCTAATATATCTAACTCTGAATAAAAGTTCATATCCAATACCAATTCATCTAGATATAGGTCTAAGGAAGATTTACCGGTCGTCTCCATCATTAGGGGAAAAAAATAATAGTAATGATAATTAATCATTGAAAGTAAAATATTATCTTTAAAAAAAAATTGAGCTGATTATTCAATTTACATCAAGAGTAGCAAAATCGATACCCAAACTTTTTCCAAATCCTATGCTTCCCACAAGTCCTTTACCTATACCTTTGCCTCCAGATGTTTGTTGAGCTTGAGAAGAACCAACTTGAGAGCTACTAGAATGTGTTTTACTTGTCTTGTTTTTGTCATATTTTTCAAAAAGTTTATATAACTTACTCTTTATTTTAACTAACTTCTCTTCACACATAAGTGGATCAATTTTATTAAAGCAAAAACTTAAAAAGTTGAACTTCATTCAAGGGTTTAAAATAGCTCCAAGTGCAAGGATAATGCTATATTCTCTCCAATATTTGTCAAATTTTTCTTTCTTCGTAATACACAGTTATGACAAAATCTTCACTTATTAAATTCTCATTCAATAAACATTCTATCCTCCACACTTGTAAAAAATATAGGTTTAAAGTTGGATATGAAGAACCAAACATCAAATTTATGATGGTGTAAAAAGGACTAAAAAACACACATAATTTTTGTGCTCTTTCCCACTTCTCCACTAATGAACAATATTTATAATTCGAGTCATTTAATTGAATGTAAGAAAAAGCACATTGATACTTGAGAGCACTATCATGCATTTGAAAGGTAAAATTCCATCTGGTGGCTTCATCCAAACGTAAACCAACACCGATGTCAAGATTAGCAACTTGTTCAACACACTCCTAGAAATGTTTCATTCTACTCTCTAACCCCTTTATATACTTTATACTCTTTCTTATTTTATGTAAAGCCTCATTGGCTACTATTAAGCCCTTTCTTACAATTAGGTGAAGAATATGAGTACAACATCTAACATGAAAAAATTCACAATCACATAACAAACTACATTGTAGCTTAAGCTGATCTTTCAAGAGATTTTACATGTAATCATTAGTAGATGCATTGTCCAAGATAAGATTCAAAACTTTCTTGTCAATTCCCCAATCTTTCAAAAAAATTCAAACATTCTCTTTGATAATTCAACTCCTGAGTGAGGAGGCGGCACATGATAAAAAGAAAGAATTTTATTATTAAGTTTCCAATTATCGTCCACAAAATGTGCAGTCAAACATATATAACTCTCACTCATGGAAGCTTTCCATAAGTCAAATGTCAAATAAACTCTACCATGAAATTTTCCCAAAACTTCTTTTAGATTCTCTTTTTCAGCTAAGTGCAATTTCCAAACATTAGATGTAGCTGTTTTCCTAGAGATGAAAATATAATCAGGATAGAAATGCTTTATCAATTGTACAATTCTCCTATATTCAATGAATGAGAAAGGAAGATTGTGTTCAATTATTGCCATTGACAAAATTTCACGAGCAACTTTATAATCTACTTTTTTTGCCTTTAACTTTCCAAACTGATCAATTATCATATCACCTACATCATGATATTTGGGAAGCAAATGACACTTATGCATATGTTGAATCAAATTTGATGTCCCATATTTAGAACCGCTAATAACATATTCTTTCCTACATCCTTTACACTTTGCCCTTTCTTTACCATCCTTTCTTACTCCTATTTTTGTAAAACTTCCCAAACTTTAGAAGTGCTTGTTCTAAGTCTCTTACCTTTAGGTTCTTGGGAGTTGAGAGATATTCCTGCATTAGTATTAGATGGCATAATGGAATCACCTCCATGAGCATCTGACTTGTCGTCCACATTAATCTACTGAATGGTATTGTCGTCACTAGTACAAGTGGTATGATTCATTATGAAAATATATAAAGGAAGATGTAAGTCCTTTGCAAGAGTTCTAGTAGAATAGAAGCAAAAATGAATCAAACAATAGGAACTGCGAATTATAAGATATTGGTTAAAAAAGGTTTCACTCCTCATCAAGCTTTGATTAAAAGCAATAAGAAATTGAATCTATTGGAATTCTATAAATTGCATAAATCCGCTGCAATTAAAATAATCCTTCTACTTTGCTATCATTCTAGAACAACCATCCTCAACATTGTATCCTCATTAAGATTAACCAAGATGATTTCCTTCTTCATGCTTTTTAAACATCCATGAAACTAAAAGGCTTTTGAGATAATTAAAGGGAATTGTAACGTTGTGACAATAATTGTCATTGTTGCCATATTAGTTCTAACCTAACTTCTAACAAGCTATAAGCTGAGGGAATATATATCCTCTTCCACAAGAAGAAAAATTGTTAATAATGATAGTACATGGAAAATACACCATTAAGATTCTATACAAAACTAACTTTATCCAACTAACCAATTGTCAGATCTTTGAAACCTTTGTAAACATAAACCTTCGGGATACTTTGATATATGAAAACAGCTTAAGCCATCTGTTTAAATCTATAGACCTACAAAGCCTAAGAACCTCATCGAAAGAAAAGCCATCTTATTTAAATTGACACTTACTTTTTAGTTTTTACTATTGATATTGGAAGGGATAAGGGAGAGCCGGAGGCGGATTGGTTGAGGGCAAGCATCGAACTTCCATGATGCTAATGTGACAGGGTTCCATGATGCTAATGTGACAGGGAAAGGACAAGGGAGAGCCAGAGGTAGAGAGGAGAAGGACAAGCAAGAGGTAGTTTTTTTTAGGGTTTCAATTTAATTTTCCATTATGTTATGTGGCCTGTTCTATTACTGTTTGTGGCTGTGACTTTGTAGTGATTGTGAATTGTAGTTTATGTTATGCTTGTAACTTGTGACTTGTGATTTGGTTTGTAGTTCGTGTTGTGCCCATAACTTGCTGTCTTGACTCTTAAATCTTGATGTGTGCTGATCGCGACCTAGCTAAGTTCGTGACTTGTTGATGCCTAAGTGTGCTATAGTGCTAGCCTACTGCTGCAATAAGCAGGCCAACTTAGCCCATTATGAGCCAGCTCGCTTTAATCGAGTTAAACAAGCTAAACTTATTTGGCCTGCTTCTTAAATAAGTTAAAAAATTCAGCCCAAACCCTTTTGTAAAATGGGTTAAATGAGCTAGCCAACAAGCTCCAACCCATTTGCACAGCTCTATAAAACTACTTTTAATTGTTGTTAGTTTGTATGAAATTCGAATTGTTCATGCATCCCTTGATAACCCTTTGGGATTAGATCCCCAAATCCCTCCTCATGTTGCCCAAAGTTATAAGTACTTTTATGTTTCTTAATTATCAACAATTAATTTATATATATATTAGTAAAAATTACTTGTTGCAATAGTTGTAGGTTCAATTTGAGATATTGTATTGGGAAGGACCGGTGTTAATGGCCTACTAATATTACTTAGTGCCTTATTTGTGCTAGATATTTACCATTATAAGATGTTTGAGTTGTTTTATCCTCATTATTGTAATATTTAGACTTATAGGTTGAAATTATAGACTAATTGATGGACTAGATTTTTATGTTGTGTGCCACAAGTGATACCGGAACCATCGCAGTTACGCTTGAGAACCCCTTTGGCTATTACGGACCCCCACAACAACAACACGAAAACCCACGGATCTAATTGGAATCAAACCCTAAGATAGTTTAGATTTAGGTTTTCTTAGACGGATCGATGAACAAGCTAGAACTAATCAAGCCCTAACCTCGAAACTCTCCATAGGAAAAGATCGATCAACTCTCTCCTAAAAGTTTCTTAGCATGCATTCAATCAAGAACGCAAGGAATTGAAGCGACAAGCTTTCTTGTATTTCAAAGATGACAAAAACTCCCTTTACATCGTCTTATCTCGGTATAAATAGGAAGACATCTAAGCAATACATCGTAATTCGCGGAATAAGGAAAAATACAACGTAATTAAAAGATGGCCAGCTGTCAAGGCCGGCTCAAGGCCGGCGGCGTACAGTTGCAGGTTTGGAGCTCCTTTCAAAATCGGCTTCAAAGCCGGCAGCCTTGATCCTGGACCGGTTCTTCCCACTTGATTTCCATCACATTAAGTTCCCTTTGATCATCCCTTGCCCCGAAGCTTTGGATTCCTTGAAGCTTCTCACTTGTGATGTTTACTAAACCCTATACATGAGAAATTAGGATTTGTTGCAGCTTCTTAGCTCGAATCTTGTGATTGGTCCTTGAGGTAGGCTTATTGGACTTGAACCCCTTTGAACTTCAGCTTCAGCCACTTGACTTTCTTCTTGATTCAGCCCTTGAACTTGGGACAGTGGCTCTTCCATAACAACAAGCCTTGGAACTTTGATATATATTTTTGGACTCAAACTCGTAAGCTATATCTATTATGCTTTGTGATGCCTTGAAGGCTTTTATTAGAAAGTTTTCTCTTTTGTTTATCAACTTCCACAAATGTTTTTTTTTTTACAAAAAAAAATTTAATCAAATGATTTCTGTAAGTTAAAATTGGATAAAAACTCACTCTAACAATAGGATTGACACATGTCTCCTAAGTGATTAGCATGGTAGAATATTACCTCCTTAAATTTGGGATATAATAAGCCCGTTCCTATCTTGACTTGCATCCATCACTGTGCAACCCATTTTCCTTTTTGGTATATTTTAATTTATTTAGATTGTTTATTTTATTTGTTTAATCTAATTCAAAAATAACAAAAAAATTGAAAACTCTTGCAAATTGAAAAATTGCATTATGAACTGTTTGCTTTGCATTTTGCAGGTTTAATAGCTAGTTGTTTATTTATATTAACTCAATTTACGATTTTTTTTTTGCATATTTGCTCATATGACGTCTCAGTGTAACAATTAGTATGATGATTGGATTTCATACTTATTTATGTTTGATTGATATACAAAACTAATGATATATTGTTTTATCCAATTTTCCTTTTGCATCTTTCTTAATAAAAGTCATCTTTTTTATATCTTTAGCATATATAGGTTTATCACAATAAAAATTGCATGAAAATAATAAAAGAATAAAAATATAATAAAAAATAAATAATAATAAAAATAATGAAAGATACTAAAGTTAGTACTTCTTAGTGTTTTTAGGTTGAAAATCATTTTATAGACCGGAAATGTAGTATAACTATTTCCTGAGATCGATTTGACTACTCATGTAGTATATTTTGTCGTTATTTATTTATTTTTATTTTTTTAACTTTAGACGGTCAAGGTTTTTGAAAAGGAAAAAAAAATTATTGCTTACAATTAATTTTTGAAAAAAAAGATATTAATGGGAGTTTTTCAAATTTTAGATATAGTAACTTTTTCAACAATTTAGGAATAAAATTTAGGATAGTTCTTGATAAAAATAAAGTGCCGAATGACGTAAACTTCACAGTTTTTTATAAATAAAATAAACTCACATATGGAAGCTTTATAAAATTAAAAAGAGAATTACATTAGTTTAATCTTGGCTAGTGGGTACATAAGTACCTCTATAGCAAAATAAAAAATGTAATTTTTTTTTTTTATAATTTGTTGTTTACAAATTTGGTCAAGGTATGTAAACTTGTGAAACATAAGGAAACAATGAGCTATGAGATTGTTGTGGCTATCTAACATTGCCACTCTAACACTCAAGTTAGAATGCCAATTAGGAGAAATGTAAAGAGAAAGAGAGCAAGAGAGTTTAGAGTTTTCAATCCCTTTACTCGTAGACAGTCTTAAGTATTTATAAAGGATATTGAGGTGTGACTGGTTGTAGAGAATATGGGGTGTGTCCATGGTTGCACATCTAAGATGTCCCATTTATGGAAGAGTGGGCAACTTTAGGAGTATTTTATCTACAACAAATCTTATCTACAGTTGACCAAGTTTAAGGACCATAGAAAGAAAGCCTGGACTATTCTTTGAACATGAGGTTAAGCCCTCTATATGAGGTTAGATATGGGCTTATATTAGGCTTGGGCCCTTTGTGCGAGGGCACACAAGTTGACCTGGGACATTCAGTTCAACATTTTGAGTGATAAGTTAAATTGGGCGCAATATCCTAGTTGTTTCTAAGGAACTTATGGTTTTTGTCTACAAGTGCGATTGTTGTGATTGGTGCCCTGATAAGAGCTATTAAGTATCAGATGAGACTAAGTAAGGACGATTTTTATGATCAAGGGTTTTGAGCCATGGTGAAAGACCCTAACCTCCTTCGTGGCAAACTAATGTTCCTTAAGCTAGAATGAAGGGGTCTAAATTGTCACGATGGGTAAGCCATCCAAGTAGTCTGTTGATTGGCTTCTTGAGGAAGTTTTGATTTAATTTGTCTTTACCTGCATAAATTTGAGCGCCATAAATGCCAATCGACACATGTTAGACACTAGACGATTATCTCTAATACGGTAGTTATGTATGGATGCATCATGGTCACTCATTTCAACATGGCACCATGCGTCAAGATCTAGTATACCAGGGACATTTCAACAGGCTATCACTTCGATATTTGCTAGTCTTGATGTTTGTTCTTGGTTATAAATACTTAAAGCAAAGAGAGGGAAACACCTTTACTTCATTTTTGAGTTATTTCTCGACATGCACTATCTTTTTAGATTTGCATCCAAATCCCTTAATTCTCCCTTTTTTACCAATTTCTAATCCTTTGTTAGACTACATTTCCATAACTAAGTATGTCAAAAATTAGATCAAGTTCCTCTCACACTAGCACGGAGTAAGGGCTCGTGCTTGCACCTAAATCTAAGAGGGTTATTTCCCCCCTAAGAAGCGATGGTAATGGTAAAGGATGAAACTGGGTCCCTTGGCACAACGATGGTAGCAAAAGTAGGCATGCAATTAATTATTGATGAGCTGCCAAGGGATGTCTATAAAGATGATGATAAGAGTAGAAAACCATTGGTGCTGCTATACGATAGTGTTGTAATCGATGGTGACAAGCTAAATAGCATCAAAAGCAAACTATTTGACATCAACATCAAGAGTGTCTTCCTGTATTTTGAGCCCATGCCTCAAGGATGGCAAGTGGTCAAGTTGGATCCACTTAATAGGGTTGCCTTAGCGATAGAGTGAGAGTTCTTTATATACTATAAGCACTTTGAGTTTGGAGTCCAGTTACTGTTTTCAAAATTTCAAAAGGTATTTTTTAATTACTATCAGGTCAGCCCTTATTGACTTGTCTTAAATTTATTTTGAATCCTAGTGGCTTTCGAGATTTCATGTATAGATCATAGGATATGACCTATGCTTGAGCTTTTTCAATACTTCTACACCATTAAAAGGAATAGGTTGGCAATAGGTTAGTATTACTTTACCTACCGACCAAGGTGCAAGTTGTTCAAAGGCTTGACTTCCTCCATTTATAGATGGAAGAACAAATTTGTTAAAGTTGAGTCAAATGATGACTTCAATTTCTAGATTGTATAGGTCAAGCCGATTAGGACCTGGTTTGTAGACCTCCTTGACAACAATAGATGAGCAACCACTTTTCTATTGTGGCAATTAGGTGAGCTATAACAATTTTACAAAACAGAAATGATTGTCGCCGTGAAATTTAGTATTAGGGCTATCTTAGAGGAAAGAGGAGAGAAAGATCCTTCCGGTAAGAGAGAGGAAGGCGACGAAGAGGGTGAGAAAGAAGAAGAGAGTGAAGGTATTGTTTGTTTCTTTGTCACCATGCTGAAGTAGATCAAGCTAGAGAGATTTGCTTGTTAGTTACTTCATAAGGGGAGGGCTCGTATTGGCTCATGCTTAGCACAACACTTGTTCTTTCTTTTACCATAACTTTATTTTCTTTCATCTATTGCTTTAACTTTATTCCCTCCTATTTGACTTGTGTAGAGATATAACTCAAGAAGGTGAACATGGCCTAGCTTCAAGCCCAAAATAAGGTCGTAGCAAAAAGTAGGAAAGATAGTTAAGATTAGAGTGATAAGGTTGCCCCTCCTTAACCAAAGGAAAAGGGAATAAAGATAGAAAAGTCACAGTTGATCTAAGATAAACATCCTACAGCCAAGCTCATTTGGAAAGGAAAATAGGTAGAGAAATCCATCGTGCCCCCAAAAACTTAAGAAGAGGTCGAAGGAGAAAGATGTAGTGGCTAGTCACAAAGGTGAGGGGAGCTCTGTTAGGGCTGACCATTATGTCCTCATCAATGAGGACATGGTTGAAGACACTTCAACTAACCTAAATTAGAAGCAGAGGGTAGAGATTAGCCCAAGCATGACTATTCAATCTCTTAACTTGGTAAGGAACTTAGGGAGCCATCTCCTTAACCTAGTACACCGCATGGGCGCTCCTTAAGCCCAAGTGCTCTGTTACTGGGCCCGCTCTATATTCCGAGCTGGGACGTGCACATAGGGGACAAGGTCGTTGAAAATCCCAATTTATGCTGCTAAATTATGTCCCATGCCATTCTCCTATTGAACTGAGGCAAAATCAATGCACTAAGGTGCAAGATTACATATGAAACCTAGTGTAATCCTAGCCATACCGGGTTTGTCTCCCTTACCTTCTTTCTTTCTGCTTTTATCCTTTGATTTCCTCTAACATTACTATTTGCTTTTTGTAGACCAACACCCTAGTGTCCATGCTTTCCCATGCCCTTCGAGAGGAGAGAAGATAGGTACTCTTCATCTAGACTATGAAGATGTCTAAGTAAATAAATAATATTATTTCAACCAGATTGTAGGTCTCTTGTAGATGGTCTAAGATATAGAGAATGTCAAGACTTCACATTGAAAGAAGGTAACTACCTTGGAGGAGCTTATCGAGTGGAACCAAACTTAGGTGGAGGAACTACGATGATAAAGCAAAGCTTCTATTAGTAAGAACAACACGCTTTAGAATGAGCTAAACAAGGTTTGGAAAGAGAGGGACAAGTTGTCAAGGAAATCAAATGATCTCTCCTAACAATTATCTAAAGCTAAGGGTGAGTTAGTAGTCTTAAGGCCATTAGTTGAGTCCTTAGAGAGTAAGGAGAAGGAATACAAGGGAAGGATTGTGACCTTTAAGAATGATCTTAGACGCTATGAAGCTTAGATCAAAGACTTCGAGTAGGAGGTTGGCACTCTAAAGACAAAGGTCCATGATGAGAAAATGAATAGTGACAAATGGGTATAACTGTAAAAGGAAGTGTGCGACGATGGCTTTGAAGCAGCCAAGATGGCGATCCTCAAGTGTTACCCAAACCTTAATCTCAACAGGCTGGAAGATGAAGATGACTCTTTTATAGAGTTTGAAGTCCCAATTGGTGCCATGGATGACACTATTAAGGTGTACATTAAGCTAGAGGACGCTCTAGGCAACAAAGTCTCCCCTTTTCCTAACTTTGATCCTTCGAAGAATCCTGCTCTTCAGGAAGTTCTTGCTAAACTCCCTGAGCTGGCCATGGACAAAAAGAAAGCCGAGGTTTTTGAAGGCCCTCTAACTTCCAGCCACTAGCCTTGATTCTTTCCTTTTCTATTTTTAGATTGGTAAGGATTTTTTTTTTTTATAATCCATTTGGTTGGTATACTAACCTTTTTCATTTACATGATTGATTGAATGAGAACATATTCTCTATTTTAACATTGTGCTCCCTTGTTTGTTCCTTTCATTACTATCTTTGTGAATCAGTTATATATTTCACTATTATCTTTACCTCATGAATTCATTGTGTGCTTTGCTAATTTATTGATTTAGCACTATCTTATTGAGGTGATTTATCAGTTGGGATTGCCCTCCTTTATTGATGACACTTTGGATGTTTAGGATCAAACCCGATTAACAAAATACCCTAGAGTTTTGTCTGCCTTGGTAGATTTAGTCTGGTCAAGACCAAAGTGCCCCATCTTCGCTTGTGGTCAACTCGTTCACCCGCATGGGGTTGAGTCATTTGTCACCCTAAAAAAGGTTAGGAATATTGGTCGTCTTTCTTTCCCCAAAAGGGGTTAGGGAGATCGAGCCAATAGCTTACCCCATGTGAGGTTAAAAATGCTTAAGACTTTAGAACTAGTATTACAAGAGCCTTTTAGATGCATATTAAATACTTGAGCTTAACTTCCCTCAAAATCAAACCAACAAACATAGATACTTAGAACAAATAAACATTTCATTACGTAAAGTGTATTTACAAATGGGTCTCATTTAAAGTACAATTTAAGGTTACTAATATTCCAAATCCTAGGGATTGGTTGCCTATCTAGTCTGTCAAGCTTATATGTGCTATGGCCAGCTTCTTCCTTAATTTTGATTGGATCTTGTCCATTAGGCACTAACTTGCCCTACCCTACTCACAACTCTATAGCTTCTAACTTTCTAGATACTAAGTTTTCATATTAGAATGCCTTATATTTGACCTTTTTGTCATAGTACCTCGTTGCACTTTGTTGATAGACTACTACACGAGTACTTGCTAAATCTCGAACTTCTTCAATCAAGTCTAAATTGGCTCGTAGACCGATTTCATTCATCAGTACATCCATAGCTTAAGTTCGCACATTAGGGAGTTCTAGCTTAATTAACATGACTGCTTCTAAACCAAAGGCGAGCTTGAACAGTGTTTCGCCCGTCGCTATTCTATCTATGGTTCAATATCCCCATAGGATGTAGGACAACTCGTTTGCCTACCTATTTCTTCAAACTATTCAATATAGTCTTGTTCACTGCCTCAACCTGACCATTGGAGTGAGGGTGGGCCATTAAGGTGTAGTAGATTTTTATCTCCTCTAAACAAAATACTCTAAGCCTCCCATTGTCAAACTAAGTTCTGTTATCAGTAATCAGGGCATATAGCATGTTGGACTTGCTCAGTATGTTGTTTAGGACGAAAGTTTCCACTCTTTTTAGTTATTTTGATCACTGCTTTTACTTCCACCCATTTAGTAAAATAATTAATAGCTACAATGATGTATTGTCGTTGGCTAGTAGCCTTAGGGAAGGAACCCAAAATGCTGTTCCCCCACTAAGTAAAAAGCCAAGGGATGGTGATGGGAAGAAGATTACCACTCGGCATTGGACACACTTCTTGACTAGCTCTTTAACATCTCTTTTCATCGCAAACCAATATTAACTAAGACGAAGGGATTTGACATGCAAGGCTTAGCTCTTAATGTGATTGCTAGACACGCCAACATGCAATTCTTCTAGTACATGCTAGGTTTCTTCCGATCTTAAACATCAAAGGTAAGGGAGGTTGAATCCTCGTCGATGGGGTTGGTCACCTATGAAGGTATACTAAGCTGCTTTTCATATAAATTTCCTTATCTCTTTTTTATCCTTCGAAATAGTGCCAACCTTTAGTTGTGAAATGAATGGGCCCATCCGGCTAAGTTGAGTTAGCGTAGATCTCATTTCAAGGTATTGGTGTTGTGGTTGGTTAATGCTTTTATTAGGGAGATATTTAATGAACGCCTTCCTATCCAACTCGAAAAGACTAGTCTAGGCTAACTTGGACAATCCATCTACCTTAGAATTTTCAATTCGCAAGATTTTCATAATATTCTAAGCTAAGAACTCTACTCCCAATGCCTATACAACCCCCAAATATCTGGTCATACCATCATCTTTGACTAAATGGTCCCCTTTGACCAGTTAAACCACCATTTGTGAGTCTGAAAAAACCTTTAACCTTTGAACTTCGACCTCTTTTGCCAGCCTTATCCTTGTGATGAGTGCCTCATATTTAGCTTCGTTGTTACTAGTGGGGAATCCAAACTTTAATGCGTAATGTATTTTCACCCCATATGGTCCTCTCAACAATAGTCTTACTCCACTCTCTTAACCCACCTCCACCATCGCACCCCTCCCCCCTGAGGAGTGGATAAGACATCGACATGGAGAGTCCACACCAATGCATCGTCATTGATAAGAGTTGTATCTCATGCTGTGTATTCCGCTATGAAATTGGCCAAGACTTGCACTTTGATAGTTTCTCTTGGTCGACATTAAACCCCATATGTACTTAATTCCAAGGCATACTTGACCATCCTTCCGAAAGCACCGAGCTTTTGCAATATCTAGCAAAGTAGTTAATTTGTTAGGATAATTACTTGTTGAGCCTCAAAGTAAGGTTGAAGTTTCCTTGCAAATATCACCACTGTTAGGGTGACCTTTTCCACCTTTGAATATTTTATTTTAGGTCCCTAAAGGATTTGACTCACATAGTACATAAGCTTGTGCTACCTTTCATCGGCTCGGACTAATACTGAGGAAAGGACTTGTTCACTTATGGATAAGTATAAATACAGTTCTTTCACAAAGACTAACTTAGATAATACCGGTGGAGTAGTCAGGAAAATTTTTAAATCTTCAAATGCCACTTGGCATTGCTCAGCCCACTAAAAATTTAATGGGTTTTTCATAATTTTGAAGAACTACGCGCATCTGTTAGCTAACTTAGACACAAACCTACTTAAGGCAGCAATCCATTCTTTGAGGCACTGTACATCTTTAATAGTTCTCAAGGATTTCATTTTTAGGATGGCCCGGATTTTTTTTGGGTTTGTCTCAATGCCTCGAATAATGACCATGTACTTAAAAAACTTTCTTCAAGTGACTTTAAACATGCATTTCTACATATTCAACTTCATTCTATACTCCCTTAGAGTATCAAAGGTTTCCTAGTCAAAACATTTCCTAGAGGTCTTCACAATGCTCGCTAAGTTGCTTGCTTTTGACGATCATGTCGTTTATATAGACTTCTATGTTTCACCTAATCCAAGACTTGTACATCATTGTCACCAAATGCTGATGAGTTACCCTAACATTCTTTAATCCAAAGAACATAACGTTGTAGAAGTATATGTTGAAATTAATGACAAATGACGTATGAACTTAATTGGATTCATGCATCCTAATCTGGTTGTAACTTGAAAAAGCATCAATGAAACTTAAGAGGGCATGACCTGAGGTTGAATCAACTAACAAGTCGATTGATGGGTCGTTTTTCCTATCATATCAAATTATAAATTTATTAACCCAAAGAAATCTAAAGACCTAACTAGTTAAGTGCACCTATCTAATGTAATATAGATTGCAACGGGTGTCGTCCTTAAGGATCTTAAAAACAAGTACTAGTATTACCATTTTTCTGCTATTTAGCCTAAATCTTAATGTGAGATTAATAAATTAAATCACTAATTAATTAATATAATAACCCTAAAATTAATTATAATCGCTATAATAAATGAATTCAATCACAAAGACATACACTTCATCTTGATCCACTCTAAGCCTTAACTTTCTTATAATAATGTATTGATTAACAATTTGTTTATACTTTGCACTATAGGAATTCGTAATTAAACTAATTACTCAATCGAGTTAATTAATTAATAACCTTATACAAAATAGTGGAGACCTCTCCCTCATTATCGCCCTATAAGATTTCATTAAGCTTACAATTCCCAAATAAAGATTAAATCTTTATGTAGAAAATTGAAGTTTTCCTACCTCTAGGTAAAACATACAATCTTTCTATTCATAAAGATCTATCCTATTAGATGGGACCTCTCTCTAGCTAACAAGAATTATACATGTAATCAATTCGTGCACATAAATTAATCACACAGCAGTTAAAACACATGAATAGATACAAATGCATAAACTTTTCATTAATCATTAAGTAATTAAATCAAATGGTTTAGAGTTTCACAAGATGCAAGGTATATAAATCTACTCCATGAAATTTACAGTAATCACGGGAAATCTAGAGAAGTAATATGAATTCATGATGAAAAAAAAAAAAAACTCTCATAGGTGTTTTGTGATTTTTGATGATGCTCCAGCAATTTCTCCTTCCATATTTGTAATTTTTCTCTCTTAAGGTTTTTAGAGTGGCTGTGAGAAAAAATAATTCTAGATCCCTAATTTTCGTAATAAAGCAAGTATTTATAGTCTATGAAATAGGGTAGCATGCACAATTTAGTACACGCTCGTGCTCGAGGCCGTATACTCTAAAAAAAAGTGAAATTCTGGTGTTCCAGGTTTTGTACGGTCGTGCTCAAAGTTGTGCACGCTAGAATTCCTGTAGTTTCTTCTTTAGGCAGATTTATTGCTTCAGCATAACTCTCTACACCACTTGTGTAGCAGACATGGCACAATTTCATGATGCATTTTGATCACTTTTTGCTCTCCAACAGTAGCTTCAGTACGGTCATATTGAAGGTTGTGTACATGTGAAAATCACTTTTTCTTATATTTTGCTAGATTTTTCCTTATTTTCGCTCGAATCTTCTTTAAATCTTTAAATTGCATTCTTTAAACCCTGAAATCAAATATTAAGCACTTAAGTGTCTTTTTCTTGATAAATTCACACAAAATTCATAAGAAATCATATTCAATAAAAACTATAAATAAGATTCTTTCAACACTTATCAAACTTTCCCACACTTAACCGTTTGCTTGTCCTCAAGCAAACAAAATAAGGACAAGAGAAAAACTCAATCATAAATTATACTCATTATAAACTTCAAACCACAAGCAGCATTCTTTACTCAATTAATTCTTAATGATTCGTTAGCTTAAACCTACCATAATTGTACGTGTACTTGACATACAGTAATTAGACTTTTTAGATTAATCCAAGCAAGTTAAACCAGTATCCTCACTATTTAGCAATTGCTTTCAAAATTAAGAAGGAAATAACAAATCAAACAAAATCCGAGTTGTTTAGTTGTAATTTATCACTTACTAAAAAGTATATAAACCATTCAATTATTTTTCAAAGCACAACAAGAAGTGAAAGTATATGACATTTATTATTCCCCTAGATTATTTTCCTCTTTCTTTCAAGTCTCTTTAATTTTCTTTTTCTTTTTTTGCAATTGGATAAAACCAAGTAACCCATGTAAAGTGCTTTCAACCGATAATCTTGGGCTCATCACCTAAGTTAACAGACATTATTCTTTTAATGGAGGGTGTCCTTACAGGCTTATTTACTCGAGTTACAATACTTGATAAACTTTTCTTTTTGATATCCCTCAAAGTTATGGTAATTTCATTGGTTGGCCGATCCTAGGACAAATGGCCTTAGGTGACCAGGTTTTAAAGGGACCCCATCGAACCTCCCTTACCTTAACACATAGGGACTCAATATTGATATTTATTATTTTCAAAGAGACCATTTCAAGAAAAATTACCAAGTTAATAATTTCACACGCCCCTTTCACAAAAGGTTAAAAGAGCTCTCGAAATAATTGAATATTAAATGTACTAGCTAGTGAGCTTAAAAACACAACTAATTCACTTGAAACTAAGGATTTTCATTTACTTCATAACTCTAAATTCAGCTATTAAACAGCAAATAGATTCACCCCACTTAGATTTCATCCTAAAACTTTAGTTAAGTGTACCAAGCCCAACAATAGGTGAGTAAGGCATACAAAGTCACTATTTTTACATATGTGTGTATAAGAATGCTACTTTTACATTTTAATAAGTATAAATTCAAGGTTTCCACTTTTCAATAATTTAAAATCAAAATTAAAGTTCAATTGTAAACTTGTAACTAAGGGAAATTTTGATCAACAAGAGCATAAGGTACATAAATAATTTAGAACATAATTTCTTCTGTCTTTATATCCTTTCCCCACACTTATTTAAGACATTCTCCCCAATGTCTTTCCAAAGTAAGCACATATAGGGAAAAAGAAAAGAGATAAAAGAAAAAGTAAGAAATAAAAGAAAAAAGGATGCTAAGGACTTCCCCTGTTATCAGCACTTGCAAGTTAAAATTCCTTCAAAACAAAAGTTTTGCATCATCAAACCTAAAAAAAAAAACAGTAAACTAATAAAATAATTAAAAAAAAAAAGAGCTAGCTATCCTAGTCTAAGGAATGAAACATTCATCAGTAGTTAGTAAAAAGTCTTCCTATAAGGAAGGGCAATTAATTACAAATTAAGAGCAAAAAGAAATAAATTAGTCTTATGAAAAATAAAATAAAATAAACGAGGGAGAAAATGTAAAACTAGTAGAAGATCTACCTCTCAATCATCTTCTTCGCTGCTATCATCAATGTCTATGGCTATGGTATCATCCCCCTGATCATCATCTTCCTCATTGACTTCTTCAATGTCATCTCTCTCATCGTCTTTTTCTTTAGAGTTGGAGGACTCAGCAATAACTAGGTCATTGCCCCTTCTCTAAGATGGTTCATGAGTATTGTCATGTGGTGAAGTAGAGTTAGGAGAGGAGTCATGTGTTGGTAGATCAATTGGTGGTTGATAGGAATCAAAATCTTACAGAACCTATCACCAGAACAAAAGCCAAAGGGTTACAAAATTTGGCGATGACGATCCTCTTTGAACAATTCGACCCAAAAAAATATTTGTTTAGTAACTTCTTTTCTATTACATATTTGTTATGCATTCTAGCAGGTACGCTTGTCGGTTTTTCAAGGACGGTGGATACACTCGCTAAAGCTCAGTTTATGGGTTATTCATAGACCTACATAAGTCAAAGAAGAACTGGTCCACAATATGTTCAATTGAAGTGAAGAATCAACCACTTGAAGATCATTTATACTTGTACTTTGTTGATTCAAAACTGGTCACTTGTTGGTTATATTTGTAATTTGTGCTTTTGGGAACCGGGCACTTAAGTGGCATCTTTGTAATTTTTGGTGTGTTTTTACCATAATAGGAGCAAGTATAAATACTTGCTAACTAGGTTTTTTAGGGAGCTTTTTGATATTTTTGAGAAAAACATACACTTTGGCCATGAGGGTTTATCCTTTACAATTAAAGATCTCTTATCAATTTCTTTGTGAAATTGTAGCGAGAATCAACAAGAGTAGATTGTGAGTCATATCAATCTTACTTTTTTCATTTAACAAATTATGTTTAGTGAGTAATATCTAGGTACAATTTGTGGTTACTTGTTCATTCACGTGAATTAGGATTGTATTTTGTGATTTGATTATTTCAATTTGAAATTGAATCCTAGCTCAATTGCGTGTTCTTCCATTGAAGATCACATACTTGTTTGTTCTTACATCCATTTGGTATTTGCATATTTGGGAATCAAGTTCATCACGCCATTTTGAGTACTAATTGTGTAATTGATTCTTCATTTGTATTGTGTGCTTGTAATTGGATAAAAGCACATCATAATTTGGTATCAAAGCATAGGTTTTGAGAAAGAGAATTGCATGAATTTCTTTTGACATTTAGGGTTCTTGAATTTGACTTCTTGATCCGAATTGTTGAAGTGAAATTGTAGTAGTTGATTGTGATTTTTGTTGCATTATATTTGTTGATTGTTGAAGTGGACGTGAAGATATTGTAGTAGTCCTTTTGTTCTTGATCTTACCATGAAGAGAAGGGAAGTAGGAGGTGTGTTTCCTTTGTGATTGTTTCGGTTGTGGAAATACATTCTTTGAGACAAAAGAGGAGTGAATTACTTGTTTGTGTTTTCGGAAATTGAGGATTATCATTTACATTTCTAGATTTGCCTTGCGTGGAGAATAGGGAAATTATTTGAAATTCAAACACATTCATTAAGTTTGAAGAAAGTTATTGTGTAGTATTGATTGAATGCTATTTGAATTTTGAATTACTTCTTACCATTTGTGGAGAAGTTTCATTAAGAGTAGCATTTGAACTTGTTGTGTCGTGATTGTGTGGTGAAGTGAGTGTCTTGTAGATTGTAGAAGGGTGTTGCACGTGAAGTGTAAGTGTAGGTTGTGTTTGAAGCTTGCATCGTGATTGAGGTGTGTGTGGCGAAGTGAGTTTGTGTTGTGAAAGGTGTTGCAACGTGTTGTGTTGTGTGTATTGTAGTGAAAGGTGTTGCACATGGAGTGGAAGTGTGTATATGTGCCGTGAGTGAAAGGGAGTTATAGTGGTTAAAATTTGAATTTCAAAAGCAAGCATTAAAGTGTGGGAGTTATTATGTATTGATGCTTGAACACTTTGCTTAGTTGAATTCATTAACCTACTATTTGGAGAAGTGTTAAATTGTTACTTCTACTTGCTGTTGCCATAACTGAAGTGTGGGTGAAGTGTGTTGTTGGCTTGTTGAAGTTAGTAAGCAACCATGTCAAGTGATTTGTATTTGTTTACTAATGTACTACGCCAAGCCTTGACTTCTTTTCAAACCATTGATGATGAGCAAAGAGAAAATTTGTTTCACACATCTTATAGGGTGCAAGGTAATTTGTGTGTTATTATTATTGATGGTGGTAGTTGTACTAATATTGTGGCTGCCTCATTAGTATCGAAATTACAACTTTTAACTACCCCACATCCAAAACCCTTCAAATTACATTGGCTGAGTGAGCAGGATAGTCTCCATGTAACCTAGAGGGCTAGGGTGCCTTTTAGTGTAGGGGATGAATATCATGATGAAATTGAATGTGATATTCTTCCTATGTGTGCATCCCATATATTGCTTGGCAGGCCGTGGTTGTATGACATGAGGGTTTTGCATGATGGCTATAGAAATACTTATATGTTCCAGCAGGAGGGTAAACGTATAGTATTGAACCCTATGTCACCATTAGAGGTCCAAGAGGTACAAAGATAGATAAGTTAACTTTCAGTGGACAAAGAGGTTCATAGTCAGATAAGTCAATCTTCAGAGGACTAAGCGGTTTAAAAGTAGATGAGTCAACCATCAGAGGTCCAAAAGGCTCAGAAGCATATGAGTAAGCCATCAGAGGACTAAGAGGGTCAGAGACATATAAGTAAAATCGGGAAGAAGAAAACATTATTAGTGGGACAGTTTGAGTTATGGAAGACCATAGTGGATGATAGACCATTATATGTATTGCAGATGAGGCATATCCTAGAAATGAGGGGGCGAGAGCAACTACCCCCTGTGGTATCTCAAGCACCGGGTGATTACAATAATATTTTTACAAATAACCTGCTAGGAGGATCCAAAGTCTCTACTGCATTTGATGTTACAGACTTGTCACTCTACCTACCCGATGATGTTCATAAAGACCTATCAGATTTGAGGACAAATCTTCCTAAGGCCCGAGGAGATGATATGAATCAAAATTCTATAGGACCTATCACCAGAACAAGAGCCAAAGGGTTACAAAATTTGGTGATGAGAGTCCTCTTTGAACAATCCGATCCTAAAAAATATTTGTTTAGTAACTTCTTTTATATTACATATTTATTGTGCATTCCAACAGATACGCTTGTCGGTTTTTACAGGACGGTAGATACACTCGCTAAAGCTTAGTTTGTAAGTTATTCATGGACCTACATAAGTCAAAGAAGAACCGATCCACAATATGTTCAATTGAAGTGAAGAACCGACCACTTGAAGATCATTTATACTTGTAATTTGTTGATTCAAAATCGGTCACTTGTTGGTTATATTTGTAATTTGTGCTTTTGGGAATCGGCCACTTAAGTGGTATCTTTATAATTTTTTGTATGTTTTTACCCTAATAGGAGCAAGTATAAATACTTGCTAACTAGGGTTTTTAAAAAGCTTTTTTTGACATTTTGAGAAAAATACACACTTTGTTGCCATAAGAGACATCCTCTTGCATGCATCTACTCTTATCAATTTCTTTGAAAATTGTGGCGAGTTTGACTTAAGGATATTGTGAGTCATATCAATCATTCTTAAGTTGCTTCCAATTATTGCTAGTGTGTCATATCTAGTGTGTAATTGGAATTATTTGTTTGTTCTTTTCCTTTGTCACACCATTTAGGGTTCCTATGAATTAGGGATTCACGCCATTTTGAATTGCTATTGTTTAATTGATTCTTCAATTGAATTGTGAATGCATATTTGGAATCAAGCACATTAGTGGTGGGGAGAAGCAATTGGCTAGTCTTCCTAGAAATGCCCAGACTGCGCTTCAAAAATGTTTGTTTTTCTTTCTTTCCTTTTTGTTCAGCTCCCTCTCTTTATGGAGCTCTCTTTTCAAACTTTGAAGTTCATCCTCGAGAAGTCGGGCATGGGAGGTAGAAGCAGTACCAGAAGTATAGGCTCCTTTAGGTGGAGTTGAATACTTTGATGGAGTGGGGACGTCATTAACTTGACCATCCCCCATAGTTAGAATGGGCCATAAGAAATTTTAGTGGCAGGGATGCCTAGTTTCTCAAGATTTGGGACTCGAAAAATGTTGTATTCTTTCAAGAATTTAGTGATATATCCCCCACAATATATCCCCTTTGCTCGAGGATCAGTTGCCTACTGATGTAAGAACTTAGCGACTTCAACTCCTATATTTATCTGAAATTTGTTAGTCATGCTATATAGATGAAAAATTTCAAAATTGTTTACCATCCCATGGCTACTTTTTCTTCCTCCAATGGTGTGTGCCAATAGGTAATAGACCACTTTCAAATCAATATTCCTGATGGATGATGCCTTAGACTTTGAAGGGTTATAATGGATTTCCGCACAAAGTTGTTTCCAATATCTTTGGGCAGACATATATTTAGGCCAAGTGGTTAGCAGTTGCTGGAAATCTATTATATTTGTTTCGGATACTGAATACAAGCCCAAATATCTCCCAAACCAATATGTTGGCACCATATGTTTTTGTCCATATACTTAAAAATTTAGATAGTGATGGTCAAATTGCAATGTAAGGAGAAACTCAAGTGTAACCTTTCTATAAGCTGGCTCTTTTATTTCAAAGAAGGTAGCCTAGGGCTCGACACTGATTATTTGACAAATTCATTCATCAATTCCATAGTCCCTAAGTATCCTCTAATCAAGGTATTCATTATTCCCAAAGGCAAAGGACTCTAGTTGTTTTCGTCGTTCTTTACTCTAATCTTTGTTCGAATATCCTACAGGTGCTTTGTGCACTACTTCTCATTGTGGAGGGATCCGCAGCCTCTTGTGAGAGCGGGAGGCTGTTTTTTGTGGTTGGTTAGATGTGGAAGCTTTCTGCATTCTCTTCTTATTCACTACCCTTTTTATCCTCATCTACATAAAAGATATATAAAGGAGTTCATGATAAAAAGATATCAAAGTCTAATATTATAACTTAATCGAAATTTAAAACAACTCATATTGATGCACAGTATCTATAAAAGATTTGTACAATCAAAGTGTAACAAAACAAGCATTAATTCTTGATAATAAAATCATAAGGTAAGACCTAACAGTTAACATGGTCATCTGCATGACCATGCAACAGGTGGGGCAAGATTAAAAATAGGTAAAAATCCAACTCAACACGAGCGCGGAAATTTGGTCATACACGAGGTCATGTATAAGTTTTAAGACAATTGGATGAACAAAAACCTCATCAAAGCTCTATGAATTTCTACTTTAGTACTTAAAATTGCAAAAACCTCAAGTTCGCATGCTTAAGAACCTTAGATTGTCAAAATAAGCACTACAAATAAAAAACAAGGAAATTATTGGTATCAAATCACTTCAAAAACAATTGATTGCACGTTATTAGTAAAAGCCCCAAAAGTTATAAAATCACAAAAAAAAAATGATAATGAACCCTAAGTGTCAAATGAGATTGTATATGTATGTATAGAGGAAATGAAAATCATATAAAAGCACAAATAGATGGAAGAAGAAGGTATGTACAACAACTAAATACTCAGCAAGCAACAATCACTACCTCACACTCACCTATGAGCAAAAACACATTCACATATGTTGAAAACCCAACAATATATGTATAAAAAAAAAATTATCATGTGTGCAAGTCTGACATGTACAACAAAAAGAAGAGAAAAACTCACTTGGATGTGTAGTCCGGAGTATGAAGTAAAACTCGAGGGAGAAATGTATGAAGTGCAAAAATGGAGTTGCATGAGGGGGAGGTAGAAGGGAAGTGTATTAAAGTGCAGCAAAATGAGAGAGCATGTGGGAGAAATGGTAAAAACGACTATATATATATATATATATATATAGATACTCTACATGGCCATGCTTGAGGTCGTGCAAAGTGCTAAAAAGTAATCCGATGGCTCTTACTGGTAGAGCATGAAGTGCCCTAGCTCCTACACAACCATACTAGGGGCCGTGCAAAATGCCAAAAAGTGCCTAGAAGCTCCTCTTGAGGTGTGCACTGCCTTGAGTACTACTTGTGCTCAAAGTTGTGCAAATGTTGAAACATTGTACAGAATTCTAGTAATATTCTTCAAAGCTTCTTAATCCATGGGGTTGTTCATTGTACACCTTAACATAATTAAAGGAGCATGAAAATAACTTACCGGGTACACTTGAAAAGTTAAAGCCTGGATTTTCTTACTTGATTAATGCTTCCCCATACTCAAAGATGAACTCTTATTCTACTTAAGTAAGCTTAATTCCTCTCTACAACTCTGCACTTTTTTTTTTAAATAGAACAAAATTAGTCTAGTGAAATAAAAATAAAACAAAAATGAACTTAACACACTTAAATTAATTATGGGTTGTCTCCCCAAGAAGCGCACTTTTTTAATATTTTTGGCTCAATAGCCTTCATTTTGGTTGGCTAAATATTTGATAATTGGAGTTTAGACTCTTCACAATATTCATGTGCTATCCTGTCTCCCATGTATAGTTTCAGTCTATGGCCATTCATCTTAAAATTGCCATGCTTCGGGTGTTCAAGCTCCACCGCACCATGCGGGAAGACTTGCTTGACTATAAAGGGGCTAGACCATCTTGATTTCAACTCCCCAAGAAAAAGTTTCAACCAAGAATTAAACAAAGGTACTTGGTCCCCTTCCTTGAACTCCCTTGGATGGTGGATGTATCTATCATGATTGTCCTTTATCCGCTTCTTATATATCTTTATATTCTCATATGCTTTCCTTCCCCACTCATCAAGTTCATTTAGTTGTAGCTTCCTTTTGAATCTGGCAGCTTCTAAGTTGAAATTTCCGAACTTGATTGCCCAATATGTGTTGTGTTCAATCTCCACCGAAAGGTGATAGGACTTTCCGTAAACTAGCCTATAGGGAGTAGTTCCCAAATGTTTTTTGTAGGTTGTTTGATACGTCCTCAAGGCATCATCAAGCTTTTCTACCTAATCTCTTCTATTATGTTGAACTGTTTTTTCTAAAAATCTTTTCAATTCATAATTAGAAACTTCAACTTGTCCACTTGTTTAGAGGTAGTAAGGTGTAGCAATTCGATGTGTCACACTATATTTCTTTAGCACCTTCTCTAATTGTGCATTACAAAAGTATGTTCCCCTATCACTTATAATGGCTCTAGGGGTTCCAAAACAGGAGAATAGCTTCTTAAGAAACTTTATAACTACGCAGGCATCAATTGTGGGCAAAGCTTGTGCCTCAACCCATTTAGAGACATAGTCCACCACTACCAAAATGTACTTATTCCCGAAAGAAGTAAGGAATGGTCCTACGAAGTCAATTCCCCATAAGTCAAAGAGCTCACATTCTAAAATAAAGTTTTGAGGCATCTAATCTCTTCGAGATGTGTTCTTTACCCACTAACATCTATCACATGTGACGCAGTGATGATGAGCATCCTTAAATATTGTAGGCCAATAGAAACCGGCCTCTAAAACTTTATGTGCAGACCTGTTGGCTAAGTAATGACCACCAGTAGGGCTAAAATGACACTCTCTGAGGATTTACCATCTCTCTTCATGTGAGACACATCTTCTTATTACTTGATCTCTACGAACTCGAAAAAGAAAGGGGTCTTCCTAATAGTAGTATTTAAGTTCATAAAAGAACTTCTTTCTTGCATGATAACTAAGGTCATTGGGGAGGACTCTTGTTGCTAGATAGTTTGCAAAGTCTACAAACCAAGGAGTCTTCATGTTCATAAGCTAGCAAACTACATATAATTTTTCTTCAAAAAAGGAGTCATTAATGTCTTCTTCCTTAAGCTCCTCTAAACAGGGGTTCTTAAGCCTTGAAAGATGATCAACTGCTAAAGTCTCTACCCCCTTTTTATTGCGAACCTCTAAGTCAAATTCATGTAGGAGTAGAATCCACTGAATAAGTTTAGGCTTCGCATCTATTTTTGTTAGTAAAAATTTCAAGACAGAATGGTCAGTGTAGACAATAACCTTGGATAGAATTAAATATGGCCTAAATTTTTCAAATGCAAATACCACAGCCAGCAATTCCTTCTATGTGGTAATGTAATTTATTTGAGCATGATTAAGAGTTCTACTGGCGTAATAAATTGGTTGAAAGTGTTGGTCTCGCCTTTGTCCCAGAATCGCCCCAACTACGTAATCACTTGCATCACACATGAGTTTAAAGGGCGAGTTCCAATTATGAGCTATCATGATGGGTGCATTAGTCAGTCTTGCCTTACGCACATTGAAGGCATGCTTACATTCAAGAGGGAAGTTGAAAGGCACATCCTTTTCCAATAGTCGAGTCAGTGGGTGGGTTATTTTAGAGAAGTCCTTTATGATGCGTCTATAAAAACCAGCGTGACCCAGAAAACGTCTTATAGCCTTGACTGAATTTGGTGGTGGAAGTTTTCTGATCACATCAACCTTTGCTCGATCAACTTCGATACCCCTATGTGAAACTTTATAGTCAAGTATAATGCCTTCCTTACACATGAAGTAACATTTCTCTTAGCTCATTACAAGACTAGTCTCTTCGCAGCGAATAAAGACCTTTTCTAAATTCTCTAAACAATTTGAGAAAGAATCACCAAAGACGAAAAAGTCATCCATGAAGACTTCCATCAGTAATTTTCTCTACCAAATCATCAAATATAGCTAACAGACACCGTTGAAATGTAGTTGCTACGTTACATAACCCAAATGGCATTCTCCTATAAGCATATGTACCATAAAGGCAAGTAAAGGTGGTCTTCTCTTAGTCCTTTAGAGCTATCGATATCTATAAGTATCTGGACATCCCATCTAGGTAGCAATAGTACATATGTCTGGCTAATCTCTCTAGCATTTGATCCATAAAGGGGAGTGGGAAATGGTCCTTTCTAGTGGCATCATTCAATTTTCGGTAATCTATATAAACACATTATCTGGTGATAGTACGCATTGATATAAGTTCACTCTTCTCATTGGGGACCACAATCATCCCTCCTTTCTTTGGCATCGTTGGACTAACTCAAGGACTGTCTAATATCAGATATATTAGTCCTGCATTGAGGAGCTTGATAACTTCCTTCTTAACCACCTCTTTCATATTGGGATTTAGCCTTTGTTGTTGTTGCATTATAGGCTTGAATCCTTCTTCTAGTAATATTTTTTGTGTGCAAAAAGAGGGGTTAATGCCTTTGATATCTGCAATCTTCCAAGCGATGGCTTGCTTATGTGCTCTCAAGACCGTGAGTAATTGATTTTTTTGCTCATTAGATAAATCAAAGGCTATGATAACTGGCAACTTAGAGTTTTCTGCTAGGAAGGTGTACTCTAGATAATCTGGAAGTTGTTTCAATTCCAACACTGCCAGTTCTTTGATTGACGTTTTCAGTTTCGCCTCTCTACTAACATTTAAATTTGTAAATCCTCCCTAAGGTGTAACTTCTTTTGCAACATTAAGCCGCTCATTGAATGTTGTAACCTCAGGGTTGTCTATGTCTTCCTCCTCTCCTCTAATCAGGCTTAGTTCTAACTTATTCTTGCATAAGATCTCATCAATATGCTCATCTACTGAGGAATCAACAATATCAATGGAATAGCAAGAATCATCTATGCACATGGAGTGTTTCATGGTGATAGCCATTTTGATAACCAATTATTCATCCCCTATTCTTAATGTGAGCTTGTTGTCCTCCACATCGATCACTGCCCTAGTAGTGGTGAGGAATGGTCTTCCTAGGATTAAAGGCATATCCCCATTCCCATCCATATCTAGAATTACAAAGTTAATAAGATATATGAAATCTCCTACTTTTACCAAGACATCCTCGATGATCCCCTTGGGGATTTTCACAGATCAGTCAGCAAGCTACAAACTCATTCTAGTGGGCTTTGGGTCAACTAACCCCAATTTCTTAAAGAAAGAGTATAGCATGAGGTTAATACTTGCCTTAAGATCAACCAGGGCTTTATTAACTGAAATGTTACCAATCGAACATAGAATAGTGAAGCTGCTTGGATCCTTTAGCTTTGGAGAGAGTTTATTCTGAATGATGGATGAGCAATTTGCCTCGACTTCTACTATAGAAACATCCTCCAACTTTCGCTTATTAGATAGGAGTTCCTTTAGGAAATTGACATATTTTGGTATATTCAAAAGCGTCTCAATAAATGGAATATTAATGTGTAACTATTTAAAAAGTTCAAGAAATTTACCAAACTACTCCTTGTCTTTACTTTAATTGAGGTGAGCTGGATATGGAATTTTTGGGACATACTCATTGACAGCCAATGGTGATTATTTCTCAGGTTCTTACTTCTCAGGTTCCGCCTTTTCCTTCTCAAAAGTTTAGCTACCCTCTCGCTTTTTCTCATATTCTTTTCCAGTTCACAGTTCCTTCCCACTCCACAAGGATATGGCTTTTGCCTGTTCCCTCGGATTGTTCTCAATATTACTAGGAAGGGAACCAAGTTGCCTTTCAGACATCATCTTAGTCAATTGGCCAATTTACTTCTTAAGGTTGTGGATAGAAGCCTCTTGGTTTTGATGTCTTGCCTTAGAACTTTGAATAAATTAGCTCATTAGATCCTCTAAACTAGTTTTCTTTTCCTGCTAAGGTGGCTAAACCAATGGGTAGGGCATAGGTTGGTAGGATGGCAATTGTTGCTTTTGGAATCCTAGTGGCGGAAAGTTAGATCTCTAGGCATTTTGATTGCAATAAGAGAGATTATGATGGTTTTTTATGCTAGGATTGTAAGTGTTACTGTACGGGTTATATTGCTGCCTATTTTGATTTTCAAGATAGTCTACTTACTCATATTACTCATGGAGGTCTATATTCTCACTAGCTTCGCTCACTTGGTGTTGCAATCCTTGGGAATTCTTAAGGATAAGAACCCGATGGCTGAGAGCCTCCATCTTCGCCACCAAAGTAGTCATGAGATCTACTTCATACTTACTCGCTACTTTTTGCTTGCCCCTATTGTTGTCCCACTGATAATTATTTTTAGCCATATCAGCGAAAAGTTTCAAAGAATCTTCTACGGTCTTGGAATTTAATGTATCACCAGCTGCGACGTTTACTAATTGACAGGTGGTTAGGTTAAGCCCATTAAAAAAGGTCTGAACCTGCATCCATATAGGTAGTTGATGGTGTGGGCACTTTCTTAACAACTCTATCCATCTTTGCCAAGCATCGTATATGGTCTCACCATCTTGTTACATGAATGATGCGATGTCATTCTAAAGCTTGGCTATCTTGCACGGAGAAAAGTAGTTATCTAGAAATTTCTTGAATGTATCATCCCATGTAGTTAAAGCTCTATGACCTAATGATTGAAACTAGTTTTTAGCCTTCCCCCTTAGTGAGAAAGGGAATAATCTAGTATCTATAGCTTTGTTCGCCATCCCGTTATTTTTTGAAGTCTCACAGATTTCTAAAAACTTTTGAATGTGAACATAGGGGTCCCCATCTGGTAATCCATCAAATTGATAGTATTGTTGCAAGAGTTGAATCACCACACCCTTATTTTCGAAATTATTAATCCCAATGGGAGGCTTTACAATGGTTGGCCCTTTTCCATCTAAGGTTGGCCTTGCATAATCTAGATTAGTCTTAAGTGAATCCTCAACCATGGTCTCATGTGTTTCCTCTTTAATATTCTCCAATAATCTTATCCCACTATCTAAAAATTCTATAGTTAATTCCTTGTCCTTTACTGCTGTCGCGACTTTTATAATATACGTTTCTCCCTTTGTTTCCAATTGTCCAGAAGATTCAGCAATTATATTCTTGCGAATCTTGTGGAGTGTTCTCTCAATCTTAGGGTCTAAATCAAGAATGTTAGAAGGGAGAGTCCTTGTCATGCACTACAAAAGTAATAGTCATGAGTTAGAGTATTTTAAAGATAAAAAGAGTAGAAAGAAATAAAACAAATAATTAAAGTAGTAGATAATAAGGTATTTCCTAATATGGTTTCATTAGATTCCCGGCAATGGCGCCAAAAAATTGATGGGTCGTTTTCCTAATCATATCAAATTATAAATTTATTAATCTAAAGAAATCTAACAACTTAGCTAGGTAAGTGCACTTATCTAATATAGTATAGATTGCAACGGGTGTCATCCTCAAGGATCTTAAAAAAAAATACTAGTATTACCGTTTTTTTGCTATTTAGTCTAAATCTTAATGTGAGATTAATAAATTAAATCACTAATTAATTAATCTAATAATCCTATTAATTATAACCGTTATAATAAATTAATTCAATCACAAAGACATACCATTCATCTTGATCCACTCTAAGCCCTAGCTTTCTTATAATAATGTATTGATTAATAATTTGTTTATACTTTGCACTGCAAGAATTTTCAATTAAACCAATTACTCCATCGAGTTAATTAATTAATAACCTTATATAGAATAGTGGAGACCTCTCCCTCATTATTGCCCTATAAGATTTCATTAAGCTCACAATTCCTAAATAAAGATTAAATCTTTATGTAGAAAATTGAAGTTTTCCTACCTCTAGGTAAAACATGCAATCTTTCTATTCATTAAGATCCATCCTATTAGATGAGACATCTCTCTATCTAACAAGAATCATACATGCAATCAATTCGTGCGCATAAATTAATCACAGAGCAGTTAAAACACATGAATAGATACAAATGCATTAACTTTTCATTAATCAATAAGTAATTTAATCAAATGGTTTAGAGTTTCACAAGATATAGGGTATATAAATCTACTCCTCAATGGAATTTACAGTAATCACGGGAAATGTAGAAAAGTAATAAGAATTCATGATGAAAAGAATAAATCCTTGTAGGTGTTTTGTGAATTCTGATGATGCTCTAGCGATTTCTCCTTCCAAATTTGTAATTTTGCTCTTTTAGGGTTTTTAGAGTGGCTATAAGAAAAAATAAATCTGGATCCCTAATTTGCATAATAAAGCGAGTATTTATAGTTTAAGAAACAGGATAGCATGCACGCCTAGTGTACGCCCGTGCTTGGGGCTGCGTACTCTAAAAAAAAGTGAAATTCTGGTGTTTTAGGTTTTGTACGGCCTCCCGCACAACCATGCTCAAGGTTATGCAATCTAGAATTCTTGCAGTTTCTTCTCTAGGCAAATTTCTTGCTTCAACATGACTCTTTGCACCACTTGTGCAATAGCTAGGGCATAATTTCATGATGCATTTTGATCACTTTTTGCTCTTCAACACTAGCATCAACACAATCATACTGAAGCTTGTGTACAGATAAAATCATCTTTTCTTATATTTTGCTAGATTTTGCCTCGTTTTCGCTCGAATCTTCTTTAAATCTTTAAATTGCACTCTTTAAACCCTAAAATCAAATATTAAGTACTTAAGTGTTTTTTTCTTGATAAATTCACACAAAATTCATAAAAAATCATATTTGATAAATACTATAAATAAGGTTCTTTCAACACTTTTAAGGGGTGGTGGTGGTGCAAGCGGTGCTGCATTCTCAATAGCTACTGGTAAGGCAGGTGGAGGAGATTAAGTGGATGTTTAATCATTGTCATGTTCTCTTGAATTTGTGCATTGAAGATGCTACTGCAACAATTGGTCCACTCGTGCATGAAGCTAAGTGTTTTCAACATGTAGGTTGGCAAGCATCTATTCCAAACAAGCCAACCTGTACTCCCCACTATACAAGTTTTGTTGTTGTGGGTTTGATGAGCTAGTTTAGTGTCGTGTTTGAGTAGGTAAGAGAGTTTAGAGTTTTTAATCCCTTTACCCATAGACAGTCTTAGGTATTTATAGAAGATATTGAGGTGTAGCTAGTTATGAAGAACGTGAGGTGTGTTTATGATTACGCGTCCAAGATGTCCCATTCCTAAGAGAGTGGGCAACCTTTAGGAGTACTCGATCTGCAAAAAATTTTATTTGCTGTTAACCAAGTTTATGGGCTATGGAAAGAAAGGTTGGGCTATCGTTTGAGCACAAGGTTAAGCCCTCTTTATGAAGCTAGATATAGACTTGTGCTAGATTTGGACTCTTGGCCAAAATAGTCTATCAACACAATTCATTTTTAACAAATAAAAAAATAAAATTCAAAATAAAAATAATCAAAAATACTATTCAAGTAATGTTGTTTTCTATATTATTATTCAATTTTTTTATTGTGAAAGAAAATTTTATTAAGCCTTTTAGTTCATTTTATTTGAAAAATGACAAGTGGTAACCTTAGGATTTAAATGGGTTAATTCCTATATCTATTTGTCTCTAGTTTTTTAAGTTTTTTTATTGTAAAAAATCATAAATTAATAGCTAGTAAAGGTTTTCTATCCCTTAATCATAACTTTTTTTTTCTTTCAACCTCAATTAGAGGCAGCTCTTATTTCGTAATATCATGTAGAAAATTAAAATTTGCTTTAATTTCATCAAGTAACCTATCTTAAGTGGTCAGGTTTAGGATAGATTATTAAATTAAGAAAAACTAAAAATTTAGGGCTTTACAATAGAGCCAACATGGAGGACCAGGTGGGACCTAATGCCCAAGAATCGCCCAGCCTAGGTCCAGCCGGTCCAAAACCCAACCGGCCCCATCCACAGGCCAGACTGGATGACCAGCACATGTCTAGTTCTTAGCCATGGTAATGGTTTGATTTCTTGTCGGTGATACCTTTCCAAATTTGCCAATCCCTCTGGTCATATCTGTAAGTGCACGGGACACGCTCAGCCAAAACAGTTAAAAGTGGAAAAGGACAGGGGACGGGCCAGATGGCTTTGTACATGTACTTATGTAAGGGATCATATCGGCTTCAAGGCGTCTTATTATATAAGTTATTGATAAGAGACGTAAAAAAAAAAATTACACAAATGATGATGTAATTTCTTAAATTGTGGTTTTATATAAAAAAAATTTATATATATAAAGGTAAACTAAATTTTTTTATATAAAAATATAATTTAAATTATTATACCATAATTTATATAGAAACTTATTTTTAAATCTCCCTTAAGTGACTTACTCTAATAATTTTTTCAAGTTCAGCTACCGATCCGGGACTTTAAAATGAAATCTCCAATACGAATTATTAAATAATTTATAAATTAATTTCTCACTATTAGATTTTTTTTTCTTTAAATTTTCTTTTAAATCTCAAACGTTGAATGTTTTCAAATCGTCAAATGGCGACTTTTTCTAATAATTTCTCTTCATATAATTTATGCATCTCAGAAGTTTTAACCATTCAATTTGATTCTGCTCATTCGTTTATGCAATTTATTAAAAGCATAAATTGCTAAAACATCCACCTAAATTATTGATCAACCATAGATTAATACTTGGAACTTCCAAAATTGTAACTTTATCTAACTTTAAAATAACTCTTAAAAGTTATGAATAACCTCCCCAAAGCTTTGATATTAATGTAAAAACACCCTTCAAACTTATCAAAAATATGCTTTAACATCTTATTAAATACCTTTTGTATTACCAATTTATCAAAGTTTAAGAGTGTTATTTATAATATATGAAAGTTTAGAGAGTAAATTCGCATCTTGATCAAAATTTAGAGAAAATATTTACAATTTCCCCTAAAATCACTTTTTTTAAAGATTTAAAGGATTTATTTACACATATCCAATGGTTTAGGTGTAATTACAATTATACCTAATTAAAAATAGATATGAAAATAATTATATGTGAAATTATTGGTAATGATAAAATTATGTCATATTTTTTTGGGTAAGAAAAAATATATATTTTTTAATAATGAAAAATATGGCATATTTGCAACACCTGTGCCTTACAAATATAAATATATATATATATATATATATATATAATTAAAGGTTAAAAAATTATTCTATTGTTCAGAAAATATTTGTATTAATAATTTAAAAAAAAAACGATAAGTGACCAAAGTCGTTCCAAAGTTAAATTATGGAAAAGTTATGACATAAGTATCAAATGCGTGAACTTATAGCTATAAAAACACGCCATGCACGATGAACTGATTTGGACGGCATCAAAATAATAAAACATGCCTACAATCAGATTGCCATGACAGGTAGAACAAGGGGAAAAAAAATGGTTGAGCCACAAATGGAATTGAACCATAAAATTTAAACTCTCTTTAAATTTAAAAAAATTATGAATTAAATCGAATCATATCACTTATTCAATTCGTTTTCCTACTTAATTTTTATTGAATAACTTACTTTTTTTTCATTTTTTTTCTTATTAATTAATATAAAAACCAAAACTATCTAAAGAAAAATAATAAAACCCCTTTAAATATACAAAAAAAAAATAAAGATAATAAGTATTACACACATGATGATAATGAAATGCTATTATTATTATTATTATTTTATCAAATATAGTTTTTCATAATTTATTAACCTATATATATATAAAATAATAATTATAATTACAAATATAATAACAATTTGAATTGTAGACCAAACCAAAATTTTTAAGTTAAAAAGCTTACCGATCGAACTATATAGTTATGTTCAATTTAGAAAGGAAAACAAATCATAATATACGATCCAGTTCGATACAAACCACACTATACCCACCTCTAGTTAGGTCTTAAAACACCGATATCCCAATCTAAGCTCGTGCTTACTCTATACTCTTTTGAGAGGATAATTGACTTGCCAATGACCATAGAAATTGGATTTGCTTGAACAATTGATCTCGCCTTTTGTCAAACAAAATTTGCAGATAAGATAAACTGCCATTAATCTAAAGTAAAAGCCAGCATCAAGGGCATAATTAGATAACAGATTGTTGTTTGCATAATGACAACTCCAAATGAGAAGAGCACGGCTACTACTACGAACAGTCACTCTAGAATCTTCCTCTGCCTCTGAATCCACCACCACGTCCACCCCTAGGTGCACCTCTTCCACCCCTTGGAGCACCCCTTCCACGAAAGCCTCCACCTCCACGTCTGCCACCTCTACCACCACCTCTGCCTCCACGGCCTCCACCTCTGGCAGCAGCTTGTTGCCCCCTGTAGATGTAAACAAAATTCAAGTATTTAGAATTCCTATATAAATGCAATCATGTAAAAACCCGAATGCGTATCCAAGCCCCATTCCCCTTCCATGCCAAATGCATTAAGCAAAAAAAACGCATAGTGATTAGGATAAATCATAACAAGTTGAATCCGGGGAAATAAAAACACCATGTTAAAAATAATTAGAAGTATTTCCTGCAGGCACTTAGATTGTAAGAATTTACTTCCTATGCTAACAACACTACATATTCTAGCTAACCAAAAGAGTGCACTTTCCAATAGATTCCATCCAACGGCAGATAACAAAGAAAAGAATACTGATTAAGAAAAAATTACTGTAAGTGCAGGTGCAATTGTCAGAAAGACATAATGCCATGGCTTCGACCACAAAAGCAATTTATTTAGGATACCATGTGCTTCTACGCTTGGAATGTTAGTCCAAAGTCACATTAAGCGAAGATAGAGTTTGCATGATCACTAATTGGTTGTAACTTCTACCCAGAAAAGGCTTGTATTATGAAAGAACTCCATTGGATGGCATCACCACATAGTTAAGAGCATCCTCCATCAGCTGCAGTTCAATACATGACCCCAACTATACATTTTTATCAAAGAAAAAGAGTAAAACATACTTAGGCTGTGGAAGGAATCTTGCAAGAGGCAAAAGTTTGGCCGGATCAATATAGAACTTATCCCCAGCCGAGTATGATGTAGCCACAATCCCTTCCATCATTTTTATTGAAAAATACTGCAGCCAAAACAAAGACAATGACAAAAAGAAACATCAAAAAGCAAACAACACACGAGAAAGTTTCAGAGGAGAGGAGACCTACAGATTCATTTATAGGACCAAAGATCTCGTCCACTTTGCCAATTTGAGTCTTGTTCTGCAGATAGATTGGAGCATTGAAGAAGGGTATTTTCTCATTTGTGAGCTTTGTGACAGCATCACCTTCACATGCATGAAGAAAAGCGGAAACTTCTGCATTCACCCACAACAAACTGTTAGTTAATTGAAACCAATAACATAAAAACGGAATACATCAACAACATTATCTACTTACACTAGAAGAACACCACAAAATGGGTGATGTTTGAAAACAAGACCATAGGGAAGAATATAATGTGTTACTGGGAAATAACACAACACAACAATCACCCCCAGGGGATTCACCTAATGATTAAGGCTAAAGACACTCATGACAATTTGCATGAGATCGTGAGTTCAAATTCCACCAAGGACACTTCTTGGGGATATCTACACAACACGGGCTATTCTTAACCGGTGCAGAACTCATATACACAGGGAGATGGAAATGGGAAGTGCAACTAAGAAACCACCCCCGAAGGGGGTAGGGTCCTCCTTGTAAAACAAGTGTCAAGACACTTTGAAATCACAGCTCTGTCTGCTAGGCAAAAAAAACATTTGGGATAATGTCAAATTCAATACGTGAACATCACCTCTTTTCTTAATCTACACCTCAAGTGTAAAAATTTTAAATGTCATACCTAATGAAAGTTTTTCCCATTAAATTTTATACCTGAATGTCGCTAATAGTTACACTAACCGAACTTGTCAAATTTGCTCCTCTAATGTCTTTAAATTGATAATGTGACAAATTGACAAGGTTAAGGGTAGTAAATTTAATAAGTAAAAATTCCTTGAATACCACATTTAGAAATTTCAAACTTCAACCACAAAATTGAAAAAACAAATCTTAACATTGTCCCATAATTTGTTAAATGTCCCAACGTCACCGGACAATGACCATGCTAATCAAATAGAATAGATCCAATTTAATCAAAACAATTTACTTTAAGCAATTCATTTTTCTAGTGAAAACCCGAAAAATGCTTTCCTCGATACAAATGGACCTTATACTCATCAAAGTGTAACATTCAAGCAAAATATACGTTCTTTATTGTAAAAAATAAATAACAATAACCTAAAATAACAGAGTAAAGTTTACACCATTGGAACTAAGATACTAAACCAAGAAGCAAAAATATATCAAACAAAAGAGCAGAAATTGAAACACATAACCAACAATTAAACGGACCTACGACTTCACTGGGAGGTCCTTCGTCGCGAAAACCGCCCCCACCCCGGCCACCGCCACGACCACCAAATCTGCCGCCGCCACCGCGACCGCGGCCACCATCTCGGCCACCCCGAAAGCTTCCCCCGCCTCTTGGAGGCCGCATTTTTTTAAGGATTATTTCAGGAATATATCGGCAATGGAAAAGGGGCTTGCAGCGAAAGAAAGAAAAATAAGAGAGTTCTAGGGTTTTAGAGACAGTGAGTTAGGGTTTTTGCTAGGTAAGGGCAGACATTACATGAAAAGACAACTATGTCCTTGTACTATGTTGAAAATTTAAGTTGAAGTTCCTTTTTTTTCTGTTATATTATTATAGGCGTGCATTTTTCATTTTTATTTGATTTTCTTGCCAAGTATTTTATTGGAGAAAATATATGTTAACTGCCAAGCACTTGCAATATCCACATGCTGATTATTTTAGTGAAATGGACCAAGAAAAATAGATTGGGCATTGCAAGAGTAATCATCTAATTTAAGTTTATTAATTAAAATAATTAACTATAATGATGAAATGATTAAACATATTATAAACAATAATTATATACAATTTTAGATAAAAAAAACAGCTTAAATTTTCTTGATAGGCTAGGATAGATAATGGAGATAGGCAAGATTGAATAGGTAATTCAATTCGCCAATTTGCAAACCATAAACCAGCCCGAGATGGTTAGCTCAACTTGGCGTTAAACTCAGCGGTTCACTTGAACTAGCTTGAAACTGTAGGATTTCATATTAGTGCCAAATCATTATTTTTGGACTTAGGAATTAGCAAGTCCGAGTTGGTTCAAAGCTGGTTCAGCCTGGATCTCATGACTAGGCTAGGATGCTTATGCACACTTTTGTCTTATTTCCTTTTTTTTTTTTTTTTTGACTAAGGTCTTATTCCAACTTTGTATGGTCCTTTATGCTACTTCCAAATCTTGCTTGGATTTTATCCATATGTGAACATCAATGACCAAATTAAGCTAATATTTATAGTTACTTATACCCATTGTAGATATCCATTAATTCCTCCTAGGTATGCATTAAATTTAAATCAAATTAATCAAATCAAGTTAGATAGCATTGTGCTCAAACTTAAACTTGATTCAAATATAAAATTTATGTTTAACTTAAACTTAATTGAGCTTATACTCTTTTAACTTTAGTTTAGCCTAACTAAACTTATTTAAATTTGATTGTTTTGATAAAGTTATATTCCTGTTTATTTAATTTGTGATAGAGTTTAAATTGTAGTCAAGCTTGATTAAGCTCAATGTATACTTGAGTTGAATTTAATTAGCCTTGCAAGCTAGTCAAGCTTAGGACTATAGATAAACCAAAAATAATGATAAGGTACTTGAGTTGAGTTTAACACTTACTCAAGCTTGATTCTATTGAAGTTGTATTGAGTTTGAGCTTAATGATATTTATTGCGATGGACTTGCAAGCATAAATGAGGTCAAGTTAGGCTTAAAATGCAAGTTGAGTTTAAACTCCATCAAGCTTGAGATCAATATTGTATCATATTGAGTCAACTTGTTACACCCCTAACCCAATTGAATAGCTTGAAGTGTAAACTCATGTTGATATGATAACCTAAATGAAAAGTTTTAGCTTGAGTCCATGCTCAACTTAACTATAGTTGAATCAAACTCAAGTTAATATAAAGTAGAACTTATATAACTTATGAGTAAACTTGATTCATTCGCACCTTTATTCCTTTTATAAGAGATCCCATTCTAATATTTAGTTAAGAATTATTTAAGAGATTAAATTCGATCATATCTATCCCCTTCACTTGATACATCAATTCATTAGTTCACTAAGATTCCACATCCCTCCCATTTGATTGGTCTCTATTTCTTATTTATCAAGAGTAATAAAAAAAAAGTTACGGCTCATCCGTATCACATGAAGCATGTGATGTACCTACATTCACTCAAACACATTAACCAATCTGCCCATCTACACAAATCAATGGTGCAGCATAGACCATAAGCAAGAAGGTGAGTGGGATAGACATAGACCAAACCTAATTCCTATTAGAGAAATGATAAACAGTTGAAAAAAAAAAATCTATCAAGAATTTAATAAAAATTAATAATATTTTTTAGATTTTATCATCCAAATAATATAATGATAAATATTTCAATCTTTCTCGAACATATACCTTTCCAACTTCTTTTTTCATTATTTATTATTATGATATTTTTTTATTGAAACGTAGGTAATGATTCGCTTAATTTTTAGGTTCCTACATCATTTGATGGAAACTGAGTGCAGCATGTAGGGTAAGGTTTGAGTTCAAGATAATCCAAAATCGATAAAAAAAAAATTATATTCAAATTACCTTTCTAGGCCTTAGGTTTTAAATAAGCCCTTAGAACTTTCAATGGTGAATGTTGGTCACTATCGTTTTGAAAACGCTTATTGCATTATCTCATCTCATATCTAACTCACGAACTTGCCAAACTACTGTGATGGTTTTAAATGTGCAGAAAGAATTGATAGAACCGGTTACATTACATCTAGAATAGGTATATTTTTTATAGATCTATTAAGAGACGGAAATCCACCGTGGTACCCCTTTTTTATTTTTTAAATGTGAAAGCCTCAAAATCCCAAGTACTGACGAACTAATGGAAGGTGCACCAACCATCTCTTACCTTCTTCTCGTCAAATAAAAGATTAATCTAACATACATTAACATTATCAGCGTGTACAATTTTCTCAATTGTTAAACATTTTATAAATGTCACATTCGTTAGATAACATCATCACTTATGTAATAATTTGCAAGTTCAAGAACGTCATCATCATGGATTAAATTAGACTTTTGACAATTGAAAAAGTTTTATAAGAATCTTTGGGTCATTTAGAGATGCGCATTATGCTTTAAGTTTTGCGCTTTTGCTTATCCAGCATAAGAATTGAACTCTTCCTTTGAGCAAAGTACTTCATTTCATGGAAATGGTATGGGCATGGGCAGAGTACATTTACCAAAGAAGCAATCCTCACTTCAGTAAGACATAGATTTGTCTGTAATAACAATTCTATAATACTGGCAAGTTCAAGTCACTGTTTAGCAAAATGTCAATTTGACTGCGTCGGTGCTTATGTAAAACTTGCCTGGATACACGCAATAATTACCTTAAACCACGAACGATTACTCAGGGTTCCAATCCTGACTATCGACAAGCATATGTCCAAAATATTCATCTGGAAGGGGTTTCTTTTTTTAAAAGTTGTCATAAATCCCCTCAAAATAGGATACAACATATTTGCACCTCCAGTTGTAAAATTTTTGTATCATACAACACTGGCCTCCACGAGAACCCCAACAACTTGGGTTCAATAGCCGTGCATCAATTTTCAAAAAGCTGCCATTTCCACCTCAATATCAAATATTCTCTCACCATTTTCCTCTTTACATTCTCGTGCTGAAAATTTTGTAGGAGAGGCCTTGCCTTTTCTATTTTGCTTCAAAACAAACAGTACATAACCCTCTTTGAAAATTTTCAACTCTCCGCATGATACAGTGAGCAGATTCCCAGATCAACAAACAGTCCTGCCATAACATATTGCAGCAATATACAGATTCTTCGACCATTTCTCCTGCTCCAAAGAAACAAGAAATACCAATCCCTTTAACATATAAATAGAAGACAATATAGGAAGAAGGAAAAAAAGAAATGAAAGATAGCCAAATTCAGAAAAGGCCCAATGGATTATATCTCAACAATTTACTTTGAAGTTCAAGATCTAGTTTGCAATACGTGTTTTAGCAGCTAAAACTCGAGAAAGAAACCAAACACCATATGCAAAGAAACATTATCCAAAATGAACAGCTATTTGATGCCCGCCACTATCAGCTTGGAAGTTGGAAGCAACAAAATAGGAATCCAGTTATCTCCAATCAGAACCTGGTGAAGGTCAAGAGTTGAAAACATACCTTTACATGTGAGCTAGGAAAAGCAGATGTTCGCAAGGTTTCTTGAGTCTCATCCATCACCTTTCTCTTTGGTATGCTCAAAATAAAAGCAGCTTGGTCACCAGTGGCAGCCATGGATGTTATCCTGTAACCACTCTCCCATCGGCGGTGTATTCCTTCACTTGGGTATAAAAAGTCAAGCTCCACAACCTTGCAATAGCATGAGCAGACGGATCATAAGATTTGATACTAAAGGAGATATGGGGGGGGAAAAAAAGTCTAAAGGCAGTCCAATGCATCCAAAGTGCAAGAGACAATGCATACACCTCCACATCTGAGAGGTCCAGCCATACCTGATCTGAATATCCAGAATTTCTTGACATGACCACTCCCCAGCGATTGCCAGCAGTTGTCATGGAAGTGACATGGAATCCTTCTTTCCATTTCTTATTTATCCATTTGAAAGGAAAAGAATCACTTACTTTGTATGATTGCTGGGTGTATGGGGTTCCTGTAAAATGAAAGTCTCTTAGGATCAGCCAGAGTACCCCCTGGCAACTAATGGAAGTTTACAGAGTCAAGGAGAATAGATAATCATAATGAGCTTTAGAATCATTCCTTGAGAAGTAATACTGAAGGAAGAGATAACGGATTGAGCTTTATTTAGGTTACTTTTACTATTTTGGGCTCTCTTATTTCAGTGTAGGAAACCTTTGTTTACTGAGTTAGAATCTTTATCGATACTAGTATAGAAGCTATTTTCAGTCAAGAGAGGAGAAGGTTCTCTTAAAGAGCCCTCAAAAATTTTAAACCACACCACAGCGCCCCCAACCCAAAAAAATAAATAAATAATTTCCCAGTAAATCACACCCCCTGAGTAGGCCTTGGACTGACGCCCACAACATCACATGATGTGATGAACCCATCACAGTGAAGAAGGTAACTGAATGGGGACATGGAGAAGAAAAAAACATCAATGTGTACTTAATCAACTCCCCAACTAGTTTGATAAAATTTTAAGTGACAAAAGGGTAAAGAATTGGAAAATAAAAAATTATTAGTAAAATCTATAAGGACACATGACAAATATAGTATATTTTAGGAATTGTCAGTAAAAATAAATTAAAGGAATGCCTCAAATGAACCAAATTGAGCTTGATTTTGAGGTAACAATACATGAACATACCACTGATCCTTTCATGAAAAACCACCATTGGACAGAGCACAGAAATGTACTGGAGGTTGGGTGGTGCATTTACCACAAAATTTTTCTAGAAGCAGTTAAAGGCTAAGTCACTACCAGCACACCCTTAACACATTAGAAATTGTGACAACGTCCAGGACAAAATGATATTCACAAAACTGTACACCCCTGAAAAGACATGGATGTACTACTCACTTGCAATAACCAGAAAAACTGAGAAATAGATGAGAAGGTTTGGGGACACGAAATTGAGTCGGCATATAGACCTCCCAAAAAGGTTACTATTTTGTTTCTAGAAGCCTTCTTGCATATAAATCCACACCTCCATTGGCCTTCTGAGTAACTACCCCATTCTTTCAGATCACATATAGTTTTCTTCCTATTTATAGGGGGTACATGCTTCTAAACTTAGCTTATCTTAAATTTAATCAAAACGAACAATTGCTACCAACCTTTTGACATAACAACCAAGGAACTCCCATTTGTCGCTCCAGCTATGGCGCTGATATAATAATTTCTTTCCCACTGCTCCATAATCCAATCCTTTGAAAAAGAGAACAAAGTGAGAAGTTTATCAGCCATCCCACAACTGAAGAATTATTGCGTTACAAAAACCAAGCCACATCAAAAACTACCTTATGCAGGAAAACAGTTGACAGGTCATAGACTTGGGAAGAAAAACCCGTTCCTGCATCCATAATCAAAGCCCACAAATTTGATGCTGAAGCCACACAGCTGATGTATAATCCATCTTCATTTCCCTTGTCCACATGCTGGCTTAACCTTGAGTCTGCTACATTGTAATGATATCTGTAAATTTCAATAAACAAATTGCTATGATCACTGATGAAGCATTCTTTTGATAATTTGAAAAATATGGAAGAATACTGTATTAGGACCATGAAAAGACCATCAATGGACTAGCCTGCAAGAATTTCCTCAACAAATATAGAGAATTTCAAGAAGAGCCTTGCATGACTATATGAAGATGCTCTGGTCTACTACATGTTCAAAAAAACAATGAGCTGAAACATCTTATACTGTTCAATGCAAGTAGCGAGTACTTCTCTATGCACCTGCAATATAGACAAACCTTCTGTAGGAGAAAATTGCCCAAAAAGTATACATGTATGCACTGGATTTTCATTCGCAAAGCTTAACAAGGTCTATATATGAGCTTGAGCAATAATTTTTCCATTACTCAAACAATTCTGAAAATGGTTATTTATTACAAGCAACTTATGCAAACAAACAACTATTCATTGATCAGCATCAAGGCAACTAAACAACACAAATGCTTCTACCTCAATTGAAAATAAGGATTTATAAGAATTCCATATTCTGCAAGGTTAACAAGAAGACTATACAAGTAACAAAAGAGCTTTTGGATAGAATTTATATAGTTCTTTTACGATCTCTAGATGAATTCCTCAACTGAAAAAGTAAAAAGGAATATCACTTTACATGTAGGCCTCAGGTTCAAGCATACAAGTAGAGCATCATCTTTCTTTGATATTTCTGATATAAATTAAGATTAGTATTTTATACACTGCCACATCTGGCATATAAGCATAGGAATTCTCAAACATAATGGACATGTAATTGCAACAAAAATATTTTCAAGACAAGATAAACAGCTTTGCGAAAGCAGCAGAAAATTAAACTAATTATTTGACCCCTACCCTCTAGCATTTTATTCTCAAAGGTACAGCATTCACTTGAGCAAGCTATTAATGGTCCATTATATTTAAGAGCAGTCAGAAGAAAATCAAAGGAACCTTTGGAACTTCTAAAGAATCAATGCCGCTAGAATGTACAGTCACATCTGCATAATCAATTATGTGTCATGAGCAGCTCTACAGATATTCCAAACAATATAGGCATCCAGAAATAATAGGAATTAAGTTATCTTGGTCCACTTTCAACTTTTAAATAAGCTCAATATGTAAAAGTGGTCTGGAGCAGAATCTTTATGTCCAAAGAGAAGGCCACACTCAAAGCTCGTTAAATTTCACACCAAGACACTGTGTCCAGTCCGTGCCTAGAATTAACAGCATCTTTCACCCTCTCAAGTAAAAGGAAATCAAGTTTATATGTGATATGCTTTTGTTGACAAATTACATGCAAAAAACAAAACCATCACAGCAACTGCTTTTACAATTTGAGGATTTATAGAATTTACCTCTGCTTCATGGGGCGACGAGCATTGTAAACTGAAATCCACTGAGTAGCAGGACTTCCAAGTCTAACTTTCTTTTTTGGTTGCTCATCTTCTTCCAGATTAATGAGTAATCTACCCCGCTTCTGACCAACCTACAGAAAGAAGGTGAAATGGTTATGTGCATTTACAAGTCAAAGTCCATATCTACATATCTGGCGATTAAGAGTTAGCAGCTAGCCCACGGCTCCAAGTATCTTCCCTCTGATAAGTAATGGCTCCTGGGTTATTCCTAATGCCCAGCCAATAATCACTACAAAGTAATGCTATTCTTGGTAGTTTGGATTTTTATTTTAACAGAAGGAACATCACCTTGAGAGCTCCATCAATTCTGATAGGTCTCATTGGTGAGCAAGGCTCAATCAAACTTTCAAAAAGAGAAATCAACTTAGAATAATTTGGCTCCTCGTCAAACTTCATATTAGTAACTGCTTCAAGAAATTGCTTGAAGGGACCAGGGCAGAAACAACACATCAGCTCTGAAGAAGTACCCATCTTCTTCTTACAGACAAGAAAGCTCTTATTATCCCCCTATCAATGAAAAAAAGTAAAAAAACAATGACTATTGAGTAAAGGGGGCAAAAAGAAAAGAAGACAATTGCCACAGAGGACTTAAAGAGGACAGCATCAGCGAAAAGAATAATGGAGAAGCACTACAAGTGCACCTGATAACCCTGCCACGGCAATCTCCCCTTTAAGAGAAAAATCAAGGTATACGCCAAGGACTCCAGATCATCCCTCCGACTCCCTGTTCGCCCTAAATGAGCATGTACACTTGCATATCTTATAGTTCCCCTGACCCAAAACAGAAAGAGATTTAAATACACAAATATGGAAGAAAGAGAGTAGTTAAACAAATTTAAAAAATGCAACGCAAACCTAAAGACATCAGGCCGCTGATCATAATCAACATGTTGACCAGATGTTGAATCTTTCCATCTGGATGCTGCAAGATTGATGTATCAATAAAACAACAGATAACTGAGTAAGAAGAGTATTCTAAACATCTCAAGACTTAAGAGTGGAAGAAGAAAAAAAAGCTTATACAAAGCTCTTCAAGATTGTATAACATACCTAAACCAAGATCAATAAGATAAAGTTTCTTCTCATCAGGTGTTCCAGGTTGGCCAAGCAAAAAATTCTCTGGCTTGACATCCCCATGTACAAAACTAGTTCAAGAATGGTAAGTTATTAGGAAATAACAATCACTTCCAACCATAAAATTTAACAAGACTTAAATCACTGAAAATATCTGCATTAAATGTACCCTTTCAAGTGAAGCTTTTCAAGAATTGATATTGCTTCCACAGCAAAGCAAGCAACCATGCTCGGCGACATCCTGTTGTCATTTTATTAATTATTAGACGGGAGAGAAAAATTGACATATGATGCAAATATACATGCACACTGATGTAAGCAGGAGAAAGAGGGGAAATGAGGCTACTTACGATTGTCCAAGGGAATTCCAAACATCCCACAGACTAGGCCCGAGCATGTCCATTACCTGAAACATATCACACCAGTTAAGGAAGAGAGGAAGTACTGAGAATAGAAACATGCAACAAAGCTTGATCATACCAGAATGTAGAATTCTCCTTGCCGACCCTTGTAATGCACCCAAGGAATTCCATAGCAACCATTTAAAGTACTTTTCATATGAAAAATCAATGCAATTAATATATCAGATTTGCCAAGAGTCTGGAGTAAATTAAAACATATGATCAATGCAAATTGTTACATACTTGTAAACCTGCCATTCATAAGGAGGGCCATAATTGCAGCCTTTACTCTTCCGATGCTCAAACTTCAAAGCAACCTGCAACAATCATGACTTCATCATTTTCTGAAAGCACGGGCATCCAATGTCATAATATAAATATGCTGCCAAATCAGACCTCAATTGCATCTGGCCCTGTTCTATCTGTGCCACCGCTAACCCTTCTGCCAACATACACTTGGCCAAAACCACCTTTACCCAATCTCCTTTCAGTCCTATATATTGGAGAATTCCCAACTTGTACCTGCACAAACGTGAAGCGCAGCATCCAATCCAAAGGCTAAGCATTAAAAAAAAGAAGAAGAAGAAGAAAAAGAATAGTATACACAGTTGGAATTGTACAATTTAATTCGCAATTTTAACCACCGCAGGAGCAAAATTGTTCATGTTATGAAAAAGATACTCAGTCATCTGGAAAGTAACTTGCTCTGAAATAGGTACAATGAATGCTAACGAAAAAATATAGTAGTCATTTGCAAAATACAGTAAATAAATAGTCATAATATAGCTAACAAATAAAAAGTCACAGTATATGCACAAATCAAATGAAGAGAACACCTAGCTCTTTTCCATAATCAGAAAACATCTAATTTGAAGGTTTCTAGAAGCCAAAAATAACAAGTAGAAGAAAATGGCATGTACCCTATCAGGAACTGGGGTTGTAGTTGCCTCTTCTTCCGCTCCAATCATTTTGTCTGCACTTCCACCCTCCATGGCAATATCTTTATCTGCCACAACCTCAACTCGATTAAAGGGAGGGTCAGCACCTCTTAAAGCTTCAACTTCAGGAGCAACTTCACAAGGTTCAGGATCTAAATCAATAAATCTAATACCACGGCCTCTACCACCACCTACTGGCCTTGTGGCTGCAGCAGGAGAACGTCCTTTCCCTACAGCTGCAGCATTACCACCACCCCTTCCTCTTCCACCAGCAGCTCTCCTCCTAGGTCTGGTTTGGGCAGCAGGCAATTCCCAATTCTCGCCTACATCAACCGGTTGTCCTGCAGGTTGTAAGTTATCAAGCCGCTTCGATCTTCTTGCTCCACTTCGCAACTCTGGCATCCTCACCCCATGCAAGTCAGTCACATTCCACTAACTTCACCCTCTAAATCATTCAACCTTCTGTCAAAATCCAAACACAACATTACTCAATCCAATAACTTATCAACAAAAACAATCTCCCTACCAAATAACAAAATCCGCACGGATAATAGATACCAAAACAAACAACAAAAAAACAAATATCTACAAAGATTCACTTGCCAAATTAGCTGACACAACAAAGCAATAAAGCAGCTTCCTTAAAAAAGCTATACCAAAAGGATATAATTCCAATAACAAAAAGATACTCCTTTTACATAAAAATATACCTCAAAAAGATCTCATTTCCTGATTTTCAATTTTTCATTACATGACATTACCAAAACCTAAGAACCACCATCATAAGTCAATCAAGTTTTACACTCCTAACTTCATAAAAGAGAGAGGAAAAAAGAAACACGTTCAATCACCTCAAAGAACCGATCTTTAACCTTTTCTCTCTCCTAAACATCCATTTACTTCAATATAAACTCACCGATCATTCAAAACAACACCACAAAACACAATAAAGACACTAAATAACAGTATTAAATACAAGATTTACTGAACAAAAACCGATGATCGAACTAGCTCGAAACAGTAAAAGATTAAAACTTCAGGCAAAAACAGAGACGAAATCGCTTACGAATCGGTCCTCGGGAATCGCGACAGGAAAGTGATCGGAGAGAAAGAGGAAGAAGAACCGGAGCATTAAACCGATGAACGGATCGCTGGATACGGAGCAGTTTCAAAGTTCGTCTCAGATCTTTAAGAAACACGGTATTATGTACGTACAATATTCAAAGACGAAGACGATGAAGAAGAAGAAGAAGAAGAAGAGTTCATCATTTTATTTATTTATTTATTTATTTTTAATTATCTGTATTTTGTGTGTTGTGTCTGAAAAACCAAGTGTTTGTTTGCGTTTGGGATAAAGTTAGCGAAGGCTTCGCTAGAAGTATGGGTGTGGGTAGGAGGAGAGAGAGAGAGAGAAAGTGTGTGTGTGTGTGGAGGGTTTGTTTGTCCGCGAGAGAGGCATGTGATGGTTTATTATATATTGGGTGAAAAGATAGAAATTTGAGTTTGGCTTGATTTGTTCGGTTTAATTGGTGGAAACTTTTATGGAATGATTTAGAGAGAGGATCGATTTTGTAACAAGATGAGGAGGCAAAGGAAAATATTAATTTTGATGAGCATGTACATGCCTTGTGCTTTTGTATTAAGAAGGGTTATTAACTTTGAAATTGAAAATATTTTATAATGTGTTTTTTCTGTGTGTTCTCTTTTTGAATTTTTGTTAAATTTTGAGAGTAAGAATGAAAAAAAAAATAGCATAAACTTGTGTGAACGATATTGTTTTTAGTAGCACATGATAGGATGGATATAGATATAAATGCTTATTTAGGGGTGGGGGGAAAAGAATGTATTGCACAAAAGGTTAATTTTGAATTGCCACTAATTAGCATACCATGGAAGTAGAAAAGGTTAGATGATTAGTAACAAGTTCTGATTATCAAGTTTAGTTGTTACCGTTTTATCATGTGACTGAAATACAAAATATCAAACAACCAAAAATAAGTTTTAATGATCAATTTTAATAATTACAAATTATTGTAAAATGGAGGCGCAAGAGGTCAAGTGACTACAATTTAAGTTCCTACTATCAATTTTGAAAGTTGTGGATTATGTTCAACTATGTTGAAATAGATTACTAATTATGTATTTTGAAGTATAAACTATATGTTTAGAAAGCTTAATGATTAACTAAAGTGGTGTTTGTGTTAAATATGAGAAAAAGAGAGAAAATTGTAGTGTTAATAAAAAAGGAAAAGGTCCAAACCATCTCTTACCAAAAGCAAAAAAGAATCTCTTAAAGCAAAAAGGTCTAGAGCATTTTGCAATGCTTCGGGTTATTTGCTTACAGAATGTTATATATGAAAAAGCTGCAACTTTTAATCAAATTTTTAAAGAGTTCCAAGTATTTAAATCATGCATATTCATGAGTAAGGATCTAGATCATTTTATAACTAACTTAAATCAAATTTAATGGATAAGATTCAAATCTTGAAAAATCATGACTCTTATGAAAAGTAGTGTTCTTTGAAAATTGTCCAACGTATATAATATATTGCTCTTTCATTTTTGTTAAGAACTTTTAGCACGAATTTCATCATTTTTCTGTAATCTCTCTCACTCTAGAAACTACCACAAAACAAAACGCTTCTCACATAAATCCAAAAGTGTGGTTTGATACTTGAATATTTGCTATTCAAGTGTCAGGATTTAGTTGTATCAGGGGAAACTCCATATTCAAACTCCCATAACAAACTAAATGTGGGAGTCATAAATTCTCTGAGAAAAGCAAATTCATCCATACCTCTAAGTCATCTAATTTCTTGTTTTATTAAGCCAAATCATTCATCATATTTTTCTAACAATCTTAGAGAGCTTATTAATCTTGGCTAGTGAAGCGAATACACTTCTTAAAGTTATAAATCAAGACTTATCAAGAATGAACTAGTTTGATGGAACAAATTCCAATTGCTAAAAGAAGTGAGGTGCAATAAAAATGCAAGAACATAATGTCATAAGTTGTTTTAGTGGAATTAACTTTAAGATGACTTATGTTGATGAAAAGGCTAAAACAGGATGAACATGAGAAGAGATGTATAAAAGCTCAATAATTTAATGGAAAACCATCTTCCCTTGGAAGTCTTTAAATTTTATAGTTGAATACTCAACAACAAATTAAAATTTAAGGTATGTCTTGTTCACATACTAGTTGTGAATTGTAGTTGTGTACAATGCAAATTAAAAGCAACATGTTATATTTGCAAAATTTTAGAATTTTGAAAAATGTTATTATAATTACCATATGGAATTTATATGAAAAGAGTGCAAGATGTTATATAATAAATTAGAGCTCCGAGGATTCTAATGATTGATTCCTTTAATTATGTTTAATAATGCTATTTTGCAGTCACTGTGAATCAAATAAAGATTCAAGAAGCAATGCTATAATTTGTTGTGGTCTACGATAATGTAAGAAACTTAAAGTGATATTTTCGACAATGAATGTGTTTTCTTTTAATATCTTATCAAGTTCCTATGATATAATTAATTGCTGTGAAAATAAAATTTTATGTTAAACCTATTTAAATGGATTCAATCAAACAATTGGTTGTTTAAATCTTTTGGTAACAGTATAAGAAAATTGATTGTGTTTAATGGATTGAAAAAGAGGCGCGAATACTTAAATATATTTAAACTCTATGTGGTTCAAATGTATTTTGTTATTATTGAATCCCTTAATGTCAACATATAGTCACAAATTTATTTTGTTATGAAATTTAGAAATTTTATAACGTTGTTTGGTGTGACATATATTATGATTTTTGGCATGCCAACTTTTCTTTTATAAAATTTTATATTTTGAAAATTTGTCTATGTGATAGTGTTAGATTATATATTATGTATGAATCACAAATATGTAAGTTGTGAAATTGTACATTTTACAAACCTGTTTATATGATATCAAATAAATTGTATGTTTTACATAATTTGATAAATAACATTATATTATATGAAGGATCGATTTTATTAAGTTGGTTATGTATTATTATGTTAACCGATGTCTCACACACTAATTTAAGCAATTAGCTCCTTTTTAAAGTGAAAGCAGTACACACTAACTAACTAGACTCACAATTTACAAAAATAGTGGAATCAGTGGCAAAAATAGCAAGTGTACTAGTCAATCAGTAGTGCAAGGTGAGTAAACTAAGGTTGTATTTTTTACAAGGAAAGGGAAAATGGAAGAAAAAGGCAAATCAAGTACTAGACTATGGTGACACTAATCTAAGCTAAGTAACATGAAAGTAGATATTTTAGGCATAAAACAAAAGAGTAAAATTAAAAAAAACTATTAATTCAACTAAACGTAGATCCTAGCAATCTCTCAACTATAGGGTCAAATTCTCTAATAAAATAAATCAAAGGGGTTGTGTTCCAATAAATCAAAATCAATATCGTTGACCATTGTGCTCATGATATTTATATTAGTATAAACATAGATTTTAGCCAAACTCACAAGACTTATAGTAGGTCTTGCATGGTGGTCTTAACATGTAGTTAGAGTATTGTATTACCAATCCTTCATCTACACTTTACAAGTAATCAGCTAATTCCTATCTCTAACTAGTTAATTTAGCTAGAACCGGAATCCAACTCTAACTACTTAAAGCTCACCATGAGTTCTAGAACTATGATATCCTAATATGCAAATTTAGCATTGTAAGAATCAAGAGTCCTAGGTTCTATTCAGGGTCTTTGTACCTAATTAAGTTAACTAAACACTATAAGACAATAAGAGGTGATGCTTGATTATAGAGAGCTACAGTTCTCTTCGCAATAATTGGTTACTTTATACATGCTATACCTATTTTCCCATACAACTGGTTAAAATTCCATTTTCACACATAATACAAAAACTAGATGTTAACCATAATATCAATTTCATCAAATTTTCACACAACCCCAACTACACATTTAAGCTCCAAATATCATATTCATGGCATATAATACACTAAACACAAATACACAAAAATATGACATAAACATTGCATTAAACATGAAAATAGAGAGTAGAAATTACAAAGCTAGGGTCCAAGAGCAATTGTTGATGAAACCTATGAGCAAAAACCCTCTATCTCCATAAAAACACAATGAAGTCCTTAACTCGAGCTTCGAAATTGCTAGAATCCACAAGAAAACTAAGTTACAACTAACATATTCAAAGAAAATGCAAGGAAAATATGAAAACTGCAATAAAATCTAACTTAGAACATGGAAAAATAGCAAAGCGCAAAACTAAGAAACACTAAATCTCTCCATCTATTCAATTGGTCTACTACAGAATGAGAAAACATGGCTTTATATAGTCTAACCATACCGGTTAAATGGTACAGGATGCACTGGCTAGACAAAGGATACATTTCATCCTCCTATTGCTTCCTCATTAAGTGAAATGATGCACTTCATTCAAATCATGTAAAACCCTTATCAAAGTTTACTAACATTGGTGAGATGGCTCCATGATAGCTCTTCAAACAATAAAATATTGTTTTGTTATTGTCTTTTTTCTTCAATTGTAGCATCAAGATGGCTAAGAAGTGGCATTATCAACTGGAGAACAATATGAATACCAGCCAAACAATAGGGTATGCTTTAGGCAAAGCTTGCTCTTTTCTCCATTGATCGGATGGCAAAGGGGCTACCGACAAAACAATAGCCCCTAGACCTATAAAAATACATGGATACTCAATGTTTTTTAATGTTATAACATGTAATTGTGCTTGAATGAGTAGAAATGCGATTATTCGTTTGTGTTAATCAATTATATGTGATCTGTATACCAAATTAACCAATTTTTTCTCACTTTCAATACAAATCACATATAAAGTATGGAGAAATAAGTATGATAAGTGTGTACTTACACATTTATCATTGACATGTTTTGTTAATTCCATAATCCCATCTAGAAAAGTTAAAGGCTTTTCCTTATGAAATTCTAAGAAGGCAAAAAAGTGATATAAGGAAATTCTTGAAATGTGAGGGTGGAATAAGGTTTAAAGTTAAAAGTAGAAAAGGATATTTCTATGGATATGTCATAAATTCTACAATAAAATAAAGTAATAATATGAATAAAGCTAAAGATTTAATTTAGTAATACACTTAGTGATGCGGTCATTAATCTAACGTCTCACCACAAGTGTCAAGCTAATGATTAGACATCGAGGTTAAGGAAGAAATTAGGTTTGTCGAGGAGGAAGCAAAAAAAAGAGCTTGTGTTTTTCTAACCTAGTGGAGCTTCAAAAAGACCTTATAACTAATACCAAGGTGCCTTGGTCTTACCAAGCTCAACCTCATAAGGAAAGGATGAGCTATTCAACTCAACTAGTAGTAAGAGGTTGCCAACCTTTATCTAGGCTAATGATTAGCTTAGAGCCCATATTCTAAGATCGACTTAGATGCTATTGAAGCCATCCTTTACCTGAAGTGACCCCTCACCTAAGCTAATTTCTAAACCGACCTAGCTAAGCCACTAGGGAAGTAAACCACAAAGCTAACCTAAATCTCTTGGCAGCACACACGGCCTATTTTGATCCAACCTGCCTATAGCTAGTTCAGATTGATCTCAATCACCAACTCTAATGAATGCGCAAAACATGCAATTTCATTTTCTTAATTTAGTTATTTTACTTATTTGCCCTTATGGGCCTCCATTTAGGGTTTAACATATTTATACATATTTACTAAATTGTCACTAGGGTTTTAGGCTTAGTATAAATAGTAACACTAGTGTAAAAGCATCGATTTATTATCATCAATCCATTAATGAACAAAAGAATTCCTTTTGGCTTACTTTGATTATTGAGTGAAATCCCTTTCCCTCTTTAGTTCTCATGATCTTATCGATCACTCATTAACTATATTGAACACCCTTTTAGGAGATAGTGTGTTAAATATATCTTCTATTAGAACCTATGAATTAGTTTAGTATTTATGAGTAATATCAAACCCTATTCTAATCGCAAACCCCATCTTGTGTTTGTTATTAGTGAGTCATATCCAACTACATTCACATTTATACCTTTATTTTACTATTTATTTACCATCGTTGTGCATGTCATATCACTTAATGTCTAAAATTAAATCTAACTTGGTATTAAAAATTTCACTTATGAAACAATTTTTTTTTTTAAATTGAATTGTTGTTAAATATCATTGTAATTTTGTAATTATGAAAACAAGATGAATATGGAAAATGCAAAAGTTTTGTACTTATTAACCGTTATACGACTTTAGCCAAATTCTTAAATGTTGAGTGAAACTTTGACTTGGATTATAATATCAAATAATTTCACAAAGAATTTTTTTTAAGAAAATTAAGAAAATATAGACTGATCATGTGCTAATACACAAGACTTAAAGATCTATATAATGAACTTGAATGTGTTTGGTAAATTAAGGTGTATCCGACTTTTAAAATTCTAGTTGATGAATTTAAATAATGTAGATACAAACTTAATATTAAAGAGATGTAGTGGGGGTAAAGTAACAAATCAATGAGTTTGATTTGTACTATGAACCAAATTTAAATGGATATGGTAATTATTATGTAAAATATGTTAGTATGAATCACGATGGTAAAGGAATAAATTCAAAGTTATGTCAACCAATTTTGCAAAGTAGTAATTTAGCAAGTTTATTATAGTTGGTCGACCAAAATGCGATTAAATTACAACTTTAAAGACAAAGTAGTCTAAAACTCTTATATTTGGTAGTGATGGGAATCTTACCTTATTCTACCATATCACCAGCTTCAAGATTCAAGGGGTAAAAACAAGTCACAATTAACCAAATATACTATAAATACTATCAATTAAAAGAGGATGAGATATAATATCTCTTAAAGGATGGGTTTTGTATCTAAATCAACTAGTTTAATAAATCTATCAATTTGAATATAGGAGTAGTGTCGCTCCTAACAAAACTTTATGGGGTTTACTTTTGCAAATGCTCATGAAATTAGGATGAGCACATAGCCATAAATACGCTATCATGAAATCTGTTAATTAAATGTGAACATGGTTATGTGCTTGAGTTCTTTGGTTGTGATACATAGCATGAAAGTTCAAAGCATTTAGCTACTTGTCATCCCATTGCAACTTTAAGGATTTCGCACTATAGGCTTAGAAAGCTCAATGATTAACTAAAGTGATACCCGTATTAAAATAAGCAAAAGAGAAAGAATTGTGGTGTTATGTGTTCGGACCTTTTATAAAAAAATCCAAAGTATCTCTTGCTAGGAATAAAAATGAGTTTGTTAGAGCAAAAAGATTCGAAACATTTTGAAATGCTTTAGAGCATTACCCTACTGAATATTATATAAGAAAGAGTTGCAACTTTTAGTCAAATTTTTAAGAGTTGCAAGTATTTAAATCATGCTCATTTGTGATTAAAGATCTAAGTTAGTTTATAATTGATCTAAATCAAACCTAATGGATAAGATTCAAATATTGAAGAATCATAACTCTTATGAAAAGTCATATTCTTTGAAAATTGACCAATGTATATATTATGTTGCTCTTTCATTTTTGCTGAGAACTTTTAGTATGAACTTCATCATTTTTCTGCAATCTCTCTCTTGTAAAATTGCCACAAAATACAACACATCTCACATAAATCCAAAAGTGCGGTTTGATTCTTGAATTTTTGTTATTCAAGTATCAAGACTTAGCTATATCCTTGGGGAACTCTACATTCAAATTTCCATAGCAAACTAAGTATAAGCAACGTAAATTCTTTAAGGAAAGCAAATTTATCCGTGCCTTTAAATCATTCAATTTTTTGTTTCACTAGGTTAAATCATTCACCATATTTTCCTTGCATACTAACCCTTCCTATCCTTATAAGATGACGAGCTATATTATAATCTTAACTTTTCAAGATTTATTTTAAGTCTATCTCTCTTAAAAAGAAAAAAGTTGAATATGTAAAAAATTAAGGAAAAATTATACTTAATTTATATATAAGTTAAAGAAATGAATTGAAGGAAAAATTATGTAAATTCAAAAAATGATTTCAATTCGCTTATAATAAAAAATTACAACAAGTCTTTTTATAATAGACACAATAAGAGGATCCAATAAAAGGTAAAAATATATGAAAGGAAACTCATTAAAAACTAATTATTGTAAGTTGACTAAATTATATACTAATTTCCTCGATATACAAGAAAGCTAATGAAGCTACCATGACTACACTAAATATATTAACATGTATAAAACATTTAAACAGTGTTAAAAACTAGAAGTAGAGGATTAGAACTAAGGTCAAAGAGTCAAATATAATGTCAAAAACAATTTTATAGATGTAGAAGCTTCTCATTTTAAAAGCAAGGTGTCTTCTTCCATTACCCCCTCTCAAACTCAACGAGTAATATTTGTCACTCTAAGCTTATATGAAAGCTCTAAAATTGTTTATCTTGATAAAACTTTAATAAAAATATTAGCTTGTTGATTGTGGATTAAACATGTAATTTAATCCCACCTTCTTAATTTCTTACCTGATAAAGCAACAATCTACTATAACATATGTTTCATTTGATCATGTTAGACTAGGCTCTTAACTACATTCAAGGCTAGTTTGCTATCACCATGCACGATAGTATCTTCAAACTTCTCATGCGAATCATTTAGCAACCTTTGAAGCCAAATCACTTTCACAAATACCTTATGTTATTGCTCTATATTCAGCTTCAGTGCTACTTCTAGTAACTACTAGCCATTTCTTGCTCCTCCAAGTTACCGGTTTTCCTATATCTTAGTGCAGTATCTTATTGTAGACTTGTTGTCCGATCTATCTCCACCCTAATTTGCATCTACAAATGCTTCAATTTTTATGTTCTCAATCTTTTTTTTTTTTTATGAGGGGAACTTTTCCATTATTTCCCAAACTTTAGATCTTGTATAATGACTTATTAATTATGGCTTCATGGTGCATAACTTTTATAAACCCAATTCCTTGATGAGTGAAAATGAACTTTAATCAATACGCATTTCATACCCATATCCCTTCTAGACACTTGTTTGATCATAGACCTTTTTTAAATTAACAAAATCTAATTGCACTTGAACACCACATCATATGTTAACACCATAGGACCTTACTATAGATTAAAATCTCATTAAAACTTTAGCCAATATCTCCACACTATTTGCATACCCCAATAGTTAGTTAGATATAACTAAACACAAATTCAACCAAATGACCCTCTCTTCCCATTTAACGTACATGCATCAAATTGAAGAACATGCACTATGGACTTATCCATTTTTCTCAATGCAATGGGTGAATAGTGTTCTTCTAATAATTCTTGAATCTTACATAGATGGTAACAAGATTAAATTCACTAATAACACTTTAAAATTAGGTTTCCACTTTCTTTGTAAATACTTGAGTAATATTTTAAGCTAAGTACAAAAATCAACAATTATGAATTGTGATTTAAGTGTGTATATGGTAGCATAGTGAATTAACGTATTGAGGTTTACAGATTTAGGTCAATCCGTGATATACAAGGGATAAAACAAGCGATTCACTTATTGTGATAACAAATCGGGTCAAGTAAGTATATCTACTAGTATATTATATTACGAATTTTATGTTAGACGGATCAATTAGGTTAAATTGAATAGAAATTGAGTTGAGAAATCGATTTACGAGGTGTACAATGAGATACACGGCCCCCCAACAAGACCGTGTTGAAAACTAAAAGTGAACCGAGAGATACACGACCTCCCAACACGATCGTGTTGAAAATCAAAGGTGAACAAAGAGATACATGGCCTCTCAACATGACCGTGTTGAAAAAAAAATTCAACACGGCTGTGTTGAAGTCGTATTGATGAATAGTGAACATAAAGATATATGCCCCCTCAACATGACTATGTTGAAGGCCATGTTGAAAAGAAAAAAAAAAGAGTTAGTGAATAGAGAGAGATACATGACCATGTTAGGAAAAAAAGGGGAGGGGGGGAGGAACAACATGACTATGTTGAAAAAAAAATTATATATGACCTTTAGCACAGTCGTGTACTACTACACGGCTCCCAACATGACCATGTTGAGTTGAAACGCGGTTAGTATCCTTTTGATATTTATAGGAATACAATTCTAAAGTTAAACCGTTTGAATCATGTATAAGTTTGGAAGAATTGTGAAGTTAGAAAAATATAAAACAAACTAAGTTTTGCAAAGTCAAGTACGTGTATACTATGTTTGTTACTTGTGCTTGATAAATTAGATTTTTGTGTGTGGGCTTAATAATATTGTCAATGAACCAGATTGAGTGTGCATGTGATTGTGAATTGCTAGGTCCAAGAAACCGGGTATGGGTCGGCGTTCTTGGGGTAGCACCTCGATGATTAGTATGTGACGTTGTCCTTAGTAGAGTGGTGTACTGAAATGATCTAGGTCTTATGTGGAAGATTGTATTGTGAAATGTTATGATGTGGAAGGTTGTGACGTGTATTGTAAAAGGTTGATGTGTGATGACTCATGGACAATGAGGAGTACCTACTATCATATATATATATATATATATATATAGTTGTGGAAGGTTGATATGCGATAACTAATGGACAGTGGGGAGTACCCACTGTCATATATATATATAGTTGTGGAAGGTTGATATGCGATAACTAATGGACAGTGGGGAGTACCCACTGTCATATATATATATATATATATATATTATGTATGGTTGTAGAAAATGGATGTGTGAGGACTCATAGACTCATGGACAATGAGGAGTATTTACAATCATATATATATTATTATTATGTATGGTAAGAGATTCATGGACAGAGGATTACCTTTGTCATATATATATATATATATATTGTTTGTGGATGGATTGTAAAATAATGTTTAAGAATGTTATGTGTGAAGATGTTTTTGTTGTGATTGTGTATTGGCTAACAATTGTGAAAGATAAATAAAATTATGAATGAATATTATGATGCATTTTACACGTGTTACTGTTTCTAGCATAGCATGTGTGTTTGTGTGTAGGTATGCATTATACTGGGTGTTAGCTCACCCCTCGTGGAATTTTTTTTTTTTTTTTTTAGTTACAAATGCTACAGGAGAGATCATAGGATATGTTGAAAACCTAGGGGAAACAACTTAAGATCTGAACAATGAAGAGAATGTAGAATATGTCTATTACCATGACTAATAGATAGACTAAGAAAAAATATGTTAGATTTTTATTTAATCGTTTGAAAATTTCTATTGTAAGTGAATGTTAATCGCTTCTGTTGTTTAATTTGAGAAGATTGTTGATGACTTATTATTAAGGATGAGAAATTTCATTAATCTTTGTTATGTAACAAATGATTTATGACTATTATCAGAAGCACATGAACGAGAGTATTTGAAGAATAGTAGTGATTGAGTCTTTGCGTGTCTTCAGGAAATGAGAACACATGGCGGGCTGTAGCGTATCCAGGTTTTAGGACGTTACATTCTTATTGTTAAAAACTTACCAAATAATAAACCACATTTCATTTTGCATAGTTTGTTGAATATCACATAGGTTCTTGAGCATGATATGGAATATTTCAAACTTGTCAAAACTATGATAAAACCATGAATTGTGATACATGTAATGAAGCATTTTCATCAAAAATACTATTGAATGCAAACATGTATGATTTTAATGCATAAAGCAAGTAAAATGATGCCATGTGGTAAGGCATGATAATGTCTAAAGTATTAGTAGGTTAAATTCACTTTATTTTTAGGTCTCTCTATTATTTCTCTAAAACCATTACTAAATTTTCGTCGAGCTTCTAATTTGTAGTGCAAAACTCTATATAACCCAATAATTTATCAAACATCTTTATGCATTACGTTCTTCCGTAGTAATCTAATTTTGGAGACATTTTAATTGAGCCTCTTGAGTTTTCTATAGGCTTAGAGCATCTTCATCTTAAGCTTTAGTATGTTTTGCTCATTATTATTATTATTATTATTATTCCTATCTTCTTTAAGGAATAGTATGATATCCTATATGAGTAAAGTTCACATGAATTGTATGAAAAAATTATTATTAGTTTATAAGATCATAATAGACTAAATAGAAATTCTGGCCATATGGTTTAAAAAGCCTATTAATCATTAATGACTTAATTATTGACCACTTTGAACTTAAGATATTATATATCAAAATCAATCCTTTACCATAGGCAGACATTTTAAGGAAGTCGATTGGTCTATTTCAACTCGATTTAAATATGGGGTTCGATGAGGATCAAGCGTGTAGCTAGGATATGACTCTTGGCATACTAACATATCTTTCAGGATGGCTTATAGAGAATTAATATTGATTTATATACTAAGTTAATAATAGTCATGAACTTTTGGATCATGTGGTTTAAAGAACACATTAGTTATCTATAAACTTGGCTATTGACTATTTTTTACTTAGGCTTTATAGATAGATTATTTAGGGATGAGGTGATATAATATTTATTGGCAAAACAGAATATTTCATAGAATGAATATAAATATATAATTTATAGGTAAGATGATTTATCGATCCATTTACTTCATACAGAGTTGTTTTTTGTTTTTCAAAAAGTCGATTCATTTTAATTGGAAATGCTTCAATCAAATTATTTCTATATCTTTTTTCACACGTATAAATGAAAGCAAAAAAAAAAAAAAAACACTCAACCAACCTTGATTTTCGAGTTTCATAATAAACAAGAGACCTCATTTTATAAAAATAACTATCTTAATTTGTAAAATATCAAAATTAACAAAAACTAAGCGGTAATACGTGGAGTTCTCTATGATAATTTTTTTCCCTTAAAATAAATTTCAACGTCAAAGGATTATATGCGAAAGCTTTTAGACTTTCATGTTCTTGTTTCCCCCCTTGATTTATTGCAATTTTTTTAAAGCAACATTATAATTTAAAACCCCTTCATTTTTCCTTTTGTTAACGAAAGTTTATAGTGCGTCATGACAATAAGTAAATGCGATAAAAAAAGGAATAACAAGTACTAGTTATACGCCAAAAAATTCAAGGAAAAGGAAAAGGAAAAGGAAAAGAATATTATTATTTTTCTTAAATCCTTAAAATATACAAAAATTAAAAGCATTCCAAAAAATATATCACTTAAATTTAGGTGTTGAAAAGTGAAAACCCAATTTTAAGATGCCCGGCTTTTTTAGTTAAGCTTGAAATTGGTAGTTCAATGATTAATGAAATCGTTATTTCAACTACTGATTTTATCATGCCAATATCAAACCTACGACCCTTTTTTTCTTCCTCCTTCCTTAGTTTACACTTCACTTTCTCTCTTAAGAAAAAACCTACTTGAAACCTTATCTAGTAATCAACTGCATTTTTGCTAATTTTACACCAAATTAAACCTAAAATCGTGCCATAAACATAGTGGAGGCTCCATCAGTAGCTTTATTTTAATAGAGAAGTGGTGATTTGTGGACTCTCTCTCTCTCTCGAACTTAAATTTGCATAAAAACGTAATTTTTTTTCTTAAAATATTTTTTCTACCATTACAAATACCTAGTAAGTAGTTATTATGATTTTGCGTTATTGATAATTTGTAGTTTTCATTTTTTTTATTTTAAAATTTCCACGGCATATTAGTATGATGGTGCAATTAGAGCGGGGAATGTGGGTTTAATGTGCTAGCCCGCCCTAACCCACATTAGCCCATGGGTCAATCCAGGCTAGCCTACATGAGAAATGGGGCGAAAATGGTGGGCTAACCCACAAACCAGCAATAATTTTCTAAAGAAAATTATATATATTTAAAATAATAATGTATTTTTAGTTTTTGACAATATATATATCATACAACTTAGTACACATTTGAATATTTTTTTTAATTTAATCATAACTCATAACAGTTATTGAACCCTATATAAATAACTTTGTACTCAAAAGTATTAAATGATAAAAGCAACATAGTTTTACCAATTAACAAAAGGAAGAAAAGAGGGGGGGGGAAAGAAAACAAGTAATTTACATGTTCTTCTATAACTTCGATTCTCCATACTCATTTAGATTTGGTTTATGTATGAGAAAAATAGCTATAAGTTGATAATAAAAATAGTAACTTTAAATCCCTTTTGTCATTCCCATGGATAATACCATTATATATCTTTTAAAACAAAAACTTGAATACCATATTACAAAGAACAAAACAACCCCAAACCATAATCAAGCAAATGTAGTAATTATTACAAAGTCTTTTTCACTAATTATACAGAAAACAAAGTTAACAAAAGAAAAAAAAAAGCTACTAAAAACATGTTACTTTTAAAACACACATCGTTACTCTCTTTCTTTATAAACCATAATTTAAATTGAGTCCCCATTTGATAAAGTTGTCCCGGTTTCTTCTTCTTCATCTACAATTCACCAAATCACACATATAATTAGATACAAATGTTAAAAGCTTAAAATTATACATTAAGAGAAAATAATACCCAAATAAGGGGGGAAAAATCACCTCCACAAGCAAATGCTTGTAACTAATTACATGTACAAATTAAAACTTCCACTTTTGTAGGGACTATAAAACTATGGCACTCATTACGAACACATGCACTAATGCTGAAAGCTGATTTAATACTACAGTAGTAATTAGAATCTGAGCACATCAAAGGCTAGGATGCACAATTCAAGATACCTCTTGCTTTGAGTTTTCCAATATTACATCCAATTCTAAGTATAAGTTTATATCCATTATTGACTTATCCATATAAAGATCTAAAGAAGACTTATCAATACTCTTTACTTCTACTTAGCAATACTTTACTTCATTAAGGAAAAACTTGAATAAATATTAATATATAATATGAAAAAATATCATTAAAAAATAAATAAAGTTATTATTGAATTTACATCTAAAGTAGCAAAATAAATACCCAAACCTCTTCCAATTCTCAAGTTCTATGCTACCGCTTCTTTACCTCCATCTCCAAGTGTGTCTTGGCCTTAAGAAGATGATCCAACTTGAAGACTTTTAGATATGTGATCTATCTTACTCTTATCATATTATCCAAAGAGTTTATAAAGCATACTTTTTATATTAGCCAACTTCTCTTCACAAGTAAGAGAATCAATTTTGTTAAAGCAAAACTTAAAAAAAAATAAAGTTCATTCGAGAATCAAGCATTGCTCCAAGTGCAAGGACAATATTATATTCTTTCCAATATTTATCAAATTTTTGTTTCATTTTAATACACTCTCTCTTATGACAAGATCTTTAGTACTTAAATTCTCATTCAACAAACATTCAATTTTCCATACTTACAAAAAATAGAGGTTTGAAGTTGGATACAAGGAACTCGATATCAAATTGGTGATAGTATAAAAAGGGCTTAAAAACTTGCATATCTTCTCCACTCTTCTCCACTCATCCATTGATAGATAATACTTATAATGAAAATCATTCAATTGAAGGCAACAAAAAGTACGTTGATACTTTAGTGCGCTATCAAGCATAAAGTAAGTGGAATTTTATCTAGTAGTTACATCCAAGCTAAACCAACACTAGTATCAATGCCGCTAACTTATTCAACATACTCCAAAAAATGTTTCATTTTACCCTCCAATCCCTTAACATACTTCACACTATCTCATATTTTATGCAACTCTTGATTAGCCACCATCAATCCCTCTTTAACAATTAAGTGAAAAATATAGGCACAACATCTAATATGGAAAAACTCACTACCACATAACAAACTATTTTATAAGTTGAGTTGGTCTTTCAAGAAATCTTGCATGCGGTCATTTGCAGATACATTATCCAATATAAAGAGAATATCTTTTTATCTATACTCCAATTTAAAAAAAAAAATCAAATACTTTCTTAAATAACTCAAAACTTGAGTAAAGAGGGGGTATTTTACAAAAAGAAAAAATTTTACAGTTGAGTTTCCATTTCTCATTCACAAATGACCAATCAAACAAATATATTCTTTACTTGTGGGACTAGTCCATATATCAGAAGTCAAACAAACTCTCTCATGAATTTTCTACAATTATTTTAAATTATCATTTTGAGCCAAATATAAATTCCAAACATTTGATATAACACTTTTTTCTAGAAATAGACTTATAATCAAAATCATATAACCTTATAAACTGTGTGATCCTCTTATACTCAACAAATGAAATTATGTTCAATAATAGCCATTGACATAATCACAGGAACAATTTTTTTATTTGTTTTTTTTTTAACCTTAACTTCCCAACATGATCAATTATCATATCATCTATATCATTATACTTAGGAACATGACTCAAAAGACACTTTCTAAGATGTTGAAGTAATGTTGAAGTTCCATGAGAATGTCCATCAACAATATATTTGATCCCACACCCTTTATATTTGGCTCTATTTTTACCATCTTTCCCAATATCTTACTTTGCAAGTTTTTCCCAAACTTCAGAAGTACTTGATCAAGACTTTTTACCTAGGAGTTCTTCAAATTGAGAAGATCTTGCTCTTACATTAGCATTAGGCCCACAAACTTTCGATTCATCATCCACATTAATATGTTTTATTGCATTTATAATATTATTGCTTGTAGGATCTATTCTAAAAATACACTTGAAAAAGAAAATATAAGATTATAAATATACAACATATGTTTATATGCTAAAAGAAACAGAAGTAGTTTATTTTATTTTTATATGAGTGTGTACGTAAACAATGAGTAAAAGAGACTTTTTGCTTTTGTTATTTTTGTTGTTGAAATGGAATTTTCAAATTATTAGGATCATGAATGAGACTAAGGAGAATATAACATCCCATTATGGATCTATTGGTGACAATTTATACATTACTTTATGAATGAGATTAAGATTTGTGTTATGAAACTAATTGTGGATTAATTTCCTTAGTTACATTAGAAGCTATATACAACACCTATTGATTTAACTATTTAATATCACTCCATTTATGTCATTTTTTCTTTTCTTCTTTTTTTTTTTAATTAAAAAAACATATAATATAAGTATGTACAATAGTCCAACATGTACTAATTAAGTACTTAAACTTAACAATAATGTACAACACTATTGTCTACCAGGCTCAAACTATTGACACCTTCACCTACGATATTATTAACTAGCTAGCAAAAAACAATCTTAATAAGTTAATTTCACAAAGATGAATATTGTTATGGTACTTACATTAAATCCGGTCTTCAAACAGTCTTTATATTCATATCTACTCTCTAGAGATTAATCAAAATTAATTTTAGCCAAATTTACAAAAATACGTTTTCTTGACAACTTAACAATCATTCAATTAAAAAGAAGAAGAAGAAGAACAATAACAACAACAAGGGAAGTACCGTCAAATTTGAAGGTTTGCTTAGTGCCAAGTGCATGTGTTAGGTGAAGGCGAAAAGACATGTTAGGCTAGTTACTAGGAGCTAAGATTCCAAACTAGTGAGACTAAGGAGTGGGGAGAGATGTGAGGTAGAGATGAGAAGAGACCAAGAGTGAGAGAGAAGAGATCGAGAGTGAGTGAGACATAGAGAAGAGACTAAGAGGAGAAGAAATCGAGAGTGAGAGAGAAGAGATTGAGAGTGAATGAGATAAAGTGAGACTATGAGAGTTAAAACTTGAGAGAGAAGAGGACACTTAGACTATGCACTGGTAGTGGTAGGGGCAGGGCCATGTCTTTTTTTTTTCTTCTTTTTGATCGTGTAAACTCTACTTTACCAATTCAATTGCTTTTTTTTTTTTAGTGTTTAAGCCAACCCACCCAGCATCAAGTTAGCCTATGAGTCAAGTTAGTCAAGCCAAAAAAGCCCATAACTTATGTGGGCTATAATTTTCCAACCCAACCAGCAAATTTTTGCGAGTTAAATAGGTCAGCCTACCCTACGTGCTTGACTCTAGGTGCAATGATGTACAATGTGGTTTTTGTTTGTTTTGTTAATTTTTTATTTCCAAAATATGTGTGGCAGCTTTAGAATGATGATGCATTATCGTTTCATTTTTTTTTCTTTTTCTTTTTCTTTTTGGAATTTTGCTTAGCGTCCATGGAAGTTTTGTTACTTTGAAATTGCACAAATCTAGATTTTTTAGCGTGTCCCCATTATGTGGAATTGGGTTTTACGAAAAAAAAATGGAATTGTGGTTGTGACATGAATGCTGTTATGGAAGAGCCACTGTCCCAAGTTCAAGGGCTGAATCAAGAAGAAAGTCAAGTGGCTGAAGCTGAAGTTCAAAGGGATTCAAGTCCAATAAGCTTACCTCAAGGACCAATCACAAGATCCCGAGCTAAGAAGTTGCAACAAATCCTAATTTCTCATGTACAGGGTTTGATAAACATCACAAGTGAGAAGCTTCAAGGAATCCAAAGCTTCGGGGCGAGGGATGATCAAAGGGAACTTAATGTGATGGAAATCAAGTGGGAAGAATCGGTCCAGGATCAAGGCTGCCGGCCTTAAAGTTGGTTTTGAAAGGCTGCCGGCCTTGAAGTTGGTTTTGAAAGGCTGCCAGCCTTGAAGCCGACCTTTAAATATACGCTACCGGCCTTGATAGCAGGCCATCTTTTAATTACGTTGTATTTTTTCTTATTTCGTGAATTACGATGTATTGCTCGGATGTCTTCATATATATACCGAGATAAGACGATGTAAATGGGAGTTTTTGTCATCTTTGAAATACCAGAAAGCTTATTGCTTCAATTCCTTGCGTTCTTAATTGAATGCATGCTAAGAAACTTTCAGGAGAGAGTTGATCGATCTTTTCCTATGGAGAGTTTCGAGGTTAGGGCTTGATTAGTTCTAGCTTATTCATCGATCCGTCTAAGAAAACCTAAATCTAAACTATCTTAGGGTTTGATTCCAATTAGATCCGTGGGTTTTCGTGTTGTTGTTGTGGGGGTCCGTAATAGCCAAAGGGGTTCTCAAGCGCAACTGCGGTAGTTTCCGGTATCATTTGGTATCTGAGCTTTGGCTCTAGATCAGGTTATATCTTTCATTGATCTTTGTTCGACTTTTAATTTTTATCTTCGTTTAATATATAAAGTTGTGTTCTTTACATGTTCTGTTGTGTTTCTCTCATCAAGTTGTGACCTTTCCATCATTATAGGGTTTGTCCGTCAAGAAAAGAAAAGAAATTCGTATTAAAAAAGAAGAAGAAGAAGAAGAAGAAGAAGAAGATATATATATATTGATTGATTGATAGAGTTCTTGAATTTGCGATTTTTGTTGGATCCTAACTTTGTGAAAACACCAAATACTCCAGAATTATAGTGTAAATTCATCAAGGGATATTGGGAAACACTAATTGTGTCTATGTCATACACTTCTCTTTTGATTATTTCTAGGTGTGATTTGATTAAGAACATCGAGGAGCAAGCTTGAGAGGTGTGAGGAACACCTGTGAGACCTGATTTGATTGTGTGACACACGAGAGTACAACCCCATCAGTTGAGTGTAAACATGAGAGGGAGTGCTTGTTAGGAAACTGAAATTTTAATTAACGTTTGTTAGTTTTGCAGGATAAGATGTCTGATAAAGGTGTTGGTGTGAGTAAGGAGGAGAGAACTGTGGATGAGAAACTGTTAAAGGAGGCTCAACAATCAGAGTTTAGGCGTATGACTCAAGCATTGATAAACATGAGAGAGTCTATAGAGCGAATGAACTTGAGGTTACAGGCAGTTGAAAATAGGGAGCCTAGTGTTAGAGAGGGGCATAGAGGAGGTAGGATTCCTATTCCACAGACAGTTGATGTGGATGATGATAGTGGCTATCCAGAGGAGGAGTATGAAGATAGTACAGTGTTGGATGTCAATAAGGGCCGAAGAGGTGGTAGTGGAATAGGAAGAGGAGTAGGAGCTGGTAGAGGAAGAGGAAGAACACATGAGCATTACACTGCTAGCAGAAGTAGAGGGAATGATGATTATGTAGATCGGGGATTGGGTGGAATTAAACTGGAACTTCCCATTTTTCATGGTAAGTCTGATCCAGAGGCTTATTTGCTGTGGGAGAAGAAGGTAGAGCTGATCTTTGATTGTCACCAATGTTGTGAGGAGAGAAAAGTGAAGTTGGCTGTAACCCAGTTTCAAGATTATGCTATCTCTTGGTGGGATCAACTGGTGACCAACAGAAGGAGGAACATGGAGTATCCTGTAGATAGCTGGCATGATCTTAAGGCTGTGATGAGAAAGCGATTTGTTCCCAGGTACTATCACAGGGAACTCATGCAAAGGTTGCAAATGTTGAGACAAGGTAGTAGGAGTGTGGAGGACTACTACAAAGAGATGGAGATGATCATGGCCAGGACTGGTGTGGATGAGGAAGAAGAGGCCACCATGGCACGATTCTTGGGTGGTTTAAACAAAGAAATTGCTGATAGGGTAGAATTGCAACATTATGTGGAGTTGGAGGATATGGTGCATCTAGCTATCAAAATTGAAAGACAACTCCAGGGCAGAGGTCCATACAGGTATGCTTCCAAACCTTCTTCCAGTTCTCATTCTGCATAGAAGGGTTATGGAAAGTCTGATCTTAAGGGAAGTAAGCCTACTACTGATGTTGCAAAGGGAAAGGTAGTTAGGGTTTCACCTGAGAAACCTAAGGAGGCTGAACCCAAGGGTAGGAACAGGGATATTAAATGCTAGAAGTGTCAGGGTGTAGGGCACATTAGCAAGGATTTCCCTAATAAGAGAACAATGGTGATAAGGAATGGAGAAATTGTGATAGATGATGAGGGAGATGATAATGAGAGTGCAGATGATGACATGCCCGAGCTGGAGGCTTGTAGTGATGCTGGTAGTGTTGAGGAGGCTGTGAGAGGTGACCTATTTGTAGCTAGGTGTGCACTGAGTACCCAGCTAAAGGAGGATGGTCTTGAGGAACAGAGAGAGAATTTGTTTCATACTAGATGCCATGTCCAAGGAAAGGCATGTAGTGTGATTGTTGATGGAGGGAGTTGTACTAATGTGGTGAGTACACTCTTGGTTAACAGGTTGGGATTGCCTACTATACCACATCCAAGGCTATACAAACTTCAGTGGCTTAGTGACTGTGGAGAGATTAAGGTGAACAGGCAAGTCCTCATTTCTTTTTCCATTGGCAAATACTGTGATGAGGTGCTCTGTGATGTTCCTATGCATGCTAGTGACATCTTGTTAGGTAGACCTTGGCAGTTTGATAGGAAAACCTTACATGATGGATATCTCAACAGGTATTCTTTTACTAAGGATGGCAGGAAAACCATTTTGGCACCACTGTCCTTTAAAGAAGTGTATGAGGACCAATGTAAATTGGAGAGGCTGAGAGTGGAGGCTGAAAGCAAAGAGAAGGAGAGTAGAAAGAGCACTTCAAAAGGAGAGAAAAACAAGAGTAAAAATAAAAAGAATGGAAAAATTGAGAAGAGTGAAAAGAAAGAGGGGAGTGAAAAACAAGACAACAATCGGCCATGAGAGAAAAAGAGTAAAAATGTGAGCTTGATTGCTAGGTCCAGTGAGGTTAGGAATGCTTTGAGTGCCAGTAGACCTATATTTGTACTTCTGTACAAAGGGGCTTGCTTGGCCACTAATGACATTAACCCATGTTTGCCTAGTGTGTTTTCTGATTTGTTGCAGGATTTTGGAGATGTATTTCCAGAGGAGTTGCCCAGTGGACTTCCACCAGTCAGGGGCATAGAGCATCAGATTGACTTCATTCCTGGAGCTGCCATACCCAACCGACCTGCATACAGAACTAATCCCAGTGAAGCCAAGGAGATCCAGAAACAAGTTGAAGAATTGCTGGAGAAAGGGTATGTAAGAGAGAGTCAGAGTCCATGTTCAGTTCCTGTGATTCTAGTGCCTAAGAAGGATGGGACTTAGAGGATGTGTGTAGACTGCAGAGCCATCAACAAAATCACTGTAAAGTATCGTCACCCTATTCCTAGGTTAGATGATATGTTAGATGAATTGTATGGTTCTTGCTTGTTTACAAAAATTGATCTGAAATCTGGTTATTATCAAATACGCATAAAAGTAGGAGATGAATGGAAGACTGCATTTAAGACTAAATTTGGTTTGTATGAATGGCTTGTCATGCCTTTTGGTCTTACTAATGCACCTAGCACTTTTATGCGACCGATGAGTCATGTGCTGCGTGAGTACTTAGGTAAATTTGTTGTGGTATATTTTGATGATATCTTGATTTACTCTAAGTCTCTGGATGATCATGTTATGCATGTGAGTTTGGTGTTAACAAAACTGAGAGAGGAAAAGCTGTTTGCAAATCTTAAGAAGTGTAGTTTCTGCATGGATAGGGTTAATTTTCTAGGATTTATTGTGTCTAGTCACGGAGTAGAGGTTGATGAAGAGAAGGTGAAAGCCATTAAGGAGTGGCCTAGACCTAAGACTGCTAGTGAGGTGAGGAGTTTTCATGGACTTGCTGGTTTCTATAGGAGGTTCATTAGAGATTTTAGCACAATAGCCACACCTTTGAATGAACTTGTGAAAAAGAATGTTAGTTTTACTTGGGGTGATGCACAAGAACATGCTTTCAATGAACTTAAAAATAAATTGTGTAATGCACCATTGCTTGCTTTGCCTGATTTTGATAAAACTTTTGAGATTGAGTGTGATGCTAGTGGCATAGGAATTGGAGCTGTATTGATGCAGGATCACAGGCCACTAATGTATTTCAGTGAAAAATTGAGTGGGGCAGCATTGAAGTACCCAACATATGATAAGGAGCTGTATGCCTTAGTACGCTCACTGCAAACTTGGCAACACTATCTATGGCTTAAAGAGTTTGTTATACACACAGACCATGAGAGCCTGAAACATCTAAAAGGCCAAGATAAGCTAAATAGGAGACATGCCAAATGAGTGGAATTCATTGAGACCTTCGCTTATGTGATCAGGTACAAGCAGGGTAAGGAGAACATAGTTGCTGACGCACTGTCAAGAAGGTACACTTTACTTAACTCTCTTAGTACATCTTTGTTAGGATTTGAGTTGGTGAAGGAGTTGTACCCACATGATGTTGATTTTTCTGAGATTTTTGCTGCTTGTATTGACGGGAATGGGATGAATGATTATTATGTGTTTGATGGATTCTTGTTCAAGAAAAGTAAGTTGTGTATTCCTAGAGGTTCTGTGAGGGAATTACTAGTTAAGGAAGCATATGGAGGGGGCTTAATGAGGCATTTTGGGATAGACAAGACCTATGATATGCTGACTCAACATTTTTTTTGGCCTGGCATGAGACATGATGTGCATAAAGTTTGTCAACACTGTATCACATGTGGGGAGGCAAAATCTAAATTGAAACCACATGGACTGTATACACCACTGCCTGTTCCTGATGAACCTTAGACTGCTGTGTCTATAGATTTTGTGCTTGGGTTACCTAGGACTAGGAAGGGTAGTGATAGCATCTTTGTTGTGGTTGATAGGTTTAGTAAAATGGCTCATTTCATTCCTTGTCATAGAACCGATGATGCTATATACATTGCTGATTTGTTCTTTAGAGAGGTAGTACGTCTGCATGGCATACCTAGGAGCATTGTTAGTGATCGGGATGTAAAATTTTTTAGTCATTTTTTGAAAGTATTGTGGGGAAAATTGGGAACTAAACTGATGTTTTTGACTACCTGTCACCCACAAACTGATGGGCAAACTGAGGTGGTTAACAGGACTTTAATTCAGTTGTTGAGGGCAATCATAGAGAAGAACATTAGGACTTGGGAGGATTGCCTACCATTTATGGAGTTTGCATATAATAGGGCTGTACATAGCACTACTCATTGTTCACCATTTGAGATTGTGTATGGTTTTAATCCACTGACTCCTATTGATTTATTGCCATTGCCACCTAACAAGTTTGTGAGTTTTGATGCTGATTCTAAGGCAGATTTCGTGAGAAAGCTACATGCACAGGTAAAGAGTAGGATTGAGAAACAAAATGCCAAGGTAGCTTCAAGGGTGAACAAGGGCAGGAGACCCATGATTTTTCAGCCTGGAGATTGGGTTTGGGTGCATTTTCGCAAGGAGAGGTTTCCATTACAGAGGAAATCCAAGTTAAACCCCAAGGGCGACGGTCCATTTCAGATACTTGAGAGAATCAATGACAACGCCTACAGAGTTGACTTACCAGGTGAGTATAACGTTAGTGCCACTTTTAATGTCGCTGACCTGAGTCCTTTTGATGTAGGTGATGCTTTTGATTCGAGGACGAATCCTTTTGAGGAGAGAGGGAATGTTATGGAAGAGCCACTGTCCCAAGTTCAAGGGCTGAATCAAGAAGAAAGTCAAGTGGCTGAAGCTGAAGTTCAAAGGGATTCAAGTCCAATAAGCCTACCTTAAGGACCAATCACAAGATCTCGAGCTAAGAAGCTACAACAAATCCTAATTTCTCATGTACAAGGTTTGATAAACATCACAAGTGAGAAGCTTCAAGGAATCCTGTAAACACCCCATTTTTGCCCTAGGAATCAATAATTTTCAATAATAATCAATTTTCAATTTTTCCTAATTTTTCCCAATTTTTCCTTAATTTAGCATAAATAATAAAAATATTCAAAAAATGAAAATAAATAGGAAAACACTTCAATTTTGAAAAATGATTTTAGAAATAGCAATAATGAATAATAAATAATTTTTACAAATTTTTGAAATTTCAAAAAATACAAAAAAAATAAAAAAATTGCATCGCATATGTACAATTTGCGATGTAAATAAAATCGGGAAATTGGGCCAGCTCAGCTGGCTCGTGTGTGCGCATGGGAACCGTGTGAAGGCTGAAGGTCGCGAGCTCGAATCCCCCCGCAGGCGCTCGGCAAAAATTTTTCGTTCTTTTCCCTGGAGCTGCCACGTGGCAGCATGTGATTGGCCGAGGAAAGTCACGCGCGTCGCGCGTGATCGTCTTCTTCGCGAGCCCAGCCGGAGGAAAAAATCCGACAGAAGTCCGACGAAGGCGAAATCGGCCGTTTTCTTTTTAATCTTCTAGATTAAAGTCAAGATAAGGCCAAATCCATCAGATAAACCAAAGGAACACAAGAGATTAACATCAAATCGCCGGGATAAAATCGAATCTAAGAAACGGAAAAATATGGGTTTATCTAAATCGGCCGATTCGAGCTTATCCAAGAGGAGTTCGAGGTGCCTATAAATAGAGAAGAGCAGGAGGAAGCCAAAGCACGAAGAAACACGAAGAAAAAGTGAGAGAAAGAGAGAGAAAGGAGTGAATCGGAGTACGCCGGAGGAACTTGAAGCCGAGACTATCGATCGGAGTTGGAGCAACCGCTAGGAGGCGATCTGGGAGTAAACCGCCACCACCATCGGATTCAGCACCCTCAAGAAGCTAGGATTCGACACTTCACCCGCCGCAAACGACCGCCGGAACGCCGTGAACGAGCCAACCCCGCCGCCGTCTTCGACCGATCCGACCCGACCCGACCCGCGTAGCGACCCGGATCCAGGTAAGTCGGATTTTCCAGATTTTTTATTATTATTTATTTTGTTTATTTGATTATTCTGAATTTATTTATTTATTATTATTATTTTGTTAGCCATTTATTTATTTATTTGTTTATATTTTCAATAAATAGGAAAAATGTAGAAATTAGATTTTTCTAGAATTAAGAAAAATGTAAAAAAATAATAAAATAAATAAAATGTAAAAAAAATAATAAAAAATAAAATAATAAAAAATAAAATAATAGAATAAAATAATAAAAAGATTAGGAAAAATAATAATAAAACTTTATATTTCAAAATAGGATAGATAATAACTTAGGATAAAATGTTCTAGCATAAAAATTACAAAAATTTATAAAAATCACAAAAACTTATAAAAAATCACAAAAATCATAAAAATTAAAATAAAAATTATGAAAATAGAAGAAAAATTAAGTTTTAACACTTAGAAAAAACCATTTTCTTCAAATAAACTCAAAATTGATGTTTTCCCTCAAAATCATTTTCAAAAAAAATCAAATTCAAAGTTTAGGCTCAGAAGTTTTAGAAAAATCCCAAAAATGTTAAGAACATAAATCAAAAGAGTTTTCAAAATTAAAATTCACAAACAAATCTAAATTTTTCAGAAAAGCGAACTACGGCTTGTTTGATCCTGAATAGCAGGTACGTAGGCACCCATTCGGGTCAACCCCTAAAATAAAGAAAAAATCATTTTCTCAAAATAATTCTCAAACATAATAAAAAGTAACAGAAACACAAATGAAACACATTTCTAAAGATAAACAATTTTGGGAGATTAGGTGGTAACCGTAAAGGTTTTAATAGGTTAGCCCCCGAACTTAGAAACTCTGGTTTTCCCTTTTTCTCTTCTCACAAAAAGGAGAAGAGAAAAGAACAACGACTAGTGGTCCAAATTAAGACTAATCCGCTCCTTTAGTCTTAATTCAATTTTCCCAACAAACAGTTGGGTGGCGACTCCAAAAATTAAACGAAATTCCTAACTCAAGTCGAGGATCTAGATTAGATGAGCATAGGGTCTAGTTTAGATCGGATTAGGAATGGGAATTCAAAAATTAGACTCGACAAATCCAAAGCTTCGGGGCGAGGGATGATCAAAGGGAACTTAATGTGATGGAAATCAAGTGGGAAGAACTGGTCCAGGATCAAGGCTGCCGGCCTTGAAGCCGGTTTTGAAAGGCTGCCAGCCTTGAAGCCGGCCTTTAAATATACGCTGCCGGCCTTGAGCCGACCTTGATAGCCGGCCATCTTTTAATTACGTTGTATTTTTCCTTATTTCGTGAATTACGATGTATTGCTCGGATTTCTTCATATATATACCGAGATAAGACGATGTAAAGGGGAGTTTTTGTCATCTTTGAAATACTAGAAAGCTTGTTGCTTCAATTCCTTGCGTTCTTGATTGAATGCATGCTAAGAAACTTTCAGGAGAGAGTTGATCGATCTTTTCCTATGGAGAGTTTCGAGGTTAGGGCTTGATTAGTTCTAGCTTGTTCATCGATCCGTCTAAGAAAACCTAAATCTAAACTATCTTAGGGTTTGATTCCAATTAGATCTGTGGGTTTTCGTGTTGTTGTTATGGGGGTCCGTAATAGCCAAAAGGGGTTCTCAAGCGCAACTGCGGTAGTTTCCGGTATCAAATGTTAAATAGAATTATCGATAATAAGACATTTTCATGATCTTTAAATTAGGATATTGGCATTAAAAGTAGTTTCTCACATGACATTTGTTCATACTAGAAGCTAAAGGTTTTAACACATAAGAAAATTCTTTCTATTTGAATATAAATAGGTGAGAAAATGGCCAAGGTTAGAGTGATTTACTATGCTTAAGGAAATATATTGGATGAAGATGATGGGATGTCTTATGATAGACACCTAACAACAGTAGTCAGAATTCCTTATGAATCAAATTGAGTAACTGTTGAGTATCATTTGCAGTCGCCTTCGAATTAATGATGTCACTAACTAAATTAGTTGATCTATTAGTGCCTGATTATAGGAGGTAAATAAGGATTAGTTTTTTGCGATGCCTATTAACGATGATTAAGATGTGCATCAGATATTAGCAAGTTCACAAGTGTGTCGTGGGGTTAGTGGTCCTGTCAAGTTGTATGTGTAAATATCTGAAATCGAGTTGCCTGTTGTAAATGAGAATGATTTAAGACAGGATACTAATGATATAAAGGGGCCAACAATTTATTAATGATATAATACTAAAACTTTATTTTTATTAATATTGGAAACTCAGAGTTCGATACTTGAAACACGAAAAAGTAAAAGTAGGATGCTAATCTAGTTCCTAGTCCTCTTCTTCTTCTGCTACATAGGTGTTGGTTTTCCGCTGATGATAGCTTCCAGCTCTTTAACTCTAGCTTGGGTCTTCTCCAGCTAAGCTTCCAAGGCCTTGTTTCTTTGATTAGACTCTTTGAATTTGCCCTTCCAAACATCCTTTTTGTAGTATGCAGCTTCAAAGTATACTTCCATCGGGGCCCTGACTCATTCCAAGTAGGTTCTCAGTTCTGGACCTACCTTGTTTAGCTTGGGTTGGGTGACATCTAGGACTTGGTATGCCCTTTCTCCTATTTGATATAGCTGGTGGATCACGAAATCCCTAGTGGCTCGATGTTTACCCACTTCTCCATCTAGGTCTCTGAGGTCCATGTTGGGACTCTTGATTAGGGCTTCCCATAGAGCTTTGACCTCTGCAAGTTTAGCAAACTTCTCGGTTACTAGCAAGCTTAGATCCTAGTATTCAAATGTGATCCCTTCCAGTGATGGCCTGTAAACTATATCTTAGATGGTACCGAATTGACAAACCACCGAGTTTGGATGATATCTTATGCACCCATTGATACCAATTAGAGGAACAGCCTGAAGATTTCTACAGGTTAGGATGACTTTGTTACAGCGACTCCATCTAGCAGTCCAGAGGATGTCATTGGCATTAAAGCTCTTGAGTACATTTACCCAACTGTAGCTGGTAGGGTCGTCGGGTAACTTTATCCTCTCTATGTAGGAGTCCACAAGGTCTACTTGCTGGCCTAAAGATTTCTGAACCATGTTCAACCCGAAACATTTGAGATGGCTCACAAACCAGATCAGGATGAGGTTGATGCTTGAGCGGAGGATCCCGTGGCCTTTCTTCTTGACAAAATTTAGGTTTCGGATCTGTTTATCCAGTAAAGCTGGGATAAAAGATTTCCCTTCTAGGAATTAGGCCACCAACTCGACGACTCTGTAATGGATATAAAAGATTCCGGTAGGGAAGAGTATAGTGGTGAAGGCTATCAGGATGAAAGCGTACATCCTTCTCTATTTGTAAGCATAATACGTCCTTCCTATTCCCATCATCATTCCGAGCTATAAACCATGCTTCTAACTCATCCATCCGTATATAGTACCCGTTGCAATTTGCCAAGCCTGGTTGATTGTTGTCTTACAAATACCCAGAAGTCTGCTAAAAATACTGGCCAGCCCAACCACAAGATCTGGCATATATACCTCGCTGGTTAGTGATGGGGCCTACAGAAGTTAGGTGTATTCTTCCAGAATGGGAGTAATCTCATGTGGTCCAATAAAGAAAGCCGCGGGTTCGATTTCCCATAAATAGAGGATAGCCCGAATCAAAGGTAAGTTCATTTCCATCTTCATCAGTGAAAGGATGGGCCCTATCTTTTGCTAGATGAAGGCCTGTTCTTCGGGGTCGTACAAAGTAAACCAATGGTCTAGTACCAATTTTGGACCAGAGGTTTGCAAACCCGGATTTCTTTGCGGAGGGGGCGGCCAATTGTGAGACTAATCATCTATTACAATAGGAATTTTCCAATTACACAGAATTTTACAAAGTACAAATGATGCTATTACAGGTAAATGTATCTGAACTCCTAGAAAAGGAATAAAAAAATTATATCATTAATCAATTGTCGACCCATGCCTTCATGTATGTAGATAGGTGAGTTCTAACAGGTTCCCAAGCTCTATGGCCTCTCGCATTCTTGAAGAAATGGATCTCAAGCCATATCGAAGCATTGGGTGGGGTGGCCTAATCAGTCTCGAATGGTAATCATATCACTTCGCTCGAAACCTACACAATGGCCCCTCGTCCTAAGGTCCTAAGACGGCCTGGGTTTGACTGTATCTACTCACACGGTTACATGCATGCAGACTCAACACTAGCAAAAATACATAAACCCTAAATTTCATTAAATCCCTGAAAGGTTAGCATCAGTAGTATAACAATCAAGAGACATTTTGGAAATGGTGATTTCAGAAGATTCAGGTGGCTAACCTACTAGAGGTTCCCTAGTGGAGTCGCCATCCTGTCGAATCTAATTTTTATTTTTATTTTTTTATATTCCTAATCCGATCTATACTAGACCCTACGCTCATCTAATATAAATCCTCGACTTGAACTAGGAACTTTATTTCATTTGGAGTCGCCACCCAACCAACATTGAGAAATATTACTGAATTAGAACTAACTGAGCGAATTAATCTTAATTTGGACAACTAGTCAACGAGATCTTCTCTTTTCATTTTTGTAATAGAGGAAAGGAAAACCAGACTTTCTAGACTCGGGGGCTAACCTATTAAAACCTTAAAGTTATCACCTTATTCTTCTGAAATCTGAACCATATTCTAATGTCTTTTCCTTTATTTTTGTTATTTTTATTTTTATTATGTTGCATACATGTAAAACAAATTGCAACAACTTGGAAAATAATTTTTTGTTCTTTTTAGAGTTGCCTCATAAAAGTATCTACGTACCTGCTATTTAGAATCAAATAAGCTGTAGTTCGCTTTTTATAAAAACTTTAGTGGGTTAGTTAATTTTAATTATGAAAATACCCCGAATTTACGTTTTTATCATTTTTAAGACTTTTGGAAAAAATCTAAACCTAAGCTTTAGCTTTATTATTATTATATATATTTAAAAAAAATTAATTTAAGGAGAAACCAAATTTGGATTTATTTAAGAAAGTTTTTCTAAGTGATAAAAATGACTCGTTATTTTTTTATTAGGAAGTTTCCTCCATTTAATCCTACTTTTTATTATTTTTTATTTTATTATTTATTTTTTTATCATTTATTGTTTATTATCTATCTGTTTTTTATTTTTATTTTTATTTTTTTACATTTTTATTATTTTATATTTTTATAATTTTCATTATTTTATCTATTCTAAACTAAATATAAAAAAAAAACTAACCTAAATTCTACCATTTTTCCTAATATTTTTTTTATTTTTTTATTTTCGAACTATAAATAAATAAATAAAATACAATAAATAAATAAATAAAAATCCAACTTACCTGGGTACAGGCACGATTCGCAAGTCGGGTTAATCAAGTCGAATCGAGTTGAATTGGTTCAAACCGGGTGACGGTTGGAGGTCCTTCGACGACAGCATTCTGGCGGCTTTCTAGGGCATTTGAAAACAGCTTCTGAGCTTTCTGAGGGTGGGTAATCCAATGGTGATAGTGGATTTTTTCATAAACGCCTCCTGGTGGTGGTTTGATGCTCGATCGGCGGTCGCGGTTTGGACGAACTCCGACAAAGCTTCGATCTCTCTTATTTTCTCTCCTTTCTCTCTTCTGATCTATTCCCTCGAGTCCTATTTATAGACTTGTAAAAGCTCCTCCGGATAAGCTTAGATCCGTTGTTTGGTTAAACCTATTTTTTTTCCGCTTCAAATTCAACCTATTTCGAAGATTTGATGCCAATCTATTTTTTTTTTTTTGTGATTTATCCAATTAATTTGGCTTAAGATTAATAGTAATCCAAAAGATTTGAGAAAAAAAAAATGATCCTAGCTCCGTCAGACTCACTCCGGCTTCCTCTCACGTTTGTTCAGGCGAAGAAGATGATCACGTGCTTCGCACATGATTTGTGCTGGCCTATCACGTGCTGCCACATGGCAGTTAGGAAAGAAAAAGAAAAAAGAAAACGGCAGCAAATGCCCTTCGTGGGATTCTAACCCATGAAGCACTTCTCCCCTGCGCGCATTAGACCGTGACTCAGACCAGTTGGGCTAGCCCCTTTTCACGTTTTTTATTAAATGCAATTTGCATATATGAGTTGCAATTTTATTATTTTTATATTATTTTGAAATTCTAAAAATTTGTAAAAATTATTTAACCCCTTTCTTATTATTTCTACTATTATTTTCTAAAATTGGTATATTTTTCCTATTTATTTTATTTATTTGAATATTTTCCCTATTTTTGCTAAATTAGAAGAAAATTTAAAAAAATGAAAAAAATATATAAATTAATCATTATTAATGATTATGGGCAAAAATGAGGTGTTTACAGTTGCCTCTCTTTGTGATAAAGTTTGAAAAACTTAATTACAAAGGCAAAAAAAGACGTCATTTTTTGCCTACAAAATAAATGGATAACGCCCTAATTGGTTGGTTATCTTAAACTTGGTTCTAGTAGGAAAATGCTCCATGAGCTAATAATCCCAGGAATGCTTTGTGATGACTAATACTACTTGGGGGATGATCTTAAACAATCTAACAACTTGGAGTAAGATATCATCTAGAAAAGTACTCTATGAGCTAACTAATCGACGATAGGAGGTATCTCACAAATTGCCTAGGAGTGTGTTATTATAAGTGGAATAACTAGTAACAGGAAGCATCCTATAGGACTAGCAACCGTAAAGAAGAAATTGTTTAAGGAAGCGCTCCTATGAGCTGGCCACCTAATAACAAAAGCATCCGGCTAGACTAGCGACTATTAGAGAAGTAGTGTTTTAGAGGAGTGCTCTCATGAGCTGACTCGTCAATATTAGGAAGAGTCTTGTAGGACTAACAACCTTAAAGGAGATAATCTAGAAAAGTGCTCCTATGAGCTAACTAATCGTTAGATTATTTTAGAAAAATACTTCTATGAGCTGACTAATCGATAAATTAGGAAAGTGTTCTTATAAGTTGATTAATCAATTATCTAGAAAAGTGCTCTTATGAGCTGACTAATCAATTATCTAGCAAAGTGCTCTATGAGCTAACTAATCGATAATATCAAGAAGTGTCTCTTTAGACTTGTAATCATAAGAGAGGATATCTTAGGAAAGTGTCCCATTGTAGGCTGACTAACCGATAGCGAGAAACGTCTCTTTGGACTTGCAACCCTGAAGAATAGATATCTTGGAAGGTGACCCTGTGGGCTAATCCTAAGAGAGGATATCTAGGAAAGTGTCCCATTGTAGGCTAACTTTAGGTTATTATATCTAGAAAAGTGCCCCGTAGTGGGCTAACTTTAGAAGAGTATATCCAGGAAAGTGCCCTATTGTGAGATAACTTACCTAACACTTTTGAAAACACTTCTAGCGAACGGGTCAAATGATTGATAAGAGATGTCTTTTAGATTGCTTATAATATGTGATTCATAATGAATGATGGTTATTTACTCTAAAATACTTACCAATTTATTGCGGATAGCAACCAAACAATTGAACCTTCATGCTGGTTTGCTCCTTTTTTGCCCTCATAGTTTGGGGTGAACTTCCCTCTCGAATCTTAAGCATTCGGAAGAACTTTCTTTAGCACCAGATCTCCTTCTTTGAAACATCAAGGTTTCATTTTCTTGTTGAATGCTCAGGCCATTCTTTGTTAATAGCATTGGCCGTAACATAACGCAGGGAGTCTTTTTTTGTTGATCAAATTCAACTGATCAAGCCTCTTCTTTACCCAGTCCAACTCATCTAACTGCGCTTCTGATAGGATCCTAAAGGATGGTATTTCAACTTCAACTAGTAGGATTGCCTCATATTTGTATACCAAAGAATAAGGGGTAACTCCAGTAGATGTTCGAATTGAGGTTCTGTAAGCCAAGAGGGCAAATGGTAGAATCTCATGCCAATCTTTGTAAGTGATCATCATCTTTTCAATGATTCTTTTGATGTTCTTGTTGGTTGCTTCCACTGCCCCATTCATTTGAGGTCGATAAGGAGTTGAATTTATGTGGCTCATATGGAACTGTTGACACAAATCTGTCATCGACTTGTTGTTGAGGTCGGTACCATTATTGGTGATAATTGAGTCAGGAACTACATATCGGGCTAGTATATCTCTCTTCAGGAATCGGACTATTACCCTTTTGTGACACTAGCATATGACGAAGCTTCTACCCACTTGGTGAAGTAATCAATGGCTACCAGTATAAATCTGTAACCATTGGATGCCTTTGGAGTGATTGGCCCAATGTTGTCGATTCCCCACATGGAAAAAGGCCATGGTGCAGACAACGAATGAAGTTCTTTAAGCGGGGCATTTATTCGGTTTGCATAAACTTGACACAAGTGACAGTGCTTGACATATTTGATACAATCTAATTCCATAGTTAACCAATAGTAGCCCATTCTCATGATTTTTTGAGCCAATATGTAACCGTTCATGTGAGGTCCACATACTCCTTCATGCACTTCTTTCATTAGCTCACATGCTTCTTTTTTATTCACACATCTTAATAAGGTGGTATCGAGTGATCTTCTATAGAGTACGGGCCCATTTAGTAAGAAATGACTCACTAACCTTCTGAGTGTTCGTTGGTCATTTTTGCTAGCCATTCCAGGGTATTTGCTTTCTTGGAGAAAAGTTTTGATATCGTAATACCAGGGCTTATCATCTTGTGTTTTCTCGATTACCAAACAGTAAATGGGTAGATTTTCAATTCCTATTTTCAGTGGTTAGACTTCGGCTCCCCCTGTTATCTGAATCATAGATGCTAGTGTGACGAGGGCATCTGCAAACTGATTTTGAGTTCTCGGGATGTCTGTGAAAGTGATTGCTTCGAATTCGTCGATCAGCTCTGTCAAATGTTGATGGTATGGTACCAATTTGAGGTCTTTAGTTTTGTATTCCCCTCTTATTTATAATATGATGAGTGAAGAATCTTCGTATACTTCTAATTCACGGATTTCCATGTAGCAAGCCATTTGAGGCCAAGGATGCACACCTCATATTCCACGATATTATTAGTATATGAGAATGTGAGTCTCGTTGCTAAGGGGAATTGTGTTCCTTCTTGTGATATTAGCACTGCCCCGATCCCACAACCGAATACATTTGTAGCTCCGTCAAAGAACATCTTCCATTTAAGGCTTTATTCTACTCCGTAGTCTTTTGTTGGTTTACCCTCCGTTGTTAATAGGTTTTCATCAGAGAATTGGGCTTGTAATCCTTGGGGATCTCTCTCAATTGAGTATTCTGCCAACTGATCGGCTAAAGATTGCCCTTTTATCAAATTTTGATTTATATATGTGATATCAAATTCTGATAAGAGCATTTGCCATTTGGAGATTCTCCCTAACAAAATAGGCTTCTTTGCCAAATATTTCAAAGGATCATGTCTTGTCAGCAACTCGATGGGATAGTAAAGGGTGCATTGCCTCAATCGGTGCATGACCCAAATCAGAGCATAGCAAGTCCTCTCTATTCCAGAATACCTCCGTTCCCCGTCTGTGAATTTCTTACTTAGATAATATATGGAACGTTCTCTCCCCTTTTCATCTTTCTATCCTAACATGCACCTCATGGATTTAGGGAGTATCGTGAGGTATAAGAATAAAGGTTTTCCTTATTTTGGAACTATCAAGATTGGGGGATTTATGAGATTCTTTGATCGTTCTGAATACTTCTTCGCATTCATCGTCCCATTCTACCGTAGCATTCTTTTTTAACAGATGGAATAGTAGGCGGCATTTGTTTGTAAGCTGTGAGATGAAACGGGCTATGTAATTCAACCTTCCCAACAAACCTCTTACCTCTTTGATAGTGTATGGAGAGGGTAGTTCCAGTATGGCCTTTACTTTGTCAAGGTCGATGTTGATGCCTTCTCAGCTTATGACAAACCCTAACAACTTGCTTGTTGTGACCCTAAAAGTGCACTTTTATGGATTTAACTTGAGCTGAAACTTGTCAATCACTTGAACAATTTCCTCAGGATAACCGCATGGCTTTCTTCTCCTTTAGACTTGGTTATCATGTCATCTACGTATACTTCCACCTCTCGATGCATCGTGTCATGAAGTATTGTGACCATGGCTCTCTGATATGTTGCCCCGGCGTTTTTCAAACCAAAAGGCATAACTTTATAACAGAAAGTTCCTCATGTCGTGATAAAGGTTATTTTAGTTTTATCTTCTTTAGCCATTTTTATTTGATTATATCCTGAGAAACCGTCCATAAATGAGAAGAGATGGTTCCCTGCGGTATTATCTACCAGGACATCGATATGAGGTAGAGGGAAGTTATCTTTTGGCGTAGCTTGATTTAAATCTCGGAAGTCTACACATACTCGCACTTTCCCATTCTTTTTTAGAATGGGGACTATATTTGCTACCCATTCCGGGCAGTCTGACACCTCAATAAATCTCACTTCTAGTAGTTTTTTTACTTCCTCTTTAATCTTCAGTAAGATGTCAGGCCTAAATCTTCTCAATTTTTGTTTTTTAGGTTAGACATCTTCCCTCGTAGGAAGCTTGTGAACCACTATTGACTAGTCGAGTCCTAGCATGTCGCCATACGATCAAGCGAATACATCTGCATATTCAGTTAATAACTCGATTATCTCGCGCTTTTTCTCAATACTCAAGTTAACCCCAATCTTGAGGTTTTTTGGTTCTTCGGTGTTTCCTAGATTTACTGTCTCTATCGGCTCATCGATTGAGATTTTACTTTGTTCATGCTTTTGCCAATTTTCTTATATCATTTCGTAGTTAAGGGCATGGCCTCCAATGGCTGAACTAGCAGTGTTGGAAATGATATCGGTGTTTTCATTACTTACTTGCGCGAAATGTCCTTGATGTTCGACAGTAGAGAATCTGTAGGTAAAGTGGAGTGAGAGCATGTATATATGAGCAAAAGGAATAAGTTGCAATTTATTGAATCTGAAAAATAATCACAATAGAAATTTGTTTAATAATTGTTCCTATCCTTGAGTTGACCTAGTGCTATTAATAGGATAACAGAATCAATTGTTAAGAGTTGGATGTTGATCAGACGTGCGAGAGGTCGAGCCTTCATTACTAACGTCGGTTTCACTTATCCTTGGCTCTTGAATAGTAGTTGCTTACTTGAATGACTATTGGAGGGGTGGAAAATGCATCCGGGTATCTCTAGGCTTCTCTTTCTTTCTGCCCTTGATACCCTTGCTTGTGCCTCTTCCTGGGATGTAGGAACGTACCCTAGCCCAAACGTCCCTTGCTGTCCTTCTTTGAACTAATGGCCCTCCTTGCTGGTTACCACACTCATCTCATTGAATATTTGGAGACCAAAGTCTTCGGAACCGTCTTCCTCGATGCAGGGTATGGCGGTCTCTTTATAGATGGCATAATCTTGTTCTCCCAGCACGGTGATGATTTATCCATTCGCTACGAACTTGACCTTCTGATGTAAACTTGAGGGCATGGCTCTAGCGGCATGTATCCACAGCTTTCCCAATAATATATTGAAAGACCTTGGAATGTTAAGGACTTGGAAGGAAATGTAGAACATATGTGGACCAATCTCCACTGGCAAGCTGATTTCCCCCACTATTTCTCTCTTGGACTCGTCGAAGGCCTTAACCACTGTCGAGCTTAGCTTGATGTCGCTTGCATCAACCCTCAGTAGGTCAAAGGTAGCTAAAGGGCATACGTTGAGAGAAGATCCATTGTCAATGAGTACTTTGGAGACAATTATATCATTGCATTTCACCACTATGAATAGTGGTTTCGTGTGTTAGTCTCCATCTTCTCCTAGCTCTTCAGGAGAGAAAGATATCTGATCCATGGTGAAGATTGAATCTGCCACATGGCTCAATTTCTCTGTTGCGATGCCCTCTAGTACCTTGATTTGTTTGAGTACTTTGAAGAGTGCTTCCCTATGAGGCTCAGACATTATGAGGAGGCCCATAAGTGATATCTAGGTTGAAACCTTGTTAAGCTATTCCATGATTTTGTATTCGCTTGCCTTGACCATTTTCGTAAATGTAGAGAGCCATTCTTCTTCCTCTCTCTCTACCTCAGTGTTGGGCTCTTCGGTTGAGATCTTGTATTTAGGGTCATAAATTCTCCTAGAAGAGGTAATTCCTCCTATTATGGGAGGTCTTTCCTATTCGAGGGCCTGATAGTCGAATGGTGCCGCCTTATACCTATCTGAGGATATTGGGACATTAAATACATATCTCTTCTTTGGGACTGGCACCTCAGTAGCTTGTCCCTCGTAGCACTTGATGACTATCGGTTTTTGGTCTGATTTGATCATGTTTACGAACTCCTCTTTTTCCTTTGGTGGGTTGTCTTCTTTTTCTTACTTGGGCCCCCATCCATTAGGTGGCCCATACTCGGTTGGGGTGAAAGAGTAATTCACTAGATATTCAAATCTCCAATGTAATTCGCTTAGGGTATCAACTGTTGGGTCTTCAGCTAACCATCTCCTCTTGATATGTGATTTAGGGGTTTTATTCAAGACTCAACAGGAGTGACTTTCTTGCTGGATTGTCGTTTTTTCCTGTTTTAGGGATTCTTTTGATTTGGAATCCGGCTCTTTAGATGTGATCATATTGACGGTAGGCTTGTGGTTAAGCAGTGGATTAGTGTTGACATTGGATGCCGGTGCGTTGACAAAGTCTAACTGCACTATTTCGGTGTCAATCAGATCTTGAATCTTATTTTGGAGCCTCCAGCATCTATTCGTAGAATGCCCCTCTTGGCCCATATGGTAATCACACTTGAGGCTTGGGTCAAAATTCCTTGGCTTGTACTGGTCACTTAGGATCTTAAAGCTGATCAAATTATCTGCTCGCAGCAAAAAAAAAACCTCGCTGAGCGGAATCAGTATCAAAGTGAATTGTCTTGTAACCCTAGGAACCTAGGTGTGATTCATTGGTGATTGTTGGATTGGGGCATTCATGGTTTGAAATGTCACGCGAGACCCAACCCTGTCTACTTTGCTGGAGTTAACCATGCTGATGGTAGATTCTTTGGCTTTGCTACCTCCTACAAGCCTTTGCGATGATGTGATTCTAGGGGGTTCTACTGTCTGAAGTCTCCCTAACGTGATGGCATTCTCGATTTGGCACCCTGCTGCCACTACTTATGTGAAACTAGATGACGTCTGGCCTACCAGGTGTGAGAAGTAAGTCTTCTCTAGAGTGTTAATGAAGATGAATGTCAACTTTTTTTCAGAGATCGGGGTTGTCACCCTAGCAGCTTAAGCTCTCCAGTGCTGGGCATACTCCTTAAAAGACTTAGCGTGTTTCTTTCTGAGACTTCCTAGATCCATCACCAAAGGGGCGACTTTAATGTTGAATTTGTACTAGTTGTAGAATGCTCGAGCGAGTCTTTCCTAGGTGTTGACTTGGCTGAAGTCTAAGTGTACATACCAGACGAAGGCAAAGTCTGTGAGGTTGTTTTAGAAGGTCTGGATCATGAGTTGGTTATACTGGGCATATTTGCTCATCTTTCTTACATATAGCCTTGTATGCAACTTGGGGCATCTAGTGCTGTCATATTTTTCAAACTCTGGGGTCTTGAACTTCTCTTGGTACACCTCTTCCCCATATGCCGGTAAGTTGGTGATTCCTGCCTACTCAAAACCGTCAGGCCCTTCTAGTGTCTTCATCTTGTCAGCCAATTATTAGAACAGTTTTCTTTCCATCTCCTTTTGTCCATCTTCCATTTCTCTCTTTATATCACCCGAGGTTGGGCCGAGGTTGACTCTGGGTTCATACTCGAATGCTGGGTTGATGTGGGAATTGATCTCCTCATACTCTAGAGATTGACCCTCTACTGCCTTCCCTTTTTTGGCCCTTGAATGTTCTTCCTGAGTTGGTTAGGTGGTGCAAATGAGGCTAATACTTTCGATCAGAAGGTGGATTTGTGTAGTCAATTCCTGGACCGTTTGTTCCAGGGATACGATACGGGGGTCCGAGGCAGTATCGGCATCGGTGTTGTTGCGGTTGTCGTTGTTATTGCCACTATTTGCCATTTTGGCCTTCGAGCGGGTGTAGATTGAGCTCCTTGGAGGGTTTGATTGTTTGGGAGCTATCTTTGGCACTTGAGCATGCATTTTTCTTAATTTAATCCATGTATGTAAACATGATGCGTATATCACGCAGATGCTGGAAATAAAGGGGTCAACAATTGATTAATGATATATTACTAAAACTTTATTTTTATTAATATTAGAAACTCAGAGTTCGATACTTGAAACACGAAAAAGTAAAAGTACAATGCTAATCTAGTTCCTAGTCCTCTTCTTCTTCTGCTATGTAGGCATTGGTTTTCCACTGATAATAACTTTCAACTCTTTAACTCTAGCTTAAATCTTCTTCAGCTGAGCTTCCAAGGCCTTGTTTCTTTGATTAATCTCTTTGAATCTGCCCTTCCGAACATCCTTTTTGTAGTATGTAGCTTCAAAGTATACTTTCATCTAGGCCTTGACTCGTTCCAAGTAGGTTCTCAGTTCTGGACCTACCTTGTCCGGCTCGGGTTGGGTGACATTTAGGACTCGGTATGCCCTTTCTCTTGTTTGATATAGCTGGTGGATCACAAAATCCCTAGTGGCTCGATGTTTACCCACTTCTCCATTTAGGTCTTCGAAGTCCATGTTGGGACTCTCGATTCGGGCTTCCCATAGAGCTTTAACCTCTACTAGTTTAGTAAACTTCTCGGTTACTAGCAGGCTTGGATCCTGGTATTCGAATGTGATCCCTTCCAGTGATGGCCTATAAACTATATCTTGGATGGTACCGAATTGACATACCATTAAGTTTAGATGATATCCTATGCACCCATTAATACCAATTAGAGGAATAGCCTGAAGATTTCTGTAGGTTAGGATGACTTTGCTGCAGCGACTCTATCTAGCAGTCTAAAGGATGTCGTTGGCACTAAAGCTCTGAAGTACTTTTACCCAACTGTGGCTGGTAAGGTCATTTGGTAACTTTATCCTCTTTATGCAGGAGTCCACAAGGTCTACTTGCTGGGCTAAAGATTTTCGAACCATGTTTAACCCGAAACATTTGAGATGGCTCACAAACCAGATCAGGATGAGGTTGATGTTTGAGCAGAGGATCCCGTGGCCTTTCTTCTTGACAAAATTCAAGTTTCGGATCTGTTCAGCTAGTAGAGCTGGGATATAAGATTTCCTTTCTAGGAATTGGACCATCAGTTGACTTTGTAGTGGATATAAAAGATTCCAGTAAAGAAGAGTATGGTGGTGAAGACTGTCAGGATGAAAGTGTGCATCCTTCTCTATTTGTAACTCTTGGAATCCCCTCATAATATGTCCTTCTTGTTCCCATCATCATTCCAAGCTATGAACCATGCTTCTAACTCATCCATTCATATACAGTACCCGTTGCAGTTTAACAAGGCCCGATTGATTGTTATCTTGCGAATACCCAGAAGTCTACTGAAAATACCAGTCGGCCTAACCTCAAGATCTGGCACATATACCTCGCTGGTTAGTGATGGGGTCTACAAAAGTTGGGTGTATTCTTCCAGAGTGGGAGTTATCTCATGTGGTCCAATAAAGAAAGTCGTGGGTTCGATTTCCCATAGATGGAGGATAGCCTAAATCAGAGGTAAGTTCATTTCCATCTTCATCAGTGAAAGGATAGGCCCTATCTTTTGTTGGATAAAGGCCTATTCTTCGGGGTCGTACAGAGTAAACCAATGGTCTGGTACCAATTTTGGATCCAAAGGTTTGCAAACCCGGATTTCTTTGTGAAGGGGGCGGTCAATTGTGAGACTAGTCATCTATTACAATAGGAATTTTCCAATTACATAGAATTTTACAAAGTACAAATGATGCTATTACGGGTAAATGTATCTAAACTCCTAGAAAAGGAACAAAAGAATTATATCATTAATCAATTGTCGGCCCATGCCTTTATGTATGCAGATAAGTGGGTTCTAACAGGTCCCCAAGCTCTATGGTCTCCCGCATTCTCGAAGAAATGGATCTCAGGCCATATCGAAACATTGGGTGGGATCGCCTAATCAGTCCCAAACGGTAATCATATCACTTCGCCCGAAACCTACACAATGGCCCCCCCATCCTAAGGTCCTAAGACGGCCTGGGTTTGATTGTATCTACTCACACGATTACATGCATGCAGACTCAACACTAGCAAAAATATATAAACCCTAAATTTCATTAAATCCTTAAAAGGTTAGCATCAGTAGTATAACAATCAAGAGACATTTTGGAAATGGTGATTTCAGAAGATTCAGGTGGCTAGCCTACTAAAGGTTCCCTAGTACAGTCGACATCCTATCGAATCTAATTTTTATTTTTATTTTTTTATATTCCTAATCCGATCTATACTAGACCCTATACTCATCTAATATAAATCCTCGACTTGAACTAGGAACTTTATTTCATTTAGAGTCGCCACCCAACCGATGTTGGGAAAGATTACTGAATTAGAACTAACTGAGCGGATTAATCCTAATTTGGACAACTAGTCAGCGAGATCTCCTCTTTTCATTATTGTAAAAGAGGAAAGGAAAACCAGAGTTTCTAAACTCGGGGGGCTAACCTATTAAAACCTTAAAGTTACCATCTTATTATTCTAAAATCTAAACTATATTCTAATGTCTTTTCCTTTATTTTTTATTTTTATTTTTATTTATATTTTTATTATTTTTATTATGTTGGATACATGTAAAACAAATTGTAACAACTTAGAAAATAATTTTTTGTTCTTTTTAGAATTATCCCATAAGGGTGTCTACGTACCTGCTATTCAAGATCAAACAAGTCGTAGTTTGCCTTTTATAAAAAGTTTAGTGGGTTAGTTAATTTTAATTATGAAAATATCTCGGATTTACGTTTTTATCATTTTTAAGACTTTTGGGAAAAAAATCTAAACCTAAGTTTTAGCTTTAGTATTATTATATATATTAAAAAAAAATTAATTTAATGAAACACCAATTTTGGATTTATTTAAGAAAATTTTTCTAAGTGATAAAAATGACTCATTATTTTTTTATTAGAAAGTTTCCTCTATTTAATCCTATTTTTTATTATTTTTATTTTATTATTTATTTATTATTTTTTATCATTTTATTGTTTATTATCTATCTATTTTTTATTTTATTTTATTTTTCTTTTTAATATTTTTTGACATTTTTATTATTTTATATTTTATAATTTTCATTATTTTATCTATTTTAAACTAAACATAAAAAAAAAAACTAATCTAAATTCTACCATTTTTTCTATTTTTTTTTATTTTCGATCTATAAATAAACAAATAAATAAATAAAATAAAAAATGGAAAAATCCAACTTACCTAGGTAACTCAAGTCAAATCGGGTTGAATCGGTTTAAACCGGGTGGCTGTTGGAGGTCCTTCAACGGCGACATTCTGGAGGCTTTCATGGGCGTTTGAAGGCAACTTTTGAGCTTTCTGAGAGTAGGTAATCCAACGGTGGTTGTGGATTTCTTTATAAACGCCTCCTAGTGGTGGTTTGATGCTCGATCGGCGGTCGTGGCTTAGACGAACTCCGGCGAAACTTCGATCTCTCTTATTTTCTCTCCTTTCTCTCTTCTAATTCGTCTTCTCGCTTCCTCCCCTCGAGTCCTATTTATAGACTTGTAAAAGCTCCTCCGGATAAGCTTAGATCCATCGTTTGGTTAAACCCATTTTTTTTTCCGCTTCAAATTCGACCCTATTTCAAAGATTTGGTGTCAATCCGTTGTTTTTTTTGTGATTTATCCAATTAATTTGGCTTAAGATTAATAGTAATCCAAAATATTTGAGGAAAAAAACGATCCCAACTCCGTCGGACTCGCTCGGCTTCCTCTCACGTCTGTTCGGGCGGAGAAGACGGTCACATGCTTCGCACGTGATCTAGGTTGGCCTATCACGTGCTGCCACGTAGCAGTTGGGAAAGAAAAAAAAATGAAAACGGCAGCAAATGCCCCTTGTGGGATTCGAACCCATGACATACCCTCCCCCACACACATCAGACCGTAACTTAGACCAATTGGGCTAGCCCCTTTTCTCGTTTTTTTATTAAACGCAATTTACATATATGCGTTGCAATTTTTATTATTTTTATATTATTTTGAAATTCTAAAAATTTGTAAGAATTATTTAACTCCTTTTCTTATTATTTCTACTATTATTTTCTAAAATTGGTTTATTTTCCCTATTTATTTTATTTTTTTGAATATTTTTTCCTATTTTTGCTAAATTAGAAGAAAAATTAAAAAAATAAAAAATATATAAATTAATCATTATTAATTATTAGGGGCAAAAATGGGATGTTTACAACCCTAAATGGGACTCCACCACTATAACCAAATGTCCTATGTTGGAGGTACAAGCTAACCCAAATGTTAAGATTAAAAACTTTAGACCTCCATTTATAAGAAATTTAGATACACTATGTATTTGAAGAGAGTTCGAGAGGCAAAGTAGAAGTCAATTGAACAAGTATATAGCAGGTAGGAAGATTCATATGTTGTGCTCCTAAATCTATTGAATGCTATATACAAGGTAAACTTGAGAACAATGGCAAAGTGAAAAATATCTAAATACCAATCATTAGGGCCACATGATATTTGATAAAATGTTTTAGGCATTTGGATCATATATTGATGCATTTCTCCACTACAAGTATGTTAGAAAACCAATCTTATTATAGGTATTAGAAATCTAGCTTTATGTATATAATTAAATATCTAAATAAACTCTTTCCTTGTTTTCAAGCCGCTAATTACCATTGACGAAACTTTCATGTATAGTCAATACAAGTACAAGTTACTCATAGTGACAAGCTTAGATAGTGGAAAATTATGAATCACGTAGTGCCTTTAGCATTTGCACTAGTGGACAAAGAGTGAAGATAGTTAGAGCTAATTCATGAAATGTGTTATCATGTATGTTATTAGGGATCAAACCGATATTTATTTAATCTTCAACCATCATAGAGACATGAAGACTACAATGGAGGGTCAACATACAATGTGGCTAAGGGCTAGCCATGGAGATAGTGCATCTATCATGTTGCAAGTAGCTTCAACAAAAAACACTCAGTGTAAAGAATTATTGAAGAAGGTTGCATACCAAGTGAAACCTAGAAAGTTCTGAGAGTATTATAAAGTGGTTCGACAGATGAGTCCGTACATAAGTAGACACTTTAGAGACCTAAATCCAAACATGTTGACTTTGGCTTACGATGGGGAAGTTCGATTTGGTAATGGGACGGTAAATACTTTAGAGAGCTACAACGCTACCTTAAAAGAGGCAAGGAACATACCCATCGCCGCACCAGTGAAAAAGACATTTTATCATTGTTTCATTTTGGAATAACATGAATTTTTTCAAATGTGTAAGAAAATAATTAGCTCACATGCCTTCAACATAAGGCAATCTTAAGATGACATGATAGATGACCAATAGACATAAACCCATGGATTATACCATCTCTTTAATAGTCAGGCTTCATAGGGGTGTCACATATGCTATTCATTTAGCTCGATTGACACTTGATCACCGCGTTAGTCAAGTGATGGCAACTAAGACTCATACATCTCACTTACTATCAAGTGAGCTCACAATGACATTGTAGAACATTTCAATACTAGTAAGCTTACCAATGGATGGGTAAGCTATCAATCAAATCTATGCTACTAGTCATTGGGTGCTCGATCCCTAGTAGGAGCTATTCGAGGAAATAAGTTAAAATTATCATGGTTTAAGGAAAATTTCAACGATTTACCGTAGCATGTAGATGAGATCATCATCCAACTACACAAAGCACAAATTTTATAGTTAATGGGCAGTATGATATTTGTCAATAAGTTGTAGAACCTTGTGCACTTGATGTTCCTTCCCCTCCTATCAAAGCTTTAGGCAATTGAGCAGTATGTGTGGGGAGCTACATGCTTAGCTTAGCTTTACCATTACCTCTATATTGCATCATTCATCAATGCAATTGAGATAAGCAACTCGTTGGTGATTTTGCAAATATAAGCATGAGAGCACTTCTCCTACATTGCCCTTTTAGCTGTAAAGTGATGATAAATGTGCAAATGGGGAGCTACTTGTGATGTTACCTAGATACTAACATATGCGGTCACATAATATCGAGATGCCTTTAACCGCTAGGTCTTAGAGCAAACTTTTCAACCTTCTTCACTACTATAATTCCCTCTTAAAACTTGATTATTAGGCTATATTCTAATATATTAGCTTTCAAGTGATTTGAAGCCTATACACAAAGAAGGATATTATGATGTTATCCCCTTTCTTGTTGGGAGTGTAGTAATATTTAACTTGCATAGATGTTGCTCGTTTGCTTCCATGTTATGGAGCTTTATTTCCCATACTACATTACTTAGCAGTTTAGAGGGCTCCAGAGGATACCAAAGTACCAATAAATCAAGACAACTCCATGAGGTGGAATTCCATAGTATAACCAAGACTAATTAGGTGACCACCCACTCAGATTAGTTAGAATAGTGAGTTAACCATTGATAAAGAATCATTCATTTAGAGCCAAGCCATGACTCACTAGATGATATAGCCCCAGGCTATGCTACTTGATATTTTCAAATCACCTGGTAGGGCATAAGTCGGACTAGCACTGTGTTGGGTTACATGATACATATTCAGTCTTCTCATTCTTAGATGTTGATATAATTTGTACTTTAGACTTTAATCATATGGTTTTTTATTGTTTGCAAGTTGATTTCATTGATTGTTTGCTTCAAATATCACATGCCAACATCATATTTGAGGCACTAAAGGTGGCTAAGGTGGTTCATTGATTTTAGGGATGCAAGGGGTGGGTCTTTATAAGGTACTTGACCTAATCAACCCATTAAGAATCCAATAAGGTTTACCCTATATGGTTTTGTGATTTTTTTTAAACCCTATAAGGTTTTAGGTTAGGTCAAATTTAGGCATATAGCTCGATAAAAAACCTAACCTAATAATGAAACACATAAACATAACATCACATAACACACACACTTACTTTAACTAAACATAATAACACGTGGACACAGCATCACACAACGCACACACTTAGTTTAACTAAACACGGTAACACGTAGAACAGACACAAAGTTACATAGCACGCACATAGAATAGACATAGCATTACATAACACACACACTTAGACTTAGTAGTTAGTTTAGTCATTTCCTCCATCAAAAACAAAAAGTAAAGTGACTTTACCTTGCTTTCTATTTATTATTATTATTTTTACTTGCCACAGGTCTATTTAACTGTTAATTAAGAAGGAAAAGTATGTAAATAGCAGGTTAGATCGAAGCAAGTATCAGGTTTTTATTATCCTCATTAAGGTAGGTTTTGAGCTCAAGCAAAAAAAACCTTATAGGGTTTGCTCTCGAGTTTAGGCAACCCTATATGGTACAAGGCAAGTTCAAGTTTTGTAGAACTTGTCTCAAACTTACCTCTGTTGCATCCCTAGTTGATTTAAGGGCATGATCCTAGACAATGCATCACTAGCAAGACATAATTTTGACCATAGTAAGAACTTGCCACAACTGCAGTGTCCCTAAAGAGGACATGCTTGAGTCTAAGGCCAAGATAGAGGTGAGATTGGAGATGTGCACAACTAAAGATTAGAGATGATAGTGATGATTTACCTCCGCATCCCCTACTCAAACCATAGTGCATAATGATAAGCATGTCCATCTACGCCATCATCTTGACCCTTTTAAACTCCTTTAGGAGAGATTTCCAATAATTGCACTCCTAATCCTTTTACCCCACATAAGAAGTGACTTAGACACAATGATAGTGAAGTGGGTAAGGGGCTCATGCAAGTCACGCCCACTCCAATTTCTTTTCAACAACTCCTTTACATAACTATAAGGTTAGATGATACCTAGATTATACAGTTAGATATAGATTAAATGGTGCAGCATCAGCCTAACCTTATGGTAGATACTTAAAGTGTTTGTATATTTATGTGACAAAGGAAGAGACAACCTTAGATAACCATTTCAAATGTAAGTAAAACTCTCTATTTCTTCTTCTTCTTCTTCTTTTTGGCAAGTGTTATAAATTTTGGGTATAGAGTGATTTACAACTTTGTTGCAATTTTTAGTAGGTTGGAATCAGATATTAAACACCAAATTTTAACATTAACTAAAATTAAGTGTTCAACTATCGATTTCATAATAGACAATAAAATCAACAGTTAAACATCCGATCTCACTGCAGCTATTTAACATTGATTGTTCAACACCTGATTTTAAATTATTTTAAAATTAGGTTTTCAATACCTTATTTTAAACTCTAATATATTTTAGGAGTTTTTTTTAAATAATAATTTTTTCCTTTTCCCCAAAAATTCACCTAAGTAAGTAAGTAAATAAATCTTTATATGTTCTCCCATTAATGTTTGGATTAATTATTTGGAGAGTCGTTTTAGAATGAAATATTACATCTATCATTATTAAGTTTTCAATTTTACATTTTTTTAGTTATATTTGGAAGACTTGTTTAGATTATTATTATTATATGCTGTAATATTTTCTCCCCGTTAAAACTTCCAGCTAACTAAGAATACAAAACATTAAAAAAAATTAAAAACTTAGTACTTGAAACCCAATCTAGGAAAGCCTAAGCACATAACAAGACAAAGCAGTTAAACAGGAAAAGAAAGGATGAGCTTATAAGCAACACCATCCTCTTCACTCTTCAGTGTGTGGAACTGAAACAACCCCTTAACACTCTTTCTTCATCTTCTTGCTTACTTAACTTTCATCCATGTTTTCTCTTCTCTCTCTTACTCTCCCTAACCCAACTCTCGTTAGAGCATCCTCAGCACCACCTACTACTACTTTGCCCATTTCTGAAAACTTAACTTCTCAGTTTGGCAGAAAAGGCATTAGTTTCTCAGAGATCAATGGTGTTCCTGTAGTCGATCTTACTGTTAGGAATGGAAGTTCTGTTAGGCTTAGGATTCCTGATGCACATCTAACTTCCTATAAGCCTAAGGTGTACTGGAAGGAAGATGGTTTTGAGGAGCTGCTTTATACAGTTCCTGGCGGTGGAAAAGAGTCCAACACGGTAAAGGGTGGTGTTGGATTAGTGGTTAATGATGCCAGTTCGAAAGTATCGGTGCTTTCGGATTGTGAATGGACCGTTAAGGATGTTGATTCTGATGCCATTGATGCTCTTCAGGTATTGGTCTTGACTCCCTTGCACAAATTCTTTTTCATTAGTCACATTTTTATGTAATAAACTAAGTTTTTAGATATGTATTGTTGATGATGGTTGTTTAAATTAATGTTGGAGCGCTGTGAAATTTGATGTGTTGAGTTTGTTTAAACGTAATATATCAAGTTAAGTGTAGTTAAGAGCTAAAGTTTGTTGATGAAGGTGTTGGTCTGTTTAATAATATAGAGATGGCTTTAATCTCCAAAATAAGACGTGCATTTTGGCCTTACTACAAGCTGCTTTGCTTTATTCCTTAATGTATAAGAGTGATTCCTGTGCATGGTTAGCTACAAATTGAACATTCATAATTGAAATTTTGACACATTTGACAAGAAAATGTTAAAACAGCAAACTGATCAGATTATGGTGGCAAGTGAATAACCCCACACTTTTAAGGAGAAAACGCAATAATTTAGGGTAAAGTGCAGTTTTGACCCTCTTTTAACTTCCATGTTTGTGCACTTATCCATTAACTTTCGAAAAATGCATCTAAACCTTTGATTTTTCTAGAGTCTTTTGTCAATGATTCGGGGAATAAGTTTCGCTTTTTTTGTTCTAAGTGCACTTTTTGAAAATTAAGGGAGTCGAAAATGCAACTTTACGCTCTATATTACTTGTAAGAATTGCTATGACGAAACGGATAAGGTGTTTTAATATGTGGATGCGAGGATAATCCCTTGGTTGAGCTCCAGTAGCGTACATATGTATTGTGCCTCTTTGAGCTGAACTACAGAAGAAATGCTTTATCGGTGCTACTAGCAGGCAGGGAAGAGTAATTCAAATTCCCATTCCCCTATTCTGAAGTGGGGGAAAAACAACCAGTTATTGGAACTTCCTTTCTGTAGTCCCATATGGATTTAAATGAGTTTCACTATCTTAAAGAGAGTTGGAAAATTTTAGTAGCAATATAGAAACAGGAATTCAAAATTCAGCAAGCACATTTCTCACAACATGGTTAACCTCAAACTTACATGATGTTGCTGATTTAGGACTTTCTAGACAGGTGTTCCCACTTTCACCTTTGTGGGTAATATTTGCAAAAGCTCAAAGAAAAACCTTTCCTTATTTTTTGATTCCTTGACAAATGCGGAGAAGCTAACTGAAATTGCTAGCTATAGATCTGCATTTTATAGATTTGTTCCCTGTAAAACTGCATGTTCCAGGTTTCTGTCCCTCTGGTTTAGAGCAAATTAGAGAGAAAAAACAAATACAGATTTCTCTCTTGGTTCATATGTCCAGTTAAATCTGGGAAAATCCCATTACATTGTATCCAGTATTGTTTAACTTAGGCTGCAAATACCATCTTCAATTGGTATTGAGAAGAATTTGTTCTTTATTTTTCGACATTTCAGGTTGAATTAAGCTGCAAAAGTGGGAATCTTGACATAACTTATGTTGTCTCATTGTATCCACTCAGTATGGCGGCAGCAGTAATTGTAAAAAACAACGGCCTCAAGGATGTCAGTTTAACCAGTGCCATACTTAGCCATCTCAAATTTAAAAAGCGCAGCCAAACAGGTATCCAAGGACTTCGGGGATGCTCTTATTGCAAGCATCCTCCTCTGTCTTCACCTTTTGAGCTTCTATCTCCATCAGAGGCAATGAAGACCGAGTCTTCTGGACTATTCTCATCTAATCCTGAAGAAAAACCAGGTTCATGGACCGTGCAAGATGTTCCTGTCACCATACTGAGCAATAAGCTCAGCAGAGTTTATGCTGCTCCGCCAACGGAAAGAGTGAAAGCCTTCTACGATACCCCACCCTCAAAATATGAGACGCTTGATCAGGTATTCTGACATAAAGCTTTAAAGCTACCCTAATTTATCCTATTGATTGGAAATTGAAGTCTTTAATGAGCTGTGACATGTTGGTCACCGGGAATTGGATTAGGCAGTTGTGTGTATTGTAATGGGCTAATTGCAAATATACCCCCTTATTTGCTCCACATGCATGTAGCCCCCTATCTTTAAAATTGTGCATCCAGTCTCTCAAATCTTAAAAATAAAAAAAAAAGTGCATTTAATCCTATTTTACTATCTTGCCGTGGATAAAATAATAATTAGAAATAAAACATTACAATAAAGCAATTGCATAAAATAAAGGGAAAAATGGTCATATAGAAGTCTAAATAGACTTTTTTTTTTAATAATAAGATTTGGGAATCTATGTGCACAATTGTCAAGATAAAGGACTACACATGAAGCAAATGTAAGAGGATATATTTGCAATTTAACTTATTATAATTATTCTGAGAAACATGATAATAGTATCTATTGCCAAGGCACTTGATAACCAATCGCATTTTGGTGTGAATCATGTGACCACATCATCCGTATATGTAAAGCTTGCTGCATTTATATTGTGATATTACAGCCATTTATCTAGAGATTCAGTATACTTACCATATGTTAGTCTTATTGATGTTCTAATATGTATGCATTCTGTGGCTTGGACATTTGTTTCAGGCACGTGAGCTTTTCTTTAGGATGATTCGGATTGGTTTTGAAGATATATATGTATCAAGTCCAGGCTCTTCATCAGAGAAATTTGGCAAGGATTATTTCATCTGTACTGGCCCTGCCTCAATGCTAGTACCTGTCACAGTGAAACCGGGTGAAGATTGGAGAGGGGCACAGGTTATTGAGCATGACAATTTGTAACTTAAAGTTTAGGTATTACTACTAAGGCAATCTACATTTTGTATCTGATAAGTCCGTAGAATGTCCTTATACCTTCTAAAGAAAAACGTTGTAATGATGTTGAAGCAATGTAGCATATTCTTGTGTATGTAGAGACGGGGACCAAACAGTACATCAAGCCTCGGTTTTATGTTCTACAATTCACTTTGTAAGATGAAGCAGTAACATAAAGCTATCAGAAGGTACATTGAGTAAGCACATTAGATCTGATAAAATTATTTTACAGGATCTATTCTAACAAGGATTCAACCATTTCAGGGTTTCATATAGAAGATGAAATTTAAGATAAATGATAAAATAGATTGCTTTTATGCCCCTTGAGAGTGTCGATAACCTTCCAGAAGCCAAGTAATTTATTTTCTAACACTTTTTGGCATGTGTAACTTGTATTATATTTTGTGTTAGACAGATAAACTGTGTTTTAACTTCTTCTTTTTTTTGAACTTTTATAACCTATATTATATTTAAGTTTCAGTTGCATGACCCGTGTTAAAGAAAGTTTTTACTTTCTTGACACTTGTTATATCTTGTATCAGTTACATATCCTATACTTGTGGCTTTTTTTTTTTTTTTTCTAAAACTAATGTGCATGTTATGTGTGTGACCTAACTAACAAAGACATTACATTTTTAAGTTAGAGCTAACCCTTGTTATGTGATGGCCAAAAAACAGAAAACAAGTAATAAAAGTGAAAAGTAAAAAAGGCTAGAACATAGATTGTGTAACCGACACGGGTCATATATCTGCCACAAAATATAATTTATTTTGTAAAAGTGAAAAAACACTAAAACACAAATACCCTATATTGCAATGCTTATAGCTGTATGGAAAACAGCGATTGCCTTGACTTACTAATGAGTACTGTAGCTTCACAACAGTACAAAAAAGGATAATATAAGGCATCCTTCTAAAATATCTGCAATGAAAGGAAAGGATAAAGCAAATACTAAAGAAAATATCACTTGAAAAGTAATCCACAAAATTCCAGTAAGTGGTGGACCCAACTTCACTGCCATGCAATAAGGATTGCAAGCTGCTCTCTATGAAGATAATATTACAGTGCACAACTGGATAGAATCACCAAAATGGCTTGCAATTCCCTCCTGTCACTCAACTTCATACCTGTTTCTTCACCAAAAATCACCACACACTTTCCATTTCCCAAACCTCATATACACTTTAAACCTTTTTACTTTGAGGACAAGAAGAAGGAGATCTTAGTGCCAAAAGTGGCTTCTATACCCTTCCCACCAATTAATGTGGACTACTTGGAAGAAGAGTTTAGTGGACATGGAGTTACTTTTGAAAGTATTGGTGATAATTGCATAGCTAAGTTTGGTCTGGAAAGTGGAAGCTTAGCTACTCTTATGCTACCGAGTGGTTTGGTGACTTCATATAAGGCTCCAATGTGGCATGGAGCCAAAATGGAGCTGCTTCATACTTGCGTATCGGAAGGGGAAAGTGGGGAAGCTATCATTCAAGGAGGCTTGTCTTTAACATTCTGTTTTGAAAGAGAAGATGGAGTTTCATGGTCTACGAGGAATTGGGCTTTATCTAGTATTAAAGGAAGTCCTGAGGAAACAATTCAGGTTGGTTTTCCAGAGTAACAATTCAAGTTACTTTTCTAAAGTTTAACATGTAGGGATCATATATTTTGCTCCTTTGTCCAAGTTTGCACTGTTACTTTTTCCTCCCTGTAGTTTTGACAATTTTATATATGTCATGATTTATAGGAGCAAAAGTTGTAAGCTAGGAGATTAGTTCCCCAACATCTTTGTGAAACATATTACCCCCTTGCCTACAAGCTTTCAGCGTGTATATATGTTTAATATTAATTTGAGATTGCAGATAGATCTTACAAGCAGTGATTCAGAGGGCATGGTGGAAGTAAGATACATTTTAACTCTTGAAAAAGAGGTTTTAAGCTCAGAAATTCAGGTCTCAAACTCAGGATCCTCACCAATTAAAATGACAGGTTCAGTCATAAGCCATCTCAATGTAAGCACACCAGATGCAACTTATGCTTATGGATTGGCAGGATCTGACTTATACAAAAGACCCCCGTTGTTGTCAGAGTATGCAATATTTCCTCCAGAATCCGGCCCGCAAAATGAGCTCAATTTCAACCAGCTATGGTCAAAGATACCAGTTAAAGGATTCGTGTTTGGAAATTCAAACGATAAGAATAAAATGGAGGAAACAGAACATAGGAACGGAGATATTGAAGAAGAGATTGAAGGTGAAGAAGAAGATGACAATTATAAACATTTGAAAGAGAGAATGAGCCTTGTGTACACCAGTGCACCTACAGATTTTACAATCATCGATAGGGTACGTTATGGAAAACTTGACAGCATTGCGTTGCTCACGTATATAGAAATTTGTTTATGCTATGACTACGATGTTCATTGCTGCATGTTAGATTCTGCATGTAAAGAGGAGGAAAAAAAAGGAGAAGCTTTCACTTAAATGCTCACAATTGTTTGCCAGGCCATATGCCATATAGTAGTGAATGCTTAGGATCAGACAGAATGAGTACTGATTTAGTTAAACACTCCAGTCTCAGAACAAATGACAATTTGAATGAGCTAAAACTTCATATGTGAAAGCTTGCTAAAGGACCATATTCATCTGCATGTCATTGCACTTCTCAGTGTATTCTAGTTGACAACACAAAGTTCACACTTCTCCCTCTTATTTTCATGGAACAGGGCAGAAGAAATTCAGTGGTGGTAAGGAGAGAGAAACTTGATGAACTATACATTTTCAGCCCCGGATCAAGCCATGATATCTACGGCAAGTATTCCTACATTTGTGTAGGACAGTGTGCGAGGCTTAAACCAATTACTGTTGGTCCCAAAAGAGTTTGGCGAGGAGGACAACATTTACTAAATCCAAATGTGTAATAAATATGCCAAGTCTGCAAAAGAGATAAACGCATGACATTCTAGTAATCTTATGAATTATTGAGGCTCCACCCAAAAAAAAATCTAGCAAATTTTACACGGTAGTCGATACTTGAGTTGAACATGCAAAGTGATAGAAGTTAATACATGTTTTATGATAATGAAATGAACAACACTATCTTAATTTACTTTTGGTTTATTCTCTTTTCCCCTTTAAAGCTCTTTGCAGAACCAATTTATGGAAGTACAAAAAAAAATAATAATAATAAACTATAATTAGGTATCTATTATAATATATAATTTCGAAAACTTTCAAGTTTTTACATTTTCTTTCAGGTTAACCATAAAGTCCTCCGTGTTGTTATATTTTCCACTTAAATCATTGAAAGCAAAACCAAACTGAAAAAAAAAAAACAAAAAAAACAAAGAGAGAAGGAATAACTGTTGTCTTTTGCATTTTATTCTCATACCTGTTCATAAGCATGATTTTTTTTAAAAGTACTTTACTTCTGCTAATTTATCTCCTCTTACAATTCATATCTAAAAAAAAAAAGCATATCTCAACTTCACTTCTTTTATATTTACATCAGTAGACACTAGATATACTAAAGGCCCAATTTGCACACAAACGCAGGTCACATAGGTATCATGTTTCGTTGTTATTATGTAATAATCCTAGCTTTTCTATGTGCTGTGTTGTTATTCTGTGCTATTCAGCTTGATATCTCATGGTTTATTTTCTTCTCTTCCAATATACGATGAGAAAGTTGTCTTCTTGATTATATAGATATTCGAAATGTGCCATGCAAATTCAATCATACATGTTATTAGCTTATTATGCAAAACTACCTCTTCCATTGAATATGATTATGGCCATTAATTTGGTTGGGAGACAATGATTGAGTCGTAAATAGGGCCGGTAATGCGGGCCAAATGGGCCGACCCGCACCGGCTCGCAGGTCGTCGCTGGCTGGCCCGCAGTGGCCCGCAAGTTTGGCAGGTCAGGAAAGTCGGCCTGCCCTGCCCTGCGAGCTAATGCGGGCTGGCCCGCAACAACTCGCAATAATTTTTTTTTTTAGTGTATTATGTAAAAAATGCGAGGGTGTAAGTGTGGCCGTGTGGGCTGCTGCCAGCTGCATGCTCATGCTGCGAAGTGCGAGGTGCGACGTCGAGCTGCGGAGTACAGGGGGTGCACGATGCCGACGAGGTTGAGCTGCGGAGTGCGAAGGAGAAGGTGCGGTGTGCGGGGGTGTAACTTGTAAGTGTGGGCGTGTGGGCTGCCACCAGCTGCGTGCCCGTAGTGCGAAGTGCGACGCTTGACGTCGAGCTGCGGAGTACAAGGGGTGGACGGTACGGTGCGGACAAGGTCGAGCTGAGAGTACGAAGGAGAAGGTGCGGTCTGGACTCCGGATTTCAGAACCAGTCATCCTCGTCGCGTCGGTGGCGTCATTTCAGTTGGCGGTGGCGGCAGCGTTGTCTCGTCGTCAATCATCACGTCGTCAGTCGTCAAGTCGTCCTCGTCCGTCATGTCGTTAGCTGCCATTCCCCCACCAAAACCACATCGTCACTTGTCCACGTTAGAAGCTCCTCATCGTCCGCGACACAGGTTTTTTCCAATGGTTTGGCCCGTCGCCTGCGGGAATTACCCGCCCTGCCCCGCTGGTCAAGCGGGCGTAGGCCAAAATGGCCCGCACCTTTGCGGGTCAAATTTTTTTTGCTTGCCCTGCATATTTTTGCGGGCAAGACAGGTCAACCCGCAAACCCGTCCCGCAATTACTACCCCTAATTGTAAAAAGAATCAGGTTTTTTTCCTTTTTTTTGGGTTGCTTAATTTGTGGTTATTCGTATCAAGGAAAAGACTTTAACAAAGAAAAGGCCTTTTGTTTTATTAAGCTTTCCCAAAATTTTGGGTCTTCCAATCCAATGCCTATATGGGTGTGAATTTGGTTGGAGGATTGAATGCAAAGTGGATCACTATTTAATTCTTAGTTTTTTTTTAAACTATAATTTCTTATTATTGGTATCAAGGAAGAAACTTAAGCAAAGAAAAAGACTTGCTTTCCTAAATTTATAGATAATTATATTCTCAAAATCTACTTAGGGCCTATTTAGTTATTCTTATTTTTGTTTGTTTTGTGTCAATTTTATGTTAATTTAAATGTGAGCATTTGATTAGAATCAAATAGAATTCATATTTGAATATATATATATATATATATATATAATTACAAAAGTATCCTTATTAAAAAAAATCAAATCCCTAAGCCTTATTTTGAAATATAAGTGAAACATCTATAAATTAGTTTATCTAAATATCAGTTTTTAAAGAAATACAAACAATCCAAATAAGCCCTTAAATTGTAGTTTTGATCAACTTGCTTCATTTTGTCATTGAAAGTATAATCCTTTAATTTAGATTGCATTACCTTGTGAAAGTTTTCTTCTTTCTATAATAATGTATTGATGTTGCCTTTTTCATACCCCAAATATTTTGATAATCACCCTTTCAATTTTTTTTTTTCCCATAAGTTTTGATAGACGTTTTGTTCATAATACCTTTATGTATAATCCTTACAATTTTCTGTTATGGTGCCTCTACAGTATTTTTTTTTTTTATAGTAACTCTTTAATATCAACTTTTGATCATTTCAATTTTATCAATTCACCACTATTTTCTATTTTGTTATAAATATCTTTTCAATATCGTCTAAATTAGTATTTCTCAAAAAACACCATCTATCATCTATTATTTCTTACATATACAATTTTGAAAACCTATATTATCATCATCTTTTCACTAGTGGAACATTTCAATTGTTAACAATACTTTTCTTGCAATTTTATATTCAATAGACATGTACTTTGTGTAACAGATTATTAGAGCTACAACTCTTAAAATGACTTAATGTGAAATAACATAACTCTAATGTCCTGTTTACTTTGCCGTAATAGGAATTCTATTACAAGCCTATTACGCATGAAATAGGGATTACAATGTTTACTTCAATAGATGCATAAAATAGCCATTCAGATTAGAATTGGAATTACTTAATTAACCGAATTCGAATTCCCCTGCAAAACCTCTGAATTGGAATTTATGGAGGATTCCTTTTTTATTTTTCCCCAAACGTCCTCGTCCATCGCCACTTGTGGAGATTAGCTCTGGAAGAAGCTTTGGAGATCTATCTGTTGCTATCATTACTTGTTGTTCGTCGAAACTTGGAGGCATCAGATCTATCCGTGGAAATGTTCATCGTCGTTTGATCTTTTGGTTTTGGTTTTTTTTTTTTTCCCAACATTGTCCTATCATGAGAAATTTCCTTAGTGGAATTTCAAAATTGGTCTCTATCTATTCTTCTTATTTTCGAGAGGTTAGTGTATGTGTGTCTACACTTAAGAGGGGAGAGGTGGTGCTGTTTGGGGAGCTCCATATCTACCAGTCGTGTCAATCAATAATAATGAGTATGAGTGACGTTTGTATTGAAAGTTAAAAGAGGAAAAAAAAAAAGAAAAGAAAAGATTCTACCTTTTCGAAAAGGAATTGATTTTCTCAATAAAACTTTTTTTTTTTTTTGTGAATCATGATTTTTATCGATCAATATATTTTTGTCCTCCAATTCGAAAATTTTTTTTAATGAAATAAGTGGAACAAAAGTAACTTTTTTATTCCCTCAAGTAAACAATATAATCTCAATTCCATTATATTCAAGTAAACATTATCATATCAATTCACTATAATAATTATTCCATTATAAACTTATTTTACTCAGCAAAGTAAACGGGCCGTAAGTATTTTGACAAGAGTTACAATTCTTTTTAAGTGCCATATCATTTTCATCTACAATACTACCTATATTTTTTACGAAACTGATTCGATCTTCAATCTCACCGTTAATTTACACATTAACGGTAGAGATTTCACAATGATCAATGGCAAAGATTTAATATATATAATTTAACGGTAAAATTAAAAACTAAACCGATCCTATTAAAATAATATATGAAATCATAAAAACTCCATTTTCGTATACAAATGTAAAAATACCATCAATAACCATATAAAATTATAATATAAATTTGCTATATCTTTAGAGTAAAATGGTATTGCTCTTATCATAGTTAAGATAATTTATAAATATATAATGTTAAGATATTAATTGTTACAAACTTTGGATTGGATTTATTATTTTAATTAATAAAATCCACAAATATCACGGGTTTTAACTAGTTATTTCTAGTTTACAAAGACAGGTCTCAAAAGAAAATATGCACAACTATTCTACTTCACAAGGGAATCACCTAGCAACAAAAATGTCATAAAGCATAGAATGGTTTGAAGGGAATGATAAAGAAGCAAGTACAACTGCCACTAACAAAAACATGAATTACACAAGTATGCTATAAGATGTTTGGTGCTTTAAACTAATGCAAGAGTACAACTATATACAACTTTATTTGTAGCTAAACTGATGACTCATATATTTCAGATTGAATTGACTACAAGAAGTTTTGAAAGGGTCTTTCATTTTCCCGAATCTGTAGATAGAAAATCATGTTGGTACAAGACGGCCAGCCTTAGGCATGTCATCAACCCATAAGGAAGGAATTAACGCAAGAAATACCAGGCAGAAAATCATAGCTACAGTAGTCCTTTGAGTTTTCTTGCCGGCGAATGTCCTACTTTCTATTCTATCTTTGAGAATCACCTTATCGGATGCCAAATTATCCATAGCTGCGGGCATGTGATCAGTTGATGATACCGAATCAAACATACGCTGCTGCACCTTGTTGCCTGTAGAAAGGTTTCCGTTCTCTTTGGCATCATTATGTTCACCAATATGAAGACCTTTGACATCGCACATTCTTAAAGGGCTCCATTCATTTTGGCTTGAACATGGACTTTTTAACCACTTGGTCTGGTTTTCTGGGGATTCCTCATTTGAGTCACTTGAGTCCTGAAGATTGTGAATAAGCTTCCTTGGAGTTGTGAACATTTTGATACTGTCTTCATTAATCCTGGAGGGGGACCTCTGAAGCAGAAAATGAAATGGCAAATCAGGAAATATTACAACATTAAATCATCAGATAGCAACACTAGAAGGCGACAAGCAAATTGATTTCCCGGAAGAGGGAGTAATTAAAATAACCCGAACATTAGAAGATTCCTGATGGATTTAGATATTCAACTTCGCACTGACACACAAGGAAAACAATAAATTCTACCTACCATGAAATGATAATTCAAAGGTGATGTTTGTCTTACCCAATAAGTAAATAAAACAACACCGCCTTCCTGTTTGTACCACTTGGACCAGAACATAAAAGCATACTAGAGGAGTTCAACGATATATTTCACAATGACTATTTTTGTTGAAAGTTCCAAAAGCAATTAAAAGTAAAGACACCTAAGTTAGATATTTACGCCCCAAAATTTCCTTCTCATATCCTCAAATTAGAATTCTATAGGTAAATATGATGCTATGCTAAATTAAGACTTCGATACTAGAATTGAAGAGTCGGTAATAAAATGGAAGTAATATTGAAGCTGATTACTTTCAAACCAGCATCATTTCTGACCTGTGGACTGGGAGTACAGCTTAGTGATGATGTTCCATTTATGAGATTCCTATGCACAAATCCTTCGAATTCATCTGTCTGTTCTCCTCTGCTATCTCCCAAATCAAGTTCCTCGGAATGAAGTCCATTCTCATTAGCAAACTCTGAAAATAACCCATCCTTGAGAGAAATATCTACTCCTCCATTCACGAACCTCCACAACTTCCGGTTCACGCTCCCACGGTCAAGCTCAAAATCAGGTGAAGCGCCCTGTCTTGAAAATATCGGTGACTCAAGCAAAGACTCATGGTCAGCAAAAGAGTCAAGAGTCCGAGATTCAGGTGATGCAGATTTGGGCAATCTTTCACCAGAGCCCCACCCACTCCCCCTTCGGCTATGATCTCTCCTACTAAAATTTGATCCGGTAACAGAACTGGAATCCTTCTCAAACTTTGACTCTTTGTCCCCAATGATTCTCCTGGCTGTTTGTGAAGCTTCAAAAGCAGCACCACTGACAAAAGCCATCTGATCAGACTGACACTTCTCCATCTCCTGAATTATTAACTCAAGTTCAGAATACACACTCCTAGGATCTAAGCATTTCATTAAGAAATTCACCATTTGAATTGCAGAGAAACGTTTTTGAGAATTTCCCTCAGCAACTCCAGCATTCAAGATTCTCAGTCCCGAATGTATTAACAATCTCGCATATGCTTCAACAATCAACGGATTATGCTTTGCCAAAGCCATAACAAGGCCCATATGCGAGTTACTCTGAGTGGACTTCCCATCCAACGCCACAGCAATGTTCTGGCATACCCTATTCACCATTTCATCCGAAGCATATCTCCAATTATCCGTATCAACAAGGGTCTTCAAACAAAGGGCTGCACCAAATGATAAGCACTCCTGAGAGGCCAAAAGACACTCAGAGAGAGGCATACACAGAGAGCGAATTATATGCCTCTTCTTGTCTTCAGGTGTGGTAGGGTCAATCCCATATCTAGCAATTGCAGGGACCACTTTTGAGCAAGCCTGTTGAAGAGGAAAAGACCCTGCACTCAAAGCTAATGTCTTGACGATAGTTGCCATGATGCTATCAATCTGAGGAACAATGTTAATGCCGTGAAACCGTGCGAGAACTTCATAAAGAGAAATGGTGTATTCTCCAGGTACAGACCCGGTTTCCTTGGTTTCAGAAACTTGTGCAAGAAACAAAGGAATGGCCTTTGAATCCAAATCTCGCACGTATGACTTGAGTGCTTTCATTGCGGATTTCCTACTATCGGCATCTTTATCAAGATTAGCAAGCTCTCTACGTACTACTGGGCTAAGACTTCTGGCCATCTTTATCCTACAATTCACAAAATTAAACTTATCTCAATAACTCAATGGGAAAACAAACAAAATCTTCATAAATCCATCCAAACACAATCCTTTCACTTTACTTCAAGAAAAATTCGAACTTCAGAAAATGAGGCAAGATTTACACAAAGAAATCTACCATTTGAAACATCTAGGTATCAAAATAATTAAAACTGTCCACCTAATTTAACAGCAAACCCTTAAAGTTCTCATCTTTATCAAATTTTGCAAAATGGGCAGAACCTACCTACTCAAGATTCCACTTCAAGTTCTTTCTTTTCAAATTTTTTACCCTTTTAACACTATAAAACATCCCAAAAAATAAAATAAAAAGCAAGGAAGAGAAAAGATAAGCAACTGCTTCAACTTCATCCATAAGAAATAACTATAAAACACATCAACAATTAGGTAAAAAGAAAATATCTTATTAAGAAATTACCTCAATGTGCTTCTTTTGGTTCTACCAAGTGTGTGAGAGCGAGAGAGAGCGAGGGTAGTGTGAAAAAAAGGAATGATTTTCAAGAGGGACTGAGATTCAAGAACTTGCAATTGCAATAGGTGGGTTTTTGATAACTGCACCGGAAAGTTGTTTCTTGTCAGGATGAGAAAAGAGAGCGAAATGCTGAAATTCAAAATTTCTCTATACGAAATACCACCACTATCCCTCATACGTTTTATACCTATTTTGCCCTCGTTGGATGAATGAGAAGACCATTGTATTTTGTACCTTGAGGTTTTCTTTTTAATTGTTACTTTTTATGTATACTAGGCTATAATTTTCTACGAATAAAATAAGAAAATCCACCTTTTATATTTATTGTATTAAAGGTGATGGGTAGTTTTAATATCTTCTAAAACTATATAGCAATGTTATAAATAAATAAATGGAAGTTGCAATTAAGAAGTTATTTGAAAAAGTTAAAAGGGATGGGTTTGAAAATGCAGGGCATAGAGAAGTTTATTTATAGAGATTTAGGATGGTATTTTTAGTTTTTTAATGCTTTTTTATACATATATAATTATGGTTAAAATGTCGTTACTATTATTGCTAATTATTATCTGCTTTTAATTCAATTTTTCTTCTTTATTGTTTTTTCTTTTTATTTCTTTTCAATGGTTGGTCTATTTCTTATTATATGTGTTGCTTTTTAGGTTTTTTTTTTTAATTTTGTAGAAACATAAGCTTGATGTCTATTTTTAGTACTAAATTAGTCATTCATATTTTTTAGGAAAAGTACACATTTAATACTCAATATTTATTTGCTTTTTTATTAAAATTCTTATTATTGCATTTTTTAAATTTGAATTATCGATATTTTTAAACTTTTATAAAACAAAATTTTCAATAAGTCTCTTGAATTTGGGAGAGAAAAAGGAAAAAATCACCACAAAAAAAAAAATTATGTAAACTCTAACTACCCTCGCCAACCATCGAAGACTAATAAAAAAACCGATATATATAAAAGATGGATGGAAAATTTTTATAGAGAAAGTGGAACTCATATTTTTCTAATTGTTTTAAAACGTTAAAAAATTTTATAATTTAAATAAAACATTAAAGATTTAAATAGAAAAAATTGATAAACCTTAAAAATTATATATATATACCTTTTCTAATTATATGTAAACTCATAGATACAAGTAAACTAAATCCCCCGAACTCCTCAAAAGGGTCCATTAAATCGTGCTTTATGTAAAAAGTTGATCGATCATGTATTCATTAGAAAAAGTTAAAGGGAAAAATGAATATAGATACACCTATAGAGTTTAGGATTTTAGATCGAGAAATTATTAGAATCAGTTACTATTTCATAACTTTAAGATAAGTTTTGTATTAAAAAGTAATAAATCTTATCAGATAAAATGTCATTTTATCGAATTATAAAAAAGTTAGTAATTTTGTATTTACCGTATTAAGAGATATTTACTAAATATATAGATGAATTTTAGCCAAAAGAAAAAAGAAAAAATATTGGTAACTAATATTATATTTGAAAGCTTACCACATAAATTACCATTGTACTAAATAAACTACCATTTTACCGGATTATAACAAAAGACTTTAAAATAAGTGGCCAAACACAATTCCATCCTCATCCATTACTAACAGGATCACCTTATAGAATAGAGATCAAGATAGTTATTATTAAAACACAAAATACAACAAACAAATTCAATATGTTCTGTCCATTTTTGTTCTTTTATCTTCTTTTTATTTTTTTATTTTTTGTTATGCTCTTTACTTTTTAAACTTATTTTAGGTAAAATACCTTTTGAACTTTTTTCTCCCTATAAATACCAAATACCGTTTTAGGACTACAAGAAACAAGATAACAATTCACGGAGTCACATTTCCAAACTAAGCAATGTAATAAGGATGAAATTTCAATTGTATTTTTACCTTTTTGGTATATTAAAATTGGTTATTTTTCTCACAAAAAGGTTATACAATAAGCAATTAGACAGGTGAAATAATTCAAAAATTAAATTCCGATATATAATTTGTTGTTTTTTTAGCAAACTAATTTGATATTATAATCATAAATAAATATTTTGGTGACAACTTTCTATTGGGACTTTTTTTGAAATAACCCAAGGCACAATGGAGATGTATTTTGCTCTAATAGTGGTGCTGTGTTGCCTTTGGAAAACAACACAAATGATTTTACATTATAACAACATTGTCTCATTTTTTAAGTGATTGCTTAGTTATTTTATTTTTAATAGGAATATAAATTTTTATAACTGTTTTTCTTTTTTTCGATAAGCTTGAAAAAGAAAACCACATAAAAAAGCAAACCCTATATTATCGTGTATATGAATACGACTGCTACATAACACAATTTTTTCTTTCTTTCTTTTTCCCCCAACAAGTAGAATGCTATGTTTTTTTTTTTTTTTTTTACAGTCCATTAATAATTATTTCATGGAATTATATTTATTAAAATCTTCTCCAAAATTAACCCGCCACATATAATTTTCGACTAATACCATGTCCTTGGAATCGTTATGATACGGATAGAATTTAGAAACACCTATCCTATCATCGACGACTTGGAGTCACCAAAATGACGATGTATGCTTGACATAATAATATTGATGGCTCTAAACACCTAGTCAAATATTAAAAACAAAAAACAATTAGGTGGTTAGCTTACTTTCTGATAGAAGTAGTCAGGGATTTTGGTGTCCTCTATTTATATATTTTCAAAAAGATATTATTTAAATTAATTAAAAAATAGTAATAGAAAGGAGTTATATATAGTGGTTATGTAGTTCCTCCGTAAATGATAACCATCACACGAAAAAAAAATTGTATTTTTTTTAAATAATCACATGTATGATTGATTTTTAAAGGGGTATTGAATGCTGTCCATTTTGTTAGAAGAATAGTATGCCATCAAATTATAAAGTCTTAGCCACATATATGATCGATTAATCTAATTATTTGGTTTCACCCGAGGAAAAAAATTATGATACTCCATATGAATAAAATCTCATATAAATTGTGAGAGATATTGAATAGTAATATATAAGGTAAAATAGTATATAACATATTAATATTAATTAGAAATTTTTTAGTTAACTAATTAATAAAAATTTATTTATATTTATTAATATAATTATTGGTTACTTTTGAGTTAAGATATTACAACCGATATCAAAACTAACCCTCAAATCAATAGATGTTCGATTCGGAGATGCCGGATGGGGGTGAAGACTGAAGAGTCAATTAGATGTGAAAATGAGTAAGGAGGGTGATATTGTCATTGAACAATTCAGCAACCCCAAAGAAGGAACTATTCCCGCCTTGCTTGTTGGGCGGGAAGGAAGAAGATAAACTAGGAATCCAAAGAGCCGAATAAACCTTTTTGTTCTTTTCTGCTTTGTGTCGTTTCCCTGGACAGCTTCTTTCTTTCTGTTCTTACCAATCCTATTATCCTTTTATCTTTATTCTGCCAAGTTTGGGTTCCCAAAGATTGAGGATTTATATATTAGGAACGGAGCTCTAACCCATGGCCATGGCCATGGCAACTGCTCTTGAACCCAATAAATTTATCCAATTTAAAATTTAATTATAGAGATGAATTTGGAAATTAACACCACATCGAGCTCATGAATAAAGTCGTAAAATAGTGATGCATTGTTTTGTTTAATACCTAAACAATTTTAAATATTTGAAGATCCTCTTTGCGACGCTAGTTGGATATAATTAATAGAAAGCTTACATTTTTCATTTTCCCTGACCATTTTCTAAAACGTTAATCCCTGCATCAAAACTGCAAATCCAAATAGAGCTAGTTAATTAAAAAGTATTTATGATACTAGCACCAATTTGATGCAAGATGCATCACATGTCATTTAATTATGATTATCTATACGTTTTCAATTCCAAGGCTACCGTAATTTCATGCAGACTAAAGTTAAATCCAAGATGTACGTAGACACTCGATACAATGAATCTTCGATCCTTATTTCTATATACATAACATCCAATTTATTTATCAATTACTTAAGTTTTCCTCGATATTTACTTGAATTAGATTCAATTATGGAGCTATTCGAGTAAGTCATGCTTGAATTATTTGGACAGTATCAAGTTGAAATCAAAATTCATACTTTTTTATTCAATTAACTCATAAACTTAATCAAATTTAAATCGAGTTTAAATATTAATTAGGTTCAAGTTGAGTTTAGATTTAAATATTATTTAAATTAAAAATAAAACATTTTTTAGATAAATCAAGTATAAACAAATTTAATCAAATCAAACTTAAGTTTAAAATTTCAAAGCTCACTCAAGCTCAGTTATAAACTCTAGTTTATACTAAGTTTAGTATAAAATTTCAAAACTTAGTCAAGCTTTGAAATTTTAAGTTAGTTCAAGCTCAGTATTGTATTGTCATAACTTAATCATTTATACCTTTAGATTAGACATGACTGGTTGCCGAATAAGCAAAGGAACATGCATGCCTGCATAGTGTGTGTATGAGAGAGATCCAAATTCCATCGCTTATTGATATATAGGCTAGCCAACAGAATAAACAACGCAGCTTACACATAATATATTGGTAGTAGGGTTTGATAGCAAGATCTACCTTTAGCCTCTTGTCAGTCATGCAATCGATTCATAGTATTTACAGAAAACTAATCAGTCATGCAATCAATTCATATTACTCTTGTCGCTGGTAGTGACCTACAAGTTGGGCAGTACCATTTGCCCCTAAATCTGGTTTCTGGTGTCAATCCAACACATGAATAGTGAAACCATTCACCTCCCTGGCACTATAAGCCAAACATGCAGATGTGTCAATAAGAATTAGACATGTAGAAAAACTTAACAGAAAGGTAAAGAAATTTAAATAATAAGATTCTTGAAAGCATAGGAGAATGATATTTTTCATTCTTATATAGGTTCAGTACTAAAATATGAAGGTGAGTTTAAAAAGAACAAATGGACTCACATTTTCGTTGTCGCATGCAATCATATCTCCAAATGATACCTATAAATAAGAAATACTGCCAAAATTAGTAACGTCTTGGTAATTACTATAAACTATAAAACATGTAGATTCTAGCTAGCTTCACAATTATATATCAGCAGCTAGGAGTCAGGACCTGCTGACAAATGCAATAAGTAGGTTCATTTGGGTCAACTGGTTGGTCAAAATCAAAGGGGACAGCAAGCTCCTTTTTAAGGCTTCCTGGTGGAGGCATGAGCTCGAAATCCCTGCCACGGTCTGGATCCCAATCTCTGTAGTCGAGCCTCTTTGATGAATGAGGTGTCCCATGAAAGTACTTCCGCTTTTCTCTTTTAGGGATTATAGGCAATGGTGGAAGAACAGCAGGCTCATCTGGTGATATTTTTCCTTCTGAAGAAAGTTGAATATTGTAAGAATTTGAGATAGAGAAAATAGCCAATTTACAAACGAAAACCTGGGCAAGCAGTCAGCATTTAAATTCCAAAGCCTAAACGCTTTGGCTTCTGGCACTAAATTATAATGTCAGACTTTTGGTAAGATAATCAGCTATGACTTATAGATATTTTTCAATTGTGAGGAGGGTTAAAGAAGTGAGTTAAAGCAACAAAGGTTGCCTGGTGAAGCTCCAGGAATCATTGTTATTGTCAATATTTGCTCAAGATACTGATTTATTGATGGTCAAAAAAAGATACCGACTTACAATGCCACATGATACATATCAGATCTACTATAATATTCCTCACATTAATAACATATCAGAGTTTAGGAAGGACATTTTAATTAAGCAACAATATTGAAAAGATTGCTATTGAACCAAACCCCCAACAATTAATAAGTGGGACTTTCTAGCCCACATTCAACTTTTTAAGGAGAATGGAAGTTACTCATTAGTTTCCCTGTTACAACCATCATTTTTTCGTAGATTCTCTTTCTCCACTATCATGAGAATGAATAATCACAGTGGCTTACAGACTCATTGCTTTCTAATACAAATAGCACCCCAGCAATGATGGTTCAAATGCCTCTTTAACTTGGCAAGCAGTGATCAGTATGGGGCTCTCTTAGTACACTGAAACCTAAAATAATCAAACTGTACAGAAAAGTGCAAATATACAAAACCAAAGATTTCAAGACAAGACACACCCCAAAAGAAAATTAAAGATTTTCTTGATCTCCATCATTACCAGGTCAATCCTACATCCATTCGAAGTAGACAAACTAAGAAACTTATAATCTCATGCAGTTTGTTTTACTTAGCTGATATAATACAGTCCTACATTAGAGGAAAATTAAAGTACCAAAACATCACAAGCGTTTCCACTACCTTGCTTAAGATCATCAGCAAAGTGGTTTAGATCCGCATCAAGTCGTTTGACATGGCTAACTATCTGAGGAAAATACAACACAGAGTGAGGCATTTGCACAAGAGAATTTATGCCAGTTTTCAGTCCATTTTATCATTTGATATTATTCGATTGTATAATTGTCAACAGGTGAAGCCAATGTGTCTTCGCTGGTTCAACATATGAATAAAGAAAAGCAAAATCAATAATTATAAGAAAATCATTAAGCGCTTTTCTAAAAAGGTCAAGGTAAAACTCCTCTTTAATTAGATAGCTAAAAGAAGCAGGGGTAAGAGTAATTTAAATATAAAATAGTTCAGAGCAATCATTTAACACTCGTCAAATTAGTCAGGCCAATACCAGCTTTGATTAGAAAGCTTCAAAGGAAAGAAAGGAAAGAAAGGAAAGGTGATAGTAAGGAAAGACTCAATCAAGGAAATCAGAACCTTGGCAAGTAATGATACTTCAAAAAATGAAAGGAAGCTCGGTCTCCTGGAAACAATGCCTTCACTATTTAGTATAAATAGGAGGATGAAAAGCAAACAGCCTTCTCTGGATTATTAAAAGATATAGGGAAAACATAGTTATAACCTTCTTTTATTGACCTTACGCAGGGATACTTCACCAGGACTGTCATCGGTCCAAAAGACAAAGTGCAAGCATTGAGACAAATGGATTTAGTTAAAGCATTGTTTAGTTAGTAACAATGGGCTGATTCTCTCATTGACTCTAAGCCAATGGCGAATACTGTGCAAGTAATGGGGGGGAAAGGAGAAAGAAACCTATTGAGGGGCCTCAAACTCTCTGCCCTCCATATAGAATCTTGATAGAAATATGGAATTTTGTGTGATTGCTACAGTGATATTGTTCAACGAAATCGGGCAAGACCATTCTTTGCTTCTGCATAGCATCTAGTGACACATGATTCTAGAAAGCTCTAATTTAGCCCTTCAATTTGAATTTATTTTCTGCAGCACTTAGAATGGTAATAATCACATAAAAACTCTTCAAATTTTTTTGAACAAAGTGCAAAATTAAGGAGTTTAATTGGATGCATTTTTTAAATTATACATATCTAATAAGAACACAAATGAAAGTTGATGAGGCAACCCTTAAAAAGAAAAGAGAGATGCTACCAAGAGAGATAACCAACAGGTTAAATTCAAGTCAACACTTACTGCTTTATTATGCTATCACAGCAAAACATAATAAAGCCCTGCTGATATTATTTAGTCGTTGGGGAAGGGAAAGGTCTAAATCTTTGATCTAGCAATTCAGCAGTTTTACGGTTGACATTCACACATTCTAAAGTATATTGCTCCAAAAAGATTATTCCAGTTCAACACAATCAATGGGCAGAACTACTGCAGCCAATGACTCCACATGCAGATCACCCCGATCCATAATATTGTTTTGATAAAAAAGAATTTCTCTTTTAGATAGAATCAATTCTTACTTGTCCTTGTATTTGATCCTTATGGCTATCCTCAAAACCACATCTCTTTGGTTCCTATCGATGGTCCAAGCACTATTCAGTTATGAAGATCCAATTGTCAATGCTTGTCTGAGAATGTCTTCTTTCTCAGTTAAATATTGTAAACATTGGTGGATACTATACTCAATTCAACAGGCTGTGATTCTTGCTTTATCAAAAATTTCTGTGGGATTCATCCAGAAGATTAGCGAAGGAGGTGTTAACTTCAAACTATACATAAATACCAGACGCATTTCTTTTGAACGTTATGCAGTTAAGACAGAGTCATTGGAAGTACTGCTCTATGAATATTCAGAGGAGTAGAGACCAAAAATAACAACCATCAAGAGGACAATGGATAATTACACAGTTAGTTTCTTAGCCTAATTTCAATTTAGCAATATGCCAGTTAGTCAAATTATTTAAGCCTAATTTCAAGGACTGGTCCCTTTGAATGATAGGCTGGAACCTAAGTTAAGAATAATTTAACATTTTTACATAGGCATAAAAAATCTCTTGATTTCTAACAATTTGCTTCTTCTTAATATTTCTTCATGGGTGAAAGTATACAGCTTTTATAAAATCCTTACAACAAAGAAACACCTCTTAGAAATCCCTAACTGCAAACCAGACTACACTTCTTCCAAAAATGACTGTCTTCCAAATGAAGCTGACTAGCCAAAAGTATGAACATGAGCTATTTCACACTACTCACAGACAAAATTCAAACAGACCAGCTAAAAGAAACTTCAGTAAATGAAACTTACAAGATCATATGCTTGTTGAGCCAACAAAACTTTCTCAGTGCACAGACTCAATGCATTCTCTTGATTTTCCTCTATATCTTTATGCATTTTTCTGACTGCAGCTTCATCTTCTTCCTTGTTGCCACTGCTAGCACCTTTCTTTGAGCTATGGGAAGACAATCCTAGCAACTGCTTTGTCTGTTGCCTTGTCTGACTAATTGTTGCTGAAACCCCACCAAAAAAAAAAAAGGAAGAAGAAATTCAAAAGAACGTCAGAAACTATGGGTAACATCACTTATCTCATGGTCTAATTAATAACATTGTATCATCAATTGCTTACTTTGTTTGTTGCCAATTTACTTAAATTTTGCTATTACCCAATTCCAACAACATAAGACCAAAAAATAAGTTAACTATGATCACATCACTTGCATCAGATAGTAACTTCATGTATAATAATTACGTTTAACAGAGGGGATTGATAGTAATTAGAATGGTCACCTTTGTATGCATGAGCCACCCTACTTCCCATGCATTAAAAAAAAGTCCAATTGCATATTGTAGGTCCCGTTAAAAAGACCTTGATGTGATATGAAGGCAAGACTCATGCCATTAGTATTTTATTTTCATAAATTGTACTTATAAACTACTATACATTCGATATCAATTTTTGTAAATTGATTTAAAAAAAAAATTCCCTTGGTGAAAATAGGTGATGCTAAGATGGATCTGAAAATGAATCCATCTTCAGTTGAAGACTCCCAAACCATGATTTCATGCATCACCAAATACGTATCGAGATTGTTTTTGGTGACTTTAAGATTTCAGCTTCAGTTTTGGATTTGGACTTCCAAAATTCAAATTCATGGATGAGGGTATAAGATTATATCAATAAGATATGTACAGAGCGTATACAGAGAGGACATAGAGCCGATGTAGGGGGTATCCTTCAATGCAGATAAAATCAATTTGCGCAGCTCGATGCCAGTACAAGCATTGAAACAAAAAAGACTCCATAAAATCTATTTAGTAGAATATTCTCATTCGAATAAAAATTTAATTTATATTTACAGAAGATTTTCTTCTATCAACAAGGTCCATGAAGCTTCGTCCATGCAAGGAACACATCTCAATTCCATTACAAGATAGCCTAATCTAACCCCAATGGTCGATACAATCACAAAATTGCATCCTCTAAACGCACAACACATGCTAAAATCATTCACATACATTGAGATCGATCGTCGAGTTCCCGAATCGTATTGAGAAGCCTTTGGAGCTCAGCAGGCAAGGTGTTGGCATCTAAAATCAATTCGAATGCCGAAAGCAGGTTAATTGAAGAGATGGACAACGAATAGGAGAGAGGAAAAATTAAAATTGCGTGAAAAGGAGACTGGTGAAGTGAATATAAATTATAAGCTCACATTCCAAGTAATCATCAATGTAGACACCGGTTCTGGCAATCGCCATCTCGTCTTCTTCTTCTTCTTCTTCTACTCAATTTGGTTTCTAGGGTTTTGGCTCACTGCAAGGCGTGTCAGTTGGTAGTTAATTTCTCACCATTCGCGGGTAACGATGGAGTTTTTTTTTTTTTAATGAATAATGAAAATTCTTTAGGTGTATTTTTATATCATTAAAAAATGCTACTTAGTAGACATACGAACATGTTTTGACAGTTGACCGTAGGCGGCGGCTCTTTTTTTTTTTTTTTTTTGGGAATGAATTAAAAAGGAATGGACAGAGGGGGAAATTTATGAGATTTACTTCTTCTTTTTTCTTCAATGTATATAATGAATGAGTGAAAAATCAAAAAATTGTTAATTATTATTAAAAATAAAATGAGGTATAATGTAAAATTATCATATTAGCTATTAACTATGTAGTAAAAAAGGTAGATTAAAGAAATGACAAATGAAAGGACTTTACATTTTACTTTTCCTCCCTTTTCCTTTGGGTAGCTATTATATCTTTCCATGTGCAGATTCATTAAACAGGACAAAACCCAAGTAAAATCCTCTTAGAAAGATCTTTACATTTTTATCGATTTCGTTTGATTGTATAGGAATTTCAAGATTATACGAAGTAAAATCAATTAACACTTTTTTTTAGTCATTACTTTAACCCTTGCTTAATTACTACTACTATGTCACATTGCCACTTTATATCGCTGCCTTGACTATCAATATGGCACTTGCACCACATATTCATAACTATCATTGTATTGCACCCATTGCTATCAATATGGCACTTGCACCAAAGTTGCCATCAACATCACACATTATTATCACTTTGCTATTACTATTATTTGCAACTCCACCACTATACCTCATTCATCACCGTAATTGTCATCTAAAAAATCCGAAACACTACTGTTACCACTAGTACTATTAGATTATATTACTACTACTACCATTACTATCACCTCCTTACAACTATTCATATCATCACATTTACTATAATGATTGCATTACTAATATTTCCATGCAAATATACTATTAGCACTATTATCATCTTCACATAATTATCACCCATTATCACTGTTGGTCCTGCTAAAAAACTATTGCATGCTACTACCACTCCAATGGCATTAGCAAGTGGTAAGAAGACAACAATGTTGGTATTGTTATAGTAGTGGAGGTTTCAATGTAGTAGCAATAGGGATAATAGCAGCAAGATGACGAGGGGATGAAAAATATAGTTGAAATAAATACATGATAATATGAATAATATAACCATTAAAGTTGCTATTTTGATGTAATGCCTCTTCATAATAAATAACATACAACATAAAAACAAACTCTTGTGTTGTACTTTATGTAACAAACATGGTACAAAAAACTTATGCAGTGTTATCTTCCTTGTGTTATGTTGTGCAATGCTTGTTGTCGTGTACTATAGTGGAAATTGGGGCTATTCATAATATTGAACCAAACAAAACTACAAAATGTGGTTATTTTATATTTTTGTTCAAATAAGGAATGATCCAAATGATTCATTGTTCATTTTCTAAGGTTAGCTAGACTGAACTATTTCTTACTTTTTCTTTGAAAAAAAGGAAGCATTCTTGTTCCTTTCAAGCTACTTAAAGGGCTTAAATATTTGAAACGGAGTAAAGAGTATCATTGCAAATAGCACTTGAAGTTAAATAATAAATTTGGAATTTGTATGGGATATAGGACCTTTTTTTTTCATTAATTGTTTGAATTATACCATTTGATTTGTAGACATGTATCTTTATTTTTTGTAATATTTTGATTGTAAATAAAGACTTTTGATTTAAGTTTTGTAGCATACTATTAATACTAATATTCTATGGTTTTTTAATTTGTTTTCCCCTTTTCTTACTCATTATGTAACATTAATTATCTAATAGTGAATTTACATGATAAACATGAGTAGCAAGTTGAGTTTGTTTAAAGGGTAATTATTATCCATAATTCTTTTGTTTTTTATATGCATACATGTGGTTATAATTCACTTGATAAATTTTCTTTTACTTGAAATCTTGCATAGAATTGTTACAAGCAAACATTACATTAATAGATGCGTACTTTATCTAACAATTAGAAGAATTAGATGTCATTTTAAAGTGGTTCAATCCGAATAAAATCGCACTTGAACCAATCTAATCCATGAACCCAAACATTAGTTCACTAGAAGTTTGAATTGGAATGCAACTAAGTTCGAACTAAACCATGAACCCTGCTAGTGGATACCACACACTACCTTGAAGCGTGAAAGTAATCCTAAAATTATGATTTTTTTGAAGACAAAGTTAACAAATGATTAAGGACTCATCATGATGCTCATATATAATAATTACAAATGATATATTCATGATATACGTGTCAAAAAAAAACACGTGAAATCATTATATGATTAAATTTGAATACTTATTTTTATTTTTTACGAAAGTATGATGTTGTACAAAAATATAAAACTTTCATTATTTTTCTTGAAAGTTTGAATTATAGAGCGGGATTATATAACCATTCTATTGGAGGACCTTTTCTTTTAATAACTTGACATAAATCATAGATGAACCAATTAAGTCGATCTCAAGCAATTTGATTTTGCTTTATAGTTATGTTGGAAATCAATTTAACTATAAAACGAACTTAGTTCAAGTTTGAAGTGCTTGATTAACTTCTTGAATTGACTTAAGCTTCAATTGATTTAGCGTGACGATCGCAAGTTACATCAAGTTCGAATTGGATCGAGGGGTCAAACAGAGAATTCAAGTTTTAATATGAATTTAATTTTTTTTTGCCAATAATATGAATTTAACTAAAACTACATATTCCTTCTTAAATAATAGAATTTCACTCAAATAGCAAGCTTAAGCATATTTAAACAAGTTTATGTATCATTTTATAAATGGTAGTAGGAAAGATAGCAATTTTAAAGTTGATTGCATAAAAATTTAGATGTTTAATTGTAAATAACTATAATTGATAAATTAAATGTAACATTATTCTTATTTTAAAGTACATGTTTTTAAAAATTTCAATATTATTTATTGTATATGTCGTTTTTCTAAAATAATCTTTCTGCATAACTATAATTTTTATTCATATTTATATATTTTTGTATTATTTATTTGTGATATTTATTTATTTTTTTCTTTTTTCTTTTAATTAACCGCCCCTTTTGTAGACATTCCGGTGCGGATTTCTCGCTTGTTATCCCCGTTCCTTGGCTTCCCGGGGTTATTCCTTATTTTGCTGCTGTGTGAAACTAGGACATCACTTCCGCGAGTAGGATACCAACGTTGCTTACGTGGTGATCCATTCCATTTTAACAGTGACATTGGATGGTTTAGATTCGAAAGTAGGTACAAAGTCAATACTGTTCCTCTTCTTGACAAAGAAACATAATATAAACAGAGTTGAACCCAATCTACATGACTCTCCCTAGTTACTCGAAATGTGTATCTCGATTCTGGGTCTTCTACTGATGGCAAAAAAGCTTCAATCTTTTCAAATTTGAACTCATGTCCCACTTTGAACCGACCTCTACCTTTTTTGATGCAGCCATGTAGATATCGCGTGATAGGTGTTCGATGGTATGCTTACAAGAACTGTTTTCTCATGGAATTGCTTAATTTCCCAGTACTTTGCAGAAAAATCCTTCAATAAAGTGTTGGGTCTATTTTCGCGGATGATACGCGAAAACCAGTTCCTTAACGAGAGCACATTTAGTTTGGTGTTACAAGCTTGTGATGGGAACTCTTTCCCCTCAAGTTCGGTTAAAAAGATTCACGGTCAAGTAATTTGTCATGGTTTTAGTACTAGTCCATTAGTATGTAATCGATTGATTGATGTGTACTCAAAAAACGGGTGTATTAAATATGCCAGAAAGGTTTTCGATAAGTTATGTTCGAGAGACAGTGTTTCATGGCTTGCGATTCTTTCCGGTCTTTGTCAAAATGGGAAAGAAAAAGAAGCCGTTGAATTGTTTATCCATATGCACTGTTCCAAGATTGTTCCAACACCTTATGTTTTATCCACTGTTCTAAGTGCCTGCACCAAAATTGAGTTGTTTGACTCAGGTGAGCTAGTTCACGGGCTAGCTTTCAAGCAGGGATTTTCTTCTCAGACTTTTGTTTGCAATGCTCTAGTTACATTATACTCTCGTTGTGAGAATTGGATGTCAGCTGAAAAAGTCTTTAGTGAAATGGAACGCAGGGATCAAGTAACATATAATTCTCTAATCTCTGGGCTTGTTCAGTGTGGATTCAGCAAAAAGGCTCTCGAGCTCTATGAAAGAATGCAGGTTGATTGCTTTAAAGCAGACAGTGTGACGGTTGCCAGCCTCTTTAGTGCGTGTACCTCAATTGGAGATTTTCAAAGAGGAAAACAACTTCATTCTTATGCAATAAAAGTAGGACTTTTGCATGAGACCATCGTTGAGGGTTCTCTGCTTGATTTCTATGTGAAATGCTCTGATATTAAAGCTGCCCATGATTTTTTTCTCATTGCTGATAGAAAGAATGTAGTTTTGTGGAATATAATGCTTACTGCTTTTGGACAATTGGGAGATCTCCCTGAGTCAGTTGAAATATTAAAACAAATGCAGTTAGATCGTGTGATGCCAAACCAAAACACATATTCGAGCATCTTGAAAACTTGCTCTTCTTTGGGGTTTTTGAGTGAAGGAGAGCAAATACATACTCACATCATCAAAAAGGGGTTTCATGATGATGTGCATCTTTCTAGTGTACTTGTAGAAATGTATGCTAAGAATGGAAAGCTAGATGCAGCACATAACATTCTCATCAGAATCCCAGAGGAAGATGTTGTTTCTTGGACAGCAATGATGGCTGGGTATATTCAACATAATTTATATTCTGAAGCATTGCAACTTTTCATCAAAATGCAATGTCAAGGGATGCAACCAGATAATATTGGATTAGCTTGTGCAATCAGTGCTTGTGCTGGTATTCGAAAACTTGATCAAGGACAACAGATACAAGCTCAATCCTTGGTCTTGGGATACTTATATGATAGTTCAATTAGTATTGCACTTGTTAGTCTTTACGGCAGATGTGGTAGAATACAAGAAGCACGTGCCATATTTGAGAAGGTTGAAGCTAAAGATAACGACATATTATGGAATGCATTTATTTCTGGCGCTGCTCAAAGTGGTCATTTTGAAGAGGCATTGCAGATTTTCTCTGAGATGAATAAAGCAGGACTGAGGGCCAATTTGTACACCATTTGTTCTACCACTAGTGCTGCTGCTAATATAGCAAATATGATGTCTGGTGGGCAGATTCATGCCATGATAATCAAAACAGGATACAATTCAGAAACTGAAGCTTCTAATGTCCTAATCTCACTTTACTCTAAATGTGGTAACATTGAAGATGCCAAGAGAGAATTTGATGAATTGCCTAGCAAAAACCAAGTCTCTTGGAATGCTATGATAACAGGGCTTTCTCAACATGGACATGGCAGTGAAGCTCTAAGTCTATTTGAGGAGACGAAACAGCTGGGCATGTCACCAAATGATGTTACCTTTGTGGGAGTTCTGTCAGCTTGTAGCCATGTTGGTTTAGTGGATAAAGGATTAGAGTATTTTGAGTCCATGGAAAAGAATTTTGGCTTGGTGCCCAAACCCGAACATTATGTCTGCATTGTAGATCTCCTTAGTCGAGCAGGCTATTTATTACGTGCCAAAGAGTTTGTAGAGCAGATGCCTACAGCACCAGATGCATTGATATGGAGGACACTTTTGAGTGCATCTATTAGCCATAAGAATGTAGAAATTGGAGAGTTTGCTGCCAATCATCTTCTAGAGTTGGAACCTGGAGATTCATCTGCTTATGTTCTTTTATCAAATTTGTACGTAGCAGCTGGAAAACGGGATTGTGTGCATTGGCCAAGGCAAACTATGAAAGAGAAAGGTGTGAAGAAAGAACCCGGTTGTAGCTGGATAGAAATTAAGAACTCAGTTCAAACATTCATTGCTGGAGACCAAATACATCCATTAACAGAAAGGATATACAACATTTTAACAGATCTAGGTGAACAGGCAGCAGCGATTGGTTATGTATATGAAAAGCCTAGCCTTTGGATTGATGCTGAGCAAGGAATGAAACAATCAAGTGTGTATGTCCACAGTGAAAAACTGGCAGTTGCTTTTGGACTTCTCACCTTGCCCAATGTCATCCCAATACGTGTAATAAAAAATCTCCGTATATGTAGTGATTGTCATAATTGGATGAAGTTTGTATCTAAGATATCAAGTCGCCCTATCATTGTGCGAGATACATACCGCTTTCACCATTTCGATAATGGTTATTGTTCGTGTAAAGATTATTGGTAATAGCAACCAATAGTTTATTGGAGGAATGACAACCTGAAGCAGCTTCAAAACCAGCATTTCATCCTCAAGGCACACACACTTACCCTTATATTTTTAACCGGTCTTCTGGATTGTAATTAACTTTGGTGCCCTTATGTTTCTTCTATAATGTCGAAACTCAGATTATGTTCAATTTATTTTGCATATCGCTCTAACTTTGTGTATCTGGTGCTATGGAATTTTTGCTCTGCTCCTTTTGTGAGTACAAATTCTTCTCCAATTTCCTATCCGTTTTACATATATTTTTGCATGGCTTTCTGTCATGATCTTAGGTCATCAGAAAGTGTTTTATTTAAAACTAATGTTTGTATTGTCTGAATTACAGCATGAAGCTTATACTTTTTGTTATCACCAATCTTTCTAATTTCTCTTGGTAGGATGCTAAAATAGTTTTCTATCAAGGGAAAAGGTAGGATGCTTAAATAGTATTGCTCCCTATTGTCTCATTGGAATTGCTTGAATTATTGTCTCATCAAAGTCACTGCCATGCTCTTGTATCAGTCGCATCCTCCAATAAACCCCCCCAAAAAAGTCCTTACCATGAGGATTAGGAAAAGATACTAGATTCGTACATTTCCTACTTGCCTGTGTTATAAAACCCACAAAAATTATCCTGCTTATGGTTGCTGTAGGAAAGACTAGGAAGGAATGAAGCTTTACAACATATATTAGAATGAACCTCTTCCATAGATAGGAGCTTATGTACCTATAATTTATTTATGGTAAGATATTGTTGAATTCATACAAAATTAAAAATGAGAAAAGATTATTTTGTCCGCAATATTGCATCTCAACTTGTGAAACTTGGCTGTGCCAGTAGAGACTAGGGAGTAAAGGTTATGCCACTAAAAAAGCAATAGTATGATCACGCTTTAGTATGTAATTTTAGGCTTCTCTTTCCTACTTGATGCAAGTAGCTAGAATAAATAAGCAGCAGTTTCTCATCATTCTTCTGGCACAAATTGTTTACATCATTGGAATTGTTATAAGTTTGTTCATATTGGTGAATCCTTCCTATAAACACGAGTACTAGAGTCTTTAAGGTTAGTTGAAAAGCTACTCTGTTTATGATGGTTTGCAAGGGATTCACCCTTTTTGTTTTCCCTTCTTTTTTTTTTGTTTTACTAAGCAATTCAGATGCTTGGAATTTTATTCTGGTGAATGTGGTCTAAAAGCATCCTTGACACATTTCTACATCTCTGTCGTCATTGCAGGATATTTTTCTAGATTGATAACCGTGTGAAAAGTCTCTTCACCATTTGCTTATTTTTCACTCTCCAAGGTTTCTCAGAATTGAGAGGATTGTGTATTGTTTGATAACATGACAGCATCTAATCTGCTTGGTGATCCCATTTCTTCCCTGGTAATACTTCACTAAACTGGTGAATGCCGATTGTATGAAAAGGTGCAAAGGACTTTGCTTCAAATGCAATCTAATTCATTTGCTGCGTTACAAATAGGATGCTTTTGTGCAGGATAAATGCCAAATGATGAAGTGCAAATTGTGGATTGTGGTCTAGATGTGCTAAGCTTCAACTCATTTAGTATTTCACAACAATGGCATTTATCTTCGTCCTTCCACTCACTCTTTGAACTTCTTTTTCTTTTTTTTTTTTCATTCGAGCAACTTTAATGAGGAGTTGCTCCAACTACTATAACAGCATTTTAAGTAATCATCTCTTTTAAAAAACTTTTTACTTTATTAATAAGTTACTTTAAAAAAGTTATTTAATAATTTTTTATTATTTTTATGGATCTCATTTTTTTATTATTTATATAATTTAAAATTAAAAAAAATAAAAATTAAAAAGGACCTAAGGACCGTTGCTTCTGCAAGCTACTTTATTATTGGAATTTGGTTCAATCAACCCTCATTATCAATGAAATAGGGGTGCTTACTATTGAAATTCTTGCCAAGTACCCCATTAAAGGTGCTTTTATCCATCCCCATTCATATATTGCCGCGAATCATGGTTATTTAATAGTTCCTATATTATCAAAGTAGTCTATAAATATATTGTTTTCTAAGTTTGCTTTTTAAGATCCAAATATGGAGTATGTACCGATATTTAGGATTTTTATAGTCGTGCTTAAACTAGAAATAGATTATAATTTGGTGTATACATTTATTTTCACTCTGTTAATCTATATACATGTTTTCATTATAATTTTTGTTACAATCAAAACTTTGTAATCGTTAAATATTGTGGTAATAGTTTAAAGAAACAAATACTCCTGGCTTATAGAATTAGCAATAAAGGAAAATGAAGATGGAAATCATCTCTCCAATTTTTCTATTATATTTTTTACGACAAAAATTGATTTCAACTACCTTCTTTTACTATTAATTATAGTTAAAAGTCATCAATCATCATAACTTTAAAATTACTTAGAAAATATTAATAATTCTAAATGATATATATATATATATATATAAATGGAAACGACTTCAAAACAAAGAAAGCCTTAGTCCACAAGAAAGGGCTTAACTTAGTCCCAATCCACCGGTTCACAGGTCAAGGGGCTATTGAACTGGGATCAATCTAGACCAATTTATATTGATTGGCCTTTCTTCACTCTTTTTTATTGCTTTTTTTTTTTTTTTTTTATCCTTATCTGTGTGTAATTTTTCTTTATTTTTTTTCCTTTGATTTTTTTTTTCATATGAAATATCAATCCACTATTTTTGGGACAAATTTTATTTGTGAAAGTAGTAAAGTGAACTATTGTCCAATTTTATCATATGAAAAAAATATTTATAGTTATTTATTTTATTAATTAGTGGCAAACCCTATATACATGGAATGCCAATTTTAAATTTTATTGATTAATTAATGAGATTACAAAAAAAGAGAATGACATTTGGCCTTACTTTTTTTACACAATTTTTAGATCCTACATGTAAATAACAAAAATAAATAAGGAAACACTACTCCTTTTACAAATTACATCTAGCCTACTGGCAAAAATAAATAAGGTAGTATTATTACATTTACAAATTAATTTTGCTTACAATACAATTGTACAATGAAAATAAATATTATTCAACTTGTTGTGTTTTACATGAAATCTAAAGTTGAGCTAAAGGAACTTCCCACAACTAGACAAAGTTACTGAAGTATTCATCTTCTTTATTAGACATCGTATATGACTTTTGTGTTCTACTTCTTACCTTAAACCAATCCTCCACACACTATGGCGCTTCAATGTTAATGGACAATAGTCTCGATTGTTGTTGTGCTACGATAAGGTCTACAATGACAAGCGCTTGTTTAATAGTTAGTATTGATGCAGGAGCTATAAGAACTTGGCAAGCCATTCAAGAGAAAATTGGATAAGTTTTCTTATGCTTCCTTCATCAATCCAAGATATTGAAGCTTGTGATACTACTACTACCAAATTCAAAGTAAGCGTTAAAATAGTGGTCAAGTTCCATGTACTCATCTAAACTAGTACGGTGTTGTTTCAACCTTTATGCCATCATTTATTATGTAGGGAGGGTATGACTATACATGACACCATGTGAAGTAAGGGATGGTGAGGGAATAGTGGGAACTTGATCACCATATATAATAAAAAAGTTGGAAAGTAAGTCTTTTGCTATTTGGATCACTTGTCATAATTCTTGTGCCATAGTAACGGTATAAGTTTTTTGTGTATTAGCAAATGTGTCAATAATTTGATAATATAGATTGAGATATTTTAAACCTATATCTTTTTTATAACATGGATCTAAAATAAAAGTAACAAGATAAATTGTGGGAATTTACCTATAATATAACAATCATTTTATAGCTATTTTATTAGCAACTATATGAAGAAATGTGTCATTTTGGGCTTTAAGCAACACCAATAGTTTGTTTATGACATTTACTAGGAAAAGTGAATATTAACCTAATACATTTGAGAAAATATTGAGTATACTCATGGAATACTCTAAGTACATTTAGTATTCTAGTGTATAAATCCCAATCACCGAGGTACAATGGGATGTCTTAGACATTCATTGTAGCTAAAAAACATAATACATCTTTATAAGGGTACTTTGCATAAGTTAATAAGTCGAAGTCTACCTATGCTTAATTTCTTTTCTAAATTTTTTTGGTTGCATTTCTTTATTAATGTAAAATTTCATCCATGTCTTATTTACAAATAGATAGTCAATTAAAAAGGTAATTACTTATCTTATAGGAGACATCTTAAAATTTAAACAACTTAGACATTTTTATGCAAATATTTAAAATATGGCAAGTATATCATATATGGAAAAAAGTCCCACCTAGCATAGGTTAATATAATGCTTCAAGTTCATTAATGAATGCAATATTTGTGAGTCTATTGTTAAAATCGATTGAAAATATCTTCTTTTTTTTTTTTTTGTCAATGAGTATTCACCTAAAATAATACTTATTATATAAAAAAATATTTTACACTATATGGTGCTCGTTAAAAATCCTAAGAGCTATTAGTCTTTTATATATAATATATATATATATATATATATATATATATATATATATATTTGCCACATATCATCTATAAAATAACATGTAATTCCCATATAAGAATCATTTTACTACGAATCGATCCATATGTCCATATAAATAGAAATTTGCATATCAAGAGAATTAAATGTAATGGTTAATTTACTCTAACTAGTGTGATAGAGTTTCATAGTGATTTGTTACACAGTTTTTGGTTTGTACCATTGTGAGCTTGGATTCAAACCATCCTATTCGTATTCCAAGCAATGAACAAAAGATACATGACTCTATGATAAGTCACATTTGGTTAAGTATTTTGCCAAGGTAATTTTTTGCCTCTTAGTAGAATATTGAAATAGCTTTGATGATTGCGAATCACTAGGTTGGGATATTTGTTGCTGCGACTTATTTATTCCGAACTCTATTAGGTGCTTTAATCTCATGTACCTTTTCAATGTTTTGTGGTCCTCCCCTTTATTCCATGTATAACTTAACTAACAATAGTTGTAATAGGTAAGGGTGCTCCCATCTTTCCATGTAATTTTATGAAAATATTTAGTAAAAATGTCAGACTTAAGTGGTATCGGTGGCTTACCATTGGAGCAAGCTTTGCCATGTATGGGGCCTAGTACTTCTCTTTTTGGCACTTCTTGAACATCATCTTCCTTTTCCTCTTCTACTTCCTCTCTATTGCCCTCTCATGATAGTGGTTCCACTTTGTCTATCGGGAGTCATGTGCTTAAATTTGGGAGAAGGCATTATTAAATCCTCCAAACACTCATTGGTGAAGTTGTGGAGATTATAATATTTCATGTTAAGAAATTGCTCGGGTTCACATCGGATAGATTTTTCTGTCACCTTTTTCAAAACTCCCTTCTTATTAAAAGATGAACCATAGAGGATACTTGTTATTTTTTTTCTTAGTATAAAAATAAATACTGATATGAGAAAATTGTAATTTGATTATGTTGTTACTTAAAAAAAAAATACACTTAATGGAAAACAATTATGTGTAGATAATAAAAAAAATAGATAATAGAAGTACTTACAAGTTAAACAAATTGAAAAATGTGAAAGCACAAAAAAAAATTGAGTAGATAATTAAGTAGATAAGAGTACAGAAATGAAGTGAGTAAAGAAGAGAATGGTTGATTTTGTTCGTATACAACTTTCTCGCAAATGTTCAAACATTAAAAAAATTTGTATTGTGGATGAAGTTCAAATTCAAAATATATATGCACTTTCGGACACCTACCATTTACAACGCATGCAAGTCTACTATCTATAATGCATATTATCTTTCTTTAGAAATTTTCTTATTAATTGGTCTTCTTTTCCCTCTTACTTTTTCTTTTGCTTTTGAATTCTGCATGGTTGTAAAATCTGTTTCTTACAAATTTGTTATGCCTTGCCCCCTACTGCTTACAATTGTTGACTTATGGTTCTGGCTTTTGCTTTTTGCTTTGGGTTAGTGATTCGACCTCGCCCTATCATGTCATGCTTCTGCTTAGTTCAACATCGGTACAATGATCTCCTTTAATCACCCATGATGTCACAACACAATCAGTGTAGATGTATGCCACGAAACTACATTAAGTTCTCAATACCTAAGCAATTGACCATAAATGCTACAGTCTAAATTGATTTTTTTTTTTATAAATCACCCTATAAATTTTTTGATGTGGCTGACTTCCACTTTTATTTAGCTGATGCATCTTCATTGTCATATAGTAAAGTTACTAAAGTTAATTCTATGTCAGAGAAACATTGCAAAGAGTCAGGGAACTGGCTCACTTTGGGGGATTCTTAGATACTGAATATCTACAGAGGACCTTGGCGAAAGAATTTCATCGGATGGAGTTCTGGTACGCTGTTGTTTAATTTACCATTTCTTCCTGTGATGCTTAAAGTTTGATCAAAAGAAAGAAAAAAATGATGATGATTTCATCAGACTGACGGAGGTGTTTCAAAATGAATGCGATACTATTTTGGCTTCCATCTGAAAGGTAAAAAAAATAAAGAGTTAAGTGAATTTTATGATGTGAACTTGCTATGTGAAAGATTTATTTTTAAAAATTCAAATAATGTGCTTGCACTTGGCCAAAAAAAAAAAAAAAAGAATAAAAAAAAAAATAATCTGCTTGCACAGCTTTAATGCATATCTGATTAACAAAACCATCTTTGTCCTGATAGATAGAATTAAGTGTATCAGCTCTTAGCATTTCTCCCTCTTGTAGAGAAAGGAAAGCTTAAAGCATTGGATTTCTTGTGCCTCTTTGTGTTTTAGCTTAAGCGTTTGGTTGGTCTTTTTACATGTCTATGGTGACTCTACTATCTGTTATGCTTTGATTGCAGCATCTTGGAATTCTTTTTTCTTCAATATTTGGTTGTTTTATAGGGTTCAGGAGTAAGAGTGATTATGGTAAACGATGTTGATCAATGATGTGAATTTGATGTCTTCAAATGATCTGATAATTATTGATCTGGTTCTTGGTTTTGGATTATAACGATGCGTTTGTGCATTTCCTAATCCTTTTACTTATATATGAAGTTTCTTACTAATTTCCTTCACATTTCTGTCTACAGTTTCAAGCAAGCTGTCTAGATGCCCTTTTCTACAATTTTAAAAAAGATATGCAGTTAACCTAAAAACCAGTTCGTGTCGCTTTCTTTCTCACCCGTTTGGCTGAAACACCCTTTCTCTCTCCTCCAGTGTCTACAACTTCCGAGCTTTCCCAAGCACACCCTTCCCCATCCCTTCCACTCCAAGACCGAGTGGCCATAGGAACTGGAGCCTCGCGCGGGATCGGTCTAGCCATTGCTCTCCACTTGGCTTCACTGGGCGCCAAGCTTGTTGCCAACTACACGTCCAACTCGGCTCAAGCCGATCTCGTAGCCACCGAGATTAACGCGTCATCTCCTAACTCTGCTATCACTGTGAAAGCCGATGTTTCAGAGCCGACCCAGGTGAAGCTTCTGTTTGATGAAGCTGAGAAGGCTTTCAACTCAGAGGCGCATGTCCTGGTTAACTCAGCTGGTATCCTAGTGTAAAACTAATAAAAACTTTATTAAACATTGCTTAATCATATGCAGTAGCGGAAGCAAGAGATCTTTAACATACCTCCAGCTATTGCTAAACAAATTAGGTGTCCTGCTCTTGGAAATTGGTTTTGCGTCTCGGTTTCGGTTGATGCTTCTAAACCTTAACTCGCTCAATATAGATGGTGTATTTTTTTGTAGAAGTGAGCAGGATTAGGGACCCCCTATAGTACTCCTTTTTTTTTTTTAACTCATTCCGTCAATGAGTTGTTCCACAGAAATATGAATCATTTGGAACAGTTGAAGAAGTGGTTGCATCTTCCTGATATTGTGGGATTGCATGGACCATATCTGCAGTTGTTTGTTACCAAGGAAATAGGAGAGGATAACCAACATTCTCCCACTTGGTCCATATATTCCACAATTTATCTTAATGAGAAACAAAATACATGAATCATGGTGATAGGTCCTCTAATGACGAGTATTATCTCCCATGTATTACAATGCATTCTATCTCTCAACCCCATAGAACTTGATGAATAAACCCGATGTTTATTCAAGGTTCAAACTTAATGATATTTTTCAAAATAAATGAATAAACAAAATGTGTACATAAGGCTAAATGAGAAAACATCAACTGAATAAGAGTTTCAGTAACATCATATACAATGAAAGATTACATTATGGAACCAAGTCCCATTCTCATCACACGATCCTTAAAATTCTTTAGTTGCATGCCTTTAGTTAAAGGATCAGCTATCATTAACTCAGTGCTAATGTGCTCAATAACCACTATCTTTTCCTTAACACGTTCTCTTATGGCCAAGTACTTGATGTCGATATGCTTACTTCGACTACCACTCTTATTATTCTTAGCCATAAATACAGCAGCTGAGTTATCACAGTACAATCTTAATGGTCTAGAAATAGAGTCGACAATACTAAGCCCTGATACAAAACTCTTTAACCATACACCATGTGAGGTAGCCTCAAAACAAGATATGAACTCGGCCTCCATCGTGGAAGTAGTAGTCAAGGTCTGCTTTGCACTTCTCCAAGATATGGCCCCACTAGCAAGCATGAAAACGTAACCAGATGTCGGAGTATCCAACAACCTCCAGATTATCAGTCCGTCTATATATGAGCATATAACCCTTTGTCCCTTGAAGGTATCTCATTACCTTCTTTGCAGCTCTCCAATGGTTAATACCTGGGTTACTCTGATATCTCCCTAGTATCCCAACAGCAAATGCAATGTCAGGTCTCGTACAGACTTGAGCATACATCAGGCTTCCAACAGCTGAAGCATATGGGATGTTTCTCATTCGTTCCTGCTCGAGCTCATTTTTGGGACATTGACTTAAGCTAAATTTATCACCCTTTACAATGGGTGCTACACTTGGTGAACAATCTTTCATCTGAAATCTCTCTAAAACTTTATTGATATAGGTTTCTTGAGACAAACCTAAAATGCCTTGAAATCTATCCCTATGGATCTTAATGCCAATGACATAAAGATGCCTCACCCATATCCTTCATATCAAAGTTCTTTGAGAGAAATTGTTTCACCTCATATAGCAAACCCTTATTATTGGTTGTAAGTAAAATATCATCCACATATAGCACAAGAAAACAAAATTTACTCCCACTGACCTTTTGGTATATACATTGATCCATCATGTTTTCTTCAAAGCCAAATGAAGTGATGATATCATGGAATTTCAAATACCATTGACGGGAGGCTTGTTTTAATCCATATATGGATTTATTAAGCTTGCAAACCAAATGCTCACCTTCACTACAAGAGAATCCTTCAGGTTGCTTTATGTAAACCTCTTCCTCTAGATCACCATTAAGGAAAGCCGTTTTCACATCCATTTGGTGCAACTCCAAATCAAAGTGTGCAACCAAAGCCATCATTATACGAAGGGAATCTTTCTTAGATACAAGAGAAAATGTCTCTGTATAATCAATTCCTTCGCTTTGAGTGAATCCTTTAGCAACGAGTCTTGCTTTATGTCTCTCAATGTTACTTTGTGAGTCTTTCTTAGTTTTGAAGATCCATTTGCATCCAATGGCTTTTACACCATCAGGCAACTTGACGAGATTCCAGACTCCGTTAGATGCCATCGAATCCATCTCTTCTTTCATGGCATTATGCTACAAGTTCGAATCCTTAGAACTTATGGCCTGTGAAAACGACTCAGGATCATTTTCGGCTCCAACATTGTAGTCACACTCTTGTAGATATACAACATAGTCACTAGGAATTGCTGATTTTCTTACTCTAGTAGATCTTCTCAATGTTGCATCAACATTCTCTCGAGGAGCAGGATCATATTGTTTAGCTGGTTGTTCAACAACTTCGGGTATCTGTTGAACTTTAACATCTACTGAATCTGGATCAATAGCTTGTGGTACCTCGGGGACTGGATTTTCAACACGCATTTGTGCTGGAGGCGTGTTGTTAACAACAATGATCAGTCTACTACTCGAAGTATTATACTAGGCATCTGAATAATCTTTCTCAAAACCAATGTCTTGAGATCGATCGCTCCCACTGATCAAGTCATTCTCAAGAAATTTTTCATTTCTTGATTCCACAAACCTAGTACTATGAGATGGATAATAAAATCTATATCCCTTAGACCTTTCGGCATATCCTACGAAATACCCACTAATAGTCTTTGGGTCCAACTTCTTCTCATGTGGATTGTAGACTCTTACTTCAGACGGACATCCCCAAACGCGTACATGTCGTAAACTCGGTTTCCACCCTTTGAATAATTCAAATGGCGTCCTTTGAACAGCCTTGGTTGGAACTCGGTTCAATATGTACACAGCCGTTTTAAGAGCTTCATTCCATAAGAAGTCAGGAAGCTTAGAGCTTGCAAGCATACTCCACACCATGTCCAATAATGTTCGGTTTCTCCTTTCAGCTACTACATTTTAGTCTGGAGAGCCAGGTAAACTATATTGGGCAACAATCCCATTCTCTTGAAGAAACCTCGCAAATGGACCAGTCGTTTGTCCATTCTCTGTGTATCTACTTTAGTATTCTCCGCCTCTATTAGATCTCACGATTTTAATATGTTTTCCACATTGTTTTTCTACTTCAGCTTTAAATACCTTAAAAGCATCTAGTGCTTCATTCTTGTTATTAAGCAAGTAGAGATACATATATTGTGAGTAATCATCTATGAAAGAGACGAAGTACTTGTTACGGTACGCATTCATGTCTGGACTACAAATGTCTGTATGTATGATTTCCAATAATTTAGAGCCCCTTTTGGCACCCTTATTTGACTTGTTAGTCTGTTTTCCCTTAATACAACTTATACAAGTCTCAAAATCGGTAAAATCTAGAGTACTGAGTACCCCATCATTTACCAACCTTTTAATTCTATCAATGGAGATATGACCTAATCTCCGATGCCATAACATACAGAATTCCTCATTCATAACACATCGTTTAGTTCCAATCCTTTCATGAACGTGTATAATAGTATGGTTATCATCATTTTGTAAACTAAGAAGAAAAAGACCATCAGATAAAGTACCACATCCAATAACATCAGATTTATAAAACAAATTAAATCCTGAATCCGAAAAGTTAAAGGAATAACCATCTGATACAAGTCTGGAAACTGAAATTAAATTCCTAGAATACCCAGGAATATAAAATGTCCTTTTCAATTGCAAAATGTAACCATTACGTAAAACTAAACTGCACGTCCCAACAGCTTCCACATGTAAGGACATCTGATTGCCTGAATAGATGCTACGCTCACTTTCCACTGGATTCTGCAGGTTTCTTAAATCCTGCAATGAATTGGTCACATAGATTGTAGAACCAGAATCAATCCACCATGTGTTATGATTAACATCAATCATATTGGTTTCATAACAAACAAGTGAAAGTTGAGTATCTTTCTTATCAAGCCACTACATGAACTTGGTGCACTGTTTCTTCATGTGCCCTTTCTTTTTACAGAAAAAGCACACAACTTCCTTCTTAATGTCCTTTATGGGAGGGATTTTCCCTTTCCCTTGGTCCTTGGCTTGATCCCTTCTTTTGCTCTTCCCATGAGTAGTTAAGTTCACATTCTCCTTTTCCTTTTCCTCTATAAGCAGTCTGCCCTCTTCCTGAACATACATGGTCAATAATTCATTGATTGACCATTTATCCTTATGTGTGTTATAGGATATCTTAAATGGGCCATACTGTTGAGGTAAAGTGCAAAGAATGTAGTGAACTAGGAAGGATTCTGATAACTCAACCTCCGATGCCTTCAATTGGGCCGCAATATCCCTCATGCGTATGATATGATCACGCACACCCGTAACACTGGTGAGTCTTAGAGTTGAAAGCTCTATAATTAGGGTGCTAGCCATTGCCTTGTCTGAAGTAGCAAATTGCTCATCAATGGCCTTCAGCAAATCTTGGACCCTTTGATATTGCTCGACAAAGCCCCTAATACCAACATTTTAGTCTTTATGAACATAACTGATAAGCGATTGAATCGCTCCCATTTTTCATAAAGACTTATCGCATTTGGAGTGCTGGTTTCAGTTACTGCAGGGGGCTTCTCTTTTCTTATAGCATAATCAATGTCCATCCATCCCAAATGAAGGAGAACCCTCTCCTTCCAAACCTTATAGTTATCCCCTTTGAGCTCGGGAACATCACATCGCATATCAGAAAAATTGACAGGTTGAATTGCTGTAATAATTAAATAAACATGCTCAAAATTCGAGGCTAATCAATATATGACATGCTTTTACCAATGTAAAATCATGAAAGAATATGAATCTAGTGACATAAAACTTGTCTGTGGGCTAAAGTTTTAAATCAATTAGATTCATCTTTAGGCTTACAATAAACTATCAAATGTAGAATCATGATAGAATATGAATCTAGTGACATACAACTTGCCTGTGGGCTAAAGTTCTAATTCAATTAGATTCATCTTAAGGCTTACAATAAACTATCATAATAAAATATGAATCTAGTGACATAAAACTTGCCTGTGGGCTAAAGTTTTAATTCAATTAGATTCATCTTAATGTTACAATAAACTATCATAATAAAATATGAATCTAGTGACATAAAACTTGCCTGTGGGCTAAAGTTCTAATTCAATTAGATTTATCTTAATGCTTATAATAAACTATCATAATAGAATATGAATCTAGTGACATAAAACTTGCCTGTGGGCTAAAGTTCTAATTCAAATAGATTCATCTTAATACTTACAATAAAACTATCAAATTATGTTCCCTTTTCTAATTCCTATGGGTAAATTAGAAAATATAATTTGATATTTTATGCTAATAAATCACACACAATGTTTATTTTCAATATGTGATCCTAAATAATCCTTAATATATAATTTTAATCAATTAAGGATGCTGTGGCTACTCCCTAATCATTAAAATTATATGGATCACTTAATAATTAATTAAATCTTTAGGCTAAATCATTGCATAAAGCTGATGAGGACATCGTAGGCCCAAAAATACATGGCCACGAAGCACGATCGTGTGATGATTCCCAGAAACGTATACGGTTTCTTACACGGCCAAGAGGTACAGTCGTGTCTCCTGTCAGAATATCTCCCAGAAACATACACGGCTCCAGACATGGCTAGAGGACATGGCCGTATATTACATCAGATATGTTTCCAGAAGCTTACACGGCCAAAATGCACGGTCGTGTACATGCCAGATGACAGACGTGTATATTTATTTATTTCCACGTGTATATCAAAAACCATAAGCAATATACTATGAATTTAATTCTAATATACTTACATTGTCTAATCAGCATTTCATGTATAATGATAAACCATAAATTATACACTTAAAAATAATATAAGCATACTACATCACAAATTAAGTTCATAGCATACTAAAGGAATTAATTCCCTTTAATAAATTCCACTCAATGACAAATACAAATAATTTTAATATAAAATTATTCAGCTAAATGTCATACTTACACCTTGCAATAACAAGTACATACAGATTAAAATTTTAATTGCTCACGAGACATTATTTCAAACATATTTGAAAATGCTCATCCATGGAAAGGATGTGCCAGTATGCTAAGGAGAACTAAAAAGTTGAATATGTTACAAGGCCATTTTAACACCTAAACAGCATCAGAAGGCCAAGAAATATAGAAATCTCATCACTCAATGATTTCTAATCTCCATCAATACAAGAAAAATTTAAAACACAGCTAAGCAGATAAATTAAAACCAAAGCCAAACTCACAAAACTCAACAGAGCAAGGCAGAGGCATCAATATTGCTCTGATACCAAATGTAAAACTAATAAAAACTTTATTAAACACTGCTTAATCATATGCAGTAGCGGAAGCAAGAGATCTTTTACATACCTCCAGCCATTGCTAAACAAATTAGGTGTCCTGCTCTTGGAGATTGGTTTTGCATATCGGTTTCGGTTGATGCTTCTAAACCTTAACTCACTCAATATAGATTGTATATTTTTCTATAGAAGTGAGCAGGATTAGGGACCCCCTGTAGTACTCCTTTTTTTTTAAACTCATTTCATCAATGAGTTATTTCACAGAAATAGGAATAATTTGAAACGGTTGAAGAAGTGGTTGTATTTTATTTTCCTGATATTTCCAACTGTCATTTAATTCTCACTTAACATTCTAACTTAAGTATTGAAATGATAACATCGGATAGTTTCAACACCCCTATAACTCATTCTTTCTTAGTGTTTTATAGGTTCACTTACCTCCCTACTGAATTCACAAACAACAATTCTATTTCATTTTAAGCCACAATTTCTTTTGGCAAGTTATTCAAAAAGAAACTTATAATATAATTCAAGAAATACAAAATAGAAGAGTTATTAATATTGCAGAAGTATAACTAGCGATGATAGGTAATGTATATCACTCTGAAGTAATATTGTGTGTATTCTAATCACCTTAATCATCTAATGTAAGGCTAATTGGAGGGTAATATATATATATGTAGAAAATTTAATGTACTTAATGGAAGTCTTATTTTTATAAAATTTTGAAAACATTAAAGACTCAAATAAAAAGAAAAAAAAATGAAAAATCAAATAAAAAGTAGGTAAATGTTAAGGATTAAATGTATACTTTTCCTTTATTATTACGGATTGTGATTCAGGATAACAAATAATGCTTGTTGTTCTTTTTAATTCCATTTTATTCAACTTCCAACTTTATCAAGTGTGGCAATTTTATTGTATTTGATTTTAGATTTCTTTCTTAATTAAAAAAAAAGTGATCAAGAAGGGACCTTTTACAGTCTCGTTTACTATTTTAGCGAGATTGGTTAATTTACGTATATTAAATTTCTATTATTGATTACTATTAAATTTCCATTGTTAATACGTAAATTAATAGCGATATTAAAAATTTGGATCAATTACATTGAAAATATGGATGGGACCATAGAAAATTCCTTAATAATGTGTTTGATACACTAGAATGGAATTATCATTTTATTTTTATTACTATATAATAGTTATTCCATTATTTGGTTATAGTATAAAAAATGTCTATTTTATAGTGTAAAATAGATAAAAAAATTTCCTTTCTTTTCCTTTTTAAAGATCCTCACAAAATGTAACATTTATTTCAAAAATACCTTTAATAATTAAATACAAAAATTGCATTCTTTTGTAGTTTTATTCCACTTTAGTAAATGAGATGTAAAATATGTGTTTTAAAATCAAAAGGGAAAAATACAAAATAAAGCAATTATTATAGTTGCATAAGTATGACCGGCCATAGTAGGTAACACATGTCATTTACCGACTACCCCGATCAGTCTCTATATATACCTCTACTCTTGTCCATGGACTAATTCCACCTCATTTGTTAGTCATCTAACATTACTCTCTCTCTCTCTCTCTCAAATGCGACCTCAAAACTAGGGATGCAATCGGAGCGGGTCGTAATAGGGTATTTGTTTGGACCGACTCGATAAAAACTTTATGGGGTTATACCCTATAGGATTTAAGGTTAGGTTTTGGGATATGAAATAAAACCCGATAGGGTTTAGGATTAGATTATGGGATCTAAAAAAAATTAGATGGGAAAACCCGATCAGATTTTTTTTTAAAAATTAATATTATAATTTATAATTGCTATATTTTATTTTATTTTATATTTTCACATTTAATTTCTTTCTTCTTTTCATCACAAGTGGATCAATAATAAATTAAAAAAATGACATATAAAAATAGGTTGAAGTATGAAAAGAAAAAATTAATCACTATTCGAATCGGGTTCATGTCAAGTTAAAAAACCTCTATCAAGTTGGGACTGTTTTTTGACATATAAATTCTTTATGGAATCGAGTTCAGGTTTCAATAAACTCATCCTAAACCCAACCAGTTTATCTCCCTACTCAAAACCCCTCAAGATCTCATTTTCTTACAGCCTTTTCATTCTCTTTGAATCACAAACCTATAAAATACCCTCTCTTTCAAAATTTTCTCTTTTCTTCCTTTATCGATTTTTCTCTGATCAGACTGTTCTCATATTTCGAGTCCTTCGTGTATAGCTCCCCTTTGTTTTTCATCTAATCTCGTAATCAATCCTTGTTTAATTCATCAATCTGGATTAAAAAGTCGATTACTTTTCATTATTGAATCACGGTTAGTCAAATATATACAAAACCCTAGTTTCCGAATCCTGAGATAGATATTAGGTTAGAACTATATAGGGTAAACAAGTTTTGTTCTTTTTTGAAACCCTAATTTTTTTTTTTTGTGTTTTTGGTTATATAAACAAATACCCAAATTAAGATTTGTGGTTTTGGGCATTGTTATCATACCCAAAAGCCAAAAAGAAAAGGAAAGGGGAAAAAAATTTGGCGGACAAGTGGAAAGGGAGTGAATGGAGGGACAAGGAGGTCTTGAAGGGAGTAGTCCGGTGGATTTATCCAAACATCCCTCTGGCATAGTTCCCATACTTCTGTATGTTTCCCACCCGTCTCTTTACTCTCTGAATGATTAAAATCTTCGAAGAACCCTGTTAGCTCAATTAGAACTTGGCAAATAGTTAAATTAACCAAAAAAAACTTAGCAAATAGTTTTTGAATATGAACAGATGTAGGACGCCGAAAACTTTATGTTAGTATGGAAACTCTGTTCGTCTGGGAAATCATTGCACCCGCTCTTTGCTGTTAGCTAATTAAATTCTTGCCTATTCCAAGCTTCGCTCTCATAGTGACTGTTAGTTTTTCTTGCTGAGAGGCCCTTGTAATGCTTGTGATTGTACTATTGAGACTTTAATCTAGTTTCTTTTGAGTTTGTACCCATTTTCTGCGCATAGCTTGCTACTCCACTTCCGGCTTCGGATGGTTTTGTGTACATGTCTTCCTACTGTCAATGAAGTTTAGCATTTAATTACCGGGAAAAAAAAAAAAACACTTTATGTTAGTATAGTTTTTCTGTCTGGTTCAAGGATCTGGTTTTTTAGGAGTATAACTTTATTGGCGTTACCATTAAGAAAGGATTCTTTCATAGGCAGAAAGCATTTTGCTAGGGCAGTTAATCATACATTAGACATGTCAAGAAGCTTAGCAAACTAAGAACAATTCTGGATGAGAAGAATTGTCTGAATGTTGTGTTGATTAGAATTCCTGATGTGGGTATAGTTTCTATCTGTATTAGCACTATTGTCTTGGCAAATAGGGATAAGTGCTTTGGTATGTCTTTGGGCTAATCTCTGAAAAGATGTCTTCTTCTGGTGGTGTAATCTAAGTTTCCTTAGGTGCATCTATGCATACTGTTGTATCATTGATTTAGGGGGATAATTACATTAGCAGTGTCTATAATTTGTCTTTGTTTGCAGAAATCCAACTTGTTAATAAAATGGTCCATGTTAGTATCTTTCAATTAAATGGGAATGGAGCTTGGTCGAAGTGCCAAATTGGGTTGCCACTTATGCTGTACTAATGCAGAACAATCCCCATGTTATCACCATTTTGATAAAGGCGCTAACATGGAGTGTCTTAGGAGGTTCAAGTTCTGGAATTGAGAATAAAAATGAAAACAGAGAATGAATAAAAAATGAATAACGTGACATTTTAGTTACTCAAACTCTAGTGATCCCTTGGTTAGGCACTCTAATCTGGTTTTTCTCTAGTTTGGACTCAGGTAGAATTAAAGATGGGCTAAAAGTTGCAACTATTACTCCTTAAAATAGTAGAGAATAGCTGAAACTGCTTTATGGAAGTTACTTTTTTTTTTCCCCTCCTTTTCCCTAATCGCTACATGTTATCATGTCAAGCATATTCAGCATCCAGATATCTGAAGTTGTATTTTTCATCATTATATTGATGTTTTGTGTTGAATGGGAATGTTGTTTCAACTGTCAGTCTGGATTGCAAAATGGAATTAAAAGCCATTGCATTGCAAGCGCGAAATGCAGAATACAACCCAAAGGTAGTTATGAGCTTGCTTGTTGTTTGATTTTGGAACTTGCTTTTGTCATCCTAGTTTGAGGCTTCACTTAATTTGTTCTATTGTTATGAGGAGTTTGCTTGTTGAGCCTTTTAGCAGATTTGTGTAGTCTCAAGCGAATGGGAAATGGTCGTATGTTGGGCAAGCCTTGTCTTAGGTCAATAGAACATCCTTGCAAATGATTTGAGACACCACCTAAAATTGGATTTCCTCTTTCCAAAAGCCTCCAGGCTTTGTTGTATATGGATTTTTACCTCCATGACCATTGTTGTCATCGTGGTTGTTGCTTTTTTTTTTTTTTGGTTTCTGTCTTGTAACTTGTGTTGACATCAACCCTGATCTTTGCCTCTGGCAAGATGGTAAGTAATTTTATTCTTGTGAAAAGCTTGAGGCTCTCAATTCAGTTTGCCCTGTACTTGTAATTTTCTAATCAATGCATATTTATATTCACTTACCCAAAATGGGTCAAAAAACTCGAGGATCCGTTATTGTCTATCGATTTCCTTGTCAATCAGTTTGTTCATAATTAATAATCAATAATTTTTTTTTCTTCCCAAATAGATTTATGTTTGAGTATAAGTACATATAGATAAGATAGAGCATAACCTTTTAAAGGTTTTGTATTGGATTAGAAACGAAGTTAGTGAGAAAAGAATGATTAATTTTTTTTTTTTTATAATGTGGACAATTGAATGAATGTATAAATAACATATATATAACTTTCACGCAAATATTCAACTTTTCACCCGATGGTGACTTTTTATTCTTTCTAAAAAGTGAGAGGAAACTAATGAAAATCATTAGAAATATTATAAAATTATAAAAATACCTTAAAAAGAGAGAAAAAAGCAAAAATAATTTAGTTAAACTATCAAATTATTTCCCTTCTTTTCATTTCTTATTTATTAAAAAAATAAAAAAATAAATACTTTTATCAATTTCCTTCTATTTCAACTCTCTATATACAAATAAAAAAAAAATATAATTCTTTTGATTTCCTTTCCTTTCCTTGCAGCGGCTTTCTTTTCATTTCCATTTAACTTTAACAATTGTCAAACACGGCGGCGGTCCTTCTTTCAACATCATCTTATAAATTAATCATGCACTTACCTAAAAACCAGTTCGTATCGTTTTCCTTCTCACCCGTGTGGCTGGAACACCCTTTCTCTCTGGTCCAATGTCTACAACCCCCGACCTTTCCCAAACACCCCTTTCCCAATCCCTTCCACTCCAGGACCGAGTGGCCATAGTAACTGGAGCCTCGCGCGGGATCGGTCGAGCCATTGCTCTCCACTTGGCTTCCCTGGGCGCCAAGCTTGTTGTCAACTACACGTCCAACTCGGCTCAAGCCGATCTCGTAGCCGCCGAGATTAACGCTTCATCCCCTAACTCTGCTATCACTGTGAAAGCCGATGTTTCAGAGCCGACCCAGGTGAAGCTTCTGTTTGATGAAGCTGAGAAGGCTTTCAACTCGGAGGTGCATGTCCTGGTTAACTCAGCTGGTATCCTGGATCCTACGTATCCAACCTTAGCTAACACGTCCGTCGAGGTTTTCGATAGAATTTTCAGGTACACCATGTATTTCGGTTTCACTTCACCTGAATGGTTCGGGATTTAACACGTGGACTGATTAATACTAATTTTCGGAAACTTCCTATAGTTTCGATTATATTTAAATGGAATCGACTCTATTTTTAATCTTATCTTGTAGGTACATACATATATTAAATGTTTACCTTAAATTTTTTATCATTAATATACAAATTAATATTGAATCGATCTTGTAAACAAATATAAACGAGACCATAATTATTGTTAGTTATTGTTAATTGATATGGTCATCTCCCGACTAAATTGGATTATATTTGTCTAGTGTTAATGCGAGAGGGGCATTCTTGTGCTGTAAAGAAGCAGCCCACAGGCTGAAGAAAGGCGGCGGAGGCCGGATTATACTACTATCATCGTCACTTGTGGGTGCACTGAAAACAAACTTAGGAGCATACACAGCTTCAAAGGCAGCAGTGGAGACAATGACCAAGATCCTGGCGAAGGAGCTCAAAGGAACCCGCATCACTGCAAACTGTGTTGCCCCTGGCCCCATCGCGACTGAAATGTTTTTTGCTGGGAAGTCGGAGGAGTTGGTCCAGAAGGTGATTGACGAGAGCCCGCTGTGCCGGCTTGGGGAGACCAAAGATGTTGCTCCTCTTGTTGGGTTCTTGGCTACTGATGCTGGTGAATGGGTCAATGGGCAAGTTGTTCGTTGTAATGGTGGATATGTGTAGGAATTTCTTGGAAACCAAATCCTTCTGTAGTCGTTATGTCTTTGGAGAAATGTGATAAAATTGGCACGATGAGGAGATGTGGGGTAATTGATGATATGTATTTTGATCTTCTATTGGGTTGCCTTGTCCTTTGCTGTTATGTAATTTATGCTTCCATTTGAAAATTTAAGACAAATTGTGTTTCACGGTAATCATATTATTAAAGGGAATTGGTGAGTGTTTTTAATATCTTATGTATTTAAAGATATTACATTTGCAAGCATATAGGTCTATTGTGAACTATTCATTGACTTTATTATAATAGAAATACCATTACAAACTTATTTCCAATGAAAGATCTATTATAGTATTTAATTGTATTTTAAGCTGTGATAGTGATTTCATAAATAATCTCTATTATAAATAAATATTGAATAGTTATTCATTATTCAAACCTATGAAAAACAATTTAATGTGGAATTGATTTTTTTTCTTTTAAAATATCCTCATTAAAATCAAAATCAATAAATGATAATCATTATCCAAATCCAAGAACATGGAGAAGACACTTCCTAGAGAGAGAAAATACCCTCCCTTCCTTTTAGAAAGCTAACTTTAACCCCCCTTGGGAAACTATTTTTCCTAAGGTTACCTTTCTTTTCTCCTACTTTCCTACCTCTTCTTCCTCTTTTCCTTGGTGTTCCCCTTTCTTCAGTTGTCTATTTGGTCCATCCTTCTTTCGATAAGGGGTGGCTCCTCTAAATAACCATCTAGGGGTGGTTGACACTCCCTTGGCTAACGCTTTCCATGGACAAGAGCTTGCTATTGAGTCTCCTAATGTGGTTTCACAAGCTGTCTAGATAGGAGAAAAAACAAAAGATATTTTCTCTCTTTGGTCAAAAGCAAGTAGACTTAGTTAGAAATGGTAACTTGAAGACTTGTGCCTCTATTAGAAAAGTTAATTCTATTTTTCAAAGACTTGGCCATAACAATTAAAAGACCTATTCTTTTGCCTACCTATAGAAAGTAATTCTACTTTTAGTAATGAAACTCTAGAGTAAATTAATGTGTGTTTAGACAAAGTGGAGGGAGGAAACCACGTCTAATAACTACCAACACAAAAAACACATCCCTTATAGACAAATTTCCTTAGCAATGCCGACTAAGTAAAGTCATATGTGATGCTTATGCTACAAATGAACCTCTTGTAAGTCTTGATTTCAAACTCAGGTTTATCCCACCGATTTAGAATGGGGTTATTTTGAGAGTAAAAATCTTGTAAGTTGTAGAAGATAAGGGAGTAAAGTTTTGGAGTTCCACTTTGTTGGTTTTTTTTTTAGCCCAAAAACTACCCTTCTCCTTAGTCGAATCCAAAGCTTTTTGTCTTGGAAGGACTATGGAATCATTGGAAACAATGAAGGTTTTTTTTTTTTTTTTTGGTTTTCTAAGGATACAGACCTTACTCCATTTCTAGAAAAAACTAGTTCTTTGCACAAAGGTTAGTCATTTCACAAAAATGGAGGAAGGGCATGTCTTTAGAGAAACCCCAACCCGCCAACATCTCTGTATGGGCTATCTTCAATCACATACCATGTGAGTACTTAGATCTTGAAGCAGTTAGCTATATTGCTTGTGAGATTAGAGTTCCTTTAAAAGTTGACCCTTAATTGCTTTTAGAGGTAAAGCTAACTAGGTGTAAGTTCTTGTTGAGATTGATGTAAGAGAGGATCTCTTGACCTAAGTGGAGGTTGAGTGTTTAGATGGTTCTAAGACCAAAGTTACAGTTGTTTACCAATGGCTACCTTAAAGATGCTTGTCTTGCAAAGTTTTCAGGTATTTTTATCATTTTGTAGCCAAACAAAGGGATCCAACCACAACTTGGAACTCAAGTGTTAAAAATGAATAATGGATGCTTGTTAATAGAAAGGGTAAAGGCAAACAAAGAGATAATGGTGCATCTACTAGTGAAACACGCCACCTCAGACCTCGAAATGCAAATATCAAGTGGAAGATAGTGAGAAGGTGTTATCCCCTTTGCAGTATAAAAGAGACTTTTAGTAGAGTGAAGAACCCAATGTCCAAGTAAAAGGGGGGGGGGGGAGTGGATGGGGGAAGATGTGGCCAGGTATGAGTCTCTAGCCTAAGTTCCAATCCATGTTTCAAAAACTTCGCACTTGGGTGAAAATCGTATGCAAGTTTTCTACCATGGTTGTTAGTGATTAGGAGGAGGGAGACAATGAGGATGTAATGGAAGAGATTGAGAACACTCCTTTGGATAAATTGGTTACGCTAAATCAAAGAGCAAAAGGTAGTAACTCCAAGAGCAATAAAAGCTCTAGCTCCTCAGGACGTCGTAAGAAAAAAAGGCTTTAAGAGAAGGCACATGTTCATGTGACAGCCTCCCTTATTACCTTTTGTTTTGTCTTTTTCTTTTTTTTTTTATGAATGTTGCAACATGAAATGTAAGAGGGTTTAATGACCCCATCAAAGTGGCTATTGTGAGGAAGGTGTGTAATGAATAGGGTATTTCTTGTATTGGTTTACTCGAAACAAAGGTAAATTCATCAAATAAAGCTTCTATCCAATGTGTTTTTGATCAACAATGGTCTTTTGATGTTAATTCTTATGCTTAAAGTCATATTTGGTTTACTTGGAATCAAAGGGTGTGGAATGTAAGTGTTGTTGTCGAACAAGCACAATTTATCCATTACTTAGTAACGAATAGAAGTGCTAACTTCTCTTTTGCTATTACTTTTGTGCACAAGGCAAACAATGACTCTGAAAGGAGGAATCACTGGTCAGAAGTTTTGGCACTAACACCTACCTTATACTCAACACTATGGTTACTAATGGGTGAATTTAATGTAACGAAATCCCCCTTTAATTGTCGAGGGGGAAACACTAGTGTTACAAAAGCCATGGTAAATTTCTAAAACTTCTTAGACATGGTTGGACTTGAAGACTTGAGGTCTATGGGTGATTTCTTTACTTGGTCCAATAAGTAAAGGCAAAATTTGATCTTAAGAAAACTGGATAGGGTTCTTGCTAATCACACTTGGCTAAGGACTTATCCTAGAACTTAGGTTTCTTTCTTCTCTCCTTTACTTTTAGATCACTCCGTAGAAATCCCTTACATGTAATTTAGGCATGGTAGACATTGCTATTGTTTCAAGGTTTTCAACTTTTGGGCAAACCATGCCAACTTTAAAGATGCTATGGCCAAGACTTGGAAAGCAGAAGTAGGGGGCTTAAAAATGTTCCAAGTTGTCTCAAAGCTAAGGCTTCTCAAGGCTAAGTCAAAATCCCTTAATAATACCGAGTTTTCCAATGTCTCCACCATGTGGTGATTGCAAAAAATGAGTTAAAGGACATTCAATCTACAATCTTAGGGAATGGAGACAATTATCTTCTAGTTAGGAAGGAGGCTTATAAAAACTACTATTTGATGAGAGGAGCAAAGGAATGCTTCCTTAAGCAAAAGTCAAGGGTAAAGCGGTTAAAATTGGGAGAAAAAATTTTTTCATAAGGCAATGACCGGTTACCATAAAAGGAGTGCCATTTATTGCTTATCTAAGAAGTATGTTAGTATAATGAAAGGACATGTTGAAGTGCATAAGGAAGCAGTTCATTATTTCCAATAGCTTTACAATAAAGTGAATAGGCTGGTTTTGTTAGATGAGGTCCGAGACTTCGTGACCTAGAGATTGAATCAGTAGCAAGTTGATAGCCTTAACACCTCGTTCTTAGATGAAAAGATTAAAGTAGCTTTCCTTTGTCAAGCAACTGAAAAGCTCCTGGCACAAATGGTTACATAGCTAAGTTTTTCAAAGATGCACAGGATATAATGGGGAAGGACCTTATTGATGCAATAAAGGAATTTTTCTCTTTTAGTCAACTTTTAAAGGAGGTCAATGCAACCATTATCTCTCTTGTATTAAAAGTGGCTAAACCATCTAAGCTGAATGAATTCCATCCGATAGCATGTTGTAATGTGTTATTCAAGGTTATTTTAAAGGTGATTACACCTAGGTTAAGGAATGTGTTACCCTTTCTTGTAGGAAGGGAGCAAGTAGCCTTTGCTTTAGGTCATAGAATCAATGAAAACATCCTTTTACTCCATAACACATGGTGAGTTACCACACTAGCAGGGGAGCACCACGTTGCACCTTGAAAGTGGACATCTAAAAAGCATATGATACCATCAATTGGACTTTTCCTAGCCACTTTTGCTCACTTATTGAGCAATGCATTTCCACACCTAAGTTCTCCTTAAATATAAATGTGGAATTAGTGGTTTTTTTTTTTTAGGAAATAGTAGGGGCTTAAGGCAAGGAGACCCAATATCCCCATATCTTTTTATTCTTGGCATGGAGGTTTTATTTAGCATCCTAAGAAAACTTGCATTAAACCCAATATTCTCCTTTCATTGGAGATGCAAAGTTAAGAAGATACCTTATCTTTGTTTTGTTGACAATTTACTAATTGTTTGCAATGATAATGTGGGTTCTATCTCCTTGGTTTATGATGTGCTACATCATTTCTAATAGCTCTCAAGTCTCACAGCAAGTACTAGTAAGAGCACTATTGTTTTTTTTTCTTGGAAATGTGTGCCACAAAATAAAAGAGCGTATTCCACAACTTACCAAATTTTGTGAAGGGTTCTTACCTGTACAATATTTGGGTGTGCCCCTCCTTTTAATGAAACTGAAGAGGGAAAATTACAATATTATATAAGAGAAAATCTTTGGTCACATTAATTCCTAAACTTCCAAATTCCTCTCTTATGTAGGAAGGCTACAACTAATTAAATCTATTCTCTTTTCCATGTAAATTTACTAGAGCATGGCATTCATGATCCCCAAATCTGTTGTTAAGAAAATAGAGTAGCTTCTATGGAATTTTTTATGGAGTGGAAGGCTTAATACCTTAACAAAGGCTAAGGTAAAGTGGGACTTGGTTTGTAAACAAAGAGAAAGCGATGCACTTGGTATTCTTAACCTCTGTTGGTGGAACAAAGCAGCCCAAATGAAACATATTTAGCATTTATGCAATAGTGGTATGAGGGGATTATGGGCAAAGTGGATACACTCCATTATCTTGAACAACCGATCCTTTTGGAATGTGAAGGAACTAACTTATTATGCTTGGGCATGGAAAATGATTCTTAATCTTAGAAGTACCTGTCAAAATAGCTTTAAATGGCAAGTGAATGATGGGCTATCCATCTCATTATGTTTAGACTTTTAGCTCCCTACTTCTCCTGTTGACTTAATCCATAATGCACGTACCATTGCTTGGTTGGGATTGCCAACAAATGCGAGATTATGCTACATAATTGAGGGAAATGCTTGAAGTTTGTGTAATGCCCCCTTCTGGTTTAGTTTTCAAATACCCTCCACCAACTAGCTAAATCCATTTCAATCCGATCTCTTAAAATGGACACACTCTTAGTCAGGCAAATATACCATAAAAAGTGGCTATGAGTCCTTAGCACCTCTAGAACCATGTGTCTATTGGTACAAGATAGTTTGGAACAAGATAACAATACTAAGACACTCTTTTATCTTGTAGCTAGCTTCAATAGGCAAGCTCTCAACTCTCTATAGATTGAATACTTGGTGAGTTACAAGTATAACCTTCTATTACCTTTGTTTGCAAGGCTTGGAGAACCATGAACATCTTTTTTTTTTTTTTATGCCAATATTCCTCCTAATTTTGGTCTTTGGTGTGTGATAAACTCTAATGCTCTCACTCTTTCAATAACTAGCAAGGAACAATTGTTACACTTATGGCAACTACTGGATTGTTAAACTCCAAGATATAAGTTTAGAGGTTGTCTTTAGTTGTTGTGGTATATTGTATTTGGAGGGTTCATGACAAAGTTCATTTTGGAAATACTCTCCCACAGGTAGGCTTTATAGCTAACCAAATTACCACCTATGCTACTCTCCTTTAAAGCCTTAGATGAGTTTGGTTTAATTTTGTATAGTGTCTTTTTTTTTTTTTTCAGTAGTTGTGTTGTGAACCTTTTTTCTATTGATGACCATGCATCCTTCTTAATTTTAATGAATGAATTACTTACTTACTCAAAAAGCAAATGACAACCTTTTTGCAACTGTGTTTCATTAATAAAAAATAGTTATTATATTGTAGCTTTTTTCCATTCATCTAAGTAAATAGGTTGAAAGTGTCACATGTGTTAAAATCAAATCAACAAATGATAACCTAATTACAATCGTATTTCATTAATAAAAAATAGTGATTATATTGTAGCTTTTTCCATTCATCTAGGTAAAAAGGCTAAGAGTATCACATGTGTGCACCACGCATCAATGTGCTTCATGTGAATAGGAAAGGGTTAGTTTTGCAATAAAATGATTAAAAAGAACAAATAAAAGGATAATTTAGAAAGGGACTAGACAAGCAGAAGAGGCGATCCTAACAAGTAGGCATGGGTGTGACAGGTGATGATTAAGAGAAGGCAAGGTTAAAAGCTTGATCCCCTTAAGATATTTTAATGATAGTTTATAGAGAATGTTTGTCCATCATGATTGCCTAATCATTTTACTTGGATAATATTAAATAGGGTTTAGTAATTGTAATGGGTTGAAGTGAGGAAAAACATAGCCTAATTATATACAATAAGATTCTGTTAGTACCTAAATTTGCTTAAAAAGGTCAAAGAAGTGCAAAGTAATACTAACAAGTTCTATCTTGTGCCCATAAATTTAAAACTTTCTAAACTATTCCAATTAGGTCTAATTATTTGATTCTTTTACCAATCTAAATAATTAGTCTAAATATAATTCAATTAATTTTAAGCTTAGCCATAAAATTATATAATTGCCTCGTTAATAATAGTCTTCTATATAATTGGGATAAATATACTTTTAGTCTTTAATGTTTCATTGATTTTCTATTCTAAGTCCTCAAAATATAACAAACCTTACAACATCGGACTTTTTATAACATCGTTAGTTTTTTTTTATATATAAAATTTGACATATGAAGCAATTTGATTTGACAAATGATTAATGTAATTAAATAATTTAATTATATATATTATTTACGTAAATTAATAAAATATCAAAAAAAATAAAAAAGTCAACAAAAAGGAAAAATTCTAGAAATTAAAAAAAATTCATCCTAGCTACCTCAAGCCATTAGATTATTAATATTGCATTAGGTGGTTAAGTAGATGGATTTAAAATCTTGTGATCATGTGTTCAAATTCCATAAAAGCAATTTTTTTTCCAAGCAACATTTATTTATTTTTTGTCATTGTTATCAATTTTTTTAATAACATTAAAGTTCATTTATCATAAAATTATAATTAACTCAATAAATTCTTTTAAGTTATTATTTACTTATCAAATAATTTTTTTATATAAATAATTCTAATATTAAGTTATATAAGCTAAGTTCGGCCCATCAATCGCATGATTTTACGCTCACCATGGGAATCATGGATTCTTTGAAAATGGGCATTTTTGCTATAGTTGTAATTTTGATTTCCGGATTTGAGATCTAAAATAGTTATTCCACCCCCTTAAACTAATTTAAATTAGTTAGGTGACCTTATTATTTATAACCAAAAGAATGTATAATCAAACTTCACTTACAACAATCCAAACAAGTGGTACGAGGTCCTTCCATCATAACAGATAAGCAAGTTAGTTATGCATGATAATCCAACTAATGTTTCAATCTTCAATTGTTAATCTTTCCACTAAATTTACTACCCAATAGACACATAAATAAGATAAATGCAATCACATGTATGAATCACGATTTTTCAAATTTTTATGCTATGCTTGTTAGATCTTTGCATTTGATGCTTTCTATAAACATATTAATATTATAGATATATTGCATGTAAATAATAATCTATTCTATTAAGCCAATACCATTTCATTTAGTCTCCACAAAATTTTGATTATAATCTTCTATTAATTTATATTCTACATTATTAATAATTATTAGATACTAACTTTCTCTTTAAGGGTTAGTTTAGTAAATTGCCCATTTAAGCTATTGCATCCCATCCTAATAATCTATTAACACACTAGCCTCACTAATAAATTAACCCTCTTTTTCTCTCCTTTTTTTTTTCCTTCTTTTTTGGTTCCCTTAAAAAATTGTCTCTATGTATTTAAAAGAAAACTTCCAGATCATTTTTTGGTCCCTTTTAGTGAACACAATCATTTTGCATTCCTTTTTCTTTACACATTTTTAGACTATTTATATATAATTTTTTAATTGTATTACTGTATTTAACATCTTTACACATTACGAGTGTACGTTTGCTAGTATTATACATAGCATAGTATTATAATAATTTTTACTAAAACCTATATATATATGTAAACACCCCTTTTTTGCCCTAAGAATCAATAATAATCAATTTTCATTTTTTTTTTCAAATTTTCCCAATTTTTCTAATTTGGCAAAAATAGTAAAAATATTCAAAAAATAAAAATAAATAGGAAAACAGATCAATTTTGAAAAACTAATTTCAGAAATGGCAATAATGAGGAATGAATAATTTTTACAAATTTTTGAAATTCCAAAAAATATAAAAAAATGGAAAAATTGCATCGCATATATACAATTTGTAAAATAATTAAAATCGGGAAATTGGGCCAGCTCAGCTAGCTCGTGTGTGCACCTGAAACGTACGGAAACGCCTGAGGTCCCGAGTTCGAATCCCCCCACGTGTGCTTGGAAATTTTTTCTCTTATTTTCCCTGGAGCTGCCACGTGGCAGCATGCGATTGGCCGAGAGGAAACACGTGCCTCGCATGTGGTCATCTTCTTCCTCGAGCCCAGCCGGAGAAAAATCCAGCAGAAGTCCGACGAGGTCAAAATTGCTGGATTTCTTCAAATCTTTTTGGATTTCAATCAATCTAAAACTGAATTATCTAGTTAAATCACATGATCACAACGAATCGGCATCAAATAGGTTGGATGAACTCAAATCTAAAAAACAGAAAAATTCGGATTTATCCAAATTGAGGATTTGAGCTTATCCGGAGGAGTTTGTGAGCGGTTTTAAATAGAGGAGGAAGGGAGGAAGCTAAAACATAGATCAAAAGCGAGAGAAAGTGAGAGAAAAGAGAGAATCGAAGTCCGCCAAAGTTTTTCGAAGCCGCGACCGCCAAGCAAGAGTTGGGCAACCACCAGGAGGCATTTCTGAAGCAAACCACCGCCACCATTGGATTCCTCACTCTCAATAACCTAGGATTCGACACCTCAACCGCTGAAGAAGGTCGCCGGAACGCCGTCAACGAGTACTCCCCACCGCTGCATCCGATCGACCCGACCGACCTGACCCGCGCACCGACCCGGATTCAGGTAAGTCGGATTTTTCGATTTTTTTAATATTTTTTTTTGTTTATTTATTTGGTTTATTTTATTTATTCCGAATTAATTTATTTACTTATTTGTTATTTTTTATTTATATTTCAATAAATAGAAAAATGTCAGAAATTAGATTTTTTAGGATTTAATAATATAAAAAACAAAAATATAATCAAAATAATAAATAATAAAAATGTAGAAAATTATAAAAATATTTGAAAAATGATAATAAAATTTAGATTTTAAAATATGATAGATAAAAATATGGGAGAAATTTTTTAATAAAAAATAAAAAATATAAAAATTATGAAAAATTAATAAAAACTAAAAAAAAATAAAAATTATAAAAATTAATAAAAAATAATAAAAATTTATAATAGTAGAAATGAGTTGAAAGATGGAAAAAAATGAGTTTTATTACTTAGAAAAATCATTTTCTCAAATAAATCCAAAATTGATGTTTTCCCTTAAAATTATTTTCAAAAATTAGATTATAAAGCTTAGGCTTAGATTTTTTAGAAAAATCCTAAAATGGTAAAAACATAAATAAAAAGAAATTTCACAATTAAAATTCACAAACACGTTTAAAGTTTTCAAGAAAAGCAAACTACGGCTTGTTTGATCCTGAATAACAGGTACGTAGGCACCCATCTGGGGCAACCCATAAAATAAATAGAAAATCATTTTCCTAAAATAATCCACCCAAAAACACAATAAAATGCAACAGAAATAAAATAAAAGACATTTCTAGAATGAGTAAATTTTAGGAGCTTAGGTGGTAACCTTAGGGTTTTAATAAGTTAGCCTCCGAATTTAAAAACTCTGGTTTTCCCTTTCCTCTTTTCACCAAAACGAGAAGAGAAAATCACGACGACTAGTGGTCTAAATTAAGATTAATCCGCTCCATTAGTCTTAATTCAATATTTCCCAACAACAGTTGGGTGGCGACTCCAAAATTAAACGGAATTCCTAACTTAAGTCGATGATCTATATTAAATGAGCATAGGGTCTAGTCTAGATCGGATTAGGAATGGGAAATTTAAAAATTAGACTCGACAGGATGACGACTCCATTGGGGACTCATTTCAGTAGGCTAGCCACCTGAATCTCCTCAAATTGTTCCTTTTTTTTTTTTTAAGAAATGTCTTTCGATTATTCTGTTGCTAACTTTTCAGGAATTAGCTAGATTTATGATTCTGTTTTGAGTCTGCATGCATACATTTGTGTGAATAGATGCGGTCGAACCCGGACCGTCCTAGGACCCTAAGACGGGGAGCCATTGTGTAGGTTTCGGGCGAAGTGAGTTGATCACCGTTCGGGACTGATTAGGCTACCCCACCCAATGCTTCAATATGGCCTGAGATCCATTTCTCCGAGAATGCGGGAGGCCATAGAGCTTGGGGACCAGTTAGAACCAACCTATTTGCATACATAAAGTCATGGGTTGACAATTGGAGATGATGTAATAATTTGTTGTGTTGTTTATGGAGTTCGGATCTATTTCCCTGTAATATTTTCATAGTTCTGGTTGTAATTAGGAAATTTCTTATTGTAATAGATGGCTAGTACCGCAGTCGACCGCCTCCTCCGTAGAGAGATCCAGGTGTACAAACCTTTGGACCCAAAGTTAGTACTAGACCACTGGTTTACCTTGTACAATCCAGAGGAGCAGGCCTTCATCCAGCAAAAGATAGGGCCCATCCTCTCACTAACAAAAATGGAGGTGAATTTTCCTTTGGTACGGGCCATGCTCCATTTATGGGAAATCGAGCCCACAACCTTCTTCATCGGGCCACATGAAATCACCCCTACCTTAGAAGAGTACACCCAGCTTCTACAAGTTCCAGCGCTAACTAATCAAATCTATGTGCCAGATCTCGAGGCCGGGCCAGCCGATACCTTCAGTAGACTACTAGGTATCCGCAAAACAACAGTCAACAAAGCCTTAGCAGACTGTAATGGATACTGCATATGGATGGACGATTTGGAAGCCTAGTTCATTGCTCGAGAAGACAATGGGGTTAGAAAAGACATACTGTGTGGGGACCCCAAGACTTACAAACAAAGAAGGGTGAACGCTTTCATCTTGACAGCTTTCGCCACCATACTATTCCCCACCGGAACTTTCTATGTCCACTACCGGGTTGCAGAGCTGGTGACCCAATTCCTGGAAGGAAGATCTTACATCCCGGCTCTATTGGCTAAATAGATTCAGAACTTAAACTTCCTCAAGAAGAAAGGCCATGGGATCCTCCGCTCAAGCATCAACCTTATGCTGATATGGTTCGTGAGCCACCTCAAGTGTTTCAGGTTGAACATGGTCCGGAAAACCTTGGCTCAGCAGGTGGATCTTGTGGATTCATGCATAGAAAAGATAAAACTACCCGACAACCTTACCAGCCATAGTTGGGTAGAAGTGCTTAGAAGCTTCAATGCCGAAGATATTCTGTGGACAGCTAGGTGGAGTTACTGCAACAAAATTATTTTGACTTGCAGTAATTTTCAAGTCGTGCCTTTGATCGGAATCAGTGGATGTATTGGATATCATCCCAATTCAGTGGTCCGCCAGTTCGGTACTATACAAGACATAGTTTATCGGCCCTCGTTGGAAGAAGTCACCTTCGAGTACCAAGATCCAAACTTGCTGGTGGCTGAAAAGTTTGCTAAGCTGGCAGAGGTCAAAGCACTTTGGGAAGCCAGAGTTGAAAGCCCGAATGTGGACCTCGGTGAGCTAGATGGCGAAGTGGGAAAGCACCGAGCCACCAGAGAGTTTGTGATCCGCCAACTATATCAGACAGGGGAAAGAGCATACCGGGTCCCAGATGTCACTCAACCAAAGCCAGACAAGATAAATCCAGAGGTAGAAATCTACCTGGAGTAGGTCAAGGCCCGGATGGAGGTCTATTTTGAAGCTGCAAATTATAAGAAAGACATCTGGAAAGGACGATTCAAGGAATCCGACCAAAGGAACAAAGCTTTGGAAGCACAGTTGGAGAAGACCAAAGCCAGAGTCGAAGAACTAGAAGCCGTCATCAACGGGAAACCTGAGTCTCCACAACAGAAGACCAAGAGAGCTAGGAAATAGATCATCAATGTAATCTTTTATTTTCTTTGAGTGTCGAACTCCAAAAATTTTTCAATATTAATAAAAGTAAAGTTTCAATATTACATCGTCAATCAATTGTCAACCTTTTTTATTTTTAGCATACGTGTGACACATGCATAGCATTTGCATACATCATACTAAAAAACAAAATGCGCGCCAGGTATCAAAACAGTTCCCAAGCAACCGAACCCTCCTAGAAGCCCAATTTGCACACGTTCAAGAGCTAAAATGGCAAACAGTAGCGACAACCGCAATAACACAAATGTTGAAGCTGCCTCGGACTCTAGAATCGTATCCCTAGAACAAACGGTCCAACAATTGGCTGCCCAAGTCCACCTCTTAACTGAAAGCATCGGCATCCTTCGCACCACTCAGCCAACCCAGGAGGAATATTCAGGGGCCAGGAAAGGGAAGGCAGTGGAGGGACAGCCTCCAGAGTATGAAGAAATCAATTCCCACCTCAACCCGGCCTTTGAATATGAGCCGAGGATCAACCAGGGGCCAACCTCTGATGAACTGAAGAGAGAGATGGAAGAGAGACAGAAAGAGATGGAGAAGAGACTCTTCCAGCAGCTCCATGATAAAATGAAAACAATTGAAGGTCCTGATGGTTTCGAGCAAGCCGGAATCACCAGTCTACCAGTGTACAGGGAAGAGGTATACCCTGAGAAGTTCAAGACCTCGGAGTTTGGAAAGTATGATGGGACGGGTTGCCCCAAAATGCATACAAGGCTATATGCCCGAAAAATGAGCAAGTATGCCCAGTACGACCAACTCATGATCCAGACTTTCCAAGATAGCCTCACGGGCCCTGCATTGGTCTGGTACGCCCACCTGGACTTCAACAATGTCAACACTTGGGAAAGGTTAGCCCGAGCGTTCTATGATTAGTACAAGTTCAATATTGAGGTCACCCCCTCCGTGATTGATTTGGGGAGTCTCCGGAAAAGACATACTGAGCCGTTTAAGGAGTATGCTCAGCGCTGGAGAGCCCAGGCCGCCAGAGTAGCAATCCCAATCTCTAAGAAGGAGTTGACATCCATATTTGTTAACACCTTAGACAAAACCTACTTTTCACATCTGGTAGGCCAGACCTCATCTAGCTTTATAGAGGTGGTAGCTGTAGGGTTCCGGATCGAAAGTGCCATCACCACCGACAGACTCCAAACAATGGATTTTCCTAGGGTTACACCAACACAGAGGCCCTTAGGAGGTAACAGAACCAAAGAGTCTACCGTTAGCACGGTCCATTCCGGTAAGGCAGAAAAGGCTGGAACTCGTGTGACATTTCAGACCACGAGTACCCCAGCCCAGCAATCCACGACAAGTCATACCCAGGCCACCAGGGTCCCAAGGCAGTTCACTCCAATTCCCATCCCGCTCAGCCAGGTCTTTACTCGGCTGAGGGCGGACAACTTGATCAACTTCGAGATCCCCAACGACCGGTACAAGCCCAAGAATTTCGACTCAAGCCTCAAATGTGACTACCATATGAGTCAGGAGGGGCATTCTATAGATAGGTGCTGGAGGCTCCGGCATAAAATCTAAGACCTAATCGACGCAGGAATCGTACAGCTGGATTTTGTAAACACCCCAGCACCCAACGTCAACACCAACCCGCTGCCCAATCATAAGCCCACCATCAACATGATCACATTTGAGGAGTCGGCTCCCAAAGAAGCCCCTAAATAGAAGATGACGGATCAATAGAAAAAGCAGTCTCATTAAGCTCCAGAGAAAGCCCCAAAGTCACATATTAAGAGGAGATGGTTAGCCGGAAACCCAACAGTCGGCACTTTGGGAGAGTCATATGGGAGGTTTGAATACTTGGTGAACTATTCTTACACCCTAACTGAGTATGCGCCGCCTAGCGGATGGGGGCCAGAGTTTGAGAAGGAGGACAACCCGCCGAAGGAAGAGGAGAAGACTATAAACATGATCAATTCTCATCAGAAGCCCAGGGTTATAAAATGTTATGAGGGAAAGTCAACCGAGATACAGATCCTGAAGAAAAGATATGTATTTAATGTCCCGATACCAGCAGAGAGTTATAAGGCTGCACCTTTCGACTATCGAACCATCGAACAAGAGCGGCCTCCTATGGTGGGAGGAATCACCCGCTCCGGGAGAATATACGACCTGAAGAATAAAGCCCCGACCGAAGAGCCCAACGTGGAGAAAGGAGAGGAAGAGGAAGAGGGGCTTGTTGCGTTTACAAAGATGGTCAAGGCAAGTGAATACAAGATAAAGGAACAACTAAATAAAGTTCCAGCACAGATATCACTCATAGGTCTTCTTACAGCATCTGAGCCCCATAGGGAAGTACTCTTTAAAGTGCTCAAGCAGATTCAGGTCCCAAAAGGCATCGCTATAGACAAGATAAGTCACGTGGCAGATTTTATTTTCACAATGGACCAGATATCTTTCTCTCCGGAAGAGCTAGGAGAGGAGGGAGACCAACATACAAAACCACTGTTCATAGTGGTCAAGTGCAACGACACAATTATCTCCTGGGTACTCATCGACAACGAATCGTCCCTCAACGTTTGCCCATTGGCTACCTTCGACTTATTGGGGGTCGATCCAAGCAATATAAAACCTAGCTCAATGGTGGTCAGAGCTTTTGATGGGTCAAAAAGAGATATAGTAGGGGAGATAAACCTACCAGTAGAGATTGGTCCACAAATATTCCACATATCTTTCCAGGTCCTTGACATCCCAAGATCTTTCAACCTACTCTTGGGAAGACCTTGAATACATGCTACTGGAGCCATCCCCTCTAGTCTCCACCAAAGGGTTAAATTTATTGCGAGTGGCCAAATAGTCACCGTGTTGGGTGAGCAGGATTACGCCATATACAAAGAAACTGCTATACCATATATTGGGGAGGAAGGTTCAGAAGACCTTGGTCTACAAATTTTTAATGAAGTGAACGTGGTGACTAGCAAGGAGGGCCATCGGTTTAAAGAGGGGCAGCAGGGGACGTTTGGACTAGAGTACGTTCCTACAGCCAAAGAAGAAGCACAAGCAAGAGGTGTTAAAGGCAGAATGAAGGAAAAGCCAATCAACACCCAGATGTGCATTCCACCTCTCCAACAATCTTTCCGAAAAGCAAATATCATTCAAGAGCCTCAGATAAGCGAAAGTGACGTTAGCAATGGGAGCCCAACCCCCCGCACGTCCAATCAACATCCGGCTCTGAATAATTGGTATTGTTATCCTATCAATAGCTCTAGGTCAACTCAAAAGTAGAGAACGATTATTGAACAAATTTTATTGAAACTCTTAATTAATTCAATTACAGTCTGTTTTTGCTTATATATATGCTTTCATTTTTTACTTTACCCAGATCTCCTACCATCGAACATTAGGGATATTTCGCGCAGGTAGAAAATAAAAACGCTGATATCATTTCCAATGCTGCTAGGTCAGTTGTATAAGGCGATATTCTTGACCACGAAATAATACAAGAAAATTGGCAAAAACATGAACAAAGCAGAATTTCGATCGACGAGCCGGTGGAGACAGTAAATCTAGGAAGCATGGAAAAACCTAAAAACCTCAAAATCGGGACCAGTTTAAGTGCCGAGCAAAAATGTGAGATAACCGAGATATCAACAGAATATACAGATGTGTTCGCCTGGTCATATGGTGACATGCCAGGACTAGGCCAATCAATAGTAGTTCATAGGCTTCCCACAAGAGAAGATGTCAAACCTAAAAAACAAAAACTGAGAAGATTTAGGCCTGACATCTTACTAAAGATCAAGGAAGAAGTCCAGAAACTGCTAGAAGTAGGGTTTATCGAAGTGTCTAATTACCCAGAATGGGTGGCAAATATAGTCTCTATTATGAAAAAGAATGGAAAAGTACGCGTATGCGTAGATTTCCGGGACTTAAACCAAGCTACGCCAAAGGATAACTTCCCCCTACCTCACATTGATGTTCTAGTGGACAACACCGCGAGAAACCATCGTTTCTCATTCATGGACGGTTTCTCAGGATATAATCAAATAAGAATGGCTGAAGAAGATAAAACCAAAACGACTTTCATCACAACATGGGGAACTTTCTGTTACAAAGTCATGCCCTTTAGTTTGAAAAACGCCAGGGCAACGTAATTGAGAGCCATGGTCGCGATACTTCATGACATGATGCATCGAGAGGTCGAAGTATACGTCGACGACATGATAGCCAAATCTAAAGAAGGAGAAAGCCATATAGATATCCTGAGGAAATTGTTTAAATGACTGAGGAAATTCCAGCTCAAGTTAAATCCAGAAAAATGTACTTTCGGGATCACAACGGGGAAATTGTTAGGGTTTGTCATAAGCCAGGAAAGCATTAAAATCAACCCTGACAAAGTAAATTCTATATTAGAGTTACCTTCCCCACGCTTCGTTAAAGAAGTAAGAAGCTTGCTGGGAAGATTAAATTATATAGCTCGTTTTATCTCACAGCTCATGGACAAATGCCAGCCACTATTCTGTCTGTTGAAAAAGAATGCCACCATAGAATGGGACGACGAATGCGAAGAAGCATTCAGGACGATCAAAGACTACCTTATAAAACCTCCGGTCTTGATAGTCCGGAAGCAAAAGAAGCCCTTATTCTTATACCTCACTATACTCCTTAAATCCATGGGTTGCGTGCTAGGGCAGAAAGATGAAGAAGGAAGAGAATGTTCTATATACTACTTAAGCAAGAAATTCATAGATGGGGAACAGAGGTACTTAGAGGTGGAGAAGACTTGTTGTGCTCTAATTTGGGTCATGTATCAATTAAGGCAATACACCCCTCTACTATCATATTGAGCTACTGACAAAACATGATCCCTTGAAATACTTAGCAAAGAAACCAACTTTGATAGGGAGAATCTCTAAATGGAAAATGCTCTTATCAGAGTTTGACATCATATACATAAATTAGAACTCGATGAAAGGGCAAGCCTTAGCCGAACAATTGGCAAAACACCCTGTCAAGACAGATTCCTAAGAACTACAAGCCCAATTCCCGGACGAAAATATATTAATAGTGGAAGATATACCGGTAGAAGACTTTGGGCTAGAGCAGAACGCTAAGTGGAAACTGTTTTTCGACGGAGCTACCAACATATTCGGTTGCAGGATTGGGGCAATATTGATATCCTCAAATGACACACAATTCCCTGCAGTGACACGACTCACATTTCCATACACCAATAATATCACGGAATATGAGGCGTGCATTCTTGGCCTCAAAATGGCCTGCCAAATGGAAATCCGCAAATTAGAAGTGTACGGGGATTCATCGCTCATCATACTACAGACAAGAGGGGAATACAAGACTAAAGACCCCAAACTGGTACCGTATCATCAACATTTGACAAAGGTAATAGAAGAATTCAAGGCAATCACTTTCACATATATCCTGAGAACTCAGAATCAGTTTGCAGATACACTAGCCACATTAGCATCTATGATCCAGATAACAGGGGGAGCCAAAGTCCAACCGATGGAGATAGACATCGAAAATCGACCCGCCTACTATTTAACAATTGAAAAAGCACAAGATGACAAGCCCTGGTATCACGAGATCCAGACCTTTCTCCAAGAAAGTAAATACCCTGAAATGGCTAGCAAGAATGACCAAAGAACACTCAGAAGGTTAGCAAGCCATTTCTTATTAAGTGGGTCTATACTCTACAAAAGATCATCTGATACCACCTTGTTAAGATGTGTGGACAAAAATGAAGCCTATGAACTGATGAAAGAGGTACATGAAGAAGTATGTGGACCTCATATGAATGGCTACATGTTAGCCCGAAAAATCATGAGGTTAGGATATTATTGGTTAACCATGGAATCAGATTGCATAAAGTATGTCAAGCACTGTCATTTGTGTCAAGTGTACGCAAATCGGATAAATGCTCCGCCAAATGAGTTGCACTTATTGTCAGCACCATGACCTTTCTCCATGTGGGGAATTGACATAATTGCCCAATCACTCCGACAGCATCCAATGGCCACAGGTTCATATTGGTAGCAATTGATTACTTCACCAAATGGGCAGAAGCTTCGTCATATGCTAATGTCACAAAGGGGTAATAGTCTGCTTCTTGAAAAGGGACATAATAGCCTAATATGGAGTTCCTGAGTCCATCATCACTGACAACGGTACCAATCTTAATAACAAGATGATGACAGGTTTATGTCAATGATTCCACATAAACCATAGAAATTCAACTCCCTACCGACCTCAGATGAACGGGGCAGTAGAAGCAGCTAACAAGAATATCAAAAAGATCATCGAAAAAATGACAACAACTTACAAAGATTGGCACGAGATGTTGCCGTTTGCTCTCATGGCTTATAGGACTTCAATAAGAACATCTACTGGAGTTACCCCTTATTCATTGGTATAAGGTACGGAAGCAGTGCTACTAGTCGAAGTCGAAATACCATCATTCAGAATTCTGTCAGAAACTCAGCTAACTAAATCAGACTGGGTAAAGAAGAGACTTGATCAGCTGAATTTAATTGATGAAAAAAGACTTACCGCAATATGTCATGGCCAGTGTTACCAACAAAGGATGACCCGAGCATTTAACAAGAAAATGAGGCCTCGATACTTCAAAGAAGGGGATCTGGTACTAAGGAAGGTTCTCCCGAATGCCCAAGACTCCAGAGGTAAATTCACCCTAAACTATGAAGGTCCCTATATGGTGAAAAGGGTTCTATCAGGAGGTGCTTTGATACTGACTCAAATGGATGGTCCGGAATTGAGAGACCCCATTAACACAGATGCTGTAAAGATGTACTATCCTTAGGTAAGGGAATTGAAATTTTGCCAATGTTTATGAAAGCTAATGTTCGATGCAAATTTCATTGAATCTAGTTTTTATTTTTTACAAACAAAGTTAATATCCCTGAATGGTCAATAGTCCCAACCAATTCTCATCACAACAAATATTCCTAAACACATTACCCATCACTTCACCAATGAATGATAAACACTAAGATAATAATGAATCTCAATAAATTTTGTAATATAATTCTATCTATTTTTTAGCATTAGAAATTAGTGCATTAGTAGGATAATATTACCGTCAAAAGAGCCATGTGCACAAGAAAGGAAGCACATCAAGATTTTCAACCCCATGTCAAGATAACAAAAGTGAAGCAGAAGCAAACCAGCATGAAGGTTCGGTTGTTTGGTTGCTATCTACGATAAATTGGCAAACATAAAAAAATAAATAACTATCATCCGCATATCATGAAAAGCATCACATCATTTAGCCCAGTCAATAGAAGCATATTTAAAAGCATAAGATGAGTCGGCTTATAATGGAGCACTTGTCTAAACATCCCCTTTAATATGTTAGTTAGCCTAAAGAGGGGCACTTTCCTAGATCTCCTCTTAAGGTCAGCTTATAAAGGCCCCTTTCAAGACATTTATTCCTACCAATAGGTTAGTCAGCCCACATTGGGGCACTTTCCTGAACATCCTCTCTCAGGGTCAGCCCATAAGGGCACCATTTTGAGACATTCTGTCATAGGTTAGTTAACCCATGAAGGGGCACTTTCCTAGACATCCTCTTTTAAGGTCAGTTTACAAGGGCACCTTTCTGAAAACATTTCTCTATGCTATAGGTTAGTCAGCCCACAATGAGGCACTCTCCTAAATATCTTGTCTCAAGGTCAGCCCATAGGGGCACTTTTTGAGACATTTCCCCCAAGGTCGTGAGTCTAAGAAAGACACTTCCCGCTATAGGTCAGTCAGCCCAAGAAGGGACACTTTCCTAGATACCCTATTGATTAGTTAGCTCAGAGGAGCACTTTTCGAATCCATCAATTAGTTAGCTTAAAGGATCACTTTTTGAATCCTTGGATTAGTTAGCTTAGAGGAGCACTTTTCGAATCCCTCGATTAGTTAGCTCAGATGAGCACTTTTCGAATCCCTCGATTAGTTAGCTCAGAGGAGCACTTTTCGAATCCATTGATTAGTTAGCTCAGAGGAGCACTTTTCGAATCCATCGATTAGTTAGCTCAGAGGAGCACTTTTCGAATCCATTGATTAGTTAGCTCAGAGGAGCACTTTTCGAATCCATCGATTAGTTAGCTCAGAGGAGCACTTTTCGAATCCCTCTATTAGTTAGCTCAGAGGAGCACTTTTCGAATCCATCGATTAGTTAGCTCAGAGGAGCACTTTTCGAATCCATCGATTAGTTAGCTCAGAGGAGCACTTTTCGAATCCCTCGATTAGTTAGCTCAGAAGAGCACTTTTCGAATCCCTCGATTAGTTAGCTCAGAAGAGCACTTTTCGAATCCATCGATTAGTTAGCTCAGAGGAGCATTTTTCGAATCACTCGATTAGTTAGTTCAGAGGAGCACTTTTCGAATCTATCGATTAGTTAGCTTAGAGGAGCACTTTTCGAATCCCTCGATTAGTTAGCACAAAGGAACACTTTTCGAATCCCTTGATTAGTTAGCTCAAAGGAGCACTTTTCGAATCCATCGATTAGTTAGCTCAGAGGAGCACTTTTCGAACCCCTCGATTAGTTAGCTCAGAGGAGCACTTTTTGAATCTATCGATTAATTAGCTCGAAGGAGCACTTTTCGAATATATCAATTAATCAGCTCATAAGAGCACTTTTGATGACCGATTAGTCAGCTTATAGGAGCACTTTTCGGAGGTATTTTTCCAAAACAGTCGCTAGTCTAGTCAGATGCTTCTGTTGACAGGTGGCTAGCTCATAAGGGCGCTTTCTAAGATAATCTTCTCTTTAAGGTTGCTAGTTTGATAAGACGCTTCCTATCATCAGTTATTCTACATTCTTAAACAATGCTTGAGATGTTTCCTATCGCCAATTAGTCAGCCCATAGAGCACTTTTTGGGAGGGAACATTACTTTGGATTTTTAGGACTATTTCAGACTCGTGGGATTATTAGCTCATGGAGTATTTTCCTACCAAAAACCAAATTCCAAATAACCAGCCAAACCAAGACGTCATCTAATCAAGAGGCCAAAAATGGTGTCTTTCTTGTCTTTATAGTTAAGTTTTTCAAACTTTACTACAAAGAGGGACAGTTGTAAACACTCCATTTTTGCCCTAAGAATCAATAATAATCAATTTTCAATTTTTTTTCAATTTTTCCCAATTTTTCTAATTTGGCAAAAATAGTAAAAATATTCAAAAAATAAAAATAAATAGAAAAGCACATCAATTTTGAAAAACTAATTTCAGAAATGGCAATAATGAGGAATAAATAATTTTTACAAATTTTTGAAATTCCAAAAAATACAAAAAAATGGAAAAATTGCATTGCATATATACAATTTGCGAAATAATTAAAATTGGGAAATTGGGCCAGCTCAGCTGGCTCGTGTGTGCGCCTGAAATGTGTGGAAACGCCTGAGGTCCCGAGTTCGAATCCCCCCGCGTGCGCTCGAAAATTTTTTCTCTTATTTTCCCTAGAGCTGCCACGTGGCAGCATGCGATTGGCCGAGAGGAAACACGTGCCTCGCATGTGGTCATCTTCTTCCTCGAGCCTAGCTGGAGAAAAATCCGGTAGAAGTCTAATGAGGTCAAAATTGCTGGATTTCTTCAAATCTTTTTGGATTTCAATCAATCTAAAACCGAATTATCTAGTTAAATCACGAGATCACAACGAATCGGCATCAAATAGGTTAGATGAACTCAAATCTAAAAAACGGAAAAATTCAGATTTATCCAAATCGAGGATTTGAGCTTATCCAGAGGAGTTTGTGAGCGGCTATAAATAGAGGAGGAAGGGAGGAAGCTAGAACACAGATCAAAAGCGAGAGACAGTGAGAGAAAAGAGAGAATCAAAGTCTGCTGGAGTTTTTCAAAGCCGCGACCGCCGAGCAAGAGTTAGGCAACCACCAGGAGGCATTTCTGAAGTAAACCACCGCCACCATTGGATTCCTCACCCTCGATAACCTAGGATTCAACACCTCAACCGCTGAAGAAGGCCGCTGGAACGCCGTTAACGAGCACTCCCCGCCGCCGCATCAGATCGACCCGACCCGACCCGACTCGCGTACCGACCTGGATCTAGGTAAGTCGGATTTTCTGATTTTTTTTAATATTTTTGTTTGTTTATTTATTTGGTTTATTTTATTTATTCCGAATTAATTTATTTACTTATTTGTTATTTATTTACTTATTTGTTATTTGTTATTTATATTTCAATAAATAGAAAAATGTTAGAAATTAGATTTTTTAGGATTTAATAATATAAAAAACAAAAATATAATCAAAATAATAAATAATAAAAATGTAGAAAATTATAAAAATATTTGAAAAATGATAATAAATTTTAGATTTTAAAATAGGATAGATAAAAATCTAGGAGAAATTTTTTAATAAAAAATAAAAATTATGAAAAATTAATAAAAACTAAAAAAAATTTAAAAATTAACAAAAAATAATAAAAAATAATAAAAATTTATAATAGTAGAAATGAGTTGAAAGATGGAAAAAAAATGAGTTTTATCACTTAGAAAAATCATTTTCTCAAATAAATCCAAAATTGATATTTTCCCTTAAAATTATTTTCAAAAATCAGATTATAAAGCTTAAGCTTAGATTTTTTAGAAAAATCCCAAAATGGTAAAAACATAAATAAAAAGAAGTTTCACAATTAAAATTCACAAACATACTTAAAGTTTTCAGGAAAAGCGAACTACGGCTTGTTTGATCCTGAATAACAGGTACGTAGGCACCCATCTGGGGCAACCTATAAAATGAATAAAAAATCATTTTCCTAAAATAATCCACCAAAAAACACAATAAAAGGCAATAGAAATAAAATAAAAGACATTTCTAGAAGGAGTAAATTTTAGGAGATTAGGTGGTAACCTTAAGGTTTTAATAGGTTAGCCTTCGAACTTAGAAACTCTGGTTTTCCCTTTCCTCTTTTCACCAAAACGAGAAGAGGAAATCACGACGACTAGTGGTCTAAATTAAGACTAATCCGCTCCATTAGTCTTAATTCAATCTTTTCTAACAACAGTTGGGGTGGCGACTCCAAAATTAAACGAAATTCCTAACTCAAGTCGATGATCTATATTAGATGAGCATAGGGTCTAGTCTAAATCGGATTAGGAATGGGAAATTCAAAAATTAGACTCGACAATATATATGTATGTATGTATGTATGTATGCATGTATGTATATACATTTCTGCTACTAAACAATTTATTGGAATAAAAAATCATACAAGGAAGAAATTGTCATTCCATTGCTTATTTCACTCAATTCATTCTATTCCATTTTATTCAATTCTATAACAAGCGTGACAATTTTATTTGTAGAAAGTAATTCAAAAAGAAACTTATAATAAAATTTGGAAAATACAAATTAGAGTTGCATAAATGTGACTAGCAATAGTAGATGATGCATATAACTCTATTTAATTTCATTCTTATTGATAGGTCATCTTAATTATGGGTTTAGGTCTCACTTAGGAAGCTTGATCACGAGCTCAGGTGAAGTCTTGACTTTGTTACCCACGGCTCCTTGACCTAGTCAATTACAGATAAGACTTGTTATAGACTAAGTCGCTCACTCTCCTACTACTTGAACACCCTAAACTTGTGGCTATGGATGCGCCCCACATTCTTCAAGGATAATTGCATATCAATGTTACCTATAAATACACAAATTCGTTTACTAGTAAAAGGATTTGAACCTTTTAGCCTCTTAGCTATTTTTCTAGCTATCTGTTAACTTTCACTTAGCATTTTAACTTAAACATTGGACAACTCCAGCACTCCCATAGTTCATTCTTTCTTAGTGTTTTACAAGTTTACTTACCTCCCTACTAAATTCACAAACACCAATTCTATTTCATTTTAAGAAACTTATAAAGAAACTTAAAAATATATGGTAAGTTATTCATAAAGAAACTTATAATATAATTTGGTAAATACAAAATAGAAGAGTTATTAATATTGTAGAAGTGTAACTAGCAATGATAGATAATGTATATCCTTCTTTTTACTCAGTTTTATTAAATTCTAGATCTTGTGATGCATATTGCGTGACAATTTTACGATTATTAAGCAAATAAAAAGGAAGCTTAAAATAAAATTTGGAAAATACAAAATAGAGAAGTTTTATTACTACAGAAGTGCAATGATTGGTTATAGCAATGTTTATGGTTCTATTTGATTCCACTTTATTCATTTTCAAACCCTATCAAATGTAAAAGTTTTATTGAATTTTATTTTCAATAAGTGTTTAAGAAATAAGCTTAAAATAAAATTCGAAAAGAGGAGTCATTATTATTAGGGATATTTATGCTTTTAGTTATTAACGTTTATCTACTGTTTTATTTGAATCATCAATTTTTTTTTCTATTTGAATTATCAACTTTTTCAAAACTGAATAATAAAAGAAAATTTTATCAAATCTATTAAGTTTTTCATTTATCTATAACACATATCAATTTCAAATTGGTTCACAATAATTAAATTTATAAAATGATAATATTAAATATATTTATTTATATAATATGATAAAAATTTAAATTAAATATAAATAATAATATAATATAAGAAAAAATAATAAAATACAAAAGTAACTATTAAATGTAAGAAAGGGGCTGGAAAAACTTGTAGCCACCTTAGCCAACTAATGTAAGGCTAATTGGAAGGTAATATATATATATATATGTAGAAAATTTAATATACTTAATAAAAATCCTATTTTTATAAAATTTTGAAAATATTAAAGACTTAAATAAAGAAAAAAAAGTTAAAAAATCAAATAAACAAATAGGTAAATATTGAGGACTAAATGCATACTTTTTCTTTATTATTATGGATTGCAATTCACGATGACAAATAATGCTTGTTGTTCTACTTAATTCCATTTTATTCAACTTTAAACTTTATCAAATGCGGCAATTTTATTGTATTTGATTTTTGATTTCTTTCTTAATTAAAAAAAAAAGTGATTAAGGGACTTTTTACAGTCTTGTCTATAATTTTAATGACACTAATTCAGCATTTAATTAGATTGTTAATTTAAGTATATTAAATTTTCACTATTAATCATTATTAAATTTTCATTGTTAGGACATAAATTAATGATGAGATTAAAGGCTAGACTACTCATATTAAAAATATAGATGGGATCATATAAAATTTCTTAACAATGCGTTTGGTTTACTAGAATGGAATTATTAATTTATCTTTATTACTATATAATAGTTATTCCATTGTTTGATTATAGTATAAGAAATGTCAATTTTATATAGTGTGAAATAGATAAAAAAATTTTATTCTTTTCGTTTTCAAAGATGTTCATAAAATATAAATTTTATTTAAAAAATATCTCTAATAATTAACTAAAATAATTATTATTCTTTTCTAGTTTTATTTCATTTTAGTGGAGAAGACGTAAAATATAAGTCTTAAAATTAAGTGGGGGAAAATACAAAATAGAGGAATTATTATAGTTGCGAAAGTGTGACCGGCCATAGCAGGTAACGCAGGTCATTTACCGACTACCCCAGTCAGTCTCTATATATACCTCCGCTCCCATCCGCGGACTAATTCCAGCTCATCTGTCAGTCATCCGACATTACTCTCTCTCTCAATCACGACCTCAGAACCCCTCAAGATCTCATCTTTTTACAGCCTTTTCGATCTCTTTGAATCACAAACCTATAAAATACCCTCTCTTTCAAAATTTTCCCTCTTCTTCCTTTGTCGATTTTTCTCCGATCAGACTGTTCTCATATTTCGAGTCCTTCGTGTACAGCTCCCCTTTTTTTTTCATCTAATCTCGTAATCGATCCTTGTTTAATTCATCAATCTGGATTAAAAAGCCGATTACTTTTCACGATTGAATCACGATTAGTAAAATATATACAAAACCCTAGTTCCGAATCCTAAGATAAATATCAATTAGGTTAGAACTACATAGGTTAAACAAGTTTTGTTCTTTTTAGAAACCCTAATTTGTTTTTAGTGTTTTTGGTTATATAAACAAATACCCAAATTAAGATTTGTGGTTTTGGGCGTTGTTGTCATACCCAAAAGCCAAAAAGAAAAGGAAAGGGGAAAGAAAAGAAAAGAATAGAAAGCTTTCCTTTTTTCTTTTTACCTTTTCTCTTTTTGTAACTGTGGGCTGTTTGGCGGACAAGTGAAAAGAGAGTCAATGGAGGGACAAGGAGGTCTTGAAGGGAGTAATCCGGTTGATTTATCCAAACATCCCTCTGGCATAGTTCCCATACTTCAGTATGTTTCCCACCCGTCTCTTTACTCTGTGAATGCTTAAAATCTTCGAAGAACCCTGTTAACTCAAATAGAACTTAGCAAATAGTTTTCGCTAGTTTTTGAATATGAACAGATGCAGGACGCCGAAAACTTTATGTTAGTATGGAAACTCTTTTCGTCTGGGAAATCATTGTACCCGCCCTTTGCTATTAGCTAATAAATTCTTGCCTATTCCAAACTTCGCTCTCATAATTAACCGAAAAAAACTTTGCTCTCATAGTGACTGATAGTTTTTCTTGCTGAGAGGCCCTTGTAATGCTTGTGATTGTACTATTGAGACTTTAGTCTAGTGTCTTTTGAGTTTGTACTCATTTTTATGTGCGTAGCTTGCTACCCCACTTTCGTCTTCAGATGGCCTTGTGTACATGTCTTCCTACTGTCAATGAAGTTTAATTTTTAATTACAGGGAAAAAAAAAAACCCTTTATGTTAGTATAGTTTTTCTGTCTGGTTCAAGGATCTGGTTTTTTAGGAGTATAACTTTATCGGCATTACCATTAAGAAAGGATTCTTTCATAGGCAGAAAGCATTTTGCTAGGGCAGTTAATCATACATTAGACATGTCAAGAAGCTTAGCAAACTAAGAAAACTTCTGGATGAGAAAAATTGTCTGAATGTTGTGTTGATTAGAATTCCTGATGTGGGTATAGTTTCTATCTGTATTGGCACTATTGTCTTGGCAAATAGGGATAAGTGCTTTGGTATGTCTTTGGGCTAATCTCTGAAAAGATGTCTTCTTCTGGTGGTGTAATCTAAGTTTCCTTAGGTGCATCTATGCATACTGTTATATCATTGATTTAGGGGGATAATTACATTAGCAGTGTCTATAATTTGTCTTTGTTTGCAGAAATCCAACTTGTTAGTAAAATGGTCCATGTTAGTATCTTTCAATTAAATGGGAATGGAGCTTGGTCGAAGTGCCAAATTGGGTTGCCACTTATGCTGTACTAATCCAGAACAATCCCCATGTTATCATCATTTAGATAAAGGCTCTAGCACGGAGTGTCATAGGAAGTTCAAGTTCTGGAATTGGGAAAAAAAACAAAAACAGAGCATGAATACAAATTGAATAACGTGACATTTTAGTTACTCAGACTCTAGTGGTCCCTTGGTTAGGCAATAAAATCTGGTTTTTCTCTAGTTTGGACTCGGGTAGAATTAAAGATGGGCTAAAAGTTGCAACTATTACTCCTTACAATAGCAGAGAATAACTTAAACTGCTTTATGGAAGTTCCTTTTTTTTCCTCTCCTTTTCCCTGATTGCTACATGTTATTGTGTCAAGCATATTCAACATCCAGATATCTGAAGTTTGTATTTTTTATCATTATATTGATGTTTTGCGTTGAATAGGAATATTGTTTCAACTGTCAATCTGGATTGCAAGTTGGAATTAAAAGCCATTGCGTTGCAAGCTCGTAATGCAGAATACAACCCGAAGGTAGTTATGAGTTTGCTTGTTGTTTGATTTTGGAACTTGCTTTTGTCATCCTAGTTTGAGGCTTCACTTAATTTGTTCTATTGTTATGAGGAGTTTGCTTGTTGAGCCTTTTAGCAGATTTGTGTAGTCTCAAGTGAATGGGAAATGGTCGTATGCTTGGCAAGCCTTGTCTTAGGTCAATAGAACATTCTTGCAAATGATTTGAGACACCACCTAAAATTGGATTTCCTCTTTCCAAAAGCCTCCAGGCTTTGTTGTATATGGATTTGTACCTCCATGACCATTGTTGTTATCATGGTTGTTGCTGTTGTTTTCTTCTTCTTCTTCTTTTTTTTTTTTTTTTCCTTTCTGTCTTGTAACTTGTGTTGACATCAGTATTATGTCCATGAATCTTACATAGGAGTTGATAGATGACATTAATTATTCTAATTAATTATTGCAGCGTTTTGCTGCTGTCATCATGAGAATAAGGGAACCAAAAACTACAGCCCTGATCTTTGCCTCTGGCAAGATGGTAAGTATTTTTATTCTTGTGAAAAGCTTGAGACTCAATATTCTGTTTGCCCTCTACTTGTAATTTTCTAATAAATGCATATTTATATTCACTTACCGAAAATGGATGACTAACTAAATGTTGAACATAGTGATAAACTTGGTTCTTGTGCATCTCATTGACTGTAACAATTATTTCTGCTGTTTAAGGTTTGCACTGGTGCCAAAAGTGAGACTGATTCAAAACTAGCTGCGAGGAAGGTATTCTCAGATGGCCTTTTTTTCCTTTGCTTTAGATATCGGTTTTTCTTTGGGGAGGAAGAGAAAATTGAGGCTTCTTTATGATCCCTTTACCCAAAAAAAGTCTTTTGTATGGTTAGTTTACAGGATAAGTTGTATATCATGTATGTCTAAATTCTCTATTACTTCTTACAATCTTTCGTATTTTTAGCTGTGCACAGAAGCCATTGCTTTCTAAATCTTCTTCAATTTGACATCATTGCCTTTTGTCCTTCCAGTATGCTCGAATCATTCAAAAGCTTGGTTTTCCTGCAAAGTTTAAGGTATACCTTATACCATTCTTTGCAAATTCTAGTTTGTTTCCTAAGAAAAATTAGCTGCGTATTATTTGTTGCTGTGATATGCAGGATTTTAAGATCCAGAACATTGTTGGCTCCTGTGATGTTAGATTTCCCATTAGACTTGAAGGTCTTGCATACTCCCATGGTGCCTTTTCAAGTGTAAGTTTTTCCCAAGTGTACATTAGTAGTTCGTCAAAAATTGGTGGATTGCATTGGCAGTCTTCATTATTCATTGGGAAAAAGAGGCATAATTGCATTAGTTCCGACAAATGGACCTCCAAGCTTGATGTTACAGAGAAACCTATGGTCTCTAACAAAGAGGTTAATTTAAGAGACAACCCAAGTTTTCTTACAAAAGAACTTTTCTAGAAATAATGCTTGCTTCTCATTCTTATTTGCAGTTATTTAAATACAAATACATAAGATACTTGCCCACATCTCCAAAGCACCCAAAATAACACTTAATTAACTGCATTCTACCACTTGTCCTGACTACACATAAAAAACCCAGCACACTAACAGTTGTCCTGATTGCACAAAAAAAAAAATCAGCACCCATACTGCACTGCATTGAAAATAACATGAGAAAATAAAACACATGAGAACTTACTATTCCTAATAGTCCAAACCAAGTCCCCCTACAACCAGCCTCCTAACATTAGTCCCTTAGATTTGATGGTTGGGCATTTCTGGATCCTCCTCCTTGTTCATGTTTTCTTCTTTGTTGTCCACTCCATCCAACCAGAAGAGGTGTTTGCAATTGTGTCTCACTACAAATGGCTCATCACAATAATAACAAGGCCCTTTCTTGCATCCCTTCTCAAACTCGAATCAAGTGATTCTCCTTACATAGGTAGCTTGATGAAAAGTAGCATTTACCAATTTTGTCTTATTTTCTGTTATAGCTTCATCTTGAGAAAATCCTTGGCATTCATATAACTCATAGCAGTCGTCAGGTCTTGCATTGGTGCGATTCAACTTCCAATGCATTGGTGCATTGGTGAAAGAAACAATCACATTGATTTAGGCTTTAGCCGTGCTAAGGAATCTGAGTTGCCCCTAAATCTGGGAAAATTCAGTTTGGTATCTTTAGGAAAGATGCCATTTTCAGTATTTGGACCATTGTGATGGCCCCCTGTGTTACCGCCTTCACCCAAATTTCTTGCTGCATTGTGAATTTAAGTTCTGGGCAAGGATCTCCAGTTATGCTGACTAGTTCCTGCTGTTTTGCTTTGACAATGAGTCTTACACAAAGTGAGGATCTCTTCAAATTGCTGCTGCAAGGATGAGATTTTCGCCATATCTTTCTGCTCTTGTATCAAAATGTAGGGATCATTTGAAAGAACTCTGATGTTGAAGAAAGGGGTCAATTCGAAAGAGAATCCAAGTTCTCTTACAAAAGGGCTTTTTCTAGAAATGATACTTCTCATTCTTGTTTGTAGACATTTTGAATACAATTATGTAATAACTGCCTATATCCCCCAAGACACATAAAAAAACTGTCAAATAAACTTACCCTAACACTATGTCTGGAATGAAGGTGAGGGAAAGAATTGGAGAGGGAGGAACTAGAGAGGATTTGTTTCATTTTCCATTGTTCGGTTAGATGGAAAATTAGAAAGGAATGGAGTTGGGTAGAAACAAATCCATGGCTCCACTAAAATGTGTTCCCCCTCAAAATGAAGAGAAGTGGAGGGAATTTGAAAAAAAAGTGATTCAATTTTTTATTGTCCCTGATAATTAATTAAATTATTAACTTTTATGGGTGTTTTAGTAGTCAAGACTCTTGCAACTTAGTGATATAAATATTGATCTTACAAGGAGACAAATCACGTTTGAATCCCCATTCTCCTGTTGTACTAACCAATAAAAAAAATTATTAGTAATTTGACACCACATCACTTTTTTGTTCTTTTTAATAATTAATTTTTCTCCCTTTTCTTACCTCCATCTAAACAAACAAGTACATGTGTGAAGGAATTAAATACTCTAATCTTTCCCTCCTTTCAATTCTTTCCTCCCACTTTCTTTCTCTCCTATTTCCTCTTCCCAAAGATAGTGTAAAAGTTGTCCTAACTACACAGGAAAAAGTGAGCACCCCAACATCTGTCTTAATTACACAGAATAAATCCAAAATCTGTCCTACACTGCACAGTTACACATGAAAATAAAACAAGGGAGAACTAGCTATTCTTAATAGGCTGCACCAACTACTCCCAATAACATGCACCATAACACATGGCCTTTTCTTTGCACCAATCTAATGTATATCTTTTGAGGTACATTTCCTAGGAACAGTCATGATGACTTGCGCGAGGTCATGGTTAAAAACTAACCATGGACAGTCCTTGGGCTATCTACATAGCATAAACTATACAGGTGCATGGTTTTGTAGTTGGTTCATATGCCTTGTGAGAGGTGGTCCAGTTTGGGCAGGGTCCCTCCATTAACCCCAAAATGAAAGATTCTGATCTGTAAATGTCATAATTGTGAGCCTTATTATACTGCACTTTGTGTTTCATACTTGCAGCAAGTTGCAAGTTGTACTTACATGAGTAATATAAAATTGTAAATTGGAAGCTTGTTTTTCTTGAGGATATATTAAAAAAATGATGGCTGTATGGTTGACCATTGTAAGTTTGTAAAGTGCTACCATTAATTGCCAGGTCTTGTGGTGCTTTAGTTGGGTTCTTTGTTGTGGTGGGGGGTATATGACTTATCCGGTTTCATAATGATGCAGTATGAACCAGAACTCTTTCCTGGTCTGATCTATCGCATGAAGCAACCAAAGATAGTGCTTCTGATTTTCGTGTCAGGAAAAATTGTGCTCACTGGAGCAAAGGTGATGTAAAGTTTTCCCTGCCATCTGTTATTTTTAGGCCATTTCTTAGGTTTATTGGCTGGATGGTCTAGCATGCTGCCTATCTTTCTGTTCTTTTACCTATTTTTTTTTTAGTTTTATCAACCCTTTAGAGTTACATTACCCACATGGTGGCAATACAGTAACCTAAGTCTAAATTGATAGAAAGAAACTTGACAAAGCAGTAGCACTGCTTGAAGATGGGTAACAGTTGCTGGATCTGACAACTTCCACTTATATGTATGCTTCTCATGTAATTGATTGTACTAAAAAACATTTAACATGATGTTTTAGGTGAGAGATGAAATTTACACCGCTTTTGAGAACATTTACCCTGTCCTGACTGAGTTCAAAAAGGTTCAACAATGGTACGAGCTCTCCAACCACATCTGAAAGCTTTTCACCTTTCTTTTATATTAGATGTTTGATTCACCGTGTATGACATGCTTTCATGTTTACTTATTCCCTGTGATTGGATTTGTTTATATGTAGATGCGCCTTTTCTTCTGCCACACAGATGAAGCAACATGCTTTGCGACGGGTTATTCTGCATGCAGATTCTATTAAGGCTTGCTTCAAGGGGGGGCATATTTTGGGATGAAGTCAATTGGAGCCCCAGTATGATCCTGGGATGTAATCAGCGGCTACATAGCTTGACAAAATGAAGTTTGAACTCTGAAGTTTTTTCCTTAGAAGGGAAGACCTCGTGGGGAGGTTGCTAAAAGCCTAAAGCATGGGCGAGGTATTAGAAGTTTCATCGTATTGTCATGACTTTATTTTGGAGAACCCTGGAAACTTTGCCCCCGATAGCTCAGTTTTGTGATGCTGCACCTATGTAAAACTGTAAATTAATCGTTTTCATTTGCCTTTTTGTTTTTATTACTTTCACAAGAAAGTCATAGGAAATCCATGCAATGTCCTTGTGCTTCGATGCTACTACAAAAAATTATTCTACGCAGATGTCAATAACGATGCTAGCTTTAATCATATCATCTTAAGACGATGCCCTCTTTATCCCGTGCGTTTCTACATTTTGTTGTCGGAGTCATGTTAGAGATGATAGAGTGTTAAGCTGAAGAAGTTCCAGATTGATACAATCTTGAAATTCGCTGTGTTTGGATTTGTTTGATTAGATTTTACAGTTTTTTCTGTTTTTAGTGAAAAATCATTTGAGCTTAAAGATTAGCACCAAAAACCGTTTCGGCTTTAGACATAACCGTTGGAGAAGCTTGAATTATAGTTTGACTTGAGAAAATGAGTTGTGAGCAGCTTGAGTTGTCAGCGGGCCCTCTTGTTTCACAAAAAACCCAGCCCAACTTATTTTTTTATTTTTATTTTTATTTTTTCAGCATTTCTCCAAATAATTATTATAGTTTATACTTTTTTATTTTTAATCGAACTGTACCGTATATCTTTATACACGAGCTTCATAAGAAAGCAACATGGACAATGAGTAAGTAAAGCTTATCACAGTGGCAATTATTTATTTTTTTCTTTTAGGAAGAGAAATTTTCGAAAATAAGTAGAAAGCAAGAGGTTTTCAAGTAAATATAATTTTTATTTTTGTGTTGGGAAATTTAATAAGGAAATGGTTGATTCTACAAAAACAAAATCAAGAAAAATAAAAGTATTATTTGAGAAAGTTATTCCTATTTTATTTTAATGAAATTTGTTATAAGGGATGATTTTGTAATTATCCATCCATTGCTTATTTCTCTCCAAAGTTGAAGAGAAAAAAAATATTTGAGTTTTAAAGCGTAAGCTTTTTCATTGATTTCTAGAGATAAGCGGATAATCTTATTTTACAAGATTTCCATTTGTACTTGACTTGATCGGATAAATTTTGAGTATGTATTGGGAGTCACGAGGTAAATTTTAAGTATATACTTTTTGGAACCAACTCCTATAGAATTGGATATGGGTATGGGGTTTTCTTATCTTATATTCACCCCAAAACTTGTATTTTATGATATACGAGGTATAAGTTCTATGATATTTTGTACTCATCTTGTGAAAAATTATTGAATAGTATTAATAAATAAACAATAGATAAGATTATTATTATTTTTTTGCTATAAATGTTTTAGTAAAAAAGAAAAATAAAGGAATTTAGGCTTATAAGTTAATAATCTAAATGGTTAAACTAGCTACTCTTTTCATGTTATGTTTTCCATTTTTTTCTCTTGTTCTTCCCTATTTTCCTCTATAAGTCTATGTTTTCAATTCTTTTTCATTATTTTTTTTTATTTGCAAAGTAGTAAAAATCACATAAGCTTGAAATAACGAAGAGGGAAAACATTATTATTATTTTTTTAATTTTACAAGTTTCGTTATAGTTTCTATAGGATTGCATATGGAGAACTTATAATATCACATATAAATTATTTTTTTAATATCGTATCAATTGGAAATTTACAGGAAGAAAGTATATATTTCCTTGTGACTATGAGCATGATTTTATTAATGTTTAGTTGAACTTATATAAGTGGAAGGGAATAATTATTACTCCCTACAAATATAAGTCAAATGTTTTTTTTTTTTGAAAATATTATTAAAATAGAGTAAGAGAAAAACAAATTAGATGAGTAGGTAAAGCTATAAAGGTAGGTTAAATAGGTCTACTTAGCCTAGCCAACTTTGGCCAATGGGTTAAATGGGTCAATTTATTTTGGCATGTTTAATAAATGGACCATAATTTACTAGTTTGACTTGACTCATGCAAACTGGTAGGTTAAACAAGCTAACTTACTAACTAGCTCAATTTTATGCTTTTTTGGTGGCCCATTTAACCCATTTATATATTTTTTTTCTTTTAAAATATAGAATGAGTTCATTAATAAAAGCATTTAATGGCAACGACAAAATTTTGAAAAAAAAATTCCTTATCCCCATCTATTCTACCATTTATTTACTGTGGTGTTTATAGGAAAAAATAGCAAAAAATAAAAAGTAAAAAAAATTACATGTTACCATTTGATAAATAACCATAATTCCATCATTTTGCTCAAGAAATTATAACCACAAAACCAATAGTATCTTTCAAGGACATATTTCAAACCCATATTAGTATCATTCACATTACAAATGTTATGCCATTAACCTTATTGAAATGCTAAGCTAAATTGAAAGTTCATACACTAAACTAAAAGATTAAAATTACAATTTACAAACATTAAATAAAAAACAAAATAGTTAAGATAACAAATACAACCATTACATAAACTTCAAATCAAATAGGAGTATGGATAGCCATAAACTAGTTATGTCAACATTAATCATTCTTCATCAACAATTACATTTGAATCCTCCATTGACAGTGTTGTTTCAAGCCTTTTTTCACCTTCATTTACAATTCACCAAATAACACATATAGTTAAATGGAACTATTAGAAGATTAAAGTCATAAATTATGAGAAAATGTTATAAAAATAAAATAATTACCTTCTTAATCAAATCCCTATAACTAATTACAAGTACAAATTAAAGCTTTCACACTTTTAAGAAGCATGAAATTATGAGTATTTAGTTAGGACACAAGTATCAATACTAAAAGCAGACTTAAATGGTACTACAATGATTAGAATATTAAGCACATCAAAAGCTATTATACACAAATCTAGATACCTTTAATGTTGAGTTTTCCAATATTCCAATACATTCAACTTTAAATAAAAGTTTATGTTCAATATTGGTTCATCTAAATATAGATTTAAGGAAGACTTACCAATAGTTTCTACCTTAACTTAACAATATTTTTACATCATTAGGAAAAAAAAGTAATGATAATTAATAATTAAAAATAGAATGTTATTAAAAAATAACTAAAATGATTATTAACTTACATTAAGAGTAGCATTATCGATACCTAGACTTAATCTAAATCTCAGGTTTCCTGCAAGTCCTTTACCTATACCTCCACCTCTAGATGTTTGTTGAACTCGAGAAGATCTAACTTGAGAGTTACTACAATGTGCTTTACTTCCCTTGTTTTTGTTATATTCTTTAAAGAGTTTATATAACTTACTCTTTATTTTAGGCAACTTCTTTTTCACACAAAATTAGATCAATATTATTAAAGCAAAATCATAAAAATTTAAACTTCATTCGAAGGTCTAGAACAACTCTAAGTGTAAGGATAATGCTATATTCCTTCCAATATTTAATTTAAATTTTATTTTATCTTAATACACGTATCCCTTATGACAAAATCTTCACTTATTAAATTCTCATTTAATAAACATTTTATCCTTTGCACTTGTAAAAAATTTAGGTTGAAGTTGGATACGAAGAATCAGACATCAAATTTGTGATAGTGTAAAAAGGATTCAAGAACTTGCATAATTTTTGTGCTCTTTCCCACTCCTCCATTGATGGACGGTACTGATAATTTGAGTTATTTGATTGAAAGTAAGAAAAAGTACGTTGAGACTTGAGAGCACTATCAAGTATCGGATAGGTAGAATTCCATTTAGTAGCTACATCCAAATACAAACCAATACTAGTGTCAAGATTACCAACTTGCTCAACAAACTCCTACAAATGTTTTATTCTACTATTAGGCCCTTTTATATGCTTTACACTCTTTCCTATTTTATGCAAAGCCTCATTAGCTATTGTTAAGCCATTTCTTACAATCAGGTGAAGAATATGAACATAACTTCTAACATGAAAAAATTCACTGTCACAGTTTAAGCTAATATTTCAATAGATTTTGCATGCAATTATTGGTAGATGTATTATCCAAGGTAAGATCGAAAATTTTTCATCAATACCTTCAAAAAATCAAATATTTTCTTTGATAATTCAACTCTTGAGTAAGGAGAGGATGCATGATAAAAAGAAAGAATTTTCTTATTAAGTTTTTAATTCTCATCTACAAAATGTGTAGTCAAACACATATAACTCTTACTCATGGAAGCTATCCACAAGTTAAATGTTAAACAAACTCTATCATAAATTTTTCCCAAATTTTTTTTTTTAGATTCTCCTTTTCACTTAAGTACAATTTTCAAACATTAGATATAGCCGTTTTCTTGGAGATGGAGATATAATTGGGATAGAAATACTTCATCAATTATATAATCCTCTTATATTCAACGAATGAAAAAGAAAGATTGTGTTCAATTATTATCATTGACAAGATTTCACAAGCAATTTTCTAATATACTTTTCTTGCCTTTAATTTTCTAAACTGATTAATCATCATATCACTTACATCATAATATTTGGGAAGCAAATAATACTTATGCATATGTCGAATTAAAGTTAACGTTCATATTTAGAATCACCAATAACATTCCTTTTCCTATATTTGTTACATTTTTTTATTTCTTTATCATCCATTCCTACTCTTATTTTTGTAAAAACTTCTCAAACTTCAAAAGTGTTTACTTTAAGTCTCTTACCTTTAGGTTCTTAAGAGTCGAGAGACGTTGCCACAGTAGTATTAGATAGCATACCAGCGTCAACCCCATGAACTTTCGACTCATTATCCACATTAATCTATTGAATAATATTGTCATTGCTAGTACAAGTAGTACGGTCAATTTTGCACGTAAACCACAAAAATGATGTAAGAATTTAACGAATTTATGCTTACTAGCTTGAATATAATGAATTGATGTTTTTCATATTAATGTTAATGAAGTTATCTTACTATATTAGACTATGGTTTCCAATTGCTTGGAGTAGAACCAGTAGAAAGATGAATTCCGATAGTTTGTATTTTCTTATCATCACACGATCAAACTCTCACTAAAAATAACAATAATAATTGGATTTTAGTAGATCCTATTCTATGAAATGTTAAGAACGAGACCGAGTTATACATCCTTTCAATACAGCTCTGTCCATCTGCTAAAGCTTTTAAGAAAATGATGATGAAATTTGGGACATCGCGGATAGTAGTTGATTTGTGGAAGATGATTCCAAAGCTAGTGACTAACATAGATAGAGTCATAAACCTTTCACTTCAAACTATATGAATTCAAAATACGTCTGCAAAAGTCGATAAGGATAGACAGACGAATCTCCATCGTCATTGTAATTAACCTTCTGCATATATATTATGAAAAATAAGAAAAACTTCAACTTTTCCAGTTTAAGTAAAAATTTTGTTCATGATTTAAGTCTGTTCTCGAAGTACTTTCTTTCTCCTCTTCAGTTATATCATTTTTATTCACCGCTAAGTTTGGCAGCAGCAACAACATTCAATTTAAATCAATTTTATATTGGCACAACTATAGATAAACAAAACCATGTCTGCAAATCCTAATTTAAAATCTTATTTTTCCCTTTTGATTTAAGATAATAGTCAAAACCAGAATGTATACTTTAGTTCAATCTGAGGAATAAATAAAAACTAACATGTTTTTCAGTTACTTGCAGAGGGCGTGGGAATGATTATAAACATGAACATGAAGAAGAAATAGAACAGAAATGTTGACAATGACTTAAATCCACTTAGAAAATATACCTCTCCTATTGTATTGCAGTTTGAAGGAGGTGGCTAGTTCTTGGTTTCTTCAGCTTTGACCACTACCGTACTTTCCTCTGTTTGGAACCAATATGTCATTGATTAAAATCAAAATTAAGGATGATAAAGCAGTTATATCTAATGGGAGTTTATAGACATAAATCACAAACATATTTACAAATAAGCAATATTTATTACACCAAAATCAAACCTAAAAAAGTGAGACCGGTATTATAGGAAAATAGACAAAAAAAGAGAAAGAAGTAAGAGGCCAAAGCTACCAAGTGTGATTATCTGTCAAATCAACAGGATTCTCTTACATGAGATTTCCAATGTCAACGATTCAATTGGAAATCATTTCAATTTACTTTACCCATTAGGGAGAAACAATATAACACAGTGAAAGAGTGGAAGAGGATACAAAACGAGTGGGAGGTTCGGGGGAAGTGTTGACTGTTGTCTGTTGAAGGTTCAAGAGGGAGAACACAACTCACAAGTCACAAGCCCAAAGACTCAAAGCAAAGTTTGCTATGCTGCGTGTGGCAGGATAGTCTTCTAGGGTTTCAACTTTCAAGTTTCTAACTTTTAATTTTTAAATTACACTTTGCTGTTATTGTGTTACACATGCTGATTGCTTTTTTTTTTTTTTTTTAAAGGTCTTTAGGTAAGTAAGCTAACCTAGCTTGTTATGGGTTAACTTACGGGTTTAACGGACTGAGCTTATTTGGTCTACTTTTTAAATGGATTGAAAAACTTAACCCAAACCTTTTTTTAAAACAGATTAAACAGGTTAACTTGCAGGTCCTAACTCATTAACATAACTCTAGCCTTCAATACAAATATTTTTTATACCGAAAGCACAAGCAGCACATGTGCCATTAGTATAAGAAATATTTGTACTTTTTTTGCAAATGTTGCAAGAACAAGTATTACAGTGGAAGGTGTACGTAGTCCATGTGCTTTTAGTGTAAAAAATATTTATAAGGGTATTTAAGGTTTAGTTTGGTTCAGTTCAGGGGTCAAATCGAACCAAATCACATTTGCAATAGTTCGATTAAAAACCCTTAATGAATTGAACCGCTTAAAATGCAGTCCAGTTTGGTTTAATTTAGTTTGAACCGCTTTTAAAAGCACTTTATTCTAGTTGATAATATTAATAACTATTAAAGATTTTAACCGGATATTAATATTCAAATTAAAACACATTATGCAAAAATGTAAGTTATATAACATTTTATTATGGTAACATTATATTTTAAATAATAATAAAGACACACTTATCTACTTAAGAAATAAAAAATGAAGATAAAAGAAAAAGAGTGGACTATGGATATTAAAAGTATAATGAGAGTTGACAAAAAGAAAATGGTAAATAAAGTTAGACAAACATGCTAATAAGATTTAAAATTAAAAAATGTCCCATAACTTATATTTTTTAACGATAAGTGGTTTGGTTTAGGTTTAAGCAGTTTGACCTCTTGAACTGAATCACAAACCATTTAAATTATCTCTAATCGAACCTTAAACCGAATTGAAATATAAAAGAATTGTATTTTGTGGTTCGATTTAATTTAACGAACAATCTTAAATATTTGTACTGAAAGCGCATGCACCGCATGAGTGTTTAGTACAAGAAAATACTACAACTGAAGATACATTTAGTGCATGTGTCTTTAGTATCCTACTCTCCTAATATATTTTTTTTTTCTTTAATGATATTTAAAAAACAACACTTTTTTTTGTATTTTTCTTGTAGTTATTTAACATAATTCCTATTGCTGTTTGTTGATATATTTTCATATTTATCCATAAAATCTTAACTCAAAAGTTGAGTTATGGATTGGTGTAAGGGTTTGATAGTATTTTTAGATACTAAATTAACATGCATATGTGATACATGTGCTTAAGATAAAAGAGAGAAAATATATAAGATCAACTATAGTAAAATCTTTCCAAACATAATAAAAATAAGGCGCATTATAGCAAAATAAAAATAGTTAAAGTAAAGAAAATGTACAGTTTTACTTTATTGACCTTTAAACTTTTGTGATATAACAGTCATACTTTTAGTTTGAAAAGTAACTAAAGGAATTTATTTGTAAAAAGTTAATTTTTGAGAGTTTTGGCTCCAAAATAATTATTTCAAATTTATTACTAATATCGTTTTAAGTATAGCTAAATAGATTAATAGCTAATGCTTCTTTGTTCTATTATTTAGAAATTTCAGTTTTAGTCCTAACTTATTGCATTTTGCAAATTAAACATACGTAAGTGTAGACGAGGGTAGGAGTGGTTATGTGCGTATCATGTGGGTACCGCACTACATGTGACTTTAGAGAAAAGCAATTCAGAGATGGCATGTGATGGGATGAATAGGAAGAGAGAGGCAAGGAGGAGGAAAGAGAAATCTTAAGCATCTTGAATGCACAAGTGATAAACAAGGGAGTGAATGGAATGTCAAGCATCGACCTTGTAGTTCTTGGACAATAGAGATTGTTCTTTGTTTAATCTTTAAGAGTAGAGAACTCTTGGTGGAACATCGTTGTTCTAATCTTAAGAATTCAGAAAAAGGTCCCTTAATGAAAAGGAATGACTAAGTATTTATAGACTCTTAGGCTTGATGACATCTGTTAAATTACTTTAACGATTAACGGACGAGATGGAGACTACTTATTTTAAGGTTATCCTAATGAGCATGCCATAGGCCCAAGACTAGTAGCCTTCCTCATAAGTACATGAGTTTGCTTGAGAAAGGTTGGATGCGGATGGACCGGTCCGATAATCCACGTTCTGAGCCCACTAAACCAATTATCCCTGAGTCATCCCAATAATTGGATCGGACTCATTAGGTCCTGTCACCTAACCCAACGAGTCAAGCCAAATAATCAATGGGCTTAGCCCAATATATTTACATAATATTTTTAATCCTCTACATTTTACTCCCTGACCAAAGTCCTTTAGATGAAGTTGAAGGGGTTTGGACATTAGATAAGCCTTTCTAATGGCTATGAGATTGGTTAGTGCATGTGCGCTTGTAGAATAACTGCACTGTTGCCGCATACACATTTTGCGTGATTCATATTACAAGAGCTTAGAGTCAATGTTGTATATAATTTAGTTTTTTTTTTTTTTTTTTGTGCGCAAGTTTGCAACACCATTTAATTGCACATGCCTCCTTTAAGCTTATTGAAATGACTTTGCTCATAAAACAATATATGCATATTTTAGACAATCCACACACACACACACACACACACACACACACACATATATATATATATATATTTCATCTTTGTGGAGTATCTGGTTCATTAAGTTGTCTTCAATGTCTCCATTTTCCTTTAATGACTTTAATTGACTTGTTGATTCTAATTCATGGAAATGCACCAATAAATCCATATATTATGTGCTCGTTAATTTTAACAAGAGCAAAAGTTTTAGATAATAACAAGAATTTCATATTTGGTGCTACCTTAGCATGTTTTATATCTTTGATATATTATTGAACTAAGTAATATATATATATATATAAACCGTTTCAAATCTTTGATGGAAGATCATATTTGTCTTCCCCCTATATTTTCTTTTCTTTTGGTAGGTAATAATATCTCTGGCAGTCTTTTTTTTTGTGAAATTCATTTCCTTATATACTTCATATTGATTGCCATTTCTTATATAAGTCTACCATTCACTTAAATGGAAAGTGCATAGTCTATCTTCAGACATAATCTTTCTTTTCCTTATTCATCTTGAGATTGTTGCTCACCTTTATTTTATAAATTAGTTTGTTCGCATCTAAGATGTTCATGTTAGTGGTAAAGTGCTAAAGGTTGTGCAATACATATCTCCCTTTTTTTTTTTCCCTTGAATTCTTATATTATTTTTGTATTTTTCTCATAGTTATTGGTAACTAAGAAGTCATTATATTTACTTCCATTGTAGGTTTGATTTTGGGCTAAAGGATCATTGCTTCGCCGATCGTCATTGTACTTTGGCATCTTGCATTGCTGGACATCGCAAGTGAGGTTCTTCCATGCTCATGATTTTTTTTTTTTATCAACACTACAGCATCAAAATACGATTTCATTGGAAACTACAACTAATAGTCAGACAAACCACAATAACACATGAAAAATTGGTTGCAAGGAACTATAACTATACGTTTCGATAGCGGGTTGGAGGGCAACAATCTAATAACATGTAGTATATACACTCCTCATAGCTAGAAGAGTAAAATAAAGACAATATGGAACCTTAGCCATATATTGCTCGCTAGTTTGCTAGGCTGGTACCCAGCACGAAACAGCATGGATTATCCTTCCCTTCCATCCCATTAGCATACAATTCCCATCCTGATCAACGATGAAATCCCTGTGGTACTCTAATCTTACCATCTCCTTCACTTTCTTAAGGATTTCGATGTCCAGCGGGATCTGTTTGAATCCAGTCCTCATGTTTCTAACCTGCCACTGCTTATAAGTTTCTGGCCCCTCAACTTTAGCAGACCCTTCACACGCTATGACTTTCATTGCATCTCTAGCGAATACCTCCTTCTCAAACGTTAATCTTTGTGGATCTTCTCGCTCTATGTTGACATCAAAAGCGTCAAACAACGAAGAGAAGTGGAAGAGTGCTTCCCAAAACCTTGTCGCAAAGAAAGGTGTGTTATATGTCCCATTGAAAACTCCATGAAGAAACATGTCCGGATTGATTTTCCTTATGAATTTCAGCACATCATCCCTTAGACTGTTCATCATAACGCATTCATCAGGTAGATTCTTCAACCGATACAGACAATTTACAATAGTCATCTTATCTATGTCAATGTTCAGTTCCTCCACTTGAATGGTCTCCCACTTTTTTGCAATGACATGGAACTTATACTCTACGTTGAAACTCTTGCAGTAATTTTCCAAGTGATGCCTTGTCTCCTCTACCCTTTCCGTGGGCTCGAAACCAGGTTGTGGAAGCTCAATCATCATCATGTGGAACTTAGGAGCTCCACCAGCTCTTTTGAAGACACGCTGGATGAGGTAGGGCGATTGAAATCCATAGAGGATGCCAAAATCAATGACGTGGATTCTGGTTGTGTTCTCTGTTTTTTTTTTTTTTCATGATTGTTCTGTTGAAAGAAAATTCGACATCCTTTTGAAGAGACGAGCTTGAACATAAACTTGGTAAGCTTTCAGAATTTCAGCCACTAATGTCCTCCCATTCCCTAGAAGGGCTTAATAAGATGATGTCTCATTGCCGGCAAAGCGCGCTTCAAGGCCATTTGCAAAGTAATGTGCTAATCTTCCGGCGTCCTCTTTTGCAACCGGATCCTTTCACCTGCCCATTTTGCTGCAAAGCTTCTGTTGACCCATGTCCAAGAGTACATCAGATCCATCAGAAACAGTTTCAGGTTATTCGCATTTAGCGGCATCTTCTTCTTCTTCCTTCACCTGGAACTCCCTGTCACTGTCACCATTATGTTTAAAGAAGGCCAGATTCATACTTCTCGTTTATATTTTTTTTAAAAAACAGTCCGGCGCCGGGAATAATTGGACCGAAGGAAACCGCAACTGCACTGATACTAGCAGTGCCTCTAGATGGATCTAGGAGCTTTGATATTTCAATCTCCCTAAGCAAAGGATTGAGATTGGCGTCTAAGAACACGTTGCCACTAGAAATGTCCAGGTGGACGACTGCGACATGATGAAGGAAAGCTAAACCTTCAGCAACACCAATGGCTATGGATAATCTTTGAGGCCAGTCCGGCTCATACTCAGGTTGTTTGCTAAATTCACGTAGCAGTTGAGCCATTGTCCCGTTGGGCAAGTAATTGTGCAGCAAGAGAGCAACATCTTCATAAATTATGAACCCGATAGGTCTCATGATCATCATGAGAGAGTCTGCTAAGCCTCTCTAGCTCTCTGATCATCTTATTTTGATGATAGACGATAGTTTGATCAACTGATTTCAATTTCTTCGTGAATAGAGTTATCCCAGATGGCATGACTGCCTTGTAAATCATGCTGAAAGTTCCGCTGCTGAGCTTGTTTGATTCTTTCATATTAGCCTTTATAGCAGCATCGAGATCTATAGCTTGTTTTGAAAGTAACGATTCTAAAATGAGAGGAACAATTCGTTCCCAAATCGAAGCTAGTTTTACCCAGAAACGATTGTTGGGGAAAGGAAACAAGAAGAAGGGAAAATGAACAGTTTCACTCACTCTGAAAAAAAAAATTACAAGGCTATTAATAAGAAAAATAAAACCAAAGACTTTTGGTTTTCCCCTAATAAATCTAGAATCTGTTACGAATTGATTTAGTGATTCTTTAATTTCTTTAATACACATTTATTGGGAATAGGGATTCTTCAACTTCTCTAATGCACATTTATTGGGAATTGATACCACACAAGGATTAATGCCAACAAACTCCCCCTTAATCTTGACGTGGTCCAATCTCACGTACGCCCAAAATGTGACGCATTGTCGCCAGCTTTACTCCTGGCAACGCCTTTGTCAACGCATCAGCCTTTTGCTCCTCTGTGCTCACAAACTCAACAATGATCTCCCCACTTTCGACACAGTCTCGAATAAAATGGTACCGTATGTCAATGTGCTTGCTGCGTCCATGAAACACCGGATTCTTCATCAAGGCAATAGCTGACCTGTTATCAACAAATAGATTCACTGGCTTTGGCTTTTCTTTAGTTAGCTCCCCTAACAAACTCCTTAGCCACAACGCTTGACAAGCTGCCGCCGTAGCTGCCATGAACTCAGCCTCACAGGATGATAAAGCCACCGTCTTTTGCTTTTGCGAATTCCACGTTACAAGGTTTTTGTTGACGTAAAACGCCATACCACCCGTGCTCTTCCGATCATCCAGATCTCCAGCCATATTGCTGTCGCTATAGCCCGTGATCACTTCTTCTCCTACGCCTTTGACATACACAAGTCCACAGTAAATTGTACCTTTCAGGTATCTCAGGATCTGTTTCACCGCCTTATGATGCATCACCGTAGGCCTTTCCATAAACCTACTGGCCACTCCAACCGAATAGGAAAGATCAGGTCTTGTATGAAGTAAGTACCTTAGACAACCGATGATACGCCGATAATACGTAGCATCCACAGGTTCCCCTTCTAGATCCTTATGCAACTGAGCTTTCTGCTCCATAGGATATTTCGTCGGATTGCACTCTGCCATCCCAAACTGTTTCAACACCTTCTTTGCATAAGTTGATTGTTTCAGAGTGATCCGATTTTCTTCTTGCTCCACTTCAATCCCGAGGTAGAAGGAGAGTAACCCAAGGTCACTCATCTCGAACTCCCTCATCATCTGTTTCTTAAGTCGTACAATCTCCTCTCGATTTTCTCTTGTAACTATCAAATCGTCAACATAAACGCCAATAATAAAACCTGTTTGCCCTTCTCCTCGTGTGTACACGGCTTGGTCTTGTGCACACTTAGTAAAGCCAAGTTGTTTCAAACTCTTGTCGAGTCTTGTGTTCCATGCCTGTGGTGCTTGCCGAAGCCCATACAATGCCTTGTGAAGTTTGTAGACACACTGCTCCTTGCCCTTCACAACAAATCCTTCCGGCTGTTTGACATAAACTTCTTCCTGAAGCTCTCCTTGTAGGAACGCCGATTTCACATCTAGGTGATGAACCTCCCACCTTCGGTTTGCCGCGATCGCAAGGATGAGACGTACTGTGTCCAGTTTGGCCACCAGGGCAAACACCTCGTCGAAGTCTACGCCCGGACGTTGTACAAATCCCTTTGCGACAAGCCTCGCCTTGTGCTTAATTATTCCGCCGTCCGAGTCTCGCCTGAGTTTGTAAACCCATTTCAAGCCGATTGATTTCTGCCCTGCTGGTAGCTTAGTTAGAGTCCAAGTCCCATTTTTTTTAATGGTCTCGATTTCCTTCCGCATCGCCTCCTCCCATTCCGATTGTCCAGCCGCTTCTTCATAACGAGTTGGTTCATCCAGTTCGAGTAGAAACAACTCGCTGTCGACATCTTCTTCTTGCGGCTCCAGTCTGCTTGTTTCTCGTAAAAGATCGGTGACACTCTTGAACCGAACTGGTCCTTCATCACTGTTGTCGGAAAGAGACGTCGACTTTGTCGTGGTCAGCGTGATAGGTTCACTTGTCTCAATTCTCTGTTTGGTCGCCGCTGCTTCTCTTGTGGCGCGAGCTCGAGCCCTCGTCATAGGACCCGAAGGGATTTTTACTTCTGTTCGTGTCGACGTACGAGGAACTGGTTCTTGAGTTGATGTAGACACTGGGAAAAGAGACTCAATTTCACTCTCGGCTTCCTCTAATTTTGGTTCCAGGAAGAAAACTCCCTCTACGGTGAAACTTGGTTCTTCTTTGGCATTGGCATCTACATCCCAACACCATCCAGTTTGTTCCTCGAACTTTACATCTCTACTTACGTGGAGTTTTTCTTTCCGTGGGTCATAGAGACGGTGAGCTTTGCTGCCTTCTTCCACACCAAGATATACCATTCCTTGGCTCCGGTCGTCCAGTTTCTTCAGGTATGGTGTTGTCACCTTTACATGAGCTAGGCAACCGAACACGCGCAAATGAGCCAAGTGTGGCTTCCTTCCCGTCCATGCCTCGAAAGGAGTGCGTTCTCCGAGTGCTTTGGTTGGCAAACGATTCGACAGATACACCGCATGCTTCACAGCTTCTCCCCAAAATTTGTTGGGAACATTCATGCTCTTGAGAAGGGATCTCGCTATCGCCATCACCGTCCGATTTTTCCACTCCACCACACCGTTTTGTTGCGGACTATATGGTGCGGTGAGTTGTCGTTCGATCCCAGCTTGATCACACAAGTCCCTGAAGATAGAAGAGAGGAACTCGCCACCTCGATCGGTCCTTAATACTTTTACACGGCGACCACTGATGTTTTCCGCTCGTTGTATGATTTTTTTGAACGCCTCACACGCCTGATCCTTCGTCTTGATCACATCCATCCACATCCATCTGGAATAGTCATCAACTACCAACATGAAATAATTATTACCTGCTGGTGTTGGAGGGGTGATAGGTCCACAGAGATCAACATACACGAGTTCCAGCAGCTCCTCCGCTCGACGATTGCTTGATTTTGGAAACGGCTCTCTTGCTTGCTTTGCGACCAAACACTCTTGACACAACTTGTCAGGATGTGAGATATGGGGTACTCCGATTGCCATCTCCTTCTCCGTCAACAACTTGAGAGATTGAAAGTTGACATGTCCCAGCCGAAGATGCCACAGCCAAGCAAGATCCGTTGTGTCGGCCAACAGACAAACCGGTTCAATGGCTTCTATCGTCGCTTTGTAGAGACGATTTGGGGAACTCTTGATCCGGATGAGCAACCTGTCATTGGAATCATACACGAAGAGATGGTCCCTTCGCATAACAATCTTGCTCCCCCGTTCGGCCAATTGTCCGCAACTGATGATGTTATTGTGTAGCTCCGGAATATAATAGACCTCCGTAAGAAGTCTTTGTTGTCCACCTTTGAACTGGAGCATAACAGACCCTTTGCCTTGGATCTTTACCTTGGAGCCGTCACCAAATCGGACATGTCCCTGAACTGATTGGTCCAAATCTTTGAACTTCCTCCGTTCACCCGACATGTGATTACTGGCACCGTTGTCGAAGTACCAGATGTTATTGGGGTCCTCCTTCTCATCTCTAGCTTGTAGGAGCAATTCTGTATGCATCTCCACGCTCGCAGATAATAACAGTTCCGGCTCCTCCTCAGCCCGTGTGAGGTTAGCCTCCTCAGCACGCTTCTTCTTCCTGCATTTTGAGGCATAGTGCCCCATCATATCACAGTTAAAGCACTTGATATGTCTCTTGTCTCGATAGCCGTTGGTGGAGCCACTTGGCCCGTCTTTGCCAGACGAATCGCCTCGACCACCCCTGCCACGTCCTTTGCTGCGACCGCGCCAACCCCGGCCGCGAATTTCACCAGCACCATTCTTCCCTTTGTTGTTTGAAGAAGAATCACCATTTCGGTTTTTCTGCCGTGCTTGCCACTCGGCTTGAGTGAGTAGGAGTTGACTGTCTCCGTTTCTTCCTGGATTGCGTAGATGCAACCGCTCCTCGAACGCTCTCAAACGTCCAACGGCCTCCTCAAACACCATGGTCTCGGTGTCGCAAAACTGCTCGATACCTGCAACAACAGGGTAGAACCGATCCGGTACCGAATTCAGGAGCTTCTTCACCAGCGCCGAATCCTCGAGTGTTGCCCCCAGATTAGCATACTGAACCGACATGCCGCTGAGTTTTCCGGCGTACTCGTCCAAGGCATCGCCGTCCTTCATCTGCAACTTGTCGAATTCCCCTTTCAAGGTTGCCAATCTTGCCGACTTGACGCGATCAGCCCCGACAAATCTTGTCTTAAGGCTATCCCACAACTCTTTCGCAGTCCTCTTTGTTGCCACCTGCAACAAAATATCCTCCGGAAGTGTTTGAAGCAGTTGTGCCTGCGCCATCTTGTCCTTCTTCGTTTCCACTTCCGTGTCCTCCTCCGGAGTCACCGCCTCCTAAAGGCCTTGAGCATCCAATAGAGCTTCCATCTTAATAGCCCAGGTGGTATAGTTGGTCGCCGTCAACTGTGGGTACTGGAACGACACACCGCCGCCCTCTCTTGCCGCCGCAGCTTGAGGTACCAAGGCCATTGATTCGTAGAGGATAAACTCGGGCATACGCAACCGCGAGCTCTGATACCACAATGAAAGTAACGATTCTAAAATGAGAGGAACAATTCGTTCCCAAATCGAAGCTAGTTTTACCCAGAAACGATTGTTGGGGAAAGGAAACAAGAAGAAGGGAAAATGAACAGTTTCACTCACTCTGAAAAAAAAATTACAAGGCTATTAATAAGAAAAATAAAACCAAAGACTTTTGGTTTTCCCCTAATAAATCTAGAATCTGTTACGAATTGATTTAGTGATTCTTTAATTTCTTTAATACACATTTATTGGGAATAGGGATTCTTCAACTTCTCTAATGCACATTTATTGGGAATTGATACCACACAAGGATTAATGCCAACATGTTTGAGATTATCAACAAAAATTTTCTGCTGCAATTGCTGGTCGATTATTGGTTTCCTCCTCCACTACCCCAGCAGCTTTGGCCACCTTTTCCTGTCTTTCCCTCATCATAAAGAGGAGAACAACTGCAGTTACACAAACGAAAAACGGCCAAACCCGAGCCTATTACAGCTAATAAAATTCTGTAAGAAACATGGTGACGATAATCCTCATGGTCAGATTGATTAGAGCTCTTGCATAAGGTTATTAATGTCTCTCCACAAAGACCCTTGTTCCCTCTATCAGGCTCAGCATTCCTTTGAATGTAGCCGTTACTTTGTTGAATGGATTCCCAACAATATGAAATCAATTGTTTGTGATATCCCTCCAACCGGTCTTAAGATGGCTTGGAAGATAAACCACGGGTGTCATAAAGATAGAAGGATCCTGATCTTTTTGGAATCATGTATTCTTGGAGGAAAAATGTTCCATCTCCAGCAGAAGAGTTATCTGATACTTGGGCTCTATCTGGTGCAAACATATCATCTTCAAGCACCTTTGATATCCGATTTACAAGGCTGCTTTTTCCAGAACCTTTTGGACCAATTAGTAGGAGACAAGTTGATTTTGGCACATCAAAGTCATGCAATTTTGTATTGCCTACTTGCCCAATCCAATCTCTAGGGTGATAATTGAGAATTAAGCTCTTAGCCTTAGTTCCATGGTGACCGAAAACAGTGATAGGTAAGTAACATGTCATGTGATCTTCCAAAATCGACATTTTCATGGACAAGTGTGCACAATAAGATTTTTTACTTGCTAGTTTTTCATTATAAGCTTGTCTCCAAATGATTTCTCCTTATGCTTCCAATTTTCTATTATGAATTTCTGGTTCTTTGCACTGTTTTTAATGCTCCAAATGTCTTGTTTGCCAATGTAGGATAGGGCCATTTTATTGCTATGTTCCCTTCATGGCTCTATGCTTATTATCTATCTGCAACTTGAGAATTCGATTCAATCTCTATCAATGAACATGCTTGATCAAAATGATATTTTTCCTTTGCAATTTCAGGTGATATAAGGGTTTGATCTATTGACAACTCAACATAGAAACGAAGTGTGTCTAAGTTTAACAACAATGGTCATTCTCATGCAGACTTGTTTACAAGTTTTCTTAGAGAGCAAATAAGAACTTCGTTCCTCTAAGTTTGCTTTAGTTGTAATCAACAACTGTACCGAGTTTGGCAAGTGATAGGGACTTCATCCCTCTTCTTCCTTCGATCATGAGTGTGATAGGAACTTCGTTCCATTTCCACAATAGGAGCATTCTTATCTACCCCAAGGTTAAATAATACTGCTTTCTTGAAGAAGACTAAGATCCTTCGTGCCATTATTACTTCCACTTGACTGCGGTTCCTGCACAAGAGCGAGATGGAAGTGTGGCTATGGCTTAGGATCCTTTATGCCATTACTACATCCACTTAATCGTGGTTCCTACATGTAAGTGTGATGGAAGTGTGATTCTTATGTTCCTTTGAGGATTTGAGGCGAGATATTCCCAAGTTCTAAGTCCAAGCCATAGATAAGAGTAAGTATTCTCATTTTGTGTACTTACATGAATAAATTTTATATTGATAGCTCATGTATTTCTTTTTATCATTGTGGGTGATAGAAGTTGGTTTGTCAATTCTATCGGAGTAAGAATGTCATAAGGTCGAGTATAGTAGGTCACCAATAGAGTGAGCCTTGCATACAGTAGACCTTAGCAGGTCTCGAGTGTAATGAGCCTCAATCATGGCATGTGTTGCGTGTAGAAGGATTTGAGCATAGTGGGCTTGGTATGTAGTAGGCCTTAGTAGGTCTCAAGCACAACTAGCCTTTAGTAGATCAAGTGTTGAGCATAGTGAGTCTCAAGCAGACTGAAGGGTCATCATTAAGGTGATTCAGTGTTGTGCTTTGAAAGAAGAGAGCTACCTCTATTTATCACCCATACTGCACTCTCAAGTAGTCACCCTCTGGGTGAAAGTCTTGGGTAGAGCATGTCAACTTTGACATCAGAGTGCATAGCTCTTTTGAAGAAGATCGGGATATCTATGTGCTGATTGGAGATTGCATCCCTTGATTGGATGATATTGGTCGAGCATCCTGGAAGCTTTTTTTTAGGTTGACAATGGTGATAGCATTAAAGATCTAAATGATCCAATGAAGCTGCTTTGATATCGAGGTAAAAGTTGAGGAGTAAAAATGATGCTTATGTTGATGCGTTGCTTCTTTGTGTGCTACATTTGGAATATCTCTCTTACCCCAGTTGCTAACATGTCTCATCGAGATGAGATAGTAACTTTAGATTTCTGGTAAAACTTTTTCTCTTACGATTTTGTTGTGCCATCCCATCTAACGGTGCCATCAGAGAGCCTCTTGGTAGCTTACACTATTTAAATTTGTGTAAGCCATCGTGCACTTAGGAGGCGATGCCTTCACTTAGCAGCAATGATGCAAAGTCCCACTTAAAGGGGCATCATGAATACGAGACCGCTTAGACTCTTAAGATCTAAGAAGCCTATAAAGTTATCTCACACATTAGAGCAAAGTCCTCTCTTGCTAGCGATGATTTATATAAAAAGAAAATTTATTTAGGGAAAATATTCAATTGTGCTTAAGCAGCGATAATGACATTCATTGCCTGAAGTTGTGAGCTCTCTTTTATTAGTCAAGGGGATATTTCCCACTACTTGACTATTTAATATAAGTTACTAAGAGATTAAAAACACTATATGATAGAAAGTTTATGATTGAGCATAGGTAGATTGATTTTCTTACTTAGCTGCAATGGCTTATGATAAGCCTAAGAGACAACGCTCTTACCTATCTACACTATATATGCTCGTCTTTCTATCATGCGCTTGGGAGTCAAAGCTCATACTAGTATGCACTATTTATGCCTGACTTTTTATCGTGTACTTAGGAATCAAAGCTCTTACTGGTCTGCACTGTATATGCTTGGCTTTCCGTCATGCGCTTGGGAGTCAAAGATTTTACTAGTCTGTATTGTATATGTCAAGATTTCTATTGTGCGCTTAGGAGTCAAAGCTTTTACCAATCAGCATCATTGTTTACACTACCCCTTATATACTTTGTTTTAGTGAATCATACATCTTGTATAAATTCTAATATGATGATTTATTGGGGTATAGGAGTAAATTGGCTAAATGTTGCTCAAGTTGAGAAGTAGCTTCATGGCTAACTTTAAAGGAATGAGCAAGTTTTTCTCATAATTGGAAGCATTAGAATGAGAGTTGAATGCTAGGGCATTGCTTGGGAGCTGTGATGCTAAGGTATTGTCTAGGCTTAAGGCATGGAAGTTGTGATGCCAAGGCTTCGCTTAGGCTTAAGGCATAGGAGTCAAGATGCTAAGGCATTACCTAGGCTTAAAGCACAAGTATATAAGACTTTATTGAAATGAAAAAAAAAATGAAACTTTTGTCATTTGTGGCAAAATTTTCTCTTTATTTACAAAATAAATGTTAAGTTTTAACCTTGATTTTAGTGTTTAATAAATCATTGATCACTATCAAATGAAGTCTTTCATAAAATATCTTTCTTAAGCCTTGATAATCTATCTTCCTTGGATCTTGTATATTGTCATAAAGAGTACACCCTTCACCTATCTTCGTTGATGAAACTTTCTATTCCCTTATTTCTTCTTTTGCTTTTTCTTGCCCCTATGAGAGCCTCGCATTCTCTTCTTTCTCTTGGACTTCTCTTGTGTGTCCTCCCAAGTGGGTAGTGGTGTGCTAGAGGGTTTTGTAATAGCAATCTCTCCCTCTTTGACATATTCATCGAAAAATGCGGCTTTGGTGAAGTATGCCTCCTTATACTTGAACAGATTGTTTGTAGTAGGAATGAATACGTCATTTCCCTTTCAATGGCCCTTAATGCACTGATGCCATGTTGAGGGTATGTGATGGGAAAATTTCTGATATTGTCAACCTTTTCAGAACTCAATTTGGATGATGATCCAAATTGCTCATATTCTACCTTATGTCTTTATTTCTAATAAAATTTGAGAATAATCTTATAGGTACAATTATAATTCTCCATGAGATTCCAAAATGTCCTACAACTTCAGTTTGACACAGAACATTTTTCAGGATAACAATCAAAGACCCGCTGCGATTGTTCTCTATTATGAGGCATTGGATCAAGAAGACTTATGCTATTTTGTATCTTGTAATTGTTTATTGAACTATTTTGGTTGTATTTTGGTTTTGGAACACTTTTATTTCTTTGTAATTTTCATTTAGGGTTAGCCACCTTAAAAGTGGCAAACTTGTAATTTTGAGCACTTTTTAACCCTAGGAGTAGCAAGTATAAATACTTGCTTAAGAGGGGGTTTAGGGAGGCCATATATTTTGGAGATTATACACTTCTTCTTCATGTGAGAATTAGGGTTCCTAATTGTCATTAGACTCCTATCAATTTCAATCACAAGAGTTGAAATTATGGCGAGTGCAACACCTTGAAATTGTGAGTTGTATCAATTTCATTTTGTTGTGATTTCTTTTCTTCTCTAGTGTGTCATATATAGGGTTGAATTGAGATAGTTCTTGGTCAGAATTACTTCTTATTGTTGACGAATTCTTGTGTTTATTTAAGGTCCCTTGCAATTGAATTCGAATCATCATTGAGAATTCCCTTGAAAACGTGTTTTCCACTATTGGAAAGGAGTCCTTGGAATTGAGGTTTTCTTTTGAATTTGTGGATTATTTTCGTGGATTATATGTGATTAGGATGTTATTAGAAGATATTATCATTGTGGTATTTCAATTATATCTTTGAGCATTTGGAATTCATTACATCTTCACTAGGGTTCACGTAAATTTTGCCCTTGTGGATCCGGTTTTACCTTGACTTGAGATTGTTTTTTTTTTTAAGTCTTTTAATTGTGCTTCTAAGTGGAATTAGGCACATCATCTTTTTGGTATCAGAGCTCATGTTGAGAGAAGGGAATTGGTTTCATTTGATTTCGTGGAGTTAATCATCCATTAGGATTGATTTAGTGGAAATCGCAATTGTATTGATTGTTATGGTTTTGAGCTTGTGAAATTACCTTGTCTTGGAGTTTTTTTTGCTGTTTGTTGGAGTTGGTTTGGGAAGGTTGTTGCACCATTTTGTGATCACTAATTTACGTGGAAGGGTAGAAGTACAAAGTGTTGTTTAATTCAACAATTTTTGGAACTTACAAAACTTACCAAAATCCTTGTCGTGTCTTGTTGGGGCGTGGAGGAGGATGTGTAGTTTGTTGTTTTGATTTCCATTGTGTAATTCTGAATTGGTGGAGTACAATTTGCAGATTGCATTGAGTTTTGATTAGTAAGAAATTATTTGAATTCAAACATATGCAATTAAGTTGTGGGAGTTAATGATTGCTATTTGAATTTGAATTCATTGTTATCAACTGAGGAAGGCTTGCAATAAGTGAAGTTATTTGAATTTCAAATTGAAAGTTGCTGCCTATTGTGGAATTCGGAATTCATTTGTGGAAAGTCACATATTAGTCCTTTGTTATCATTATTTGCCGTGGAAGTGGAAGTCTACTTGTAATTATTATCCATCTTGTTGTTGCCGTGGAAGTAACACATCATCATTATTGTTGTTGCTTGTGTGTTGTCGTGGAGTGATTTTTGGAAATTAAATTTGTTGCACCGTATTGTTGTGACGTGTTGTGGAGAAGAGTATTACACGTGAGTTGCAATAATATAATTGTAACATTAAGTGGGTTTGTTTGTTTGTCTTTTGTAGTTGCTATTGTGTGGAGTTTAGGGAAGTGTAGTAGTGGAGTGTGTACCCTTGAATCAAATTGTTTTGAGGATCAACATACGGGAGTCTACAACTATGTCAAATGACAATGTGAATAAGGGAATGGGTGAAGAAGCCAATAGCCAGGTTGGTGGAGGTCAGGGTCGTAATGTGGCAGGTAGGAGAACCTTGGAAGAATAACTCTAAGAACTTACTACTATAGTTGCTACACTGGCAACTAGAGTTGATAGAATGACATTGCCACAACCACCAGTGATAAACCAACCGGCACCACCTCGAGTAGCTCCACAAAACCCTCATCGAAATAGAATAGTGGGAGATGGGAATTTAAATAGAAGGATGGGTGAGGAGCATCTTCCAAATAGGGAAGAAAGGGATAACAATTTTGGGTAAACCTAAATCAGAATAGGGATTTCAGGCCACTTCGGGGTTTGGAGTATGTGAAACTACATATGCCATCCTATGATGGCAAAGGATCAGCAGATGAATACTTAGACTGGGAGGATAAGGTCGAAGGTCTCTTCGAATGTTATGAGATCGATGACAGTACCAAGGTTCGATTGGTTGCTGTTGAATTTGTAGGGTATGCTGCACTCTGGTGGAAGAATCTGATCATTAACAGGTGTCGGGATGGAGAGGCTGAGGTTCAGACTTGGAGGGACATGAAGAGATTGTTAAGGAAAAGGTTCATTCCTGAGCACTACAAACAGGAGCTGTTTATGCGACTGCAAACCTTGAGGCAGGGGGGCAAAACAGTGGATGATTATGTGCAGGAATTTGAGACCCTTATGATCAGGTGTGGGTCTGTTGAGCCTCCAGAACAAACTATAGCACGATTTGTCTCAGGTCTAAAATATGAAATAGCGTGTATTGTTGAACTGCAACGCTATACTACACTTGATGAGGCTATTCAGTTGGCCTTAAAAGTAGAGAGACAAAGGAGGTCCAACTTCTTTAGGGCTCCAAGCAGTAGGCCCAATACTGTTAATAGACCCATATCAGCCGACAGTAGATCAAGGGGAAAAAAGGCGGTAGGTGAGGGAGTCAAGGCAGTGGACACTAATACCCCAACCATTATAAGAGAAAATTTACCCACTAGGAAGGGTAAAGGGGTCATAGCCCTAGAAATGAGGCAGACTGTTCTCGGATCTACTAGTGGGAAAGCGCGCCAGATAAAATACTTTAAATGCATGGGATTTGGGCATATGGCTGCACAGTGTCCAAATAAGAGGGTGATGACTGTTATGGAAGACACTGGAGAGGATACTGAGGATGATCATGATCAGATTGAACCTACAGATCTACCAACAGCACTATAGGAATATTATGATGATCAGAATGCAAACGCGCCTGAGGAGCATACAAGAGGGAAATATCTACCCCTTAATGTGTTACGCAGGGTTTTATCTATATCTCCTGATACCAGTGATATTCAGAGGGAGAGCATATTTCATACCTCTTGCAGAATCAGAGGTAACCTTTGTGTATTCATCATCGATAGTGGTAGTTGCACGAATGTTATATCTACTGCACTGGTAGACAAATTACAATTGTCTACTATACCACATCCTAGTCCTTATCACTTTCATTGGCTGGATAATAGAGGTAGTATGCATGTTACCCTTAGGGCAAAGGTTCCTGTGAGTGTCGATCAGAACTATCATGATGAGATCCTTTGTGATATAGTTCCTATGCATGCATTCCATTTATTGTTGGGTCGGCTTTGGTTGTATGATCGACGGGTGATACATGATGGGTTTGAAAATACCTACATGTTCAGTATGGGCAAGTCACGTATAGTTCTATTACTGATGACTCCATCTGAGGTCCAGGGTTTACAAAAACAGATCAGGAATCCATCCACTACCATTCGGAAGAGCAAGACAACAGAGATACTAGGGTTCAGTTCCACAACTGATCCTCTAGATTTGAGGGCAAATCTTTCAGAAGCCCGAGGAGATGATGGGAAAATTTCTGACATTGTCAACCTTTTCAGAACCCAATTTGGATGATGATCTAAATTGCTCATATTCTACCTTATGTCTTTATTTCTAATAAAATTTGAGAATAATCTTACAGGTACAATTATAATTCTCCATGAGATGCCAAAATGTCCTACAACTTCAATTGGACATAGAACATTTTTCAGGATAACAATCAAAGACCCGCTGAGATTGGTCTCTATTCCGAGGCATTAGATCATGAAGACTTATGCTATTTTGTATCTTGTAATTGTTTATTGAACTATTTTGGTTGTATTTTGGTTTTGGGACACTTTTATTTCTTTGTAATTTTCATTTACGGTTAGCCACCTTAAAAGTGGTAAACTTGTAATTTTGAGCACTTTTTAACTCTAGGAGTTGCAAGTATAAATACTTGCTTAAGAGAGGGTTTAGGGAGGCCATATATTTTGGAGATTATACACTTCTTCTTCACGTGAGAATTAGGGTTCCTAATTGTCATTAGACTCTTATCAATTTCAATCCCAAGAGTTGAAATTGTAGCGAGTGCAATACCTTGAAATTGTGAGTTGTATCAATTTCATTTTGTTGTGATTTCATTTCTTCTCTAGTGTGTCATATCTAGGGTTGAATTGAGATAGTTCTTGATTAGAATTACTTCTTATTGTTGATGAATTCTTTTGTTTATTTAAGGTCCCTTGCAATTGAATTCAAATCATCATTGATAATTCCCTTGAAAACGTGTTTTCCACTATTGGAAAGGAGTCCTTGGAATTGAGGTTTTCTTTTGAATTTGTGGATTATTTTCATGGATTATATGTGATTAGGGTGTTATTAGAAGAGATTATCATTGTGGTATTACAATTATATCTTTGAGCATTTGGAATTCATTACATCTTCACTAGGGTTCACGTGAATTTTGCCCTTATGGATCCGGTTTTACCTTGACTTAAGATTTTTTTTTTAAGTCTTTTAATTGTGCTTCTAAGTGGAATTAGGCACATCAGTATAGGATTGTGATCATGCAACCACTTTCTTCCAACTAGTAGATGGTAGGTTATGGGTGCGTCGATCACATGGAAACGTGTGGAGCTTTGCATCGGGCCTACTTTAAAGCTCACATTAACATATCCTACTGTGTTTGTAGGCACGTCGATGAAACTATTCATGACAATACGTTGTCTCACTAGGAGCTGGTTGTCTATCCCTGTAGCTTTGAGTATGGACATCGGCATATGAATGTCCTCTTAATGGGATACCCATTTAGCATGCTTTCCATATAAATAGGGTAGTTATGATTGGGATTTTTGGCACACATGTCCGCATTGGTAAGGAGGATTACATTCTCATGCGCCTTTGCCATTCTTTGTACAGGTTACGCTAGACTGCACTCCCCATATTGTCTCTCTATGATTTAAGTAAGGGCAATTGCTGTTGCAAGACATGCATCTTTGTTAATCCCCAGTAGGTTAAAAAAATTTCTGAAGTTAGTTGTCCTCATTAGGGCAGCTACTTCTAGCATACATGCATCTTCATTATTCCCAACCATTGCTTCTTGTATGTTATGCACCTTGGCATGTGACATATCTTCTTCAGTACTAGGATTGTGGTTGATGGCATTTGCAGTACCTTATTGATTCTTGTGCGTAGGTAGTGGATATTTACAAACATCATTGTTTTCTACGATAAGTTTCCCATTATGGACCCTGTCATTGAAAATTTTCTTCAAAGTCTAACACTTTTTCATAAGATGACCTACAAATTTGTGATATTTGCAAAACTTAGGATCATCTCATTTTGTGTTGGTAATCGATCTACTTTTGGGAGCTTGATATTCCCATCTTGTAACCATTGGTCAAACAAAGCATGTACCTTTCCCATTGGGCATGGGAAAGGGGGAATTGATATAGATCCTTGGGATGTATCGTTCCTTAGCTTCTTATTGTCTTTAGGGGTCTCAACTTGGGCTGAGCTAGCAGAAGTTGCTCGTTTCCCAAACCTCCCATTTTCCCCTCATTGTCTTGTAATAGAATTATTAGTTCTCCTTACAATCTCGACTAGTGCAGAAAAGTAACTTAGATTAAGATTCTCTAAATAGACTGCGTACTTAGTAAACATCCCTTAGATGTAAATTTTCACTAACTCCTTCTCATCACATGTGTCTTGGATGTTCAATGTTCGCTCCCTGGAGCATTCTATATAATCCATCAAGTCTTCCTTGGGGTACTGCCATGTTCATCCCATGTTCGTGATTGTGACCCATTCTTGAGTAGAGAAGAATTTCTCTAGGAATAGCTTACACATAAACCCCCATGAATCAATTGACCCTGTAAGGAGGTTGACATACCGGGTGTATGCCTTTTCGATCAGTGATTTGGAAAATTCTTTGAGTTTTAGGTCATCATCCAGCCTGTATACCTCCAAGGTCTTGATAAACTTATGTAAATGTTCCTTGGCGCTTCCTTTCTTGCCGTTGAACATGATGAACTTAAGACTAACATAGTCCTTAGGATACGACTTTTTAGCAATGTGCTGATGGTAAGGGAGTTTTAACTCTAGTACTCTCACAGTAGACTTTGCTTATATTTCTTTTAAGTATATATCAAAGTCTTCCTTCATTATAAAGGAAGTCTTTGGGGCAGATACCATGGAAGCAGGTGTAGGAGTAGGTTGATGGCTAAATCCATTGAGAGCATTAGGAGGTGGAACATCTGGTTGAGTGGTTTGCTCCTGAGGAATGTTCTCCTCGTTTATAGGAGGGTTAATGGAATGAACTGCACGTGATCGAGTTACATGGGTGGCTCTTTGTTGCATAGCAATGTTAGTGTTTGGCGGAGCCACATCTTGTTGCACAGCAGCAGTAGCAGCCAACCCTGTGATAAGTGGTGCAAGTATGGTCATAAGTTGGTTTAGAGCCCTTGTGTTCTCATGCATAGTCTGAATCATTTGTACAAGATCTATGGGAACCTTAGGTTGTGAATTGCCTTGACTAGTATTCTACGGTATTTGAAGTAGGTTATGCTCCATCAATTTAGTGTTAGTTACTTGTTCTTAATAAATATTGTCAGATGGTCCTCTCTTCTTAGGGGGTGTCATTACTCTTCTATCACTTAACTCAAGTCCCTAGTGGAGTCGCTAAAATGTAGATGGGTTGTCTCGGTAGGAGTGGTCATGTGCGTATCACGTGGGTACCTCATTGTATGTGACTTTAGAGAAAAGCAATTTAGAGATGGCAAATGGTAAGATGACTAAGAAGAGAGAGGTAGGGAGGAGGAATAGACAATCTCAAACGTCTTGAGTGCATAAGTGACAGATAAGGGAGTTAAAGGGATCTCAAGCATTGACCTTGCAGTTCTTGGACAATAGAGATTGTTCTTTGCCTGATCTCTTGTTTGATCTTTGAGAGTAGAGAACTCTTGGTGGAATACCGCTTCTCTGATCTTAGGAATTCGGAAAAAGGTTTCTTAATGAGGAGGAATGATTAAGTATTTATAGACTCTTGAGCCTGATGACATTTGTTAGATCATTTTAGTGATTAACAGACGAGATGGAGACTACTCATTTTAAGGTTATCCTAATGAGCTTGCCATAGGCCCAAGATCAGTAGCCTTTTTCATAAGTACATGAGTTTGCTTCAGAAGATTGGATGCGGATAGACCGATCCAATGATCTCTGTTATGATCCTACCAAGCCAATTCTCCCTAAGTCATCCCAATAATTGGACTAGACTCATTAGGCTCTGTTACCTAGCTCAATAAGTCAAGCCAAATAATCAATGAGCTTAGTATAATATATTTACATAATATTTTTAGTCCTTTATAGTAAGTTATAAAGGTTATTACTCTTAATAGCATTGGAAAGATGAAAAGTTCAACGAAATATTATTTTAGATTAAAAAGAAAGTTTTCGTGGGAAAATGAAAAAATAAATTGTTTCTTTTTTTTGAAAATTCAAAAAATCTAGCCTTTGAAAACTAATACAAAAAATACAGCACATGAAATTGTGTCTTCAAGACATGATTTTCACCTGCAACTTTTTGTAGCACTTGTTGCTATATGTTTTCCACTTTATTTACAATACTTGCTTATTTAAACATAAATACAGTTTCTCCTCATCATAGTTGCTCTCCTAATAAGCTAAACCCCTTACATCCATAGATTATACAATAACAGTCATTGTTCTCTTAATAAGCCAAACCCCTTGCATCCATAAATTGTATAATTATAGTCATTAACTTCTCTACACAATCAAACAATAACCCATCAACCTCTTAACACATGTTGAAATCCCACTACTACTCATTAATATAAAGCTAAATATATTGCTTAGCAATTAAAAAGTATAACGAGTTCAAAGAAGAAGCTGGTTAAAAAGATAGTTGTAGACAATTAGAAAGTTTTCCATTCACATATGTTTTAGTTTGTTCAAATGCAAATATAAGTACACAATTATAAACTAAACATTAAAGAAAATGGGAAAAAAAGATGGGAGTCTAAGGCTTTTATGTGCATTGTAATAAGATTTTGCTCGACCTAAGTTAGCCTTGCTTGCCTTTGTTATCATGGTGAGGTTGAGGTTGTCTCTTTTGTCGAGTTGCAAGGGTATGAATATAGGCGCTGGTGCTCTAAAGTTATCATTTAGAGCCACAAATGATTGTGATGTCAATGTAGATGGACTTGTCTCTAGATATTGAGATGCAGTAGGCATACGAGATGGATGGGGTAAATTACTTTAAGTGCTCTCCTTTGCATCTTTCTTTTTGTTAATAAAATGAAAGTTACTTTACGTTGTGATTTTTAATCCATTGAATTAGATACAATTTCATGTGATGCATTTTTGTTATTAGTTTTTAGGGGCCATATTTTTTAATTAAAAAAAACAATATATATTTTTTTAATTTTCCCAAGTTATTGCTATTTGGGTTTTCTTTTTCTTTAGATCTTATCTATATTTGTTTTAATATCTAATTTATAATTATTTGAAATCTAAGTTTTGAAAGATTATTTGATTTATATGTCTTATCTATTTCCATTTTATACAGATGTTTTAATAGATTTTATTTTTTCGTATCTTATCGCAATCAAAGTAATGATGGTGATTAGGGAATTGGAGTTGAAAACATTTAAAAAATATATTTTATATATTAATTTTTTTTTTGGTTTTTTCTTTTCTTTTGTAGTTTATATAACTATATAAAATGAAATGTAAATAACTCAACTTTATAGAAACTTAATAGTTATTTAATTTTATAATAGCGTTATATGTATACTATTTTTTTCCTTCAATTATATGTATACTATTCATCTTCTTTTTTTTTTATTTAGTAAATATATAGTTTTGATAAGAGAAATGTGAGAGTTTGCCCCTTTGGAGCAATGTATTTTTTAAAAAATGTTTTCAGGAAAAGTATTTTGCGGAATATCATTTTGAAATAACAGATTGGGATTGCAATTTCTTTATATTAAAAAATCGTAGTCCTAAACTACGATTTTTTATATTCAGAAATCACAGTCCTAACTTATGATTTTTGAAATGGTTGCATATTCAACATGCGATTTCTGCACAATTGAGTGAAGTCTATTATTTCCCTATTCTTTAGAGATAGGATTTGGTAAAACGAATTCCTACAAAAATGAGTGATCTAACTTTAAAAATATTTCAAACCCATGACATCATGTAGTCGTCAGAAAAAGTTCTTAATAATTTTTTTAGTCCATGACAAATATCACAGTTTATATAACATCGCAAATTTGTCAAGAGGATAAACCTGTGACAATTCTGAACTTTATAACATAAATCAATCGGAGAAACAAAATGATTTCATCAATTTGTTTAAACCGTATAAGCATAATTATATAGCTAAAGCAAACAAAATTAGAAATACATATACATTCCAAGAAAATTGAAAAAGTAATGTATAATTACATAGCCAAATATATGTCTAACCTCTTCTTTGACATTGTCTCTTATAATGTCCTTATCCACATTGTGTTGAACTCTCTCCAATTTGGAAAGACCTACTAAGTCCTTCAATGTTGGGGATAGGTCTGGGCATGGAATGGTGGCTCATCTTATGAAATATATCGATGATTTATTTGCGTGAGTCCCTCCCCCATATCTGGTGTGCTTGAATGTCTTTCCTTTTAAAGAGCAAGTGGAGTAACCATAGACGTATACGGTATATCGACATCAGGTGTGTAAAACTCAATTGGATTGACAGTGAATGTTGGATCATCATAATATGGGAAAAGATGAGCCGCTAGTGAGTAGTGAGTGGGTAGGGCATCTACAAGAGGACTAGGAGATCGATTTTATACTATTTGTTGATGACAACCCTTACCATAAGCCTGTCCTCTCCCCTGGGTGGCACGAGGTGGAGGTATCTCTTGATGTTGCTTCTGATGATCTAGAGGGAATAATGTAACACTACCATGGCTCTAGAGGAGATGCCTCCTAGTAGTTTCTACGACTCAAGTTTCTTCAAGGGAATTCACCACCTCAATGTGAGCGAAGCGATCCAACTATATGGAAGTCAAATATGTTAATAATGAAATGTAGAAAACATAAAAGTACAATGATATGGTTAAAGCAACTTACCGAGGCATCGAGCATGACTCCAGTGCAGCCAATGTATCGTTGTGTGACATTATATTACCAAGGGTAGTACTTAGGATCTACCTTACCCGACAATGTGTTGTTGAACTCTAACTGAACAATAGAGAACTACCACTCCTCCCATTCTTGGATGTAGATCGCATGTCTCCTCCTTCAATCCTCATAAGTTTTTTCCTTTAAGATTAATCCTTTGAAGGAAATGAGATGTGTCACAATACTATGGCATCCTCTAAATCTCACCAAATTGCCGCATTACTTGATCAGAATGGTGCCATTCTACAATATGAAAGTAAATTAGAGGCACCTAAGCATGCTGAATATCACTACCTTCTTGACAAGAAAGGGGAAGTTGCTATAAGATCCCATGCATATATGGCATCCAAAAAATCTATAAGAAATGAAGTTATTTAGTAAACAACAGATAAGTAAAGTAAACAATATTAAATCAACTAATGTACTATAGTTGCTCAGGAATTTGTTGATCTAGAGCATCTCGATATTATGCAAGAACACGAGTGGTGATAAACATAATGTGCTAGTGACATGCCAAAGGAGCATTATAGGTGTCGAGTCTAATTTTTTATTTTCCATTCCTAATCTGATTCATACTAGACCCTATGCTCATCTAATATAAGTCCTCGACTTGAATTAAGAATTTCATTTTTGTTTTGGAGTCGCCACCCAACTGTGGTTGGGAAAGATTGAATTAGGACTAATTGAGTAGATTAATCCTAATTTAGACCACTAGTCAGCGAGATTTCCTCTTTTCGTTTTTGTGAAAGAGGAAATGGAAAACCAGAGTTTCTAGATTTGGAGGCTAACCTATTAAAACCTTAAAGTTACCACCCTATTCTCTTGAAATCTAAACCTTAGCCTATTGTCTTTGATTTTTTTGTTATCTTTTTATTGTGTTTTTGAATAACTTATTCTAAGAAAATGATTTTTTATTCTTTTTAGAGTTGCCCCAAATGGGTGCCGACATACCTGCTACTCAGGATTAAACGGGCTATAGTTCGCTTTTCCTGAAAAACTTTAATGTGTTTGTGAATTTTAATTATGAAATTTCTTTTAGTTTACGTTCTTATTATTTTAATATTTTTTTTCCCGAAAAAATCTAAGTCTAAGTTTGATCATTTGATTTTTTGAAAAATAATAATTTTAAGGAAAAAACCAATTTTGGATTTATTATTATAAATTTTTTTTTCTAAGTGATGAGAATTTATTTCCCTATTTTTCAAATTACCTCTATTAATATAATTTTTTATTAATTAATTAATTAATTATTATTTTTTATTAATTTTTTTCTAATTTTTTTATTAACTTTTACTAATTTCTATTAAAACGTTTTCTCTTATATTATTTATCTACCCTAAACTAAAAATTTGAATTTTATCATTTTTTCTAATATATCTTTATCATTTTTTATTATTTTATATTTTATAATCTTTTTATTTTTATTTTTATTATTTTATTTTTTATTATTTTTTTCTATTATTCGCCCTAAATTAAATCCTAAAAAAAACTAATCTAAATTCTAATATTTTTCTATTTTTTTAATCATAAATAACAAATAGATAAATAAATAAAATAACTAAATAAATAAAAAATACAAAAAAATCGAAAAATCCGACTTACCTAGATCCGGGTCGGTGCGCGAGTTGGGTCGGGTCGAGTCGATTGGTCATGGCGGCTGGGGGTGCTCGTTGACGGTGTTCCGGTGGCCTTTCGAGGAGGTTAAGATGTTGTTTCCTAGGTTTTCGGGGGTGGGGAACTCAACCGTAGCGGTGGATTTCTCCAAAAACATCTCTTGGTGGCAGTTCGGGGCTTGATCGGCGGTCGCGACTTGGAAAAATCCAGCGAAGCTTCGATTTGTCTCCTTTTCTCACTTCTAATCTGTGCCTCTACTTCCTCCCTTCATCCTCTGCTTCCTCCCTTCCTCCTCTATTTATAGCCGCAAGGAATTGAGCTAGATAAGCTTAGATTTCCTCCGATTGAGATGAATCGGATTTACGGTTAAAACCCTCATCCGATTTGTGCAAATCCTCCAATTTGTTACGATTTGATTCCAATTGGATGATGTTTATCTTATTTTAGTTAAAGATTTGTGCAAAAAATCGAATCAAAAGGGCCAAAATGCGATTTTTTTCCCGCCAGCGATGATCTTGGACGAAGGAAGAAGGTCACGCACCCAGCGCGTGCGTTTGTTCCAACCAATCAGCTGTTAACACGTGTCCTAGGCGAGGAAAAAAATTGCAAAACGCGGAATCTGCCTCCCCCACATTTCGAACCTGTGACTGAGCCCTCCCCCTACGCGTATGAGGTTGTGGTCCAGACTAGCTAGGCTAGCCCACTTACTCGTTTTTTTTTTTTGCAATTTGCATATATGCAATGCGATTTTTTATTATTTTTGTATTTTTTGAAATTCTAAAAATTTGTAAAAATTATTTAATCCCTTTTATTACTATTTCTACAATTATTTTCCAAAATTGATGTATTTTTCCTATTTATTTTATTTTTTGAATATTTTTCCTATTTTGCTAAATTAGAAAAAAATGTAAAAAAATGGAAAAAATTGAAAATTGATTATTATTGATCATTAGGGCAAAAATGAGGTGTTTACAATAGGGAATGTAGACTTGGCACCAAATTGAAGTGATGTGTAGAAATATATCCTAGGCCCAGATTTGCAGAAGAATCATAGCTCCTCCAACCTTTAGTGTAGACGCATCAGCAACACGACACATGAATCTATACAACTAAGCTAAGCATGTTGCCCCCCAACTGTATTTCCTTATAACTTGAAAATCCTCCAAAAATGGTAGAAACATCAAGTGGACTAGGTTAGAAGATTTATCCACAAAGACGATACCACCAATTAGCTAGAGGGTATATGCATATGCATATTACATGATAGATAGATTTTCTGCGTCATCCAGTAGATCTTTGAGAGAATTCTTTAACCAAGACATCTTAAGCCATCCCTTAGAGATATCGTGAGGGCCAGGCCTAATGCCAAGTAGGCTCTCACACTTGTCTACCCAATGCAAACTAGTGACATCGGTGACTACGTGCCTGTCAATGGGCAAATCAAATTACACTGCTACATCTTGTAAGGTCACCGTTAACTCCTATGTGGCATATGAAATGTGTGCATTTTCGATCTCTACCTCTCCTCTCCACAAGAGTTGTAATGAGATGCCAGTCCAGTTGTATGAATATAAGTTGGGACACCCCATGAAAGCCAGCCTATTGTAGATAAGGTTTGGGTTTTTGGTTGAAGTGCAATCTCTCCTCTGAGGTTTTCAGAGAGGCCTCCCATTGATGGCATACTAACTAAGGATCCTCTTGAAGACAAAACAAAATTTGTATAGATAATGTGACTCATGAGTATGCAATATAATGAAAGTGGAACTTGATCATATACCTGTTCCCCCTAGACAACCTCTGAGCGATAGGTATGCTGCAGTATGAGGAGTGATCTATCTACGAGGCTCGGATCCATCTACATAAGAGACAATAAAGAGTTAATTCATTTTTAAAGTTATAAAATAATTTTTTTCTTTCTTTTTTTTTTTTCAATTACCAAATAAAGAGTTTTACATGAATTGATAATAAAGAGTTAAGTTATTTTCAAAGTTATAAAGCAATTTTTTTTTCAATCATTGAATAAAGAGTTATGCATGAATTGTTAGTAAATATTACGATGTTTAGCAAACATGAACCTTGTCTCCCCATTCTTTTGAGGTAGCTTCTTCTATTGTGCCCCTCGTTTCGACTGAAACCACATGCATTCTTCGATGGTGGCTCCCTAACATCCATTTTATTGTGGTATTGCTTGGATCAAGACTTGCCTTTACCTTGGGTAAGATTAATATCTGGATGAATGAATGGAGTTTGCACTTTTGACCACCTACTACTATCTTTAAGAGGATTGAAGTTAGTATGATATATATAGGTTTGATGTGTCCAATAATACCACTTGGCTACATGCTGCATACTATCCATATGAACATATGACATAGCAGCAAAAACATGTGAACAAGGAATTCTATAGATCTACCATTTGTTACAAGTGTATTTATCTCTCATTAGGTTCACAGTGTGATTGTTGCCGCTTACAATCCCATATCCTATTCTTCTTGCACTTGTGATAACATTAAAAATTTCATTTGCTTTATCAAAATTGATGACCTTGTGGTGACTGGGAACTTGCCTCATTTTTGAATTTTCTCAACAGCCTACATTGTAAACACTTCTCTTTTTTTCAAACCCTTCACTAGCTTTGTCACATTGTTGTTCTTAATACCTGATATCAAGGTTGTCAAAATCGTAATTTTACATAGAATCGTTAAGGGGTTCGTGGTATCGGAACGTAAAAATGGAATGTAGAAACGTAAGTTTCTACAACCTATTTAAAATAACTTTCAAATATTATAAATTTACTTATAACAGTCATTAAAAAATATAATGGATAATATAAATAAGGAAATTTAGCATTTATTTTAGTCATAAATTGCAAATTTACAATAAAAGTCATAATATAGATAATCAAGCATAAGTTGTATAATATAGATATTTTATTTCTAAAATGATAAATCATGTATAAAGCAAGTTTCACCTAGTTATATATACAAAAGCTAAAAGATAATTGATAAAATTTAAAAATCAATTGTAACTTTAAGAAATTACTAATAAATAAAAGTTGATAACGAAGATATACCATTATAAAAGAGTAATATAAAAAAAATGACAAATAACTACTAACCAAAAGTAAATAATAAAAAAGGTACTATAACAAAAAAAGCCTTCAAAATTATATATTACTAGGTAAATTTTTGCACTATTCGTGATTATTAATTCAAAACATATTTACATAACAATATATATTTAAAAGTATTATAACTATGAGATATTGAAAAGATAGAAATATAAATATATTTATACCTTTCCTATAAAATTAAAAATATAAAAAAATCTTATAAAGTTAAAGTTATCTACCTTTTATTTTATTTACTATTACAAAATTATTAATTAAAATAAAGAAAGTTGTAGCAGTCAAACATGAGTGCTTAACACAAACATGATCACAAATAGGAACAAGAAGACCAACAATCGACGAACACAAACACGAAGACTTCAACGCAACATAATTCACCGACAAGCGACGAATGATGACCGACGAACATGTTGGGGTGTGGCTCATACTCCCTTACAATAGGAAAGCACATAGGTCCTGCTCCGTGAGGGTCCAGTGAAGCCACCCCGGCAGGGGTCTCAAGGGGGTAACGATCCCCGGACACTAAAGGGCTTTTAGCAATTAAGCTCATATTTATTTATTAAAAGTTTGGGCTTGAGCCCATGAATAGCTGTTACTATATATTCTCTTTTTCACTTGTAATTGCATGATAAAAACGAGAGAGTGAGATGCTAATTATAGTGAAATCCTTTGCTGGATGTAACCTTAGTTAATAGGAGAATTAGGATAAAATCTTGTGCTTTTATTTTTTCTTCCTCTTTTTAACTTTACTTTATTATTATTTCTGAGCACCAGCCTTAACATTAACTTCCTCTTGTGTGCCGGCCCTAATAGAACATACAACAACAATAGCATCAACTCTTGAAGGTTGACATTTACCTCACATAAGATCGACACTCAAGATTCAAGATTAGAAAAAAAAAGTACTATTTGAAGTTTCAAGTTTCTACTAAACAAAAGGAATAGATAGAAAAAAGTAAGAACAGAAAGTTAAAAATGGTTAAAAATTTAGAAAAAAGTTAGAAATTTAAAAATATTATTTTCCTTCTACTGATAGAAAATAAGACCTTGTAGTAGAAATGTAAAAACGCTAGTGGACTCACGATTTTACCAATTCCATGTGTGGAATCACGATTTTACTACAATTTTACCTCAAAAACGTTTTTACATGCAAGTTGACTAAGAATGTGCTCACCAATTCATAAAATTGTAGAAACATGCAAGTTAACTTCTGATTTTGACAACTATGCCCGATATAGTTATAAAAAATTTTCATAACTAAAGCCGATACAACTAAACACCTTACATCCTTCAACACGTCATTGTAACTCTCACATAAGTTAGTGGTCATAAACCTATATCTGAAGCCCTTGCCATACATTTGAGTCCATCTTTCTCTAGGGATGCAGGCGAAATAGTTGCATTCAGCTTCATTTATTTTTCTCATTTCCTCTATGTAAAATTCAAACTTCTTTTCCTGCACCTTTAAACTTGCTATAATGACAAGCTTTTTAAGTGAGACACTTTTATACTTTGTATTGAAATTACTAGCCACATGTTGAATACATAATTGCTAGTACACAAAGGAAGGGGGGGGGGGGGGGGGGGGGGGGAACCACCTCGACTATCTTTGCATGTCAATCGGATATGAGATATATCGTTTTCTGGTCATGACGATAATTGATAACATGTTATGGTTAGCATTGTCTATGGTTTTCTGGTCATGACGATAATTGATAACATGTTATGGTTAGCATTGTCTATGTCGTATGCAATTAAAAGTTTGTGGTCATATTTCTTGTAACAAAAGGTTCCATTTATACTGATAATCGACCTATAGTATTGTAATGCCTCGATGTATGGACAAAATGTCTAAAACACTTTCTAGAAGATCACTTCACCTTCTTTCACAATTGGCTAACCACTCCACTTGACATGTGAACCTAGGTTACTCATCTAGATAACATTTAATCGTTTAGGCAACTACATGTATGATCTATCCCAATCATCGTATACAACTTCGATTGCCCTCCTTTTATCATCCCATATTCATCTCCTTATCATTAGATATTTGAATGTGTTGTAGATATTTTGTTTTAGCATAGAAACCTTTACATTGAGTTCATTCCTAACTTGACCCAAGAAACAACGTGCTATAATGCTTCAGTCTAACTATGGATAATCTTGATTCAGGATGGGATTAATACATGTGTGCTGCCCTTCAACAATGGTAATAACAAAATCTCTATCCATCTATTTTTAGCATGCACGAAGTCGCCATTTGCATCCCTTATCCCTCTTTGTGCAGACAATATGCCATACCTTTTTGTTAGACTCGTCGACATGATAATTATGACAATACTTTATATGATATGCCTTCATTGCGTATATCAAATCAAACTTCATGGAAAACCATATTCCTTTTTTCAACTCATTACCAAAGCTCAAATCATCTGAAGATATAGCACTCTCCTTAAATATTATGTACCCATTACTACCATTCCTCTTATTAAAGAATGAAATAGAATGCTCAAAAGGACGAAGTTGTAGGATTAACCATTGGGGAGTTAGGTACAATAATGTGTGCAATAGCAATCTCTAGAGACATTGGAGGTAGATGATTATCGGATGTGTCAAACTCAATGTTTATGTAGAGCCCACTGATTTCATCCTCCTTGTTTATAGCTTCTTTTTTTGAATCAACACATATATTATTGTGAACCTCTTCGATCTCCCTTCCAAGAGCATCTCCAATAGGTAAATCTATGTTAATGTTTTTTTTTTGGGTATAATTTTCATGAAAATCATCATTTTGTTCAAAGGTAACCCCAACATTCATGCATTATGGATGAACAATTAACTTGCAGCTTGAGCAAATTCAATAAGAGCCTCTACATCATCATCATTGTGATTAGGGTCAAAGAATATTGTGGCTAGACAAAACCTGAGTTAGAAATTGTCGACTGCTTGTGGAACACATCCACATGATGGGAGGTAGGATCAATTTTAATGGCTGCACATATCTTGATTAACAATTCTGTATACTCCACATCTACCTTTATTTCCCATGGGCAAATATTACAAATTTCACAAAATCCACCACCTTCACTACTAGCTGATAGTAATATCAAACAATAATATATAAGCTAAAACCAACTTCATATGATATGAACCTCTTCTACCCCATTTTTATACTAAATATCAAATGAACTTATAAATCTTTATTGTAAACTTACTAACATCTCCATATGAATAACATCGGCTTTATAGAATTCTAATTGCGCAACTCAATTATTAGAAATTAGAGCAAAATCTATAAATTATGGCAAGACTTACAAATTAGAGTAATTTACAAAATTGGGCTAAATTCCTCAAGTTATGGCAAAATTCACAAACGGATTAGGGTAAATTCCTCATATTAGGGCAAATTCTACACACTAGGGGCAAGATTCACAAGATTAGGGCAAATTTAATAAAATTGGGGAAAATCCTATAAATTAGGATAAATTTCACAAAATTGGGATGAATTTTACAAATTAGGGTTAATTACATAAAATTTAGGCAAATCTAACAAATTAGCACAAAATCCTCAAAATTAGGACAAATTCTACAAATTATGGCAAAATGCATAAAATTTAGACAAATCCTCAAAATTGGGCCAAATTGTAGAAATTACAGCCGAATTCACAAAATTAGGGTGACTCTTACAAATTATGACAAAATCTATAAAATTACTACAAATACTAGAAATCAAAGCGAATTTTAATAATTATGCAAAATTTTATAATCAGGACATAATCTAAAAATGACATCAATAGTGCAAATTCTCTATTAATTGATATGAAACAATGTACACTTTTAAGTACGCTTTCAAGAACACTTTCAAGTTTAACTTTTACTTATTACAAAATCAATAATAACACATTTTATGTTCAGAGAAAGAAGCAACAATGGAGTGTAAAAGCATTATATTAAAGCAAACAAATTTACAATAAAATTTTAAAGGTAATAAATGATACTTATCTAATGTAGAAAAAAATTTTGAGTTAGGGTAGCAGAACTACACTTTTCAAGCAAAAAATTGTATTTTGTAACCACGTTTTAGAGAGAAAATGGAGAAAATCGGTGAGAATGACATTTTATCTACGGGCTAAAATATATAGGGGCCGACTAAATCGCAAGTTCTTAGTGATTTACATTTAAACAAAGTAGTGCATTTTGGAATGTAAATCACAGTATTAATTTGCGACTTACATTGAATCAAAATCACAATCATAATTTGTGATTTTGAGATGGTATTTTAAAAAATACTTTTTCTAGAACTATTTTTAAAAATATAATTTATCCTAAAGTAACAAACCCACACAGTTCTTGTTTTGATAACAATACAAAAAGATAATAATAAAAAAAAATTTGGCCCTCAAATTGTATTTTTTTTTTTAAAAGAAAAAAAGAAAAGATGTTTTTCTTTCCATCTTTTTCATTTACCCTTTCCCTTTTCCTTACCATTTTTTTTTTCCCCTTCAGACCTTCCCGGTCTAACATGATAAATAATCTCTATGACTCCATCTCCGAAGAGGTAGACAGAATGAACTTGGGAAAAGAACAAGCTCTCTGAAAAATGGCTCAACTGGCAGCACCACAAGGGCACATGAAAAACCTGTCTGAAGGAATACCATGTGCAAGTGCATTGGAACCAAAAGTTCCGGTCTTTCCTAGTACCCTGAACCCATATCACTTCTCTCTCCTCAGAAAACTCAGACTTGGGTCTCTTTCTTCTTCAATTTGTACATTAAGCTCCTCTTCTTCTTGCTGCTCTTCTACTAATATAAAGAAATCACCAAGTTTCAGTGTGAAAACTCCCTTTGCTTCTAATGGTGAAGCGGCTGATGATGAGTATTATGATTATGAGTATGACAGTGAGTCAGAATGGGATGAACTCGCCAGTTTTAGAAGTCTTGTGTTGGATGTTTCTTACAGGTTTAGGTTCATTTCAATATCCAATTCTCTCTCTCTCTCTCTTGCTCCTTTTGAGCTTTCATGATTTCTTCCTTCTAAATATAAGTTTGTTTCATGGAGTTAGGCTTTTTAGCAAATTTTTACTCTGTATTGTTGATTACAAACGTAGAAAGTTGTTGGTGACCTTGATGGCAATTTAGCATTGCTTGTTGAAATTTTGATTTTAGTTTTCAGCCCAGATGATAAAAAATTTCAAAATTGTGGTGCCTTGATGATTGGGTACGGTTGATAATAAATATAAAAACAACCATTAGATCAGTTGGCTGTTGTGGGTATGAATTAAACATCGTAGCAGAACATGAGGTGTTATGGTTGAATCTTGCACCATTCATTTTGCTCCATTTGTTCAAGTGGCACATCTAAACCAAAATCCAAGGCTACAAGTGAGAGTAGTGTCAAGTGATAAATGTAAAGCATGCAGTAGTTACAGGTTCAAGCTTTCGAATGGTTGGTCATGGATATAAATTTGATAGGGTATTTATATAATTGGGTGTGGCATTTACGCTATCGTGGTGCTTCTTCTGATGCCTGGATTTTGGTACATTTTTCTGCTTACGAAAGTCATCTCATTTTTCTTCTGAGGAAGTGCTTGCTGTGCATTTGCTCTAAAGGTTTATACTAAAGTTTATGCATTTGCCAAAGCTACATTGAAGTGGCAAAGACACTTACTAAGGTCCTGACTGAATTCAACTAGAATCTGATGCAACTCAAATGAGTTGCCATCTCTGAAGATTTAATTGTGTGCTTGTAAGTGTCATTTCAGCTGATACTGTACGATTCTCTACTTTGTTGATAATTCTTTAGCTAAGAAAGATATTGCAACTTAAGTTAACATGGCAATTAAACATGTGATCATTTAGATGTCAACTCATATGACAGACATCGGATCCTTGGCTGAACTTTGGTCAGTTACATGTCAATATTATGAAAGTTACATTTCAAAAATACAATGTTCCTCATTCATTGGTAAAAAGGATGAAGAATTTATGAAGTTGTTCTAGGCATAATGACCCTTGATCTATATTTGAAGAACAGGAAGATTAATGGAGTAAGACTCCCATGTGGTCTAGCTGTGGGGTTTTTCCATATTGATGTGCCAGTATAACGTAAATGATATGTCTATGTTCTGATCACATATGCTTTGTGTTTCACGCTATATGTAATGGCCTTTTTTTTTAAGCTTACTGTCGTCCTTCTAGGCTGTAATTTTGCTACTAGCTATACTAATTCATGAGTTTAAATCAGGTTCAATTTTCTTCCTGTGTATGCTTGTCTTGGTGTCCATGAACATTCTTCCAAGTCTGTCTTACTTTGTGGAGTATATGTCCCTTCTGTTATTTCCATCAAGTTCTTTAGTGTTTGATCTCTTCTGCTTGACATGTGAGAGAGATACATATTTGTTTTTTAAACATAATTCTTTGTGTGTGGTATTATCAGTGGTCAACCTAAGGTTGCAAGTTCTTGATAAAATCTTTTATATTTCTCTGGATTAAAAAATGAGAAGCCTCATCATTTTCTTTCCCCATAGTGCTAATAATTTCTCTATCTTTTCCAGGCCTGTTAATGTTGTATGCTGGAGACGAGCTCTACGTTTGAAATTTACAGAGAAGGTTGGAGTATTGCTGCACATACCCATGAATGCTTGTCGTTGGGTCACAGTTTCAACTCTGATGATTCATTAAATCATGCTGTGCTTGTAGAATCCTTTTATCTGTCTAATTAGTTGAAGGAACAGAAAATTAATTATCTATATAATTTTGTAAGTTAAGAAAGTAATGAAACACATTTTTTAGGTTACTCAACCATGCTATAACACAACAAGATAAGCTGGTATAAGACTCATAATTTGTCGTGTCTTTACCATCACCAGTTCACCATAAAAGGTCTATTTTTTTTTTTTTCATTCACTTGTGCAATATATATGACTTGCAGTCTTAAAGAAGAAATTCTCTCAATGCTTGACTATTCTCTTTCATTTTTCAGGTTGATGTACTAGAATACTATAATCAGACCGTAACTTCTCCAGCTGAATTGTTCTACATCCCTGCTGTTTTAAGGGTATGCATTCTGGGGCTCTTTAGTTGCTACTTGTTGGATTTTTCCATGTGGTTTGTTTCTGCTGTTTGTTTTTTACAAACCTATCCCTTCTCAGCTTAAGCATGTATCTGCGCCTTTTCATTCTGTCTTGCTTGCATGACTTCTATTTGGCTCAGGTACGGAATTTGCTGCAAGTAGTTAAGAGGAGAAGAGTAAAAGCTAACCTTAACCGTAGCAATATACTATTTCGGGATAATTATAGTTGCCAGTAAGTATTACTTGCATGACATGCTTAAGAATGATTTTTTTTGTTGGTTTTGCATGCCATTGGAAGAGAGAAAAGGCAGACTAGACTGCTGAGTTGCTAGTTGCATTCTATCAATGGCCAATACTAGAAGCTATCTCATCTATATCATTTTATAGTTTCTGGATTTCCTAAGTGGCAATGTAGATTGGATTTCCTTATTCATTTTAGGGCTGGCTAGAGGGCCAATATATTTATAACCATGTAGAGGTGTGAAATGAAGGTGCAGATTTAGGCTGGTGGAAGTATGCATCCTCTGAAAAGCAACCTTTCATAATTCACATAGAATCTGCTAGTGCAAGTATGAATGTCTAGCCTGAAACTTGGGGATCAATACATGCAGCATAGTTTTATCATCTCTATTATGGTAGTCATCACTCTGGTTAATTATGCTCACATTGTTGTTAGCCTCACCCTGCTTCCGACTATCTCTGGTACACCTTTAGCAAAGCAAATTTGCCTTGAAAGAAGAAATAGGTGACAGGAATAGAGCGGTAATGAGAACATGAGAAAAGCTTAATTAGACGTCTTAGCACACTTAAAAGTTTAAAATTTAAACTATAGGTATCATTAAAGAGCTTGTGCTGAAATGTGCTCTTTTTTCCCCCCCTGCTGCAGGTACTGCTCTTCAGGTGAGAATCTAACTATTGATCACGTTGTCCCAATTGCAGAAGGTGGAGAATGGAAATGGGAAAATGTGGTGAGATCATTTGTTTGCTGTCCCTAGTTCCTGGATGATAAAAGAGTAATGGTGTGACTCTGTTTTCAAACGTCTCCTTTATTATGGTAAAATAGAATCAGCAAAACAATAAATGAATGCTTAAAAAAAATATTTTTCTGAGTGATATGTCCAGACAGGATGATTTAATGGCACAATTAAGTAGAGTAATGTGCAAACCATGACAGGAATGTACTGTTCTTTCTTCTTAAAAGTTTCCCAAATTTGTTACCCATAGAAGTACAATTTCAGTCCCTTTCCCACTGTCTGACTAAAAAAGTTAGTGCACAGGAAGGAACATATGAGGGCTTGAATATCCCTAGGCTTTTTACTGAAATTGGGACATTTTTATTTCATATGGTCCTCTGTGTGGGCACTTTGGCCGTATGCATATCCAAGTTGCTTTTATTCCTGACAAACAGTTTTAGTGCAAATGTACGGGTTTCTTGAATTCCTTGATCATTAGGATTGGTTGCTCAATGAGACTTGTAATAATAATAGCCTTGCCTTTTCTTGGTTGTTGAACCTTGTTTAAGTTACTAACAAATTCTTCTTTCAAGTTGTTGCTGATTCAGTTTATCTTATGACAGGTTACAGCTTGTTCCAAGTGTAATTTTAGAAAAGGTCAAAAAACCTTGAAGGCGGTTGACATGAAGCTGATAAGGGTTCCAAAGGTATCATCAGATTAAAATCTTCACATGTATGTAAAGCATCTTACATAAATGTTCTTATAAATCTTGGCTTATAAATTAGGAACACTGTGGCCCTCTCTTTCATGTGGCAAAGATGAATGCGGACGAGAACATTTTTCCACATGATAGAGTGGGCCATGGCATCCCTAATATAGGAACCAAGGCTTATTGGACATCCCCAATCTATGAACAATAAGTCTTGGCAAAGAACAATCAAGTCCATGCAAGGAAGAAATTTCCCCAAGTAGTCCCCATAGTCTGATTTGATTGTTGCTACAGGGTGCTTGCCTTGTTCTGTCTAATAGGAAATTCATGATCTATAGATGGCAGGCGGTGGCATGCTATAACAGTATAATCATTATGAGCCAATGACACAATTGGTTCTTAGTGACCTGCCGCTCAGAAATGAGAGTAGATTTGTATAATGCTTTTGGCTATTCATGAATCTGAGAGAAAAACAAAAGAGAGATGAAATGACTGCTATCCTTTGATGTTGCAGGCTCCAAAAGACTTTGACATTTTGGCAATACCTCTAACAAGTGCAGCGATTAGGATGCTCAAATTGAGAAAAGGAATGCCTGAAGAGTGGCGACTCTATCTGGCCGATCCTGTTCATTCCTCTTAATTTTCTACATTGCATACTTCTAGACATCCTGATTCTTTCTATACACTATTGATCTGGATCCACATCTCTTAGGGGATTCCAGGCTGCCAGCTTCCAGGGATGGACAACCATGGCAAGATTCATTTCAGGAGATCTGTTATGCGTCCTGCTGGAGGTGAAAGCATGATTCTTCACTAAAACGGTTGCGAATCCTAGATGGAAGAACAGGGAGAAATGTGATACCATAACACAATGGTTAAACATGTCTCTAAGTTGTTATTTGTTCATTAATTTTCCTCTTGTTTGCCTGGTTGCTTTGTCCTGCAGGAAATAGTAGTTCCAATTGAAAATTGTTTAAAGAGACTCAGGACTGGTGGTTGATCTTCTTTGACTTGATGATTTATCTTGTAAGGACGTACCACTTATATCTCTAAATCCTTAAAAAAGGACATTCATGTAATAAGAAAATAGTATAAGAATTTCTTTGACTAGTGTATTATAAACTAATATCATATCAGCTTTGTCTGATTGCAAAATGCTAACAATCCGTTCAGGAATTGTAATTCAATAGAAATTGAATTGATATATAATAATTATTATATATTTAGTATTTTGTTTGGTTAATATAAAAATAAATAATAAATAAGATAAAAATAAAAAATAAATTTATTCATTTTACTCTTAAAATCTATATTCTTCTTCACTTTCTATAGCTGTTATAAATTTGACATAACTTTGATAAAAATAGTAAATGCTATCCAATATTTTGGATAATAGTAATTTATTAGGAATATAATTTAATAAACTAAATACTGTAAAAGCAATTTTCTATTATAAAATAAAGAGAAAAATGGAATAGCTGTTTTCCTCAAACGTAGTTTTGTGATGCTCATCACTAATGAACATATATATATAAGAGTAATTGCTCATTAATAATTTATGACTTACTTCATATCACTCTTTTTCTTAATCATGACACTCTTATTATGGTTTGCTTACATAAATTTTACTTTACGTAGCTGTTTTTCACCTTCTGCATTTTGCCTGTATTTTCATTTTTGATACTTTGTAATGATTTGTTTATAATAATTAATTTAATAAAATAATATTCTTAATGGTAAATTACTCTTAGGTGCATGTGTTGACCTTTTCACTGTGTATTTGTGTTTTTATCTTTTACTCTAATGAAAAACTAAAACGTCTTTTACCTTGTTAATTAAAAAAAAAAAAAAACCAAAAATAACGAACAAAGGAAAAACACAATACCAACCAGAAGTAGATCAACAACCGTGGAGAAAAGAGGAGGAACGATTAAACCTGAGTCCCAAACTTATAACCCCTAAATCATAAACCCTAAAAGAAGAGAAACATTGCACATTGAGCTTGTGAGATCGACTGTCACCTCAAAATTCAACAGTAGTGGCGTACCTAGCACCTCCTCCTTCTCTCTGATTTTGATAGTTGTTTGCCCTCTCTCTCTCACTCATGTGTTGTCGTACAGTTATGTCTTGATGACGCGTAATAACCGGATGTGTCATGCCTTTGAGACCAAGATTGTTGCATTTTTGCTAGTTTTGTGTCTTTACGATTAGGTGTTGATGGCAATCAAGCAAGGTTAGACAGTGAGCGGGCCGAGTCCTGAATCGCCCTGGTGACTGGGGAGTAGATGAAAGAAACCGGAAATGCCAGATTGTGTTGCGGCACTCATTGCAAAAATTGAAGGAGATTGATATAGCATGTTAGCGAACGTTTGATAATGCTCACAGAGTAGCGTTCACAATATGGAAGAATTTAGTATAAGACAATACTATATTGCAAGCACAAGTCACATTTCTCTCACATGCATTCTGCTCTCGTTTCACATCTGTTACTCTCCAAATTTACTTGGTTCGTGCTTCGAAATTTCTCCAAGTCTTCTTGTTTTGCTTGAATTTTAAATTTTTTTTTTTTTTAGTGTGTAAGCTTGATCTTTTTATCTTTATTTTGATTGCTCTTACTTGCTATCCATCTAATGAAAAAATTTTCCATCGATCGTTGTTGGTTTTTTTTTTTTTAATTTTTTATTTTCTTTTTGGTTTTACATCTAAACTCAATTTTTTAAGCTAGAAAAATTATTCGATATATAAATTGGTAAGCTCTTTCCGAAGTGGTTCAAGCTTAAGCAACAAATCAAGCTCTAGTAAAGAGAAGGGTAGGGAAAAAGTAGTAGAAACTCCAAGCTAATTCATCCACAGCTTTGATGAAGAGTTTGAGTTTTATAAAAACAATGAAGAGGATCAATTCTCTCATCCCACTTTGTTTCTTGGAAATGCAATATGGTTTCTAGGATTCACAAGATGAAGAGCAACAAGAAAAACAACCAGAAGAGGAAATCTAAGAATAGCAACCTAGTTAAAGTAATCCCACAAGTAACTGCTTAAACCTTATAAATCTAAAATTTTTACTAAGCATTTTTGAAAAGTTATAGGTGATGAAAGCAATATTTGAGCCTATTGCAACTACCGCTCTACCTTTCAAATTATGGATGGAAAAAGGGAAATGGATATGGTGCAATTAACAAACACTTAAGGTTGAAATACCCATAGAGTTTGGGTTGAAGAAATCACAATAGCATCTCTATTGAGCAATTCATGCTGGACTTGACATTGTTATTTGACTATAGTGTAAAGAAGAAAAAACAAGATTTGGTTAAGATACTAGTAAGTCTGCACCTTCCCTTTAGTGTTGGTAGTAGTCCATTTTGCATGAGGTATGGGCAAGGAACTTTAAATTCTACTACATACTCATTTTCAAATTCTATGATGCTTTAGTTGATTGTTTGACATTATTATTTTGGAGAATGTGAACTAATAAATAAGTTTAATGAATTAGATACACAAGTTTAGATATGAGAATTACATCATATTGGATAGATGAAACATGGGTATTACTTAAGAGACTACTATCACTTTAGAAGTTCAATGATGGATACACAACACAAAATATTTTTAGGATAATTAGTATTATTTTAGATTAGTATGGTTTAACAAAAAAATCTTCTTTATTGGTTTCAATAATGCTATGACTAATCATGTCAATTCCCAAGCCACAAAGTCTCTACTAGTCACAGCTTGGTGGAGCGTTGTGCATGCCACATTTTAAATTTGTGCATTAAAGATGGTATGAGTGCTTTAGATATAAAAATGTCTTCTATTAAAATGGTAATTGATTTTATGTTACATTACCCTTCTGTAGATAAGGCATGGAGAAAATTTTATATAAATAATGAGCCAAGACCAAAAAAAAAAATAAAAATAAATTAAAAGGGATATATGATATAGGTAGAATTCAATTTATCAACTTTTGCAAAGCATAGCTATTAGACATATTTGAAACTTTTCATACTTGCACAAAAACTTTTTTGTAAGTGTACTGGTTAAGTGTTTATTTGTTTGTATTAGAAGTAGTTAATATACTGCCGATACTACAATATCCCTTTTAAATAGAGGGCTTCACTAAATATTTAAATTGTTATTATAATTTTATCAATATTTTTTTTGACACTTAAAATGCTTTCTCGATAATTGTGCATTAAGTGGTAAGGCAAATAACTAAGGTAATGAATGCTAGTTAAGTTCTACAACTCCCCCTCTCTCCCTCCCATAAAAAGATTAAGAAATCACAAGGATAGTGGGGGAGTGAGCCTTATATAGAACTTAACCACTACTTATTCACGATATTTGAGTTTGGTGATAATGTAAGTATTCAAGACTTTAACATACTAGATTGGTGGAGAAGACATTCAAAGACTCATTTGATTCTATTGCACATGGCTCATCAAGTATTAGCCGCTTTGTGTCGATAGTTGTTGTTGAGCAAGCATTTAGCACAACAAATCTAATATTAGAAGACCAAAGGACAAATCTTTTACCCATTAATGTTGAAGTGACAACATGTCTTGATGATTAGCTAAGAGTGTAGTTTTGGGAACAACAACTGTGAAGCACATTTATGGAAGAGGTTGAGTACTTCAACAATTTCAACTCATTTGGTTAAAGTACGATTGGATTGACCTTAGATCAATACCAAAGTGATTTAGTATGAACATTTTATTTATTTATCTTGTAATTTTATGTAAATGTAATATGGACATGATCTTTGTAATTGCTTTAGGTTATTTAGTTTTCCTACTTGCAAGTTGCACTTACTTGTAATTAAAATATTTTATTTGCTTAGTGTTTTAGCATAGCAATAATTTATAAGAAGTGTAATTCTTCTTTATTTATTTTCATTCCTTAGAAATAAGATTCGTTTATAATATATGCATAATTTTATATACCTTCTGATATTTATATTATTTTATTTAATATTAATAAAATTCCAAGGTGACTCTCTTCTCTCGTGTATGGGGTGTTTGCCGATCAAATATGGGAAAATGATTAAAAAAGAGTATAATATAATAGTTAATTTTTAATGAAAATCGTGCTAACTAAAGATCACACAGTGAGCTATTGACGAAATTGTAAATATTTTTCAAAAATATTTAATCATTTGTCATGGTATGAAATATGTAAAATATAATTTTGCTGAAAACAAATAAACTGTTGTTTTTTTTAAAAAAATTTAGTATGAAAAAAAATAAAAGAACACACGGTGCATGGGTCTAGGAACTGGCCTGCTTACGGGTTTGGTGCCGATTCCACGTCTCTAGGATCCGGAATCTGCGATTCGGTCCGATTTCGGACTGGTTAAGACTTAACTTCATTTCTAAGCATGACTGTCCTCCTTACGTTGGTTTTTTTTTTTTTTTTTTCTTTTATAGCGTAATCTTTAATGTAATTTCCTAGTTTTTTAACGTATGTCACTTGGTTCTATTCCAATATAGAGCCTATCAATTTGCTTATTGAAGGAGTAGTGAGAGCAAACTGCAGGTGAATCCTCGCATTCCTAATAGGCCTTCTAGTATGAATCTAGAATTGGCTTTTGCTTTTTTGAGAGTTCGCACAGGTTAGGTTAATATATGGGATTCTATGGACCCTGTCTAGCATTTGTAATAAGATTGTTTCTGGCTGGATTTCTATTGCTTTTGTCTGAGATTCCTTGTATACCATATTTTATGATTATGAATGGAATTTCTTCTCTTTCTTCAACCGTGAATATCGCAGTTTTCCTTCATTCGTATTTAACCTATTTAATTAAATTACTAAAATAGCCAAAAAAAGAAAAAAAAATATTAATAAATTATTTCGAGAAGCCAACCATTTGGTGAGCTATCTTAATCGAGAATTATACCATAATAAGCTATATGGAGTTTTTAAATTTATTAATGATAATTATTAGTATGATTCATCTAAGGTGGTGGATAGCCACTCACTATCTCTATATATAAGAAAAATAAATAAAATATTATAAAAACAAAAAAAAATTTATAAGTAAAAACAGTCCAATGGACTGAAATCATGTCGCACATCAGTTTACATGTTTTTCCCTCTATCTTCAAATTTTTAAATGTAATAAGCACAATATCATAGGACATATGCATATCGATGAAAAGGAGGACTACACTTAGATATCGCCCAAGGAGAAATATTGTTGAAATTCCATAATGTTACGTGCTAGTATAGGACTTACGCGTTTTTTATATCTATATTATTTCGTTGAAATTAGCTATTCGACTTCTAACTTTTACATAATTTATGGTTTTCAAAGTGAAAAAGTAAAAGGAATGTGGATAGATTAATGAAAGATGGCAGATATATATATATATATTTAAATATATAACTGCACTCTTATATAAAATAAACACATCAAGACATCTTTATTACTACGAGGAACACACGGATTATATCCCTCTCCAGTATCCATTACATGAAACCAGTTCGTATGAATGAGCTGATGCATGACACGACATATATTTTCCTACTAAAATTCACAGAAGAAGAAAACAAGACAGTAAGAGGATGAAATGTGTACCTTTATTAAGGATGTCGTAAAATAATTAATAATATTAATTATAAATCATCAGTCGAAGGATCATAATAGTCGAGGATTAACTATATATATATATATATATCTACAAAATCGAAACTAAAGAGACGAGGTATGCGAAGACCAACACCCAGGTTAATGCAGTAGGCAAGTGCATCATAGAACTAGAAGTGGGGGGAGTATAGTTAACTATCTGAATGGTAAAATTGCAATTCCCTTGTGAGATATTCTTGGTTGTAACCATGCCTAGACCTTGGAAGTTACAGCTCTTTGGATCCTGGTTTTGAACCTGGAAATACGTGTTGAACGCAAAGGATGCATTCCCGTTAGCATCCAGAGAGTTGCAGGAAGAACCGTATCCGAGAGACGTGCAGTCGGAATTCGTGCATGCGAAATTCACGCTGTCTGCCAGTTTGCTCAGATCCTTGGCGTTTGGATTTAACTGGCACCACTTCAGGGGCTGATACGTGACATTCTGTGAGGGAACAAGTAGCTTGCTTTGGCCCTTTCCTGAAAGATCCATGGGGAATTTAGGCTGTCCGTCGTATCGGAAGAGTCCCCAGTGACGCTCAAAGTCCCCCGGTGCTACGCTCTTGGCATCTTCATCAAGAAGGCCAAACAAGTAAACTTCCATATACCCTGGCCGACGAGGAGTTCCTTTGTTTGATGCAAGTTTTGGCAAAAGGCCCTTGTAGAATCTGTATGCATTGTCCACATTCGCGTGTGTGTCGCCATCGGTTGGCCATCCCACCTCCCCAATCATTATAGTCAGGTTCGGATACCCCGCTTCTGCTACAGAAGCCACCAAAGTATCAAAGTTGGCATCAATCACATTGGTGTATTCGATTCCGTTGTCAACAACCGGAGTGACAGGACCATCGAAGAATGCGTAGTTGATGGGAAAATCAGGGTTATCGTAAAGACTTAGGAAAGGGTAAATATTTACAACGATAGGCGCATTGTTCTTGGCAAGAAACTGTACGATTTCAGACATTTGTGTGCTTATATCGCTTCGAAATCTTCCAGCAGATGGAACGGGGTTGTCGTCTGGTGAGTCGTATACATCTGCATTGCAGGGTATCGTGGCCTTAATTCTGTCTCCATATCCGGCTTCATTTAGGGCATTCTGGATGTTCTGAAGAGCTGGAAATGTGGTTTTCGCGTATGTGCCATTGTAGGATTTGAGAAAAGGTTCATTGCCAACTGCTACATATCTGTATAAAAGCAGCAAAAGATAATCGATCATAAGAACTATTGCTAACACTTTCTTCTCAAGGAAACTACAGCTAGAATAAAAACACAGATAATTAACACTTAAAACTCAGCAATCCGTATTACAATTGACCCCTTTAATATCTGCAAAATCACTTGTGATCTCTTGGCTAAGTTGGATAAAAAAACAATTGATTAATTTACAGAATGTCGACAAAAATGGAATGAAATCTACGTACAAACTAAAAAAAAAAAAATCATAATGAACTCACGTAATATTGACACCTCCTTTGAATTCATAAGCTGTGATATTTTTCTTAACCCATTCCTTAGCTCTGTCATAACTATTCATAGCTTGAAGCATATCATTTGGAATTGCGACCATAACTTCAATGCCAGAACCAGCAAGAGCACTCAACATGGTTCCGTCTGCATCGAAAATCTTAACTTTTGTAATCCCATTGTCTTTTAACATTTGAACAATAGTATTTGGTGGCAATTTATGTGCTGCCAATGAGCCCCAGTTGACACCTAAACCTTCAACGACAAGACAAAAGCTGATAACCCAGATGGTTGAACAGAAAACCCATCTCAACAGGCTTGTCTTTTCCATTTCTCAAGTTTGCAACTTTATAGGAAAAGTTGTGGTTTCTTCTTTCTCTCCTGAGTGAGGGAAAAAAGGAAAAAACATAAAAGAAAGCCTTCCTTTTTTATCCTTTGAGAGTTATGTGCGCTTTTTCGCTTTTCTAGTGCTGTTGATGTGAGAAATGGGAGAGAGAAAATAGCAACGGTTTCTTTACGAGTGGAGTTTAGGAATCACCGGAAATTCCGTGATTTTCCCGCAAAAGTATTCAGATCGTGGAGGTTATTCTGCCAAAATATAAAACCCAGCAAAAAAAAAAAATTAAAAAAAAAGTAAAAATATTTCTGTTTTAACCAAAGAAAAAAAAAAACACACACACACACACAAAACAAAATACAAAACAAACAACAGTGAGGAAATGAGAAAATACTATGAAATTTGGGAGAATTTGAGGATGTTGTGCAAGAATGTCTAAGGTGGTTCCCGACAGATGGGAAGTGAAGGAAGAGTTTGTGGAGAGAGAGAGAGAGGAGGTTGTTATTTATTTAAATAGCAAGAACAGGAGAGGGAGAGGAGTTTTCACGAATGTGCCCATGCAATGGAAATTTGGCAACATCAGGCCTTCTATTCCTCTCTCATTTGCCAACACGACGCCACTTTCGATTGAGCTGATAAAGGGAGGAAGTTTTTTCGAAAGTGTTTCAAACAACATTATTGGAGTTTGAATTCTTTGAAACCCTTCTCCCTATCTTGAAATACTTGCAATCCAAATCAAACCTCCAAAGAACTAAGAAAACACAACTATTTAATTTGGTTTAAATTGGATTGTTTCAAGAAAATCATTTGTAAGTGTACACCCGATTTCTTTTAAAAATAGATTCTTCAAACCGATATGCCTTCATATATTTAGTTGTTCATATATAAAAATGAGTTTAAAAAAACTATTTTTTTGGTATTTAGCCGAGAAATATTGTGTAAATTATAACTAACCCTAAAAACATTATTATCACAAATAGCATAGTAGCCACCACCTTCACATAACCACATCAGCATCATTACCGTTGCCAACACCGGCTCATTATCACTATGAAACCGCTACAAGTAGTTGTGCTAGTTAGGGACAATCGTGGTGATATTAATGTAATAATGGTGATGGTAACGCAGTGGCAAAAAAGACAGCACAGAGGCGAAAGGTGGTGGTGGAAGAATATAGTTAGCTATGTTTGATAAAATAGCTTATAGATCGATTCTATTTTGAAGTTGAAAATTAAAGTGTTTCACCTCTATATGAATCAAACTTTTATTCTTGTTTTGATATAAGAAAAAAAAGCAAAGTGAAACTTTTATTACTCAAAATGTACATAGTCTATGATGTCACTGTCTTCGGTTTTCGTTAATTACAAGAGATCAATGATCTAGTTAAATGTGGCTCCTCCATTTTCATATTTTGCTTACTATATTGCATCATATTCGATTTTATATATCCTATTTTACACTATATATATATATATATATATTCCTCTTATTTTGAGGTACAAACTTGAAAGCAAAAGCAAATAGATTTACATGACTGGAAAGGAGACGGGAGGAAACTCATTGGCAATAACATCATTAATGTATTTTGCTGGAGAAATTAATATCTGAATTCAAACACCGAAATTACATATGAAACTAAATATTAAATAAACACATCAGAAAGGGAAAAATTCAATAGCTTTTCGTTTGTAAAATATGATAGTATAAGGAGAATTAAATATTATAGTATAACAAAAATAAAACAATAAATCTTCTTATACCATATTATGTACAATATTAAATATAGATTTTTATGATATAATTATTTTATATTACATAGAAAGAGAAAGAGATGGAGTCTACCAATAATTCAAGAGCTTGTCGTAGGTTATTTTTGAAAATTAAATATATATATATATTTTTACTGTGAAATAGATTTTTATATTATTGAATATATATACAAAATTTTCTAGTTGAAGTTTAGTACCTCAAAAGCCCTTTTATCAAGTAACTTATATCAATATATAAACCAAACAATGAACTAAAAAATTTGTCCAATACTGAATCATATATGATCCTAACACTTTGTTTGGGAAGACGGAAGGAAAAGAAAAAAAATTAGAAAGAGGAAATATGTAATTTTATTGTTTGGAAATAAGAGAGAATTAGAGAGGAAAGGAATGGGAAAGGAATTATTTCCCCTAGCCCCACTTATTTTTCTTTCCTTCCAAATTGAAGAGAAGGGAGAGAAAATAGGAAAAACATTAAAATTCAAAATTGATGATATCACCTTACTTTATCCTATCTATTTCTATTGATCTAATCAAGTTTTTGGACCAATAAAAAAGTAAAACATGTTGTAAATCATTTATTTTCCATTCCATTTTATTTGATTCTAATCGACTTCATTTGTTTATGAACATCATACATAATTATATTGGATTGCACGTAATAGTGCTCAAGCTGTGCAGCATGTATACGTCAATGAATCGCGTTTGGCAGCGACAGTAGGGGTAAGTTTAAATTTCAACCTACAAAGTTTGACTTAACCGTTGTCATGATATCAATGGATGAGCGTAGATCTGATGGGCCCACAGATAAACGACGAACAAAAAAAATTATATATATATTTATAAAATACAGAGAGATAACTTGACAACCAATTTTTAAATATTATTTTATTAAATCAAATTCTTACACTTTAAATTTTATATTCGGAATTCGAAATTACTAATTGTTATATCTAATTAAATATTTATTTATTAAACTTACTATCTCTATTATTTTTTTTAACATATGATACATAAAGTAATAATTTTAACATATAAAAATTTAATTAAGTTATTTAACAATGTAAAAAAAAATATATTAAGATAGTAATTTTGACATTATTCCTTTATACATACATCATGTATTATATACATATATCAAGTATCAAAAGATATATGATATTATAGAGAGAATTTTGAATTCCTTGGTTGACCTAGGTGTGGGTTTTCAAACTTTGTTATTAAAATATTTTTTGTTTAGTGTATAATCCAATTGAAACTTTATCATTCTATTTGGATTAAGGAAATAAATAGAGAAGAGAAAATCTTTCAAAAAGGAATTGAAAATATTTGAAGGAAATAAATGGATTTCAAAGGGAAATTTCGTCTTGGTTTAAATTTGGAGAAAGTTGAATATATATATATATAAGATTTTGGAAGATTTATTAGTTAAAAAAAAAGTAACAATAGTTTTCCCTTGGTTACTTATACCTTTTCCAATGTAACAACTTTTCAATTTGTCTAAAAAAAAACCAAAAGGTCTTTAATTCAAATAATATATCTCATGTTTCATTTACTTTTTAAAATAGAATAGATAGAAAATAAAAAAATTTATTCATTCAAAATTACTCTTAGTAGTAATAGATTAGAAATTATGATAAAAGGGTCTGCTCAATGAGTGTTTTAAATATTAGTCAAAAACTAAAAAAATCTTTTTCACAAATTGAAAAAATAATTACGTATTTTAGAAAGAAGCAATTGTGTACAAATGTGTAAAATGTTTCATTTAGCTCTTAATAAGTTCTTTAGAGATACTTATTAACATTTTCCTTATAGTAAATACAATTACAACACTACGGGATGTGTTTATTACATAGAAAATAAATCTTTTTTCTTTCAATTTTTCCTCTAATAAAAATTATATTACGAGATCACAATTACTTATGAATTTTAGTTTTATGTGATGGTGGGAGACAAAGATAGTTGTTAACATTTATTAGTGGTGATCAATCATCATGGAATACGATCATGGAAAATGAGAAGACTGAATTTTATTTCTAAAAAGAGGAAATCATTCACCTTCTTGTTTGTTAATGGTTAACCTTTATCACAAAGGCAGTGGTGGTTTACCATTATCTTCCATTCTATAATGCATAAATTTTAAGAAACTTTGGTTATAATGAGTGTAAGAAAGAAAAAAAAAAGGAAAAATTGTTTTCGCAAAATAAATTCATCCTTAGTTGTATTATTGCACAAGAAGTAAAGCAAGCCGAAAAGCTTATACACCTATATTTTCAATTCCGAAAAGTAAGAAAAATAATGAGTCGCACATTATGTTAGACTAGAGTGGACTGCTAGGTTTGGTTCCCTTCCAAAATCAAACCTAACCATATGAATCATGAGGTATATTTTGGAAAATTTTTAGAAGCTTAAAAATTTAAGTCAAAGTCAGTTTCGTTCATCGATTTAACAATAATCTATTATCTATAAACTGGACTTGCATGATGTAAAATCTCATCTCATAAATAGTAAATCCATTTGCAGTCGCAACACCAATTAAACAAGAGGAGAAAATGAGATTATTGGGCTAATAAGTCTACAACTACAACAGTCCAAACTCCAACCTATAAAGGCGAATACTATTCAAAAAAAAAAAAAAAACCCTATTCTTTATAGATGCATGCTTTTGGTGCGACCGAAAGATAGGACTATGTTTATGCATATACTTTAATCAAGAAATACTTTCCATGTCCCAAAATCTGAAAATTTGCGTAGGTATGACTCCCATTTGTAATATTCCGGTTACAGTTGCCCTACACTTTGCATTTATGTCCATATTATGCTCAGTATTTTACTACATGTGTTATATAACATGCACTTTGTGTTATATTCGTGTCCCTCTACCTCTACAATCACATGTATATATATAAGCATAAGTATAAGAAAAAAAAAAATTACACATCACATATTTCCCAGACATTAAAGCATATAATTCATGAGATTGAGTTTGAAGCTGCCCCACTTATCATACTTATATCAGTACTTGTGAATAATCATGGTTAGTGTCTGCACCATGCATTTATCAAGTACCATTTATCATGTAGTTTGTGGCCTATAGATTTAATGCACATGGATTTCTTTTTTAAATGCCCTCTCGTTTGTGTTTCCCTCAAGACTCAATGTATAAGTACAAACGAAAAACTACTACTTACATTGCATATTATTCATGCGCTATAATCACCAATTTAGAATAATAAAGCTTGGTCTGATTAATCATAATGCACTTGTCATGTGTCCCATTATTTAGTATCCATATGGAGCCAAGATCCCATTTCTCTTACAGCTTGATTTTTCACCCACCATACATAATTGGATGATATGTATATATATATATATAAACAAGTCAAAATGATATTACGCGTGACTGAAAATTAAAGGGAAAAAACCTTGTCTATATTATGAGGCAGTTTATGACATTGCCAAGGTCCATCTGGACAAAGACCATATTGTTAAATGAATATTATTATGGTTGTGGTTTTTCAGATTTTGTTACTTTAATTCTCCATAGTTGCATTGTCATTATGGGTTTTTACATAATACTACTGTCTCTGTTGGAATGGTTAAACAATATTTAACCCCCTTCTACTTCATCTCGCCATCAGTTGAAATGCTAGGAATTGACTACTATATTTTAACTTGACTTAATGCATTGATGATTTGGTGTTGAAATGTATCCAAGAGTTTCTAATGATGTTTTTTCCCTCCTGCTACCACATACCATTTCTTTCAGGAGAAAAATCTCCAAATCATAGGGTGATCATAAGGAAATCAAGGATATCCATCAACTCATTAAAAATTTTAATTTTTAAAATATATATCATAAGTACTTTATATTCATACTATAGATTTTAATTAAACTTCTTTTTTAATATATATTTCATGCAAGCTACTATTTAAGTTTTTCATTTTTATAATAAACCTTTCTGTTACTATTTTCATTTATTATTTAAAAAAGAAATTGCTAACACAACATCCTAACCCCGAGTGACATGCTTGCATCACATACAAATGATTATAAATCTATACTTCATCTATTGAGCCATAACATGGGTTAAAAATTGAACATTTATAATGCTTGTGTCCTTTTCTCCCCCCTAAGATGCTGGGTTGGAGATATGACTTATGAGCACCATCGTGTCACCGTTTTTATAGCCGTGTAGGCAAATTGTGTTGAGGGGACTCGTTTAATTTGGTGCAGGCACAGATTCGTAGAGAATTCAAATCACATACTTCAAATATAAAGTATTTGATTGAATGTTAATATAAATATAATCGACTTCAAATATATTTATCTCCTTTTTTAATATATATATATATATATATTACTTTTACCGAATATATATAAAAAAACTTTTTATCACATCTTTAAATATCATAGATATGCTCTCACATCTAAATTCTAGGCGCTCTTCATAAGCTTCCAATTCCTACAAAGTTACCTTTATGCTTACATTGTCATTAAACTAGACCATCTCATTATTGTTCAAGCCTTGCAATTGGTTATAGTTATTTTTCCATCTTGTGCTTATTTACATTATATTTGCTTTACTAGAATAGAATTACAATTCTACCTTTATTAGTATAAAATGACTATTCTTTTATTTGGTTTACAAAAAGTTATATAAAAAAAAATTATATTCCATATAATGTAGAATAAATAAGGAATTCTGGTTAATTCCCTTTATTGGAGGAATAGTTATTCCTCATGGAATGTAACTTCTGTTATGAAAATACTCCAATCATTAAATAAAATAATACCAAAAGAATTATAATTTCATTCCAACCTATTTATATTTTAGCCAACCAAATGTAACATTAGAGTTTGCTTGTAGGGATATCTTCAACATCATTGAAGCTACGTCAGTACCTCATTTTTTTAGTTGTTTTCCTTTATTTACATAATTTGAGAGGGGGATTTGAACACAATCCATCCAAAATGGAGAACGGTGTTCTTACTAATTGAATTACAAGTTCTTAACACAATATAAATTTCAATTAACTTATTTATCTATATATTACTAATATAATATGTATTTATTTTTTTTGTATATGTGCCCTACACTATCATCATTGATTCTCTAACAAATTATTTAATCATGTCCTAGCCAACATTTCTTTCCTTACAAGCCTAGCCTTGTGTTCCCTAGCCGTGATTGCTTCTTTATTGTCCAAGAAACAAGGTATTGCTAGAATTTAGTTGAAATGCAAAGAATTTTAGAAAAGGAAACCTTCTAGAAATGAGAGAATAGCATTTATATTTAACATTTGAATGATTTGATATACATTCTATTTAAATATTTATCCATAAAGTCACTACACCATTCCTTCCGCTATTTTTGAAACTACATAAAAACATTCCCTTGGAAGAGTTGTGAAGACAATTAATTGAATCATACATTTGTACAAGAAGTGATAGCGTAATCACCTTCGGTATGCCTTTAAGAATTTATTAAATAATTGGAATTTTACAACTCATACTTTCTCTAAGATATTGTTGTTTACTAAGTTTTATTTGAAGTATAAAACAATATGTTAAATAAATTAAAAAAAAATTGGAGCAGCATTATACATTTAGTAATATGCATAACAATATTTTATCAACGGAAAAATAAATGATCACTATAATTTGATTATCATTTATAGTAGAGAAATGAGTGAAAACGATTAGAAATAAAGAGAAAGGAGTGAAAATGGAGATAACTATAATTTACACTTTTGTTTGGGAAAATAAAAAGGAAAAAGTAGATAGAAATACTCCTAATTCCTTTGTTTGGTTACTTTTATATAAAAGAAAGGAAAATAATTGAAATTAGTGCCTTTTTTTTTATAATTATCTTCTCACTTTCATCAATTTTACCCCTTTCCCTCCAATTTTGCAACCAAAAAAAAAAGAAGAGAGGTGGGTGGCGGGGAGGGGTGTTAAAGTGAAAACGTTTCCCTCGTTTCCTTCTAATATTAGCTTAACCATCAAATGCACCATACAGCCTCTGGGCCCATTGAGACATTAGATTAAGATTTAAGATGAAACGAGATGGGCTTGGCCCTTTTACAGTCTTCGAAATCGAAATTGGAATCCATCCTTCAAGTTTTTAATAGCCCATTTCTTGATCCCAGAGTATACACCCACTTCCATCTAGCCAATATTAGGGTTAGGGCTATAAAAATCTGTCTAACATTATTGGCCCATAAAAGAGTAACTGGAACCATGATGGTGATTGATATTACCTGTATTTCATTACAAAATTAATATCCCCAAGCAATTAATAACCTAATTTATTTATTTATTTTAATAAAATATCAAATATGGTATGTAATATGTAAACACGGTATGAAAAATATTGGTAAGAAAATAGATGGTAAACTATAATAACTTTTAGAAAGTATCTTGATTTGGGTATATCAAATTTTAAAATAGCATATACGAGTTGATTTTATAAAATTTGTTCGTCAAATACAATACTAAAACAGTGTTTTATATATGTTGTGTCGATATCAATATCATTGATACATTACTGATAAGGATAGAACATTTTTCATTTATGGAGTTTTTTATTTTATAAGTGCTCCTTTTACATAATTTGATGAATAGTTTCTCATGAAAATTCCCATTCCCAAGTTTCATTAAAATTATGCCTAATCCATCTATGAACTAATAGATTTAGAAATGGGTGAATATTTATCCATCAACACACACACATATATACAAATGTCACTATTCAAAATCTTAATCAATATGCATTATACAAAACCATTCACATTTATGCAATTTGAACATATATAATTACATCAAGAAGCGGTGAACTCCAAATTGGAGAAGTACCTTCCTTTGTCGTTGATATTCTTTTCAAGATTTTTTTTATCAAAATTTAGATTTATAGAAGATAATTTATAATTGGAATAATGAATCTTGATGTAAGCAAAGCCAAAGACCAGAGAATTTATAATCACCTAAGTCTCTTCTTCTTTTAATGATTTCTGATATATGTTGGTTGACGTGATCGTCCAGCTCCTTCTTGTGAGGATTTGCATTAAGCTTTGATAGATTGGCTTGTGTCCTTGTATCCTATGTTATCATATAATGTGTCCATGATAAAGCATTTAACACTGTTTCAAGATGCTAAGACAACATAAAGGAAATATCCAAATTGCCAAATGTAAGAATAAGCATTCGACACTATGTAATGTAACAATAAAGGGACACATTTTGGATTTTTTTTTAATTTTTTTTAATAATCTATTGCTTTTATTGTTTTAAAGGTGTTTAACAAGTTCTTTTTCAACTCTTAAAAAAAAAAAATTTTCTATAAGATATTTGATAATTATTTTCATATTTATAAAACAATTTATTGTATTACTCAAATTAAACAAAACACCTTTTAAATGAAAAAGTTAATTTTTCAAGACATCAAATAGAATGTTATTCTAATATGTTTATGCAAAGAGAAATTATAATTAGTTCCCTTTTTTTATTTTATAAGACATTTGATTATTATTCTTTGCATTTATATTATTCCATACTTTTTATATTTTATGCAATTAAGTAATATCAACCATTAATGAATCATAACATGCACTATAATTGTAAAAATATCAATATTTTATGGTAATTCCAACATCAACCTAAATAGGAAAAACTAGGCCCTAATAATTCCTTAGCTATAGCTAGTGATTACCAAATTTAACAAAGCTGCAAGGTCCTGAAATTTTCTCAATGAGTTCCCTGTCAAACTTCTCAAACTTCACATGCAAATCTTGGAGATAAAGGAGGGCTAATCTTCTTGGATATGAATAATCACACAACACAATATAGCAAACATCGTCCTGCATCAAGCAGCTAAAATACCAGAGGAACAAATAGTAAATAAACAATCTCACCACTACGTAGAATATCTTTTTTTACCACTGAAATTCTAGGAATAACATATAGAAATCGTGTGACACGGAAATTATGTGAGAAAAAAAAAAAAAAGCACATTCTGGAGTTTTTAGTTTGAAATACCCACACACATATAGCTGCTTCAAAGAGTATTAATAAAGATAAAGAATAAATGGTGTAGACATAAAATAGGAAGACGAGAAAATTGATACTAGAAACAGTGGTGATCCACAGAAATTGTCATTTTGGGAGAAATCAAGGCTCCTAGTGAGGCTTCTTTGAGTATGAATTCTCCTTGTCGCTTGTAATGTGCGGAACTGTTGCTAAAATATGTAGCAAAAAATATTGGAATAATGTTCTATCCCCTCGAAAAAAAAAAAATTCAAGTAATTTGTATTCTCAAGAACTAAAAATGTTCCAAAATCTTTGTGAGTGCCATGTACAATGAGGCACCTATGTACATGAGAACACCACCAACAAATAAAGAAGCAAATAAAAGCATTTCAACTAAAGAGAATGTCTTGAATGTAACTTATTATAACCTAAAGAACGTAAAGACTAAAGTTATCTATATCTCAACAAGGAGTTGAAATGATCACGAAGACGATCAAGGAAGGGGTCCTTTGGAACAGTCCCAGCAGATCGGTGTTTTGCCACCTTCTCCTCCACCTCAAGAAGTTTCTTCCCCCTTGTAGCTTCTGTTTTTGCCCTCGTTTCTTCAGCTTTTTGGCGGATCTTAGCCATTGTGTTCTTCATCTTCTCTATTTTTTTAGTCTTACGATTCTCTTCCTTTTCCTGAGACAAAAAGCACATGTTACGAGCCATAATTCTATGTATATGAAAAATCAAGTTACCAAAAATATTTTCCATAGATGGCCATGCATCCACTAGTCATGTATTTTTGGATCGCTAAATCTATAGAATTAATACATAAAATGGAGGATCCCAACTATGGCTAAATTTGTATGTGTCATTAGTTCGTTTAAGGCACATATTAGTTACCTCAAATCCTTTTAAATCAGCTTCTATAGATGCTATCTCACTATTCTCTCGTGAAATAGCTTGAGAAAATTTCTTTTGAGCCCTGTAAAAAGAAAACTATTGTTACACATAAAATATAAAACCTTATACTAATTTATAAATTTAAACTTTTAAATTTAATAGTTGTGGAGTTAAGTTTAATATCAAAGTGGAATATCTTAATTTCAATTCCTTGTATTATTATTTCACTTTAATTAAATAGTTCATCTTAGGAGTCTTAATGAAATTCTCAGCCTACAAATGAATGTGGACACTAAATTGCTAATTTAAACTTTTAAGCCCAATAAGTGTAAAATTAAATTTAGCATGATAATAAAGTAGCGGTCAGGAATTTTTTTTTTTTTTTACATCATTATTTCACTCCAGATCAATCAAATCGTCATTTCATTAGGTTTTAATCAATAGTCCCATTTTATAAGTGAGAAGCAATACTAAATATAGAATAAGAAAAGTCGCAATGAACTTTTCCCTATCTTCCCAAATGACTTAACCAAATCATATTAACGTAAAGAGAGAGTGGGCAAGAGTAAAATAGCAAGTCCCTTACTTGTTCTCGGCCTTGGACTTTTCCCTATCTTCCCAAGCTTTTATCAGGGACATTATCTTCTCTTTTTCGACTCTACCATGAAGAGAGTCTTGTAGGGGTAACCATAACAACAACAATAATAATAATAATAATGCTGATTAGTTTACAAGATCATAGGTATAATAAAAAAAGTTGATTCCCAAATAAAAAAACCAAAAAAAAAAAAGAAGATGGAACTTATTATGAAAAAGAAAGAAAGAAAGAAACATTTATTTCTTTTTATACATTTATTTGTTAAATAGTACAAGGTGCTAATTGATGGGAGCTAAGCAAATACCTCTGTGGACCGAACCTTCCTTAGTTTCTTCTTCAATAGTATCAGTAGGCACTGCCAAAACAAGATCAAATAATAATAATTGAGTTAGTACCTCAATGAACAAATAATTTCTAATCGACCATTTTGATTATATATTTTTCTAGCTTCTAATTACAGAATTCTGGATGTTTACATGCATCAATAAATAAGTTTATATATGGCTGGTGTCTCCAATCGATACCAGCATGGAGTTTGCCACTAAGTAAGTTTTTACATGGTAAGTTGGACTATTAGGAATACACGTTTTTTAAATTTGTAGTAATGATTTCAATCCATCGTATTTTAAAAACCATGAATCTAAAAGCCTACCTAAATGTGAAAAAATAAAATAAAATATAACTAGAATTTGGTACACAATCTTAATATAAAAATAAAAGTAGAAGAATTCAATTTATTTTACATTCATACTATCCTCTTTTAGCTTAATTCTTCAATTTTTGTGAGTTAAATAAAAATAAAAAAAAAAACCTTTTTTCCTAAACCCATAATACTTTTGAAGACCGTTCCAAAAATTATACTCCGTCTAAAAAAACGAAAGTCATTTTTGCGGAAAAGGCTAAGATTTTACGTTTGATAGAAAAATGTCACTTAATGTTTCACTTCAATTCAACAAGCAATAGAAAATAACCTAAAAAATGGACTTAAATTAATGAATCACATAAAAAGAAAGAAAGAAAAAATATATATAATATAATCATGACATATTAAATAAAAAATTTAAGACATAAGAATATAGGATATTACTTTCAACTATAGAAAATGTTGTGATCTCTTCTTCTTTCTTTCTATTTAGATGCAGTGGTCGCGGTGAAGATGGTGATGATGATGCAATCACCGATTTTTCCTCAGTCACAACCAAGTCCTTGGGAGAACCATCACCTAGCTTAGGCCGCCCCGGAGGTGGTGGTAAATGGTTTGATAAGAACTGATCGGTCTTGGATTCTTCCATGATTTCTGTGATCTCCTGATCAGCAATCATGTTAGGATTCATTTGTGAGTTTTAAAAGTGATAGGTTGAGTCTAAAATGAAATGAGATGAGACGAAGAACCAGCCTTTATTTTGATGGGATGAGATATAGTTTCGTCCATTAAGATAAATACAAATAATATGGTTAAGATATTTTACACTCCAGTAGCAATCCATTAAAATTTTGCATGATCTGTTGTAAAGTGAGCAAGTACAATTATATTTATATTTGTGTTATTCTTGAAGCTTTGATGTTTTTATTAATTATTTATTTTCATTCTTCGTTTTGCTTCTCTTTAAATTCTATCATATGTTTGCTATTTATGGTTTTCAACAATTATGATTACATCAATTGTACTTGGCTTTAGAGTCCTGCACAGGAAATAGAAAAGAAAATTTAGACAAATAAATAAAAAATAAGGAACTATACCAAAACATACAAGCATATACAATATACTTATATTTTATGATATGAGCAGGTCCGGCATATACAGTGTTTATATAAGTTTAACAAATTTATCGATTAAATATATATATACATATATATATATATTTCTTCTATCTTTTTTTTTTATATATTATTAAAATAGAAGGCTCCATTTGTCTCGATATTTTTTATTATATAATTTTAATACTCACCATATCCCTTTATATATATATATGTTTGTTATGTATAAAATCTAAATTTTCGATTTTACTTTTATATCTATTTACAACATCCTGCGATTACTATGAATGCACTATTTTCCATCATTTTTAAAAAGATACACATTCTTAAAGAAAAAAATAAAAATACATTTAAGATGTTCGTTGATCTTTCTAGTCCACAAAAAAAAAAAAAAAAAAAAGCAATTGTTTTTCCTTTTACCTACGTAACAGGTTGTAAATCCTATTCTTATAGTTATTCTAGTTCTATGATAATTTTCAAATCAAATTATTTGCTACTCATTTTCCATTTTTTTTTCCTGAATTCATTTTCCATCTTTTGCTTTGCCTTCTTCTATCATTTTTAAAAACATACACCTTCTTAAAAAAACAAAAAGATATATCTAATAAGTTCATCTTCCTATTTTTAAGGTCCATTAAGAAAGCAATTGTTTTTCCTTTTACCTACATAACAGGTTGTACATCCTATTGTTAAGTTATAGCAGTTTTGACCAAAAAAATAAAATAAATTATAGCAGTTATTTTACTTTTACGATGGTTTTTAAATCAAATTATCTGCTACTCATTTTTTATCTTTCATTGCTTGACTTCTCTATTTCTTTATTGACTCGATATTGCTACATATTTCAACCAAGCAAATCAAATGCAATTAATATATCTTTCTATCTATTTTATCTACTACAGTTATAATGTATTACTATAGCAGTACATTTCCCTCCTTTTCTTTATAAATATATATTTTTTTCTAATAATTGGTTATATGTACAATTTATAATGTATGCACACACTTCCTGTGTGCACATTTGCTATTATATTATTAAGTCAATAAAAATTATATCGTATTCCAAAAATTTCTTACTCTTATAGCAATTTATGTATTAGCTTCTTTATATATTTGCATGTATTATTCTTTTTATTTGACTCCTTACATTAGGCATAAAGTAATGTTTGTGATTCATACTTTATTATTAAGATAGACCAAATCAGATCAAGAAAATAAATCTTAAAGCAAATCCTTTTCAAATCTTTCTTGTAGATGAATACCTTTGCAAATCTTATTAGATGAATGATATACACTCATTTTGCAATGTGAATCACTTTATTATTTATATGTCACATTTTTAATAGAAAAAATTGTTAAAAATAGATAGATATTCTTGAAGATTATCTATCTTCTATTGAACTTTTCTTTAGCTATTGCATGACTTTCATTCCATTACTAATCGCTAGTGGGACCTTTACAGTTAAAATCTTACAAAATGGAGGAAACTGTTAAGAGGACGTTAGAAATACAGTATCTTAAACCCAAACCCCCCAAATCCAACGATACTATTCTATTTCCCAAAATCAAAACCCTAATCCTTAATTAAACTTCCCTAAATCAGGACGACCCGACGAACTCAATCCTCTAGTTCAAATGTAAAAATCCAATTTAGACAAGGTATACGAGCATTCATGTGATGAGAGTTATGTTTCTAGCGATGTATTTCTATGGGTTTACCGACTCATTCAACATGCCACCCTCAAGGTTCACTTTCAAAAGATAAAAGTTCTTGCTTTTCTTCTCCTTCCCTTTTCCTATCAGGTGCCTGTCATTTTCATTGAATTTACACGCCATAACTTTTGTAATTTAAGTTTATAAGTCATTCACACAATCAAAAATTTCTATTTGGGTTGTTTTCATTTAAGTAAATTTCCATGCTTTTGGAGCTCTTCATGAGTATTTAAGGGCTCATGATTGAATCTTGAGGAAAATAAAATATTTCTTTATTGGGCTTGCATCAAATTTTTTTTCTTGATATTGGGTTTCATTGGTTGAACCGTGGTTTGTTGCAATATAGAGAAAGAGAGAATCTGTGATAGGGAAATCATGTTAGGGATTTCAATTGCGTGCACAAACAGACAAGACAAAGGAGAAGGGGAAAGTGAACTGAAGTGGAGGTAGCTGTCGTGTGGGATTAGAATTACGGGTGGGTATGCTGAAGGGATATGGGCTGAGGAGGTTGGGCCTGTTGTGGGTTCACAAATAATAATAATAATAATAATAATAATAACCTAATAGACCAATGTGGTCAGCTAGGGAGAATTATTCTCCAGATCCTCATGAATAGGAATGTAGCTAATTGCACATGGTTAGTCTGATGTGTCAATTAGCGAAGCACATACATGCTATTTTATGTAACTGTTTAGAGAGAGAAAAGTAGAAAATATTACATGTATGAATTGAGAAAAAGCAAGAGGAAGAAAATATACAACACAGATTTCACTCTCTCCATTTGGGTAGCTTCCTTTCCTTTGCTGAATTTAATTTTTATCATTCCCTAATTCCTTGTCACATTTGGTATTAGAGCTGGTTGATGCCATAGAGACCCGTGAATCCAAGAAACTTGATGAGGCTGTGCGTAATGTTGTGAAGGAGCACACTGAAGAAGCTCTCAAACCCATCCACGACGCACTCAAGAGAATGCAAGAGCTGATGGATCAACAGATACTGTCCATTGCTGAATTGAAGACCAGTAAGTTTGACAAGTTGGAAACATCTGGCTTCAAGGCAATAAATTCTGGTAAGTTACTTGAAACTGATGAGAAAAATGGGTTAGCACTTACTTATGCTGTAGCTATAGAGAATCCATTGCAAACACGAGCACCTAGGGTGGATTTTCCATCTTTTGATGGTAATGACATTAAAGACTGGTTATACAAGGCACATCAATACTTTAAAATTGATTCAACTCTAGAGGACTGGAAGATTAGGTTGGTTGCCATGTATTTAAAGGGGAAGGCCTTGCAGTGGTATCATTCATATATTCAGACTTTTGAAGGTCACCATGCTATCACTTGGAATGAATTGGTTAAGGCATTATAAGCTAGGTTTGGAAAGAAAGCGTATGAAGATCCAATGGCAGAACTTAAGAAATTACACCAAGATGGAACTCTACAAGATTACCTAGAAGAATTTGAACACCTTGTAACTCAGGTCAAGCTACCTGAGAGCTACCTGATAAGTTGTTTCTTAAGTGGGTTGTACCCTTTCATATAATATCCTATACGCATGTTTAATCCCCAAACACTGCAAGAGACCTATTCCTTAGCCAAATTGCAAGAAGCGAACCTCCTTTCCACTAGACAATACCTTAAAACACCCCACCTAAACCCAGCAGCTAACCTAGCCAATTCCTACATACACTTCCCGTCCAACAGAACCCCAACTTACACCAGAAACATACCCATCACTACTGCTACCACTAAGAACTCTCAAACACCTAGCCACACTTCTAAACCATCAAACCCCATTAACCCACAAACACAACTTACCATAACCTAGAGGAACTAGAAGAAAAGAGAAGGAAGAAACAATATTTTTGGTGTGATGAACTTTTGGTCCAGGTCATAGGTGTAAGAAACGGTTGAATATGTTGTTGGAAGAGGCCGAAGGTGGAAGGAATAGGGTAGAGGAGGAAGATATCCAAGCAGAGGAAGTAGAGGTTGACTTTGCTAAGCTCACCCTCAATGTCTTGAACCAGGATCAAGAACACTGCTCAAACAGTATGAAGGTGAGTGGGTATTACAAGAAAAGAAGGCTGAGCATACTTGTTGACACGAGTAGCTCACTGAATTTTATTGATGAACGCTTAGCCAAGGGGCTTAGTTGTCCTTTTACTGATGTCCCTCTCCTTAAGGTGACATTGGCATATGGCATTAGCTTATCTAACACTTGCAAGATTCCCAAGTTTGCTTGGGAGGTGCAGGGACATGAATTCACAGCAAAAGTATACTTACTGACCTTGTCTGGTTGTGATATGATTCTAGGAGTGCCTTGGTTGAGGTCGTTGGGTACAATCTACTGGAATTTCTAGCACTTGACAATGGGTTTTATTTAAAGTGGACAAGAATGTGAATTGACAGCGGATAAGGAGCAACTTAAGGTTGTTAGAGCAAGCAAGCTATCCAAGATATTTAAAGGGAATGGGGCGCTACATTGCCAATGTTGGATAGTTAAGGCTTTGACTGAGGAGGATGAAAGAAAGAAGCAACAAAAACTGCATCCAATAATGTTGGATCTACTAAAGGAATTTCATGACCTCTTTGAGGAGCCACATGAGTTGCCACCATAGAGGGCTTTTGACCACAGAATTCCCTTGTAAGAAGGCTCAAAGGTTGTCAATATTCGACCCTACAGGCACTCTTCCATGCAGAAGACAGTCTTTGAAGATATGGTGAAGGAAATGCTCTTGAGTGGAATGATAAGGCACATCCACAGTCCCTTTGCTTCACCGGTTGTTTTGGTGAAGAAAAAGGACAACGAAGAAAAAGGACAACACTTGGCGAATGTGTGTTGATTATCGTGAATTAAACAACCAGACCGTCAAGGACAGGTTTCTAATTCCTATAATAGAGGATCTTTTTGATGAGCTATGTGGGGCTGCTTACTTTAGCAAGTTGGACTTGAGGTCAGGGTATCACCAAATCAGGATGCACCCCGAAGATGTTTACAAGACAACATTTAAGACACATGAGGGGCATTACGAATTCTTGGTTATGCCTTTTGGCTTAACCAACCCCCCTTCAACATTCCAAGGCCTTATGAACCAGATTTTTAAGGCTTACTTAAGGAAATTTTTCCTAGTATTTTTTGACGATATGTTAGTCTACAGCAAAGACTTGGAGGAGCATGGGGTACACTTGAGGACAGTGTTTAAAATTTTGAAGCAGGAGCAGCTTTACTTGAAGAGATCCAAGTGCACTTTCGGGGCTACTAAGGTGGAGTACCTGGGACACATTATAACAAGGGAAGGAGTGGTTACAAACCCAAGGAAGATAGAGTCAGTTGTTAACTGGGCAGTCCCAAGGAATTTAAGGCAACTGAGAGGATTCTTAGGACTATCGGGTTACTATAGGCGATTCATCAAGGGGTATAGTGTCATTACCGGACCCCTCACATTATTGTTAAAAAAGGACAATTTTAAGTGGAATGATGATTGTCAGCTTGCTTTTGAAGGGCTTAAGGTTGCCTTGTCAAGCTCACCTGTTTTAAAGCTCCCTGACTATAGTAAGGAGTTTGTGGTGGAAACGGATGCCAGTGGAAAAGGAGTGGGAGCTGTTTTGATGCTAGAGCATCATCTTATAGCTTATCTTAGCAAAACATTAAACAGTAGACAATAAGGAATGTCTATGTATGAGAAGGAACTCCTAGCCCTAGTTTATGCAATACAGAGGTGGAGACACTACCTAATGGGAAGACACTTTGTCATCAAGACGGATCATCAGAGTTTGAAACACCTGCTGGAACAGAGGCTAGTTACTTTTAGCCAACAAAAATGGCTAACCAAGTTGTTGGGTATGGATTACGAAATAAGGTATAAAAGTGGTCGAACTAATCAAGCAGCTGACGCCTTGTCCAGAATGGAACGGTTGGAATTTAATGCAATAGCAGTCACTACAACCACTCTAGAATTGGTGGAGGAGTTAAGGAATAGTTAGTATCTCCTTGGGGGTTACCAAAACACATTGAATCGCCTTAAGAAGGGAGAAGATTGCAGGCATTTCACCTTGGATCATGGGTTGCTAAGGAGGAAGGGCAGGTGTGTAGTGGGGCCATCTGTTGAACTTAGAAGGAAACTATTGAAGATGTACCATGATGGAGTATTAAGGGGATACTCAGGGGCTCATACTACCTATAAGAAGATAAATTATGTCTTCTATTGGCCTAAGTTAGAGCGTGATGTGAGGCAATATGTCAGGGAGTGTGAGGTTTGCTGGAGACAGAAATTTGAGCACGTGGCCCTGCTAGGGTTGTTACAACTGCTGTCAATACCAAATACCTGTTGGGCTGAAGTAACTATGGACTTTATTGAGGGGCTGCCTAAGTCTAATGGACGAGAGGTAATTATGGTAACGGTGGACCGCCTAAGCAAGTATGCTCATTTCATGTCACTCCCACATCCTTACTCAGCTCCACAAGTGGCACAATTGTATCTGGATTGTGTGTATAAATTGCATGGAATGCCCGAAAGCATCACCAGTGACAGGGATATAGTGTTTGTTAGTCAGTTTTGGAAGGAGTTCTTTCGGTTGCAAGGAGTTGAGCTGAATTTTTCAACGACGTATCATCTACAAACGGATGACCAGACAGAGATAGTTAACAGATGCTTGGGGACTTACTTGAGGTGTATGACTAGTGATAACCCTAAGAAATGGGGACAGTACCTATCCTTAGCAGAATTTTAGTACAACACTAACTACCATGTTAGTGCTAAGAAGACACCCTTTGAGATCCTGTATGGGTACCCACCTCCACTACACCTCCCTTACATTCCAAAGGATTCTAGGAATGCCATCGTTGACAATATGCTAACCGGAAGAGAAGACACTATACGCATACTGAAATTCCATCTAAAAAGAGCTCAAAATAGGATGAAGCAGCAGGCTGACAAGAAGAAGATCGAAAGAGAGTTTAACATAGGGGATTGGGTATTACTAAAAATACAACCCTATCGATAGGTGAGTATGAGGAAGATACCTAATCAAAAGCTCTCGCCTAAGTTCTACGGGCCATATAAGATACTAGAAAAGATTGGTAAAGTGGCTTACCACTTAGATTTTCCAAGCGAGGCGAATATCCACCCCACCGTCTATGTCTCGTAGCTAAAGTTTTTCCATGGCCAGAAGACGGACTGCTTGCCGTCGTTACTTGTCACAAAGGAAGAAAAAGAGTTAAAACCTATTCAAATTTTGGAAAGAAAAATGGTTAAAAGGGGAAACAAAGCTGACGTGATGGGACTGTTTTGTGGAGAGATTGACCACCTTCGGATGCGGCGTGGGAATTTTTAGTAGATCTAAGGCTTAGGTTTCCTCATGCACCTTTGTGGACAAGGGAATTCTTAGACGGAGGGACCGTGATAGGGAAATCGGGTTAGGGATTTCAATTGTGTGCACAAATAGACAAGACAAAGGAGAAAGGGAAAGTGAACTGAAGTGGAGGCAGTTGTTGTGTGGGATTAGAATTACGGGTGGGTATGCCGAAGGGATATGGGCTGAGGAGGTTAGGCCTGTTGTGGGAATTACGAGTGGGTTTGCTGAAGTGGATATGGGCTAAGGAGGTTGGGCTTGTTGTGGGCTTCTATTGTGGGTTCATAGAAAATAATAATAATAATAATAATAATAATAATAATAATAATAATAATAACCTAATAGACCAATGTGGTCAACTAGGGACAATTATTCTCCAGATCCTCATGCATAGGAATGTAACTAATGGCACATAGTTAGTCTGATGTGTCAATTAGCTAAGCACATATATACTATTTTTGTAACTGTTTAGAGAGAGAAAAGTAGAAAATATTACATGTATGAATTGAGAAAAAGTAGGAGGAAGAAAATATACAATACAGATTTCACTCTCTCCATTTGGGTAGCTTGCATTCGAGCTAACAGCCTTGTATCCGAGGCTTCCTTTCCTTTGCTAAATTTAATTTTTATCATTCCCTAATTCCTTGTCACATAATCAATTCCAAGAATTAGATGTGTAGCTAATTATCCTATTGAAGTACGCCATAAGGCATTAGAGTTTGTTAACCCCTCTCCTAGACATCTTTAGTGCAATCCTATTGATATGACAAACCAAAATGTTCTTGAAATTTGATGTAAAGGAAAACACAGGTCATTGTAACTCAATGGATGAATGAGTTAGTCAATCAAGAAGTCACTCAGTGGATTGTCAGTTTTATTAGTGTGTTTGCGTATGTGAATAATGGATCACAAATGTCCTTTCTTTGTTTGCGAGAGTTTGGATTTTCAAGGTTATTAAGTTTTATCCCGTATTTTTTCTTTATTTTAGTTTTTTTTTTCTAGTGTTGAGGGCTAACGAAATGATAAGACCAATTGTAATACCTAAAAGTTTTATTAATTTATCTTAGTATATATGTTGTCATAATGAGTCGAGGCTAAGAACATAAAAACGTATTTAAATAAGGGGTGAATGGGTCTTTTCACATAAAGGATATAAATACTAAATAAACCTAAAAAACTTAATTTTCCATTATGAACAGTGAAACAAAAACCAAAGGATAGATGCTCTTGATAGGAACCCTAAAGATGAAAGTAAAAAGGAGCGACTTAATTCCAAAGACAAAAGGTAAGGGATTTTATACAAATTTCAATTTAGGATATTGGAATTGGAATTTATGAGTATCGTGTATGCATCAGGACTCGATATTTGAGAAGGAACGATACGAAAAAGGGGAATCAACGGCTCAAGGATATGATTGTGGAAGTTTTGAAGTAAGTAATCTAATATGTATAATTTATTTATAAATACATGTGTTAGAGATGTAATTGAGCTTAGGAATAGAAATAATTTAGTTTAGGAGAAATTGGAATAAAGGATTTAGAGTTTGTGGAGATTGTCGAGGGTAACACGACTTATCAACATGGTCATGTTTCAACCACGTTAGATTCGACAGTTGCACCGAAAGATACATGACCTCCCAATATGGTCGTGTTTCGATTGTGTTGCGTTAAGGGTAACACGGCCTCCTAACATGGTCATATTTAAGACTGTATTGAGTGTAAAGGTAACATCAAGAGATATACGACCTCTTAACATAGTCGTGTTTAGATCGTGTTGAGTGTAAAAGTTCGCTGAGAGATACACGACCTCTTAACACGATCATGTTTCGACCATGTTGAATTAAGAAGAACATGACCTCTTAACACAGTTGTGTTTCAATCGTGTTGAAGCCAAACTTTACACTAAAAGATATATGACCCTTAACACAGTTGTACTTTAGCCTGTGTTGAGCAATCTGGTCCCCAATATGGCCATGTTGAATAAAGTATAAAGTAATTATATATTCATTTAACTTCAAATTAAACTAATTTCCACTCAACCTAGATAGCTAGTAAGGCCCTAGAGAAATTAAATAAATAGGATTTAGAGAAATAAGAGAATGATATTGATCTTAGATTAGGTACTAAGAAGAGCTTGTTGATGTGAACAGATTTCAACTTAGCTTAAGTCCAAGACCGAAAGTGCTTAAGGCTATGATTCAAGGTACGTGTAACTTGTGTGTTGATTTGTGCTTGTTTAAGTTAGTTGATGTATTGAAATCGATTAAGTTAAATGATTTCAATTAAGTGTTTAAGTTATATTGCTGTATGTGCTTAGCTCGACTTAGGGGCCCATGGTGTTAATTCCCTAGAGAGCACCTCAATGATCCTTGTGCAACATTATCCCTAGTAGAGTCATGCTTGGAAATGATCCAAGCTAAGTGTTGGTTAAGAGGTTTAAGTGTATATAGGTGTGGGGCTCGTAGTAGCAGTTTTCATCACCAAAACATGTTCTAATGTGTTAAGGGGATCATGGTACCCTACTGATGCTTGTAGACATAAATTGTATTAAGAAATGGTTAATGGTGTTTAAGTACTGCATGATGTGTGTGATACTTGATCATGTTTGTTCATGTGTGTGTGTTTTTGTTATATGTATTGGGCATTAGCTCACTCTTTGAGGAACATTTTTAGATATAGGTGTTGAGGGAGATGAGAACCCAAAAGATAACTTGGGTTTAGGTGAGTCATAGGGAGAGGAAGACGGGGATTACCATTATTATTATGGTGATTAAGATTGGGGAGATTTATGTTATTTAACTGTAATAGATAGTATCTTTTGAGAATGTTTATTTTGGCGTTTAAAGACTTTCATTGTGTTAGATTTTTGATATGGTTTATGAGATTATCTAAATTTTGGGGATGTATGAAACACTTTTATATATGAGCTACAGGTTAAATGTATCAAAGTTGATTCGAGGCCTTAATGTGTTCTTGTGAGATAAGGACATGTGACGGGTAGTAGTGTGGCTCAAGTTTCGGGGCGTTACATCAGTACTAGATGAGATGTGGAAGTTTAGTAAATGATTTATGGAATGTTTTCTTTGTTCACGCCAACATATCCACTTTTTTGTATGTTTTGCTTGCCTTAAGGAACTTGTATCTTTATACTGCTTTTGTTGGAATTATCAGACCATATTGATATATAATGACGATAAAAGAAATTAGCTTTAGATCTGAATTTTGGAGTTAACAAAAAAGGGACATTATCAAGATATGGTTTAGAATCTTAAGACCATAAGTGAGTTGGGGAATCTCATGGACAGGTGTTTAGCCGTTAGTGGCACAAAGTGATTTTGAAGCGTCATAGAAAGAGCCTTTATATTCAATTCATTCCATTCTATGATGACATTTTTCATTAGTAGCTTGAACAAAGGGGAGCATTTATCCGTGAGCTGTAAGTTGAACCGAGCAATGTAATTCAAATGCCTAACTAGTCCTCTAACTTCTTTAAGTGTACTTAGAGGTTGCGTTTCTAATATTGTTTTGACCTTATCTGGGTCTACCTTGATACCCTTTTGATTGAACAGAAAACCTAGTAATTTCTTAGAGGTAACTCCAAAAGTGCATTTTTTTTGTTAAGTTTTAGTTGGTATTTCCTTAACCATTCAAATAGCTTTTTTAGAGTGTTTACACAGTTTTCCCCTTCTTTGGATTTAGCGATCAAGTCATCAACATACATCTCAATTTCTTGATGCATCAATCATGAAATAATGCAACAATTGCTCTTTGATATGTTGCCTTAGCATTTTTAAGACCAAAGGGCATAAACTTACAATAAAAGGTGCCTCAAGTTGTGATGAAGGTTATTTTGGTCTTACCTTCATCTGACATCTTAATTTGGTTATACCTTGAGAAACCATCCATGAATGAGAAAAGATGGTTTCCAACAATATTATCTATCAAGACATTTATGTGAGGTAAAGGGAAGTTACCTTTAGATGTTGCTTGATTCAAGTCTAGGAAATTTACACATATACAAACTTTCCCATTTTTCTTTATTACTGGGACTATGTTAGCTACCTATTCAAGATAACCTGACACCTCAATAAACTCATCCTCCAACAATTTCTTGATTTCTTCCTTGATTTTTAGTAAAATATTAGGTCGAAATTGTCTTAATTTTTGTTTCATAGGTTTGATGTTTTCTTATGTGGGTAGCTTACGAACCACGATTGATGGGTCAAGTCTTGGCATATCTTCATAAGACCATGCCATGCAAATACATCAAGGTATTTAGATAATAGCTCAGTTAACCTTCCTTTCTAGACATCATTAAGAGTGCTCCTAATCTTGAGATTCCTAGGGTTATCTTTATTTCTCAGGTTGATTGTTTCAATTAACTCATCAATGGAAATCTTACCTTGTTAGTTCTCTTGAATTACTTTGTGGTCATCAGCATCATCCTCAATGACTAACCCAGTGGGGTTGGAGGTGATATTAATATTTTTACCTTTTGCATGTGCGAGATATCCTTGATTTTCATCATTGGATTTGGATAAATGTATAAAGAAAATAAATGTATAAGTAGAAGGGAAAAGATGGAACAACGTTGAGGAAATGATTCAAGACTTCATTGATTTTATTTATATGGGTTAAACTTAGTAAAGAAAAAGAAAAAAACTTAACAAATATTAAATTATGGTCTACCCTTACTCTAAAGCAGGCCTATTGCTATTTAGAGGATAAGAGAAGCAATTTTGTAGTGATTGAGAGTTATGGGATATGCCCATTGATTTTTGTTGCCGCTTGACTATGAGATCATTGGAGTTGTCCTTTTTTTTGCAGATACCAATGTCTTAACAATGGCCACATGGGTGCATGTAGTTTAGATTGGTGGAAAATTCATTAGGGTACTATATAGTCTATCTTCCCTTTTTCCTTGCCTAAACTTCATTTGAAATTTTTCTTCTAAAGTAGAGACATATCCAACACCAAATGTCCTTGTTTGACCTTCTTTAAATTGTACTTTTTCATATCCCTATATCTTAGAATTAGTAATCATACACACCTCATCAAATATCTAGAGTTCGAGATCATCTAGGCTTTCTTCTCCTATGTAAGGTATGGCCATTTCTTTATAAATAGCGTAATCTTGTTTGCCTAAGATAGTGATGATTAGACCATTAGAAATGAATTTGACCTTCTGGTGAAGGCTAGAAGGAATAACCTATGTTGTATGGATCTAAGGCCTCCTAAGAAGTAAGTTGAAGGATCTTAGTATGTCTAGGATTTGGAAAGGAATTTCAAATAACCGCAGGCCAATTTCTACCTTCAAGTCAATATTCCCTATAATTTTCCTCCTTGACCCATCAAAAGCCCTTATTATGGTAGAAATTAGTTTGATGTTAGATGTATCAACACCTAGCAAATTAAGAGTAGCTAGAGGGCATATGTTAAAGGAAGACTCATTATCATGAGGACTCTAGCAACAATCATGTTGTTACATTTCACTATTATGAATAGTGGTTTGGTGTGTTGATTACCTTCTTCTCCTAATTCTTTCATTGAAAAGGACATCTTATCAATAGCAAAAATGGAATTAACAATGTGTTCCAATTTTTCAGTAGATATTCCTTGTGGCACTTTAACTTCCCATAAAGTTTTAAATAAGGCTTCTTTGCAATGCTCGGAAGATAGTAGACGACCCACATGGGAGATTTGGGTTAGGGTTTTCGATAATTGGTCCATGATTTTATATTCACTGGACTTGATCATCTTCGAAAAAATTGATAGCCCTTTTTCTTTTTTTGCTACCAGCTTTATAACTTTCTTGCTTGATTTACTAGTTTCAGGTTTTTTCATGGCCTCTTCTTTAGGGTTATAGGTCCTTCATGACCGAGTGATTCCTCTAATGATAGAACTTGAGGGTTTCTCTTAATTAACCATTGCATAATTAAATGAAGCAGCTTTATAGTTTTCAAGTGCTAAGGGAACATGGAAATTGTATTTCTTAGCTTTTGGGACTTATTGCTCTTGTTCAAGCTCTTTGTAGCATTTTAAGATAATTAGTTTGAAGTCGGATCCTATCATGTTAATCATTTGATCATTATCCTTCTCATTCTAGGGATTATCTTCTTCTTTAAAATCAAAACCCCAACCACTTAAGGTAGGTTCTTCATGGATTGGTAGTTGGATGGAATAGTTAATAAAATAATTAAACTTCCCCGAATGTTGTCTTAATAAACCAATTATGGGATCACCTACATGCCATCTTTTTTCCAACTCCTTTTGAGTTGTTAGCTTGTAAAAGCTTGGGAGTTAACATTTCCTAAATGTAGGATGATTGGATTTTGCCTTTCAATAATAATTGATAGATAGCTGACTTAGCTTGTGCTCTGTTGTTTGGGTTAACTGATAGTAGGAAGTTGACTTGTTACAAGTTCCATGCTACCCGCTTTATCCATGACTTATCTAAATCAATTTCTAGTTCAAGTGTTTCCGAAGTGATCATGTTAATGGTGGGACCATCATTGGGAAGTGGGTTATTGTTGACATTAGGAGTGGGTGGCTCAATGAAGTCTAGCTACACTACTCCTGCATTTGTTAGATCCTAGATTTTATTTGTAAGTTTTTAGCATCTGTCTGTAGAATGTCCTACTTACCCTATATGGTATTTGCATTTGAGATTGGGTTCATAGGTTCTTGGCCTGTATTTCTCATTAAGAATTTCAAAATGGATTAGATTATCAACCTTGATGTTAACAAAGACTTGGCTAATTGTTTGGTTGTGTTTAGATTGAAGTGTTTATGGTTAGGTTTGGTGTTTAAAAGGAAATGTAAGGGGTTGGCTTGTTGTTTTTGTTAGAATTAACCATACTGATTGTGGTTTCTTTTCCTTTGATATTATTTAGTGACTTGGATGATGTTGTCTTGGGGGTTTCATTGACTAGCAATTTTCTAGAGGTGATGGCATTTTCAACCCTACATCCTATAGTCACCACCTTTGCAAAACTTGAAGAAGTTTGCCTAATCAAATGGGTGAAATAGGATTTCTCCAATGTATTGATAAATATGGATGTAAGCTATTTCTCAGAGATTGGGGTAATGACCCTTGTAGCTTGAGCCCTTTAACGCTAAGCATATTCTTCGAAGGATTCATTGCATTTCTTGTGGATACTCCCTAAATCCTATATTGAATGAGTAACTTTAATGTTGAATTTGTATTGGTCATAGAAAGCTTGGGCCAACTTTTCCGAATTACTGATTTGATTGAGGTCCAATTGTGCATACCTAACTGCCTATGAGACTGTCTTAGAAAGTTTGCATCATTAATTGGTCGTACTGTGCATATTTGCCCATCTTCTGAATATACAGTTTAGTGTGCATTTTTAGACATCCAAGGCCATCATATTTCTTAAACTCTAGTACCTTAAATTTTTCAAGATAAGTAGTGGTATAAAAAATTGTTAAGTCAATGATACCGGTTTGCTCATATCCATTCAATCTTTTTAGAGTCTTCATTTTATTAGCTAATTGTTGGAAAAGATTTCTTTTTGTTTCTTTCTGTCTTTCATCGAATTGCCTTTGTAGATCTTCAGGACTATACGAGGCTTATGTTCCTAGTTTTGACTCCACAAATGTTGGATTGAAATTAGAGTTAATTTCCTCATTTTTGAGGGGTGAAATCTCAATTGCTTTTCCCTTTTGGCCCCCCTGAATAGCCTTCTCGAATTGGTTGGGTTGATCGAAGAAGAGTCAAATTTTCCACTAGGAATTTCACTTGATCATTAAGATTTTGCATAGTAGGCTCCAACGAAACCATTCTCTGATTAGTGGTGTTGTCACTGGTATTGTTGTCATTGTTACTTGACATTTTGGCTTTAGAATGAGTGTAGTATGGGCTTCTTGTGGGGTTTGATTGTTTAGGTGCTATCTTGAAACCTAGTTTTATCAACATTGGGAAACTTGTTAGTAAAATAGATAAATAAATAAATTTTTTGAATGCTTGTGTCAAGTAAATGTAGATATGGGATTAGTGACTAATCCATAATGTGGCAAAACAGAAATTTTATTAATACTATAACTTTGGGGTTTGATTATGTCATTTGAAAAAAAAAATTACAAAAACTTTTAAAATCTAAATCTTCCTCTTCTTAAGATGACATGATCCTTTTTTAGTTTTCTCTTCTATAGGAGCTTTTAGCTCCTTGATCTTTTTCTTAGCTTTTCTTAGTTGGGCTTCTAGAGCTTCAACTCGTTGGTTAGATTCTTGACATCGATTCTTCCAAATATCCTCCTTTCTTTCCATGTTTTCCACATGGATTTGCATTTGTGCTTACACTTCTTCCATGTATGTCTTCATTTCAGGAATGGGATTTGTTGGTGTAGGTTAGAGTACAATTGGGGCACTATATTGTTTTTCACCTATCTTTTTTAGTTGGTGAAAAATGTACTTTTTGATTGCTCGATATTTACTTAGTTCCCCCTTTAGACTCCCTATGTCAATAGTAGGACTTATTATTTGAATATCCCATAGGGTTTTTATCTTTGATAGTTTAGCTATCTTGTCAACTATTATCATATGAGGGTTATGGAAATCAAGTGTGATGGGTTTGAGTGAGGGTTTGCAGACTATATCTTGAATAGGTCCCAATTGACGTATTAGAGCAGTTGGGTAAAAATCGATACACCATTTAAATTCAATCAAGGGAACTGTGTTGCAATTTTTGCAAGCACACACCATTCTAATATAAGAATTCCATCTAGCTACCCATAATATGTCTTTAGCATAAAAGTCTTGTAAGACATTAATTCGGCAGTAGGTAGGAATATCCTTTGGCAATGTGATTCTAGAGCAAAGGAATCAATAAGGTCAATCTGTTGTGCAAATGCCCCTCGAATGAAGTCAAGTTTGTAGCATTGCATATGGTTGACAAACCATATCATAATCAATGCCATGTTAGTTTTTAAATCCCCATGACTTTTTTTTTTTCTTTAAGTGGTTAAGCGATCTGATTTGCTTAGTGAGGAGTGTGGGTATGTAGGACTTTTCTTCTAGAAATTGGATCACTATTTTTGCAATCCTAAAGTGGGTATAAAAAATTCCATTTGGAAACTATATAGTCCCGGAGGCCATTAGGATGAATGCATGAATTTGGTGCTGTTGCCATGCTTCAAAATCTATGCAAAACAAGGTTTGCTTTTCATGGTAGCTAGATTGAGCTACAAACTGTGTCAACTGATCATCTATCTTAATACGATTCCCATTACAGTTTGCTAAGGCCTTGTTGATTTTAGCTTTACGAGCCCTTAGTAATTTACTAAAGATTTTTGCAGGCCTTACTTCGAGATCTAGGATATATATGCTTTTAGTGATGGGTAGAGCCTTAAGTAGTTGGGCATATTCTTCAATTATTGGGCCTAATTGATGGTGATCCAAGCAAAAAGTGACAACTTCTAGGTCCTAGCCCACTTGGGTGGCTCATATGGAGTTGCTATCCTATAGAGTCTAATTTTTTCATTTTTCTTAATTTAATTTACATTAAACTCTACAATCATTTAATGTAAATACTTAACTAAGATTAGAGAAAAAATTTTAATTTTTTAATATAAAAAGAATTGCCACCCAATCAAAATCGAGAAAAGTGTTAAATTAAGACTAATTGAGTAAATTAGTCTCAATTTAACTACTAGTCTACATAAAAAAAAAAATTCTTTTATACTAGAAATTTTGGAGTTCGGGGGCAATCTTGTTAAAACTTTAAGTTACCACTTTTTAACCTTTCAAATTAATTTTTTTAGGAAAAATAAAAAAAAATAAAGCAAAAAAGGAAAGAAAGAAAGAAAAATTATTTACAAATGAGGTTGCCCTAAGGGTAACTATGTACCTGATATTTGGGATTAGACTTATCGTAGCTCACACAGGTTATATTATATATATATATATATTTTAAATTAAAAAAAAATAAAGTAAAGACTTATAATTCTTTTAAAAAAAATTTATCTAAAATATTTTTTAGACAAAATTTTTATTTTTCTATAATGTCTTAAAAATATATAAAATAACTAAATAAATAAATAATTATATATATATATATATATATATTAAAAAGAAAATCTAGAATGTCTTATTATATATAAAATGACTATTTTTTTAATCTAAATTTCTTAACTAAAAAAAATATTAAAATAACTAACTTTTTTTTTTAAAAAACAAAAATGAATCTAAAATGTCTAAACATATATATATATATAAATATATATTTTTAAAAAAGTCTAGATATGTAAAAAATAAAATAACTAAAATTATTTAGAAGAATTTTATTTTGAAAATTGTTTCTAAAAAAAAAAGTATAAACTTGGTTTGGACGTTGGATCTGATGACAACGATAGTGAGATGGTGATTTTTGGTGATGATGGAGGAAAGCTGGCGATGGATTTGCAGTAGACTTGAGGTTGTTGTTCGACCTTGGGATGGTGTCGAAACAGCTTGGTGATGGAAAAATAGAGAGAGAGAGAGAGAGAGAGAGGGAGCCTTGCTAGAAAATTTTAAAATTGAAGAAAAAAGAGAATTTGGACTTTGGATTAAATGATTTTTTTTTTTTTGTGTCCCGTTTAAGTAGGATGGGGCTCTATTTATAGATTGGTTCGGGTTAAATGCATGGGGGAGAAGAAAAGCGGAAGGTTGGAAATTTTAATGGAAGAGGCATTTTGTGATTAATGTTTTCATTACACTTTTAATTTGATTTCGGAAACATTTGCTTCTTGAATTGAGTCTTTTAATCTTCTATAATCTTTGAAATGTCCAAAAAAAAAAGAAAATAAGAAAAAAAAAATCCAAGCTCCACATATTCTTCCATATCGGACTGTAGGAGGTAAGAGACAATGAAAAATGTGGTTGAACTCACGTTTTTCTCTTTCTCAATATAAAAGAAAATTTTGAAATCATCGGTTCAACCCACATTTTCCATCGAGACAAAAAAACTCTTGTGTAATGCACAAGCAAGGATTCAAACTTAGGATCGAGGGGGATTGGGTGCTTGTGTTTTCTGTTAGGCTATTAGCTTATGCCTTGATCATATAATGCAACTAAATTGTATTTTTTTTCTATTCTTCTTCTTTTTTTAGTAATAAAAATAAAAATAAGTAAATAAATAAAAATAAATTAAAAATGATATATCTATAATAATAATAATAATAAGGGTAACTGCAAATATACCCATTATATTGCTCTATGTGCACTTGATTCTTGTATCTTTGAAATTAAGCGAATCTTTAAGAAAGTGGTTTTAGACCTTCTAAGATCATTTTGCCCTAAAAAAAAGACTAGAAAAAAAAATAAAGAAAAGTATTAAGTATAATAAATATTCTAAAGCTAAAAAAGAAAAAAAATATCAAGAGTTATTTTTTTTTCTTTATTTTATGTGTTTCATTTTTTTAATATTTTTTAATTATTTTATTCATAAGTAAAATAACAATAATGGTTGAAGGTGTGTTACGTGAAAATTTAAGAATGTAAATACTCAATTTCAAAGATTGAGGAATTAAGCTTAAATGGTGCAAATATAGATGACTGTTAGCTTGATAATTACTACAATGCTTGGGAACTAAAAGAGAGAGAGAGAGAGAGAGAGAAACCATTATAATATTACTAGTGTTTCTTTCTCTTTGTCACGCTCGCTAATGTTTCCGAAAAGATTTTTTATTGTAGACTTGCTTATTATTATACTCAACAATTTGCACATCATAATCGATTCACATAATTCCTACAGAATTATTATAATAAATACGATCCTTTTTTAAAAGATAGAAGATTCAGATTGGAAAATCAAATGGTAAAGGATTTAAATAAAAAAGAAGAAGAAAAAGTTAGGCAAAAGTAAATAGTTTGAAGAAAATTAAAAGATAAAGAATTTAAATAGAAAAAGTAGTTAAGAATAGACTACGACTTTCATGCTCTCCAAAACCCTAATTCAAATCTACAAAAAAAATATTAAAATAAAAGAAAAAAAAAGATCATTGTGCATCTTTGGGTCTTGAAATTTTGTATGCATTTGGATGGATATGTCGTATCTACTGTGTGCCCAATTTACCATGGCTTCATTACCTTCCTGGCAATCCATATATTTTATATTAGAAGTAATGGGTAAGTATATCCTATCTAAAGCTTATGTTGCTTTGCACAACCAGAGCAATGAATCACGCTCATGAAATCTTGCAAATTTAACTTGAATGCGATTGATCCTATGTGATATTATTGAAATATACCTGACTCTCTTTTTCTGGTAGATCCAGTTTATTTAAACCATGGACGTTGAACTCTAGATTCGTGGAACCTATATGAACAGTAGTGATCCTAATTCCTATGGATCCAAAAATGCAAATTGTGAATAGTTAAGGACATTTTAAAGCCACCGAAGCTGGTGTTTGATAGATGGAGTCATTGTTGTTTGGACGATCCATCCATGTTGATGCCTTGTGCCCTTTTTCAACACGACTATGTGTGCGACTTTCTATGGGAAGAATCACCATCACCGCGATAATTTAATTTGCTCAGGTGGAATCATATCCTCCAACTGTACATGTCTTTTCAAATCTTGGCGAAAATTGAAGGAAAACTGTTGTTTTAGTCTTATATTTTAAGAAATATAGCAAATTATCACCATGGCATGTGGTGTAGTTTGATTTATGGATTGTTTTAGCTTTCTCATCAATGAAGCTATAAGCCTATACGATAGGTAGATTTGAGGAAATCGTTTATTCCGCTTTCCATAGATAGATATATCATATTGAATAGGGTTAATTATAGGAAATATTTTTTTTTTTGCTTTCACCCTTTTCTTTTGCTCTGTCTATTTATATATTGGTGTTAAAAATAGACATGTCATACGTATATATATATATATATATATATAAAAGAAATTTCGAAAAGTCTAAATTGAGAGAGAAAAACAAGAGGAAAGAGTTTTGATTGCTTTTTTACCTTACATTGATTATGCGTGTCCATTCCAACCATGATATCTCTCCTTTCATTAACAACATGGGCAATTTAAACATTTAAGTAATGGAAAAATAAGATCATTAGAAGTATCTAAAGCAGAAAAAAAAAAAAACATTAGAAGAGATAATTGTAAATGAAAGCTGGGAATTTGAAGTTATTCAAAAATAGTGTTAATCATATTATGAATAAGTTGGAAATTGTTGAAAACCATTGAAAAGGGTCGGAAGCTAATGGTTTAAAAGAGGAAGCTTAATTTCGAAAGTTCAATTTTGAAACTTTATAAATGTAAAACTTAAAGAAAATAAATTAAAAAATAAAATAACAAAAATTGTTGGGGCAAAGAAAAGTAAAAAAAAACTTAAAATAGGAGGCAATTTAGTCATTTCATGAGATGGGTATAAAAAGAGTTAAACACTAGTCAGTCGGACCCCTTTTTATTTTCTGTACTACAACACCCCTTGAGTAAGGATAAACCCTAGGAGAGAAAGGTGACTACTGCCCTCTACAATCTAATAAGAATTACACACATTAAGTAAACCAATTGATGGTTCTTGCTCATTATTTACTTGCATGTAATACGATGAATAACTAGATTCTTGGAATTTCACTACAAAACAAATTGGACGAGTAAGGGTTTGAACAAAAATCGATTGGTGGAGCAAATCTTTATAAGTAAATGATTCAATTTGAAGTGATTTTACATCAATACAATGCAAAGTATCATGAATTAAGAATTAGAAGTGTTCGATCACAACTAGGGTTGAAGGAATTAGGATTTGGTGAATTAGGAAGAGGATTCACAATGGAATAGTGGAATACATTGCCAGGTATACGCCCGTGTACCTACCCATGTTGAGTAAAAAAGAAAATGAATAAGTTGGGAAGTTCACAGCTAGGTACATGCCTATGTACCTGTCTATGTATACGGTTGTGTACTTAGGTGTGTGGAATTACGAATGTGTACAAAAAGGTACACGACCATAGTACATAGTCATATACCTTATTGTGTTCATCTACATGGCCTAATGCATAGTCGTGTACACTAAGAAATTTCTTTATTTGATTTATATTCTTATTTAAATTTCGTTAAACCCTAAATACTTAGTACAACATTAGAAATTTTACCAAAGTAGGAGAAGTGATCTAATGACAGTTAAATCACTTCTCCTACTTTGGTAAGAATGATTGTTCTGTACTTTGACATGTTATAGTTTAACTACTAATCAAGGATAAGTCATGATTAAGACCATCCTTTTAGGTAGGTGTAATCTTGTTTGTTACTTGTATTTGTTAGAATAATTAAGGAATTGGAATAATTGGGGCGTATTGGATTAGATTAAGTTGTCCGCTAGTTATGCTAGGCTCGACCTAAGGGCCTATAGTGGCAGATCTTTAGGAAGCACCTTAATGATCTTTGTGTAACGTTGTTCCTAGTGAAGTTGTGCATTAAAATGATTTGGGTAGAATTAGGGACTCATGGGCATTGGGGCCCATAGTGGTAGTTCCTAACACTGTACTATATACTTAGTGTATATATATATATGGTGTAGTGAGATCATGAGTACCATTTTGCCGTTTGAGGACTAAATGAGATAATAACTTGTTGTTTGAATGTGCTGTTGTTGTATTGGTGTATGTGGCTTAAGTTATGATTGATCATGTGCATGTGTTTGTGGGTTATAGGTATTGGCATTAGCTCACCCTTTAGGGATAATTTTTTTTAGCTGTAGGCACAAAGGATTACACGACATATGATGAGGATCTAGGTACATATGTACAGGATGAAGATGATGTAGAGTACTTTTATTGTTATCATGATTAGGTGGAGATTATCATTTGAAATCTTGAGCATTGTTGGAAGTTAGTTTAATAATGGAGGGTTAGAGTATTGAGAATAGTTTGGCATTGATTATTTTATATAGATGTACCGAGATAACTTGAAGAAGTACATGGTTTTTGAATGGGATTTAATTGAACCACTTATTTATGATCTTAGATGTTTATTTTGATTGTGGATGGTACATATTACAAATTTCATGAGATTAATGTGTTTTGGGAGCCTTAATGTGTCTTTACCTTATAAGAACATGTGACGAGTTGTGGCATTCTGGGTTTCGAGGCATTACAACTTAAATGGTATCAGAGCTTAGGTTGTGATCAATGGTGTATAGTTTTATGATCCATAAAACTTAGTTTTGAAGATCCTTAGGAACTAGGTTGATGATTGATAAGTATAAGCATCAATCAATAGAAAGTAGGTTGTAATCTTTGGTAAAATTATGGGCCAATTAGTTTTGTTCGGCAATTTATTTTATTTTAATTATTATATTTATTTGCGGTTTCTTTTAAATCTCTATTTTACTTATGCGCGCGTGTGTGTGTGTGTAGATATATGTATACATATGTTTATACCATCACTAACATTTTAAACTTACTCTAACTTTTGGGTCTATTCGATTGCCTCCTTTCAAGCAAAATGCCTCTTAGAAGAATCACATGACCTAGCTCATATGGTGTTGGATAAGATAGAGATGCCCTAGATGAAAGGTGTCCTCTAGGATCTCCACAATAAGGAGCTTCAGTACTAGCGGCTGACATGATTGCATAGTTGCTGGAGATCGTGAATACTCTAGTAGGGATGCTAAGCCATGAGGTTTACTAGGCCACCGGAAGACCAATTTGAGTTAGATAAGTTTGTTAAGCTAGCAAAAGAGTTTAACATTGGATCATAGAGATTGAGAAAATATTTGCTACATTTAGGGTACCGGAAGACAGAAAAGTAGATTATGCCACCTTTATGCTGAAAGGATTGGTTGCAAACTAGTAGGCTAGCATCTCCAAGCTAGCAAGAGGACTCCATCCACTAGTAGAGGTTTAGGGAACTATTTTATGAGAAATACTTCCCTAATAGTATCAAAGATAGAATGGAGGTAGCATGTTCTAACTGTTAGTGGGGTAACCAAACTATAGAGGAATATAAGGCGGAACTAAATTGCTTGATCAAGATTTTACTTAAAGTAATTAGAGTTGATGATGCCTCTAGGGTTAGGAGGTATGTAAGAGGCTTAGAACCCAATCTACAGCATGAGATGGGGTCATTCCAGTTGCCCACCTATGTAGAAGTAATAAATAAAGCAAAATATATGAAGTAGAGTAGAAAAGGAACAAACGAGCTCTTGGGTCACATATCGAGTATAGTTTTGGGGAAGAGGCCTGCATAGGGAGTAATGATCTAGGATAAAGGAAAGAGGTCTCAAGTGCAATAGACCAGACCTATGGTTATAGTGAATCCCCTAGTTTAAACCAGACTAACTCCTTTAGCCCTTCCTATAGCCCTTATTGTTGAGTGTACTAGATCTTTTGGGTCACATGAGCTAAATTATTGTAGATGGCCTAAAGGTGCTTATTTCTCATGTGGGAGATCAGGACACATTAGTTAGAACTACATAGAGAATTTTTTCTCTTTCACCTCTTGTTATCTATGCAAACAAAGGAAACACAAAGTAACAATATGTGGTAATATGAGAGGTTATACCACTCCAACGTAATGGGTGCAGATAATAAGACCACAAACTAGAGCTTAGGCGAATAGCCGCTAGTTAAGAGGTTCGAGGCAATGGGCACCAGCAAGAGTCTTTGCTTTACAATAGTAGCATAAGGACACTCCAGACGTAGATACTATAGTAAGTACCCTCCTAGTACACTCTCATAGTGCTTATGTAACAACCTAAAAATTTAGGAAATTATATTAATAAGTGAAATAACAACTACTTCTAGGCTAAGGTAGTAAAGACATCATCTCCATAATTTTAAAATTTTGATAAAATACTAATAGTGGGAATAATAATAACAAAAAAAAAATATATATATCCATATATATATAATATGCATATGTAAATTATAATAAATGCAACAAAAAAGAAAAAAAAACTCGGCCGCATGTCTTGTTTCGTTCCCACCCCTCCTATCGCAGATCAGAGCAACGGATCGGCAATCAAATCTGGCCGGCCTCAATCACATTGGCTACTCCAGGTCATGTCGCTTGTTTGTGCTATCCCCCGTCTCCTGCTTCTTCTTTCTTTCCTTCCTTCCTTCCTTCCTTCCTTCCTTCCTTCCTCCTTCTTCTTCTTTTTCTTCTTCTTGTTCTAGTTGCATCGTCCTTCCTTGCCATCTCCCAGACATAATCCTGCCTCTTCATTCCTTCCTACCTTCTTCAACTTTTCTTTTCTTAACGTTTCTATTGGGTCACTGTTTTTTTTTTTTTTTTTTTTCCCTCTCTCTGTAATAAAGCTCCCTTTCAAAACCTCAAGGAAACCTTCTAATCTACCATTAAATTTTCCTTCAACTTCAAGGCAGAAGTTGACCCCTACCTACTTTGCTCATCGGAAAGACATAAAGCCTCTTCATTGAAAACTCACTGTCCGCTCCTAGCTGATTTACCTGACTCGGCCATCATGTCCGATGGCTCCACCCCAGCCAAAACAGCTTAAAACTTAAAACCTATATCTTGAACCTAAATCTTCCACCGAACAACATAGTCTATCATCAATTCGTGGGGATGATGATGCAGTTGTTTGTGGAGTTTGTTTACTAAAAGATGGTACGCACATCCAAATAGAAAGTGAGAGTTGTGGGCATTACTTTTGTTTTGTTTGTGTTAAGAAGTGGGCAGAAGTTGAATCTAAGTATCCAACAAGGTTTAGCATCCCATGTTGTTATATATATGTGTGTGTGTGTGTGTGTGTGTATGTATATATATATGTATGTGTGTATGTATAGACGATGAGGAGAAGCCAGTTGGTATGAAGTCCTTCCCATGTTTTTCCATCTTCTTTTTCCCACTTTTCCTTGTTTGGCGAGGTGATCATCTAAAGTTCCAGCAGCATCTTGGTTCCGACGAATAGGGGAGGAGATTGTCCAATAATGTCCAACATCTAAGAAGAGGGGGAAGTTCTGAGGTGCTGAAAACCTTCTAAATGCATACGAAGTTCTCTCCGATCCAAAGGAACATGATGACGAAGAATAATGAATCAAATTCAAACTAGAATGCAAACCCCGAGTCCCCGCTTAATTTAAGCAAGTCGTTGTCGTTGAATGCAATTCGTGGAAGCTTAAAACGATTGAGATCATCAAGTCGATGGAGTGATAAAAGGCAAAAGGATCCCCCGTTCCTAGCGCAGTTTAAGAATAAATTGAGGTTGAAAATGGCTTCAGGGGATTTGGATTCCACATCCTTAGCAATCGACGGCAAGAGACACTTGGCGGAGACCCATTGGTCATTAGCAAATACGTAGTGTCGTACGTGCGAGGCATTCAAGGAGACAGCTTGATGGAAAAGGGAGTAAATGCTTACATGGATAGCTTTAAGCTTCTACTTGCGATAAGCATTTTACGGCTTACGACTTAGACAACTAGAAGGGCCTGGATCAGTTTGTGTTTGATGCTAAGGCAAGTGCACAAGACTTAGCATATACTTACCAGCCTCCATTTCAGAAATGCATACAAGAAAGGAGAGTAGACAAGGTCAATAGAGGAGGAAATGGCCGAGGCTAAGAGAGCTCACAAACGAAAGAAAATGAGGAGGATGACTCTTCCCAAAGGCACCTTAGTATTAGGTTGCTTGGATTGTGGATGATTCAGATGACTATTCCCAAGGTGATGATGATGATGGTATGGTATTGGATGAAGGGGAAAGTAGTATTGATGTTTAAGAGGGTGGTGATAATTTATTGTTCAATGATGACTAAGTTTCCTTGAATCTAAGGGATTCTGACGAGGAAACTGATGTTGATTCCATGATGATGGATGGTGAGATCTTGAACAAAGAACAGATTAAGGATGGAATTTAAAGGATTAAAGAAGCACACACAGAAGATGAGGAGTATCTAGATGAAGTGAAGTCCTTTAGGACATCCTCGTGGGACCCAAAGGAGTCGCTACCTCCAGAATATGCAAGGATATTTGCATTTGATAATTTCAAGAGGACTCAAAAAACTTGTTTTTGCAAAATTATCGGAGATGGAGCAAGGTGATTCTAATGATTGTCTCTCTCCTAGCACCTATGTTAGGCTGCATGATAAGGATATACCAACTAATGTTACTATCAAGTTATGCAACATATCAAATAAATTGCCTATTATATAGCATATGGTCTTCTTCAGCATAAGTCCAAGATGTTTGTCCTCCATTTTAGCATAAAGAAGCATGTTACATACAGTTCCCCAATTAAAGCCAAGAGGAGGAAGAGAATAGGGAGAAAAGGGAGAAGAAAAGTTGGAAGATGGAGAAAGTAAGAATTGAAGACAAAAAAAAAAAGGGTGAGGAAAAGAGAAGAAGAGTCCGAAGATGAAGTCAATAGGGTATTGATCTTGTGTATGTGTGTAGGTGAAACTTGTGTGTATGCGAAACTTGTGTGTATGCGTTATTACGATGGAGGTGTGCATATGTGTAAAGGATGGCCAGTGTGTATGTAATGATGGAAGCGTGAGTGGGGATGGAAATAGGTGGAGAGGATGGGAAACCCTATTGGTGGAGATGTTAATAAAGGAGAGAAGAAAAAAGGTGATACAAAACCTTTAGCAATTACTAATCCTATGGTTTGTCCTATAAGTAGTTTGTTGGAAGATATTAGAGACAAATTAATAAACGAAAGGTTCAAAGTTGCTTCATGTAAAGGAGAGTCGAATTTGGGAAATTCTAAAAAGGTGAATAATAAGGGAAAAGAGAGAAGAAGGAATGGAACGGTGAAGTCGAGGAGGAAAAGGGAATTTCATGAAGAAAGCAAATGTGTATGTGTGTGAAATTGATTGGAAAGAGAAGGTATCATCCATATAGAAACGATAGCTCAAATAGCTTGATCAAGTGATCAAATTATAAAAGGAAGTCCTGGAAGTGCGTGCGTATCGTCAATGAAATGATTTTGTATGTGAGTGTGGGGAAAGGCATTGGGGGAGTTTAAGAAGAGATAGGAGTTAACGAGAGATCAATAAATCCAACGAAAATTGCGTAGAGTCATTGTAGCTAATCCTTCGATACTATGTTCGATGAAGGGACCACACGTCGGAATCACTTAATGACGATTAGGACTATGACGACCATAAACAGGTGAGCGAGAAACTTTATGATATGCTACAATATTGTGTTAAATGTTGATATGCTCTATGTATGTGAATTCACTTGCTTGGTTGTGGTGGCAAATTGGTTGTGGTTATTATTATTTTTAAGGTATATAGTGGGGTTAAATGAGTTAGAAAAGAAGTTACGAAGAAATTGGTAGTTAGATAGGTTATAGATGAATACTATCTAATGATGTAGAGAACAATATGGGCTAAGGGTTTAGATATCACTATCTTAACGATAGTACTTTGCACCATTTTGCCAGTGTTATTACTATAGGCCTAATACCATGGTTTAATATTGTTTTCTTCAAAATAACTAAAATATATTAGCCTAACTTTTCCTTCTATAGCTATTGTATAGGTATGCATAATTGGAATAAATTATATATATATATATATCATTATATACACCTATAAAAATCTACTTTTGAATATGTATATATGCTTGGACAAAATTATGTACCTATTATATTTATAGAATACATTTATGCTTATAACTATACAAATCATAAGTGCAAATTTTTATTCTATAAACTTAACAATTATATTTTCTTGCCCCTCTTAAGTATGCAAGGGGAGGTACCTAGCAAATTCATCTTTTAGTTAAAAATACGTTTATAAATATATATATGTATATATATATATATATATATTTATATGCGTAGGTATTTGAGGACTTGGAAGGAATATATATGTAGCTACCTTGTTAGACTCTTGAATATGTGTAAAATTGAGCACTTGAGAGGTGCAATGACATAAAGGTGTTAAGGAATGATAATTGTAAATCAATCTTGAGTGGTTGATTTAATGCTCGAGGAGATTTGAACTATATTATACTATTATTTAACTAAAATTTTGTGTTTAGCTTGATTGTTTCTATCCGGTTGGTTTGGCCTTCCTTGCTTTATCTACAATGCGAAATGCTTGATCTCTTCTTATTGTGGTAAAATGTAAATACGAGGTGTAATGGTTTTGCTTGTGGGATTTCACTTGGTTCCTATTGTTTGTCATTGGAATTGTATTCTTTAAATGCTTGATAGTTACTTTATTGCCTTGAATGTGGATTGCCTTATGATTAGATATTATTTGATCACCTCAAACTAATTAATTAAAGGATTGGATTTAACTAAAACTAGAGATGCATTTACATGAGACATTGCATGGAATTGAAGGCCATCACTGTTACAGGGCTCGCTGGAAGTAATTAGAGGATTACTATTCCGTTAAGTGTGAACTAAGTGACTAGGGGATTTTTGCGCCTTGATGGTTCTGAGTCCCACCAGTCCTTGAGGGTGTTACTCAGTGCATGAGGCATGGGAGCGCTTGGTGTATGAGAGCACTTGAGTTTATGATATCAAAGTTAAAAGATACTTAAATTATCAAAGAAATAAGATAATTAAACAGGGTAATGAGACCTGGGCACTAATGGTGGCTTTGGAATCCTTAACCCAAGGTTAAGGGGAGCATAAACCTTAGACTTCATGTAGGTTACTAGAAGACCATATGAGATGTTGCATTCAAATAGTTGTTCATGCATAGCATATGATTTGATAACTTAATTTGAAATTTCTTGTGCGTGTGAAGCATTGAGAGTGCTGCACTCCCATTCACTAAGCTATTAGCTCATCCCTCTATAGACTATTTTGCAAATAAAAATTTTAAAAGCTTGGGATGGGATAAATGTGAAGTGTTAAGAGTTTTTGGAAGCTAAGAATGATAAAGTAAGAATTGTGAATGTTAAGCTATTTAGATGAAATTTTATTTTTAAGACCTTGATGTAAGATTTGAATTTGTGAGACTTAGGATTTTATTCCATTTACTGATTGGTAGGGGATTTTGACTCTCTGTGATCTTGGTTAACCATAGGACATGGAATCCATAGTTTTATTTTTATGGTATGATTATATGTAATATGATTAGTCATAAATGTAATTAATTATTTAAAGTCTTACGATCTCTGACTTGTAAGATGGTTATCATGTAACGGGTGCACACGTGCCATGATAATTTGTAGCAAAAACTTCTAGGCCCCCTTTAAAGCATGACAACCTATGTGCTTTTTGATACTAGCGCCACACACTCTTATATTTTTGATACATTTATGCATATGTGTGGTTTGAATGTTGAACATTTAGATGCTTCTTTGGATGTGAATATACCTTTGGGGGTTAGGAGAATTCTGAATCAAATATGTTGTGGTGTTAGTATAGAAGTAAAAGGCAGAGAGTTACTAGCTGATCTGTTGGTATTAGAAATGCCAAATTTTGATGTGATCTTGGGAGTGAACTAGTTATGAAAGTACTATGGTACCATAGACTGTCATAATATGGTGGTATATTTTGGTGTTCTAGGTGAAGATCCTTTTTATTTTAAATTGGATGCTTAAAGGCCAATGGGATTGCTTACTTTTGAATTATGGGGAAAAAGTATACTCGCAATAGTAACAGCAGAGTTAAGTGAGGCAGTAAGGTTAAAACAAGTACAGATAGTGAAGGAGTTTCTGAATGTCTTTCTAGATGAATTACCTGAATTACCCTCAACTTGGGAAATAGAGTTTAGAATTTATCTGGTATTGGGTACAGCACTAATCTCCAATACACCATATAGAATAGCGCCTATAGAACTAGTAAAGTCGAAGACACAACTATAGGAGTTGCAAGATAAAGGATTTATTAAGCCTAGTGTGTCTCCATGGGGTACATCGGTTTTATTTGTTAAGAAGAAAGATGGTAACATGTGACTTTGTATAGACTAGAGGGAGTTGAACATGGTCACTATTAATAACAAGTATCCCCTTCCCAAAATTAATGACCTCTTTGATCAATTGTAGGGAGCTCAGTTATTCTCAAAAGTTGATCCAAGATTGGGATACCACCAATCAAGGATTGAGGAAGAGGATATCCAGAAGACAACCTTTAGGACTAGACATAGGCATTCTGAGTTTTTGGTGATGCCTTTCGAGTTGACTAATGCACCTGCAACTTTTATGGATTTGATGAATAGGGTGTTTAGGTATTTTCTAGATAAGTTTGTGGTCGTGATCATTGATGACATCTTAATATACTTCAGGAGTAAGGAGGATCATGAAAAACATTTGAAGCTAGTGTTGGGTAAATTACAGGTTGAGAAGCTTTATGCTAAGTTTAAAAAGTGCAAGTTTTGGCTTGAATAGGTAACTTTCATGGGTCATGTAGTAAATAAGGATGGGATTTCTATAGACTTAGAAAAAGTAAGAACAATAATAGATTGGTCCAGACCAAAGATAGTGATAGAAGTAAGAAGCTTCTTGAGTTTTGCAAGCTATTATAGAAGATTCGCTAAAGGGTTTTCTAGTATAATAGCTCTTTTAAACTGATTGACACAAAAAGTTGTAAAGTTTGTCTAAGATAAGAAATGTGAAGATAGTTTTTAGAAATTAAAGAAAAAGTTATTGTTAGCTCCGGTATTGGCTTTACCTAAAAGTGGGAAGAGTTCACCATCTTTAGTGATGCATCGGTTTAGGGTTTGAGATATGTATTAATGCAGGATGGTGGGGTAATAGCTTACTCATCATGACAGCCGAAGCTATATGAAAGGAATTACCTAACTCATGACCTAAAGTTAACAGCAATGGTGTCAGTGCTCAATTTGTGGAGACACTATCTATATGTAGAAAAATACAAAATCTTCACTAATCACAAAATTTTAAAATACATTTTCACTCAGAAGGAGTTGAATATGTGTTAGAGGAGATGGTTGAAGTTAATTAAAGATTGTGATATGGAAATCCAATATCATCTAAAAAAAAAGAAAATGTGGTTGCTCTTAGTAGAAAGAAATGAGGCAATATTGTGACCTGGATTACATCTCAACGGAACCTATTAGAGGACAAGTGTAGGTTGGATTTGGAGATAATAACACAGGATTTGGGAGTAAAATTAGCAAGTTTGTGTATCTAACCCTCCTTAGTAAAGAAAATTAAAGCTACCCAAGTTAAAGATAATATACGGAACAACAAGGTTAAAGTGGAACAAGGTATAATGATAGAATTTAATGCCGATGTAGAAGGTATTCAGAGATATGGAACACGGTTGTGTATGCTGGGAAATGTAGAGTTAAAGAAAGAGATCATGAAAGAAATGCACTACTCTGGATATGCAATCCATCTCGGGAGCACTAAAATGTACAAAGACCTAAAGAGTCACTATTGGTGGAAGAACATGGAATGAAAGATAGCTGAATATGTCGCAAAGTGCTTAACTTGTCAATAGATCTGAATTGAAAATTAGAGGCCGGTTGGAGAATTGTAGCCCCTCTTAGTACCTAAGTGGAAATGGGAACATGTGACAATGGATTTCATTATGGCCCTCTCAAGAACTAAGGAGGAATAAGATGTAGTGTGGGTGATAATAGATTGATTAACCATGTCTGCCTACTTTTTGCCTATCAATGTGGGATACAAACCAAAGAGATTGGCTAGAATGTATATATAGAAGATAGTAAAGTTACATGGAGTACTAGTAAAAATAACCACGAATAGAGATACAAGGTTTGTAAATAGATTTTGGAATAGCTTATATAAAACCTTAGGTACAAAACAACAATTCAGTACCACTTTTGACCCTTAGACAAATGGACAATTTGAGAGGACCATCTAAATCTTAGAGGATCTGCTCAAAGCCTCTACATTAGACTTTGGAGGTAACTAAAATGAACACATACCTTCGGTTGAGTTTGCCTACAATAATAGCTATTAGGCAACTATCCAAATAGCCCCTTATGAAGCTTTATATGTAAGGAAATGCAAATTCCCACTACTTTAGGTTGAAGTAGGGGAAATACAGGTGTTGGGATCGGAATTGGTCTAATAGGTAGTGGGTAAGGTAAAGCTGATAAGACAAAGAATACAGACAGCTTAAAGTTAACAAACGAACTATAGTGATAAAAGGTGACAACCTTTAGAATTCCAAGCAAAAGATAAAGTACTTTTAAAAGTTTCTCCAATTAAAGGGATGATTAGGTTTAGTCTAAGAGGGAAGTTAAACCCGAGATATGTTAAACCATTTGAAGTCTTAAAAAGGATTGGTAAAGTGGCGTACATGTCAGCTTTACCACTAAGTTTAGGAGTACATGATGTGTTCCAAAAATTGTTGTAATTATCCATGGTACCCGTAGGTGGGTTGTTATGCCGTCTCTGAATTAGAGATAAGGCAAATTTTGTTAATATTGAACTTGTAACTCTAACTTGTGTGTAATTTTATAAACGTCTTGTAAAATGGCGCTAACAACACTATCATTTCATATCCACATCATATCTAAACACATGTACTTAAAATCTCCTGTCACATCATATATCATATATACATATACCATCGGGATCTGCATTCCCGGTAAGTAGACATAGCCCATGATTAATCTTGTAGCCTTAAGTGGCTCAAAAGATTACAAATCTAACCTTATACACACAAATATTTACATTACAATATGGAGATTAACACCTATAGATCTTATTTACACACACTACAACATCATGTATAGGACAATCTTATTACAAATAGCAGAGGTTCCAAAATGGAACTAAGGGCTTCTTTGCTTCTATCGACGCTCTCCAAAAACTCGAGTCTCCAACAACTTATTCTTTAGTACCTGTACCTAAGGTTAGCAAAAACACTAACCCCTTAGCTTTCTAAGAAGCAAAGTGAGTATAAAATCAAGCAACCCAGCAAAAAGAAACAACAAAATCACATAATAGTAATAAATAATATTATCAAATACTTCGAAGCGATTACTCAAGCAAGCAAGTTTTCAACTCAAGTTATACTCGCAAGAAACCCAATTCAATTTATTACATTTTAACATCACCACGATCTTACTTAATGATATTTTCCTTGTAATTCCATTTTGCTAAACTCATAACCTTTTCATTGGAGACCATTTCAATCACTTTTGTTTACTCACATGTCACAAATATTTTTTAGTTAACCTAGGTAAAGCCTGTCAACTGGTAGATAAACTGCCCTCATATACTTTTCAAAACTTAATGTTTTCTCAACCAATTAAGACATCCTTACATACTCTTTTTAGTTAGAAATATTCAGCTCGTCTTTCACTTGTTTCGAATAAAAGGACCGGGCCGGTCCGTCAACCGTACCTCAAACCCATTCGGGTCGACTCAAAGGTCGTACTACAAACTTACTAGGTAGGGAATAGGACTTTTCTTACATTAAGTGTTTTAGGTTAGTAAGTACTTATAGCTTAAACCCCATTTTATTATCCATTTAGATATTTCATCGTTACCAAGACAACAATAGTATGAACTCAACTAGTCATATAAACCCCATCTAATAAGTTAAAAATAACCCAACATTACATCACAATCATTAAGCATTCAATAATTTAAGTTCATTACATCACATATAATCAGGAATAGTATAATCAAATCTCGCACCCAACTCTCATTCTAGGATTTTCTAGGATGTTCCCTTCTTCTTTTTTTTTTTTTTTTCTCATAATCTAACCATATCATAACACACAACTAGCCATCAGCAAACCAATGTAATTCAACAATCTTCCTGCATTGATCACAGTAAGTGATTGTACAGGGTAATTTCAGCCAACAACAAGTAGTCTACATTATCAACCACTTGTACCCAAGAGAGGAGTTAAGGGGCTACTCACTTGAAACAATGTATGCTAATCCTAACAGTCGCACCGGCCAAATTCCTTTGTCCTCCTTACTCAACAAAAACACCTGAATAATCAGTATACCAATCAATGTTACCTCATTCACTCTATTAAACGATAAATTGCTAATTCAGTATTCCAAACCCCTAAATTCCATCATAACCTCGTATAATCCACCATTTTTCTACAATTTCTAATTCATATACATACGGGTATACTACGCTCTATTATATATTAATGTAATTAAATTTCAATCTGATTCTATATTGAATTATATGGTTCTAAATTATCACGATCTTGGATCGAACACTCCTATTTTTGTTTTGTAACTAACCCAAGCTTCTTAAAATCATATTATGCTTCAATGAACCTCAACTGAACATCAAATTCAACTAATCAAATCAAATTCTCTAATTTTGCTAAGGATTTAATTCGACTAAAACAAGGTAATTAGCTTGAAAAATTCACTAAAAATAGAAAACGACTCCAATCTGAACAATTATTGATTTGGTGATCTAATAAATCATATAAGGATCTTATATACTAAAATTTTCATAAAAAATACATCATTTGACTTATTCATTTTCCAATTTAATTTACGATATGAGCAAAGTATTTCTTAAGGACCACATATTTGTGAATCAAATTTTAGAAAAATAAAATTATCACATTAATATTCATACAAAATTATGTTAGAATACCAAAAATCATAATTTTTCATCAACATTCGATATTTTTAACAAAAATAGGAAGTTTCGGGTGTTACTAGGAGCTGCTCCGTACATCGGCCTCGGCCACCAAAGCCGGAAACCACTATGTCGGCCGAAATCCTCTCCCACCCAAAACCTTAACCCTAGCTTGGCCTAGCAGCAGATTTACCCTAACCCCTTCGAACGAATAGACAAAATCCTCCCTATTTAATTTGATTTTTTTTTTCTTCAAATTCTTATTGCATCCTACTTCAATCTTGTTCTTCTTCCTATCCTGATGATTGCATGTTGGAAATTTCAATTCAATTTGCCCAGAAAATTCGGATGAAATGGAGAGAGTTTTGGTTTTTTTTTTTTTTTTTTCTAATTTTTGATGATTTGTTTTATCTTCTCTCTCTCTCTCTCTCTCTCTATATATATATATATATTTATATATATAATATTACTTACTTAATTTTGTTGACATTGAATGAGGGTGTTGTTCTGCATTTTTTTTTCTCTTTCTTTTTTTTTTAGCTGTAATATAATATAATATAATGTGTACATTTTTTTTACATATTTATATATTCCATATATGTATATATTATATATATATGCCCATATAATTCATATTATTATTATATATATTTTTATTTTATCTTTTTAGCATATAACATATATATATATATATATACACATTCATTTTACCTTAAACACACACACACACACACACACACATATATATATATATATATATATATATATACTATTTTAATTTTAACATTATTGCTTAAGTTTAGATCCTCACACCTAGGGAGCACCCTAATGATCTTTATGTGATGCTATCTTTAGTGGAGTTGTGCATTGAAATGATTTAGGTAAAAGTAGGGACTCATGGGTGTTGGGGCCTATAGTAACAATTCCCAACACCGTACTATATCTATATATATATATATATATATCATGAGTACTATTTTGTTGTTCGATGACTAAATGAGATAATAACATGCTATTTAAATCTTCTATTGTTGCATTGGTGTATGTGACTTAAGTTATGCTTGATCATGTACAGTACATGTGTTTGTGGATTATATGTACTAAGCATTAGCTCATCCTTCAAGGATAATTTTTTTTAGCTGCAGGCATAAAGAATTACATGGCATATGATGAGGATTAAGGGACATACATACAGGATGAAGACGATGTAGAGTGCTTTTACTATTATGATGATTAGGTAGAGATCATCATTTGAAATCTTGAGCATTGCTGGAAGTTAGTTTGATTATGGAGGATTAAAGTACTAAGAATAGTTTGACATTGATTATTTTATATGAATATATTGAGATAACTTGAAAAAGTACGTGGTTTGTGAATAGGATTCAATTGAGCCACTTGTTCATGATGTTAAATGCTTATTTTGATTTTAGATAGCAGGTATTATAGATTTCATGAGATTGACGTGTTTAGAAGGCTTAACATGTCTTTATCCTATAAGGATATATGGCAGGTTGTAACATTTCGAGGTACGGGACGCTACAATAACTTTTGCTTGTAAATGGTTATAGACCTCATAATATGTCAATAAAGATTTATTCGAGTATATTTTGATTTTGAACAAACAGCTTAACTATTTGGATTCATTTCCAAAGTCAAATTCATGTGTTTTCAATTTTCGTCTAGATTAAAAAAAGTTTATTTTCATTGATTTAATTTCATATTATATTTTATATAATTTCCATAATAGTTTTAGGTTTTCTAACTTATAAATACTTTACAAACAATGTAACCAATGATTATTATTAATATTATTGGCAATTACAACTTATTTTCTCTCTCATGTTTTGGTTTTCAATCTTTGCCTTGCATTAATTAAGGGTTAAAAAAAAAATTAGTTGCATTGGGAACAAAAGTTGGAGAAGCTTCAAGTCATGGAAAGAAATTTCTTTGCTTTAGGTGAACTTCGTCCTTCATTTTGTGCAATGGAGTTCCAATTATTTTCCTTTAGGATAAAACGAAGTAGTAATTGATTTTTACTTTGCACTTGTGAAACCAATTGAAAGGAATTGCTTTTGTACGTGTACATAATTGTTTCAAGCGTACAAATTGTTTTCTCTCTCTCTTGGCAAAACAATGTTCATGATAATCTTTTATAGATAATTATATGAACATTTAGTAGTTTCAAACTTTAATTTTAAAATTTGACATGTGAACATTCGAGTAGATATAATATTTAATAACTTTAAGTGGGTAACACTATTTTATGGAGTACTCACCTGTACTCTACTCAATTAGGTAAGTGTTAAGAGTCTTAGGATAAGTTCTAGTAGCAATTTTCTATAACTTACTTCAATAAGGTAGGATATGGGTATATGATGTCTTCATACCTTGTATCCACCATGGAACTTACACTATAAGGTATACAATGTATAGGTTTACTCAACCTATAAAATTTATTATATAATATAATATATATTAGTGAAGAAAAAATAAGCTCAATCAAGAATAGAATAAAAGCTATGCCATATTTATGTTAAAAAAGAAACGCCCAAGCCTAATATAAACCTTAAACTTAAAGCATGTTGCCTCTCTTTAGATAATCATTTTCATTCTAATTTACTACAAGTTGCATAAGTTTTGTTTGATATCTCATAAACTTAAAATAACGATCGTAGAAAAAAAAATTACTTTTTCAATATCATAGGTTTTGCTATAGATTCCTTAAGTTTTTCTTATTGAATAATTTGTAATATCAAATATAAATTGCTTGTGTAATATCACATAAACTTAAAATTAATGAAAAAATAGAAAAAAAAATTACAAGTTTTGTAAAGTACCTTATATTATGCAGATTTTATGGTGATTCTGAATATTATGGGTTAGGTTTTGGTGTCAAAATTTGTGAACGGATATATAGGGTAGAATACGAATAGGATTCGATATCCTACTCACTTTGTATTTACTCATCTTGAGTAGAGAAGCTTTTAAAGCCACTAGATGCAAGTTGTTTCATAACCTTTTCCCCCATGCTATGGTTGGAAATTTGAATTGTTTTGGATAGATGGAATTACTAAGCAATCGCAAATGCATTTAAGATTGTTTGAAAATTCTTCGTTAGTTTTTTATATTGTAAAATTTAAAAGGTGTTTCAAATATATAAAATATTTCTATACTAAAGGAGGATACTTATAAAAAATAAGATAACTAATGATACTTTTAGTATCGTGCAGAGTATTATAATGTGAAGAAGAAGAAGAAGAAGAAGAGGAAGAGGAGGAGGATACTTATAAAAAATAAGATAATTAATGATACTTTTAGTATCGTGCAGAGTATTATAATGTCAAGGATGGAAGTCATCTTTGAATATATATGTCCATTTGACATTTGGGATGAAGCTATTGATATTGTGCTTCTTCTACACGTCTGGCTTGGAAATTTATTAGGCTAGGCTAAAGTCAGTCACTATACTCTCCTGTTCATTTGTCAACAAGAAATTGGAGCAAGATTTGTTAAAATTTTGGAACCTAAGGGAAAGAGCATTGGATTCCACGGATGAAGATGCAAAACTCTTGGTATACAAAGCTCATCGTCCATGGCAGAAATTCGTGCAACTGTGACAAAATCATTTGTTTTTGGTAAAGACATTTTAAAGCCACTGTAAGTTGTCTTTGATAGATGGAGATAGACATGGAATTGCTAATAAGATACTTATTAAAATTAGATCAATTATTAGTATTATAGAATCATAATTCCGACAATTATTGATAAACTACTGCTCATATTCCTTACTATTGTATCTTTCTATTATAGTATAATGTACAGAGCATTACAAAGTCAAGGATGTAAGTCATCTCAATAATGCTAGAGGGACCGATGTCCTTATCACGAATGGTCTTGCTCATTGATGTGTATGACTTCTTTAAATGTGCCCCCTGAAGGATAAGAAACAATAAAATTCAAAATTGACTGGTTGGAAAATGTGTTTCGGCTTTTTTACTCTTTGGGACTATTTTTCTTAAGACTATCATTGTTGCACAAGTCATCATCATCTCTGAATAGATGTGTCCACTTGATATTTGGGATGGAGCTATCGATATCGATGCTTGTGCTTCTTCTACACGTCTTGGCCGGCTTTGAAATTTATTAGGTAACACTAAAGTCACTATACCCTTGTTCGTTTCTCATAATTCTCAACAAGAAATTGCAACAAGATTTACGGTGCATTTATCTATCTGGGACATCTTTTAACTTATGTAATGTAAAACTTACATGGTTGCTTATTTAATTAAAATGAAGTACTTTACTATAAATAAAGAATGATTTTCTGCTTCCTTTTTTTTTTTTTTTCTTTTTAAAGAAACATTGGTTAATCAAATAAAGTCTTCCAGAGCTTTAAGTTTTGGCCAAGGACAAACAGCCCAAGAATCAATGGGGACCCCCTTTTTTGTATTTTTACTTTTAAATGAAAGAATTCTTCCACTTATATATATATATATATATATATAACTGCTTATCATTTTTATTGATTTTTTATTATATTTTTGTAACTAGTGTTTTTTTTTTTAAAAAAAAGTCACTTATTTATTCTACTTTAGAAAATTGGGGCAAAAATTAAAGTTTGAGCATTTAAATAAAAGTGAAAATTTAGGCATTTTTAATATTTATGATGACACCCTTCATAACACAATTATCAATTTATCTCATTTTCAAAAAATATGGTAGTAAAATGAAAAAGCTTAAAGTTTGGGTATTGAAATTAAAAATATAAATATATTAAAATAAAAGTACTTGTATTTTAGCCCCACAACGATGGGAGTCTTTTGTTTTTAGTAATAAAGAAATTTTAGAGCCAATGAAAGTCGTCGTCTTTGATAGATGCAGTCAATGGGTTTTGGACGATCTGTGGTTGCGACACTCGTGCCTCTTTCTACACGTCTACGAGTGCGAATTTCTCTACGAAGAATCACTATCTGGAATTATATGCCCCAACTTTACAAATTATTCAAGTTTTGTTGAAAATCAAGGAAAACTGATATTTTTGGGTCCTAAAATATCTTATATTTTAAGAAATATAACAAAGTGTCTTTATGGTATGTGGTATATTTTTATTTGTAGTTATTTTTTCCTTTTTTTTTTTTTTGTCTTTTATAAAAATCCAGGCTATGATATGAGGATTCGAGGAATTCATTTATCCCACTTTTAGCAGGTAAAAATGTCATATTTAGTACTCTTCCTACCCCACAAATATAGATAGACAAAATGAGTGGTGGATCATTCAGCTTGGAAAGTTAAAATATTAAATTATGATTTTTTTTTTAATTTTTTACTCATGATCTTTTTAAGTTAGATTCTTTCAAAATTGGTCTTATGTTTTCAAATCAAAGCTGAGTGCTTCATGTTAGAGCTTGTTGTACTGATTTTTTTCATAATTTAATAAAAGTTCTTCTTTTCTTGGTAAAAAAGAAATTAAACTAGTGCTTTTTACAAAAACAACTAAAATGTCTCTCCATTCTTGATATATATCCGTTGATGATTAGGGTAAATTTTTTTGATGTGGAGTTGTTTATTATTTTGTACATTGTAATTGAGTTGCATTATTTCAGGAAAATTACTATAACGAATATGACAAAATGACTTTTTTTAATCATCTTGAAAAGTAGAAGACTCATATTGAAGGGTTAAAAGATGAAGCATTCAACTAAAGAAAGTAGAAAAGTGTGGAAAACTTAAAAAGAAAAAAAGAAAGGTGAAAACCTGCGTTAATACACCACTATTGATTTAAAAAATATATATATATATATATCTTAGTAAAATTAATATATTTATTTAAAAGATTGTCCAAGTAACATGTTAAGTATATATATTTATATGTTGATATAATAAATGAATAAATACTATTGTTTAATTGTGCAAAAAAAGAAATAAATTTTAAGTTTTTATGTGATTACTTGTAAAATACAAAATAAAATAAAATAAAATAAAAATATTGTTCAAAAGGAGAGGCATTTAGGTAATTAAGAATTTTAAAATGAGGGCATTTTGGTCTTTTCGGCAATAGGCTATATAAGTCAAATAGAAACTCTATTTGACACTTTTCTTTCTATTGTTAATGTGGACTCCTGTGTAGTAGAAAACCCTAACTCATCTTAAGCCACACTTCAACTACAGGAGGATTCCCAAATCAAAGTGTGATTACAAAGGTAAGTACATTTATCAAATTAATGATTTTGCATATTCTCTGTTCTAATGGGAATTTGGTTAAGACATAGCATTGTGAAAATTTAAGGTTTCTGGACATTTCAATTTGAACGTCAAAGTTGCCGAATTAAATACGTTTCAAGTTGTGGATTCAAATTGACACAAGTAAGCATTCTAATTATGCTTAAATTCATGAAGCTAAGTGGATTTTATGTGGGAAATAGAGTGTTTAGTTGATTGGTGAGAGATGGGATAGAGAAAGGGTCGAATGGGGATGAGATTAGAGAGTTTGTGAGGTTCAAAGGGGTACAAGGCCAAGGTGTATGATTGAGTACTTACCTGTGAAGAACATGAAGAGAAATAGGTGAAATGGGCTATACATAGCCAAGTGCACGAGCAGGTATACAACCAAGTATACAACCGTATATTTAGGCATGCTAAGTAGACTTTGTGTATAGTAAGGTACATATCCATGTACACAGTTGTGTTCCTACTCATGTTCTTCTACACGGCCATACACATGGTCGTGTTGTTTTAGAACATTCCTTTAGCCCTTCTATTTCAATTTTATTTCAATTCCAAGTCAGTATTACTTACAATAAAGCTTAGGGGAGGAGAAATAGATGACTACTTCTTAGTTGAATGACCTAACAAAGCTTAGGTCTTGTTGTAGAGTAGAATTAAGAATTAATTACTATTTCTTGACAAGCTTTGAGGAACTTGATAATTACATACGAGTAAACCAAAAACCACTCTTTTAGATACATGCTTACAATGCTTATTGGTTGTGTTTTCTAGATATAGTAAATGAATGAAATTTAACATAAACTTGGTAAATGCCTTACTTGTTGCTTGTGTGTAGATCGACCTAGAGGCCAGAGGTGGTAGATTCCTAGAAGGCACCCTAATGATCAGTATATGGTGTTGTCTCTAGTGGAGTTTTATACTAAAATAATCTAGAGTAGATTTTAGGGGTATTGGGGCCATAGGTGGTCGTTCTCGATACTAGTAAATGAAAGATTTTTTTTTGTAGAATTTGGGGATGTTTGATTGGATAGTTTAGAGATTATTTATAAGCCAATAAACATGTCATTTAATTATATGTTGATGGAAGTTTACAATGGTATGCGCAGATGAAAGTTGATGTATATTTTCTTAATTAACAATGATTTAAATGATTCACCTATGAGTTATTCATTTAAATTATTAAAGTTATAGTTATTTTAATATATAATGGAGTTGAACAGGGTGAAGAATAGGAGTAGTAGAAGTTTTTGCGTATCTTTATCTAATAGGAACATGTGGCGAGCTGTAGCATTTTAGGTTTTGAGGCATTACACTATCGAATGATTTTGATCATGTAGATTAAATTATAATATTTTGAAATATATAAGTGAAGCTTTGTGAATGTGAAGAATTATTTTGTATTAAACTATGTAAAGTTTGCAAATTTTTTTCAAAGGTTCATCACATTCATTAACAGTCACCTTTATGAATATCCAAAGATGGCCTTCATATTATTATATAAAACTAGATATATGTGGAAAAAAAATTATCATTGAAAATGATTTTTAAAGTGAGTGGGATGCCCCTTAAAAACCCAATTCAAATCTATGTAATCAGTGTGTCTTTGGTCTTGAAATTCCTTTAGGCAATAAAATTATTCTAACAGATATACCATATTTATTTTCCCTAACATACTCTTATGTCACATTTATTATATAGGAATGAACTTATAATAGAATCATGATTCCAGATTCCATTCCCTTTCCTATGGTTGAAAGAGTTTTTAGAAGGTAAAATCACAATTCCTTGAAATTGATGATTCCAGCTTAAGGGGGAATTATGATTTCACCTTTAAGGGAATGGAATCGCGATTCATTTCCATCAATTCTGCTTTTATTAATTACCATTAAATGAGAATTACTCATTTAACCTATAATCTAATTATGACATCTAGGGACAATTTTGACAAATGCTAATATATATCCTCAATATCTTTTTCTTTATTTGAGTTATCAATATATTCAAACTTCGTTGACTACTTTAAATTTTCCATACATGTGTGTATCGGCCTTAGGTCACTAACCAAGATAATTGGAATTTGCACAATTTTTTACAACCTTTTTAATTAAAATTTTTCTTCTTATTTTTTGTTATATCATGTAATTAAATATCTTAAATATTATTATCATATCATATAATTAAAAATAAGATCATTATTTATTAAATTAATTATTATAGACCAATAAAAAATTGACATAAGTTAGAAATGAAAAAAAAAATTAATCAAGATGATAGAAATACTATTTTGTAAAAGTTTAAAAAATATTGAAAACTCAAATTGAAAAACAAAAGATTGAAAACTTAAATAAAAAAAAAGTATTATTTCTTGTTGCTAGAGACTCTCCTAAGTAGAAACACTTGCTAGAGAATAAATGTAAGTTTAAAGGAACACAAGGAGTGGTTCCAACATAGCAACTTCAATGCTTAAGCTAACATAATGTGTGTGCAAAACCAATAAGTTTAAGAGGGTAAGAAGGCTTAAAATTTCGACCTTTGATTCAAGTGACCTTAACCCTATTTATAAGTGTTGGCTTTAAGACAACTTAGTAGGTTAAGTTAAGCTGTGATAGGTAGATCCTTCCCATGCCTTGTGTCTATGCTATTTCCCCATACAAACTATACATTTCCTAGATCCCCTCATCTATGAGATGAGTGCGGTTGAACTGAGCTTAGCTTCAATCGAAACTGCCTATTCAAGCTTAGATTGATCTTGAATTCTTGCACTAGAACCTAACGGGTCAAACTCTGGTCTTTAGAGCTCAATCATATGCCTAGGTAGGTTGGATGGGGCTTAGGGGACCTAAGTCCAAAATATACTATCAACTCTATTAAATGTGTATTTTTTTTATGTACTAGCTACACATCTCAAATTGAAAAATGGTAATAACCAAATATGCTATGGAATTCTTCCTATTTCAAGCTTTTGTTGTTATTATACTATACTAGTCAAATCACACGCTCATAAAATCATGTAAATTTCATTTGAATGTAATTAATCATACATGATATTATTGGAATTTACTTAACCTTTTCTTTTAAATAAATCCAATTTACATAAATTGAGAAATTCGTAGAATTAACATGAAAAAATAGTGGATGGTATGAACCCAAAAATAGAGCTTTATGGCAGCTGTGCAATGATATAAAAATCTTATGGGTATAGTTACTGGACATTTGAAAGCCACTAGAATTGTGTTTTATAAATGGAGTCAATTTTTTTCTTTTCTTTTCTTTTCCTTTTTTTTTTTTTTTGTAAATGGTCCATCAATCTTGATGCCTTCTGCCTTTTTCTACCCTTCTTGAGGGAAAAAAAAATCAACTTCTAGAGTCCTGCATTATTTTACTTTTTAGAAAAGATGATAAATTATCTCTATAAAACATAAAATAGTTTCATTTAGAGATGGATTTGATTTCTCTCCATTCAAACCATGATATAGTAAATAAACTTGCATATCTACCCTTTGTTTGCTTTCCCTCTTTTGATTTCTTACAATTTATATATTTGTATTTAGTTATAGCAAAAATGGACATGTGAGATGCATGTAGAGAGAAAATAATAATAATAGTAATAAACACTAGGTTTAGAGAAGAAGTTTTTATTTTTCCTTTATGTGCATTCTATGTCTATATTTTTAACGCCTACCTAAATTTTTCTAAATGAAGTAATACACTAGTATAAAGTATAAAAAACCCAAAACATAGGAATGTTATTTGCTAAGTGATAAAAACAAAATATTGGTGTCTTTTCTTCCCCCATTTAACAAAGAAGTTAGTTGAAAAATCACAATAGGCCAATGTGACAACTTGTCGGTGTACTCAAGTCTTGTGATGATGGAGAATCATATGTATTTAAATATATATATTTTTACTTTTTGGTATTAGTTTCAAGAGACCTTTTTCTTTTTTAGAGGGGTCTACATGTTTTACTTATCAATAAAAAATAATTTCTTTTCTTTTTTATATGTATTTATTTATTTATATTAGTTTAAAGGCTGCTTAATACTATAATGATAAATCTAATATTATATATAGCTGTACATCAGTACCACATCGAAATGCACTCATAAGCCATAACAAAAATTTATATACTTGTTTTGCTAGTTATATGCTCACAATGAATCTCTCTTTCATTTCAAAGCTTGCCTTAATAATGATACTGTCCCTTCTAACATGTGCACAGCCCTATTTGAGTAACAATTGGACTATCTCATGCATTGGAGAAGAGAGAGAGGGTCTAATGAAGTTTAAACAAAGCCTGCAAGATCCCTACAATCTCCTTTCTTCATGGAAAGGGAATGATTGTTGCAGATGGAGTGGTGTCACTTGTCATAGGGTGACTGGACATATAATCAAGCTGGAACTTCAACAAATAGACCTTTCCTTAAATTATATAAAGGATGTGAATTCGGGCTCATTGCTAGCATCATATGGAGAATACTTCACTATATCAGAGTTCTTTTTCTTTGAATACAAGAAGAATAAAAAATTGAAGCCGTTTGGTGCAGGGCAAATAAACTCAGGCCTAGTCTCATTGAGATACCTGAGCCACCTTGATCTGAGTGGTATTTGGTATGAACATATGACGGTCGTTCCTGAGTTTTTTGCTTCAATGAAACGGCTTAGACACCTTCACCTTCAAGCGGATGGCTTCGATTTTTGTACATACAAATGTGTTTTCAATTATGCAAGCTCTCATGAAGGTAGGTCTGAATATTATGTTTGTTGTGGGGTTTCATCTGGTAACTTAGTAGTTGACAATGTTCAATGGCTTTCCCATCTTCAAGATCTACAGTCACTCAAAATGAGTGGTGTGGATCTTAAGAGACCATTTGAATTCATAAGAACTCTCAACCAACTTCCTTCATTATCTGCTTTGGAATTGTCTAACTGTAGCCTTCATCACTTCCATCTTTCTCATTTCAATTCCACCTATCTTGCTCGGCTTCAACACCTCGACCTCTCAAACAATTACCTCTTGAGCTCCAGTCCTAATGCATTCGGAAACATGACTTCTCTCCAATATCTAGATCTTTCATTCAACGGTTTGAATTCCTCAACTCTAGTGTGGCTTGGCAATCTCGAAAGCCTAATCCATATTGATCTGCCTGATAATGAGATCCATAACATTAGCGAAGTGTTGTCGTCTCTACTTGAAAACAATCGACATGTGAAATCATTAATTTTGAGCTGTAACTCAAGATACCAAAGTAATCAACCAACGGGTTTTCCTTTCCATTATAATTCATCCAAATCCATTGGAGACGATGTGGAATTGTTGGATCTGTCCAGTTGCCATATTAAAGGTGCTTTGCCAAGTTGGCTTGGAGATTTGAAAAAGTTGAGGCATTTGCTTCTTTCAGGAAATCAATTAAAAGGTTCAATTCCCATGTTGCCGAACTTGAAAGAACTAGACCTTTCCGGTACTGATCTGGATGACGTGAGCCTAACATCATTGGGAAGTTTACGCCATTTAGAATCACTTTTTCTTGTTGGTAACATGTTGAAAGGCAATATCCTTGAGTTATTACCTGACTCTTTACAGGCATTGGTGAACTTGAAGATGTTAGATCTTTCATCTAACCAGCTAGAAGGAACAATTCCACCTACAATAAGTAAGTTCATGGCCTTAGAATTGCTACGTCTTGACAACAATCATTTGAAAGGTTCCATTCCTGTATCCTTAGGGACATTACCCAACTTGAAAGAAATAAACGTTTCAAACAATAGGCTAGAAGGAACTATTCCGGAGTCGTTGGGTCGATTGCAGACCTTAAGAATCTTGGATGTTTCATCTAACCATTTGAATGGCAGTATTCCCAAAACCATAGGGCAACTTGCTAACCTTGTGATTTTGGCTCTCCATAATAATTCCTTGGATGGCATAGTTTCTAAAGCTCATTTTTCAACTCTTTCCAAGTTAAAAGTCCTGAATATTGGCCTCAACAACCTGACATGGAAAATAAGCTCAAATTGGTTCCCCCCTTCCAACTCTCATACATTAACTTGGGGTCATGCAAATTCGAGACCAAATTTCCTGAATGGATAAAAACGCAAAAGAAGGCACATTTATTAGTTTTATCCAATGCTCATATCCTAGGTTCCATTCCCAAATGGTTTACAAAAATGCAGTTTGTCCAACTGGATCTTTCTGACAATCGCATCATTGGGCACCTATCAAGTGTTTTGCCTAGCATAAGATATTTGGACCTTTCCAAAAATTCGATCTCCGATCACCTTCCACCAAACATTAGTAAAATAATACCGTCCAAAAGTTATTTATATCTCACAAATAACTTGATAAGTGGTCCCTTGCCAGAATCATTATGTGACATGGAAATTTTGTTCGTATTAGATCTTTCAAGGAATAACTTGACTGGAAATATTCCAGATTGTTGGAGTAATAGATCCTTTTTAGGACTTATTGATTTTTCATCCAACAAGTTATATGGAAACATTCCAAAATCTTTGGCACAGCTTTCACGGCTATCGTTCCTGCACTTGAACGACAATAGCCTCGACGGACAACTTCCTGAAGATTTGCAAAATTGTGCCAGCTTGGTGATTTTGGACCTCGGAGAGAATAATTTCTCTGGAAATCTGCCTTTGTGGATTGGTACAAACCTTACGCGGTTGCTAATTCTAAGGTTGCGGGAAAACAAGTTCTATGGTAGCATTCCTTGGCAGTTTTGTTCCCTCACTCTACTGCAAATATTGGACTTAGGTGTCAACAATTTGACAGGAAATATTCCTCCTTGTCTTCATCGAATTGGAGGTATGAATGGAACTGTTGATTTCAGAGACACACAAATGAATGTCTATTCAGGATTCTGTTGGGATCAGCATGTGATAGAGATCATAAACGGAAGATATCTTGAGTACACAATGAATATCAGGTTCCTAGTAAATTTAGACCTTTCAACTAATCACTTGGTTGGATCAATCCCTGGAGAAACATTTTCCCTTGCGGGGTTGGTCGGATTGAACTTGTCTCACAATAATCTTACTGGGAATATTGCCACCAATATCAAAGACATGAAATTCTTGGAGTCTCTCGATCTCTCCAATAACCAGTTGTTTGGACCAATCCCACAAGGGATGCTATCTTTGTTTGCACTGAGCCATCTCAATTTGGCAAATAACAATCTCAGAGGACAAAATTCCTCAAGGAATTCAACTCCAAACCATTTATGCTGCAGATCCATCCATTTATGATGGAAATCCTTTGCTTTGTGGTGACCCGCTTCCTCGAAAGTGTAATGAAGCAGAGGCGCCACAAGCAGGGGGAACCAAACCTCGCAAGGGGAGAAAGGAGCTTGTAACGGATGAAGTCATTTTGCTCGTGATTACAACTTTTGGATATACCATGGGACTTTGGGGAGTGATCCTAGTTCTCATATTCAAGAAAAGTTGGAGGGTCGCTTACTTCAAGTTTGCTGATGATACAGTGCACAAGGCGTATGAGGCCATTGCGGTGAAGTCGGCGAAGATTTGTAGAAGATGGTCGAGAAGTGCATAAACATGTGGTATCGTCTTTTCAACTTTGCATTGAAAAAATTTCCAATTTCCCTGTTCATGTAGAAGATTTGAATTTTTCCAGTTTCTATCAAGTTATGAGAAATGATATCATATAATTTTCATCGCATCCAGCTTTTACATCATAATAAATCCAACGTTTAAGATAGAGTAAAGAGAAATACCAACAAAATTTGGCATTTCTAACTTCATTCAAAAACTTGCAAAATGAAGATAATTATTTTCATTTATTTTTCAACATGCAATGGATTTTTTCTAGTTAACTACAAGATTATAGGAAATCACATTTCTTTTGCTTTCATTTTAAGGTTACTCTTTCTCTATAGACTTCTTTCTCTAAAATTCCTTTACTCTCATAATTTTTCTTGGACAATCGAAATTCAAGCTTGAAATAAGGGTTTGCGTTTTTCACAGAAAACGTTCATTAATTGCAATAGAAACTTTGTAATTCTCCAATATTATTGTAGTGGTTTCAAAAGTTGTGGTTATTAATTATTATCATAGGAACTTGTAATAGTAAGTAATGATGGAATCAATAATGATGGCCTGCCACTCGTCATATTTCGAATTAATATTTTTCATGATGGTTGAACACAACTATCAACCATAGTGTGAATGTCACCATCCACTATTAACTATAGCTAAAAGCCACTAGTAACCATTACTCTTGAGGTTATACAATAATATTTGATAATTCTATTAGAGAAAAAAGAGAAATGAATTTTCACTTGGTTTTTTTTTTACTTTATATGTATTTATTGTATCTATTTTTAATATCTAACTAAAGTTTTCTAAAAGAAGGGAAGCACACATACACAAAGTGTAAAAAACAAAAACAAGAGCTAGTTGGATTTTTGGAATTTCATACGGTTTTTAAACAAAAAACAAGAGCGAGTTTACCTTTTCCTAGTTAATCAAATTGATAGGTATCACATTGCAATAAATACACTAACTAGTGTCATTATAGGCATTAATGTGATCAATGTCATGCTGATTTAGCTGAGAAGTCAATTGGGAAATCACTATAGAGCAATGGCAATTCTTGACCATTTAATCAAAGTTGCCATGTGATGACTTGGACTTATATTTATTTATTTATTTTCTCTTTTTGTATTGGTTTTTAGGCTGCATAACAATACAACAATATAGTATTATATGTGTATATATAGCAACACAGTGCCACAACAAAATTCGTTCAGAACCCAGAACTTATATATATATGCTCACAATGAAACTCTTTTTTATTTCAAAGCTTGTCTTAATAATGATCCTGTCCATTATAACTAGTGCACAGCCCTGTTTGAGCGTAATAATTGGACTATCTCATCTAGTGGAGAAGAGAGAAAAGCTTTAGTGAAGTTCAGACAGAGCTTGCAAGATCCCTACATTCTGGTTTCATCATGGAAGGGCAACGATTGTTGCAAATAGAGTGTTGTCACCTACAATAAAGTGACAAGACGTGTAGTCAAGTTGGAACTACGAGAAGGACAGTTGTCAAATGATGGTTGAATAGGACCACACGTCTTCTAAGGTTGCGAGGGAACGAGTTTTATGGCAACATTCCTCGGTAATTTTGCTTCCTCACCCAACTGGAAATATTGGACTTAGTCATCAACAATTTGATAGGAAACATTCCTCCTTTTCCTAACCGCACTAGAGGTATGAAGAGAATTGTTGAACACGCCTGATACATTGATTTCAACACACCAACAAATTGGGATGAAGTGCATGTGGTAGCGATCATAAAGGGAAGCGATCTTTAGTACACCAAGAATATCGAGTTCTTAGTGTATTTAGACCTTTCAAGTAATCAAATGGTCGAATCAATCCCTAGAGAACTATTTTCCCTTTTAGGATTACTCATATTGAACTTGTTTCACAACAATCTTTCTGGGAGTGTAGCCAACAATATCATAGACATGATATCCTTATAATCTCTTGACCTCTCCAATAACCAGCTATCTGGACCAATTCCAAAAGAAACGTCATGTTTGTCTGCACTGAGCTATCTCAATTTGGTAAACAACAATGCCAATGGACAAGTTCCTCAAGAAAATCAACTCCAAACCATTTATGCTGATGATCCATTCGTTTATGATGGAAATCCTCTACTTTATGGCAACCCACTTCCCCAAAACTGTAATGAAGCTGAGGCACCATGCGCTGGGAGAACCAAACCTCTCAAGTGGAGAAACGACCATATAATGGATGAAGCCATTTTACTCTTTATTACAGCTTTTGGACATGCCATAGCATTTTGAGGAGTCATCTTGGTTCTCATTGTAATAACTAGAAATTGCATTAAATAATATATATATATAATATATATATATATATATATATATATATATATATATATATAAGAAGAATAAGGTTAGGGCAAATAGCAATAAAAGAATTAAATAATGGGGGCGATATGGACATTTAATAAGGAAGGTATAAATAGTCGTCAACATATCCTTCTGATCCTTTTTCTCATTTGTTCACTACAAAACCGTAAGAGCTGTCCACTGAACCTTAGGAGTAGGAGGTGAATTCGATCCAACAAATTTGCACATGAAGGAGTTGTGTGAAACAATTCTAATTGTCAGAATGATCCTACTAGCGTTGGAACTAACTAGCATCTATAGTAGCAAGACTTGGACGATTGTTCATGGAATAGCAATTCGAGTAAGTCCTCTGAAACTTATGTAACTAGCTAGAGTGAAATTAGAGTAATTTAGGTAGTAAATAAAGCATGGGAATACCCTAATTGCAATTGTAAAATGGATTGGAGAATAATCATGAATAAGGAGTTGGAATTTTGGAGAAAAGTGTTACTTTCACAAAAATTAAGCATCCTAGAAGTATATGGTCCACAACATGGCCATACTACACCCATGTACTCAAAGTACATAGCTACTTAGGTGAGTTACATGACCCCATGCCAAAATACAAAATGAGTAGTAGGGTACATACGCAAGAGGCATGTTTGTGCCAAAAATTGAAAAGTATATAGTAAGATACATAGGCAATAGGCACACTCGTGTAAAAAATTGAAAAGTAAACAGTAAGATACACAAGCAATAGGAACGCTTGTGTATAAGTCATGTTCCACCACTGTGATAAAACAAGCAGTAGATGGACAAGTACATACCCATGTACTTAGACATATTGGACCCTTGTTTTCTAAAGTCGAGCTTTTCCAATTCTTTACTTCTTCTAACTTAATCAAATACCTAAACATAGATTAAGATAGTTGTTATAAGTTCTCTAAGCATATGTGCTTATTAGTTTGAATAGGTTTAAGGATTGAGGAAGTGCAGAGTTGTGAAAAGATCACTCATTGCTTATCAGATACATATATACTGTGGTTATTGTTTGTACGTATTAGGTTAGAAATGTAAATTAAATTGATATTATAATTGAAATGGATTGTTTGTGTGATTATGTTTGGTTGGGTTCGAGGAACTGAGAATATCAGCGATTACGAAGTGGCACCCTAATGATTGGTATGTGATATTGTCCCTAATGAGGTCATGTACCAAAATAATCTGAGTAAATTTAGGATGATATGGATTCACTGACTCATGGATAGTGGAGAGCACCCACTGTTGTAAATATATGGAGAGCATCCACTGTTGTAAATATATGGAGAGACTGAGTGAAATGTATTAAGTCACTTATCTATACATGTAGATATCTTTTTTATCTATTGTCATAGTAAATAGATATAAATTGTGAAGTTTAGCATATTTTAAGCTTTTGTGTGTTTTTACCTAGTGAGAACACACGATGGATTATATTCACTCCAAGTTTAGGGGTTGTATACTCATATTAAAGAAAAATTGGAGGGTTGCTTACTTTAGATTTGCTGATGAAACAGTACAAGTGGCATTCTGCGGCGGAAATATAAGTAAGATGATTTCGATATTATTACTCTATTTCTAGTTGGCTTATTGATTTTCTTTTTTCTTTTTAATTTATTCTTGTAATCCAAAAGAGCTTGAGTTTGGTTAATTTCTTTTTAATTTATTCTGCTAGTTCATGTCTTGCACGCTGCTGTCTTTTTAATAATAATAAAAAAAACAATAAATGCAGCAATCCCATTAAACAATCAAAATAAAATAAATAAAACATAATACATTAAAATAATAATAATAACAGTCTTGATAAACGTACTTAATAATTGGACAAGAAGTAAAGTAACACCGACACAGACAAGATCCGATCTATTTTAAAATACCATTGATGGCATGCACATATGAGAATTTCATCTATTGGGCAGAATTGCCAAAACATTATTAATTTTCTTATTACTTTGTCTTTCAATATATTTTTTGTGAAACCTTTTAAATTAACTAAGTTCATCTTATATCCTTTATTTGTTTTATTAATCGATTGAAGACAACTAACATTAATTAAAAAAAATGAAAGTTTACAGAGCTGTATAAATATTCCATTGATACAACAATAAATTCAGCTTGATTAATATTCCACAAAGCATACTATTCTTTCCTACAATAGTAAAAAAAAAAAAAAAATTGTGCATTAAGCAGCCTTATGATAGATATGTATCCAATTCATTTATAAACTATCTTATATATAATATAATTTTTCATAATTAATTTTTTTTAATTTAAATACTCATGATACAGATACATCATCTGCTAGTAAATTAGAAGATGACTTATTCCTATTAATTGCTGAAAGACTTTACAATCACTTTCTTATCATTAATATGGATATAGTGGTTTTAAGAATTCATGTTAAAATTCTGGAAATTTTCAAGAGCATCCATTTGTCACTGCTCTTTGCACAGATTTGGATGAGTTGTTTTAGGCCTCAAAAAAGGACTCCAGGTTTATCTGTCTCCAACTTCTGTTTCTATATCCATTAATCACATAATCCACAAAAAAAAAAAAATAAAAAAAAAAAAGCCTTCATGATTCCTAATTATTTCACTAGCGTCAACCTTTTATGAGTAAATTTTTCCCATTTTTTTTTTTTTAAAAAATAGGTGGTCCTGATTCATTCACTATGGTTCTTCCTTTTAATTTCTTTCTTTCTTTTTTCTTGTCAATAAATGGATCTTTTTATATATTGTTTAGTAAAAGGTTGATGGGAAGACCACTCATACGTAAATAAATGGTCCCGATTCCTGGAGGTTTCCATCTGGAATATCGTAAAGTAAGTAGGGTAGAGCATGGATGGAAAGGGCTAAAGTATACATATTTCTTTTGTATTACAAAAGATCTTTGAAGTGATGGTGTTATTTACTATGTACGGTGCTTATGCAATAAGAGTGGTGCACATGGAATAGAGTCAAGTAGTGGCTAGAGTTGAGAACGTAGAGTAAGTCAAGCAAGCTAGCCCATTTAACCCATAGTTTTTTTGTAGGTTAGACTAGAAAAATCAAGTCCGCATAAATTGTAGGCTTTTTAATTCACCTTGCATAATTCGCAAGCTAATGCAGGCCAACCCGATGCAAGGCGAGTGGTGCATGTTCACTTATCATATTAAATTCTAAATTTATAAACCCAATTAAATATACAATCCAAGTTAAGTAAGTGTACTTATCTAATGTAACAAAGATTTTAGGATGTCATCCACAAGAATCTTGAAAACAAATACTAATATTACTGTTTTTTTACCATTTAGCCAAAATTTTGAAGTGAGAATTATGATTCAAATACTAAACAACTAATCTAGCAACACTAAGATCAATTATGTATGCTTTCAAAAGATAAATTCAATCACAAGACATACCCCTCACCTTAATTCATCCTAAACCTTAAAATTCTTATAGTAATGGATTGATTAATCAATTATTCGTGCTTTACATTGAAAGATCTCATCAATTAAATCAATTACTCCATCGAGTCAATTAATTCCTAACCATACATGAGATAATAGAGACCTCTTCCCCACTAACGCTACGTAAGATTGCATAAAGTTTATGATTCTTATGACAAGAATTTAATTCTTACAGTAGAAAATCAGAATTTCCCTACCTTTAGGTGAAACACGCAATTTCTCTATTCATGATGATCTATCCTATTAGATGAAACATCTTTCTATTTAATAATAATCAAATATGCAATTAATTCGTGCACTAGTCAATCGCAAGATAATGAATTCACATGAATAGATACAAAGACATAAAATTTTCATTAACTAAATAGCAATCCAATTCACATGGTTTAAGGTTTCACAAAGTGCAAGGTATGAGAAATTTACTCCTCCATGGAGTTTACAATAAGTACAAAAGATCTACAAGATAAAAGAATTTATGATGTAGAGAAAAAACCCTTGTAATTGATGCCTTGTGAACTCTAATGATGTGTATGAAACTTTTCCCTTGAAGCTCTTCGTATTTTCTCTCTTAGGACTTAAAACTCTGACACTAAAATTACCTGATAACCCTAATATGAAAATAACAACACTATTTATACTTTTTAATATTCACAGGTCAGCACAACCTACTATATGACCGTACTTGAGGCAAGGCTAAAAAATAGAGTCTAACTACTTTTAATACTTGGTGTAGTCAACCTTGCCATTTAACATGGCTATGTTGAACATAGTGGCTAGAAAAGAAAAATTTTTTTCTTTTCAAAATTGCTCCAAACTTATTTTATTTGCATTGATTTCCCTTTGATAATAATAAAATATTCCAAATGAGCTCTTTAAACTCTAAAATATTTTTTTCATAAAATAAATATCCTTTTCTTCAACAAATCACAAGAAATACACAACAAATGTTTCCAAATAAGCATAAATAATAAAGGTCTTTTGACACTTATCAAACTTCTTCATAGTTAATCATTTGCTTGTCCTCAAGCAAACAAAATAAGGACAAAAGATCTATCATCAATTATACTCATTAGAAAATATCAAATTAAGCTTAGCATTCCTTGATTCAGTCAATTCAGTAGTAACTCATTAGTGTTTATCGATCAAACCTACCATATTTGTACTTGTACTTAGCATACTATTGTCAAATTGTTAAGACTAATTCAAATAAGTCAAACTATTAATCTCACCATTTAATAACTGCTTTCCAAGTCATAAAGGAGAGGCAAATTCAAACAAAGCAAAAGCAGCATGGTCACATCTCACCACTTACTAGTAAGTATATAAGCCATTCAAACACTTCTTTAACCACAACATCCTAAAGTAAAAGTACATAGCATCTATCATTCCCCTGGGTTTTTCTTCTTTTTAAATCTCTTCATTTCTTCTTTATTTTTAGCCTTCAGAGGGAGAGGTTATTGCCCCCATCTTTTCTTTTCCTCTAAATGGGTTTTAGCCCTCTTCTTTTCGGCTTAGCTTTTTTTTTTTTTTTTTTTTAGAGAGAGAGAGACTAGTTGAGAAGAATTACCAAGTAATAGATTTCATATACCCCTCTCACAAAAGATTAGAAAATCTCTCAAAGTGGTTGAAAAGCAAGTATACTCCTAACAAGCTTAGAAATGCAACCATTTAACTTTACACTAGAGACTTTGACATCTTTCACAACTCTAAGTTTAATTACTAAATGATAAGTAAATTTACCCACTTCTATTTTATTTTAAAACTTCAACTAAGTATACCAAGTTCAAAATAGGTGAGTAAAGTATACAAAATCACTAATATTCATCTTTTGAATGCTAGCCTTACAAGATATGAGTATAATTTCAAGATTCTAAACTTCAAAATATATCAACCTTAAAAGCTGATTTGCAAACTCATAAATGGGAGAATTTTGATTAATTAGTGCATCATGTGCATTAGTAAGCTCAAATAAGACCCAAATATTCTCTTTCTCTATAATATCACTTCCCCACACTTAGATGAGACAGTGTCCCCAATGTCGATCCAATTAACCACAAATAAGGAAAAAGGACAAAAAAGAAGTGTAAGAAAAATGACACTAATAATTTCCCTTGTTCATTTAGAGATGGCAGCAGGAATTTCCTAAACCAGTACAAGTAAAGAAAAATTGTAATTGCAAAGATCAACAGTAGCATCATCATGATTATGAACTTTACCAAAATAGAAGTTCCAACCTACAAAGAAAACAAAGAAAAAATAGAAAAAATAAAGTAAGAAACAAATTAATCTATCCCAAATCTAACAATTATGTATACAAGATTCCAGCAAAGATGAAAGTCTGCTCCTAAGTTGGGAGCTCAAAAGTACATACGAAAATATTGAAGCAAATAACAAAAAATTAAAATTAATCATTCTCTTTATCAGTCATATCATCCTCTTCTTCACCCTCATCAAAATATGTGAGAAAAAAATTAATACAAAAGCAACATTAAAATAATACATGCTTGAAATAAGATGGAAATGATGTTCAATTGCAACCATAATAGAAGATAGAAGTGTAGGAGCAAGAAACAAACATGAAACATCATCACATCCAAAATGGGGAACAAAATAATTTATGCATGGCCTAGGTAGCATGGTCGTGTAGAGGGGTGCTGTTGTGAACAAAATGTGTGTAGAAGTCAGCCTTCCCTTGCTACACAACCAGGTAAAAGAGGTAGTGTTGCGAACATAATGTGTGTAGAAGTTAACCCTCCCTTACTACACAGTCGAGCAGGAAAGGTAGTGTTGCAAACAGAATGTGTGTAAAAGTCAAACCTCCTTTGTTGCACGGCCAAGCAAGAGAGGCAGTGTTGTGAACAAAATGTGTGCAGAAGTCAACTTCTCCTTCTACATGGCTATGCTCAAGGCTAGGGTGGCTCTAGATCACAAAAAGTTTTCTTTTTACATCCTCAAATGGTTAATTATGTTTCAAATTACCCGATTCGTAAAAAAAAAAATTAAGTTTCCATCATTAATCTAACATGTCATATGCACAAAAGTTTTGGAGGTTAAATGAAAACCTATCTCACTCTCTTTTAAAATTAAATCATACCAAAATTTGCTTCTCCTCACACTTAAGATTGAACTCGCATTATTTCATGAATAAGCAAAAATGTCTTAACACCTACAATTTTGACATAAAAATGGACTTAGGATAGCAAAAAAAAAAATAAATAAAAGGAACTTTAACTCACTAAAGTTAGACATAGGTTGCTGATAGATGATTAATAGAACATATTTGTAAACAAAATTTTTGATGAATTCATTGAAATTATAAGAATTTTAAAGAAATATGCTACCTAATTAAATAATATTTTAATTTTAGGATTAATATATTCTTTAATCAATAAAGAAAGAAAATGAATCAAGGTTCACTTGATTCAAAGTTAAAATGAAGAAATTGTGTGTTTGAAGATCAACACAATCAAGTAACATGGTCATGTTGATTTTGAAGAAAAATCAGAAGGATGCATGAGGAGATAAGGCGACCATGTTAGTAGTCGTGTAACTTTTGGAGCAATAGAAGCTAACACATGACCATATAACACGACTATGTTGAATTAAATGCAAGGTAGCTTGGCAACATGACCGTGTTGGAGTCGTGTTGGCCGTGTCTTCCCTAGATCTGGATACATTGGAAAGATTTAAGTTGAGCACAACTTGAACATAACCATGTTGAAGGGCCATGTTGAGTTTGACAACTATGTAATATAAATATCAAATATAAAACCTAAACGAAAAAAGGAGATAAAAGAGAGAGAGTTTTTGAGCAGATGAAGAGAAGAACTCTTAGAAGTTAGAGAATATTGAAGATCAAATTGTACACTTTGGAAGTGCAAGAACAAATTTCTACAAGGGTTTTTCTTTCCATTATGAGTTATTATGATTTTATTGTCAAATTTTATCTCATAATGATAGCTTAATTTCTTTTAGTATCTAGATTTGTGAAACTCTAGAATTATTATGTAATTTTATTTCAGTTATTATTCAATGGAGTCTTTATTGTCTTAATTCAATTATGTATATTCTTTATTGTATGAATTTAATATTTCTAGAGTATCAATTTTTAGTTATTGAAATTATACGAGTAGATTGAGAAATCACCTATATAATTAGATCTAGCATAATTAAAAAGAGTTGCATATAAACCTAGAGATAAAATGACATAAATCTTCCGAATTAGGGTCAAACCTAATTAAGGAATTCAAATATCAATAATGCAATCTTAGGGGTTTTAATTAGAGAGAGATTTCGATTAATCAACCTAAGATTAGAATTTAATAATTTTGAGAAAGATATTAATTTAATTATGGAATTACTATGATTAAGAAAATAAAAATGAAATTGGAATTAACTATAATAAGTTATATATGATTCTAGGGGGCAACTAAATCTATATACGTATCCTTATAATATTAATTCAAACTCTTTAGTATATCTGTTTTCTTTCCATTATTTTAATCATTATTAGTTAAATAGTTAGAATTTCTTAATTAATTATTATATTTTAATTTAATGATTAGATAATAAAGTCCTAGTTAATATTAGTAATTATAGTCTCTACAAGACGACATTCGTAATTAATCCGCTATGTTACATTAATCGATAGTTGCACTTGCCTATGTTACCAAGTTTTTGGTGCGGTTGCTGATGAGTACAATATTAAGAACACTTGATACTTCATTAATTTAATCATTTTTTTTTTCTTCTTTTTATTCATTCTTTCATCTCGGTTGCTACTCTTCTTAGAGACTGACTCAAAAGTATTCTTTTGCAGTATGTGACCAGGAGTAATTCAACAGGCCTTCTAAAAATAGACCTTGAAATTGAGATAACTGTCAAGGGCTTGAGGAAGAGCGTTAAACAAATAGTGGACAAGGATTGAAATGGAAAATAACGGGAACTAGAATGCAATTAGGACTATGTCCGATTATGTAAGACCTAAACTTACTAGGATCGACTCAAGTATTGCTAGGCCAGTGGTTACTGCAAATAATTTTGAGTTCAAACCAAACATTATCCAAATGGTGCAGCAATTCATCAAGTTTGATGGCCTAGAGGATGAGGACCATAATGCTCACATTTCTAGTTTAATGGGGTTAATGATGATGCTATACGCGTAAGATTGTTTCCATTCTCCTTAAGAGGTAGGGCGAAACAGTGGTTAAATTCTCTCCTACGAGGATCAATCACTACATGGGATGAAATGGCTAAGAAATTTTTAGAGAAGTATTTCCCACCTGCTAAAACTTCAAAACTTAGGAATGATATCTTTGCTTATGCTCAAATTGAATATAAGACATTATATGAAACATGGGAGCGCTTTAAAGATCTGTTGAGAAGATGTCCATATCATTGTCTCCCACTTTGGATGAAAATCCAAATGTTCTATAATGGTCTCAATTTATCGACAAGGTGGATGATTGATGCTACCGCTGGAGGCACATTGAATAACAAAACACTTCAGTAAGCTCAAACCTTAATAGAGGAAATGGCTATGAATAATTACCAGTGGGAAAATATCACAATAAGGCATAAAGCTATAAGGATATATGATGTAGACGTGGTGACATCATTATCGGCTAAATTTGATGCTCCGACTCAAAAAATCAACGAGCTTTCAATTACACCACAACAATCTTAGATGAAGCAAGGTGATTTTGTTGCTAAGGGGTTTATGGATCAGGATCAATTAGTAAGCTAGTTACATGGGAAACCCCTCTAGGCACCATAATAACCCCTATAGCAATACATATAACCCTAGGTGGAGAAACCATCCTAACTTCTTGTGGAGCAATCAAGGTCAAAATAATCAACGACTTACATTCAACTTACCCCCACCTAGATTCTAGCACCCCCCACTTCAAGATAAGAAACCAAGTTTAGAAGAGCTTCTGACTAAATTTGTTCAGACATCTAACATTCAATTCTAGAGCATAGAGATGTCTCTTAGAATTCAAGAAGCCTCTATCCCTAACCTAGAAAACTAAATAGGCCAGCTTGCCAAAATGATGTCAGAATGACAAATAGGAACATTGCCTAGGAATACAGTAACGAACCCTAGAGAACATGTTCAAGCAGTGACCCTTGGGAGTGGAAAGGAGTTACAAGTTGATAATTTAACAGAAAAGGATCAAGTGAAGAAAGGGACCACAACAATTGAGAAGTAAAGCGAACTACCTAAGGAAGTCAAGGAGTTCAAACCACACATACTTTACCCTGCTCGCTTAAAGAAGGATCATACCGATGAGCATTTTGGTAAGTTCGTAGAACTATTTAAACAATTGTATATTAACTTACTCTTTGTTGAGGCTTTATCACAGATGCCTAAATATGTTAAATTTCTAAAAGATTTGTTGACAAACAAACGAAAGTTAGAGGGGTTATCTATGGTGACACTTGGTGAGGAATGCTCAATGATCTTGTAGAAAAAACTATCAATAAAGTTGAAAGATCTAGGGAGTTTTACTATACCCTGCGTGATTAGCAATTTGTTTGTAGAAAAAGCCTTAGCCAACTTGGGAGCAAGCATAACTTTGATGCCGTATAAACTGTTTAAAAGATTAGGACTATGAGAGCCTAAGCTAACACGTATGAGCTTACAATTAGCTAATAGGTTAGTAAAGTACCATAGTGTTATTATTAAGGATGTGTTGGTTAAAGTTGGGACCTTTATTTTTCTTGTTGATTTTGTCATTCTAGATGTAGATGAGGATATAGAGGTCCCTTTGATCCTAAGTTGACCTTTTTTAGCCACTGCTAGAGCTATTATTGATGTCGGCAATGGTAAACTCATTCTAAGAGTTGGTGATGAAGAGTTGGTATTCAAGGTTTTGGATGTGTTGAAGCAACTGTTTAATTAAGATGATACATGTTATTTTCTTGATAGTATTGATCTACCTGTTATTAGTTGTATGCAAGACATACTTTATAAAGATCCCCTATAGCTATGCATAGTGTAAGGTGAGGTGAGTTCGATAGAACACCTTGTACGTATAGAAGCTTTAACTTAACTGGAAGCTAATGAGTTCATGTAAAGGTGAAAAGAATTTGAGAAAATTAATAGGGGAAAGGGAGTAAGATTGAAACCCTCCATTGAAGAACCACTAGTGCTAGAGCTTAAACAGTTACTTGATTATTTAGAATAAGCCTTTCTAGAAAAAGACTTTAAATTACTGATGATTATTTCCTCTAATTTAGAGATAGATCAGAAAGAAAAGCTCTTGCAAGTTCTTAGGGAACATAAGAGATCTATCTTGGGGAAGATATCGGATATTCGGGGCACCAATCCTTCTTTTTGTACTCATAAGATCTTATTGGAAGATAACTTTAAACCAGTTGTGCAATCCTAGAGAAGGTTAATGATGGGAATCTACCCTACGGTTCTAGCAGTGGGGAAACCTGATTTGGATGTATGATCCAAAACATCCACATATGTCTACTTTTTATCTAATAATGTTTGGTTTTACACTATAGCAGATATGTTGATCGGTTTTATGGGATGGCTAAATAAAATGCACTGATGATCAACTTGCAAGACATTTTTGGAGTCATATCCAACGGCCCACAAATTGCTTAATTGACTTGAGGAACCGACCATTTGAAGACCATCTTTTGTACTTATATTTTTTCATTATTGAACTGGCCACTTTTATTCATTTTTAGGACTTATGATTTGTTTGTATTTTGTTGTTAGAACCGACCACTTAGTGACATATGTATAATTTTTTGAACATTTTACCCTAATTGGAGCAAGTATAAATACTTGCTAACTAGGGTTTATATGGAGTTTTTGACATTTTTGAGAAAATACTTGTTGTTGTGAGAGTGAAGAGTCCTCTTGCCAATACACACACTTTTATCAATTTCTTATAAATTGTGGCGAGTGATGCTTGGAAAATCTTATGAGTAATATCAAGATCTTCTAAGTTGCTTCCTTGTTATTACTAATGTGTAATATCTAGTGATAATAGGTTGTTTTTCCATTATTTGTTATTCACACAATTAGGGTTCTTATTGCTTCAATTTTTATAAGATTGGAGTTGCATGTTACATGTAGTTTGATTGATGTTAGAATTTTGTAGTTTATCTAATTTGGATCACGCCAATTAGGGTTCACGTGAGTCAAGCATCACGCCAATTTTATGTTTCATTGAGCACTTGTTTAATTGAATTCTTCAATTGGATTGTGTACATGTGTTTTGGTCTTTTGAGCACATTAGTTAAACCCGAATATGAAGGAAGTTGTCATGGTTGAGGTAATTAAACTCATTGACACAGGTTTGATCTACCCTATTTTTGATAGTTCCTAGGTAAGTCCTGTATAGGTTATGCATAAGAAAGGGGGTATGACGGTGGTTCCAAATAAGAAGAATGAGCTAATCCCAACAAGCATAGTTATAGGATGGAGAGTGTGCATCGATTATAGGAGGCTGAACGATGCCACATGGAAAGATCATTTTTCCCTACCATTTATAGACCAAATGCTTGAAAGATTAGCTCGACATATGCACTACTGCTTTTTGGATAGTTTGTTTGGATATTTTCAAATTCCAATTGCCCTAAAAGACCACAAAAAGACCACCTTTACCTACCCTTATGATACCTTTGCCCCTAGAATTTCAATAAATCTATTGTTAGATTTAACAATCTTGTTTAATAAAATTGTTGCACTATTATTCAATTATCAAATTGCATTTGTGTGAGCATCTTTTATACATATTTACTAAATAATAATAATAATAATAATAATAATAATAATAATAAAGAAAAGAACAAAGCCAAGAAAATTGAAGAGTTGCTAATAATAAAAGATCCTTTCAAGGTCCTAAAAGTTGCTTTTAAATGGTTAGCTCAACCCAAGGCTCACAATCACTTACTCTGAGCATAAAACCAAAGACCTTTATAGCTTGCTCTCAACTTGAAAAACATTAAAATCCATTCCTTCAAAAGGTCTCCTCATATGTTGCTTTAGTCTCAAAACATAAAGCCTTCCAACCCCCTCCAGTCCTAAGGGCTACACTTGAACTTTCTCTCCATCAGGTGTTACATAAACTAGACATAAAGACAATTAATTTTTAAGGCATACTTTCAAAGTGGCTATGGTCAATTACCAACGAGAGCATAAAAAAGACTATCTTAACTAGCTAAGTCTTGAGTAACTAAATTCCCAAGAGGGCCAAATTAAGACTAAATCACTTGTTTAAGTTGACAGGGGTACATAACTCCCAAAGACATCATGAGACATGGTGAATATGGGCAATTTTTTGTAAAATGGAAAGATATCTTATTTTCTTGAGTGGTTGTGGATGACAAGAGGCAAATCAAATCCTAGACACTAAACTTTAAACACTTGAGAGTTGAGTATTATTAATGTATGGTTTTGAACTCATTCCTTAAATGAGGTCTATCTTGAATTTGATACATTAATCAAAATGATGTTAAACATTCAATTTCGCTATCCTAAACACAATAATCCTTTGCCAACCCCATTTGAGCTTATATAAGAAAAGTTTCAAAACTTAACCCTATTAAGAACCACCTTACAATGGGATGATTAAGAAGATAGGGACATCAATCAAGAAAAAAGGAATTAACTAAATAGTGCTTGCCCTAGTTGCAACAATTCAAAGGTAATTTTTGCCATAGATAATTTATTTCTTTTGAGTTGAAGAAAAGTCCACATTTTGAAAAACCACACATGACCCACGAGAGATAATCACCATAGGGCCCAAAAGAAAAAAAAAAAAAGAAGAAGAAAAGGAAGGAAAAGAAATAAGAAAAGCTAAAGAATGAAGTTAAACCTATACACAATAAAAAGTAAACCCAATAATACTTGAAAACACCGAGGGCAAATACAAGAACCCAAACATATACCCACCTTCTCTAAAGACTTCTCTAGATCATTGAAAATAATTTATCCTAAGCAAAAATTGCTGGGCTTAGGGTAAGTACTATTCTAGTTTTTTCTCAAGTTTTCTTGACTTGTAAACCTGGGTTGAAATGATGATTCTTTCAAAATAGACCTTAACATTAGTACTTTTCTTAAATAAATAACCAAGAGCCTATATTGCATTACAAGTCCCAAAAAGTCCTAACGGATTGATCAAAGTATATTACCTACAAGAGATATCATAATTTTGGAATAAAAGTTAAGAGTAGCATCTAAACTGAAAGATTGTGAGGAAGTCCTTTTATATTAAACCAATTGAAAATGAGATATTTATTTCCAAATAAGAATGAGAGAATTTAAAGTCATTCCTTATTGGCATTGTTTGGCCTAAATTTTAAATATTGATGTCCTTAAGGAAAAGATATAAGTCTTAATTGCAAGAAACCTCACAAGAAATGATTGACTAGACCAAGACACCACTTTTCTAAGATTAAATCAAATCCTCCAAGCAAAATGAGGCAAAAGAGTAAGTGATTATTGAGTAGTAGGAGAGGGCTACCCTTTATTTGTATTTTTGGGAACCTTGTTAAACTCTTTACTTGCTAGCAATGCTTTAAAAAATATATATATATATATTTCTTTTAGATTTTTTTTTAGAAGAAAGAGAAAATTTTTCAAAGTTTGCTACAAAACACTTTAACACTTTGTCACCTTATCCTTAAGTTTCAAAAGAACATTTGTCTTGAAAATTTTAGAAAAATTTTAGTTATTGTTTGTTTAAAAGTCTTAAGTCATCCTAAATTTAAAAAGTCTTGACTATTATTGGAAAAATAAGATTCTCACTTGGGAATTTATTTCCGCTATCAATCAGTTAGCCTATAATGGGACACTTTCCTAAACTTTATTTCTTAGGGTTGTAAGTCCAAAGAGACGCTTCCCACTATCGGTTAGTTAGCCCACAATGAGGCACTTTCCTAGATATCCTTTCTTAGGGTTGCAAGTCTCATAAAACGTTTCCCATCATCAATTAGTCAGCTCATAAGAGCACTTTTCTAGATAATCTCTTTTTAAGATTGTTAGTCTAATGAGACGTTTCCTATCATCGATTAGTTAGCTCATAAGAACACTTTTCTAGATAATCTCTTCTTTAAAGTTGCTAGTCTTGTAAGACGCTTCCTATTATCGGTTAGTCAACTCATAAGAGCACTTTCCTAAACAATCTCTTCTTTAAGGTTGCTAATCTTGTAAAATGCTTCCCGTTATCAATCAGTCATCTCATAAGAGTAATTTCCTAAATAATTTCTTCTTTAAGGTTGCTAGTCTTATAAAATGCTTCCTATAATCAATTAGTCAGCTCATAAAAGCACTTTTTTAGGGTTATTAGTTTCATAAGATGCTCCCTATAATCGATTAATCAGCTCATAAGAGCACTTATCTAGATAAGCTCTTCTTAAAGGTTGCTTTTTGTCTGAGACTACTCTCTAAGGAGTATTAGTCATCATAAAGCAACTGCTTTCTTTTGCAACATAAGATTGCTAGCTTGCGTAATGTTTTCCTCACTTGATCCCTTGGTCAAATAACTCCCTAGTGGATCCAGGGACAGATAACTGACTCAATATAGTGTTATCCATCCTTTCTCTTAGGCAAAAATGGTATCTTTGTCGTCTTTGTAGCCAAGTTTTTCTAAAACTTTACTATAAAGAAAGGCAGTTGTAAATACCTCATTTTTGCCCTCATCTAAATTTAAATAATAATAATGATGACTAAACTAATAATAATAAAATAAAAATAAAAAAATTTAAAATTTGATTTGATTAATTAAAAAATTAAATGATAATAGTAATAGAAATAACAAAATAAAAATAATAAAATAATAATAATAGTAATAATAAACAATATTAAAATATATAGGCCTTAGAAGTACAAATGGAAATTAATTGTATAATATGTTTGAGAAAAGGGCCAGCTTAATTGGCTCGTGCATGCACCTAAGGGGAAGGGAAAACTATGGGAGATGTGAGTTCGAATCATGGAAGGCACTTTGTGCCATTTTTGTTTTTTTGTTTTTTTTTTTCTTCCAATTGCCATGTGGCAGTGTTTCATTGGTCAGCGAAAATCACGTGCTTGACACGTGATTGTCTTCTCCAGCAAGGATAGCGACTGAAAAACAAAAGGAGAGAAAATCGCGAGCAAAATCTGGCTGACCAAGACGTTTTTTAAAATCTTAACAAAGGAAAATGGATAAATCACAAAACAACTTTAATCTAAAAGATTGGCATCAATTTTTTCAAATCACGAGATGATAAAAACAAACCCCAACTGTGGTTTTGATTAAAATTCATCCACCTTAGTCGCGTCCAAGCTTATAAATAAGGCCGATCCTCGAGTAAAAGAAAGGAGGCAAAAGAGAGAGTAAAAAGAAAAATACGAAGAAGAAAAAAAAAATGATAACAAACACCAACCACTACACCATAACCCCCTATGGCCGTTGTTCCTTGCCGTTGTTAAGCACCATGAACCACCCGAACATGGCTGACTTCCACGCTGGCCTACACCTTGGAAGCATCTTGACTCCTTGCCTCACGTCATTGCTCGCTGAAGCACGTGCAGTGGACTGAAGCTATGATGAACTCGCTAGCTTGCGATCCGATTCGAACTAAATCGAAGCGACTCGAACTGAACCACACTGACTCGCTTCCAAGTGAGTGAGGTTCATATTATTATTATTAGTTTTAGTTAATAATAATATTAATAAGTAAAACTATAAAAAATAATAAAAAAAGATAATAATAATGATAAAAGACATATATTTTAGAAATTTATTTTCTTTTGTTAGTGATAAAATAATAAGAACCTTAATAAAAGGGAATTAGGTTTGGAATTTCTCTTTCATTTAAAAATAATAATTTTAAGATATGATTTTACTTCGAAAAACAATAAGAAATATTTCGTCACCTAGAAAACAATGATTTTCATGAAATAAAAAGAAAAAAATCAATTGATATTTTCAAAAGTTAAGTTTTAGTTTTTTTTTTTTCAAAATTGGGAAATAAGGTTTAGAATTTTCTAAAAATATATATATATATATAATGATAATAAATAAATAAATGGTAATAAATGTAAACCTAGCTAGTTTTTTTTAATTAAAATTAAATCAAAGCACTAAAGTTTTATAAACAAGCAAACTACAACCTATTTGATCTAGAATAGCGGCTACGTAGGCACCTTTATAGGGTAACTCTAATATATATATATATATATTTTTTTTAAATCGCTATTAGAAATATCATTCTTTCGTTTTTTTTAGTATTCTCCTTTATGCTAAAAAAGGATATCATAAAATAAAAATATAATATAAATTTTAAAAGGTTAAGGTGGTAACTGTATGATTTTAATAGGATAGCCCACAATTTAAGAATCTTTGGCTTTTCTGTTTTTTTTTTTAAAAAAAAAAAAACGGTTTCATTGATTAGTGTTCAAGTTAGAATTAATCCACTCAATTAATTTTAACTTAACAATTTTTTCCCAACTCCAATTGGGTGGCGACTCTAAATAAATAATAATAAAAAAATCTTGTTCAAGTTAAGGATTTGTATTAGATGGGCATAGGATCTAATGTGAATCGAATTAAAAAAATAACTTAAAAAAATTAAATTAGACTCGACAACCATATTTGCTTTCAAGAATTATTATTTTTCATCCCTTGGAGCTTGATGTATTATGTCATTGGTCTTGCATTATATTAAAAGACAAAGATAACGAGACCTTCTTGTCAATATGGATCAAAAAGTACTTTCAACTTGCTTTTAATTTTTATCATTCAAGTTTAGGTTTCTTTTCGACTTCAACCTCTCTCCAATAGTTTTTCTATAATCCTAGAATGATCTATAATCTTACATTTTCTTTTGCTGATGTATTTTCATAATGGATCCTACAAGCAACAACACTACAAATTCAATATAATGTATTAACGTAGGTGATGGGTTGGAAGTCAGTGAGCCTAATTCTAATGTACATGCAAGATCTTCTCAATCCAAAGAATCCGCAAGTAAAAAGTCTCAATCAAGTACTTTTGAAGTTTGAGAAAAATTTGCAAGAATAAGTGTTGGGAAAGATGGTAAAAATAGAGCCAAATGTAAAGAGTGTGGAATTGAATATGTTAGCAATGGACATTCACATGGAACTTCAACCTTATTTTGACATCTTGGAAAGTGTTGTTTGAGTTAAATTCTTAAATATAATGATATAAGTGATATGATAATTGATCATGCTAATAGGTTAAGGTCAGAAAAACTAGATCTAAAAGTTACTCATGAGATTATATTAATAGCTATTATTGAACATGATCTGCCATATTCATTTGTTAAGTATATAAGGATCATATAGTTTATAAGGTTATACAATCTTGATTATAAGCCCATTTTCAAAAAAACTGCTACATCAAATGTTTGGAATTTATATTTAGCTCAAAAGGATAATTTGAAACAAATTTTGCAAAAAAATCACAAGAGAGCTTATTTGACCTTTGATGTATGGATCGCTTTCCACCAATGAAGGATATATTTGTTTGACTAGTTATTTTGTAGATGAGAAATGAAAACTTAATAATAATATTCTTTCTTGATAAAATGCCCCCTTCTCACTTAGGTTTTGAGCTATTCAAGAAAGTATTAGAATTTTTGAAAAATTGAGGTAGACATAAAAAAGATATTCTCTCTTACATTAGATAATACATCTAAAAATAACTACATGCAAGATTTCTTGAAAGAGCAACTTAACTTACAAAATAATTTGCTATGTGGTGATAAGTTTTTCCGTATTATATGATGTGCCCATATTCTCCATTTAATTGTTAAAGAGGGGTTGATAGTAACTAATCAAGCTTTGCATAAAATAAGGGAGAGTGTAAAGTATATTAAGGGCTCAAAGGGTAGAATGAAACATTTTTTGGATTTTGTGGAATAGCTTGGCGACATTAATACTAGTGTTGCTTTACGCTTGGATGTAGCTACTAGATAGAATTCCACTTACCTTATGCTTGATAGCACACTAAGGTATCAACGTGCTTTTGTTTCCTTTAATTGAAGGATTCTCATTATAAGTATTATCTATCAACGAATGAGTGAGGAAGAGGAGAGAAGCTATGCATGTTTTTTAGCCCTTTTTGTACTATCACCAATTTGATATTAGGTTCCTCATATTCAACTTCAAACCTCTATTTCTTGCAAGTGTGGAGAATTAAATGTTTGTTGAATGTAAATTTTAGTAGTGAAGATCATGTTGTAAAGGAGACGTGTATTAAAATGAAACAAAAGTTGGATAAATATTGGAAGGAATATAGTATTGTCTTTACACTTAGAGCAGTCATTGATCCTCAAATGAAGTTTAATTTTTAAAATTTTTTCTTTCATAAAATTGATCCCCTCACTTGTAAAGATAAGTTGGCTAACATAAAAAAGCAAGCTATATAAGCTCTTTAGAGAATATGAAAAGAGCAAAATAGTTCACATATCTAGATTTCTTCAAATTGGATCATCTTCTCAAGTTGAAGACACATTTGGAGATGGAGGTAAAGGAGCAACAACACGAAATTGGAAAATTAGAAAAGCTTTAGGGATTGATTTTGCTACTTTAGATATAAGTTCAATAATAACTTCATTTATTTTTTTAATGATTTTTTTTTCATATTATATATCAGTATTTAATTAGTTTTTTCCTTAATTATATAGGAGTACTACCAAATAGAAGTACAAAGTTTTAGTAAATCTTCTTTAGATCTTTATCTAGATAAGTTAGTAATGGATATAAACTTCTACTTAAAATTGGATGTATTACAATATTGAAAAACTCAAAGCTAGAGGTATCCTAATTCATGCATCATGGCCTTTGATGTACTCAACATTTCAATTATTACTATAGCATCTGAGTCAGCTTTTGGTATTTATGCTCCTGTTCTTAATAAGTACTACAGTTCTATGCTCCTTACAAACATGGAAGCTTTAATTTATACACGTAATTGGTTATAAGGATTTGCTTGTGAAAGTGATTTTTTTTTCTTCTTTTGGTAATATTTTCTTTTAATGTATTATTTTAAGTTTTTAACATCTAATTATATGTATGATTTGGTGAATTGTAGATGAAGAAGAGACACTAGGATTGCTTCATCAAAAGGGAACTTGAATTTAGTTGTTGATGATGATGATAATGATTGATAGATATATAAATAACAAGAAGTAATGATGAGTGTTTCAAGAGTTTTTTTTTCCTTTATTATTGACTTTGTTTTCTTGTATAATTAGTGAAAAAGGCTTTGTGATAATTACTATATTTGTTTGATTATGGTTTGAGGCTATTTTGTTCTCTATTAGATTTTTTGTTTAAATTTGTACTTAGTAGTAGTTAGTTTTATTTAATTATTGTGTGGCATATATATTATCAAGTACTAAAAGTACATTATCATTGTTAAAATATATAGTTTTCAAAAAAAAAATTATTGTAGTTTTATGAGTTAGCCTGCATAACCTACATTAGCCTGTGAGATGGGTTAGGCCTCTTTATTCAACCTACACACTGACCTGCATCAACCCGTAGGCCAACATGGATCAAGACGGGTTAGCCCATTAAGCCCTCATTTCCAGCTCTATTTGCAGGTCAATATTAGTGAAGGTCAATTACTAAAAGCATTCATCTATTTCCATATGTTTTCACATGTTTCATTTTGCAGATGGATCCCCTCCTTAACCTGAATTCTCATTAAATCCTCGGAATGTGGATTCTCACTATAAGAACTTAAAGATATGATTGATTTTGAAAATTCTATTTGGAATCTTGATTTGGTTAGCCATCTCTTGAGCGAGCACCTTGAATGAGCAGGGAAGGAAAGCCATTGAAAAAGATCCCAATTTCGTTAGCACTCCACAGGATGATCTATACTATGGCCCAGTGAAAGAGGGGGAGGGCGGGTTTATATTCTGTTAAAACGGCCTATGACAAGTTGATGGAGGAGGAGGTCCAAGGTCGAAGGAGACAAAGGGGAGAGCATCCCCTTCTTTTTCCCTGGATAAAAAAGTTAGGAAGTTCGTTTGGAGTTTAAGCTGCATGTCCAAGCAGAGGCATCATATATGGAAGTTGTGTATGAATTCTTCCTTTACGCCCTTTATGCGAATACAAAGAATCGGCCAAGCGCTTGTCCTTACATTGTAGCTGGGTGCGACCGGAGTGGCTTGCTTCTTTTTAATTGAAAATAGAGGAGTTTGAGACATCGAGAGTTGACAGACGGTTGGAGAGCTTAATAATTAATCAGTCTTTCTCTGCAACTGAAGTAAAGATTCTGTGTACGAAGGTAGCAATCGCTTTATTTCTGGAGACACAGAAATGATTGTATCTTCAATGACAAAACCAATCCCTGGAAGACAGTTCGGCTAGTCAAGCAGGAAATTCAAGCACCTCTTTAATTCAACATTCATCAGCAAGAAAATCAGGGTTAGATTTAAAAAATTGAACTAGACAATATCAACTTGTTTGAGAGGAGCTTGACAGATCAAGGATCCTTCTAGCAGGTTTTGATTGGGCAGATACACAACAGAAATCCTTCAATAGCAGATTAAGTTTGTGCAATCTGAAAGAAAGACAACAAGCAAATGGCCCTTCTGTAGCTAATCAGCGTGCAACAGATGGAATTTCGGCAGTTAAGATGAGATGCGACCTGCACAGCAAAAAAAAAAAAAAACAAAAGCAAAGTTACAACAAGCATTAGCAATCTATAATGGGCAGGTATCATCACAGTAATGAATAGCAGCAGTAACATCTTGAAGCTATCCAGCCGGCTGAAAGAAGAGAATTGGAAAGATCAAGGACTAGCATAATTAATGACATATGGTGGCCTCCACCAAATCAAATGATTAAAATAAATTGCGATGGTGAAGCTGATCCTAGTAGAAGTGGTAGAGGCGTTTATGAAATTTTATGCAGAGATGGGACTGGACCATTGATGCAAACGACAGCTTATCATATAAAAGGAAACTAATAATGTCACAGCTAAGGCATTAGCAGTCAGAGAGGGCTTAATTGTAGCCAAAAGATGAGGATGGAACAGAATTGTGATCGAGACCAATGCCAAAATAGCGTTTGATTCGATTTCTTCAAAGAGAGCTAGTCACTGGAAGATTCGTGGAATCATTCAACAGAGTTTATTTTTACGGAACCCTGTTTTAGCTTGCGATTTCTCTTGAATTTTGAGAGGAGCGAACGCATGTACTGGTTGGATTGCAATCCAACGTAAGGTAAGGATGTGCTGCAGTTTCTTTGTTTTAAAGCCCCAATCCTAACCGTATAATCTTTATTAGTGGACTGGAATTATCATCCTCTAACTCCTCTTTAGTTTGAATCAAATTTTTTCCTTTGGCCAAAAGAGAAAATACGATAAATGGTTCAATTAATGGGTGTTTCAAACAGTGGTTTAAAAAAAATATAAATCATTTTGAAAAATTAAAAAAAAAGAAGAAATAAGTTAATATTTTTCAAAGAATCGATTGTGTGGAAATGTGTAAAATGTCTCTTTTATCTCTTAATAACTGCTTTAGGGATACTTATTAACATTTTCCTTATTGTAAATAAACCAGAAAACTAAAGGATGTGTTTATTACATGGAAAATTCATCTTTTTGTCTTTTTTTTTTTCAATTTTTCTTTCAATCAAAATTATATTATTTTATTTTACCCAAAAAATTATATTATTGTACTAATCTCAAGAGATCACAATTACTTACAGATTTTAGTGGTATGTGATGGTGGAAGACAAAGATGGTTGTTAACATTCACCAATGGTGATCAATCATCACGGAATGTGTTCATGGCAAATGAGAAGACTGAGTTTTATCTCAAAGAATAGAAAATCATTCAACTCATTCTCTGTTAATTATTAACCTTTATCACAAAAGCAGTCGTTACCATTATCTTCCATCGTACTTATTGTTTTTTTTTTTTGGGATAAGTCCATCGTACTTATTGTTAAATGCACATACCTGAAGAAACTTTGGTTATAATGAGTCTTTAAAAATAAAAAAGAAAACGAAAGATGTTTTCTGCAAAATAAATTCATCTTTAATTGTATTTTTGCACAAAAAGAGAACACACCAAAAAAAAAAAAAACTTATACACCTATGTTTTCAGTTTCAAAAAGTAAGACTAATAATGAGTCATACATTATTATGTTAGAATAGAGTGGCACAACTAGGTTTGGTTCCCCCTCCAAATCAAACCTAACCACAATATACCATCTTTTTTTCTTTCCCAACCGAACCATATGGTATATTTTGGAAAATTTTTAGAACCTTAAAATTTTCAGTCAAATTCAGTTTGGTTCATGAATTGAACAATAATCCATTATCTAGAAACTTGACATGCATAATATAAAATCTCGAACCTACTTCCTTTTATAATAAAATCACCCTATCTTACCAAAATTGTTCCATGTTCTCTCCCCCGAGATAAAAGTAGATTACTTAAGACTGCAGACTTATTGAGGATATGTCATGGTTTGGGTCTCATCCAGGAGATTTGACCTGCCAACAATTCATGCAGGCCACCCCATAGAAGATAATAGACATGAAAATTAATCAAATAGAGGTACCATTTGAAATTAGAATGTGCTAGCCTGAAGATTAAACATGCATACCACAAGGAATAGAAGAATCCCTCAGCATACCAGAAGCATAAAATGACTGAAAAGTGAAAACCTGTTTTTTATTGGAGCATTTGCTCCCTGAATATTGGAAATGTTAATGTTAACGCGTTTTTCTCAAAGACTAACTCAACTTTTTAAGTAACACAAAATCATGGAGAATTGAGGCATCAAGCAGCACAAAAAAATACCTGTGGAATCTTAAAAAGGATGGCTGATAAGATTGATTCTATATATGATCATCAAAGCAGCAATGGATATGCATTCCCCGTTCAAATTCATCAGCAGCAACATTTTTACAGCTCATAAAGACAAAATCATGAATTCTTCTAACTTTTGGCATATCTAAGGTTGCCTGGCTTCTCATTGGCTAGCTATTTTCGTTCAGAGATCTGCATGCAGACAATTAAGATTAGGACAAGTTGAAAGTAAATAAATCCACAAAAAAAAAAAAATAACCCTAATTGCATCTTGACTAAAGAATATAAAAATAAGTACAAAAATGAATAATTTTTCTAATAAAGAACAGCTCGTTACTTCTCTCTTATGACAAAAAAAAGTTTGCTAGTTCATATTGTCAAAATCATTTGGCTAATAAAAGAGGTCAAAAACTCACTCCAATCAATAGTTAAATCTTGGCATTTCTCCATGCCGACTCCTGCTAATGACAACAAAGACTTTGATTCAAGACACAGTAAAGCACACTACTTGAGTATCAATCTTTACAAAGACACTTCATTTTTGTAATATCACCATCCATCTAATCATTCTTCAGTTTCAATCTCCAGGTAATTACTTTATTGACAACTCTGTATGGCTATCATTTCCCCAACTTACCCCTTCAATGAAAACACACACATGCAAAACAGTTAAAAAAACAAGATCCATTAAAAATAATGCATGTTTCTTTTACCCATGTCTCACAACGATAAATAGGAATTATACAGGAGAGTGGATTGTTTTTTTATTGGTCATGATAACCAAATATAGATGCTTTTTCTTTTGCAAATAAGGGAAGAAAGAAAAGAAAAACCTTTCTTCCCTCAACAATTCTTTCTTCCTTTTGTTCCTTGATATAGAGAGAACAAGGGGAGAAGCACAATGCGATACCAGATGTGGGTTATGTGAATTATGATATCAGGCAATAACACAGGCATTTCAAGGGAAAAAGTGCCATGAGAGATGACTGGGTGAGAAACATACTGAAAATAAATACAGCATAAACTAAAGAGTAATAAGGAAAATATTGGGCAGCATATCATTAGAAATTTATTATATAACCACATCATAAGGTACCCAATCAAAGCATCAAGTCAAAATAACCCTTCAAATGCAATGCAGCAGCGTCAATATCTTACCTCTCCAGGCAGCATCTCCTTGTTTATCTTCGCTGAATTCTAACTGTCCAATGGGACACACATGGCATGGTAAAAGGGGTGCTGTCTCTGTAACAATGCCTTATTCCGTAGCATTGTTCTTTAAATTAGCATGCAGCCCAAGCCATCCAGCAATTTGGATTGTTAGTAATGACCCTCAAAACAAGAAGGCCCCTTACCAAAAATCAAACTTGAACCTGCAACGCAACCTGCCCAGGTCTATGCACCATAAAGTTAACAGAATCCTTGCAGTTGTCCTCATTTTCACCTTCACTGAGCAAGTCACTTAACCTGGTTGACTTTGGAAACAATCCAAGAACAATCAGACGCTCAAGAACTCTTTCTGCTTTTTCGATGCACCCCGCTTTTGCATAACCGCAAACTAAGACATTGCATGCAGCAGGACTTAATATGATCTTGCTCTCTCCAATTTTGTCAAGTAAATTCAAAACTTCATGAAATCTGTCTTCTTCACATAATGCAGAAATAAGAACATCACTAGAATGTGCACTCAAGATCAAACCCCTATCTGATATTTTGCCAAGCAGGTCAAATGTTTTCCCTATATTACCCTCTTGGCAATAAGCCTCAACCATCAGACTGTAGACTATTTCATCAGGCTCAACACCCCTGCCAACCATCTCCTCAAAAAGAGCAAAAATCCTTAACCGGTTTTGTACCCTGCTATTACCATGTATAAGTGACGTATAAGTTACAACACTTGGAACAATATTCTGTTCATGCATTTCCTTAAACAGATCTTCTGCTTCACCTATCATACCTGTCTTGCAAAGATTATCAATTAGAATAGTGTAGGTCACGTGATTGGGCCTTATATTGTTACCAACCATGACTTCCAACAATTTGCAAGCCTCAGTAAGCTGTGTAGATTTACAGAGACCATCTAATACAGCATTGAGAGCACAAGTGGATGCAAATCCTTTTTCCATCATGTCATAACACAAAGACAGAGCTTTTTCTGCATAGCCACCTTGGAAACATCCATCAATGAGAGCACAGTAAACAAAGCTATCAGTCTGTACCCCCATTTTTGGCATCTCGTCCAGCAATCGAAAAGCCTCCATCAAATTTCCAGATTTACAGTACCCATCTATAAGTGTTGTGTATGTTACAGCATTGGGAGCTAAGCCTGTAAGTGGGATTCCATCAAATAGTTCCTTAGCTTTGTCAATTTCTCCTGATTTGCAAAGACCATTTATCAGGGCATTATAAGAAACAATGTTAGGTTTTATACCATTCTTACCCATCTCTGCTAGGAGATGGAAAGCATCTTCTGTCTGGCCAAATTTACTAAAGCCAGATATGAGAGAGTTGTAAGTGTAAACATCAGGAAGAATGGACTTTGCTTGGAGCTCAGAGAAAACCTTCATTGCTTCTTCAAGTCTTCCATGCTTTGAAAGACCCTGAATCAGCACACTGTAAGTTCGCACATCTGGAAGTACTCCTCGTGCAAGCATGCAATTAAATGTTGAAAAGGCCTCTGTGATGTTCCCTTTTTTGCAATGCCCATCAACCAGAGTTGTGTAGATGACATCATTTGGTTTAATACCACAGCTTAGCATCTCCCTGAAGTACTTATCAGCTGTTCCCATTTCACCAGCTTTACTATAACAGTTTACGAATACACCATAAGTATACTCGTTGGGCTTCAAGCCCTTGTGCGACATTTCAGCCAAGTAGGCACCTGCCTCTTCCATCTTGTTAGCTTTGCAGAGGCCAATAATAAGAGAGTTATAGCAGTAAACATCAGGCAGAATGCCTCTTTCCTTCATTTCATGTAAAATTCTTTGTGCATCATCAAATCTACTCTCCCGAACATGACCTTTGATTAGAGCTGTGTACACAATTGTGTTTGGTCTCAAACCCCTAGCAATCATCTCCTCAAAAAATCCAGCAGCTGCTTGAAGATCTCCACTCTGACACAGACCATTAATTATGACACCATAAGTGAAATCTGTGGGCGGCAGCTTCTTCCTATTCATCTCAGCTAACAGCTCAGAAGACTTTGCCACATTCTGCCGTCGACAGTACCCTTCAATAAGTGAATTGTAAGTTTGAGTGTCAGGCTCTATGCCCTTTATAAACATCTCATCTAGCAAAGCATTTGCCATTTCCATATTCCCAATCTTGCAAAGCCCATTAAGAATCGCATTATATGTTCGAATATTTAACAAGATCCCACGAGCAATCATGGCATCTTTAAGTCTAAAAGCCTCTTCCACATCACCTTCTTTCATGAACCCATCAAGTAAAGCTGTATAAGTTAAGGCTTCAGGACTCAAACCACTCTCAATCATCTTCTCAAGCAACAATTTTCCCTCTCTGGATCGCCTCTGCTTACAGAACCCATCAATAAGTATGGTATAAGAATAATTATCAGAAAAAATCCCTTTATGTCTCATGGCTTCAGTTAACTTCAATGCCTCATCAACTTCCCCAGCTTTACAAAGTCCTCCAATCACGACATTATAACTAACTACATTTGGAGAACATCCCTTGCTCTCCATCTCATCAAGAACTTTTTTTGCCCCAACAATATCGCCCATCTTGCACCGAGCCGTAATCAAAGCATTGTAAGTATAAACATCTGGAACTAACCCGGAATCCAACATTCCCTCATAAACCTTCCAAAACAAATCCACCCTGTTACCCCTCAACAAATCCTTTAAAAGAGCATTACACCTAATCAATCCCAAGACGCAACCCTCACTCTTGGCACGTGAAAACACTAAACACGCCTCGTTAAACAAGCCTCTCCTCTTATATCCATCAATCAAAACCTCAAAAACTATACCTACATTCTTCTCATAACCTTTACATTCTCTAACAACACTATCCAATACCTCAAACACCGGTTTACGGCTGTCAATCATCGTATCGATAACCCGGTTAGCTAAACCTACAAGCTTAGAATTACACAAGACTACAGCTAGAATTGCACAAGAACCCAAATCGTAATTTAATCTAATAATCGAATTGCACAAATTATAAAATGTTAGAAGGCGTTTAGGATCGCAACGAACCTTGTTCTCACGAAGTATGGATTGGACCAAATTAGAGTTAAGGGTTTTGATTATATGGGAAGATGACCTTAGGATATTTTCCCAATTTGGGTCATTCTTATTGAGAATCGTCGTGATTTCTTGTACAGTGGAACTATCATTATTGTTATCGTTGTTTATGTGGATCGATTTGAACCGGAAAATGGGAAATTGGGAAGGAGAAAGATTTGATTTTGATCTAGGGTTTGCGAGGAAGATAAGGTTTTTCAGCTTTAGTGGCATCATTGTTCTGTTTCGTTGATGACGGGAAGGAGAAATTAAGACTGGAAGTTCTGAAGTAAAAAGCATGAACACATGAAGTCGTGAGTCGCTTCACTCGTTTCAGTTAAAATAGGAGTTTTTGGAAAAGGGTTAATTAAAATTTTCTAATAGTTACAGTCTTCCCAATTTTTAACCTTTTTTTTTTAATTTACCTAATCTAAATTATAACACCTTTTTTTTTCTGCCAAAATTTTTTCACACCTTTCAAATAGGAGAAAAATGCACTAAGGGATTTAAATCTTTATTGTTTTTCATCTTAGCTTTTATATTTTTAAAATTTTATTTTAAATTTAAATTTTTAAATATCGTATAAAAAAAAATCTTTATCACTTTTCCTTAGATTAGGTGGTTACTACTATTTTAAAGTTGAATTATATATTTATAAACCTAAAGACAGATTCTAAAATAATGAGATAGGATCTACATTTTCTTTTTTCTTTTTTTTTTTTCATTTTAGCACTCATGTTTTTGTCTTTTTCATTTTGAAATATGGCTTTTGACTACACTTATCTATTTTATTTAAGAAAAACATATTTATTCAAATCTACCACCATTATTAAACCCTTTTTCTAATCTTATTTCTTAAATCCTATGATGTAGCTATAGTGCACAAGCAATGGATTGGGCAATTAGTAACTCCTAGAGTTTCTTTCTTAAGTTGTTATCAATAAAAATCTTCCCACAAGAAATGGAAGGAAAACTACATTAGACTAACCCAAGCAAAATTCGTAGAACATTTCTTTCCCAACTCTACCTCATTATGTGAATGTTCACTGCTTCTATACCTAATAAACGAAGAAAGAAGAATTCCTCAAAAGGTCACAACATTAGGATCGGCTTCATTCAACTCTTGAAAAGTACTTTTAAGGGCCTTCGCGTTGTGGCTCTCTATCAAGCCAACGGATAGATGTTTGTAGTTCTATCTTTATCGGTCACCTTCAAACATTTGGATAAGAAATCAATACATAACACAAAAAATTGTTTCACCAACTCATGTTTGTGAACATGACTTGTGATAGAGGATTCAAAACACCAAATATCCCGGGGCAAACATAAAATTGCATTACTACTAGAGGTAAATTTATAGTATTAAAATTAATATTAGAATCAATCGTAGAAAAAAATCTACTTATTATTATAATTATAATACATCTTTTATATAAAGAAATAAGTGCACCTTTAATATAACCTAATACTGAATAAAAAGTAAATTTAAATTTCTTTTATGTAACAATTATATACACTTGATATAGTTTATAAAAAATTAAAAAAAATAAACTTTTAAACATATCATTGAGCATATATATTAATTAAAATGTTACTATTAATTTATAAAAATAGAACCAAGATATAAAACTCGTATAAGTTTTATTATTGACAAAAATAAATCATAAGTATTAAAATAAAAAAGTACAAGTAAAATGAAAATGACAACATAATATAAATAATATAATATTTTATAATTTCTTTATACTTTGCAAGATTATTCATTAGTAATGACATGAAAATATATGTGTATATGTTTTTTTCAATACAAATGATTAGATAAGTGATTATTCAATAATACTAATTTCTTTTCATAACATTGATAGTGAGTACTTTAAGTATTATAAATTACTATTATTAACTATTGTTTTATGTAATATAATTAAAACACTTATTGCATTGAATATAATTATTATTTATTGTAAAACTATAAATAAATAATGAGTGCTTATTAAAAATTTATTTAGTTAATTATCATCTTTTTTTTATTAATGAAATTCAATTTTACTAATTGTAGTAAAAAAAATAATAAGAAGAAGAAGAAGAGAACCAAAGTCATTTAAGATAGAAAATAAATGAACTTAAAGTGACTCAAATAGGAATTGAGCCCATAACCTTGAAGATATGAAAACAAGCATCTAACCATTTAGTTATATTACTTTTTTATAACAATATTTTTGCTTTTAATTAATTAATTTTTTCCTGGACCAGAGGGGCTAGGGCCCCTTTCAACCCTCGTTTAGGTCTACCTCTGCAATTATCTATACTAAACAAATGAATTAGTTAGTAGTAAGTATACCTTTTCTTTTTAATTTGCCATTGCAAAGTGATTGATTATGGACATGATTATGTAAGTCGTTTATCCATAATTAATGCATGTCCATTAGTATTAATTTTAGTTGCTTTTGAGTCATTGTGTGTAATTTAATGGAATGAACTATGATTTCTCAAAATTTTTAATACTTCAAGTAGGATTAAAGTAGAGTTCTTGTACAAGTTGTGAGTGGCAAATGTAGAAGGTGCTTTTGGTTACATTAAGCAAATGGTTGCAAGGAAGTCTAGGGTACATGCTTTCACGTGGTTCGTTAGGTCACTTGAGCAAAGATGGCTTGTAAAATCAGCAAAATTTTAAGTATCGTATAATAGTTGAATAATTAAAAGATTGTATTAAAAGTCTTAAACACACTCCGTATAAAACTATAAAAAAAAAATAATTACATGAAGGACAGACCATAAGAAATTATTAGTTAAATGATAGAATAAATTATAAATCTTAGACTTAGGATTGTTAAATAAGAATTCCGAGTGAATATCCACGCTCGAAATAATCAAATTAGTTTAAGCACAAAATTTCGTAATAAAATATTAAAATATTAAATTTTATCGATGTCGTTGCACGTACAAAAATACATTAAGAACTTTTTAAAACCCTAATCCTAATAAAGTATTAATTAATTAATTAATAATAATAATAATAAGGACGGTAGGCCGTGGAGGACCCACGGCCACATACAAGAAAACAAAACAAAAGTAAAGGAAAAAGGCAGGGAGCAGGCCAACACGAGAGCTATGGTACAAAAAGGGAAAAAGAGAGAATTGAACCAAAAAAATCATAACCCACACATATGAACTCCGATCGACGATACGAAACCACCAACGTGTTCCTCGAGGTGAGTGCAACTCAACTAGACTAACTTCTCATAAAATAGAATTTGTTTTTAAAAGTTATATATAAAGAATAAATAGGTATAAAAATTAGTATTTTACTTAAAATTAGTTGTAATAATTAAGAAAACACTAGATAAAGTGATTTAGACTATATATTTAATATATTGATGTATTTTTTCTCAATTTTCTAGGTGAAGAGGGTTTTGATTCGAAGATATCCAAAGACTATTTTAAGTAAACCCCGATAAAATAAGATCGAAGTAAGTAAGACTCCGTCATATGTTGTATTGTGTGTATATTGTTGAGTTTATGTATTTATTATGGATTTTGCTGCCTATATATACTATTCCGTATACTGTGCACATGTGTGGGTTTTGACCTTTGGAGCGAGTAGCAACAAATATATATATATATACATATATATGTAAACCTTTGTGATTGGTGGGGCTATTTTGCTGTGCGAGTAAGATTTATTTATTTCTTTTCCGTGTCTTCCTTCCCTACAGAGGCTGAGTAATAGACACATATACATATATATATAAGACGTTGCGAGCATCATTCTTCTTCCGAGGAGTGTATGTGAATATTATGTTGCTGGACTGTGCTGGACATGTTTCTCTTTTGCTTGCTGTAAAACAAGGACTAGACATATATAAGTAGTAGGAGTCGGACGTGCTGTGAAGATTGATGCTTCTAGTTGTTGCTACCGTAAATGGGATCATATATATATATATATATATAACAAACATCATTGTCTTCTCGTTTATTACCCCATTGTGCGTGGAGCGTGTGTATGGCATTGTTTTCCCTCTTCTTTTGCTGCTAACAAGTGACCTTATACCTACATATATATATATATATGATTGCGTGGAGAGTGTATAGCGTCCCATCTTCTTCCCTTTGCTGGCAATCCTTGCGCCTTGTTTCTTGTATTATTGTTGTGTGCGTGAATCATTGTGGGAACAGGGGATGGCAGGGGCGTTCTTCACTCCTGCTGAGGTATGGAATGATACATATAAACATAGGTGAAATGAGCTAACTGGTCAAGAACGGAGGAGTTGGAAAATTAACGCTATATGGCATCATGTGTATATGTGGTATGATGAGAATAGGAATAGAAGTTAGACTTAAAGATGTGATATATAAGATGAAATGGAAGTAGGAGTTAGGATTATAGTGTGTTAGTTGTCTTGTAAGCTTGTGTGTTGAGGAATTGGAAGAAGAGTGAAAACCCATGAATAAGACTAAGACAACATGTAGGGCTATGTAAATATGGAGTTTATTCCCTTAATGCGAATAGGTACGAATTTATAAGTGGTAGGAAAAGATGTCACTATGTCATGTATGTTGTTATGGAAGTAATAATTGATGTGAAGTATGTAGTTAAGCCTTAACGCACAATACAAAAATTATGGAAAAGAAATTCTAGGCTTCAATGATCTAAGTCCTTGCATATATATATGTACATGTGTGGTGTCCAAGTGAGGTAGAAAGATAAGATGATGCATGTGACGTATGTTGTGGGTATATAGATATGAGGTAGGAAGAGTGGTATTACATGACCTCAATTACAACATGCATAAATCCTCTTGAGATGTATATGCCAAAGGAGGCATGAGAATCAAATTCAACATCTATACGCCTATGGTATTGATGTAGGCATATTCAAGGATAATACATGGAGTTATAGTCATGAACGTAAGTATAGAGGGGAAATGGGGAAAGGGGAGTACAACGATGGAAGTTGTATTAGTACTCTTTATCTTATCAATATATCACGTCGACTACATGTGTGTTGTTTTCTTTTTGTGTTAAGTTGTGCATTGCTCCTAGAATGGTTTCGTGTGTTATGATTGGTTGTTGTATGATTATAGATTGCACTTATATTTGATTTGATATGATCACCCTCAAAACTCTAATTAATTATGAGGTTTAAATAAATAACCTAACATGCATCGCATGAGACATTACATGAGATTGAAGGCCATCAATGCTACAGGATGCGCTGGAAGTGATCAAGAGAATTGTTGTTCCACCAAGTGTGAACTAAGTGATTAGGTGATTGTCGCTCCTTGATGGTTCTGAGTTCGGCCTGTCTCTTGAGGGTGTAATGCTCAGTGTGTTGAGGCACCTAAGCCTAAAACATTAAAGCTAAGACACAACTTAATTAATTGATAAGAATAATAAAGATGTGAGTAAGACCCGGGAACTAATGGTGGCTTCGAAATCCCCAATCCAAGGTCAAGGGGGGCGTAAACCTTAGACTTTACGTCGATTACCGGAAGACCACGTGAGATGCTGCATTCATGTGATTGTTCATGCATAGCACTTGTTTGATAACTTGGTTGAATTTTGTTGTGTTTATTACAACACTGAGAAATTACATCCTATCTCACTAAGCTTTGGCTTACCCTCCTATAGATTTTGCCTTGCAGGTCGAGACTACCTAAACTTCCTGATAAACTGACAAACTAAAGTGAGTAATCATTGCATCACTGGTTGGCATGGTTGTGGGAAGGATGTGAGGCCTAGATTGAGGTAGACATCATTAGAATGGATTTTTTTTTGTAATTAATGAAAATGTTATTGAGCGACTTAATATGATCTTAGGTTTACCTATAGTGGTGTAATGGGATCCATCTGAGGCCTAGTGATACTTTTTGTAATTAATTATCTTGTGAGTAGGGAATATTATTACTTTGGTGAACAAGTCAACGTTGAAGATGAGATGCTTCGCGATTGCTTAACAAGGGGTTAAGCGATCATAGCGAGTTGTCACAAGGGGCCTTTAGAGTGGGGCGTGACATGGCTCATATCCAATGCCACTACTACTGTTTTGCTACATTAGCAAATAGCATGAGCACGGAGTGGAGCACAAAGGAGGATAGAATCAAATACCAATACTTGCAACAACTCGTAATCGATCGATAGAGGACAATGACCTAAAGCTCAAGCTTAAGTTTTTGCTATACACCAAGAAGACACGACTTCATATGTTGATACTACTGCAAACACACCTATAATCCTCTCAATGTAATGCATATGTGTTTTTTGATATTGATATAATACATTCATCCTCATTTGAGTCTTTCACTTGTGCTTATGTTGTATGGTTGGAATAAGTATCCTTGAATCTACCATTGGGTGGAACAATAGTTTTAAATAAGATTTATAGGACCATAGGTATATAAGTGGGAGGAAAAGTGATGTTAATGGATTTAATAATAATGTGAGATGTAGAGTTTGGCATAATCCTTGGTATGAATTGTTTTTTTAAGAAAAATGCCAGTGTAGAACGCTACAATAAATAAGTTTACATTAACATACCTAGGGAAGAGAGTTTTGATTTTGGTAAAGAATTTTAAAGGCTATCAAAGTTGCAAATATATGAACTATTGAGAGATAGAGAGTAAGCAATCTTAGCATTAGTGATAGTGGAAACTTCAAAAACAACAAAGTTAAAGCAAATACTTATAATGAATGAGCTTTTCAAAGTTTCTTGATGACTTATTGATGAAGGTCCAACTTCACTTTAATACTAAATTAATGTGCGCATTTAGATGTATCAATCAATTTATGTTTTTGAAATTTTAGGGTTTTGGATAACAAAAAGGATGTTTTTATACTTTTTTGAAGGTTTTTTTTTTTAGTGTTTAATAATGAAAAGAAATAAACAAATATGAATGAAATCAATATTCAATATGACTCACAAATACTAAAGTTCAATTGGATTATGAATAAATCACATAATAATATTGCTCATGACATGTAAAAGTTTTATGCGTTAAAAAAAATCATTGTAATCATAAATTCAATTAATGAGCTCATCACAATCTAATATAGATTGATAGAACTCTCCAAAATAAAGTGATGAAACTAAATTCTCAATATTTTATTATTAAAAAGAGAGAGAGAGAGACTCACAAGTCTCTCAATATATCCAGTGGCATAAGCTTAGGGAAAAATACTTAATTTGTTAACTAAAAATGTTTGTTACATAAAGAGGCCTTTCATATGCTCATCACTAAAACCCTAGCTAGCCTATCATAAAAGGAAACTAATTAAAATAAAATGACTAAATATAAGTGAATGGCCAAAAATAAAATAAAACGAATGATATAAAATAACATGAGAATATCTAAACCCACATGAACTTGAATAATATAAACAACTAAACCAAAGTTAGCCTTGGCACTAACTCGGTTAATTACATCAAACCATCTCCTAAACCTCTTTAACCTTGAGATGGCTTCTACACTCAATCTAGATTATTGCACTTATCTTGCTCTTTTGGTCTTGTTCTTTGATTCACATCACCTATCAAGTTTACCACCAAACAAGGAAGTGGAGTTTACTATAGAAGTAATATTTAGTCAGTTGCAATCTCAAAAGCATGTTATAAGATGGATGTAAGTAAAGTTGAAAGAATTAAAGGAACAATTGCAAAAGATGTTGGACATGGGTTTTCAAAGCCTCAAAGTGTCATCATGGATCTAATATTGCTTATAAAGAATAAAGACGACAATGTCAAGATTTGCATGCACTATGGGGGTTGAATAAATTGACATTAAAGAATAGGTACCCTTTTAAGAATAAAAAATAGTTAAAAGGTGCATAAGTGTTTTCAAAGATTGATTCATCATCGAGTTACCATTAGTTGAAGATCGGGATAGAAAATATACCAAAGTGTATCTTCTGAACTCATTATGAATAATTTAACTTTTTTATTATGCCTTTCTAATTAACAACTGCTCAGCAGAGTATTCAACTTTATCTAGATAAGTTCATTGTGATATTATTCACAAAATACCAATATATAACAGGAGTAAAGAGGAGCATGCTAAGCATTTGAGGACTATATTGCAAATGTAGAGTGATATATGATTATACCCCAAGTTTAAGAAGCATGAACTCTATTTGGATATGTTAACCTTTTAAGACTCATAATCATGAAGGATGACATATTGATAGATCTAGATAAGATCAAAATAGTAGCTGATTAGCCAAGATCGAAAAAAATAACTGAAGTTAGAAACTTCAATGGTTTAATAGGTTACTATAGAAAGTTTGTCAAATGATTTAAAAGATTGTATCCTTGTTGACTAGACTAACTGTAGTTTGTGTAAAATGATAAGTGCAAGTATAGTTTCTAAGAACTAAAGCAAAGACTAGTAATAACTTTGGCACTTGCTTTGCTATATGGAGGTTTAAATTCTCAATCTATGATGATGCTTTTAGTAGGGTATAGTTCATGTGCTAATAATGTAGTATGAAAGAATGGTTGCCTATGCTTCTAAACCGTGAGGTAGGATAAGCTAATTACCTAAGTCACGATCTTGAGTTAGAAGAGGTGCTCTTTACACCAAAACTCTATAGACATCATCTAAACAAAGAGAGTGCAAAGTATATAAAAACTACAAAAGTCTTAAGTATTCTTTTTACCTAGAAGGGGTTATATATGAAATTGAAGAGGTAGTTATAGTTGATTACAATATGGAGATTCTTTATCATCCAAAAACACTAATGCTATGACAAATGCTCTCGATAAGAAGGGTCAAGGGAATTTAACCACTCTAATCACATCTCAAAGCAACTATCAGAAGATGTGAGAAAGTTGGACCTAGAGGTGACCATTGAGAAAATTGGTGCCAAGATGGCAAATTGTAAAGCCCTAGAACCTGGGTGCTATAACATGCCACGTGTCCTTATTAACTAATAACATGTTAAGGCTCTAATAAATAAGTCTACTAGTTTCATCAATACCAGGATTTATCTCCAATAAAAGTCAATTAACATTAACATACTCCATATATAGTACTAAATGACTTATAGGCAAGTCATTCTAACCACGAGTGTAATAAGAAAAAACTGTAGATAAGTCCTATGATAGAAGAATATAGCACACTAATATAGAACATCTAGAGTCTCATCTCTATGTAAGTATAGTCAACTACATTTAACATAAACTCCTATTAATGGCATCCTAGTGATCATCCTCATAATAATAATAATAATAATACTTGTTGCTCTCCCCATTCTGATAGTAATAATATATAACTCCATATTTATCGTAAGTAGTAAATTCATCATAACTACTTGCAGTTACAAAAGGGTAAGAGAGTGAGCTTAAACTTAGTACGTAATAGCATATACATAGGCGTATGTAACATAGTAGCAAGTTCACATGCATGAAATGTTGGAGAAGATGATACTATCTAATTTTGTTGATAAATTAGGAAAAGAAATGTTTTCTTTTCTTTTCTTTTTTTTTTTATCTATTGAAGATGCAGTTGAAGCTTGTAAATTTTCACTACATGAGTCAAAGGAAATTAAGGATTCCTCATAACATTTAGATCGTGTTTGATAAGGTAAAACTATACATAGGTTTTCTTTCCTTTTTCTCCCCTTGTTGGATTGAAGCTTATTTATAGTAGTCTTCACTTGAAATCATAACTTTCATTCTTTTCTCAATAACAAATTTTAATCCTTTTTTTTAGTTAGCTAGCTACTATCCATACAAATCAAAGGTAACAAAATTCATGCTTATATAGAAAATTCACTAGGGGTTAGAACTTTCTCTTATCTCCCACTCTCCAAAGCTTTTAAACTCGCATGCTATAATACTTCAATCCAAGACCTTAACCATTAAGGCATACTTTCATAAATAATTTTACTCAATAGGGTGGAAAAGCTTAAATTGTAATTGTATGGATAAAGGAATAAATAAAAACCTATATAATCTATGGGACTAGTGAATGCAAGCTGATACAAATAGCCTTTTGCAATTACTTGATTTCAATTTGGATTTAGGTAAGAGAATTTTGAATGACTTGTTAAGATGATGTAAAAAGAAGCATTATACCTTCTAATATGCTTATGCCTCATAGAATGTGCCATTAATGTTCCAAAATATGCATTTGCTTATTATGTATATTTATCAAGTTTGCATGTGACATTCATTAACAAAGGTCCATATAATTATTGTGAATGCCCCTTTTTTGTAAATAGTTAGAACTATAGATCCATTTTAGTGTGAAGTAGGCTAGGTGACAAACTAGATCAACTTGATATCAATGGATACATTAACATATTCCTTATAATTGTATGATAATTGATAAAAAGAAAAAAATATTGAATCAAACTCAATAAATTGTAAACTCATTTTATTATTAAAAAAATCTACACTATTTCAGGTGTTGCACTTATTTTATTTTATTTTTTGCCAACCTACTGTAGGAGAGGTTGGTAAGGTGAAACTAGATCACATCGTTTGGAAGTGTAACTATTCATGGCCTCTGCACCAAGCACCTTTTCTCTTTAATGGGCCTAAAAATAATATTCATGTTACTCAATGTGAATAAGAGCCAATTAATAAATCATATAAAAGATTATTGCAAAATGGCCAAAGAAAACCGATCACTTTAGCTTGAAACCTAAGACAACCTTGTGGGTTAATTTGCAAAAAGATAGTTTTCCAAACACGTGCACAAATTGTGGTAAGTTGGTCATTTCAATTCTAATTACATATTTTATAAATCCATACCCTTGATGGCATGTTTTATAAATCCATGCCCTTTTATTTTACAAAAAAAAAAAATTATGAATATGAGCCATTCCTCTACATTTTTTTCCATTTTAAAAGTATTAATTATAAAAGTCACAATTCCTTTCTTTGCAATTTATTATTAAGTGCTCAAAACATTAGTCCACACATCTTTTTATAAGTAAATGATATCTCATAGATTTCATAAAACTCTCACTTTTGCACCTAAAATACATTGTTGCTAACCTATATTCTATTATTCCCTCTTTCACTTCTTTCCCATTACTCCCTTCTAGCCTTAACAACTTCAAACCAACAATCCCATAAGTTAAACTACTCCACTCCAAGAAACTTCACAACCATCTTCAAATCTTGTGTTATAGAAACCCTACTTTTGGACCATATATATCCTCTCAAACAATTCAAGAATGATTATAAGCCTATAAAGAAAGCACTGCAGGCAGTACTTTGTTTTAATATTCAAATGGCTTCCTAAACATAGTTTGAATCTATTTAAGTATAATTTTCTCACTAGAATCACCATCACTAGCCTCCCTATCTCTCAAAGGATTAAATATGCTAAGCTTGTTGACAACTTGCTAATGATGGTCTTATGTAAGTTATCTCATTATTCATATAGTAATACATAATTGTCTATTTTAGCATGCAAATATATGTGTATTGGTTAATTATTTATTTCAAGCATAATATCTAAAAATATGTACTAACAATTATATTCTTTCCCATTGTTTCCTATACTACTAGATTGGTAATACTATTATTGCATGGCATGCAATGAAATGTCTAAGAAACCATAGCAATAGTACCAAAGAAAAAGAGGATGGAAAGGTGCTTAGACTTAGACATATGTTGTGTGAAGCGGATATTTTGACTTCTCAGTTTGTTGCTTTTTTTTTTTTTCCTTTCCTTTTGTTTTTTTGGCCAAAATGTGTAGGAAAATGGGCTGAGCATGTTGTGGACGGTGATTATGGAAGCATTTTGGTGTAGACTAGTAGTTAGGGTAAGTTAAATTGGATGTGAATTTTGATTTATATAAATACTTTTTTTGTATTTTGAATTTTTACACTTTATACATTTGAATGTTTATTTGTATACATAAAATAAGTCTGGCACTAAATACAAACATGTGAGAAAAAATATATACTAAAAAACTCTTCCCTCTTTCACTTGTATAATCTTATTTTTTAGGGGGCTTCCTTTTTCTTTTTCTTTTTTTAATTTTCTATAAGCATCTAGGTGTCTTTTCTTAACATTTAACAACCAAATATAGGTAAATAAAGTTTTTAAATGTGTTTTTTAATTTGTAATTAAGTCCAATTAATACTCGACGCGTTTCCATTATATTTCTATGTAATTTGACATTGACATATTCTATTCTTTTTATGAAATGTAGAAATCTTTTGGTTTTGGGCCTTCTAGATATGTCAAGTCATATGAACAACAATTTTTTGGAAAAAAGATTCATCAGGAGTGAAATGTTATATGTAATACTTATTAGTAGGTAAGATGCTAGAGAAATTTAACATTTCACCCAAAATGTTAGGATAACTACAAGTAGATATAAATAACCTAATATGTCTAACATTTATTTATTTTTACTTATCATATTGTAGTTCATGTGTTATATCACTTTAGTAAACTATTGTGTACTTTAATGTAGATTTTAAAGCTTTGTTCCATCTCTTATATATGCAATTTTTGAGCTCCAAACATATTGCAACTAGCATAGAGGATTAATGCTTATTGCTATACCACCCATGTATCACCCATGTGCCACTTGCATATTGCCATGGTGTTGTCCATGTGCCACCTATGTGCCATAAATAGGAATATGTACATGTAGTGTTTGATTATTGCTCCATGAACCTACAAAAGTATATATGGTTCCTTTGAAAAGTGAAGATGGAATAGATGTTAAGGTTGTTTCAATTTGTCATAAGAATACATTGAAATGGGACCCAGAGCATGTGACATTTCCAATTCTTAAGGTTAAACTAGGGACTTTTTTGTTTGCCATTTTCTTACTAAAGCCAATATTGTCTAGTATAGAAATTAGAAGTAAAAAATGATGGACATGTAAGGAAGATATAAATTTGATGAAACATTGTATTGACATAAGAAAGAGAGAAGAGATAACCTTGTTTCCCTTTCTAATCTAAATCAAATTAGTATCAGAGTTACTATTCTCTCTAGTTTTACATCAAAACAATCTTTCGCCAAATTTATATCTCTCTTTTACATGTCCATTATTGTCTACTTCTAGTTGTTGTACCGGATAACAATGGCCTCAGTAAGAAAAATGCAAACAAGAACATCCCTAGCTTAACCTTAAGTGCTTGAAAAGCCAAATGTGTTGGGTTCCATTTTGATGTATCCTTATGAAAAACTGCAATACACTTTAACTTCTATTCCATCTTCACTTTTCAATGGAACCATATATACTTTTGTTGGTTTTATGGAGTAATAACTAAACATTGCATATACATAGTCTTGTTTATGGCATATGGGTAGCAATATTAACAACTCCAAAACATGGGCAATGTTAATATAATTTTCCCCACATATATATAGATGTTTTCTTTGCAATCAATCCAAATCAATCCATGGACATGTTTCCATTATAATTATGTTTAATTTGATGATGACGTTATTTTACTTTCCTTTGAAATCTAGAAATCCTTTTATTTAGGCTTTCTAGACATGCCAAGTCATATAAAATAACAATTTTGTTTTTTTTTTTTTTTGGAAAAAAGACTCATTAGAAATTAGATCATATATGTAATACTTTATTGTAGGTAAGATGCTAGAGAAATTCAACACTTCACCCAACATGTTGAGATAACTACCATAAGTGGATATAAATATCTTATTAAGTCCAATATTTATTTGTTTTTACATATTATGATACAATTCATGTGGCATATCACTATAGCGAAGCTTTTCTTGACCCTTGGGTCCATGTAAAAATAACAAGGCTAAAAAAATCGAAACCTAAACCAAACTAATTTGTTGTCTAGTTAAGAAACTGAAATTTAATTAGATATAGATATATATATATATATATATATATATATATATATATATATATAAAGGAAGATAGTGAACATTAGGGACAATATAGTAAATTTTGAATAATATAGGTATCATTAATTCCTTCTGCAAAAGGGTTTGAATTGATGTTGTGTGTTTAAAGCCTACCCATGTGAAATGTAATCCCACATTGAGAGAATTGGTATTGATTTATTAAGTTAAGTAGTGAATAACATGTTAATATTATTTAAAAACATTTTGGTCAAGTGGTTGATAAAGACTCATCGTATTTGTTGACTTAGTTATTAACTATTTTTTACATAAAATATTACAAGTGATATCAGAACCAATCCCCCTACAGTAGGTGTCCAATTCGGGATGACCGAAAAAGAAAGAGAATTGAACCCAATTGTTGATCTCGTATGGCCTATTAGTGTTTATTGACTGCTTTTAGACTAGAGCATTACTGATTCTTTAATTCGTTATTCACTTTTCTCAAAATATATTTGTAGGAATAATAGGCCACCAATCACTTGGATGATGTTTATGGAAGCACTTTAACCTTGGATACTTATCTTTAACTAGTATGTTTACTAAGTTAGCATCAGCTTAATGGTTTTCATAGCACCAGTTTAGTAGTTTTCAACTGTCACCTTACTCCTAATACTCTTACTCCAACTCATGTAGTTGAAACACTCAAAATAAAAATAACTATACATGCGGAATATTAAAGCTTCGAGATTGTTTTAGCATGAAGATGAGTAGATGATGAAATAATAATATAAATGGAAATTGCAAGGGAAACAATTTCGTGAACTAGTTTCACAATCACTAGCCTGATATGCTTAAAAGGGACTATAAGCATATGCAAATAATCCAATTAAACCACTCCTAAATGACAAGATCACAACCGGTTCAAATTGAATCAAAATGCTAGAATTGCGTGAACCCTATTAGAGTATAAATAGATCAGAATGCTATAACTTACAAATTAATAATCCACAATGATCAAATTCTTCAAAACAACACTAAACAAACTTGAATGCCATGTGAATTCAAACAAAAACAACATGAACCAATCCGAGGTCCCCTTTCCCAACAAAGTGATCCACGATTTAAAATGATGCTAAATTGAAGGTTAAAACTTAAAGGCTAAAACCAATCAATTGAAGCAACAAGAATTTGATTACAAATGCAATCAAAATTCAGTCAATACACTTCCAATCAACCCTAGATACTACTCACTAGAGAAGAAAGGAAATTGCAACAAGGTAAATTTGATATTACTCACAAATTAGCCTTGGAGCCACTCGCCACAATCTCAATTAGGATTTGAAATTGATAAGAGCAATTTGAATTAGGAAAAACCCTAACCCTCTCATGTAAAAGTGATGTTCTTTTTCTAAAAATTTGGCTAACTTCCTCAAAACCCTACTTAAGCAAGTATTTATACTTACTCCCTTTAGGATTAAAAAGTTCACAAAATTACAACTATGCCACTTTTAGGATGGCCGGTCCTAAAAGACAATTACAAGAAAATGGAAGTGCCCCAAAAGAAAGATTACAACATAAATAGTCCAAAGAAACAATTACAAATACAAAAATAATAAGAATCCTCAAAGAGCTAATGCATCAAGGCGATGTCAATTACAGCAGGTCATTGGATGAGAATCTGATGATATCCCTTTGCGATCAACAAATGAAAGTCATTTGGCATCCCGTGGAGAAATATTATTGTACCTGTAAGATTATTACTCAAATATTTATTAGATAAAAGAAATAAAGGTAAAATATGAGTGATTTAAATCATCATTCAAATCGAGTTCTGTAACTATCTAGGTTGTCGGAAAATTTCCCATCACAGCCTCCCTCGAGGGATTAGTTATGCTAAGCTCATTGACATTTTGTTGATCATTGGTTTATGTAAGTTATCCCATTATTCAAAAGGAGATTAAAGATACATAGAAGGATTGTTCCTTTTATGTTTATTACCAACCTAGTAAACTATTGTATACTTTGATACAAATTCTAAAACTTTGTTCCACCTCTTACATATGCCATTTTTGGGAACTCCAAACTTATTGCAATTGGAGTCGTGGCTTCATGCTCATTACTGATAGCTTTGACCATTCAAGAAAATCGTTTCCTCCATGGCTAATTCTACATTATATCTCAATTTGGTCTTCACGACAACATTTATCACAGGCATTTTCTAAATAGCTATGGGATTTAAGGTAAATTATTTCGTTTCATTCACTCATATAGTCATTTTGGCATGCCAATAATTAAGTTTGTTTCAATTATTCAATTGAATATTGTGTCATCCTCTTACGTCTTAGGTTATGTCTTGAGTGAAAAGAAAAACAAATTCGTATTGATTGTGATATAGCCTCTTCCAAATAGCTATCAGTACTAGCATTTTTTATTGTGATATAGTTGAAGCTTTATGATTTGGGCACTTCACCTTAATAGCAACTCTATTTCCCTCTCATTCATTATGGAATTGCTATTAGTCTGTTACGGTATTCACTTCACTTTTTGGCCCCATATTAGCAATTCATTAAGGAATAACTATTACTTAAAATATAGAATTGCAATTCTTTAGTCGTACCTTAGAATTGTAATTCAATGCAAGGGTTTTTTTCTTTTACCCAAATCAACCTTATCAAATTTTGGAAATTGACAAAAAAAAACCTTGTATAGTGGAGAAAACACATTACGATCAAATGACAAAACCTTAGCTTAAGTCATCTTCTTCCTCTGTCCCTCTCTCTCCATCACTCACACACACTCTCTCTCTCTCTCTCTCTCATCCATTCACCCATCGTTGTCCTTACCTTCACCTCGCTTACCTCACCATTCACCATTTGTCCCACCCTAGTTTGTCATCTCTCTCTCTCTTAGGTTCATCATATCTCACCATTCACCATCCATTCACTCAAGTGATGTGACATTAGTGGATGCTATTGTGTTCGTTTAAATTTTTCTTTTGAGTTTGAATACAAATAGAGAGAGTAAAATACCTAAAAGAGACAAGAGACAAACTATAGAAAGAAATATGGGCTCTTCCTAGGATATTAGCTCTTGAATATTGTGGTTTTATTTTGGAGTTAAGCTTTGACAATTTTGATTTGGGGTTAGGGTTCATTTGTTCTTTGAAGAAGTGATTCTATAAATACCCTAAAATGACCAAACTGCCCCCACCTCTTTAAGTTATTTACACAATTAACCTTGGTCTAATTTTAATAAATTATATATATAGATATATATTATATACTTAAGTATTGTAGTACTTAAGTTCTTAAATGCTTCTATTGTATTAATTGGAGGAGATTGAATATAGTTTATTTATTGAGGATAGGTGTTCTTTCCAATCTCTTTTATGTAGAGAATGATTTTAGTAATTGTTGTGGATATTTAAATGTTGACGGTGAAATTAGCAAATTCTGAGCCTTTGTATGTCTTCACCTAGTAAGGACACATGGCAGGCTGTACTCATCTCGCGTTCTAGGGTGTTATAGATTCGGATGTCAAGTGTTGGTTAGAAAGGGAGATTGAGTTGTTTGTTTTATTATCTTATAAATACATGGTTAATTTTGGTCTTTTAATACATATTCATTCATCTAGCAATTCCATGAAGTAAATAATGTAATATGAATTCAATGATACCTAACCAAACAAGTTAATAGACATTCTAAACCTATCATACTAATATGATACATGTTTAGGTAAGCAGCGTGCAAATATCAATAATGTTTAAATACGTAATAATTATAGTATGTATTTTTTGAAAACTACAATTATATTTTCACGTATTAGATTTTTATTAATATTTGTATGCCATTAATCCATTTATATAGAGGAGCTTTTAGAGTCCAATTAAATCAAGTTTTGTGAATTTTGAAAGCAGCGTAAAGACACTTACAATCAAGTTGCAGAATATGTGAGGTATTATGAACAGATTTGAATTCTCTCAATTTTTTTCCTCAATTTTCCTCAAGTAGCAAATCAATTATTGAAATTGTCTAGATTTTTTAAATATCATTTCACATTATCATAATGTCTTCTTCTTTCTTTTAATCTTAACCATTGATTATACATGACAATATTTTAAATAAATATTGAAGAAAATTCCAAAAAGTAAATTAAGAGGATAGAATGTAGAAAAAATATAGTGCTGTACAAACTTTAAGGTATTTCATGAACCTGACAAAGATTACAATTTTTTATGACAATTAAATTACGAACTTTAACGTGTGCTAAGAACAATAAGGCAAATTTCAAGCTTTAGGCATAGTACGAATCATCAAACAAATTGCAAAGTAACTTGTATTTAAGATTTAAAATTTTCATATTGGATTTTTATCCTCGAAAGTTAGTTTTCTTAGAGTTTCCACGTATAATCTATGGTTAAAATTACCAAAAAAACAAAAAAAAATGACATCATAAAAATGTCACAAGGTAATAAAAAATTTAGATAATCTCAAGAGTGATTTATAGCTTTAAGAAACTTAAGAGAAAAATAATTATAAAGGATACATTTCCTTATAAATTATTGAGATACGTTAATTTTATTTAAAGTATTTTATGAAATTTTAAGACAAAATTATGAGCAAAATGTGTTTCACAAAAAGTTTGTAACTACTCTTTGAAAGAAGAAAATAATGCATGAAGTAAAGTGATTCACAAACATTAGCGAAATTATGAATCTTACACTGAGGTTACTAATTTTAAAGGGATTGAATGAATTAATAGGTAATTCTTATTTTCACGAAAATTATATGCAAAAAAGAAGAATTACGAATTATAAGATCCCATGTTAAAATAAGAAAAAAAAGAAAACATGAGGAATTACATTTTTCTTGAGGTAAGGTGTTGACATGGCTCGTTATTTTTTAGTTTCCCCCATGTGTTAAACCTCGAGGTGAGCAGTCAAAGAACACCTCTAAAAAGAAAATGAAATGGATTATAAAAACACTTGTAGCTTTTTCATACTTGGATTAACAGATAATTGTTTCATGTGTAATCATTCATTTTGACCTTTCTAGCATATCAATGGGGGTGATCGAAGCGAGATAGCTACTATTGCTATAAGATTTGCCATTAATTTTGTTGTTATGCGATCCTTGCTAATGTACTAACCTACACAAAAACAAGAAAACTAAGCCACGAGGGGCCGATATTTAGTGGTTTGAGTACTTGAATAACGAGAGAAAGAATAAGGGTGTAAAATGTCAAGAGTTTTGATTTTGTATTTATAAGCAGATTAATGAGTTGAATAAATAAGATAATTAGCTTCCAAATTTGGTGGAAAGTTAAGACTAACTTTATCCATTTTAACTCTTCTTTCCTCATTTTCATTTAACTACTAGGCGAGGTTAGGCAGGATAACATGGATATAAAGATACACGTTCAAAATAACCTATCAATAATTAAATTATTTTACATTAAAGCAATGATTATATTATCTATTTTCACATTTATTATTAATTTGGATCACTAGATGTTGATGAATTCATTATTTCCCCCCAAAGTCTCCTCAAATCTCACTAGATTCATTACTACTCAAGGTATGCTACATTTAATATTTTATAGTTTTATCTTCTTCATTTTAGATAGCCATACTATATAGGTGCAATAGAAATCATGTGGAAATGGAATCAAATACAATGCCTTTGTTTAATAATATGTATTTTGTATAAATAAGGGCATCTAAAAATGGATTATTTCATTGATTCATCATGGTGATTTCAGGACAGGTGAACTTTATAATTTATATTACACCTACGTCTAGTCTATTTTTGTAATGCTTTGGGCTTCATAGTGGTCCACTTCTAGACATGCACATTATTCCATTCTTGTTTCCTCATGGACCAAAACCATGTACAAGTTCTAATAATTAAAAGAAGAAAGCAACAAAAAGGAGCAAACAGAAGGAGTGAAAAGTGGTTTTGAGAGATAATACTGTAGGTGTGGGCATCAACAAACAAGATGAGTGAAAAGCGGTTTTGTGAGATAATACTATATTCATATATGAATCCCACTAATCAAAACCTCTATTTTCATACGCATTTCATTTAGCGTACTTTAGTGCAATTTTTTTTTTTTTTATACTTCTATAGATGGAAACATAGCAATTTTACTTTTATAAAAATACAAAATAGCAACACAGTTTGATTTCAGTTATAGTACACTCAAATCATTTTTTTTTTTATATATATGTATTATGGGTTCCGTAACTCTAAATAAATAAAAAATTATAACCTTTCAAAGTTAAAAAAAAAAAAAAAAACTAAAGCTGTGTGATTTACTTTTTCAATTTTAAAGAGTCATAATATTTTATTTATTTAAAATTTCGGAGTTTATAATACATTAAAAAAAGACTAATTTGAATGTATTATACCTATGACCAAATCATGTTATCATTTAGTATTTTTATAAGGATAAAATTACTATATTTCCATGTGTTGAAGTGCAAAAAAAAAATAAGAATAAAAATTACACTAAGAGTGCAAATGTTATTCGCACCTCTAAGCAAATTGCTTAAAGGCGCAAACCGAGTCTATACCTTCAGTTTTACAAATTTTAGAAAAAAAAATCGTGAATTAGGTCTGCATTATTTTGAGAATAATTTTTGTGGATACAATATTTACGATTTTTTAAAAAAAAGTACAATATTTACAAATATTTTCCAGATAAGTTGATCTTAGTGAAGCAATTTCAGCAGTTTCCACACCACTCTCTTGAGCTGCATTAAGTAGTTGGTTCTCCATTTTCTAAAGTTTAAGCTTGGAATTTCTTTCCCTCTCCCTATAGATGAATACAACGAGGAGAATCGTGCCTTTCTCCAAGATGTTCCTCACAATAACTCTCGACTCCTGCAGAGTCATCAATTTAAATCATCGGTGCTTATGGTGAGTGCTCAAGATGAAAACAAGATAAAATAGATATTATCTATCACAGTGGTAAATAAATATTAATAAAATTTAAATATATAATAATATAGAGATTTTTTTTAAAAAAAACTACTTATTATCATTAACATAGATTTAAACTTAATTGATATTTATTTTACCTATGCATACCTAAATTAACGTGTGATAACCACTACAAAGGACTTTTTCTTCCCCAATCCCCGCCACCAACCCTCAAAAAAGAACTAGCGAATGGATCTTGTCAGTGAAGCTCCTTTTTTCGCCGGTGAGGGCATTCCCAGCGGCATCAATCGCCGATGAGTTTCGTGGGATAAAGTTGTACTAGTTTTCCTTTCTGACATTGGGTCCCGTCGATAAAGGCATCGCAGCAAATTTTTTTTTTTCTTATTATTTCAAATTCATATCAAATAAAATAAATTTAATTTAAATAAATATTAATATGAATAACAGATAACATTAAATTATCTATTGATTTCATTAACAAATATAATTATAATTTATTTTGTCTGAATTATTTAATTGTTAATGAAATATAGAAGTTAATATAAAAAAAATAAAGTTTGAAACCATAGAGCAAAGTAATATATATTGCGAAATATAGCCATCACAAACATATATGATGACTCCAACGACAAATTAAATACAAAAAGAATCTAACACAAGCTCCTAAATAGAATTTAATTTCGTTGAAGATTGAAGAAGATACAGTGAAATATAGTTGAAGAGGGAGAGAGCTGGGACACAGTAGTATGGTGTTTTAATTCATTAAGTAAGATGGTTAACTGACATGTTTGATTGGGGGTGCGGATAAGGCAAAACTAAGCAAACCAACCTAGAAAGGTTCGGCTAAGGAAAGAAAAAAAGTGAGCCCGATTATTTCACAATCTGAAACATACAGGCTGTATTGAATCGGATGGTATAAAAGGAATTGAATTGCATTACATAACCAAGAACAGTATTGTATCATGTTTAATTTCTATAATATAGGAATCAAACTTTTATCATAATATAAGATTATTTTTTGTATCGATATAAGAATTCACCAAAAAAAGATATTGGTATTGATATAATAACAAAAGGAATGATGATTATATAGAGTTATTTTTGAGTTATAATAATATACTTATTTTTTCTAATAAAATAAAATTTTGCATCGTAAAATATATAAAATATTTTTTAAAAATTTTATCTAGTAGCTTGAGATTTATTTTGTCCATTGATTTGGTTTACTATACAAACCAAACAAAAGAGTAAGTATTTTGCCTAAATCAATACCATAAAATGATAGCAACTAAACATTACCTTAGACTACACTTCTTACATTACTTTTAGGTGAAATATATAGATAGCTTAACTATAATTTATTAAATACAAATGCATATGGTGATTTCTATTTTTAGGTTACATAATTACAATCGATTTCTTTTATTTCAAAAATAGATATTACAGGTGGGTGTCCATCTGGCTTGTTGAAGAGATAAGAATATGATAGTGTATTACTATACTGTTGCTTCGGTGGAAGCTGCTCTTGCATTTCGTTCTTTCGCCCCGTTTCATAAGCCAAATCTCTGTATTTTTACTCCTGGATAATTGCGAAAACAGGAAGAAACTGGAATATGTATGAACAAGAGGAGTCGTGTAGATATTGCATAAGGGCTGCAATCGTTGGTCATGCCTTGTAATTTAAGTTAGCCCAACCACAAACTTACAGCGAAACGTTTTGAATTCCTCAAAAGAACTTGGGAGAAAAATCTTTAACCAACACAACAATATTATTTATTTTCCAAATTTGTCTTAAATTTGGGATGGGGCTAATTCAAATGACATGACTTGACCAACGATCTCACCGCGGATGCAAGATGTAATGCTCGCATTGAAGAAAATAATATTAATCTTGTTTAAAGTGTCCCCTTATTTCAGGCGACTACTACCGGAGTTGGTGAGTTACATTGGTACCATGTTGCAGCCTTTTCAACCTAAGTGAGGCACACTTGTCAGATCAAGATGTTTATTTGAGAAAGATGTCAAATCGAAGCTAAAATCTACATACTTCTACTCCGCTTATACCAAATCAAAGTAAGTTAAAATTTCAAAAGAGGAGGGCCGACATGGACCCAAGCATATGCAACTACTTCACCAAATACATGACCAGACGCCGTGTACTATCGACTATAAATTGCATAATTGTATAAGCGACCATCATTTCATTGCTTTCACTTGCTCAAATAATAAAGAACCTTGTCATTCACGTCTAGGAAGGATCTAATGTTGAACCTTCAAAGTGTGTTGAACACATTAGCAATAATAGTGGGAGCCATCATAATAATCCGGATGCTCAAGAAGAGAAGCTCTTCAAGCAATGATACCGGTAGCGGAGATGGGGTGAATTCAAAGCCACAACCACCATGCACTCCTTCCTCAAAACAAGATTTCGAGGTATTTTTGAGCTTTAGAGGTAAAGACACTCGCAAAGAGTTCACCGATCACCTCTACAACAGGCTTGTTGATGCAGGAGTTCGGGTATTCAAAGACGACGAGGGACTCCACGTTGGTGAAAAAATTGGTCCCGAACTTATGAAAGCAATCAAAGCTTCCAAGATCTCAATCCCAATTATCTCTCCAAATTATGCTTCAAGTGAATGGTGCCTCAGAGAGCTTGTGCAAATTCTTGAATGTAAGGAAACTGGTCAAAAAGTCATACCCATCTTCTACAAAGTTACACCATCAGATGTCCGAAACAAAACTGATAAATTCGAAGAGGCTTTTCTCTTTCACCAAACGAAGCATGGCTCTAATGATATCCAAGAATGGAGGAACGCACTCAAGCAAGTTACAGCCTTGAAAGGATTGGAATCAGAGAAAATCGCAAACGGGTAATTGTTTTATCTCATCACCTGTAAAAAATTAGGTTGCAAGCAATTAATTGTTTTATTACCTTTAGTAGGTTATAACCTTTTTTATATTGCTTATTTATTGAATTCATAACATGAAAATTTGACATGTAGGCATGAGGGAGAATTGGTAAAGATAATACTGAGAAAGGTTTTAAAAAAATTGAAGAAAGTCAATCTAATTGTGGGTAATCACTTAATTGGAGTACAAGACCACATAGAGAAGATTGTAAAAATGGTTGATCCCAACGTGGTTCAAGTTTATATTTATTCATGGAATGGGTGGAATCGGCAAGACAACTTTGGCAAAGCTTATTTACAACCACTTTTCCACTCAGTATGATCACCATAGCTTCCTTCCAAATGCTCGTGAAAGATCATCCGATGATAGGGGTAAAGTGGATTTGCAAAGGCAACTCATCGCAGAAACTTCAGGACATATATTGGCGGGAGGCATTACATAGATTGATGCAGGTATAAATATTATAAAAGAAAGATTATGGGGTAAGAAAGTCCTCATTTTGCTCGATGATGTCGACCATAGAGATCAACTAAATGCTTTAGCATCAGAAAGTGACTGGTTTAAACCAGGAAGCCTACTTATTATTACTTCAAGGAATAAAGAAAAAATGGAGAAGTGGGATAAAAAGTTGACTTATGGACTCAATGAATTGGATCCGGAACAATCTTTCCAGTTGTTCTGCTTGCATGCTTTTGGAAGAGACAGTGCTCGTCGTAGTGAATTTGAACATATTGCTAGAGCAATTGTATCCACAACCGGAGGGCTTCCTCTAGCTATCGAGCTCATTGGCTTTTTACTATTTGCCAAGCCTAGGGATTGTTGGGAAGATACATTGCGGATGTTAAAAGAGACACCTAACAATGAAGTGATGGGGAAATTGAAAATAAGTTATGATTCTCTCAAGCATGAGGAACAACAAATGTTTTTGGCTACTGCATGTTGTTCCTTTATAGCATGGGAAAAAGAATTTGCATACTACATGTGGGATGCTTGTAAATTTCATCCACGCAATTGTACAACAAAAAAAGTTTCGATGATCTCAAAAAGCGTAGTAGACTGTGGAATGAAGAGGATGTTTGGGAGATCCTAGACGAAAATCAGGTACAAATTCTCTTTTCCTGTTTTCTTGACTGAATATATCTATAAATATTATATGTTATCCAAGAAGCTGAAGTAGGAGATTTGTAATTTCCTATGCATTAATTTTTTTCACTCCTTCAATCATTATATCTTTTTCATTGAAATTTGAATACTCCATTTTGTTAATACATTATAACTAAATGGTAAAGTTACAACTTCATTGTCCAAATAAACAATAAAAAAAAAAAATTCTCAAGCACATAATTCAATCCTTTTCAATTGATTTGCATAAAATTCTCCTTCAAATTCTAAATTTTAATTTCAATAATTTTTTTAAGTTTAAAAAATGCTCAAAACTAGTTCTCAAATTCCAAAGTTTTTCAGTAACATATAGATCCCTAAAGATTTAAATGTCTCGATGTGGTATTTTGGTTTGCACAACTTATAGAAATTTTTTAATTTGCATAAATAATAGGATATTGTATATGTTTTGAGGACTAGTGATTTTATTTTACAAAGAAGGAAATGGTGGATTATGAATTTTCTTAGTTATAGTTTCTTTCATTTTTATTTTAATTTTACGTATCTGACACTTAAATTAAAAAAAAAAAAAAAAAACAGACATCATGGTTCATTGTAATTTTTAACTGTTGGCTTATGCAAGTGGAAAGGGGTATAAGAGGGTATTGAATTCGTCAAAATCTTTTTAGACAAATTTTCCGGAGGATGTTGTCCTTCTATGCCTCTATGTTTTGGCACCTTGATACAGTTTGATCTAATATATTCAAACAAATATGATAATATATATATATATATATATATATATATAATATGGTATAGCAAATAAACTCATAAAGCTTTAAATAACTTGATCGGTATTGGTATTGTCATGTAGTCACAACATTCATTGCCTTTATAAACTCATACCTTATAATTAGCAAATTTTGATTACGTTGAAAAAAAAAAGTCACCATGATAGGGAAGAAGTGGATAGTTTTTTATTTTTTTCCCTAGAATATCAAATCATACTTAAATGTCATGTTATTCATGTAAATAAAATATGATTTTATTAGTATGTTGGCTAAGATTTTATTAAATAAAAATTAGCTAGTTCAGATCCTTATGATTACTTCTTCAATTTATGTTTTCTTCTAAATGTTCTTTATTCATACATTTGCCAAAATTAGATGTAAATAAAATGTTATTGATTGTCTATCCTTTATTTAAATAGATGCCTTAAAGTTCTAGTGATAGAAGAAGAAGTAAGGAAATGAGTTAGGTTAAGATGCTTTAAAGTCGTTTAGTTAGCCAAGATCTTTATAGTTTAGTAGTGTGACTACTAATGAAAATGATCAAATTTGAATTTCACATCCCTAGATGTAATAGTAGTTGACAAAAAAAATTAAAAAAAAAATTAATCCAATCAGACATAAAAAGCACACTAAACTAGATTTGTTTGGTTGATTTTCCCTTCTTGTCATCTCTTAATATATTCTATTGTAGTACTTCCTAACATCATCCTAAGTCAATTTAAATATTATCTTCTTCGTTTTATTTATCATCTCTCATTGCACATCTAAAATATAGAATAATTTGACATTATAAAAGAGAAAATTTGACTAACTATGCATAATGGAGTTTTATATTTGAATTAATTTAGATATAATAAATGGTACCTATTTGTACAAACATGGCTTTGTAGAGCTTATTCCTAACCAAACCATGGATATTTAGACCATTCCTAAATTAAATTACCATAAATCAAAATAAATACATTTTCTATGTCTAACTTCTTGAAGTAGTTATTGTAAAATATTCTGAATGGTAGGAACCTAAAGAGGCTGAAGCACTCAACCTCTGGGCCATTGGTCCACTGATTAAAGAGTCTCAAAGGCCCTACTTAACAAGTGAGCATTTTAAGGGTTTCCGAAAATTGAGATTTCTTAGTTTCGGAGGTGCAATAAGTTTAAATGAAAAATTTAATAATCTACTTCCAAATCTAAGATGGCTTCAATGGAGTTCACTCTACCCAATAGAAACCGTGTCCATGCCTATCAATTTTCATCCAAGGAAGTTGATTGTTCTAGATTTGGTACATATTCCAATCACAGAAGACTGAAGTGGTTAGAGTCAAATTGAGGTAATATCATATACTACTACTATTGTTATTGCTATCTAAATTAACTCATCTTTCTTATGCTATAGTAACTGCATTTCTAACACTTTATTCATGTCTACTTGGCATCTTCTTCTTTTTCTCTTTTTTTTTTTTTTCTATTCATCTATCTATAGGTGGTCAATAAGCTTAAAGTGCTCAAACTCATTGGTTGCTACAAGTTAACCACAAGTCCAGATTTTTCCCCATTTAAAGAGCTAGAGATTTTGATTATTCAACAATGTTCTAATTTAATTAAAATCCACTCAGGCATTTGCAGCATAAAAAAAACACTTGTAGCTTTAGAAGTCTCCGGTTGTTGGAATCTTAAGGAGCTACCAATAGAAATGAGTGAACTGGAAAAGTTGAAGAAGCTTATTCTAATTGGTACATCTATAAGAGATATCCCTATTTCTGATGGGTCGATGTCTAAGCTAGAGATTCTTTCTACAAATGGATGTGACAAGCTTACGAAGCTTCCAAACTCGATCTGATCACTCGTCAATTTGCAAACCTTATCGTTAGATTATTGTAAATCACTGACAAAGATTCCTGAATCAATTGGGAAGTTGGGAGAATTATATAAGCTTAACTTGTCACAAATGAAGATAATAGAAATACCTGAATCCATTAGAAATCTACATAATTTAGAAGAGCTCTGCATCAAGGAGTGCTCATCCCTTAAAACAATTGGTGACCTATCCTACTTAAAGAAGTTGAGAAAGGTCAAGTTGTACTCTTGTGTGATGCTAAGTGGTTTTAAAGGCATAGGCTAACTAACATCCTTGGAAAGCTTAAATATCGAGGATTGTCCATCTCTTGAAGATTCAATGATACAACCCAATTAAAGAAGTTGACAGAGCTCAAGTTGAGCGGCTGTGAGATGTTTAGGGTATTGAAGGCATAGACCAATTAACATGCTTAGAAGATTTAAGAGTTGTGTCACTTCCACACCTCAAAATAATTGGTGACTTATCCCAATCGAAGGAGTTGAGAATACTCAAGTTATTCAGTTGTGAGAAGCTAGGTGATGTTTAAGGCATAAGCTAACTAACATCCTTACGAAATATATGTTTTCGTGAGCTTCCATGCCTCAAAATAATTGGTGACTTATCCCAATTGAAGGAGCTGAGAGAGCTCTATTTAGATGATTATGGGATGCTTAATGGTATTGAAGGCATAGGCTAACTAATATCCTTGAAAATCTTATTTATCAGGGATTGCAAATCCCTTGAAAGAATCAATGATATATACCAATTGAAGAAGTTGATAAAGCTCAAGTTGAGCGGCTGTGAGATGTTTAGTGATATTGAAGGCATAACTAACGTGCTTAGAAGTATTAGAAGTTAAGCGGCTTCCACACCTCAAAATAATTGGTGACTTATCTCAATTGAAGGAGTTGCAGAGCTCCATTTTCAAGACTAGAATGCTTAATGGTATTGAAGGCATAAACCAATTAACATCTCTGATCAAATTTTATAAAAGGGGGTGTCCATCCATGGAAAGCATCGGTAAATATCATGAAAATTTTAAATACTGGTGTGATTTTGATGCAGTCTCCAATGAATCGCAGCAGATATAATTCACATACTAAAGAGAATTCTAAACTCTCCTACATAATCTTGGACTTGTCTTCAATCGCCATTAGAAGAGTCAATCAAGTAAGTAAATGCATTCGATTCGTCCTACTGTCCATCATGCTTTGAAATAGATTTTTTTTTTTTTACATATATATACATGCTTAATTTATTTATCTCGTTTCTTTTCCTAATTCTATTGCTTAGTGTGGTCAAATATAGTATCCATTGAGTTGTCTTCAAATGGTTCAAACCTTTTATTGAATCCGTAGGTTTAATTACATATGCACTCCTCATGCCTGATGGAATTCCACTTCCAAAGCAAAAGTAAATGGGAACAGTTGATCGAGTGTCAATGAGGCTCTAGTTAATAACCATAGAAAAGTAGTGATGGATTTTAGAGATTTGTCATGTAATTTGGGAAAGAGATTAAAATATTGCAAAAATAAAAAAAAAAATAGTTTGCAGTATATACCTTAATTCAAAAAATAATCCCAACACAAAAAGCACTTTGTCTTTAGCTTTGACTTTTTACTTTTTCTATTTTTTTTTATTTTTTTATTTTACACAATTAAAGCCTTTTATAGGTATTTAGCTCTAATTAACTTATCACCATATGCTATAAGCTTTTCAAAATTTTCTTTTATTTTAATAATGATTTCATTGAATTCATATCCATATTATAATATTATTGTTAATTAACTTCAATAATTTTTTTTTACAATTTTTTTAATTTTTTTTATACATTTCTAGTGTCCTAAATAAATATCATTTCTACTAAATGTTCTTTAATTGTAGTTATTATACCCTGCATGAGAATTTAAACGTGACAACTCACCACGGTTACCTAACTCCCATTGGACAACCGTAAAGTGTCTAAACCATCATATTAAGTTATCCTATCGAAATTAAACAATAGAAGAAAAGGCCTTATCGGATCTCATTTCATATTTCCTTGCTTGAAATCTAGACATGCAAAGTCAAACATCGCATTTAAAGTTTTCCATTACCTATTTATCATACACATTATCCAAAATAGACATTACTCAGGTTATGTTACACAGAAGGCCCAAAATTATACTAAGTCTCTCGAAATAATCATTTCATAATATATTACACTTTTCTAAAATAGTTTAAAGGGAATTATACTCTATCTCTTGATCCTTGCTCCCAATTCAAGTCCTTTCCTAATGGAGAATTACTTACCATCGAAAGATTCTTATAATCGGAACTTACATCATAAAGTCTAAAGAGGGTGGGGTGAGCTATCATTGCTCAGTAAGATGGGAGTGCAATCTCTCAATACTACACATGCATAAGCAGGTCAAACAAGTTTATCAAACGTATGCTATGTATGGGCAATCAAATTCAATGCAACATCACATGCAGTCTTCCGGTAATCAATATGAAGTCTAAGGTTTAATGCCCCCCTTGTTCTTAGGTTGAGGATTCTTATATCCATCAATGCCCAAGTATCCTAATTTGCTTATTTTTCATCTTATCACTTTATTGATTATTTTAAGGTTTTTATAGTCTTAAGTTCTAGGTGTCCAACTAGCACACCAAGCACACACCCTCAGGGACATGCAAGACTCTTCTACTTGATTCCATTAAAAGGCAATCCCCTTAGTCACCAAGTTTACCATTGGCAAAACAATAATCCATATGAGATTACATCTTATGTTTCATGTAGCAATGATGGCCTTCTATTTGGATGCAATGTATCATGCAACGCATGTCAAGTTTTATTTAAATCATATTCTTTAATTCATTGATTCAAGGTGATCAAACACTGGATATTCACAAACCGAATCACAAAGCATATTACTCAACATGTATTTAGACATCCAATGAAATCTGCATATAAATAAACATCTTGAAAATCAGATTATTCATTGAAAAATGCCTACCACAACGTACAAAATCCGATATGATTTTATATAAATAGTTATGTCTATATTATATACACTCTATTAAGGGATCTAAGCATTTATTTATTTAATCACCCATGGATTGATTTTTTTTTCTTTTGCATTCACATCACATCCGGTTACTTGCACCTACCTACAAGAAAACATATACGCAGAAAAGCACCTACATTACAGACTTACCCACACTTGAGAAAAAAAGAAAGACACCTACATATATATACAAAAACACACACGCACAATTGAACATACACATAGCTGCAGAAACATACCCACATGTACACATCCGCAGAAACACACACGCACAGAGACACACACATACACATGGACACAGCAGCAATAGATGCACACACACGCATAGAGACACACACATACACAATAGCAACAGACGCACACACACATGTATAAGACACACACATACACACACAAAGACACATACATATAAACGAACATAGCAACAACAAATACATACGCACCTGCATAGACACGCAATAACACACACATACACAGTAGAAATAGATGTACACACACCTGCATACACATGCAGCAACACACATAACACGAGCACATCAGAACACGCATCAGTACACTCACACACTCATGCGAACACACACACGCACATTTAGCACAAGCACCAAGACACACTTGCACACCTACACTAGAAACTTTTACATGCGCTACAGGACACCCAACTCTACAGCACACACCAAAAGTTCACTCTCACGTCAAAATCGCATGCACAACGGCCCACACATTAAAACACATCGGAAACTCACACACACCAGCTCACACATGCACTTATATCGCATACACCAGTAAGCACGCATTCATTTAGTAACATACACCACATACACCAACAGAGACACACCACATGCACTGTGTAGACAAATTTACACACGTATAGAAAAGCTTGAGTGGAACATACACACATACGTAGTAAATTCAACTCCCTATGACAACACATCGAAACTCCCTTATCAGAAATACACAGCAGCACATTTGGTTCATGCACACATGCTAAAAACACATACACACTCTACTCACACATTAAAACACGCATGCACACACCATACACCACACACTAAAACACACCAAAAGCACACCCTCAAAACAAAGACATACACATAGAACAGAACACGAATGTCATCAACCCTTGATCCCCAGCATTCAACAGCCCACAATAGAACACCCACCATATATAAAATAAACAATTAGTTAGATATAATAAAGTACAATCATTATAGTAAATCATTGAGTTTCTACTCACCGTTATCTCATTTTCTCTTAAGGCATGAAAAAATCCTCAAGTTGTTAAGTTAAGTCAATTTCCTTACCTAAAATTCAAGAAAAGAAGTGTTATTATTTGCTATTCATACTAGAATCACTTTAACTTCTATATTTCTAACTTTTCCCACTATTTCCTAGATTTAAAAACTTTGGTGTTACATTACTAAAATTGTACTTGAATTTTAGAGCTGAAAATTTACCTTGCAAATGAGGTGAATTTTTGTAGCTCACTTCAAGGATCACATTGGTAGTCCTTGATTGAAATTTAGTGTTTGTATGTGGAAATCATGGATTTTTTTGTTTTTGTTTTGAAAATTTTAAAAGGTTGACTTACATATAGGGAAGGAAAAAAAGAAAGGAAGAAAAGAAGGAAAAGAAAAGGGGAGCCCAAGTCAGCAAAAAAGGTGATGAAATTTATATGATGGGAAAATTTTAGAATTTCTAGGGTTTGTTTAATGTGCATGGAATAATTTTAATTAGGGATATTATATTTTTATATGAAACTTTACAATTAAATTAAATGAATTATTCCAAGTCTAAATATTTATTGAAAAAATTTATTTAATTACCCTAAACCTATAGTTTTAATTTATTTTATCTTTTATTCCCTAATTTACTTAATTAAGCTATTAAATAACTATTTCCCCTAATTTAAAATTACAAAGGTTAAAAATAAGATTTTAAAAATAATTATTAAGCTAATTTGGTTTTAAGTTTTGGTTAAATTTTGGGATTTCACAGTACTTCTCATAATAAACTTAAAACTTACATATTCTAATAATCTTCTAAACATTTTATGCTCAAGAAATCTTTTGTCAATTCCTTCTACTTGTAATTGTATAGCAAAGTTCTTAAGACTCTTTCTCTTACAGTTATCTTTTAATTCTCTTATTTGATCTTCTCTTATTGTATTATAATTATCACTAAACTCTTCTTCTAAATATGACTTTATTGATTCTAAATGTCTTATGTATCTTTACAGAAAGATATCTGGCTAAATTGATCTCTGCCTTTACTAGAATAACTTTCAAGATAGACCATGACCATTGTATATCATTTTCTTCCCAATGCAAATAAAGATATAACATAGGCTATTCTTTCAAGAAAAATCTATTGGATGGACTTCGCTTCCTCATGTAAAAAGCAATCTTTTCATCGACCAATGAAGTAATTGAGATCGCTTAACCCAAAAAAAAAGAAAAAAAAATGATGAGCCCTTTACTATAAATGGTTCCCAAATGATGTTTCCTTATAATAATGCAAATGGAGATAGTTATGCTATGAGAACCATAAATAAATCATGTTTAAATTGAACCTCATACTTTAGATGCAAGAAGAACATCTTCAATAATTGGAGTTCCTACACATTCCATCTATACAATCAAAAGTGGTTAAATAAACTCGAAGCTTTTAGCATCTTAACTCTTGCAGATCAATGTACTTAGATAAATTAAAGTAATATAGGGATAATTCTTTTCTTTTCATATTTGATTACATGTTTTTCGTATTGCATCTTTAGTCTTCCTCAAGATCCACATCAAGCGAGAGTTGTAGATTAGAATATGGCATTAGCAGGATGAAGAATATTGGAAGTGATTTGACTGGTTTTCACTGGACAAGCATTTGGGTAAATTTTGATGAAATGTCATGGATCAAATTACTAGGCTTGAACATGAGTTGCAAGTGTCTCAAGAAAGGGAAGAAGTAACAACAGTGGTTGTAAACACTTCATTTTTGCCCCTAATAATTAATAATGGTTAATTTTCAATCTTTTTCATTTTTTACAATTTTTCTTCTAATTTACCAAAAATAGGAAAAATATTCAAAAAATAAAATAAATAGGGAAAATATTTCAATTTTGGAAAACAATGATAGGAATAATAAGAAAAGGAGTTAAATAATTTTTACAAATTTTTAGAATTTCAAAATAATACAAAAATAATAAAAATTGCATTGCATATATGCAAACTACAAAAAAAAAAAAAAAAAAACTAAGAAGTAGGCTAGCCCATCTAGTTCGAGCTACAGACTCGGGTGCGCGCGGGGGGGGCAAGGTCAGGGGTTCGAAATGCGGGGGAAGCAAATCCACGTTTTGCAATTTTTTCTCCCCCCAGGACACATGTTAGCAGCCGATTGGGTGACGCGAACGCACACACTGGGCGCGTGATCGTCTCCTTCCTTTATCCGAGATCGTTGCTAGCGAGAAAAAATTCAAATTTCGACTGTTTTGATTCGATTTTTTTGCACAAATCCATTAAATCTTTAACCAAAATGAGATAAACATCATCCAATTAGCATAAAATCGTAACAAAATCCAAGATTTACACAAATCGAAACAAATCGAAAATAGGTTTTTCAACCGAAATCCGATTTGCCCCAATCGAACGAAATCCGAGCTTATCCAGCTCGATTTCTGGTGCTTGTAAATAGAGCACGATGTGGGGAAGCAAAGACACGAATCGGAAGAGAGAAAGGAGAGAAAATAAGAGAGATCAAAGCTGCCAGAGTTCACCCAACCCACGACCGCTGACCACCACTTGGAGAAGCTTGAGGAGAAATCCACCACTACCATCAAGTCCCTTGTCCTAAAAAACGTTGGAAAAACCCCCCTGATTGACAAAAATGGACGTCAGAACGCCACCCGCAAGGACCTCCGACCACCGCCCGATTTGACCTGACCAGCGCACTGTAACCGGATCCAGGTAAGTCGAATTTTCCATTTTTTTATTATTATATTTATTTTTTATTTACAATTTGAAAAAAAATGAAAAAAATAATAATATTAGGAAAAATGATAAAATTTAGACTATTTTTATTTTTATGTTTAAAGTAGACAAAATAATATAAAAAATAAAATAAAATAATAAAATAATGTAAAAATAATAATAATTAGAGGTAGGTTAATAATTGGGAAATAAAAATAATTTTTATCACTTAGAAAAATCCTTTTCTTAAATAAATCCAAAATTGATTTTTCCTTAAATTATTATTTTTTAAATAAAATAAAATAAAATAATAAAGCTTAGGCTTAGATTTTTCCAAAAAATGCTAAAAATAATAAAAACGTAAATTTGAAGTATTTTCATAATTAAAAATAACTAACCTACTAAAGTTTTTACGAAAAACGAACTACGGCTTGTTTAATCCTAAATAGTAGGTACATAGGCACCTGTTTGGGGCAACTCTAAAAAGAATAAAAAATCATTTTCCATATTAGAATAAGTTGCTTTTAATCAATAAGCAAAAACACAAAAAAAATAACAAAAATAAAAAAAATAACTAACAATAAAAGACATTACGATAGGGTTCAGATTTCAGAAGAATAAAGTGGTAACTTTAAGATTTTAATAGGTTAGCCCCCGATTCCAGAAACTCTGGTTTTCCCTTTTCTCTTTCACAGAAGTGAAAAGAGGAAATCTCGTTGACTCGTTGTTCAAATTAGGATTAATCTGCTCAATTAGTCCTAATTCAATAGTCTTTCCCAACTTCAATTGGGTGGCGACTCCAAAATAAGACGAAATTCCTGGTTCAAGTCGAGGACTTATATTAGATAAGCATAGGGTCTAGTATAAATCGGATTAGGAATGAAAATGAAAAAAAAATAAAAAATTAGACTCAACAGTGGTGAAAACAACTTGCATATTATGGAATTTAGAGGTGGTTATTATACAAGAGGCATTGAAGGTTTGTTATCCTACCATCTTGAAACTGTTTGACTGAGCATTACCATTTGGAAAAGCATTATGTGAAACTCCACAATTAAACTAAATCTTAATACCAAATTAGTTCAATAATTATCTTAAAAGCTTTATTCTTTACTCTTACAATCCTAAATTAAGGAAAATAATTATTTAAGAAACTAATTAAGTAAATTATCAAATAAATGATGAAATAAATTAAAACTATAGGCTTAGAGTAGTTAAATGAAAATTTCAAATAAATATTTAGACTTAAGATAATTTATTTAACTTAGTCATAAAGTTTTGCATAAAAATGTTTTAATTAAAACTTTTAACTAAGATTATTATACACATGTGGGACAAACCCAAGAAATTTGAAAATTTCCTTGATTTGTTAAGCTTGTCAACTTTTCTCTCTCTTCCTCATTCCTTTTTTTTTTTTTTCTCCTTCTTTCCTTCTTTAAGATTTCCTTTTCCTCCACACAAAAACTTATCACCCCAAAAACTTTCAAATTTTACAACTTCCTCATACATGCTCCAAATCATGATTTGAAGACACCTTCGCAATCTTTAAAATGAGCTTTAGGAATCTAAACTCCATGATGAGGTGGAGATTCTAGCAAACAGATACATAGCTAAATGAGATAAAAATGGGTCAATCACAATTTATTGATTTCTGAATTTTATTTCAAAGGAAACGAATATGCCAAACCAATTTCAATTAAATAATCCTAATTATTGAAACAATTGAATAATTGTTTACAAAATAGCATAGATCCCTTATTATGAATGTGAACCCTAATTTTCCATGGAACAAGAACAAAATGAAATTCCCAAATTCTTACCAAATATTACTCACTGGTAAAATGAGGAAACAACTTGCAATTGTTGATTTTATATACAACAATCCAAGCCTCCATTCGCCACAACCCTTAAAAGGAATTGATAAGAGTGTATGAAATAAGAGAGAAATTTCCCTTTCTTTCACGTAATGCTTTTCCAAAATATGACAAAAGTGTCTTTTGGTTATCTCCCTTACAAGTATTTATAGTTGTCCCTAAATATGGAAAAACAAGAATAAGAAAATAAAGAAAATAGCATAGTACATAGCCGGCTCTCTATGATTCATTTTGGTTCAAAAAATGGACCATAAACCCTTCTCTAAACCATGTGCTAATTGTTTTAGTCGCCATCCTATAGTACTGAAAAGTGCACCTGATTACATATAAAATGAATGAAGACACTATGTGAATGTCTTTGGGTTCCATTTACTCAAAGAAAACTCCCAATGTAAAGTTCTATAGTCTTTTAGCTCTTTGCTCGAGTAATGGATCATGTTGTTACATTGGTTTGATTCCCATCATATCATCGGGCTTGTGGAAGCTTTGCCCTCAAATCTAATTGGTCCTCTGTTGTAGATGAGAATTTCTGAAAGCCACTTGGACTGAAAACCTTGGTTTGCAAATGCTCGTTGGCCTAAAGTCATGATTACCCTGGAGTCTTCTTGAGATGTTCAGAAATCTTTTGATAAAGCTTCAGAATTTCTTGTAACTATTTTACTCTACTCAAGTTGCCTTCCAATTCCTTCTGCTACAACAATAAAGACTTCTTTCCAGTATTTTTATTGATATGTTCCTAGAATTCATATACCTCATTTGGTGACATAGGAGTCAAAACAATCCGCTCACCATCCTTCTGAAACACATAGGTGTTTCTAAACCCATCATGCAGCACTCTCCTATCAAATAACCAAGGTCTACCCAGTAGTATATGTGATGTGCACATAAGAAGAACATCATAAACAATTTCATCTTGGTAGTTCCCCCCTATGTTGATTGGAACCTTAGCCCTTTGATTGATATACATATTGTTTTGTCTACTCAACCGGTGCATTTTATAAGGATTAGGATGTGGAATAGTGACTAGTTACAATCTATTTACTATTGTAGCAGCTACTAAATTTGTGCAACTATCACCATCAATAAGAAGAGCACAAAGATTACCTTGAGCACTACAAGGAATATGGAATAGGTTTTCCCTCTATACATCCTCAACATCTGGAAATGTAGTCATTACCCTGTGCAACACATTAATAGTTAGATATTTATCATTTCCCTTGTCTTCATGTGTCTCAGTATCTAGATCATCATAATACTCCTTTAGCACTGTTGACAAATCATTTGACTAAAATATCTCTTCTTTACCATCCTTACTTTCCATCTCTATAGTAGTCATCACCCTTTTGTTAGGACATTAAGCAGCCAAGTGTCCAAAACCCAAACATTTGAAGCATTAGATTTGACAATTCTTCCCACCTAATGACCTAAGCACTATTTGCCTAATGCCTGCCCCAATAATTGCTTTCCCATTTTCAAAAGTTTCCTTCTCCCTTCCAATATTAGTAACAGTTGCATTTGCTTCCACAATCTTATCAATTCCCCCTGTTTCGCCTTGTTGACTATCTGACCCAAATAGTTTAGTAGTGGATCCATGTCTGTTACTCATTGCTCTATAAGGGTTGGAATGTCTTTGTCTCTCCACTTTCAAAGCTAACTAAACGGCTTCATCAAGGGCGTCATGTCGCCGCAACTCTACTATGCAGGCAATTTCATATTTCAGACCAGATACAAATCGAGCTATAGTCTATTTAGGAGGTTCCATTACTCTACATCTGATTATCGGTGCCTCAAATTCCTAAACATACTTTTCTACTGTTTTGCCACTATGTCTCAATGTTTGGAGACGCATGAACAGTTTTTGTTTGTAGTGCTCTAGTATAAACCTCTTCCTCATAACTTGTTTCATTTCCTACCCAATACGAATCTTAGCATCACCATTTCTCCTTTTACTAGCTACAAGGTTCTTCCACCATAGGGCAACATATCATGTAAACTCGACTATTGCTAGACGAACCCGAGTGTGGTCATTAATTTCATAACACTCAAAAAGGCCCTTTACCTTATCTTCCTAACTTTGTAGAACCCCCTTCTAGCAAATGAAGGCATTTTCAATTTTACATATTCCAAACCCCTAAGCAGCTTAAACTCATGGTTAGGATATGGTTCATCCTCAAAGTTATCATCCCTTTGCTCGCAATAAGCATGATAATCTCCTCCCAGTCTCCTGCCCCTATTTCCTCCTACAGCTCCTTCCCTACATGCATCATTATGGGCTGCCTAATGTGGTGGTGCCTATGGATTTGCCACTAGCGGTTTTGGCAATGTCATCTAGTTAACCCGTGTTGCTAGAGTAGTAACAATAGTAGTCAGGTCTTGTAATTGTTCTTCTAAAGTTCTTCTTCCACCTGCAGCACGATGTGCCTGACCTCCTCCTCCAACCTAACTATTGGTCTCATTCTCAATTCCTCCATTCACACTGTCATTCGACATATATATATATATATATATATATTTATCTCACAATCACACCTTCACAACACAAGTCCTCCAATTTCAAATCACACACTCACAGCATAATTTCTTCAAATCATAAACACACTCCACGGCACAAAATTTCTTCACACTTAAACACACACTCCATGCCATAAATTTCTCCAAACACTTAAACATACATCCACGGCACATTTTTTTTCTATACACTTAAGCACACACTCACGAAAACAACACTTCCTCCAAGGTAAAAACATTTCTTCAACTTAAGCCAATAGTGCATTCAAAGTAATTTAATGTACAATTACTATTCAATTACACACTAATGGAATCAATTATAGTGATTCCTCAATTTCATCCATGGCAAGGAACCCTAAAGCAATCCTTCATTCGAATTTAACCCACAATGACAATTAGAATACGGCACAATTCATGTAACATACACAATTTCAACTTAAAATCAACAATTAAACAAGTACATGACATAAATCCTAAATTGCTAATTTCGAAATCAAGACTCCTCACATGTAATTCCTTTCTCAACCATGGCTTTAATACCAAAAGATGATATACCAAACCAATTTTAATCAAATAATCCTAATTATTGAAACAATTGAACAATTGTTTACAAAATAACATAGATCCCTTATTATAAACGTGAACCTTAATTTTCCATGGAATAAGAACAAAATGAAATTCCCAAATTCTTACTAGATATTACTCACTAGTAGAATGAGGAAACAACTTGCAATTGCTGATTTTACACAGAACAATCTAAGCCTCCACTCGTCACGATCCTTAAAAGGAATTGATAAGAGTGTATGAAATAAGAGAGAAATTCCCCTTTCTTTCACGTGATGCTTTTCTAAAATATGACAAAAGTGTCTTTTGGTTATCCCTTTTACAAGTATTTATAGTAGTCCCTAAATATGGAAAAACAAGCATAAGAAAATAAAGAAAATAGCATAGTACATGGCCAGCTCTCTAGGGTTCATTTCAGTTCAACAAATGGACTGTGAACCCTCCTCTAAACCATGTGCTAATTATTTTAGTCGTCATCCTATAATACTAACAAGTGTACCTGATTAAATATAAAATAATCATATAAAATGAATGAAGACACTATGTGAATGTCTTCCAGTTCCATTTACTCAAAGAGGACTCTCAATGTTAAGTTCTGTAGTCCTTTAACTCTTTGCTCAAGTAATGGATCCTGTTATTGCATTGGTTTGATTCCCATAAGAAATAAACTAACTCGAAAAAAATAGCACCTTTGTGCTAACCTATGCTATTTTTAGGGTAAATTCCTTTATTTAGTCTCTCAAGCAAGCAATTTTTCTATATTTAACAAGTTTTAGATTCCTTATAAATTTTTATAAACACCTCTGTTTTAAATTTCGTTTGTGGCATTGTATTTTTCTTTTAATTTACTTCATGTCCTTAAGTTTTAAGCATTTCTATTTTTGATATATTTTGAAGCATTTCTATTTTTGATAGTTTTTTATGTTATATTTTTAGCAACTTTGTGTCTACTATCATTTGTATGCCTTAGGGCAATGAGATAGATTATTCATTTAGTATTATTGAATTTTGGATCCGTCTTTGCTCTATTTCTTCCCAAATTCTCGAATTTCATATAATTGTCAAATTTAGATGCCAAATACCTAGGAATTCTCATAATCAATTAGTATTTGAAGATCTCACTTTAGGTATTTGCAAAATCAACAGTTTATGATATAAACCTAATTCAGTTTCACATTATATGCTACGCCAGTTAGTATTAGAGCTACATTCACTCTTGGTAACAATGGCACCTCGTAGACAAGCCGATTAACGTTGTGCTACAATGGACAAGATCTATGATTGCGATGATCTAGATCAAAGGATCAAGTAGATGATTGACGAGTGACTAGATGTGGCATTGCAATGTCATTTGGATGTGGTTGTGGATTGATTGGCAGAAACAATGGGTGCACTGATGGGTAATCAGAATCAATTAATCAACCCTAGACATGTGAGAAACCCTAATCCAATGCTAGATGCTAAAGAGGCAAAGGATAACTCCTCTTCTATTGAAGTGGATGAACAATATGATGTAGTGCTACACAGGCGTGGTAGGCCTCATATAAAGGAAGACCAAAGGCATTGGGAATTAAGCATGAGAACAAAGATACTGGAGTTTCATGGAAGCCTCCAACTAGAAGAATTCTTAGATTGGTTTACCACGATTGAGGAGATCCTGGATTTCAAAGGAGTCCCTAAGGATAAACAGATGCAATTGGTAGTAACCAGATTGCATGGTGGTAGCAATTAAGATTGACCTAGAATAGGCTAGGAAAGTCAAAAATCGTGTTGTGGGAAAAGATGAAAAAGCACCTATGAACAATGTTTTTGCCTCATAATTTCTAGCGCATTATGTACCAGAGGCTACAAAATCTTAAGCAAGGTAACAGGTCAATAGATGATTACACTTCTGAGTTTTACTAGCTGATAGTTAGGAATGAACTTCAAGAGACAAATGGTCAGTTGGTTGCTAGATACATTGGGGGTTTGAGAATGCAGACTCAAGAAACGGTCAATTTATTTAACCCTATTAGTATATTAGCAACACACCAAAGGGCATTGATGGTTGAGAAACAACAAAGGCGGTGTAATGGGTAGTGGATGTGGTAGTAGTAGTAATGATGTGAATTGTACTAGAGGTGGAACCTCATGTAATAACACTAATAGGTGTTTTAATAAGTCTAGCACTAGTCATGTGAAGTGCTTCAAATGTGGTAAGTCTGGTCACCGATAGTCTAAATGTAAGAAGATGGAGAAGAAAGCACTCTTTGTTGAAAACGAAAAGGGGAAGGATGATGAGCCTATGTTTGAAGCTGTGGGTGATGGAGGACTTGTCTTCAATACTAAATATACTAAGGAAGAGCTTGTGACAAGTGATGGTAAGGACAATTTAGTAGTTACGAGATCTTATATGACTCCTAGGGTAGTGGAGAAAGAGTGGCTCAGGAACAATATTTTCTAATCCAATTTTACTATTCTAAGTAAAGAAGGTTGGTTCATGATCGACTTAGGGAGTTATAAGAACATTGTGTCCAGAGAAGCCATGCAAAAGTTAGGCATTAAGCCTAAATAGCACCTGAAACCTTATAGGTTAGCTTGGCTAAAGAAAGGTGTCAAGTTAAGTGTCTCTAAACAAGCACTGGTTACATTCTCCATTAGTTCTAAATATACTGACTATGTCTGGTGTGATGTTGTGATGATAGATGCTTACCATTTGTTGTTGGGGAAGCCTTAGTAGTTTGATAGGGGTGTGACTAGGGCCGGTAATGCGGGTTAAATGGGCCAGCCCGCCCCAACTCGCACTGGCCCGCGACGACTGGCAATAATTTTTTTTTAAGTGTATTATGTAAAAAATTAAAAATAGAATAGGCGGCCGACAGTGGTGGGGTGATCATCTCTGCACGCTAGTCTGTGAGGTAGAATTGGAATACGCTGGTGGTGGGGTGTAGACCATGGGCGTGGGCATGGGGTGTGGCCATATGGGCTGCTACATGCCCGTGCTGCGAAGTGCGATGTCGAGCTACGGAGTACAAGTACACGAGTGGGTGCACGGTGCAGACAAGGTCGAGCTGCGTGCGAAGGAGAAGGTGCGGTGCTGAGTCGGTGTGTGGGGGTGTAATTACGGTTTGAACTCTGGATTTTGTGAACCAGTCGTCCTCGTCGTGTCGCGTCACCTCTGAAGCTGCGATGCTGTCTTGTCTAGTCATTTCAGTCGGCAGCGGCATCGGCGTTGTCTCGTCGTCAGTCGTTAAGTCATCCTCGTCCGTCATGTCGTCAGCTGTCATTCCCTCACCAAACTCACGTCACGTGCACGTCGTCCACATCAGAAGCTCATCGGCCGCAGTACAGGTTTTTTTTGGCGGGTTAGCCCGCCGCCCGTGGGAATTGCCCGCCCTACCCCACGGCCACCCTCTGCGGGTCAAATTGTTTTTTGCCCGCGCCACATATTTTTGCGGGCGGGGCGAGTTAACCCGTGAACCCGCCCTGCAATTACCACCCCTAGGTGTGACTCATGATGGGAGAGCTGACACTTACAGTTTTGTATGTAAGGTTGTGAATATCATGTTAGTTCCTAATAGGGACACTACTGAGTCTAAATTTGTCAAACAGGGTAATAGTTCTAACATGCTGTCTTTAGCTAGGTTTGAGGAAGAGTTGCAGGATTCTGAAGTTGTCTTTACTCTTATGGGTAAGGAGATTGAAAGGGAAGTTTATAGGTTGCATGGATTGCTTGAAACCATTATGTTTATAGAGATACAAGATTTCTCAGCCATTTTTAGCAATGTTTGTAGAAGATAGTCAACACTCGCCTATCACCTACAAATAGATAGGCAAACTGAGGTAGTAAACAGATCCTTAGGAAATTTATTAAGGAGCTTAGTGGGGAACATGTGAAAAGTTAGGATCAAAAGTTGAGTCAAGCAGGGTTTACACATAATCATGCAGCCAACCGCAATACAGGGTTTAGTCCATTCCATGTGGTTTACCCTGTTGTTTCTAGAAGTCCACTTGATTTACTACCACTACCTGATAGGACCAAGATTCATGGAAAGGTAGAAGACTTTGTCTATAGCCTATAAGAGATTCATAGGACTATTTAGAACAAATTAAAAAAGGTTGTAAGTAAACATAAGTTATTGATAGAAAGAGGCGGCTTGTAGAGTTTGACATGGGAGATTATGTTTGGGTTGTCCTTACTAAGGATAGGTTTTCTGCTGGTGAGTATAACAAACTATTAGCTAGGAAGATTGGGCCAGTGGAGATCATAGAGAAGATTAACCCAAATGCATACAAGTTGAAGTTGCCTAGCTACATTCGAACTATAGATGTATCTAACATGAAGCATCTTATTCCCAAACCAGAGATAGTTCAAACAAAGACAATTTGAGGGCGAATTTTGTCTACCCTAGGGAGGATGATGAGGTGAAGATACTAGCAAACAGGTATATAGTTAAATGGGACATAAATGAGTTAGTTGTGATTTTTTTTTCTTAGACCTTATTTTGAAGGAAACTAGCTAACTTGAAGAAGTCAACACCTTTGGTGTTGCACTACGTTGTTTTCAAGGCAAATTCCTTCGTTTAGTGCCTCAAGCAAGCAATTTTTCTCTTTTTGGCAAATTTTAGATTCCTTATAACTTTTTATATATACCTCTATTTTAAATTTCATTTGTGGTGTTGTATTTATATTTTAATTTACTTTGTGTCCTTAGGTTTCAAGCATTTCTATTTTTTGTAGTTTTCAGGTGTTTCTATCTTTTGTAATTTTTTATGTTCTATTTTTTGGTAGCTTTATGCCCGTTATCATTGTATGCCCTAGGGCAATGAGATAGATTATTCAATTAGTATTATTAAATTTTAGAGCCGTCTTTGCTCTATTTCTTCCCAAATTCTCGAATGTCAAATAATTTTCAAGTTTGGACGCCAAATACCTAGGAATTCTCATAATCAATTGGTATTTAAAGATCACATTCCAAGTATTTGAAGAATTAATGATGTGTGATATAAACCTAATTCAATTTCACATTATACATTGCATCGCTCCACTTGTAAGGTAAATTTTCAACTTCAAAATTTGGGTACAATCCTAAAAGTGTAATACCAAGATTTTTAAGCTTAGGAAATAGTGGGAAATTTTAAGAATATGTAAGTTAAGGTAATTCTAGTACAAGTAGTGTGTAATAATACCTTTTTTTGAATTTTAGGTAAAGAAATCGACTTAACTCAATAACCAGACAACTATTTTGCATCTTAAAAAAAAAAAAAAAAAAAAGAGGCTAAGGTGAGTGGGACTCTATAATATACTACTCTTTTCATAAATTTTGTGCATGTATTTTGATTTAATTTGTATATATCAATTGGTTTTATCTTGAGTTATGTGAAGACTATGTTATGATAATATAGGAAGTGTGTACTAAGATTAAATGGTGCAAATGGGTGGCGCATGTTGAATGGTCTTATTGTACATGAACATATATATATGTATGTAATGCGGAGCTACAGTTTCTTTTGTCTCTCTCTCTATTAAGTGTTGTTGTTTGATGTGGGGATTTTGCGTGTGTAAGTTAGTGTACACTATGTGCATGTTAATGTGTGATAGTGAGTAGAGTGTGTAAGATTAAGTAGTGTGCATGAGGGGTGTGATCATGTGTGTGATAGGGAGTGTGCAAAGTGTGTGAGATTAAGTGGAGTGTGTGGCAGTGTTATGAGTGTGTGTCTATGTTGTAGGTGTGTGTGTGTTTATGATCCGTGTGTGCATGTCAGTGTGGTGTGTGTGTGTGTTTGTGCAGTGTGTACATGTCAATGTAGTATACGTGTGTCTATGAGTGTGTGGGATTAAGTGGTGTGCGTAATAGTGTTATGTGTGTGTGTGTGTGTGTGTTTATGTAGTGTACGCATGTTTGTGATGTGTGTGTGCATGTGTGCATGTCGATGTGGTGTGTGTGTGTTTATGTAGTTTGTGCGTGTTAGTGTGGTGTGCTTGTGTCTATATTGTGTGTATGTCAGGGTGCAATAGATTGCAAAGGAGATGAGGGAGTGTGTGTGTGTGTGTGTAGAGTGCATGAGGGGTGAGGCGAGGGAGCGTGTGTGATTGTACCCGGCACGTGTAGTGTGAGCAAGTGAGTGATTGCATGTATGTGAGTATGCGTATAAGTGTTTGCATGTGTGTATATGATAGTGTGTGCGTATGTCTAAGGTAGGCATTAGCTCTATTATGTGTAGGTGTTGGCTCCAAAGGGCATACATGTTTGCTCTAGGCTATGCACGTGTTGGCTCCAAAGTGGGTACTTGTTGGCTCAAGCGAGCACATATGACGGCTCTAGTGTATGTATGTGCTAACTCAAGTGTGTGTGCATATAATTGCATACATAGCTTATGTTATAAATATATATATAATAAAAATAAATAAATAAAATCCTATATACATATATATATATGTATGTATATATAGAAGTAACTATAGTAATAATGATACAAGACATAGTACAACCTATAGCAAGGCACCAATACTATTATAAAACAACATATATACATGAAGAGAAATGCAAATGCATAAAAACAGTGTATATATATAATTTTATATACATATACTTATGACCATGCCATATTTTTTATGTGTTGTAATTGATATTCTTTAATGAATAATTTGGCTTTCCCAATATTTATTTGGTTATGGATTTCATTGAATGCTTAAATACTTGCTGAGTAATATGCCTTGTGATTTGGCTTGTAAATATTCATTGTTTGATCACCTCGAATCATTTAAATAAGGGATAGTGCTTAAATAAAACTTAGCATGCATTATACGACACATTACATTTGAATTGAAAGCCATTACTATTATAAGACATGCAAAAAGTAATCTATTAGGGATTACTGTTTCACCATTAGTGAACTAAATGACTTAGGAGGTTGTCGTACCTTTGATGGAACCAAGTTTAAAGGTCTTGCCTATTCTTAAGGGTGTATACTCGATGTGCAAATCAAAAACTTAGAACTTAAGATTTTAAAAATCTTAAGATAATCAATAAAGTGATAAGATAAAAAATAAGTAGATTAAAATATCTGAGCACTAATGGTTATGAGAATCCCCAATTCAAGGTCAAGGGGGGCATTAAACCCTAGACTTCACATTGATTACCGAAAGACCGCGTGTGATATTGTATTACAATTGGTTAGTCATACATAGCATATGTTTGAAAAACTTGTTTGAGTTGCTTGTACGTATGTAGTATTGAGATATTGCACTCTCATCTCACTAAGTTATAGCTGCTCACGCCTCTCTATATTTTATGATGCTGGTTGAAATTACATGAATTTCTCGGGTAGGCTTATCACTCAAGTAAGTCACTCACTTATGGGAAAGAAGAGGAAATTAGAAGCAAGGTTTAAGGAATAGAGTAGAATCTCCTTAAATTTACCTTAGGAAGAATGTAATATGTTATATAAAGCTTTACTTGGATAACTTGGCATATATTTTGGGCCATTATATATTGATACCTAAATAAGGTCTATTTTGAAAATGATGTATGGCAAACAGAAGTTAGAAAACCTTAATGTGGTTTTAGATTTTAGAATGTCTAGATTTTGAGTAAGAAATATGTTAGAACAACTGCTTTTACAAGGCTTTTTTTTATATTAATTGAATTGATAGGATATTTTGAGATGATGGATTAGACGCTTCGAAGTTATCTAATGGGATTAAGTAACCTTGGTGGGTTATCATGTTTAAGATCTCTTACAGGACATAACACATTCAAAGTTAAAACTTTAAGTGTTAAATCTAGAAGAACATATAAAGTTCAATAGCTTTTGACATTATCCCTTAACTTAAACTAAAGAGTTCAAATGTTTCCTTCTATGTGTTTCATTATTGTGTAGGTTATGGATGCTTCTATGTTGCAGTGAGGATATGGTTTATGGAATATAATTGTTTAAAAGTTGTTTCTAGGAAAGAGAAACTAAACCGAAAAGTGATTTAAATGGTATATGGATGAACTCACCGAGTGTGCAGTTTATATTTTGTTTTTACTAATTCTGAAATAGTGCTTTGTCATAATAAAAACCTTAGCTCCAGTGTTTTGCTAACACTAAATAAGTTTACAGGCCTTAGGTTAAGATCTCATTAATTGTAGCTTTTTTTTTCTTGCAACTAAAACTTCTCTATTTCTCGATGAAAGGGATGTATGGCAACATATTGGTTTTTGCTCTCGAAATGATGCTTGTAGGCATTTAGATTGATAAGAAATGCTTTTTAAGATGCAATACGTCAGTCAACGGCCTTATTCTAACTTGTGCTTGTGAAGTTGTGAGATGATGAGTATCAACATTGTTTGAAGTTGTAATACCCAAAATTTTTAATAACTCTAATATAATATTATAACATAAAAAACCACGGTTAAGGACAAGGGTTTTATAAAAATCGAGGGGCAATTTGGACATTTCACAAAAAGGAGTATTTAAGCCTCATATGACCAAACGTTCCCCTCTTTTGTCATTTTAATTAGTAAACAAAAAGAACACTTAAGAGACACTCTCTATAGGAACCTAAAGGCGACTAGAGGAAAACGGTGTGGTTTAATTCTAATTACAAGAGGTAAGAAATTTTATACAATAATTACAATTACAATTATTGGATTTAGAACTTATCGGTATCGTATGCGCATCAAGATCAAAAAATTTGGGGAAAGGATAAAAAAGAGCATGGGAACCCATCAATCAAGAGTAAGACTAGTGGAAGTATTAATGTAAGTAATCTAATCCATGTAATTTAAATAGATAATACATGTTTTAGGGATTAAGTTAAGCCTAAGGATAAAGAGAATCGAGTTTAAGAGAATTTGGAGTAAAGAAAATAAGGTTCATGAGAAATTACCGAAAGGTACACAACCTCCCAACACGGTCGTGTTTCGATCATATTGAATACAAAGCTTATACCAAGAAATACACAACCTCCTAACACAGTCGTGTTTCAACTGTGTTGAATACAAAACTTATACTAAGAGATACACGGCCATATTTCGACCGTGTTGAACCGAGATATACACGGCCTACCTAAACAATCGTATTTCAACCGTATTGAATGCAAATACTTACTAAGAGATACACGGCCTATCTACAAGGTCGTGTTCCAACTATGTTGAACCAAGAGATACACGGCCCACCTACACAGTCGTGTTTCGACCGTGTTGAATATAAATGCTTACCAAGAGATACATAGCTTATCTACATGGTTGTGTTCCAACCGTTTTGAAGCCAAAACTCACCGACCAATAACATGGTCACGTACTAGCCTATGTTGAGCTACACGGCATCCAACATGGTCGTATAGAGTAAAACATAATTTAATTATATATCTATTTAACTTCTAATTAAGCTAATTTCCACATGACCTAAATAGCTAGTAAGACCTTAGAGAATTTAAATGCATAGGATTAAGAAAATTAAAAATTGATATTAATCTTAGATTAGTACTAGGAAGAGCTTATTGATAGTGTACACATTTCAATTTATCTCAAGTCCAAGACCAGAAGTGCTTCAAGCTAAGATTCAAGGTACATGTAACTTGTATGTTGATTTGTGCTTGTTTAAGTTAGCTTATCCATTGAATTTGATTTAATTGGAAGAATTGGCTTAAGTGTTTAAGTTATATGCTATATGTGCTTGGCTCGGCCTAGGGGCCTATAGTGATAGATCCCTAGGGAACACTACAATGATCCTTGTGTGATCTTGTCCCTAATGGAATCATGCTTAGAAATGATATGGGTTAAATGTTGGATTAAGTATTTAAGTGGACATGGGTGTGGGGGCTGTAGTGATAGTTCCCATCACCAAATTTAAGGGTTAAGGGATCATGGGTGTGAAGCTTGTAGTGGCAGTTTCCATCACCAATTCATGTTCCAATATGTTAAGTGTGTTAAGGGTGTCTAGAGTACCCTGTTATTACTTATGGACTTAAATTGTACCGTGAAATGGTGCATGTGCTTAAGTACTACATAATGTATGTGATAACTATTCATGTTTGTTCATGCACGTATGCTTGTGTTATACGCATTGGGCATTAGCTCACCCTTCGAGAAACAATTTTTTTTAGATGCAGGTCTTGAGGGAGATAATAACCCAGAAGATAACTTGAGTTTAACTGAACTATAGGGAGAGGAAGAAGATGATTACCGTTACTATTATGGTAATTAAAAATTGAGAGAATTTTGTTAAATGAATGTAATAGATATTATCATTTAGAGAATGTTAATTTAGAATTTATAGACTTCCGTTGCGTTAGATGTTGGATATGGATTTATGAAATTTATTTTGAAGTTATGGGATGTATTGAATGTTTTTATATAGGAATTACAGGACAAAAGGTATCAAAGTTGATTTAGAGCCTTAATGTGTTCTTTTGAGATAAGGACACGTAGCAAGCAATAGTGCGGCCCAGGTTTCGAAGCATTACAAAAATTATCCTCCCAAAACTTTACCTTAGAGATTGGTGTTGTATGCTATGGTACAAAACTTAGTTTTCAATTTTTTAAATGTCAGGTGAATTGCATATCCTTTTCTTCCCAATGCAAATAAGGATGTAACATGTGATTTTCTCTCAAGAATTAATTATCTGTTGCATGGACTTCATTTCCTCATGTATGAGGTAACCTTATCATTAACCATGGAAGTAATTAAGCTTTCTTAACACAAAAAAGGGGAAGAAAAAATGACTTGCCCTCTGTTTCAATGGTTCCATACTGATGTTTCTCCATAATAATGCAAATAAAGATAATTATGCTATGAGAAGTGAGAATCGTAAATCAATCATGTTTAAATCAGACCTATTAATTTATAGGTGAACTTAGCTGACGTTGGAAAGTATCTGATAGAATATAGGACCTTGTCGTTTTAGACTTAATTGTGTGTTTTTCATGTATTGCTTCTTTAGACTTCCTCAGGATCGACATCAAGCAAGAGTAGTATATTAGAATATGGCACTAGCAGGACAAAGCATTGCAATTGGTTTGACTGGTTTTTGCTCCACAAACATTGGCAATGCTAAATTTTGACAAAATGCTATAGATCAAGTTGCTAGGCTTGATTATGAGTTGGAAATGTCTCAAGAAAGGAAGAACTTGCGACAACAATGGAGGAACTCACATATTATGGAATTTAGTGGTGGTTATTACTCAAGAGGAATTGAAGGACAAAGAGCATTGCAATCAGTTTGACTAGTTTTTGCTCCACAAGCATTTGCAATACTAATTTTTGACAAAATGCTATAGATCAAGTTGCTAGGCCTGATTATGAGCTGGAAATGTCTCAAGAAAGGAAGAACTTACAACAACAATGGAGGAACTCGTATATTATGGAATTTAGTGGTGGTTATTGTTCAAGAGGCATTGAAGGTGAGTTATCCTGCTATCTTGCAATTATTTAATTTAGGATTACTAATTAAGAAAAATTCAAAGCTTAAATTCAAGTGTAAATCGAAAAGAACATACAAAGTTCAAGTGTGTTCGACATTATCCCTTAACTAAAGAGCTGAGACATTTCTCTTATGTGTTCCGCTATCCTATGGAATGAGGATACTTCTACATAGCAATGAAGCTATGGTTTACAGAATATGATTACTTGAGAGCTGCATCTAGGAAAAAGAGACTAAATTGAAAATTTATTTAAATTATATGGATAAACTCTTGGCATGTGGTTTGTGGTTTTGTAACTTCAAATTCTAAGTGCTTTTGTGATAATAAAACCTTAGCTCGAATGTTCTACATACACTCAACAGGTTCACAGGCTTGGGTTTGGGATCTTAGTTATTGCAACTTTGTTTTGCTTGCAGCTGAAGCTTCTCTATTTCCCAACGAGAGTGATGCATGCAACAGATTGGTTATTCCTCTTGGAATGATGCTTGAAGGTACTTCGATTGATAAGAAGTGCTTTTTAATAGGCAATGAGTCAATCAAGGGTCATTTGCTTGCTTGTGCTTGCACAGTGCTAAGTTGATGAGAATTGACATTGTTTAAAATTATCCCCTTGAAAAAATACCTTTGAGAATAATTTTGTGGACTAGCATGATACCGAGTTTTGAAGCTCTCGAATGTCAAGATAATTGTGGAGGTTGTATTTGCGTTAAATTCAAGAGTTAAGTAGTTGATCTACTTATGTGTTTTCTTATTTTATGAAATATAGACGTGATAAAGCAATATGGTAATGGTTTATGATAGGTACTCTGTGGAATGGCTCTTTACATCATGCATTCTACTAGTTTTCATATATAGGCATTAAGTTTCACGATTGAAATCATTTCCGCGCTATGAACTGTGATTCAGTAGCACTATATTACCATAGTATTCTTGTGTATAAGAGTTCATGAAATTTGAATCTGCTGTGGTTCCTCGTATACTAAGGTCATCCTAGGATCAAATGCTAAATGTAACGTTTAGAATGCTCATCTTGAAAGAATAGTAGGAGAATGTGAGCAAATAAAATTACAATTCATCTGGAGGATCGAGAGATTGTCTAAGTAAGCGTCTAGATATAGCCAACCTCATATGGTGAGAATAGGACTCGAATGTTGCTGCTATTGTTATTGTACTTGTATCTGGATGCAGAACTTTCTTATAAGTACAAGACAATTAGGAATATAAATCATATGTGAGCTTTTCTATGTTACAAGTGGATGATATTATGTTACGATCATAGTTTCCTGGAAAACTTACTGCTAAAGCAAAATCAGAATTCGCATAAGAGATTAGAAGACTACAAGAAGAAGGTTAAGTTCCTTACCAATTATCCTCTTTTTCATCCCAGCACTATGCCTTGGTTGAGCACCGCAATGCAAGCTAAGTGTTGTAGAAAACCAAGAAGAAGATGCTATGGAGAAATCACAAGAAACTAAAATTGAGGAAACGAGCTTGCAAATAAATTGAGCATGTAGGAATATATGTTTGTCTTGCTGCATGTGGCTTCTGATTTTAGGTTGTGAAATTGCCATTGCATGAATGTGATTAAGTGCCCGAGTGGACGTTTGCTTGTCTAATTATCTGTATTGTATTTAGGCGTCCAACCATATAAGTACTTCAATGTTTTTCTACATGTACTTACTTCTGGTCATAGCTTCTTAAACATATTCGTATCGTACTTTATTAGGATCAATGAATAAGAGCACTAGATGTATTACACCCCAAAAGAGTGTTTGGAAGTTTTACTAAAAGTTATTATGTCATGTGTATACTCATTACATGATAATCAACTTATAATTCAAAGGTTGTAAGACTCTAGATAACTATTTAATTAATTACAACTAATCATATTATATATAATCATATAATAAGACAATAACTATAGATTCTCATGTTCCATGATCGACTAAAATCGTAGAGAATCGAAATGCCTTAACAAAATAGTAAAATGGAAAAACACATCTAAATCTTACAAATTCCATTTCTATATTGAATTTCTAAGAATAAAATTTTATCTAAATAATTTATTAATACACGTCTTACTATATCATTCTTGATTCCAATAGCACTTGTGACATCATATCTTACCCCATCCCAAGATTTTGTAATTTTCCTACAAAATAGTATATTGAGAGGTGAGCATACACCAAGACTTGATGAGATGATAGTGCATTATTTTCAATACTATACATACACAAGCTATTCCAAACAAGTTTTCAACCATATACTATACATGAACGACCATATGAAATGCAATCATCACATAATGTCTTCTGGTAACTAGTGTGAAGTTTAAGATTTAACACCCCTTGACCTTAGGTTAGGAATTCTCATTTAACATCAATGCTCAGGTATCACATCTTACTTAATTCTTGTCTTCTTACTTAATTAATTATTTTATGTCTTTTAATTCTTAAGCTCTAAGTGTCTTAAATGCACACTAAGCATATAAACCATTCTTAAGCTCCAAGTGTCTTAACTGCACACTAAGCACACAACCCTCAAGGACAAGCAAGACCCCTAAACTCAATTCCGTTAAAGCGCAACAACCCCCAAGTCACTTAGCTCACCAATGGCGAAACAATAATCCTAAATGATTACTTTTTGCACATCCTATAGCAGCGATAGCCTTCAACACAATGCAATATCTCGTGAAATGCATGTCGGATTTTATCTTAGTCAAATATCATTATGTCAATTTAGTTTTAGGTGACCAATTAGATAAAATCAAGCAAACAAGACAGACAAAATCATAAAAAATAAAATAAAAATTAAAAACGAATTAGCATACAAAGTTAGATCAATAATAGCATATTACAACCTAATTTCATCAACCATTAAATCAAACAGCCATGAAGGATCCACTACTCTCATTCATTAGCAATGAAAAAGTCATCCAATTACTCAACCAATCAATCATTACTCATCAAACATGTTCCAATCTACTCATTTGCCATTATGTTCCTCATTCATCTCATAATCATAGGTATTGGTACATACGCGCATCTTATGTATATACATATATATTTACATTGTCTAACAATAAATTTATAAATACACTAAGTTAAATAAGGAAATAGATTGGCAAATACACGTGTTTTTGAGTCTATAGATATAAGTATATACATATGTATATCTTTACATTTATAAATATATATATATATATATATGTATGCATTTCCAACAACATGCATGTGTACTAATGTATGTAGGAAAACAGATATATATAATATATATTGATTTAGTTAGAAAAACAAGGTTGTATATGTTTATATCTACGAGTTTGAGTGGCAAGATATGTATATGTTATGTTTCACAACTGAAAGTATGTCTACTTGTAAATACACAAAAATTTATGTCTATACATCCACATGTATTCAATTTTCACTTGACAATTATACCCATATACATACATAGCGGTCAAGATTTTATTTTTATACGTAATCCTATATTTGTATACAGACACACACACACATATATAAGCGTATTTATGGTTCTACATGTAGCATAGAAAATATATATAAGGTTATTTTAGTCTATTTTTGTAAATTTATAATTAATAATTTGCATTTAGGTTTGCAATTGTTTGCATATATATATATATATAATCATTTGTAATGATTATACATAATATATAATATTTAAGGTGCAGGGCCACCATGGCGTGGGGAATGTGGGTAAATATATATACATACGTACATATTTATATACACACACATGGAGATCATAGTTAGCAAATGTCAAGAAAAGAATTAGGAATATAATAATTAAACAAATAAATGAGTAAATATGGGTGAGCAATATTATATATATATACCTCATTAATTACTTGGTATGGTCACATCTATGTATATGATAAAATATTTGTATACATTGAACATCACGTCAAAATGGAAAAGGAAAAGAATTTTCTTTTTTAGAGTGGTGAACAATATATAAATAATAAACTTCATAATTATAAATATATATGTATGTAAATATATCACGCGGTCTATAAATAATATATGTATGAATATATATATTGGATATATACATACACTTTACATTATGCTTAAATTTCCCTTCCATAAGCTATTATTGAGTTTATGTATATTATACATATATGCATCAATTTTTTGGATAAAAAAAAAAAGAAGAAGAAGAGGAAAATGAAAAGAAAAGAAAAGAGAAGAAAAGCACATGGTAAAAAAAAAAAAAAGGAAATAATAGGAAGAAAAGGAAATGGAAGGAAAAAAAAAATTTATCACAATACCACAACAACCAAACACAATAGATTACACACATATATAACTATATTACAAGCAATATATAAATATTGTAGTATATCAAAGAGTTTCTCACTTACCTCAATCTTTTAGTTTCAAAACTTAAAATAAACTTTGGGAAATTACGTAAATTCATATATTTCACCTAATAATAAATGAATAACAAACTTAATTCTAATAGTTAAACTCACTAAAACTTAAAATAAAAATTAAGTCGATAATTTTTTTTTTTAATTCGTGTAAATTTAACTCAAATTTTGAGTTCAAAGTTTATCTAGCAAGTGTAGTCTTAATGCAAAGTACACTTTCCAAAGATCATAATGGTACTTATGATTTTTTATTTAGAGTTATTATGAGAATGTTGTGGATTTTTTAAGTTTTGCGGGAAGGAGAGAAAGAGAAAAAGGAAACGAAAGAGAGAGTTTTTGGCATGAAATATATATATATATATAAGGAAGGAAATATCTATTTGTAAGTTCAGTTAATACACATATTAAGATCTTATTAAAATATCTAAATTATAATATTTTTATATAAAAACTTATGTATATACTAAATAAAATATTTTGAATATAAATATACATTTGAAATTTTATTTAACCATCTTAAATCTAAAATTTTAATTCTTGTTTTCTATTTATTATAATTATTTAATGGATCTAGTTTCTTTTTTTCACTTTTGTATTTTAAAATCTATTGTTATTTATTATAAAATTTATGTTATATGTGAATTAATAAAGTAATGTTAATATATTATAGATATGTGTCATTAATCTTTTCAATACTTTTCTCCATTACTAAAATTACCCATGAAGTTTTAATAATTCAAAATGTATCAAAATTAAGGTTTTATATAGGTGATTATATCATTATATCATAATTTTACATATATTTGTTTTATTCTATAGTCACTTCCGGTTATTATTAGGATTCTTACAGTATCTATGTAATCATACGATCCTATTAGTCATACTCATATCTAATGTTTATAATTAGGCCACATGCTAAATTATTATTTATGTACTTATATAACTTATCTTTATTGGTTTTGAAATTTATTAGACTAAGTATTTAACTTATTGATTTATTTATTTTTGTACGTCTTTCTTGGTATCAATAAATTAAAGTGGTTTAATTTTCATTGTTAACCTTCTCAAATTTTTAAAATCGCGAAAATTCTATCATCCTTACTTTGTCCAAGAAGTACTTATCGTTCTACTCATTTCTGCCAATATACCGATGGCTCTTTGGCATTGTTTTAGATCATCTTCCAGAAAATTTTGTACTGTTATCCTTCTCATTTTGCCTAGAAGATGTTCATGAATTTGATTGGTTAGAGGACCCAAAATCATGAAACCGATCCAACACTCTCATAGAACACCCTGTTTCTTGCCCTCACTATATCTATCTTGGGTTCCTAGTGATTTAGTTTTGACAGTAGGACCTAATACTAAAGCACCATTTACAAGCATTGACATGAAATAGTAGCAGAATAAATCCAAAGCTTGTTACAACATGCTCCATAACTAGTGCACTCCTAATTTTTCCTGTATTGGCTCTTCCCATTTGTCACATCTCTTGTCAAAATCTTCCTGCTCAGGGGATGTAAATGTGTAAGGATCAAATGTAGCAGTAGTCTCCGGATAAGATGGAACAGGATATGTAGCAGTATGAAGAGATATTGTGTTACTAAGCATTTCCAATTTTCCTTTTCACAAGATAGGGATGATGAAGCAAGAAAAAAGAGATGATCGAATGTAGTGCGTGTGAGAGTTAAGGTTGGCCAATTTGCCAAGAATTAGCGATTTCCAGTTCTAGAATCGGCCAAGGGAAACCCAAATTGATTTCTAGTTCCATCTATTGGGAAATTCTCAATTCTATTTTGGCCCCATTTCCTTTTTGCCGCTGAGAAACTGACCTTAGCCTTGTCCGGTTGATGTCACTGGCAGGCATATTTTTTATATTTTAATTTAGCTAAATCATATAGATTTCTCTCAAAAACTTTTTAAATTGTGTGAATTCTTACTTTTTTTTCAAAAATCAACAGTTATATCATTCTGAAAAGCTGACGTGATGGATGATGTGTAAATTTAGTATATATATATATATATATTTAGTTAATTTATGTTTTTAAAAAATATATAATATAAAAAGAGAGAGAGAAAAATTGGAACAAAATGAAAAAAAAAATCATATTAAAAAGAAAAAAAATATATGTGGCTTTGCCAGCCACCTAAGGGATGGAAGTGCCTTATGGCAATGTGGGAGGGGGTCACATGACCCTACTAGTGATAGGCAAAACCACAAACTTCTTTTTTGTTTAATTCAATTTTTTTTTTCATTTTATTCTGATTTTTCTTTTCTATTTTTATTTTCTAATTTTTAAAATATTTTTAGAAAACATTAGTTAATTAAATATATTAAATTATATACATGTTAGGGCCAAATCAGCCAAATATACACATCATCCATTATGTCAGTTTTTAAAAAAAAGTGAAGACCCATATAATTCTAAAAATTTACCCAATTTACTCTTTTACTTTCAACTTCCTTTTTCTAGCTTGAATACGGAATTGATTAAAACTTCTAGGACGAGGTGTTGATTGATGAAATAGTAGTTTGGAATTTAGAAGAGGGAAGCATCCCATTCCAGGGAAAACGGCCCATGCGTTCAATCAATAATATTGGAAGTGCTATATTTATAATAATAAAAAAAATCAAATCCTCTATCAATTAACAAAATCATTTAATATCACATTTGATATACTAAAATAGTTAGAAATGAAATGAAACCTAAAACAGAATGACAATTTCATTTCAATTACTTGGTTTTACCATCTTCGGAATGGAATGATTATAGACTCATATTTATCTATTATACCTCAATCTCTTGGACATGTACAAATGCAATATAATAAATATATACATATATATTGTAGCGTATGTCCTAAAATTGATGTAATATATGTAATATAATAATCTACGAATGAGTCATGAATCACGAAGTTACTGAAAACCTTTGTTTTATTTGGGGTAAAATTATTTAATTGCATTGATGTCATAAATATACAAAACCTTGACAATGTCACGATGGCTTATCCTTAAAAATCTTTGACATCTCGTTGGCTTACTCGAATAATAAAGTCTAGAGAATAAAAAAGCAAGAATTAACAAGGTTTAACCCATAACTAATACATCCGAAGCTGGACACTTCGATTTCACAACAAACTTGGTATATGTTAACTACAAAAACTAATTACATGTAAGGAATAGAATTGCCTTCTATTTAATATGTCTTTGAGGCCACACATTCAATATCTTCTTCTTCTTCTTTTCCCAGAATATAGAATACAATGAACAAGTTTTATTGATAATATGTTTGCTCGTATCTTTTATGCATTGTGTGTATATTTGTTTTGTAGCTTCCAAGTGATCCCCACTATTATCAAATGAAATACTCTCCTCAAACGAAAATAATCTTATTTTTCCACCCACATCCTTTACTAAATTAAGGAAAAAGGTATGCATCTAACAAGATGGTAAAACCAATCTACACCTAGTAGTACATCCAATGAAATCAATAGACAAATTTATTATCTTTATTAAAGTCCACACAAGCAATAAATATAAGTTAGGAACAATCATCTCCAACCCTCTAAATGGTGTTGGCAACCGCCACTATCGACTCTAACACCCTTAAATCTACCCTAAATTATCTCAATATATGACTCTATTAGGGATAACATTATATACAAATCATCAAAGTGCCCTTAAGGATCTGTCACCTCCAACCTCTAAACCAAGTCACACATAAACACCACATCCTTATTATTGGCCAAATAAGTATTAAATTCATTCATTTCACTAACATATCACACACACACAACAATTAAGACATCATGTACTTGAATGAGTAGATTCTAGAAATTCTTATTTGGAACCACAACTAACACTTGAGTAAGACATAAATATATGCACATTAAGTTTTAGAAACTATACTAATCTTCATTGGAACGAGAAAGTTTAAAGAAAGCAGGAAAAAGACCCATCTTAAGGTACACGATCAAGAACATGGCTAGCACCAATCAAATATGGCTATACTTAAGGGCATGCGTAAGTATACGATCAAGTATATGGCCGTGTAGTATGGCCATACACCTTATTGTGTAATTCCTTACACGAGTACAATCAAGTAGACGGTCATGTACTTGGGTGTATTCTCTCTTGTTCTATCTTTTCCCCTCTTCTACTCCCAAATTTCGTTCTCGATCCATCTCTACTTCTTCTCATGCCCCTTATTGATCACAATTCACACCTAAATCCCTTCTAATCCATCGTTTTTGTGCCTAAACCACAACAATCATGCTCAACTCTGATCACAATTCAATCAGGCACTTATAGAAAATTCAAAAAACTACATTAAGGTTTGCTAGACTCACCAAAACTTGAGGAACCACCATGGATTTGCACAATTCAAGAAAATTCTGTAGCAAACCACGACCTACAAACATTTTAGCACATTAATTCCTTATATTAACTAGAGTTTCTCTACCCTACTGACAAAATAAACTTACTACTCTTGGTTTAAGCCAATCTTCTTTAGGTTGGAAACTCGTTTTCTTGAGCACTCTTTCAATTTCTGTGATTAAGTTAGATGAAACTGCTACAAATGTCAAATGTAACTCCAGCAGGAAAAGAAAGGAAAGAGAGAGAGAGGAAGGAAAGTGAAACTGAATGTACTAGTCTAGAGGGGTAATAGGGGTTTAAAACTCCTATAAAGACTAATTCACCCTTTCCTTTTTAGAGATAATTATAGGATTGTCCTTATTTGTTTATTAGGTTATTATTACTATATATATATATATATATAATTAGGTTATTTTACAAATCTAAAAGTTCAACCTATCCTAGAGGAAAGAATTAAGGTTATACAATTACAAGACCCTTTTTTGCAGAAGATTAAAGTTAATGTTGAGAACGGATGAATGAAAGATTTATAGTTGATTAAGAGAAAGTATTGAGACACAGAGCAGAGTTGTGTGCCAATTGAGTTAGACATGGAAAAACTAATAATAATTTGAAGGAAGCTCATTAGTTGAGATATGCAATACATCTCAATGAAAATCAAAATGAATAAGAATCTTGAAGAGCATTACTAGTAGATCGACATTAAAAGGGAGATGATAGAATTTATATCCAAATACCTCACTTGTTAACAAATCAAAATAAAGCATAAGAAACTAGCAAGTGAACTACAATCGCTACCAATATATATTTTGGCTACTTCAAACCATATTTCAAAGTCATAAATTAAAACATATTGAGAAAATCCAGACACAATTATCTTTATTTTCTCATTGACCAAAGGAACTAATCTCAATAACATATCTTGCTTGCTCAAATATCTAAGATAGGTAATAAAAAAAGAGGGGGGGTGCAAATTCATTACAAAAGCTAAACCACTAGCTGGTGTGGAGTTCCTTATTTTTCAGTGATGAAACAACAATGTAGATGTTACTATCTGAACGAGAAATTGTCACTTATTCAAGAGGTTTTCCCCTTTTAAACAATCATATGGGATTGCCCAAAAAAAAAAAAAAAAACTACTTCAGGTTTTATCACTATACACTCAGGTTGATACAACAACAGTGTGTTCACTAAAAAAGAAACTATAGAGTACCTATGTAGGCACAAGTCCGATCCACCAAGAACCAGTAGTTTTTAAAATGGGAGAACCGAGATTGGCACTTCATAGATCAGTTTTGCAATGAGTCCTTAGACCACCCAACTCCAAGGTTTATGGGTCTTAGACCTGCTGGATCAGTTTTCTTTTTTACATGTTTCACACGTCACTTACTCAAATTGATAATTGATTAGTTGGTATTTTGACATTAAAGATAAATGATAGAAAAAAATTTCATCTATTCAGAAAAAAAAAAAAAATGTACTAGGGAGTGGTATTCCCCTTATAAAAAAAAAAAAATACAATGCTTAAAATAAATAATACTACTACCCTTAGATGGAATAATAAAAAAAGAAAATGATAAATTTGCTAAAATATATTAGTTGTTACACTTTTGTAATATTAATATTTTCTACGTATTATAATATTTTAGAAGTACCTTATTGTTCATACTAGAATTAGCATTAATATCCCTTCATATGCTCGTAGATTTTATATTGAAGTAATCATTATCGCGTCTTTCATAAAATTTTGATATGTCGAAATTGGTATTTGGCATCAAAGTAAACGTGGAGGTCAAGAATCAAAAATAGATAATGAAGATCGATTAGTTGATCCATTGATTTCAATACAATTGCCGTAAAGCACTAGAAATTATGGAGTAATGCATGGAATATTTTGAGTCAAATACGTAGTGCAATCAATATTACCATCTCTTTTCATGGTGCTACTTGCATAAGTTAGGTGTAGAAAATTGACATCTACATCTTTCATAAATTATTTCTCAACTAATTTGCTTTAATCCAGACACTTGTTTAAATTTCACCATCAATCAAATCTTTCATAAATAGTATGAATATTCAAACAAGTGTCTAAAGTTGAATAGATTAAAGAAGAAATAATTCATGAAAGATAAGGATAACGAACACTTATAACTATTAGGTACAAGTAGCACCTAGGAAAGATATAATAATAATGATTGTAAAACAATACATTTTTAACTTTGAATATTTTCCATAAATTTACAAGTACCATGTAATACTAAAAGTAAAATTAATGTTTCATAAAAAGTAATCCTATCTCCCCCTTTCTTTAATCCTTGAACTCTGCATTTGCTTGATGACAATCTCCCGTTTGAGCATCTCTACAATTAAAGATACAATACAAATAGTACCATAGATAGAAATGTTAATGTCTACCTAGCTATATAGTAGTTGTAAAATTCAAAAATATATGAGAAATATTAGCATACGAGATATTTGAAGGACATTGGAAAAAAAATATTCATAAACTCTTGAAAAGAGTTATGTTTATGTGAATGCAAATATGGAATTAGATGCCTAGTTATAGATGAATTGAAACTTGCATGCATTGATTCTGACTTCATTTCGAATTGAAACTTGAATTTTTATTTTTATTTTTTTAATATTATTGTGTCTGGAAGCTCAGAAACATACACGGCCAGAAGGCACGGTCGTGTGTTGTGTCAGGTAGCTCCCAGAAACATACACGACCTGATACACGGCTAGAAGGCACGGCCGTGTGTTGTGTCAGGTAGCTCCCAGAAACATATACGGCTAGAAAGTATGGCCGTGTTATACGGCCGTAAATATTGAGATATTTGTTCTGTGATTTATTTTATAAATATGGCATATATATCTTGTATTTTATTTTTTGGTAGAGGAAGATTTGTTTTCCTAGTTTGTAGGATTTGGTTTTGTTTTCCTACTTTGTAGGATTTAGTTACTTGGAAAAGATATGGAAAAGATATCCCCCTGTTGTATATATATTTGGACATGAGTTATGGAAAAACATAGAGGAGAGAAAAGAGTCTTCTTGATTCCATGGTTGGTTAATTTTTTTCATGGTATCAGAGCTATTGTAGACACAAAATAATGGTTGGATCACAAACAAGTGAGGTTAAGGAAGAAATCCTTCCTCAAAGAAAAACGATCTCTCCTTACGATATTACCTCATTAGATAATCCAGGATTGGTGATCACTCAAGTACAGTTGAGAGGAGAAAACTATGATGAATGGGTACGGTCTATGAGAACGGCTCTACGAGCTCGAAAAAAATATGGTTTCCTTGATGGTACAATCAAAAAACCTGATGATAATTCATCTGATCTTGAAGATTGGTGGATGATTAATTCTCTATTGATATCATGGATTTGTAATACAATCGAATCCTCACTTTAGTCTACTATCTCTCACGAAGAAATAGCTGAACATTTATGGAAAGACATTAGGGACAGGTTCTCAATAACTAATGGTCCACGCATTCAACAACTACGAAGTGAATTGGCAGAATGCAAACAAAGGGGGATGACTTTGGTGAATTACTTTAGAAAATTGAAGCAAATATAGGATGAATTAGCAAACTATGATCAGATTCCGTCATGTAAGTGCGGTATGTGTACGTGCAATCTCACAGCAGAATTTGAAAAGAAAAGAGAGGAAGAACGAGTTCATGCTCTGCTCATGGGGTTTGACAGAAATATCTACGACACAGTGAGGAGTAATATCTTAGCCCAAGATCCACTTCCTAATGTTAATCGGGCATATTCCATGCTGATTGCTGAGGAAAGGGTTAGGACCATAACCCGAACTAAAGAGGAGAGGTAAGATGTCATGGCATTTGCAATAAGAGGAAAAGGAGAAACAAGAAACAAAAGTGGCTTGTATTGTACCCACTGCAAATGTATAGGACACGAAGCAGATAATTGCTTTGCTCTCCTCGGATATCCTGAGTGGTGGGGTGATCGACCAAAGGGAAACGGAAGGAGTATAGGGCGAGGATGAGGCTTCAACAGTACTCAACAGCGTCAAAATCAAGCAAGCTTTGGACGAGGGCGTGAAACAGCAAAGGCAAATAACGTGTCCAGCAGTAGCACCTGAGTGAAGGACAAATGACCTACAGTGACAGCAACAGCTAGGAATGATATAAAGACAAATCTCGGTCTCGATCAAGAGCAGTGGACCTCGTTGATGAAGCTAATCAATAGTCAGAAAAACACTAATGAAACACTGAGTGGTAAGCTCTCCAATTAGATAATTGATACAAAGGCTTCGCATCACATGATGGGAAGTATGCACGGAATGAAGAAAGTGCGAAATATCGATCCGTGTTCTGTTGGACTTCCAGATGGGAGCAAGATTGTGGCAACAAAGGAAGGACAATTTGTCCTTGATGGAGATTTGTGTATCACGAATGTTCTCTTTGTTCCTGGACTAGAATGCAATTTGATTTCGGTATCGCAACTTGTTGATTCATCTAAATGTATTGTCTATTTCACCAATTCCATGTGTCTAATGCAGGACCCCACTTCGAGGATGCTAATTAGTGCGGGTGAAAGACGGGATGGACTCTACTACTACAAGGGAGTGCCACGAGTTCAAGCAATGAAGATTGAAAGTGAAGGGAGTTTCGAGATATGGCATCAGCGGTTGAGACATCCGTCATTAAAAGTGACCAAGTTAGTGATAGCAAGAATAAATGTTGTAATATTTGTTTACGAGCAAAACAATCTAGAGATCCATTTCCTATCAGCCATCATCGTGCTTCTGATATATTTGAACTTATACACTGCGATTTGTGGGGTCCTTACCGGATTTTGTCCTCATGCTGTGCTTCATATTTTTTTACTATAGTAGATGATTTTTCTCATGTTGTTTGGATATTTCTACTGATTGACAAAACTGAGGTAGTTCAAACTCTAAGGAACTTCTTTGCTATGGTGGAAACACAATTTAACAAAAGAGTTAAAATTGTGAGGAGTGATAATGGAACGGAGTTTCAAAAATTGAAAAATTATTTTTGTGAAAAGGGTGTTATTTTTCAAACTTCATGTGTTGGTACCCCTCAACAAAATGGACAGGTCGAGAGAAAACACCAACACATTCTCAATGTGGCTAGAGCCTTGCGTTTTCAAGGACACTTGCCCATTAAGTTTTGGAGAGAATGTGTGCTAACCGTAGGATATTTGATTAATAGAACACCCTCTAGTGTTTTAGAAGGAAAGACGCCTTATCATGTGTTGTATGGACAAACTCCAAATTATGATCACCTGAAAGTTTTTGGGTCTTTGTACTATTCCCACAAGCAAGGACGGTTGGGAGATAAATTTGAGAGTAGAAGTCGAAAATGTGTTTTCATGGGTTATCCGTATGGATAGAAAGGTTGGTGATTATATGATCTTGAAAAACATGTTTTTTTCGTATCTAGAGATGTAAAATTTTTTGAGAACGAGTTTCCTTTTCAAACATTGTCTTCATTACAAAACCAAGTAGAATCTACGTTTACATAGGATGTAGACCTCACTAATGATGCCTTCGGTATCCAAGAGGGCCTGACCGAAAGAAGGGAGATTATAGATGATGACAACTCTCCTTCTAGACCTCGTGATCAAGAAACTGCAACCATTTCTCCCAATGTTGAAACTGTGCCAGTTCAGCAAAGTGATAGGACAGCAATATTAACATCTCTTCCTTCTACAATTGAAGATGGAAGTAAGGAAAACAATGTCTCTAGTGATGACAAATTGTTGGGACGTGGCCACCGGAATCGTAAGACTTCAGTACTACTACGAGACTTTGTTACTCATACGATTCGCAAATTGAGTCTATCCCTACCGGATCCTATAACACAGCATGCCTCAGGTAACCCTTATCCCATTGCACACTATGTGAATTATGATATATTTTCTTTGCGGCACAAAGCTTTTCTTGCAGCTTTAAATGGTGAACAGGAACCTACTAGTTATTCTCAAGCAGTTCGACATGAAAAATGGAGGATTGCGATGCAACAAGAAATTGATGCCCTTGAAAACAATGCAACATGGCGTATTACTGATCTACCACCTAATAAGAAGGCCTTGGGCTGTAAATGGGTGTACAAAGTCAAATATTGATCTGATGGTACGGTGGAACGCTATAAAGCATGTTTGGTTATACTTGGAAATCACTAGAAGGAAGGCGTAGACTATACAGAGACATTTGCCCCTATCGCAAAGATGGTTATTGTTCGTGTTTTCTTGGTCGTTGCTGCAATTAAGAACTGGGAGGTTCACCAAATGGATGTCCACAATGCATTTCTCCATGGAGATCTACAGGAGGATGTGTATATGCAGTTACCTCCTGGTTTTCGAGTTGCAAGACGAGATAAGGTGTGCAAATTGCAGAAGTCCTTGTACGGGCTTAAACAAGCCCCTCGGTGTTAGTTCGCGAAATTGTCTGCTGCTTTAAAAATCTATGGTTTCACACAATCCTATGCGAACTACTCTTTGTTTACTCTGCAACAAGGCGAGGTACGACTAAACATCTTGGTTTATATTGATGACTTGATTGTTTTTGGGAATGATAGTGCAGTAATTCAGAAGTTTAAGGATTACTTGAGCACCTGTTTTTCCATGAAAGATTTGGGTGTTCTTAAATATTTTCTTGGGGTGGAAGTGGCTCGTAGTCCCGAAGGGTTCTTCTTGTGTCAGCGCAAATATGCCCTAGATATTATTTCAGAAGCAGGTTTGATAGGGGCAAAGCCCGTGGGAGTTCCGATGGAGCAACACCATTGACTGGCGTTGTCAACTAGCCCTTTGTTGGATAATCTAGAGCCTTATCGACGTCTTATTGGCCGATTGATTTATTTATGTTTTACTAGGCCCGAATTGTCTTATTGTGTACATGTCTTATCTCAATTTATGCAGCAACCACGAAAAGATCACTGGGATGCAGCATTACGCATTGTTCGGTATCTCAAATCCAAACCAGGTCAGGGTATTTTATTGCGTAGTAAGGGCGATCTCACTTTAACTGGTTGGTGTGATGCAGATTGGGCAGGATGTCCATTGACTCGTCGTTCTCTTACTGGATGGTTGGTGTTTTTAGGTTTGTATCCCATCTCATGAAAGACAAAGAAACAGCATATTGTGTCTCGATCATCTGTCGAAGCAGAATACAGTTCAATGACCATGACCACTTGTGAAGTCAAGTGGTTGAAGCGTGTTTTATCTGATCTTGGTGTTATTCATACGTAGCCAGCAATGCTATTTTGTGATAGTCAGGCTGCTCTTCATATATCTCAAAATCTCATATTTCATGAGCGCACCAAACACATCGAAGTTGATTGTCACTTCATTCAAGATGCATTACTTAATAGGACGATCTATCCTACTTTTGTTCCTACAACGAGACAATTTGCTGATATTTTTACCAAAGCATTAGGGAAACGCGAGTATGATATGCTCTTATGCAAGTTGGGCATTTGTGATCTCCATGCTCCAACTTGAGGAGGGGTATTGTGTCTGGAAGCTTAGAAACATACACGGCCAGAAGGCACAGTCGTGTGTTGTGTCAAGTAGCTCCTAGAAACATACACGGCCGTATATTGTGTCAGGTAGCTCCTAGAAACATACACGGCTTCATACATGACTAGAAGGACACGGCCGTAAATATTGAGATATTTGTTCTGTAATTTATTTTATAAATATGGCATGTATATCTTGTATTTTATTTTTCGGTAGAGAAAGATTTGTTTTCCTAGTTTGTAGGATTTGGTTTTGTTTTCCTAATCTGTAGGATTTAGTTGCTTAGAAAAGATATGGAAAAAATATCCCCCTACTGTATATATATTTGGACATGAGTTATGGAAAAACATAGAGGAGAGAAAAGAGTCTTCTTGATTCCATGGTTGGTTAATTTTTTTCAAATATTTTATGCCATCATACAAGTAAGGCTGCTTGAAGCAATCTGAAACTTCGTAGGCATAAAGCCTTCAATGTGAAAGGCTGCAACTTTCAAACATTTTGGTATTTTTCCACTTTATTTATTTATTTTTTAAAGGGAGTGTTGGCAAACTTGTGGGGGACTCAATGTATCCAAGGGTTTAGAGCACAACCTATACCTGATGCAAGAACCTGTCGAGTCCCTCCATAGGTAAAGATCCACCGATCACCATATAAGTCTTACATGTATAGTAGCTTTTGTACCCTCACATTTGCAGAACTTACATGAAAAGGCAATAGATTTCGCAAATCTCACGATCCAAAGCAAGGGCTTGCATAAGAAATGTCCTATACCTAGCGTTGTGACAGTGTATCCATCGATCATTAATATTAAGAAGCATTTCTTGATTCATATCTTTCCCTCTTTCTCAAGGTTTCATAAAGCAGTTAGGTGAATGAGAAGGGGAAGGGAGGGTGAGGTAATTTGGGTAGGAAAGCTGCGTCGTTGTGGACGTACTGCCCAGTGATAACCCCCTCGTTCAGATTGATTCTGCGCTAGGAGAAAACAAGCACAAAGGTCTGTGGGTCTGTTTTGTTAAATTAGAAACTAGCTTAATTATGAAAGAACTAAAACGGAATTAGAGGTGGCTGACCATACCAGACTGCTTCTTGATTATAAATCGTAATGCTACAAATGACAGACGAGAAAAGAATTGGTTACCTTCGGCCAGGGGGCAAACCTGTTTTCTTCTTGGAAAGTTTTATTTCCCCTAAGATCCGAATTAATTGGTAATATAGAAAGCGAATGGTAAGAACATTGGGCGTGCACGATCTAAACATCTGGCTATTACCCCATTCAAGCTGACTTGATATTCGATTAGAATTAAGTCAAACTTGACCAATTCAAATATTCTATAAAGCCGAATATAAGATTTAATCCACTCAATCCAATAAGTTCGCAAGCCCAATCATACTCGGATAGGTCTTTAAAACTTCCTCAATTAGTCATATTCAAGCTTTTAATATATTAAATCGATGAAATATAATATTTTACAAATAATCAAAATTAGGCGAGCTGAACGCAAGCACATACACAATTAAATTGTTTCCTGCAAATATACATACGATCGTATGCCTATTGCAGGCGTTATCAACAGGTAACTCTGTTGCCATCAATTGGAGCATAGAGGTGGTGAGGTAGGATGGATGTTTCCTTTCTCCACTTTAGAGATAGGGACAAAGTGAGAGAACTGGTGTGATTGTTACGAGGAGCAACCGTGGAATTTAAGTCAATATAAATTAAGATGCTCATAAGATTGCAAACCAATATTCCCCCTCATTGTCCAACTGATCCTCGTTAACTAATTTTTCATATTTTTTTAAAGATCAGCATTTATACTACTAGACTATACAAATCCTAGCAACATCCTTATTTAACTATAGATCCATTTCATCCAGCTAATATATTCCTAGATCAACACAGTCGAAGTTATTTTCCTTTTCTGAATTATTATTCAAGTTTTCTCTTCAGACTTCAGTAGGTGGAGTCATTACTAACTACATGAGATCATCATGATTGAAATTCAACTACATCCTTGAGTAGGAAATAAAACACGCTTCCAAATTGTATTGTTGCCTTAAATTTTCAGCCAAATCAGTAAAATGGAAATCTCCAGCGCATTACTTTCTATCACCAGGAATAACACGTTTCATGTACCATAAAACCCTGTCTCAAGGTCAAGAAGCAACTGAAAAGAGTAGCAGAATATAATAAAAATAAAGCACAACTACATACTATATTTACTGAAATGAGAGTTTACAGTTAGATTCCCAAGTATGTGAACATGAAAGAAACATCACTGGAGTAGGTCAGTACTCTGATTTAAGCGTACGTATATCTCCAGCCGACAAGACAGAGATTTGGTGGCTTGTATCTGCAGCCAGAGGACAAAAGGAACAAAAAATGATCATCACGCGAAAATATATTAACTCCAGTCAATGCTATGACAAGCATATACATGAACATGAAATGTTCATATATGGTGAATTTTAAGCAAAAATCAAGTGCAGCAAAAACTTGGGGGATTCTGAAGCTGAGTGATATAGTCCCAACGATATAAAAGGAAATGTATTAGGACTCACTTAATATTCTGGTGATAGATCCGGAGAATACAAGTATGAAATCGAAATTACAAACTCTCAAGACTATAGCTAGCTACCCTCTATGCTGGAAGGAAGCCGGATGCTCTCCTGCGAGACCCTCTCCGGTAGTCAAGCGCTAAGGCTCCTGCCAGACTACCCCCTTCCTCTCTCTTCTAACTAACTTTGGTATCTTTTTTGTTATCCCTGCCCTTCCCCCCCTCCCTTGGTCCAGCTCAGCTACCAATTCCACCTCAACTCTTCCTATTCTAGTTATTACATATTTGACCCTATCCTTTATATTTCTACCTCTACTCTTTTCTTTCCCCCGGACACTTCTCATATCTCCATCTTCTTTCTTCTCTGATATACCTTCGTTGGCGGGGTGTATCAATTTCCACCCCCAATATACTGTCCTTGTCCTCAAGGACAAAATCTGGGAAGAGGGAAGTGAACTCGGATGTATCCATCCATGAGACATGCTCAAGCTCTTGATCCTGCCACTGTAGTAGGACTTGGGGATTGCTACTGATCCCTCGCGCTTAAACCGTCTTCCCAAGATGGCTACGAGAAGGTGTAACATAGTTGCGGAATCCTCGGGCATATCTGGTGGAAGTTCTACTGTGGAAGAAAAAGTCCCAACTGCCTTCTTTAGTAATGAGACGTGGAAGACTGGATGGATGCGACAATTGGCCGGTAAGTGCAACTTGTACACCACTTGTCTAATTCGCTCCACAATTTGGAATGGTCCAAAAAATCACGGAATCAGTTTGGAAGTGGAATTTTTTAACTATGGCCGAAGGGATACACGCCGCTTCAAGAACACCCATTCTCCTACCTAGAATTCCACCAGTCGTCTATGCTTATTGGCATTCTTGCAATAGATGGATTGCGCATGGACTAGATTGTCTCTTAATTGTTGAAGAACGATGTCCCTGTCCTATAATGCTTGCCGCTACTCCGAGTTTCGTATTTCCTTATCAACGAAGGATTGTAAGACCGGAGGGGGGCAGCCATACACTATTTCGAATGGCGACATTTTAGAGGTTGTATGGTAGGTCGTGTTGTAGTGGAATTCCACCCAAGGAAGCCATGCTTTCCACAGTGTTAGTTGATGGCTCACAAAGCAGCGAAGATACCCTTCAAGACAGCGATTCAGAACTTACGTTTGTCCATCCGTTTCTGGATGGTACGCAGTGCTGTAGTGTAAGAGGGTGCCCTGTAATTTAAAGAGCTCGGTCTAGAAGTTGCTCAAGAAGGAGGGATCATGATCACTCACGATTGTCTTCAAGTAGCCATGGAGTCGAACAATTTCCTTGACGAATACCTCTTCTATTCCCTTCGCCGTGTAAGGATGCTTGACAGGAATGAAATGACCATACTTGGAGAGACGATCGACCACCACAAGGATTACATTAAACCCTTTAGATTTCGGCAATCCTCCCACAAAGTCCATGGAGACATCCTCCCAAATGGCCGTTGGTATTGGTAGTGGGCATAGCAACCCTGCCGGTGCCAAAGCTTGATACTTTTGGCGCTAACACACCGCACAAGCTGCTACAAAATCCATTACGTCCTTCTTGATCCCCATCCAGAACACATTTGCGGCTATCCTTCGGTAAGTCTTGAGGAACCCCGCATGCCCCCCAATGGGTGAGGAGTGGAACTCATGTAGAAACACTAGGGGCCACTTGGACTTTGCTGGAATTACCAATCTTCCGTGATGATATAAGGTGTTTTGCACAAGATGGAACCCCCTGCCTACTGACTCTCCTCTCTTCAGCAGCTGCATCTTCTCAGCCAAGGCCGGATCAGCCTCCACTTCACTCCTAATTGTGGATAGGTTCGTCCAGATAGGTCCCGTGATTTGCATCAGATGCGTCTCTTCAAACTTCCTTGATAGGGCATCAGCCACTTTATTCTCCACTCCCCTACGATATTGAACCTCGAATTCATGCCCCAAGAGTTTAGGTAGCCAATTCTGTTGATCAGGAGTCATGATCCTTTGCTGAAGCAAATGCTTAAGACTCTTTTGATCAATTCGGACAACAAACCTTTTGCTCAAGAGATAGGGTCGCTAACGCTGAATCGCTAGCACCAATTCCATAAGCTCCTTCTCGTAAGTGGACTTAGCCAAAGTACGATCAGCCAAGGCTTTACTAAAGTAAGCAATCGGCCTATTGTCCTGTTGTAGCACCACCCCAAGCCCTCTCCCTGATGCATCACATTCCACAATGAATGTGTGGGAGAAATCTGGCATTGCTAATACTAGAGTTGTCACTAACGCCCTTTTTAATCCATTGAACGCGGTGGTAGCTTGCTCGGACCATTCAAATCCATTCTTTTTGAGCAAATCCATGAGAGGTTTGGCTATCTTGCCATAGTCTTTGATGAATTTGCAATAGTATCCGGATAGTCCAAGAAACCCGTGAAGACCTTTAAGGGAGGATGGTTGGGGCCATTCCACTATGGATTGTATCTTGGTTGAGTCCATAGCCACTCCCTCCTTTGATATGATATGCCCCAAGTACTACACTTTAACTTGTCCAAATATACACTTCTTCCTATTGGTAAAAAAATGTTGTTGCTTTAGGATACAGAAAACTTGTTCCAAGTGTTGAATGTGTGTATCCCAATTTCCACTATATACTAAAATATCATCAAAAAACACCAAGACAAATTGCCTTAAATAAGGTCGAAAGATCTCGTTCATCATTGCTTGGAATGTTGCCGGGGCATTGGTCAAACCAAATTGCATGACTAAGAACTCATAATGACCTTGATGAGTGCGGAAGGCCGTTTTATGAATGTCTTCCTCAGCCATTCGTATTTGATAGTACCCGGATCGTAGGTCAATCTTTAATAATACACTTGCCCCATACAACTCATCGATCACTGGAATGGGATACTTATTTGCCACCGTCACCTCATTAAGGGCTCTATAGTCTACACAAAATCTCCATGAGCAATCCTTCTTCTTTACTAAGATCACCGGGCTAGAAAAGGAGCTGGTGCTTGGACGGATGATTTCTGCCTCCAACATATCACATACTAACCTTTCTATCTCATTTTTTTGCATATACGTGTATCTGTAGGGCCTCACGGATATGGGACCTTTCCCTTCTATGAGAGGGATGTGGTGATTTGTTGTACAAATGGGAGGTAGGCCCTGTGGAGTGTCAAAGACGTCCCTATATTTTCTTAATAAATCATCCAAACTCGCCTCCTGGATTTTTTCCTCTCCTTGCGATGCTACTGCCATCACCCATAGCAGCTTACATTCATCCACATCTCCCAACTTTTGTAATGACTTGTAGGAGATTGGAAAGCGGCACAACGTTGGATCTCCACATAGCAGATACTCCTCTTTTCCTTGAGTAACCTTGATCGCCATTTTGGCCCAATCTACTTTTACTTCTCCCAATGTTTTCAACCAAGCCACTCCCAAAATCAGATCTACCCCTTTTTAACTCCATTACATAACAATCCACGCTCATGTGGTATGGTCCTACCTAAAGTTGCAGGTTAGAAAAAAACCCATGGGACTCCACGGATCTTCCATCCCCCAATGTTACTTTGAAGGAACGATGATCATATAGTGGCAATCCATGACACGTGATCCATTCCAACGATACAAAGTTGTGACAAGCTCCACTATCTAACAAAATCACGATAGGGGACGAGGCCAGCTTACCTTACATTGCCAATAATGACAGTGATAGAGGAGCTTAGTCGCCAACCGGTTGCCCTTTGTCCCATTCTTCTTCCCCTGGAGCCTCTTCTTCTAGCACCAACAGCTGGAATGTTTTGTTCGGGCATCGATGGTTTGGGTTAAAAGGCTTATCGCACTTGAAACATAGCCCCTTTGCCTTTTTGTCCAAGAATTCCGCATGGGATAATTGCCGTTGTCCGGAAGGTCGACTCGCGCCTTCCTTGACCCCTCCATGTCCTGCTGCTGATGAAACCCCACCTCCCATGGGATGATCATGTCTTCTTGGTAGGATAGTTCCGTCTCTAAAGGCCATTCGTGCCTCATCATTCAACGTTAATTTGGTAACTCGCGGTGATGCTAGAGAGGAGATGAGTCCTGCGTTGCTACTGTTCACTCGATGGAGGTATTGTGACCGTGGTGCTAGTGGTCAAAGGTCAGTGCAGCCTCCGTTTCCATGGTCCATGGTGAGGAAGATGCTCGAGTCGAACTCTCATTCAATTTTGACGACCAAGTCCATGGCACGTTCTAAAGTAACTGGAGCAAAAGTATCTACAAGCGTCTGGATTGGATCACATAAGCCTCCCAGGAAGTACCCCAGTAATTGCATTTCCGGCATTGTTGGAGCGTGGGAGATGAGGGACTCAAAATCTTCAATGTACTGTTGAACCGTGCCACATTGCCTCAACTGCGACAAACTCTTGAAGAGGTTTGACACAAGCCAACCCTCGTATCGTTTCATGATCTCCTCCTTCAAGCGTGGCCAGGTCAGATCCACTTCCCTTTGTTGCAACATTCGGAACCAGTGGTTGCATCGTCCTCTCATGCACATTACCGACAGCACTACCTTCCTATCCTCCCTTGTCTGTTGCGCGTTGAAGTATTGTTGGGCCATCAAGATCCAATTGGAAGGAGCGTCTCCATCAAATGCGGGGAGTATTAGGTGTAAGGCATTGGTACGAAATTCATCGTCCATCTCCATTCCTCTCTCGCTTTCGATGGGAAACACTGAGCCGGCCTCCGTGGAGCGTGGATCATCCACGCGTTTGCCCCGGTCCTTGATCATGGATGAACTACTGCCGGATTGACCACCCGTATCCTTATGGAGCCATATGTCTTCTAATAGCTTCTGGATGCGATCCATCTTGCCCTGTATGGTGGTCAGTCTTCCCCCCATGTTCTTTTGTTCTTCTTCTATTGCTCCCAGCTGCTGTTGGACGTTCGTGACATCCAGATGTATACCGTCTACGTTCCTTTCTAACATTTCAACGCGATTTTCCATCCATATCATGCCTCAACGAAGGATGTAGCAACTCTAGTGAGGTGTTCCAAGGCTCCGATGGGTTTCCCGGCAACGGAACCAAATTGATATAGTCCCAACGATATAGAAAGGAAATGTATTAGGATTCACTTAATATTCCGGTGGTAGATCCGGAGAATACAAGTATGAAATTGAAATTACAAACTCTCAAGACTATAGCTAGCTACCCTCTACGCTGGAAGGAAGCCGGATGCTCTCCTCCGAGAACCACTCCGATAGTCAAGCGCTAAGGCTCCCACCAGACTACCCTTCCTCTCTCTCTCTTCTAACTAACTTTGGTATCTTTTTTGTTATCCCTGCCCTTCCCATAAAACCAGCTATTTATAATCATTCTTGCTGGTCTCCCCCCCACCCCCACCTTTTCCTTCCACGTCAGCCACGTTCACCTGCCTTCTTCCCTTCACATGCTCTATGGTCCAGCTCAGCTACCAATTCCACCTCAACTCTTCCTATTCTAGTTATGACCCTATCCTTTATATTTCTACCTCTACTCTTTTCTTTCCCCCGGACACTTCTCAGATCTCCCTCTTCTTTCTCCTCTGATATACCTTCGTTGGCAGGGGTGTATCACTGAGGCACTTGTCCAATGACCACCATACAAATCTGAAGTCAATGGTATATTTTGGGAAAAGCCAGATGACATAACAGACTGATGAAGCTATTTCAAAAAGATAAAATCTATAAAAATTACCCGGAAAAGTGGATGAAGTATTGCCAGGTGCAGCAGATTTCCATCATCTATACAATAAGGTCATCTTCAAGGTAGTTATACTCAAATGTGAAATCTGTCTTGATTCTCTGGCACCTGAATAAGATCATTTTCAAGGACAACCATAAATATGCTTTCTTATGTAAGATAAATATGACCTTTCAGTAAAAGCCATCATCGAAGTTGAAGACTTTTTTTCTAGCCACCAGATTATATATCAAAATATTAAAACAGAAATATCTCACCTTCTACAATTTACAGAAACTAATTTAGTTTGAAAGAGTGAAATTGAATTTTCAAATTTAATTTTTGCTACACTATTGCAATATCCATGAAAGAAATGAACACAAAGACGTGCACACTGAAAATCAAAGTTCACCGTGAAAAATATATCTCACAAAAAATTGGCAGCAACGTGTGGATTCTTAAGTGGCAAATTAGACAAAACAAAAGAGCATGAAAGTAAAGAGAGAGGATGATTACACTAAGGGAAAATATCTAAACCCTCAATTTGTTTACGCATAATTTATGTAACAAATGAAGGCATTAGCTATGGTAGGGAAAAAAAAATGTAATCTCAACATATGGGTGCTCATGCAGTAACAGAACCCAACCTCATACAAGACACAAGATACTGACCACACAACACATCATTATCATGTGGAAGTCAATTGAACATACCACCCATGATGCATGTCTTCACCAGCTATATGAAAATCAAAGTAGACATAGGTTCCCTGTTCAAATTCATCAGTAGCAACTTTTGGCTCCTCATGTCTCTGAAACCAAGTATTGTACTTCTTGTGGTATCGCCAAGATTGCTTCTTCAACTCCTTGGCTGCTAGGTATTGTTGATAAGTATTCTGGAAAACATCAGTTGACAAATAGTAAAAATGTACATATAGTGCAAAATCTTGTGCAATGAATCAAGAGATGAATGAATATACCTGTTGATAATAAAATGCAAAGAAAAGGGTATCAGCACCATAATGATCCACGCCCAATCGTTCCCAATAGAGAGGGTTGTTTACTAGAGGTGCCTGAGTTTGAGGAAAGCTAGGAGGAGTAACTGCAGGATGCTTCTGCGAGAGAGTGGAAAAAATATTTATATCAACTGGTAGTGAAACCACAAAAGCTTTTTCCAAAGAACAAAATCCAGCAACAAAGAAACATACTTACGGGTGTATATATCCTTGCCCTCTCAGAGTCTCTGGACTGAGGAAGCTTGTGATATGCAGCCTCAAGCATCTGCATATTGTACATCTGGTCGTGCATACTTCCAGCAGTTACATTCGGTAATCCACTAATATTTTCACCAACTGCACCAAGATCTGAAACACTTCTTCTTCCAATAACACCAAGGCTTCCAGAAGGTTGAGCAGATTGTAAAGGTTGTCCAGGGGATAGATCAACATCTCTAGTGACTTGAGAAGGATCCACGAAAGAGCCAGAACTTCCAGCCTGCAGACGCACAACAATCTTAACCAGTGAGACCATCTTATCAAATTAAATTATTGGAGTGTTCTCTTTGATGAAATTTATAAAAAGAAGAGTGGCTAAATGTAATTTAATGTAGTGTTTGCTTATCAAGACAACATAGCAAAAGGAGAACAAGACAGCACAGTTCAACTCTTATACCGCATTCAATTCATACCCTTTTAGAAGATACAAGTGCTATTTTAGTAGCATCCTAGAAGAACTGTTTCATTCAGTGAAAAAATCTTTGTTGCACCTGTTAGATAGCACAAAATATTTAGGTTTTATTTGATTTGTTAAGGGGCTTTTTGTCTGTTATAATATGTATATTAATGTATAATATCCTACATTAATGTGTATTATTAACTAGCTGTTATTAGAAAATCTCATTTCCTAAAATAGATAGATAAATCCTGTATATATAGACATCAATTCCTATATGAAATTGCAATGTAATAAGATTAGATTTTCTTTCAAATCACATGGTATCAGAGCATAAGTATATGTAAGAGGAAAAAAAAAAAAAAAATTCGTCTTGTCCTGTGAACAAGGACGTGCTGCCCTTGAGAGCAAGCACTGTTGGGATCTTTTTTTTCGTCACCACCCGTCTAGGAGGAGAGACCAGCCTCCGACCGGCCGAACCCCGAAACCAGAGCCCCAGACGACCGGCGCGTGAGGCTCACGCGCCGCTTTAGGGTTTCGCCTTCCCCTTCCGTCGACGGTGCGTGAGGGCGCGTGTGACGACTCTTCGCCCACTAGAAGCTTCAACGCACTGTTGGTAAGTCCGTTCTACTCTCCTTTGGTGTTGCATTGGTTGAATACATTATCTTGAGAAGTGGGTTTTGTTATGGTTGTCGAAATTGGTCACGTTTGGTGATTGGCCGGAGGTTTGTTCAATGTGTCTAATCCACGTTGGGTTTTGTGGCGTCGCTGGGCTGTTCGTGGCCTTTTGAGGTTGTCGTTGGTTGGTTGTGTTGGTTCACCGGAGTCATTTGGCTTGTCGGAGGTGACTGAGATTGGTGCGGTGTTGTGCTTCGTGGCCAACGACGTGTTGGTCTTGGTGTCTGTTGGTTGGCGTTTGTGGGTCGATCTCATCGGAGGCTTGGATTTTACATTTTTCCGGGTACACTGTGATTGGCTATTTTTTTTTTTCTTTGTTACTATTGTGAGAATCTTTCTTTTGCTGTTTGAAATGAATGATAAAAGCTTAAAATCTCCGGTTGTTGATATGATTCCTGTGACAACTAAGATCACGGAACATAAACTTAATGGGAATAATTTTATGGCTTGGAGCAAAACGGTGCGAGTATATTTGCGAAGTATTGAAAAAGAAGACCATCTTACTGAAGATCCACCAAATGATAACACTAGACAAGTATGGTTGCGTGATGATGCTAGGATATTTTTGCAGCTTAGAAATTCCATTGATAGTGAGATTATCAATTTGGATGATCATTGTGAATATGTTAAAGAGTTGATGAGTTACTTGGAATCTATGTATTCTAGAAAGGGAAATATTTTTCGTATCTATGAGGTCTGCAAAGGTTTTTATCGTACTGAACAACAAGAGTTGTCCCTTACTGCTTATCTTATGAGCTTTAAGAAGACATATGAGGAACTGAATACCTTATTGCCATTTAGCCCTGATGTGAAAGTACAGCAGACTCAACGAGAACAAATGGCAGTAATGAGTTTTTTAGCAGGTCTTCGTCCAAAATTTGATGCTGCCAAATCTTAGATCCTCTCTAATCCTGAGATTTCCTCTTTGCAGGAAACCTTTACTCGGATACTTCGCACAGAAAATCCGTTATCTGTTGCTCCTTCTCATCCTACTAGTGCTCTTGTCAGCCAAAATACAGGCCGCTCTTCCACCTATAGGAAAGGGGGGGATGATATTCGTGGGCATAATTCAAGGGGAGTTGTGTGCTATTATTGTCATGAGTCGGGTCATACGAAGCATACTTGTAAGAAATTGCAAAATCGCAACCTGAGGAAACCTTTTGCACACATTGCCTCCACTAACTCTACTGATGGCTCTTCCTCTGAGAAGAAAATTACAGTTTCTGCAGATGAATTTGCAAAATTTACTCAGTACCAGGAGGCATTAAAGGCTTCATCTCATCATGTGTCCGCCATTACTGAGACAGGTAAACCCAACACATGTCTCCTTTCCTCATCTTCCAACTGGGTCATAGATTCTGGTGCCACAGATCACATAACAGGTAATCTTAATCTCTTCTTAACGTATCAACCATACACATCCCCTACAAATGTTACTCTTGCCGATGGTTCTAAGTCATGTGTTCTTGGCTCTGACACTATTAATCCCACTTTTCAGATTTCCCTATCTTCTGTTTTGAGTTTACCACAATTTTCCTTTAACTTACTATCTGTGAGCAAACTCACTCGTACTATGAATTGTTGCATATCATTTTTTCCCGATCATTGTCTATTTCAGGATCTTATAACGAAGAAGATTATTGGTAAAGGACATGAGTTGGGAGGTCTCTATATCTTGGATACTCAAGTGCCTAAATCTGTTGCATGTTCCAGTTTTCAGACACCTTTTGAAGCACTGCCGAATGGGCCATCCCTCTTTGCCTGTGTTGAAAAAGCTCTTTCCTCATTTTAATAATGTCTCTAGCTTAGAGTGTGAGTCATGTCACTTTGCAAAGCACCATCATTTATCTTATGTTCCTCGAGTCAATAAAAGGGCAAGTGTACCATTTGAATTAGTTCATTCTGATGTATGGGGTCCTTATCCTATTATGTCACCGACTGGCTTCAAATACTTTGTTACTTTTGTGGATGATTTTTCTCGCATGACTTGGCTTTATCTTATGAAAAGTCGTTCTGAGGTATTTTCCCATTTTACTAGTTTTTGTGCTGAAATCCAAACACAATTCAATATCTCTGTCCAAACCTTAAGAAGTGATAATGCCAAAGAATACTTGTCTCACACATTTCAGACATATATGATTAAAAAGGGCATCATTCATCAGTCCTCATGTGTTGATACACCTTCTCAGAATGGAGTGGCTAAAAGGAAAAACAGACATCTCCTTGAGACAACGAGAGCCCTCTTATTTCAAATGAATGTTCCTAAACGGTTTTGGGCCGATGCAGTGTCTACTGCTTGTTTCTTGATTAATCGTTTACCTTCATCTGTTCTTCAGGGTGAAACTTCATACAAAGTATTGTTTCCTACAAAACCATTGTTTCCTATTGAACCAAGGATATTTGGTAGTCTCTGCTTTGTTCGTGATGTCCGTCCCCAAATAACAAAATTAGATCCTAAGTCTCTCAAATGTGTCTTTTTGGGTTACTCCAGGGTTCAAAAGGGATATCGGTGTTATTGCCCTCATCTTGATAAGTATTTGGTGTCAGCTGATGTTTCATTTGTAGAAAACAATCCGTTTTTTCCTTCATCTATTGGAACACCAACACCGGATGAGGATGATGATATACTGGTTTATCATATTACTTATCCGTCTCCAGATATGCCTTCGCCGCCGCCGCCACCACCTCCACCATAACCTCCTATTCGACATGTCTACTCTAGACGGAGAGACCTGCCTGCTTCATGTCCGGAACCATCCCCTTCTTCCTCATCAGATCTAGCTCCAGACGATCTTGATCTTCCTATTGCTCTTCGAAAAGGTAAACGTCACTGTACCTATCCTATTTCGTCCTTTGTTTCCTATGAAAACTTATCATCATCATCATCTTCATTTATTGCATCACTTGATACTGTGACAATTCCTAAATCTATTCATGTGGCCCTTTCTCATCCTGGTTGGCGTGATGCAATGATTGAAGAGATGACTGCCTCAGATACTAATGGCACTTGAGATCTCGTGAATTTTCCCGTAGACAAGAAGGCGATTGGTTGTAAATGGGTGTTTTCTGTTAAGGTTAATCCTAACGGCTCAGTAGCTCGGCTAAAAGCTCGTCTTGTCGCTAAAGGTTATGCTCAAACCTATGGCATTGATTACTCTGACACATTCTCCCCTGTGGCTAAGATGACTGCTGTTCGCTTATTTATCTCTTTAGCTGCTACTAATCATTGGCCGCTCTTCCAGTTAGACATTAAGAATGCCTTATTACATGGCGATTTGCAGGAAGAAGTATACATGGAGCAACCACCTGGGTTTGTTGCTCAGGGGGAGTCGGGTAAAGTCTATTGTCTTCGGAAATCCTTATATGGACTGAAACAGAGCCCTCGTGCTTGGTTTAGGAAATTCAGTCAGGCTGTTGAGACATTTGGTCTTAGCAAAAGTAGATTGGATCACTCGGTATTCTTTAAGTGTTCTGACTCGGGTATGATTCTTCTTATTGTATATGTTGATGACATTATCATTACAGGAAGTGACAGTGCAGCAATCTCATCGTTGAAGTCATTTCTTTACACACAGTTTCATACCAAGGATTTGGGATTATTGAAATATTTCTTGGGGATTGAATTGACAAGGAGTAAGAAAGGCATTTTCCTCTCTCAACGGAAATATGTGCTTGACTTATTAACAGAGACGGGCAAATTAGGTGCTAAGCCGTGTAGCACACCCATGCTCCCTAATATGCAGCTAACTAAAGAGGGTGAGTTATTTCAGGATCCAGAGAGATATAGACATTTAGTTGGGAAATTAAATTATCTCACAGTGACTCGTCCCGATATTGCTTATCCCGTAAGTGTGGTAAGTCAGTTTATGTCATCTCCTACTGTGCATCATTGGGCAGCTTTGGAGCAAATTCTGTGTTTACCTGAAAGGTGCCCCAGGACGTGGTTTAGTTTATGATAGTCAGGGACATAATCATATTGAGTGTTTCTCATATGCAGATTGGGCAGGATCCAAAATAAACAGAAGATCCACCACTGGGTATTGTGTATTTGTGGGTGGAAACCTGGTCTCTAGGAAAAGCAAAAAACAACATGTTGTGTCTCGCTTAAGTGCAGAGTCGGAATATAGGGCTATGGCACACTCAGTATGTGAGATAATGTGGATTTATCAGCTCTTACTTGAAATTGGCTTTAAAGTGCCAGTACCTGCACAATTGTGGTGTGATAATCAGGCAGCTATTCATATTGCATCTAATCCCATGTCTCATGAACGAATGAAACACATTGAGATTGACTATCATTTCATTCGAGAGAAGATACAACAAAACTTGATCTCTACAAAGCATGTCAAGACCGGAGAACAGTTGGCAGATATCTTTACTAAAGCATTAAATGGGGTTAGAGTCAGTTATATTTGTAACAAGTTGGGCATGATCAACATCTATGCTCCAACTTGAGGGGGAGTGTTATAATATGTATATTAATGTATAATATCCTACATTAATGTGTATTATTAACTAGCTGTTATTAGAGGATCTCATTTCCTAAAATAGATAGATAAATCATGTATATATAGACATCAATTCCTATATGAAATTGCAATGTAATAAGATTAGATTTTCTTTCAAATCACATTGTCCAATACAATACCAATTTTGCAAACAAAACATTATATTAAAATTTTAGTCTAGTCTAGTCTAGTCCCTTAAAATTATGTGAACCAGATAGTGCCTAAATTCCATAAAAAGACAAGGCAAAATCAAGCTCATTATTTCATTACCGGAGCATCTAAGGCATTTGGAGACTTCAAATCATCCTCGTTTGCCTTACTAGTGCCAGACCTGGAAGTTGATTCAATAGTCGAATCATCAGGTAGGCTCTGCTCTTCCTGTTGATCCTCAGCTTGCTCCACCTGAGTTTCTGTAACAGACATTAAATGAAATAAACCACACTAAGAAACGATTAAATGCACAAACAATTAAGCATTTGATTATTCACTGTCTGTATGATTTTCAATAGGCAACTTCTATTGCAGCTATAATTATTAGGAGGCTTTCAGACTCTATAAACAGTCAAGATCTGCTAGGTTCCTCTAGAGAATTGTCAAATTTTCATAACAAACAACAGCACGAAAGTGGCATGCCAATTTTATCCTACACTGAAAAGCATTTGTCATTGATGACGGAAGGGAAAGGGAGAAAAAAAAAAAGAAAAAGAAAAGGAAAAAAGAAAAACAAAAGAACCTCAGAAAGCAAGGGGAAAAGACACACACTTTCTTTCTTGGGCTAAAATAGGATAGCAAGCTATCTATCTATTTACACAAGACTTTTGGAACTAGTAACACCTCTGGGAAAACTTGGTTGACTGCAAAATGCCTCTCCCTCAAGACAAACATTTATCTCAAAAATTATGACACTTCTGAACTATGAATTTAGCACCACATAGATGAGAGCAACTAAAGATACCAGAATCATTCAGAGCAGTTGAAACAACAGGTTGCTGACCAAACTGTGGATGTTGGGAAGTTGGTGCCTGTTGCAAAGAGGTGAGAACAGGTGCTTGTAGACCAAGTCCAAGACCACCTTGAGGAGACAGAGATGAACTCTGGGAATTGAACTGCAATGACAATAGCACTGAAACTATGATCTCAAAATTATAGCAAAAAGAACCTGGTTAATGTGAAACATACTCTAAAAAATAAATAGAAATATTTGTGAACAAGTGAAAGATTTCCTGTACAAAAAGTAGTAATTGGATCAGATAATGGCTACATCAACAAGCTACCATGACTGATACTGCTTAGCGCAAGAAAACAAAGAAAATAGAATATTGCAGTCCCTCATACTAAAATGCTTTTTCCATCACTCGGTGTAATAAATATTGCATTGACAACATGTGCAAATACACTGCATGATTCTGACAAGAGATTAGCAACCTTTGTTTTAAATGTAACGACTGTTTGCCTAACAAACAAGAATTAGTAGGAAAATCCTCAAATTGAGAATACCTGAGTAATTATTATGGAGAATGAAGTGAGAGCCATATCAAGTAATTTTTCCCCCAGAAAAATTTCAACAAAAGATGCAAGAATAAAAACATAAATATGCTTGATTCGATTTTATTTTTGTTGTTACCTTTTTGGCGTGGTGTGCTGGATTCAAATTAAAGGCTTCAAATGCTGAACACTGGAATATTGGTGTGAAGGAAAGAAATAAATGAATGAATTAAAAAACAAAAAAGGTGGGGAAAACAAAGCACCTGCTGCAAAAGCGGGTTTTGCTGCTGCGTAGAAAACTGCTTTCCTCCACCTAGAGGCATTCCCAGAAGATTACTGGGACCTTGCTGCAGCCGCTGCAGATACTTCTCTCTGATATCAGGTACTATTTCAGCTCTCCCACGAAGCTGACCCTGGCCAAAAAAAGGGTATAGAATACCTACATAAGGAAACATGGATGGGAATGCCATTGGGCAGATCATTATAGGATACCCAAACCACCCAACCCACTAATTACCCTCTAAGGTTTTAAGAGGGTTTAAGTATTACTTTAAAACCTTATAAGGTTTTAAGTTGAACCCAATGGTAAGACTTGACCTACTAAAACTCAAATTTCAAAAGTTGAAGACAGTAAAGTTCATTTAGTTGAACTTCAAGTTTTCAAGTATGATTTAATGATATTTCTATGAGATTATTTTACGAAAATTGTAATTACAGGTAGTCATATTTAATACAATTGTTCTCTTATAAATAATTTATGTGATCATATAACATGTTATTACCTTATTCTCAATATATGTTTCAATAAATGGCAAAAACAAATTATAAGAGTCTTAATAACATATTATCTCTTTATTTCATATGAGGGTGTTTTGCACAAATTGTGTAGTTGTGGGTTGATACATCGAATCGCAGATTCATGGTACCTTTGATAGGACAGGTATTAAGTATTAATAAAAACCCAATAGAGCTTTAGGCCGAGTGATGAGTAGACCTACAAGGTAATAGGTCAAGTTCGAGTTTTAGAAAACCTATCCCAAACTTGATCCAGTAGCATCCCAAAACACAGACTGTTTTTAAGCAACTACTTTCCTTTGAGGAGCATACTACTGATACTATCAACCTTAAAGACTAAAGAAATATTATCTTTTCCATTCTGAGTGATTAATTGAAGAAATTGCTCTTAAGCAATGGAGAGGATATCAAAATATTGAATCATTATGTTAGAACTCAACATTGTTGATGAAAGAAATATGCTTAGTGATACATGTGAGTGTAACATATGGTACATACAGGCTATACAATCACTAAAGCCAACAATTTTCTCACAATTGCACGTGATAATTTGCAACGCAGGCCTGCCTTATAACATGAGGCTATGCTCCTTAATGGAGAGCAACACTTGGAGTCTCCCAAAGGGTGAATTTTGGACTAACTTTACTATACCCAATTCAATTAGCCCTAACTGCTCCCTTCCTGACTTATTCAAATGGCTGCACAGAGTATACAATTAGAAGTGGCTATAAAATTTTGGCTCCTAACCCCCCTACTGTTCTGCAGTATAGGGTGGTTTGGAACCAAGTACTATACCTAGGCATGCTTTTATCCTTTGGCTTGCATAGCTTAGGAAGTTGCTGACCCTTGACAGATTGTTATCCTGGGGTATGGTCAATTCTACTTCTTGTCACTTATGCACACAAGGCCTAGAAGACAATGCTCACCTTTTCTTCGATTGCCCTTATACAACACAAATCTGGGCACAAGAGTGTGATATCCAACATTGCCCATCCACGTACCACACTTGGTGTGGCATCACGGACGCTCTTATGGCATCTGATTCTACAAGGAATACTCAAATCAGGTCCCAGAGAACCTCCCTTGCAGCTGCTGTTTATTGCATCCAGAGGATTCAGAATCATGTGCAGCTTGGGGATCAACCTCCCTAGCCTAGCTTGCTACCCAACCAACTCATAGCTTATACAAGGCTTAATTTAAGTCTTCAAACTAGTATACTCATGCTTCCCAAAGTGTTTTTGTGTACACTTCCTTTTTTATGTAAAGAGTACTATTACCATCCTTAGTTTTCAATGAAATTTCTTATTCATCCAAAAAAAGAAAACCAAAAGAATGTTGATTAGAACTTACAGCTTCGTTTTGACCGAAGGAACTCCCAGGCCTCCACTGCATGCCAGAAATTACAGGAGGAGAAAAAACTCTGCCTGTTATAGCAGAATTATCACCAGAATTACCAGAATCAGGTAAGGCATTCCCATCATTGGCCTTCACACCTTGAGGTAAGATCATTCTACCTCCCAAAGGGGACACCAAAGGCTGCACCATTGCACCACTACCAAGTCTGTCATCAGCTCCTACAATGTTCCTTTTGGCTATGTCAGAAGCAGAAGGGACTCCACCAAGTGTTCCATTGCTGGATAAGACACCGACTGCAGTCATTGGAGCACTAGCTGATGTTTGGTTGGAAATGGCACCCCTGCCCATACCCCTTATAACTGCAGCATCAGCTAGAGAAGGAGATGGTCTACGACCAGGGAAGGCTGAAATTTCATCCTCTTTCATGGAAGAAGAAAGGGATGCTGTAGATGAAGCATTACCACCTGCAGTTTCCAGAAAACCACGAACTGGAGGAATATAAGATAAAATTACTGGTGCACCAGATGTGTTATGTGGTGCATTACTAGATGAAAGAGCAGCAGCATGACCACCATTGGGTGTAGAAGCTGCAGAACCAATTGCAGTACTTTTAGCAGGCGAAGCTCCTGTAGGGATATCAGAACTAGTATCCTGGGTTTCTTCACTATGCTCTTGACTAGATGTACTTTGCTGATGAGCAGTGGCATTGGTCCCCTAGAAATTACACCATCAACAACAAAGTCAGAAAAAAAGATGGAAACAATATGGAAAGCAAGCATTAATTGCACCTGAATTAGCAAACAAATACTCAATATGATATCAACTAATAAGCAATTTCAAATAATTGACTGAGAGAATACCTAACTTACCGTTATCTGAGATGGTGTTGATGCTGAAGTCGTCTTGGTGCTAAGAATTGGTGTTCCCTGGAAAATAACAAAATATTAACCAATAAATCCTGAATGTATATCATATGACCTGGACCAAGGAAAAGCTACCAACATTGAATGGCATACTCTTCTGCTTGCTTATACTTGCCAATACATAAACATCACCAAAAAATTCTTCAAACGTTATCATGCACACATGTGAATATAGTTATCACGTTACTTATGTCGCCATATCATGCAGAAGAACAATCCACCACAAAAGAAACAAAGCCAGGTAGTACCAACATCCTATAAGCACCTTGAGAAGTCCTGAAGGACCTATAGTAACCAAATCTTCAAGAGACTCCACCTTGTCTAAAGGTAACACGCTATAAAGCTCATCGATATCACTGAATTCATCAAAATCCTCCTACAGGATAAAACAAGCATTAAATTTGATGTGACAACCAAAAGCCAAGGAACAATCATTAAATTGCAAATATAGAGGCAAATCCTGCAGTATCAAAAGATCACATATGGGCCATGTTAGTCACCAGGTGCAATTTACATTCAAAATTACATAATTAGCGTACACATTAGGATCAATAAAATTCACAAAAGAACTTCATGGGAACGAAAGATTGCAAGCCTCTGCAGCATCTTATACAAGGTATCTATCTGCTGCATAACCCAATAACATTAAGATTTCTCTGTATAATCGACAGGTAAATAGAACAAATCCTATCTTTGAATTAAAAGTTTAAATTTTCAATACTTCATCCTTTGTCCAAATCATTAAGGAAGGCATTAGGTAAAACTGATGCCAACCAAATTTTTTCCCTCTTCTCACCACACCAGTGATGCTAATACCCCATTTTTAATCAATTTAGGTTGCAGAAACAAGACAAAAGGAAATTCCAAGACAAAGTCTCAGCATGAAGAATTGCAAAGGCTCAAAAGGACTCCGAAGATTGGGAAAGGCACACCTAGACATCAGAAACCACAGAAATCTCCACTCTAATGGTAATCTCTAATATATATAAGATTTTTTTTCCTAGACAATCAGTAGCACACCAATCAATACAACAGATGAGACAAGATGCACCAAAGCTGCAAAAAGGATTACATTGTGAATGGCAAATTAAGAGAAAGTGGAAATGAGTGGAAAGGAATGAAAAGGAAAAGCAGCTTTGCTTTTCGTTTCGATTCATAGGAAGTAAGCATCAAGAAACTATATTCCCCTCTTCCGTTGTTAAGTCGTCATGAGAAGAAGGAAATGGAAAGGAATGAAATATATACTAAACTACAATACTCTTGATTTTTGCTCTTAGAGGGTTCTTACAATTTTCAATCTTTTCCACTCTTTCCTCTCCACTTTTGGGGAAGAACCATCTATACTCAAAAAGAAAAAATGTTTCCACCAATTTCTCTCAATTCCACAATTTCAATTTCCTTTTTTCCCCCCTTTAACATGAAATTCCATCCACTTCTTTCCTTTTTCGTTTTCCTTCTTCTTACAAGACATAGTTTTATTTTATTTTATTTTTTGTGTGGATAAGTAAATAATCTCATTAATCACAAAAGAATGTACAACCATTATGGATAAGAAGGTTTACACATCACCACTACTCTTATGACTAAGAGTAAACAAAAACACTGTGAAACAAGGTGAACTTGTCAAGAGCCTGAAGAACTAATACAATAGGCTATAATTTGGTTGGCTATGGAGATAAAGTGAGGGATGGGATTCCCACGACACACTTCATTGCACACTCTCCACACACAATAAACTACAGCAGCAAAAGGAACTCTCCACTGTTGTAAGCTAGTGCTAGAGAGCTATTGGTTGCAATGAGGACTATTGTTGCTCCCTACCAATGAAGGAAGGAAGCAGGGCAGCCAAGTCAATCACAAACCAAGGACCAAACTTGGGAAGCAAAACTGCAGTAGAAAAAGAGATAAGAATGGTCTTCCATGCTTTTTGAACAAAGATAGCAAGTCAATAAAGAAGCTACTCCCCATTAGCACAATCTGTCAAGGGCTGGTAGTCTCTTGAATAAGAATGGTCTTCCATGCTTGGCCAAGCTAACAACAAATAAAAGAATATCTTGGCAGGACTTATTCCTAATTACTTCATGCCATAGAACAGAGGGTCCAAGCAGAGAAGGGAACCTGCAACAACCTCCAACAAAGTAGTCTCTTGAGGTAGAATGGATCCATTGCAAAAAATCTAGTCTACAGGGGTTTAGGCGAATGATAGAACCATTTTATACTTAATCTTTATAGTATAAATTGTGCTAATTCATTATTGATTTTATAGAAATCATAAGGAGATGGTACTTAATTCTATTATGGTGATAAATCAGGTTAAATGGAGTCAAGGGTGCCAATTCAAGTAAATTAGAGAAGTCATCTACAACTTGGTTCAAAGACAAGGATTTACACCGCCGGAGGGAAGTACATGGGCGTGTAATTGAAGTACACGGCCGTGTACTTGGTTTTGAATCAACAGGAAGATACACGGTTGAAGTACATGGCCGTATATCTGCCTAGGGGGAAGCACGATTTGAGGCACGGCCATGGTGCAAACCGTGTTACACACTAGACAAGAAGGCGAAAATGTGGACTTTCAACAGAGAGAGACACGGCTTAGGGCACGGCCGTGGTGGCAGCCGTGGGAGAAACCGTGCTTGGAGCCATGGTGGAAGCTAGACGTGCCAAAGAGAAGAAATTGTGGAACTTTGACAGAGGATCATGCACAGAGGAAGGCACGGTTGAAAATCTAGCCGTGGGTGGAGCCGTGGTACACATTGGACACGGAAGATGATACATGAATTATGCACAAAGGAAGGCACGGCTTGACCCACGGCCGTGTGGTAGGGCGTGCCAGGCAGACGAAGATTCACTTCTCAAAATCTACTTGGAAAAGGAAAGATATTTTCATATCTTGCTAGCAAAAGATCACATGCCATCCCTCTAACAATATAAATAGAACCAACCCTAGAGGGTGAGGGCAACTTTTGAATCTTTTAATCTGGAATCTTTAGATCATCTTGGAGGCAAAGCAGGCAACCAGGTTCATCATGTCTACTTTTTATTTTCGTTTTGTTGATGAACATGAGTAGCTAAGCTACTTTTCTAGCCAAAGGGTCATAGATGTTTAATTCTCCACGAATTGTGAGGTCTAATTGACTTGTATGTAATCTATTCGTTGTTTTCGGATATTCATATATCTTCTGATCGTTTTGTCATAATTATCTTTGTTGATTGGTACGAATAGAGCTCTTCTGCTCAATTAGCAAGTTAATATATTGTCAACTAGCACGTCAAATCCGTAATTGTTTGATTGTTCTAGTCTCAGTGACACAATAACATGTTTGATTATAAAATAGATGATCGAATTCATGTTATGGAGGTGTGTGATCATGTTTAAATAGGTTATCTTATAATCTACTGGCATGAATTGGTGGTCTCTCTAGTTTTTAATGCTATTGGTAGATCAAATCCTAAGCGCTTGTCTGGGGTTGTCTAATCGATAAGAGAAATAATCAAAGAGCTTCTCTTGGTTATCGAGGAAGTACGAAGAGATAAGTTGTTAGAGCTTGTTAATAACCATAACCAGTTTATCTAGGAACAAGAATAGAAAACATTTGCATCGATGATCAATTCCTTGAATTAAACTATCTTGATTCCTTTGGCTAGGCTTTTATCAATATACGATTCTATTATCTTGCTTCGACTTTATTTTGATTCATAAACAAAACCCCCCTCGTTTTCTTTTCATCTTTATGCCCTTTGAATAGAAATATCTTTAACCAATCCATGTGGATTCGACCCTACTCACCACTATATGCAAATCATATAATTGTCTAGGAGTAGGTTTTATTTTTGTTGGATTCGACACCCATCAGCGAACATTAGAAGGAATCTGGAAAGAAGACCAAATCGAACTAGTCAGGAAGCTCCATCCATGCCCCTCCATCAAAGAACATAGCCTCGCATTGGAGTGGAGCCCAAACATAGCTATGATGCAAGCACTATACACCAAGTCAAGGGGTCTTATTGGTAGCTAGTAGTCCAACCAGCAAGAAATGGATAGCCCATCATTTACCTCCCACTAAGAACAATTGTGAACTAGGCTTTTTAGCTTCAAAAGCTTCTTCCAAGACTATGAAAAAATGGCAAGTACTTTCACTAACCAAAAGCAATGCCCCTTCAATATGATATAATTAACCCATTCTAGCCATAAGCCCTTAGGACCACTTTTGCATAGGTACCAAATGTGTTTAATTTGGGCTGCTTTGTTCCATAGGTTGAAGTTAGGGATAATCCACCACTCTTTGATATGATCCCAAGAGTTCATGCTCCTGTTGTAAATGTTTATAGGTGGAATAGTGGGGAGGCATTTCCTAATGGGGATGCTTGATGCTGTGTTCTATGGGCTGTGGTCGTGTTATGTATGCTGTGATGTTGGTGTGTTGTGTGATGTTTGTATTGTATATATTTGTGTTCATGTGGTGATGTGTGTGTGTTAGTGCTGCTGTGTCTGGTGGTGACGTGTGTGTTAGTGCTGTGGTGTCTATGGTGTCATCTATTTTGCGTTGTTTTGGTTGTGTGGGTGAACATGTGGTGTATTGTAGGGAGGATAATTGTGTTGGGGGATAGCGTTGGGAGTGTTGGATGTACAGTGGTATCAAGCAAGTGTTATAGTATGGGAATAAAGTGCAGAGTGGAAGTGGTCAGGTATATAAGAAGGTAGTGTTTTGTGGTGGAGTTAGTTACAGAAAATATAACCAACTTTAGGACATTTTGTGGTCTGAGTTTATTGATCAGGTAATTTCCTCTCTCTCTTCTTGTTTCCCCATCATTCACAACCCTAATTGTTCACCAAATCATCCAATAATAAACCCTAAGTCACATTCTGAGATTGGAATCATATTACTGTTCTACGGTTTACAAACTGTTTCCCACCTTACTTTGGCAGATATATTAGGCATCCCACTCCAAAGAAAATTCCTTAGCTACTGTTCTATCCTCAAGATAATACATTTAGGAAACATGAAAACAGAGCTCCAAAAGACTTGCATAGAAAAAAGAACTTATTTGATGAGTTGCAATCTACCAGCATAAGAAAGGAACTTTGAAGTCCAAAAATTAATGCAAGCAAGAATTCGTTCTTGGAGAACATCACACCCAAATAACATACAAGCAGAGATCCATTTTGGGACTTGGTGATTTGCAAAATACTTTCCTTCATTCTTCTCTGAACATTGCAATAGTATATACTGCTCTTTGATTAGGGATACAAACTCTACATTTCCTTTAGAAAAAATTAATAAATCATCTCTAAAGCAAAAGGTGGGTTAGTCACTCAACATTCCATCTCCAATGAAAGGAAAAATTGGAGTTCCAACGCAAGTTTCCTTAGAATAGAAGATAAGATTTCCATGCCAAGAACTAAAGGTAAAAGGAGATTGGGACCCCTTGTCTATGCCATCTTTTACTAAGGAAGAATCCCATTAATTCCTCATTAATAGCAATAGCAAATCGAGGAGTTGTAATACATTGCTTGATGAGGGTACAAAAGTGAGAGGGGAATTGCATGCTTTGGAGAACTTTAAAGATGAATGCAACTAACAGTGTCATAAGCCTTTTGTAAATCAACTTTCAATGCATGCTGTGGAGCTCCTTTCTGGATATAGTACCCTGTCATTAACTCTTGAGCAATGAGCATATTGATTTTTCACTTGAGCACAAAAGCTGCTTACTCCCTTCCCACAAGAGGAGGAAACTAATTTCATCTATTAAAAAGCACTTCAGAAATAGCCTTATATAAAACATTGCAGAATGAGATAAGTTGATACTCACTTGGCCACAAAGGGTTAGCCAACTTAGGAACAAGATAATGGCATTAATTTCTTTGAGGATATGACCAGATACCAAACAATCTTTTACAGCCCCCAATAAATCCTTGCCAATTATATCCCAAGCTGCCTTAAGAAATTTAGTTGTGTAGCCATCAAGGCTTGGGGCTTTTTCATTTCCTTGAGAGAAGAAAGCTTTCTTAATTTCTTCATCAGTGAGCAGGGCATTGAGATCATCCACTTGCTGCTGGCTTAGCTTCCATGAAGCAAGATTTTGCACTTCATCAAGATTACTCAACTGATTTCCACCACCATAAAGCTGCTGGAAGTATGGAACAGCCTCCCCATGCACTTCATCATTTGCTCTTCGCTTCGAAACCATCATCCTTGAGCAAACAATAAAGAGTGATTCTATTATGGATATTCTTCACAGCTTTGTGGAAAAAGAAAAGAGTTTTTATCACTATTTCAACCACTTAATCCTTGACGTTTGCTTGAGAAGGCATTCCTCCACCCCTCTAAGAAGATAGTACTTCTAATAAGCTTCCCACTGCTCATTCAAGAGAGAAGTGCTCCCATTCCCCAAAATAGAGGATAGGATAGTTTGGAGAGGGTGCTTAGCTAAAGACACACAATTAGAGATATTTGAGAACTCTTCATTGTTTAGACTCCTTAACTTAGATTTGAACATCTTCAATTTACAAGCCACTTGGAACATTTTAGAGCCCCTTACCTCTATGCTCCAAATTTGAGCCATAATATCCTTGAACCATCTAATGGTTGACCCAAAAGTTGAAGAATTTAAAAGGAATGCGTTTTCCCTAGGGCCAGAGTCGATGCATGTAAAAGCTACAGAATGGTCAAAAAGCAAGGGAGGATAGAAGACAGTATGAGTTCTAGGGAAATTTGCTAACCAAGGGTGGTTAACAAAGACCTTGTCAAGTTTCCTTCAAATTGGATTTTGTTCTTGTTTATTGGACCAAGTAAAAGAATCCCCACAATGTCTTAAATCTTCTAATTTAGCCGAATCCAAAAACATTTGGAACTCATTCATGGCAGCTGATATGCCTTTGTTTCCTCTTTTTTTATAGAAATCTTATAACATTTAAGTCTTTGAGGACTAGCCAAGGCCTAAAGGCTAGAGAAGGCACAAAAGATAGGATACCAGACCATAGAGCTCTTCACTCCCTATCATTATTAGCTCCATATACAAAAGTAGTACCAAAGGAAGTGTTTGCACCCAAGTTGGTTACTGTGCAGTAACCAGACCATAGAGCTCTTCACTCCCTATCATTATTAGGTCCATATACAAAAGTAGTACCAAAGGAAGTGTTTGCACCCAAGTTGGTTACTGTGCAGTACCTGAATTGTGGGTACTCTACTTCCACATGATCTTCCTCAAATTCTTAAGTTCCAAGCCATCAACTAGATACGCTTTCTGACATAAACATTGACAGCAAAAGACTAACAAGTGCCCAAAATTCATTGGATGGTAGGTTCATTTGACGAGTTCACTTTTGTTTCAAGTAAACCAATTAAGGAAATTTTGTGTTCATCACAAAATCTTCTAACTTCAGCCGATTTTGCAAGGTCATTCAAGCCCCCGATGTTCCAAGTATCAATATTCATCAAAAGACACAAGAGGGAGGACTGTCGGTGCTCATGTATAGGTGCACGAACCCCTTTGCTTCCTTGACAACAGTTTGTTCCAGGGAGCATTCTCAATTTCCTCCATCACATCAGCTTCATTCCCCCTAGAAAGATCATGACAACCCTCAAACTGTTCAAGAGCAAAGCTTTCTCCCACTTGGCCAGCTATTTTACAGACGTGTGGGGTTTGGGCCTGATTTCGTAGGATGCCATGGGCTATTTTAGCCGCTTTTGTTCGCCACTGCTACTTCACCTTCAGCCTCCAATTCAACTTTAGGCTCTATAACATGGCCAGCCAAGCCCCCCAAGCATTAGTCACGGACATTGGGTGCCTTCATGGGAGAAAGCACTTCTTCACTCCCCTCAACATATGCATTATGTTTTGGCATTTGAGGAAGAAAACTATCACTAGGGCCTCCTTCCATTTCTCCTATCTTCTTTTTACCCTTAAGACTAACGAGTACCCATTTGTTGCCCTTCACATTGGAGTTCCCAATTGTAGCTTGAGCTTTGTGCTTCATACAGGAAAGGTAAGGGTTATTGAAGATCTTACAACATGGGCACCATAGGGGAAGCCATTGGTAGTCAACAATGACATAAGCTAGGGTACCTTTAGATCTTTCGACTTCAATATGAATAGAAGGCCCATCTCTTGCATTACCACTAAAACACAGATTCATTAGCTCTTTGGTGATGAGTAGGTAGGGTATCGGATTTGAGTGGTGTGCCAATGCCACTAGCAATGTGGCTGATACCCTCCACGTTAAGTTACCCACATGGAACATGACTAAAGATAGTCCACACTAGGATATTGGTGGGTTGTGGCTTTTCAAGAGACATACCTTGCCTCCACTTCTGTAAGATTAGAAGTCTTTCCGAGAAAAACCATGTCTTCTAGAGGATGAGGGAAAGACCTTTATCCTTAACAAATTTAAAGTAGTAGTATCCTTCATTGTTGCCAAGGACATTAAGGATCCCATAATCTTTCCAAAGCTTGAAAGCAGCTTGCTGGACAAGCAAAAAGGATAACTTACAACCTAGGAAGTACCCTTAGAAGGATAGAGTTCCAAAAAGCAGCTCCATCATCCTCTACCACTTGGGGAATCTTAGCTCTTGAAGATTTTCTTTCTTTACCGATGGGATGAAGCATAACTTAAAGTTAAGCTCAACTGGGGGCACTTAGGGAGCACAAGCCTAAGCATAAGATTTTTAGTGTGAAGCAAAGGCATCTATATGTTCTAGCAAGGACAAAGCAAATGGATGATTAGGTTGGTTCGGTGGTTTTATAGAGCATGTCATCATCCACTTTGTCCAAGAGCTCATGAATTTCTCCTAATGTGGTATTACCAAAGGAGGAAAAACTTTGCTCAGGTCCAGCTTTTGTTTTAGACAAGGAAGCATTTTTATTGACATGTCCCAAGCTGAGGAAAACAGATTTGGCCTTTTCAGCAGGTGCACAAGGCTCAGGAATACCATTTTTGGCTAAGACATTTTGCTTTTAACCAGAGGGTACAAAGGAGATGGTTGTTTCCTGGTTAGAAGCAAAACCCACCTTAGGGGTTGGGCCAGCCTGGTTTTGGATGAAACCAGGTGGAAAAGGGTCTCCGAGAGTATGGGACCCACCCCTGGAGCTCCAGCAGGGAGCACCACCCCTCATCCAAGGCAGCGAACAGTCAGCAGCAGCAAGACAAAAATAGGTAAAGAAAGGATGAAGGAGGGAGGTGAGATGAGAGGAAGAGGAGGAGAAAGGAACCTAAGAAAAGCTCCTAGACGTAGCATTAGTTAACACTTCATGAAGGTATTCAAGTATCTCCATGTTTAAACAACATCAAAGAGATTGAAGCACTAAACGACTCATACCACCAAAAAATTTTCATATTAATGAAATATATGTTAGACTAAAAAGTTTGCTGTCAACAACTATCCATACTAATGAGATATTTCCTTTTTTGTTTGGTTGACATGGCAAAATAAAACCAAAAGAATGTGTTAGACTAAAATATCCCTTACTTTATCTTTCTAACTTTGCTTCTAGGAATATTAAATTTTGCATCAATTTCCAGTCATTCCACTCTTCTCTATTCACTTAAAGAAAGAAACCATTTAAGCTGAAAATTGTAAATATTTCCACCAATTTCTCCCCATTTTGATCCATTTCAACAATTCCACTTTAATTTCAAATATTTAAACATAAGTTACCACCCTTCTACTTCCTTGTTGCAAGACATGGAGTTAGACAGGACTTCAGAAAAGTGATCCAGGTGACTCCATTTCCATACAATAATATCAGGCCAGACCAAGGCCCTAAACAGCCTATACCATCAACATTTATTCATCTTACATGAATGCAAAGATGCTAATAAGTGGCAGTTACAACATTGGTTCCTACAGTAAGAAATAAAACTCTAACTACAAACTGCCTAGTGCTGCCCCTCTGATGAAATAGTTGACATTTAATATACAAGTGGATACAACATATTGACATGGCATAGAAATAGATCAAATATTTAGGTGTTCCCTATATCGAATCCAACTTAATAAGCAAGTGGATCAAACATCCAATCAGCATCTCAAAATATGAAATTCATGTCACTTCAAAATCATAATATTCATGATGGAGGATTACTTTTAGCTATAAAATAGAAGAACAGCACTGAACAAATCAAACATAAAGTAAACAAGAGGAACTTTTTATCCTGTAATGTAGAGACTATATTGAATAGACTGAAAAGAGAGAAACAAAATTGGCTTTTAACCTATAGTACAGGGTCTAATGATCTAATTATTGTCAAGTATTTATTTTTATTTTTTGGGTGAAAATCCTCAAGTAGTAATTGTAATAACCCGGAGTTGAGTCTCTGGAGTTAATCCCTAGGAATAACAAAAATTAGCAAATGGAGAAGTTACCTAAGCTAAGCTCAGCTGGAGATCTCTCTCCACAACAAACTCTGTTTTAGCAACAACTTTTTTAACTCCCTTTTCCCTCCAAAATCTCTTCTTATATATCTTCAAATTTCTCTCCAGATCAGCCCCCCTTCCACGTCAGCTTATGCCACTTCCTCCAATTTCCACTCATCCCTCCACATCAGCAAGTGCAACATCCCCAGATGATTATCACTCTTCCCTTGTCAGTATAACACATCTACCACTAACCTATATATTTTCTTCCTTATATGACATACTCCCAATATAACGAATTACATATATCAACACACTAACACCCATATAGCACGAATTACATACACCCCCATAATACCCTAACATACTACTATACACCCCCATTATACCCTAACACAATATACTATACTATCACATTACTACTCTTGCTAATCTCTTCCCCTTCTCCTCTAATAGACATTCATCATCGGAGTAATTAGAGCCTTTCCCCTTGAGACTGTATCAATTGCCTCCCCCGAAACAATGTCCTTGTCCTCAAGGACAAAATCTGGAAAGAGTGAAGCAAACACGGAAGTATCCATCCAAGAGGCATCCTTGGAAGACTGATCTTGCCATTGCACCAAAACTTGAGGAATCTCTAAGTGACCCTCGCATTTAAAACATCATCCCAAGATAGCCACGAGAAGATGAGCTAAAGCTTCCGATTCTTCAAACAAATCCGAAGGAATATTCGACGTAGAGGAGAACGAACCCACAGCCTTCTTAAGAAGAGAAACGTGAAAAACTAGATGGATGCGATAGTGCGGAGGAAGTTGCAATTTATAAGCTACCTTGCCAATGCGCTCAAGAATTTGGAATGGCCCAAAGAAACGTGGAGACAACTTTGAAGTGGATGAAGTTTTGATATGTGGCCGTAAAGAAGGACGGAGCTTCAAGAATACCCAATCTCCCACCAAAAATTCCACATGACATCTATGCTACTATAATATAAGGATTGCACATGAGTAAATTCTTCCGTAATTTCTAGAGGATAGCATCACAATCGCGTAAAGCGATGCGTAATTCCGGATGACGCACTTCCTTGTCAACAAAGGATCTTAAAATTGGAGGACGATGACCGTATTCAATCTCAAAAGGAGATAACTTGGAAGCAGTATGATATGCCATATTATAATGAAATTCCACCCACGAAAGCTAAGCCCCCCACTGTGTAGGATGATCACCCACAAAACAGCGTAGATAACACTCTAAACAACGGTTCAAAACTTCAGTTTACCCATCCGTTTCAGGGTGATATGCAGTACTGAAATAGTGGAGAGTACCTTGCAAACAAAACAATTCCACCCAAAATTTGCTCATAAGTGTCGAGTCTCGATCACTAACAATTGTCTTCGGAACACCATGGAGGCAAACTACTTCCTTAACAAATAATTCCGCCACACCCTTAGCTGTATACGGATACTTGGTAGGGATAAAATGTCCATATTTAGAGAGTTGATCCACTACGACCAGAACAACATTAAACCCTTTAGATTTAGGAAGACCTCCAACAAAGTCCATAGAAATGTCTTCCCAAATGGCCTCCAGAATAGGTAAAGGACACAAAAGTCCAGATGGTGCTAAGGTCCGATATTTTTGTCGTTGACATATGGCACAAGCGGCCACAAATTCAATCACATCCTTTTTAATTCCAATCCAATAAACGTTAGCCGCTAACCAACGATAAGTGCGAAGGAAGCCAACATGTCCTTCGGTTGGCGACAAAAGAAATTCATGTAAGAACAGCTGTGGCTGTTTAGAAGTAGCTAGAACCACCAATCTATCATGATAAAACAAGGTATCATGGGCTAAATGGAAACCTTGGCCAGCTGACTCGCCTTTTCGCAATAACTGCAACTTCAATGCTAAAACAGGATCAGCTTCCACCGCCTTCTTAATGGCACCCAAATCCTTCCAAATCGGACCTGAAATTTGTGCCAATTGCAACTCATCAAACTCTCGAGAGAAAGCATCAACCACCGTATTCTCCAATCCCCGATGGTATTGCACTTCAAAATCATATCCCAACAGTTTAGGAAGCCAATTTTGTTGATCAGGATTCATAACCCGCAATTGAAGCAAATGCTTTAAATGTTTTGACAAAAACATTGTGCTTGCTTTATGAGACTAAAAAAACTTTCTTCGATCAGAATACAAATAAGATAAGAAAGGCCATCATTAAGGCAAACAGATACGGCCGCCAATGTTGTATAGCCAACACCAACACCATCAACTCCTTCTTGTAGATGGACTTAGCTAATGTGCGATCCGCCAAAGCCTTACTATAATAAGCAATGGGGTAATTATTTTGCTGTAGCACAGCACCCAAACCCCTACCCGAAGCATCACATTCCACAATGAAAGTCTAAGAAAAGTCGGGCATAGCTAAAACTAGAGTTGTGACCAAGGCATTCTTCAATCTAGTAAACACAACGTCAGCTTGCTCAAACCATCCAAAACCTTTTTTTTTTTTAACAAATCCGTCAAGGGCTTTGCTATTTTCCCATAATCCTTGATGAACTTGCGACAATAACCTAACAAACCCAAAAATCCACGGAGATCTTTAAGGGTTTGCGGTCAAGGCCAATTAAGAACCGACTAAACCTTGGTTGGATCCATTGCTACCCCTTCTTTCGAAATAATGTGTCGCAAGTATTCCAAAGTCGCTTGTCCAAATAAACACTTCTTCCTATTAGCATAAAATCGTTGGTGTCGCAAAATGGTGAAAACTTGCTCCAAATGGTGAACATGAGTCAACAAATCCTCACTATACACTAATATATCATCAAAAAACACTAAAACAAATTGTTGTAAATATGGGCAAAAGATCTCATTCATCATAGATTGAAACCTAACCGATGCATTTGTCAACCCAAATGGCATGACGAGGAATTCGTAATGACCTTGATGAGTACAAAATGTTGTCTTGTGTATGTCTTCAGCAGCCATTCTAATTTGATGGTAACCCAACCTAAGATCAATCTTAGAAAACACACTAGCTCCAAACAATTCATCTAGTAGCTCGTCTATCACGGGAATGGGAAACTTATCAAGAATGGTGACCTCATTAAGAGCACGATAATCCATACAAAATAGCCATGAACCATCCTTCTTCTTCACTAGAATCACTGGACTCGAAAAAGGACTTGTGCTAGGACAAATGTTTCTGCTTCCAACATATCATGAACCAACTTCTCAATCTCGTTCTTTTGCACATAGGCATATCTATATGGCCGTACCAAGATTGGACCCTTCCCTTCCACTAAAGGAATATGATGTTCCATTGATCGGATAGGAGGAAGTCCAGATGGAGTCACAAAGATATCTTCATATTCTTCCAATAGAGTGTCCAAACTTGCATCATGATTACCCCCCTATCCATGAGTGACCTTCTCCAATACCCACAACAATTTACATTCATCCGCATCTTCTAATTTCTGCAAGGATTTGAATGAGATAAGGAAACAACAGAGAGTAGGATCCCCACACAACAAAAATTCCTCTCAAATCTGCACAACCTTAATTGTCATCTTCGCCCAATCAACTCTAACTTCCCCCAACATTTTCAACCACGCCACCCCTAATATCACATCTACACCCGGCAATTCCATCACGTAACAATCCATAGAAGTTTCATACTTTCCTACACTAAGCTGTAAATTAGTACAATAACCTTGTGACTCTATTGCTCGTCCATCCCCTAAAGTCACTTTAAAACTGCGATTGTCCATACATGGTAATCCGACTTGCTTCATCCAATTGTGTGACACAAAATTATGACTCGCTCCACTATCTACCAAAATGACTACTGAAGTAGAAGCTATAATACCTTGCATTTTCATGGTGCATGGTTCATTGAAGCCTTGCATCGCCGTTAAAGATAAGGACAGCAGGGTTTCTTCAGTTGCATTCTATCCATTGTCCCAATCATCCTCTCCCAAGGTTTCTTCCTCCAAAACCAACAACTGGAGAGACTTGTTCAAACAATGATGGCTTGGACTAAAGGGTTGATCACACTTGAAACATAGGCCTCTCACCTTTTTATCCAGGAATTCTGCATGGGACAATTGTTTTTGACCATGGGAACGTCGATTACCTTCTTTTACTACACCCGAACTAGACACCCCCTGAGATCCCCCTCCAGTAGTTGAATCTGACTTCCATATCATCATCGCATTGTCAACAGCAATCATTCGTGCTTCCTCACTTGTAGGAAATCGAGGACTTCAATACATTGGCTACCCAGCCATAGCTAACACTAAACCAGAGCCAAGGTTACCCGTTCTATTGGAAAATTGAGAACATATAGGAGGTGGTCGTATATCACCTCGAACCCCATGACCTTGCTCCATAGCAAAGAAAATGCCAGAATCAAATTCCCTCTCAATCTTCACAACAAGATCCATAGCGCGTTCCAAGGTTGTCGAAGAGAATGTATCCACACGTGTCTGAATATTGTCTCGTAATCCTCCCATAAAATATCCTAGCAATTGCATCTCCGACATAGCTTTTGCGTGTGAGGTCAATGATTCGAAATCTTCTATATATTGATAAACCGTACCATGTTGTCAAAGTTGAAATAAACTCTTAAAGAGATTTGAAGCCAACAATCCTCTATATCTTTTCATAATTTCTGTTTTCAGGCGCAACCGCGTTAAGTCAACTTCCCTCTGTCGCAGCATTCGGAACTAGTGATTACAGCGTCCCCGCATGCATGTTGCCGATAACACAACCTTCCTATCCTCCCTCGTCTGTTGTGTAGTGAAGTATTGCTTGGCCATTAAGATCCAATTGGAAGGATCCACTCCATCAAACACCAGCAAAATTAATCGTGACGCGTTTAGTCGAAGCTCATCATCCATATCTGCCTCTCGTTCATCTCCAAACAAAAGATCAAAACCAGCTTCCGTGTATCGAATTCCCTCTAATCTTTTGCCTCGATCCTTCACCACAGATGATCCGCCACCAAAATGGCCTCCTAAGTCCTTACTCATCCAAATATCCTCTAACAATTTTTGCATTCAATCAATCTTTCCTTGAATGTTGGTGACTTCTCCGATCATCAACTTCCGTTCTCCCTCCATTGTCACCAACTGATGCTGAATTTCAGCTACTTCATTGTGGATATCCTCCACATTTTTCTCTAATGCGTCAACTTGTGTTTCCATCCGCGTCATTGTGCCACTAAACTACAACCAATCAAAATCACAAATCTAACTGAGAAATCGTGTACGAATCTTCGTAAGCAATATCCGTCCACTCCGGCAGAGCATTTCCCGACAACGAAACCAAATTGTAATAACCCGAATTTGAGTCTCCAGAATTAATCCCTAGGAAAAACAAAAATTAGCAGGTGGAGAAGTTACCTAAGCTAAGCTCAGCTGGAGATCTTCTCTCTCCACAACAAACTCTGTTTTAGCAACAACTTTTTTAACTCCCTTTTCCCTCCAAAATCTCTTCTTATATATCTTCAAATTTCTCTCTAGATCAGCCCCCCCCCCCCCTTCCACGTCAGCTTATGCCACTTCCTCCAATTTCCACTCATCCCTCCACATCAGCAAGTGCCACGTCCCTAGATGATTATCACTCTTACCTTGTCAATATAACACATCTACCACTAAACTATATATTTTCTTCCTTATATGACATACTCCCAATATAACGAATTATATATATCAACACACTAACACCCATACAGCACGTATTACATACACCCCCGTAATACCCTGACATACTACTATACACCCCCATTATACCCTAACACAATATACTATACTATCACATTACTACTCTTGCTAATCTCTTCCCCTTCTCCTCTGATAAACATTCATTGGAGGAGTAATTAGAGCCATTCCCCTTGAGACCGTATCAATAATAGCTAGGTTGAAAAATTTGCAAAGGCTTCAAAGTATTGCATGACTTCCTTTCTTAAAACCAACACCTTGGTTAGCAACCATAAAAGGACGGATAACTTTTCTCATGCATGAAAGTTAAATGGAAAACATGAAGGGTTGCAACTACCGAGCTTTCCAGACCAGATTTCCAATGAGATTCAAGTACTATACGTGAATTATCCACCTAGTTTTGCTAATGTCTATGCAATTCTACATACCTTGAAAAATTCTATATTTTCATTCTTTCCAAAGTTGCTGAGAACTTACACGCGTAGCAAGCAGAAAATACAACAATTTACTTTACCCTAGCTCCTCCATTCAAATATGACCTTGCTTTTTTCCCTTCTAAAGATCTAGAAGCTGATACTGGTTTCAAACTTCCCCAATCAGATTACATAGCATGAATTTGTGTAATCCACCCACTAGAATTGATAGGGATTACATGGAAACATAGTAAGAGTGCAAAGATTCATTGCCTCCATTAGAGATCAGTCAAGCAAGCACTAATTCTCTTAACATTTTTTTTCATGAAAGAACCAGCAAATAGATGACAGAAAGGGTCCTTAGAAAGAATTTAGACTAGTAAATGTGAGAACAAAGATCTTCAAATGCTTGAAGCAATTGAACATTGTGAATGGATAATACAACCAAATCTCCCTCCTTTAATTGCCCTTATGGTAAATAAGTACCATAATGTCCCCTACCTTGAATCTCCTAACACATCATGCATTACCTCCAAGATCCTCTCTTCCATCTAATGGATGGTAGAAGGTCCAAGGAACTAAGTCAACTAAACAAGCTTATACGGTATAAATTTGCCAAACAAAAAAAGGCTTGGCAAACAAAAACTTGAAATAATAGCGCATAAAATCATTCTGTTGGAAGTTTTTCTCTCATCTTAGTATGTCTTCAATGCTCATACCTGCACCATGTCTGCCATTACCAATGCCTTGACAGCACAATCCGTTACAGCAGGAACATATAAAGATAAGTTTTATTTAATGAAACAAACCTGATTACGGTCAACATAGTCATCCAAGAAGTCTTTGGCCTCACCGACTTGCTCAGGACTCAATTCATCATTATCAAGTAATCTCAATATCAACTCTAACTTCATGATATGAGCCTTGTGTCGAGTAATAGATGTCTCTAAATGTGTCTGTCAAAGAAACCAAACTTATTCAAATGTCACTTTACTGGAAACATCTCCAATATCAACTATCAAGTGCTTTCTTCTATCCTACCAGTCTAGGGGGCCTTGTTTTTCCTTTCTTAACAGAGAGTCCCTCGATCTCAGCTTCAAAAATATCGATTTGTGTTTCCAACTCTCCTACCTGCCCAAGGCCAAATAAGCCCCAAAATAAGTCAGAAAACTGAGCATGCACACAAAACAAACCCTCAAACAGCATCAACAATGAGTGCAATATCAAAAGCTCAACCATTGCTGCTAACACTATTCAAGCCTATAACTGTACGAAGAAAATTTTAAGCCACACTCTTTTTGGTAGGATAAGAAATTCCTTTCAAAATAAGCCACATTCTACAAACGAGTACATCTATAAGGTTCTGAGATAAAATCATAATCAATAAGGCAAATTAAGACAAAAGGAAGACTAAACTTCATACCACATTGTTCAGCCAATCCCTTGTCTCTGCTTTAGCCTTCTCCTTTGGATCCTATTGCAAAATATCAACGTGCAAATATTAATTAGAACAGGGCTTAAACTGATGTAAAAAAAAAAAAAAGCAATGGTCTTTCAGCAAGTGAGAAATAAAAGCTTATCATGTCCACCAACACATCCTACCAAGTCCAATATATATAAGGCTAGTGAACTTTCTTCTTTTCTAAAGTTACAGTAACGCTTAGCATGCAGCTAAAAAGAAAAACTGTGGGCAGGCCCTTAGATCAACATATCGCAATGGAATGCTGCACTATTTTATCTGCAGAGTTATTACAAGGATTTATAAAGCTAACAAACAATAGTGAACAGAACAAACAAAAGGAAATGATGTGGGCTAGGAAAGTGTAACTTTTAGCTGCCAAGACAGCATTTCTGTTCAAACATGATCATTGCATCAGAAGTTCAAATAACTTGGTAATGGACTTGCATGCGCTCAACAATTCATATAGAGTTGCAATTAACAAAAAAATTTCAATACAGGAACCATGATGTCTAGAATCACCAAGTCGGATTAACACAAACATATTTTACCGTTGCACCCAGAAAATGGACTAAAACACACTAGCAATCAAAAATATCTGTCTACAGATAATGTAAAACAGGGTGCTGCAACTTTGCAATTCGTACAGTTTTAGGTTGTTGTCCTAGCCCTTCTTTCGAAAATGCTTTCGTTTTGGTTTCCTTCTCACAAATTTTAAACCTCTCCATTTCCCGTTCAATGAGCTTGCGTGCGTCCACCAAGGCCTGCTCATAAGAGGCACTAACCTATGTCAAAGTAGAAGGAAAGAAAAGAAATCAATAGTCATTCCAGCATCAAAAAAACACATGATAATCATGTGAAGCCCAAAAGTCAACTTATTCCCTTCAGCACAATAATTCAATCAAACAATCCCTCAAACTAAAACTAAAACCTCAACATATAAAGCCGTCAACACCGAAATGCTCTTTTAAAATAACCATCCCCGCATGAAACCGACTTAACACGTCACAAAATCAAATTAGGGCTCAGAATATACAGATAGATAGATAGATAGATAGATAGATAGATAGATAGATATATCCATGGAGAGAGAGAGAACCTTCTTGTCTTTAATTTCACTGGACTGAATCCAAGTTTTAATCTGGTCTCTATACCTTTGCAACTTCTTAATTTCCTTCTTCAAGTCCGCTTCGAACTTCTCCTTCTGGTTCGCATTATCCGTATCGTGAACCTAAATTCCACCAGAAAGACCAAATCAAAACGTCAAATACTCTTCAATAACCATCCATAAACCAATAAATTCTCTAAGATAAATTGAAATGGGAGATATCAAAGAATCAAACCTTGTTCCAGATGCTATCAAAGACATCTACACCTTCTTGAACCTTCTTCAATACTCTATCGATCTCTCCTTGTAGCTTTCGACTCGCTCCCATTGTGAATTGCAGAAAATGAGATCAATCGGTACTTTAGTAGAGTGAAATCGAAACGAAGGTGTGTGGGGGTTGATTGATGGTATACTAAGAGGTTGATTGATGGTATACTAAGAGTACGAATGCAAAGTTGGAGTTGAGGAGTCCTATTCGCCGTTGATGGGTTTTTGTTTCTACTCAGTCCCTCTGTTTTTAAACAGTACAGTCTCTGTCGCTCTCGCGATCGTGGCTTTGGTGGGCCGGGCTTGGGACGCAGACTCGGCCCTTGAGGGAATAACTTTCCCGAAGTTGGTGATCGATAGAAGTAGGCTGGATCGTCAAACCGTACGGCACCGAGGTGCAGCACGGCTACTTTTAAATATTGTTTTTTTTTATTTATAAAATACTATATTTATAAAAATTATTCAAAAAAAATAAGTTTCGAAGATACAAAACTTATTTATCCATATCTTCAGTATAATTTGTGAAAAATATTTTTTGTATTATCCCCCACTGTCTAATTAATTAGCTACTAATATATTATTAATTAACATTAAAAAATGAATTAGTAAAAAAATTTGATATTTTTCGTAAATAAAAGGTCTTCATTTCTAGTTATAAAAATTATTATAAAAATAATTGTAAATTACTAACTAATTAGTTATTAATTAATCATTAGAAACTTAATTAAGAAAAAAATCGTATTGATTATAAATATAATATCTTTGTGTGTTATTATAAAAGTAGTTGTAAAATTAAGTTGCTGTTAATTAACAGTAATTAGTCGTTAATATGTCATTAATTAATCGTTTAAAAATTAATTAGTAAAAATTTTTGTATTGATTATAAATGTAATATTTTTGTTCGATTTTGTAAAAATAGTTGTAAAATTAAGTTATTGTTAATTAATAGTAATTAGTCATTAATTAATTGTTAGAAAATTAATTAGTAAAAAAATTTATATTGATTGTAAATATAATATCTTGTATTTTTGTAAAAGTGGTTATAAAATTAAGTTGTTATTAATTAACCGTCAATTATTAGAAAATTAATTAGCAAAAAAATTTATATTAATTTAGTCATTTCCATGAAATCTAATAAATCTAATAAATATTGAAAAAGCTTACGAATAACCGTGAAAAGAAATATAAAAGCGTATATAGTAATATATAAAAAAAAAATCGCTAACATTCATAAAAGATCCTCCTTCTACTGTGTTAGAACAAAGTAGATGAAGTGGTCGAGACTTTACTTAAGCTACACAATGGAAATAGATAATGTTAGCATTATACAGGCAATGATTCAACAATAGAAGTGTGCAAGGTTAAGCTAAGATTCAGCAAATCATGCATATTGTTATCCATCGTTTACTATTATTACATCAATGTAGGCACGTTCTTCTATTATGATTTTCTCCTCGGTAAAGTCCACATGTGATTTTATGTGAATACTCCCTAATGTCCATCTCCATGTGGTATCTTTTTTGCCTCAATTTCCTCTTTTTTCGTGTAAGGTTTTCTCTTGGGTAAAGTAACGAGAAGTATACTGGCTCCCAATCGAGCTCGTCGTTTATGGGCATAAAGTGCATCCTATATATTAGCTCCTACTACATCTACTTATACCAATCCAGTATATAATGCATCATGTTGAACTTGATTAACGTAGCTACTATATAGGCATGGGAGCGTGAGATTTGGTATATTTACCACTTTTGGCAACTATATATGTTGCAAGTAAAGTCAATAATGTGTGTTTGCCCCCCTCCCCTCAACTAGCTCACCACACGATAATTATTGGTGAGTACTTCAAAAAGTCTCTCATGCTTGCTGTAGTCGATAACTTTGTGGTTGCTAGCTCATGAACTCCATCTATCCATCTTTTCAGTTGCACATTTGGTGAAGATTCTACCATCGATAACCTTGTGCTAAGTTAAGTTGCATGCAAGATGTCGTAGATAAAACCACCACACTGCAAATGGAGAGTGCCATCCATTAGCTTTTTCTTCAACTGCTGACTTGATGCTGGCATGTTTGTTCTATATGAGGTAAATGGTTTCACAACCTACACGGTCGCTAACAACATGCTCCTTTAATTTCCTAAAAAACCAACCCTATGTTTCAACCGTTTCCTGATCCATGAAAGTGAATGCCAGTAGAAGTATATAGTTGTTGTCATCAACACCATAAACAATTAGCAACTTATAAGTGTACTTCCTATATAGAAAAGTTTCATCAATGATAACAACTGATCTAATGAATCTCCACGCTGCAATGTATGGCCCGAGTGCCTAGAAAACCCACTTAAGAGTAGACACCCCAAGGGTAGTTGATTTGCTCCACCTCGAATTAATTTGTGTTCCAGGATTTGTATTTTTTATGGCATTTAGAAGCCTATGGAGTTCATTGTAAGACTTTTCCTAATTTCCGTACACATGCTCGATAGCCTATTTCTTCCCCTCCTAAACCCATATTCTACTTATCCTATAGCTAAATTCCTATTCAACAATATAGGCAAGCTCCGCAACCTTTACACTAGGATTATCCTTAATAAGATTTACAAACTAGCTAGCAAGAAGATTGCAATCCAATTGTGGGTAATCTTAACTAATCAGCGAATTAATGCATATGTGTGGACCCTCAAATCTTGTAACTACAAACAAGCCCCCCAACTTTTTTCGGGCTTAAAGTCTCCATTTACAACCATTGTCTCTTCTCAAACAATAAATAGACTAAAGCAATGGACTAAATTCTATAATAGTAAAGTTACAATGGTTCTTCACATGGTATATCTCAATGTATTCATTCAAATCCCACATTTTCAATCTACACAAGCACTTCTTCTTCTTCCTGTGAACAAGAGAAAAAAAACGAAGAGATAGAGTTTGCAAAAAGTAAATGAAAATAAATATCTTCTAGTTCTGCATTTATATGATTAATTTAACATAATGTAATGTCCATGACTTGCTTTTTCTCTTTTAGGTTTGTAGGTTGTAGGCTTTTAGTGCCAATATGGAACGTCAATATTAAGTAAAAAAAATTCGATGGTTAAATTAATCGTACAATTTATGGAGGCTATAGAACTAAAGGCACAAATGTCATTCGTGCCGATTACAAAATTGAAGGCACACACCAGGGTCCACACCTTTAGTACAAATTGTGCTGAGGGTGTAGGCCTCGTCTATGCCTCCAGTTTTGCAATTTTTAACAAAATTGAAAGCGGACATTAGGTCTATACTTTCAAAACCTTTTTTTGAAATAATTTTTATAAGTATAATATTTTGCAATTTTTTTTTTTTTAAAAAAAAACAATATTTAAGAGTATACTCCCGGCTTGGTGCTATAAGGCATTAATGTGGAATAACTATTCTATTCCCCTCATTCAATATGATTTATTATTACAATATTTACTTACACCTTAAATATCATAATAATCATTCTATATGAATAGCTATTATATAAAATAATAAATAGTAATTCATACATCTACCCTCATGAATTACTATTCAATGATTTTTTTATCATCTTCTCATGAATACCCTTATATTAAAAATACTACCACCATTATATTTATTATATAATATAATAAATTTTTATTTTTATTAAGGATATAATAGATATTTTACTTTTGCTACAAATTAATTCCTTACTTTTTATTAATATCAACTAAACAATATAATAGAAATGTAATAGTTATTACAACTCTATTACATTCCAAGTACAATTCAATTCCTCCTTAATTTCATACAGTAAAATAAACGAGTTATAACTAAGGAAAAAAATATTATGACTAATCACCTCAATGCGATTCACTTGAAGTATCACTCTCAATAGTCTTTCCTATAATTATTACGGGCGGCAACTAACGTTAATAGATGTGCAATTGTTATCTAAAATTAAAAAGATTCATGTATTGAAACAAAACTCTAATTCATGATACCACTCGTTTACTAGCTCTATTTGACTATCTAAACTTGTAACTCGATCTATTTAGTAAATGTGTTTTCCATGTAGATTTACCAATTAAATATTATAATAAAATAAATTTTGTCATAGTTATCAAGCCTATTGAAATAATGGTCAAATTGTAAACACCCTCTTATATTTGCTTCATATGTACTTATACCTCTAAATCTTAATGTGCTTTTTTACTTCAACACGATATGTTGACCATACTTTATATATTTGTTTATTATTTTTTTTACAATTTTATTAAAGAGAAAAATAGTAAAATAGGGTCTAAAAGCATTTTATTTAAATTCAAGAATATAAATGCTAAATTTTAAAGATGAAAGCCTAAACATACATGAAGCAAGTATAGGGGGTGCATTTACAATTATCCCAAAATAATTATTAAGGAAAAAAAATCTTCATTAAACTAAAAACTAAAATGATTAAAAACTTTAATTGTTAAATATAAAAAATTATAATGCGACTAACAAAAATATTAACTGAAGTAAGTCTAATTAACCATAAAAAAGTAAATTATTTATTTGCCACTTTATATCATTAGATTGAATTTAACCATGGCTACATTGAATATCAATGTTAATATTCAAATCCATAGCATTCTTTATTGGTTCTTCAAGAAAGATCGTAAAACACATATATATACAAAAAAAAAAGAGTTATTAATATGGTGGGAAAGATATTAATGAAATATCCCATAAAATATTTCAAAACCAAAGGTGGGAAAGTAATTTGCCCTTAGACCTTCCTTTCAATATATAGTCATCCTAACATGGATACCATCTGTTCATAAGAATTTTAAAAACCTTAGGCACTCTTTTCTCTCAACGCTCTAGTCATAAATAAGGTAGATTATTGAACCTCAAAATTTACTTCCATATCATTCAAGAAGCTCCTTAATATGAGTTTATTTTAACACAAAGGTTGAGTACAACATTTTGACTTAGTAGCACAATTAAACATGTTCTAAGATAAGGATAGATGTCTAATAGCAGGCTTATCAATTGGAAGGTGCAAATTGAAAAAGAGGTTGAAGAATTCTTATTAGTGGTGTGTGAATGACTCATCAAAAATTTAACAGTAAATCTTTAAGATGAAACTTTCCTTTAAATAAAGTTTTGGTTTTAGAATGATTAGGATTTGATTAGTGATGGAACCTCATAAGAAATACAATGTTAAGTATAAACAAAAGAAATAAATATCTTGGAGATAGATTTTCTTTGATTAAATTGAAGCATAGACTAAGAGGGAAACTAAGTTGAAAGGATGAAATTTTACACTTAAAGGAGAGAGAAAAACCAAGATAGAACTAGGCTAAATCGACTTATGCTTAAGCTTGACCACCCAACCAACTCGAGTCAACCCAATAGACCATTTTTATTGCCTTCAAGTTTATTTATTTATTTATTTTTAGAAAATTTTGGAAGAAAACTACAACTAAGCCTATGATATATAATCTATGGTCTCTAAATATCTAATTAATGTTATATAATGGAATGGGAAGTTGTTTGGAAATCATTAAGGATATAAGCGAAGTTTAGATATTTGGGTTATTGTTTGTTTACTGGCTATGCATGTGGGATCACGGTTTTATTATAAATGATTTTGAATAGTGTTTTTTTTTATGTTATGATTTGAGATTAATTACTGATAAATTATGAGATCTTAGAATTTGTATGATTTAATTGGTTGTGTTAATGATGTATTAGTCTTTAAATTCATTGTTATTTAACAAGTCTTGGAATCTTTGAATTCATTGTTGCACATATTAAGGTCTTGGAATCTTTGTATTCATCATGATATAATGAGGTCTTAGAATCTTCATATCCATCATTATATTAAGGTATTGGAATATTCAAATTCACCATTACATGTTCATTAGATCAGTAACCCAATTTGATGTTGACTCGGTTTTAAGAATTATGTACTTTATGAGTTATGGTTTATGTGATGGTTGAAAGTTTACATGTGTTTTGTGGTTGTTGATTGATATGTATGATGCGTTTAGTATATTTATTGAGGCATATGTGTGATGTAGCATTTGTCTCTTAAAGTTTTAGGTATAGAGGGAGCTTAGAGTTCAAACATGATCTTTTATGGAAGTGGGGTTGCAATAGATCGAACATTGGCCATGAAAAGTAACAAGCTAAAAATTTTAAATAGAAATTGCTGTAGAGAATTGAATTTACATTTTGAGATTTTATTAAATTTTGATATGTTAGGTTTGAATATTCAATTATGATTAATGAGTTATATAGACAAGTTTATATTTGAGAGATCATGGAGATCGATGAGACTAAAGTTTATTTGTGGCCCTTAGTTAGTTTTTGAGCCTTGCATACTTTTACCATACTAAGATGAAATGGAATAGTTGACTCTCTCTCGGGGTGTGATAGCTTTTAGTGGTATCAAAACTTAGATTTGTAGCCCTTAGAGAAACTTAGGTAGATGATCATTAGGATGGTGAACTTAGGAGAGAAGGTAAAAGTAAGCTAAGTTTTAAATAAGATTAATATTTAATTCAATGGTTTTATGAATACATAAATTGTTGTTTGTGAAGTTATGCTTTGAGTTATCATGGATATCACTAGATATATATGCTATGATTATATTAGAAAGGAAAGTACATTTACCCCCCTCCTTTATCTTGTACATTAGAAAATGTGTAGGGCAACTAGAAATTCTCAAAGGTAAGCTAACAGTCAAGAACCTACTTTTGAGAAGTCTTTTCCACTATAGCTACCAAATCTACCAATTTAGCTTGACCCTATTGTATGCATTCTAATAAGAGTGGTATGAACTTAGCAATAGTAGATGTAGTAGAATCTTCAGTTAATGTAAAGCAATATGGATTTACTAAAACAAAATCTTAATAGGCAGCAAGCTTTAGTAGTGGTTGGGAATGAGTAGACTCTTGTTTGATTAGTCAAGTACTTTTCAACTAATAAGCTAGCACTTAAAGCTAAGGAGTGGATAGAGGAGATGGAGAAGGTGTTTGCTACATATGATGAGGGGCACTGTAGCTAATTAGTCGAGGTTGACTTAGAGGTTATTAAATAAAAGGACAACATGAGAAATGCTCAAAGAAGCCTTCTTTAAGTGACACTTTTTTGCTAATGTTAGATAGAAAATGTTGATGGATTTTTTTCAATTTGAAGCAAGAAAATAAGATAGTGGAGGAGTGTGAAAGTGAACTTAAGAGCCTGACTAAGTCATAAATGAGGATTTTAGGAGAGATGAGGACTCATAGATATTAAAATTTCTAAATGATTTAGACTCAAGATTACAATCTGCCATTAGATCCTTTGAATTAACTACCTACTTAATGGTTGTAAACAATGTAAAGATGATAGAGCGAAATCCTTAGCAAATTCAAGATGAGGAGAGAAAGAAGTGTAAGAAGTTTTCAAAAAGAAGCTAGCGAGTGAAGTATCAAGACAAGAAAAAGGAAAAAGCCTGTTATCATAGTGCAAATTAAATTAAATGGGGGAGAACTTAGACCAATGAAGAATAGAGGTCATTGAATAATCAAAGGAAATATATGTAATAGATGCTATAGGCCATATAATGAAAAAGATTGTAAGTAGACCCTAGAAGCATGTTATGACTATAGAAAGAGAGGTCACTTCAGTAAAGATTGCAAGAATCCAGTAATATCTCCATTCTATTACTACAATTTTAAACAAATGGGGTAGAGGCAATTCAATTACAATAGGAGCTTACAGAAAAAGCCAATACTCTTGTGAATAGGCAAATAAGTTACAAAGGGCTAATGACTAGGAAGTCAGACCAACTCTAAAAAGATCGTACTATAGGTATGTTATTAGCTCCATAGCATTCTACTAAAATACATTCTATGACGTTTCATGCAATTGAGTAACATAGGTTAGGATCACAACATGTCTTTTGTGATAAATTGTCAAAAACCAATAACTTGGAACCAAATGGTAAATACTCTAATGAATGGTAGTGTAATGTTGAAAGTGATGGTTGACATAAGGAGTTATCTTATGGGGAGATGATTGAATGTTGATAGACTGAATGCGCTTCAAGTAAGGGCTAAAGGAAAGGAAGCCCATTAAGCTTATGAGAGTTTGGTCACCTAAACAACTTTATAACAAAATAATTGAGAGACTTGGGAAGATTGGACAAAATTAAATAAGGTATGACAATTCAATAAGTTTAATTTTGAAAATCAAGTAGACTTAGATTTGAGTAGATGCTTGAATAAGTATAAGATAACACTGGACCTTGATGATGAAGAAAGAGAGTTCTAGTATTGAAGTTAAGGAGAAGGAAAAATGTAGATAGAACAAAACCTTAGGAGAAAATGGAGTTGTTACAATAAAAAGATATATTGGGCTAAGTGAACACCCTGTTACTAGAGGCAAGAAGCACTAAAAGAGACCATAGAATCAAAAGAGTTCAAACTTAGGTAAGATAATGGTATGTTACTAAGTTAGAGGAAAAACATGGAATTGTAAATAATGATCAGTTAATAACCGAGAGGGAGAAATCTGCTAAAATTTTTAAGATGTGGAATTGTAAACACTCCATTTTTGCCCCTTAATTACAAATAATGTTTATTTTGTCATTTTTTTTCAATTTTCCTTCTATTTTGCAAAAATGAAGGAAAAATATTGAAAAAAATAAAATAAATAGGAAAAATATACCAATTTTGGAAAATGATGATAGAAATAACAATAAAAGATGTAAAATAATTTTTATAATTTTTTTGAGTTTCAAAATAATATAAATTGCATCGCATATATGCAATTTGCGTAAAATAAAAAACCGATAAATGGGCTAGCCCAACTGGTCCGGGCTTCGACCTAAGCCCGCGTAGGGGGGGCTTAGTCGAGGGTTTGAAACGCGGGAGAAGTAGATCCATGTTTTGCATTTTTCTTTCTTACCTAGGATACCTGGTAGCTTTTGATTGGACGGAGGAAGTACACACGCTGAGCATGTGATTGTCTTCAACCTCCGTCCAAAACAGTCGTCGGCCACGGGAAAAATGAAATCCGGCCTTTTTGATGCGATTTTTTTGCACGGATCCAACAAATCTTTAACTAAAATAAGATAAACATCATTCAATTAACACAAATCCTAACAAAATTGGGGATTTATATTAATATAAAGCAAATCGAAAATGGATTTTAACCGCAAATTCGATTCAAGCCTATCGAAGGGAAATCTGAGCTTATCCAACTCGATTTCTGCTGCTTATAAATAGAGCACGATAGGGGGAAGGTAAATCACGAATCAAAAGAGAGAAAAGATTGAAAATCAGAGGGTTTCGAAGCTCGCTGGAGTTCTTCCCAAGCCACGAACGACAACCACCCTCTGAACCACCATTTAGAGAGATTTTTGAAGAAAACCACTGCCACAGTTGGATTGCCCACCCTTAGAAAGCTTAGAAGCAGCCCTCAATCACCTTTGTAAGCCATCGGAACGCCGTCGACAAGGATTCTCCGACCGCTATGATTCAACCAAATCGACCCGACCCGACCGGACTGATTCGACCATATTCGACTCACAATCTGCATCTAGGTTAGTTGATTTTTTATTATTTTATTTATTTATCCATTTATTTAGCTATTATTTTAATTATTTATTAGAAATAAAGATTTTTTTTAAATATATATGTATATAATAAAAAATTTAGGAATAAATAAAGGTAGATTAATAATATGAAGTAAAAATTTATAAAAAAATAATGAATTGTTTTATCACTTAGAATTTTTTTTTTCAAAATTGATTTTTCTTAAATCAAAAGTTTTTTAATGTATATATATATATATATATATTAAAGCTTAGGCTTATAATTTTTTAGAAATTTTCAAAATGACAAAAAACATAAACTCGATGTGTTTTCATAATTAAAACTAAAACAAATCCACTAAAGCTTTTTCTAAAAAGTGAATTACGGCTTGTTTGATTCTGAATAGCGGGTACGTAGGCACCTTTATGGGGTAACTCTAAAAATGAATAAAAATCATTTTCCAAATCGTTATTAGTGTAATTTTTAAAGATATCAGAACATGACCTAGATTTCAGAAGGATAAGGTGGTAACTTTAGAGTTTTAATAGGATAGCTTCCTGAGTCGAGAATATTTGATTTTTCTTTCTTCTTCCTTTTTTTTCTTTTCTAAAAATAAAAAAGGAGATTTCGTCGACTAGTTGTCTAGATTAGAATTAATCCGGTCAATTAATTCTAATTCAATAATTTTTCCCAACTCTAGTTAGGTAGCGACTCCAAACAAATAATAAAATTCCTAATTTAAGTCAAGGATTTATATTGGATGGGCATAGGATCTAATGTGAACCGAATTAAGAATATAATATAAAATTTTAAAATTAAACTCGACAGAATGGCGACTCTGCTGGGGATACACAGTAAGCTAGCCACCTAAACTTTCTGAAATAACCATTTCTAGATATCTTTTAACTTTTACACTATAAAATATTACTAGTAATAACCTTTTCCTTCAGGGATTTGATGATTTTTTTTTTCTTTCTGTCTTTTATTGTATCCTCATGCATGCAATCGTGTGATTAGATACGATCAGACCCAAACCGTCTTAGGACCCTAGGACGGGGGGCCATTGTATAGGTTCCGAATGAAGCGATATGATCACCGTTTGAGGCTGATTAGGTTAACTCACCCAATGCTTCGATATGGATTGAGACCCATTTCTTCGAGAATGCGGGAGGCCATAGAGATTGGGGACCTGTTAGAACCCACCTATTTGCATATATGAAGTCATGGGTTGGCAAATGATTAATAATATAATTCTTGTGTTCATTTTCTAGAGTTCAGATACATTTACCTGTAACAGAATCAATGATATTTTGTAAAAGATTTCATGTGTAATTAGAAATTTCTATTGTAATCCTGATAGATGGCTAGTATCACAATCAATCGTCTCCTCCGCAAGGAAATTTAAGTCTGCAAACCTTTGGATTTGGTACTGGACCATTGGTTCACTTTGTACGACCCTAAGGAATAGGCCTTCATCCAAGGAAAGATAGGACTTATTCTGTTATTAATAAAGATAGAAATCAACCTACCTTTGATTCAGGCTATCTTGCACCTATGGGAAATTGAGCCAACGGTTTTCTTTATTGGGCCACATGAGATTACACCAACCCTAGAAGAATATACCTAACTTCTGCAAGCCCCATCACTTACCAACAGGGTATATATGCTAGATCTCGAAGTTGAGTCGGTTGGTATTTTCAGTAAACTCCTGGGCATTCGCAAGATAGCGATCAACCGAGCATTGGGAAACAGTAATGGATATTGCCTCCGGATGGATGAACTACAAGCCTGGTTCATAGCTAGGTGTGATGATGGAAGTATGAGGGACATCCTATGTAGGGATCCCAAGAGTTACAAGCAGAGACAAGTTTATGCTTTCATCCTGACAGCGTTTGCAACTATACTCTTCCCTACTGGGATCTTTCATATCCACTATAGAGTTATAGAGTTGGTGGCTCAATTTTTGGAAGGAAAGTCTTATAACCCGACTCTACTAGCTAAACAAATCCATAACTTGAATTTTGTAAAGAAGAAGGGCCATGGAATCCTCCGCTCAAACATTAACCTCATCCTTATCTGGTTTGTGAGCCATCTCAAATGCTTTGGGTTAAACATGGTCAGGAGATCCTTAGCCTAGTAGGTAGACCTTGTGGATTCTTGCATAAAGAAGATAAAGTTGCCCAATGATTTTACCAGCCACAGTTGGGTAAAAGTACTCAAAGGTTTCAGTGCCAACGACATCCTCTGGATTGCTAGATGGAGTTGCTGCGACAAAGTCATCCTAACATGCAGGAACTTTCAAGTTTTTCTGTTAATCGGTATCGGTGGGTGTGCAGGTTATCATCCGAACTCGGTGGTCTATCAGTTTAGTACTATCCAAGACATAGTTTACAGACCATTGTTGGCGGGAATCACGTTCGAATACTAAGATCCAAGTCTGCTAGTAGCTGAGAAGATTGCTAAGCTGGTGGAGGTCAAAACCTTATGGGAAACTCGAATTGAGAGCCCCAATATAGACCTTGGAGACCTAGATGGTGAAGTGGTCAAACATCGAGCCATAAGAGATTTCATGATCCACCAACTATACTAGACAGGAGAAAAGGCGTACCAAGTCCTGGATGTCACTCAACTTGCACCAAGCAATATAGGTTCAGAACTAAAAACCTACATGGAACATGTTAGAGCTCGAATGGAAGTCTACTTTGAAGCTATAGGTTACAAGAAGGATGTTTGGAAAAGCAGGTTCAAAGAGTCTAACCAAAGGAACAAAGCCTTGGAAGCTCAGTTGGAGAAGACCCAAGCAAGAATAAGAGAATTGGAAGCCATCATTGGCAGAAAACCGATGCCTATGCAGCTAAAGAAGAAGAAGACTAGGAACTAGGAAATAGACCAATATTGTATCTTTCCTTTTTCATGTTTTTAAAGTATCGAACTCCAAGTTTGCAATATTAATAAAAATAAAGTTTTAGTATTATATCATTAATCAATTGTTGGCCCCTCTTTTCTCTCAAGCATCTGTGTAATACATGCATCATATTTACATACATACATTAACTAAAAAAAATGCGAATCCAAGTGTCAAAGATAGCTCCCAAACAACCAAACCCTCTGAGGAGTCCGCTCTAAAACCAAAATGGTAAGTAGTGGCAACAACAACAACAATCGTGACAACACCAGCGTAGATGTAGCCTCAAAGCTAAGGATCATATCCCTAGAACAAACGGTCCAGCAACTGGTTGCACAAGTTCACCTCCTAATTGAAAGCATTGGCCTCCTTCGCACCACCCAACCTACTCATGAAGAACATTCAGGAGCTAGAAAGGGAAAGGTAGCAGAGAACCAGCCTCCTGAATATGAAGAGATCAACTCCCACCTCAACCCTGCATTTGAGTATGAACCGAAAGTCCACCTCGGTCCAACCTCAAACGACATAAAAAAGGAAATGGATGACAGGTAAAAGTAGATAGAGAAGAAGTTTTTCCAGCAACTAGCAGACAAAATGAAGACCTTAGAAGGACCAGACAGCTTTGAGCAGACCGGTATCACCAATCTACCAGTCTGTGGGGAAGAAGCTTATCCAGAAAAATTCAAAGTCCCAGAGTTTGACAAGTATGACGGCACTGGATGTCCTAAGATGCATACAAAGTTGTATGTGCGGAAGATGAGCAAATATGCCCAATATGACCAACTCATGGTCTAAACCTTCTAGGACAGCCTCACCAATCCTGCTCTCATTTGGTATGCACATTTGGATTTCAGCCAAGTCAATACTTGGGAAAGACTCGCTCGGGCATTCTACGAGCAATACAAATTCAACATCAAAGTTGCCCCTTCAGTAATGGATTTGGGGAGCCTCCGAAAGAGACATAGCAAATCCTTCAAAGAGTACGCCCAGCACTGGAGGGCTCAAGTTGCCAAGGTGATAGCCTCAATTTCTTTAAAGGAGTTGACATTCATATTTGTCAACACTTTGGAAAAAACTTACTTCACACATTTGGTGGGACAGACATCATCTAGTTTCGCAGAGGTAGTGGCAGCAAGATGCCGAATAGAGAATGCCATTACGTCGAGGAAACTTTAGATAATCGACCATCCTAGAGTTGCATCGTCTCTAAAGCCCACGGGAGGTAACGAAACCAAGGAGTCTATCGTCAGCACGGTTAATTCCAGTAAGGTTGATAGAGTTGGGGCTCTTGTGACATTCTAGGCTACGAATGCCCCGATTCAGCAATTGTCGATGAATCAAACCCACGCTACTCGGGTCGTAAGACAATTCACTCCAATTCCAGTCCCGCTCAGCCAGGTCTTTGCTTGATTACGAGTAGATAATCTGATCAGCTTTGAGATCTTCAACAATCGGTACAGGCCAAGAAACTTTGATCCGAACCTCAAATGCGAGTACCATATAGGACAAGAGGGGCATTCTACAAATAGATGTTGGAGGCTCTGAAACAAAATCCAAGATCTAATTGATGTCAGGATAGTTAGTTAGATTTCGTCAACGCACTGACAGCTAATGTCAACACTAAGCCACTACCCAACCACAAGCCTACAGTCAACATGATTACATCCGAAGAGCCAGACTCCAAATCAAAGGAGTCCCTAAAACAGGTAAAGACAACAACATAGCGAGCAAAATGCCCACGTTAAGCCTTAAATAAAGCCCCTAGATCACAGATGAAGAAGAGGTGGCTAGCCGGAGATCCAACGGTCGGTACCCTAGGTGAGCCACATGGGAGGTTTGAGTACTTAGTGAATTACTCCTTCACCCCAACTAAGTATGGGCTACCTAGTGGGTGTGGACTTGAATTTGAAAAAGAAGACAAGCTACCAAGGGAGAGAGATGAGTCCATGAATATGATCAAATCGAACTCGAAATCGATAGTCATAAGGTGCTATAAGGGACAAACAACTGAGGTGAAAATCCCAGAGAAGAAGTATGTATTCAATGTCCCAATACAGAGAAGTATAAGGCGGCACCGTTTGACTATCAAGCCTTTAATAAGGAAAAGTCTCCTATTATAGGAGGAATCACCCATTCGAGAAGGATTTATGACCCCAAGTACAAGACCTTAGCTGAAGAGCCTAACATCGAAGTAAAAAAGGAAGAAGAAGAGGGGCTCCCTACATTCACAAAAATGATCAAGGCAAGCAAATACAAAATCATGGAATAACTCAATAAAGTTTTAGCCCAAATATGACTTATGGGCCTCCTCTCAACATCCGAGCCTCACCGAGAAGCACTTTTCAAAGTGCTCAAACAAGTCAGGGTACCGGAAGGCATCGCAACAGAAAAGCTGAGCCATATGGCAGATTCGATCTTCACTATGGATCAAATATCATTCTCCCTTGAAGAACTTGGAGAGGATGGAGACCAACACATAAAACCACTGTTTATAGTGGTAAAATGTAATGACACAATAGTCTCTGGAGTCCCCATAGACAATGGGTCTTCTCTCAATGTGTGTCCTTTGGCCACCCTCGATCTATTGGGAGTTGATATGAGCAATATCGAGCTGAGCTCGACAGTAGTTAGGGCCTTTGACGGATCCAAGAGGGAGATAGTAGGGGAAATCAACTTATTGGTAGAGATTGGCCCACAGATGTTCAACATCTCGTTCCAAGTCCTCGACATTCTAAGGTCTTTCAATCTACTACTAGGAAAGCCATGGATACATACTGCCAGAGCCATACCCTCGAGTCTCCACCAAAAGGTTAAGTTCATAGCAAATTGACAGATTATCACTGTATTGGGAGAATAGGATTATGCCATCTATAAAAAAATCGCTATACTTTACATCGGGGAGGATAGTCTTGAGGATCTAGGGCTCCAAATGTTCAATGAAGTAAGCATGGTCATGAGTAAAGAAGGGCATCATTTTAAGGAAGGACAACAAGGGACGTTTGGACTAAGATACGTTCCCATATCCTAAGAAGAGGCACAAGCAAGAGGTATTCGAAGCAGAAGGAAAGAGAAGCTGAATGATACCTAGATGCATTTTCCACCCCTTCAACAATCTTTCTTGCGAGCGGCTATCGTCCAAGAGCTAGGGATGAGCCAAACCGATGTTAGCAATGAGGGCTCAGCCTCTCGCACGTCCAATCAACACCCGGCTCTTAACAACTGGTTTTGTTATCCTGTTAATAGCGCTAGGTCAACTCAAGGATAGGGGACAATTATTAAACAAATTTCCATTGTGATTACTGTTCTTCAAATAAAATACCAATAAATTGCAGTTTATTTCTTTTACTTATACATATGTGCTCGCTTCACTTTCCCCACAAATTCCCTATTGTCGAACATCAGGGACATTTCGCGCAAGTAAGTAATGAAAACATCGATATCATTTCTGACACTACTGGGTCAGCCATTGGAAGTGATGTGCTTAACCACGAAGTAATACAAGAAAATTGGCAAAAACATGAACAAAATAAAATCTCAATTGACGAGCCAATTGAGACAGTTAATCTAGGAAGCATAGAAGAGCTTAAAAACCTCAAAATTGAGGTTAATTTAAGTAGCAAGCAAAAGCGTGAGAAACTGAGCTATTGACTAAATATGCAGATGTATTCGCCTGGTCATATGGCAACATGCCAAGACTCGATCAATCAATAGTAGTTCACAAGCTACCCATAAGAGAAGATATCAAACCTAAAAAACAAAAATTGAGAAAATTTAAGCCTGACATCTTATTAAAGATTAAAGAGGAAGTCAAGAAATTGCTAAAAGTGGGATTCATCGAGGTATCAGACTACCCAGAATGGGTAGCAAACATAGTCCCTATTCTAAAGAAGAATGGGAAAGTAAGAGTATGAGTAGACTTCTGAGACTTGAATCAAGCTACACCTAAAGGCAATTTCCCTCTACCGCATATAGACGTCTTAGTAGATAATACTGCAGAAAATCATCTCTTCTCATTTATCGATAGTTTCTCAGGATATAATCAGATAAAAATGGCGGAAGAAGATAAGACTAAAACAACCTTTATCACAACATGGGGAACTTTCTGTTACAAAGTTATGCCCTTCGGTTTGACAAATGTTGGGGCGACGTATCAGAGAGCCATGGTCGCGATACTTCACGACATGATGCATCGAGAAGTTGAAGTATACGTTGATGATATGATAGTTAAATCCAAAATAGAAGAGAGCCATGCGGTTATCTTAAGGAAATTGTTCAAGCAATTGAGAAAGTTTCAATTAAAGTTAATCCCTGAAAAATGCACTTTTGGGGTCACAACAAGCAAGCTGTTAGGGTTTTTCATAAGTTGAGAAGGTATTAAAATTGACCTTGACAAAGTAAAGGCCATATTGGAACTACCGTCTCCACGCACTATCAAGAAGGTGAGAGGTTTATTGGGAAGGTTGAATTACATAGCCCATTTCATTTCATAACTCACGGATAAGTGTCGTCCACTATTCTGTCTGTTGAAAAAGAACGCCACGGTAGAATGGGACGATAAATGCGAAAGAGTGTTTAAAACGATCAAGGATTACCTTATTAATCCCCCAGTTTTAGTAGTCCAAAAATAAGGAAAGCCTTTATTCTTATACCTCACGATACTCCTTGAATCCATGGGATGCGTGCTGGGGCAAAATGATGAAGAGGGGAGGGAATGTTCCATATACTACCTAAGTAAAAAGTTCACAGATGGGGAATAGAGGTATTCTGAAATAGAAAGGACTTGTTGTGCTTTAGTTTAGGTCATGCACCGGTTGAGGCAATATACCCTCTATTATCCTATTGAATTGCTAACAAGACATGATCCTTTGAAATACTTGGCAAATAAGCCCTTTTTGTTAGGAAGAATCTCTAAATGGCAAATGCTCCTATCAGAATTTGATATCACATACATAAATCAAAATTCAATAAAAGGGCAATCACTAGCAGATCAGTTAGCAAAACACCCAATTGAGGGAGATCTCTAAAAATCACAAGCCCAATTCCTTGATGAAAACATATTAATAGTAGAGGGCGAACCAGTAGAAGAATACAAGATAGAGCAAAGCCCTAAATGGAAGATGTTCTTTGACAAAGTAGCTAATGTATTCAGTTGTGGGATTAGAGCATTGCTAATATCACAAGAAGGAACACAATTCCCCTTAGCAACGGGACTCACATTTCTATATACTAATAACATTGCGGAGTATGAGGCATGCATCTTCGGCCTAAAAAATGGCTTGCCATATGGAAATCCACAAATTGGATGTATACGAAGATTCTTCGCTCATTATACTACAAACATGAGGGGAATACAAAACTAAAGATCCTAAATTAGTGCCATACTATCAACATTTGACAAAGTTGATCGACGAATTCAAGGTAGTTACCTTCACATACATTCCAAGGACTCAAAAGCAATTTGCAGATGCCCTTACTACACTAGCATCTATGATTCGGATAATAGGGGGAGTCAAAGTCCAACCACTGAAAATAGAAGTTGAAAATAGGCCCGCTTACTATTTGGTAGTCAAAAAAGCACAAGATGATAAACCATGGTATTACGATATTAAAACTTTCATCCAAGATGGCAAATACCTTAAAATAGCTAGAAAAAATGACCAAAGAACACTCAGAAGGTTAACAAGCCATTTCTTATTAAATGGGCCTATGCTTTATAGAAGATCACTTGACACCACATTACTAAGATGTGTGGACAAAAAAGAGGCATGTGAATTGATGAAAGAAGTGCATGAAGGAGTATGTGGGGTTTACATGAATGGATATATGCTTGCTCGAAAAATCATGAGGATAGGTTACTATTGGTTGATAATGGAATCAGACTACATCAAGTGTGTCAAGCACTATCACTTGTGTCAAGTCTATGCAAATCGAATAAATGCCCTACCTAAAGAACTTCATTCGTTATCCGCACCATGGCCGTTCTCCATGTGGGGAATTGACATCATCGGGCCAATTACTCCAAAGGCATCCAATCATCACAGATTCATACTAATAGCCATTGATTATTTCACCAAGTGGGTGGAAGCTTCATCATATGACAGCGTCACCAAATGGGTAATAGTCCGATTCATGAAGAGAGACATAATAGCTCGATACGGAGTTCTTGAATCAATTATCACTGACAATGGCACTAACCTCAACAACAAGTTAATGACATATTTGTGCCAACAGTTCCAAACAAACCACAAAAATTCAACGACCAACAAGAACATTAAAAGAATTATTGAAAAGATGACCATCACATACAAGGATTGGCACGAGATGCTACCATTTGCCCTCATGGCTTACAGGACCTCGATTTGAACATCTATTGGAGTTACCTCGTATTGTTTGGTATATGGTACTGAGGCAGTTTTTCCAATTGAAGTCGAAATACCATCCTTCAAGATCCTATCAAAAGCGCAGTTAGATGAATCAGAGTGGGTAAAGAAGAGGTTTGATTAGTTGAACTTAATCGACGAAAAAAGACTCGCTACATTATGTCACAGCTAATGCTACCAACAAAGAATGGCTCGAGCATTCAATAAGAAAATGAGACCTCGATGTTTCAAAGAAGGAGATCTGGTGCTAAAGAAAGTTATCTCGAATGCTCAAGATTCAAGAGGTAAGTTTACCCCAAACTATAAGGGCCCATATGTTATAAAAAAGGTGTTATCAGGAGGGGCCATAATATTAACTCAAATGGATGGTCCATAATTGAGAGACCCCATTAATATGGATGTTGTTAAGATGTACTATCCTTAGGCAAGAAAATTGAAATTTTGCCAAGGTTCATGAATGCCAGTAATTAGTACAAATTTCATCGAGTTTAGTTTTCATTCCTTCTACAAGTAAAGTTAATGTCTTTGAACGATTGATTATCTTGACCAATTGTCATTAAACAAACTTTCATATACATACACTACCCATTGCCTCATAATGATGATAAATCTCAATGGATTTTTTTATATATATATAATTCCACCTATTCTAAACATTAGACCTGGTGAATTACCAAGATAACACCACAATCATAAGAGCCATGCTCACAAGAAAGAAAATACATTAAGGCCCTCAGCCCTGTTTGAAGCAAAGAGTAAGCAAAGAAGGATAAAACCATCACGAAGGTTCGGTTGTTTAGTTGCTATCTGTGATAAACCGGTAAGCGTTTAGGGTAAATAATTATCATTCATCATGAGTCACATGTTTTAAGAAACATTGTTGGAAATGCTGGGTTAATAAGATATAACTAGACATCGCTATTGATTAGTCAACCTACAATGGGGCACTTTCCATACAACAGCTTAAAGTCAGCCTATAATGGGGCACTTTCCCAAATACAGCAGCTTAAAGTCAGCCCGCAATGAAGTAGTTTCCTAGATGCAATAGCTTAAAGTCAACCCACAATGGGGCACTTTCCTAGATATACTCCCTTAGAGTCGACCCATAATGGGGCACTGTCCTAAACATTCTTCCTTAGGGTTGTAAGTCCAAAGAGACGCTTCCCACTATCAAGTAGTTAACCCACAATGGGGGCACTTACTTAAATATCCTCTTTTAGGGTTGCAAGTCCAAAGAGGACACTTCCTATTATCGGTTAGTCAACCTACAATGGGGCACTTTCCTGGATACAATCTCTTAAAGTTAGCCTATATTAGGGCACTTTCCTTAATATCCTCCTATTACTACTGCTAATCTAATGAGACACTTCCCATTATCGATTAGTCAGCTCATAAGAGCACTTTTTTAGATAATTTCCTTTTTTAAGGTTGCTAGTTTGGTGAGACGTTTCCTATCATCGATTAATCAGCTCGTAAGAGCACTTTTCTAAACAATCTCTTTTTTAAGATCGCCGGTTTAGTGAAACGCTTCCTATCATCAATTAATCAGCTCGTAAGAGCACTTTTCTAAATAATCTCTTTTTAAAGTTGTTAGTCCCATAAGACACTTCCTATTATCGATTAGTCAGCTCATAGGATCACTCTTCTAAAACATTTCTTCTTTGATAGTCGCTAGTCTAGCAAGACACTCCCTACTATCAGTTGGCCAACTTACAAGAGCGTTTCCATAAACAATCTCTTCTTTATAATCACTAGTCTTGTAGGACACTTCCTATTATTAGTCAGTTCACTCACAATAACACATTCCTAACAATCTTTGAGATGTTTCATATCATCGATTAGTTAGCACATAGAGCACTTTTCTAGATGATATCTTACTTCAGGTTGCTAGTTTGTTAGATGTTCCTTGTTTAAGATCACTCCCCATGCAGTATTAATCATCACAAAGTGTTTGTGGGATCATTAGCTTGGAGCATTTTTCCAATTAGAACAAGGTTCAGATAGCCAGCCGACTATAGCATTATCCACCCAGTCTATCGGCTAAAAATAGCATCTTTGTCGTCTTTGTAGTTAAGTTTTTTAAACTTTATTATAAAGAAGGGCAGTTGTAAACACTCCATTTTTGCCCTTTAATCACAAATAATGTTTATTTTGTCATTTTTTTTCAATTTTCCTTCTATTTTGCAAAAATAAAGGAAAATATTGAAAAAATAAAATAAATAAGAAAAATATACCAATTTTGGAAAATGATGATAGAAATAACAATAAAAGATGTAAAATAATTTTTATAATTTTTTTGAGTTTCAAAATAATATAAATTCCATCGCATATATGCAATTTACGTAAAATAAAAAAAAAACTAAAAAATGGGCTAGCCCAGTAGGTCCAGGCTTTGGCCTAAGCGCGCGCAGGGGGGCGGGGAGGGGGGCTCGGTCGAGGGTTTGAAACGCGGAAGAAGCAAATCCGCGTTTTGCATTTTTCTTTCTTACCCAGGACATGTGGCAGCTTCTGATTGGATGGAGAAAGTGTACACATCGGGCGCCTGGTCGTCTTCAACCTTTGTCCGAAATAGTCACCGGCCGTGGGAAAAACGAAATTTGGCCGTTTTGATGTGATTTTTTTGAACGAATCCAACAAATCTTTAACTAAAATAAGATAAAAATCATCCAATTAACACAAATCGTAACAAAATCGAGGATTTACATGAATCTAAAGCAAATCGGAAATTGGTTTTAACCGCAAATTCGATTCAAGCCTATCGTAGAGAAATCCGAGCTTATCCAGCTCAATTCCTAATGCCTATAAATAAAGCAAGATAGGGGGAAGCCAAATCACAGATCAAAAGAGAGAAAAGAGTGAAAATTAGAAGGTTTCAAAGCTCACCGAAGTTCTTCCTAAGCCACGACTGACGACCATCCTTCGAACCACCACCTGGAGAGGTTTTTGAAGAAAACCACTGCCATAGTTGGATTGCCCACCCTCGGAAAGCTTAGAAGCAGCCCTTAATTGCCTTTGTAATCTACCGGAACGCCGTCGACGAGGATTTTCTAACTGCCGTGATCCGACCCGCGATCTGCATCCAAGTTAGTTAATTTTTTATTATTTTATTTACTTCATTTATTTATCCATTTATTTAGCTATTATTTTATTTATTTATTAGAAATAACGATTTTTTAAAAATATATATATAATAAAAAAATTTAGGAATAAATAAAGGTAGATTAATAATATGAATTAAAAATTAATAAAAAATAATGAATTGTTTTATCACTTAGAATTTTTTTTTTCAAAATTGATTTTTCTTAAATCAGAAGTTTTTTTTTAAAAAAAAATATATTAAAGCTTAGGCTTATAATTTTTTAGAAATTTTCAAAATGACAACAAATGTAAACTCGATGTGTTTTCATAATTAAAACTAAAACAAATCCACTAAAGCTTTTTTTGAAAAGCGAACTACGACTTGTTTAATCTTGAATAGCGGGTACGTAGGCACCCTTATGGGTCAACTCTAAAAAGGAGTAAAAAATCATTTTCCAAATCATTATTAGTGTAATTTTTAAAGATATCAGAATATGACCCAGCCTTCAAAAGGATAAGGTGGTAACTTTAGAATTTTAATATGATAGCCCCCCGAGTCGAGAATCTTTGGTTTTTCTTTCTTCTTTTTTTTTTTCTAAAAATAAAAAAGGAGATTTTGTCGACTAGTTATTTTGATTAGAATTAATTCGCTTAATTAATTTTAATTCAATAATTTTTCCTAATTCCAATTGGGTGGCAACTCTAAACAAATAATAAAATTCATAATTCAAGTCGGGGATTTATATTGGATAAGCATAGGATCTAATGTGAATCGAATTAGGAATATAATATAAAATTTTAAAATTAGACTCGACAGGAATGTTCAAAAAACTTGGTTGCATTTGATAAACTTTAAAAGTTTAGAGTAAAAACTAGATTAAAACAATAGGAGATAAGCTTATATTTGAATCAAGACACAAGTGAGTAACTAAGACATGAGAATAGTAGCTTTCAAGAGAAAAAAAGGAAAAAGTTTTGAGGATTAGAGATAAGAAAGGAAATAATAGCGAACAGAACTCAAAAGTCAAGTAAATGGTACTCCTAAAACAATACAAGTCGATAGTGATTGAAGTTAATGAGATGATATGATATGTTACAGTTCGAGGAAGGGAGTAATAAAGAAGGAAGTTCATAAAAAAATGTAGTTTATAGAGGAGTTATCTTAACATGGAAAGAAATCCATGGACTTTCAAGTAAGGGACCAAGCATCCCTAACAGTATTTCCCATTAAAGTGGGGTATGATTGGAACTAAAAGACAAATTAAGCCAAGTTTTTTCTAATGAACCAAGTTTCTAGAAAAATGATTAGTAAGGCAAAATCTAAGCAAACCCCTAGTTACTCAAGGTACATAACACTCTTTGAGTAAACATACCTAAAATGAATGCATAGACCCTTGACTAAGTAAAAAAATTGGAATAACAAGATGTAGAAGTACAACTTAATGATTGTAGAGTAGACCTTGAAGTATAGGATAATTAAGGGAGAAAAGAAGGGGGGTTGAAGTAATCATTTGAAAAGGAAGCCCTGAAGGAGCTTGCAAATCTCATGAGGAACATATGCCCTGCATTTGTCTAACCACCATACAAATTTCAAGGACAAAATTTATTTAAGGGGGAAGATAAAACACCCCAAAAAATAATTCAAAATCAAGGGTAAAAAGTTTCTTTGAGACTCTCCTTTTTATATATAATCTTCATGACCTAGATCCCATTTATTTATAAGAATTCTAGAAACCATAAGCATTCTTTCCTCTTACCCCTTTGGTTATTAATAAGGTAACTTAATGAACCTCTAAATCAAAATTTCTACTTCCTCCTTTTATATCATTTAAGAAATACTACAACCTTAGTTTATTTCAATTCAAGGGTGGAGTGCAATGTTTTGGATTAGCAAGTAACAATTAAATAAGGTATGAATAAGTCTTAATATGTTCTAAGATTAAGGATAGATATCTAGTAACAATTTTATCAATTGGAAGGTGTAGATTAAGAAATAAGTTAAAGGAAATCTTATTGGTGGTGTGCTAAGGACTTATCAACAATTTAAAGGTAAATCTCTAAGGTGACACTTTCCTTTGAATAAAGTTTTGATTTTACAATGATTATGATTTGATTTGAGAAAGTTAGTTATTGGAAATACAATCTTGAGTAGATATATATGATATATAAGAAATAAATGCCATGAAAACGAATGTTCTTTGTTTGGTTGAAACATAGACTAAAGGAGAAACTAAGATGAAAAGATAGAATTTTACATTTAAAAGAGAGAGAGAAACTAAGATAGAACTAAGTTGGATTGACTTAAGCTTAAGCCCTGACCAACTCAAGTGAAGAATTGAGACAAAGAAAGATTGACTATATTAGGACTAGCCAACCTCGTTGCTCCAGTTGACTCGAAGTCAATTAGGTAATTTGCTGGTAAACCCTTTTTACAGCCCTTAATGTGTTTATTTCAAAAAAGTTCGAAAGAAAACTAAAATTAAGTTTAGGATATGTAACTTATGATCTCTAAATATCTAATTAATGATATATTATGGAATAGGAACTTGTTTGGGATCTTATTAAGGATTTAAGTGGAGTAAGATTGTGGGTTATTACTTGTTGTTGGTTATATGTTTAGAATTCAGATTTTATCATAAACAAGTCAATATTTGATAAAGAACAATGGGGTTGATACTCAATAGTACCCTCACTTGTCACAAGTGTGTTTAAGCTATTGAAACTGCTTGTTTCTCTTTTTAATCCCTTCCCTTCAAGTCATCTCTTCGAGTGCCATCTATGCATCACTACTCCAAGGTCATATGCAATGAATATCATGCAACATGCACATAATAACATTAGTCAAAATCTTACCTCTACAAACATGATATGTAGCTACATGAGCTAAGGGTTTATATATATAATAAGTTTTTACTAAAAAAATAAATTATTTTAAAATTTTGTAACTTAAATTATTTTTTTCTAAAATGCATTTAATATACTTTACAAACATATATGTAAAAATTAATAAGTCTCACCATATTGTTTAATATATTTTTTCTTTAAAAAAACAAATAATCAGTTACTTAAAGTGGAAGCTTTTCAAAATTAAATTTTAAAAACCCACTAATAATTTTCGCTTAATATATATAAAGCTAATTAAGAACCCACACAGTGCGCGAGTGAGAGTTTCATTTAGGTGCTTTTCTCTAGAAATAAATCATGAGATGTTATTTTAAACCCTTGGAAATTGGTTCCAAGATGCAAGGTATTGCTAGGTATTGGTTTTCAAAGCAAAATGCACATTTTAATTGTGTGCCTAACTCTGAATGTTTACTTTTGACACCTATTAAGTTAGAATCTATCTACACACATTTGGTTATAACATAAGTATCAAACTTTAAAGCAAACAAACACTTTGTGAAAGTAATGGCAAAAGGGATTGCCTGCTAATAATGTTTATATCCTTCAATAGTTTTTGGCATTCTATTACCTTGCAAACTCCTTGAAAAACTAAATTATAAAACCTTGAAAAAAAGGAACAAAATAAATAAATAAATCGTAAATTATATTGCAAGGTAACATGTATGATAGGATTAAAATAGTACATTTCAAATATCCATACTATCAAGAAAACAACTATGTCTTCATGTATTGGAAATGAAAAGCAAGAACTATGAGGGATTAAGTAAAACAGCATAGAAAAACAACAAATGCGTTTATGGTTCCTAAACTGTGAGAACTACTTCTAATTGTCATATATGCAAAATGGAAAAGTTGGAAATATTAAACTAAAATAAAGAAACATAACACCTATGAGATCGATGCTTGTGTAAAAAGTGGACCTTTATAATATATAAAGAAGAGTTATTGGAAACAACTATTATTAATTAGCTAAGCAATTGCATTGAAATGGTTGAAGCTTAAGCTATAAAAGAAGGTCTTAAACATGTTGTGAACATAAGGTAGACAAAGCAAAAGTGAAATCCAATAAAGAGCTGATTGTTAAGGCAATTTTCTCCTCAAATCAAAGACCTTGAAGATGTCAAAGGATCATTAGGGATATATGTCTCATGAAAAACTTCTAATCTTCCTTTTTATTGTCTTATATTAAAAAAGAAGTCAATGTATATGTTGATAGGGTAGCAATCTAAGGGATGTTAAAGATGAGTTGTAGTTTTAAGGCATCTTTGGTGACTAACTTTCTAGGTTGATTTTAGTAGACTAGGATTCTAGGCTACATGATTAAACTTTGCTTTTTGATGCTTTGAATGAAAAATAAAAGCTAAGGCACCTTAGGCTTGCTTTGGAAAGTTTTTTTTTTTTTAATAAAATGTAACATTGGTTCATCCTTTTGGTTTTGCTTTGTGTTTGTGAAAGGATACTTTTAAAAGGAAAAAAGAAAAAAAAAACAATTAATGTAGTTTTTTGCAGAGGTACTATTGTTAAACAACTTAAATTGAAAAGACACAATGATAGAAAAAGCTTCTAAAATTATATATTATTAGTTAGACCCCACGGCATGTATAGATTTTAATTTAAAGTATAGTACATGGCAAAAATAATAATTTTATTTAAAAAATATTGCAATTAACAAATCAATAATATATGTTTACAATATATTATGTGACTATTGAATAATTTTGAATGAAATTATGTTGTATTTAGATAGAGTTATTATTTTTCAAAATATAGAAGTGAAATATCATTTTATGCAAAGAGTTGTACTATTTTATACTAAATTGTTATAATTATTTGAGAAATATATTATTTCAAGTAAAGGCTATGTTGTTTTATATTAAATTATGTAAAAGTTGTAATTATTCAAAAAAGATATAAAAAGACACATCTTTTCTTCCAAAATTATGTCTTATAATAGATGTCTTATGGATTGTGTTCATTGCATGTTATGGCTTGAGATTAGTGATTGGTGAATTATGAGATCTTAGAGTTTATATGACTAAATTAGTTGTGCTAATGAGGTATTGGAATCTTCAAATTCATCACTATTTAAGAGGTTTAGGAATTTCTGGATTCATTGTTACATTAAGATCTTGGAATGTTTAGATTCATAGTTACGTGTTCATGGGATTGGTGATCCGGTTTGACATTGACTTGATTTTAAGGATAATATACTTTATGTGTTATGGTTTATGTGACAATTGAAAGTTTATGTGCATATGTGATTGTTGATTAATATGTTTGCTGCATTTAATATATAAGTTTAGGCACTTGTGTGATGTGAAATATATATGTGCACGCACAATATCTTCATACTGGGCTTCATTAGCTTGCCCATTTGGTATTTAAAATTTCATTTATAAAGGAAGCTTAGGAGTTTAGACATGATCTTTCATGAATGTTGGATTCTGATGGATGAGTGTTGGTCATGATCAGTAGCAAGCTGAAAATTTTAAGTTATGTGGAGAATAGGATTTACATTTTGAAGTTTTGTTAAGTTTTGATGAATTTGGTTTGAATATTCAATTATGATCAAAGAGTTATATGAACAAGCTTGGATTTGAGTGATTATGGAGATTCATGAGAGTATATTTAGGGTTTTTAGTTAGTATTTGGGCTTACATGCTTTTAATGTAGTAAGTGTACGCAATGAAGTAGTCATGCCTTAGTCTCAGGGCGTACAGTTAAAGAGAATAGTTCACCATCCTATTCATCTTATTTAGTAATCATATATCATAAAAAGCGTAATGGGTGTATTGAAGGATATATAAATTATATCCATTTATCTATATAGTAAGAAAAAGTGATTTTATTCACATTATATATGTTTAAACAAATCAAACTCTAAAATTTTATGAATGTGTAAGGAAATAAGATTGTGTGGTATAAACTTATAAAAAAATATAGGCATAATACTTTGGGAATGACAAGACAACCTTCAATTATGGATATTAGATATATAAGATAACTAAAAAATGGAACATATATTAAGAGCCTCAATCTTAAATGAGTTAATGATCTCTAAATGGGTTTAGATGCTAGACTCTTAGCTAAACACGTTTATAAACATATCTAACCCAGTTAATGATCATTTTAAGTTTTCAAATCAACTCGTTCATGATTGTATTATATCATGTCTGAATTGGTGGGACATGTACTATATTGCTAGACTTATCAATGGTTAGGGATTAGAGTAGAGAATTGTATGGATATACCATATATTCTTAAAATAATTATCAAAAGAAGCTTTTGTAAAAATAATTAATTTAGTAGAGAAATAATATTCCATGAGTATGTTTTCAACGTAAATCAAAATTTGTAAGGAAAATACACATACTATATATGAAGATGTATATAATGAATGTGTTTTCAATTTGTACCAAACTCACACCCACCACATATGTTTTCATCTTGATTCCATATATTTTAATAGTTTGTTTACTTCACTTAATATAGGGGGAATGAAATTGGAATTCCTCTTCTACTACATAAAATAAGCCTATTACAGCATTTACTTGATCATAATAACTATTTAATGAGGCAAAAAATCTTGTGAAATAATGAATAGCTATTATAGACAAAGATCCTTTGAATAGCTAATTCAAATAGCATTCGACAACTATCCTTCTCCCAACCATAGCTCCTAATCATATATCTTCTTTCCCAATTCAACAATAATCAAACCCTAGTTAGAGGAGAGAAAGACGATTGGAAGAGAGAGATGCTATCTTCTGGATTGAAGAAAGTCATCGAGAACTATGAGTCATCTAAAAGTAATTGAGGTTAGAAGAATATCAAGATATGTTTATAGCACATGCATGCTAGCAATGATTAAAAAGATCTTACTTCATTAGATGTTGCTAACCTAGTGTAGTGGGCAAATGACCACTTGCAATTTTTTATAAAAAGATTGAAAAAGGTCATCTTACCTTTCTCTTCCTGCGAACTCTCTAGATTAAAGATTTGTTGATTGAGGGGTTAGAGAGATGCTAATTTCTTTGTTTTCTCAATCTTAAAGGATTTGTTGTAGAACTTCATTAGTAAAGTTTGTGTGAGTAACAACATTTAGACACCAAAGAAAGAGAGATACAGAGCATTGGAGGAGTGAGAAAGATAAGGCAAAACAATTAATTACTTTTTATTATGGCTCTATTCTTAGGTGTTATTTTATCCAGTGTAGTAAGACTACTACATGTGTCACACCCTAAAGCTTAGGATGTGAATAGTCCACCACACAATATGAGTATTCAGAACAATTAAATATCTTCAAATTATAGACATTCCACTATTATTTCCTTAAGTCACAAGTAACCTTCAAATTCAATAATTTACAATTCCACAACTATCAATTAAATTACAAACTAAACTAAAGTAATTAATCCCAAGCTATAACAACCTACTTTATGATCCATCTATCTCAACATACTAATGTTAAATCCAATTCGAAGCTTAGAATGTCAACACCATAATTATCTTCTCCTATATCTAAAAAACTATTTTCCCCAAATGAGGTGAGCCAAAGCCTAGTACATAACTACAAGCACATGAATATATGCCACAACAAACATACACACACATAACTAATCTAATGCAACAAGCATCGGGCTATTATCTTTAATATTAACCATCAAATAGCATAGTTCAAAGTCATATGCATCTAACTCTGAACTTGAAGTATTTAATAACTCCATAAAACACATTTTCATTAATTATATGACATCCACAACATCAAAGATATCTTTTAGCCGTGTCTTTCCATGGTCATCATCGAATTAGTCCATTAGGAGACTAGTCCACTCACAAGTGTCCACCATAGAACCACATAGCCCTCATAGTGACCTGATTTGTAGTTTCTCTCTACAATATCCTAATATGTTTTCACAATGATACCACGATCAACAACCTGTTAAGAACATCAGTGCCTAAAACTATCAAATCATCTTAGTGTATAACTCTACTAAGGATACCATCACATATTGATCATTGGGCATCATACTAGTTCACCAATTATTTGGATCCCTGGCTATAGCTAAACACAAGTAGCAGGCAATTAAGTTATCACTTTGATTATAGTTCATTTGTAGCTACCTTAACACGCACAATACAACAAGTAAAGTTATATCTTAGTCTTGTGCCACTAAACTTCTCAATTCATTAATATCACTTAACCCTAATTCACATTACATAATGCCAAATCATAAATCCATACTTAATTAAAAATTACAATCATAGTCTAATGCTAGGTCTTTAATTAATTACTTATCACAATCCAATGCTAGGTCTCTAATTAACTACTTAATGGTTTATACTTGAGAAAAAAAATTTGTAATACTATAGCTAAAGAATTTATTCCAACTTAGGTTTAAAGGTTTTGCTATAGATTAACTATTATCTACCAAAGGCTAACTATTAAACCTAACTTTTAATTAATTAATCCTTTTGTTAAATTATCTTATAATGAATAATTAAAAAGTTTAACCTTATTAATTAAATATATAGTATTAGGTTATATAAATAACAAATTATCATAACTCATTTATAATTATGTTATCATAATACTACCTACATTATTATAATCAACTAACATATTATTTGTAATTAATTTATTAAATTTAACTTGTTAATAATGTCTAACTCATTATAATGGATTAAACAATTAATCATTGCTAGCTTTTAATTAAATTTAAGTCTTAGTTTTAATTAAATTTTGATAGTTATGTTAATTAATAACAGTTAGCTTTTATTACTAATTTAGTTAATAGTTAATGATTTTTACTAATTGAGCTAACTTGAATTATTAAATTCTATGAGGTTAAGTAGCATTAATAATGTTTTCCTAGTTTAAATATGGTATTTGATACTTTATTTATTAAGTTAATTAGATGCAATAATGTTTATACATTGAATTAATGTAGGTCTTTGACCCTCATTTACTAAATTAATTAAGGTCATTGATCTTATTATATTAAATAGGGTTGATAAATATTGTCACAAGTCAAAATCTTTTAATGATTTGATTTAATAGATGTCATAACTTTTCTTTATTAAGGTCATTAATACTATTAATAAAGGGCCAATGAATAAGATCAATTATTGCTATGTAATTTTTTTAAATTTAAAATCTATTAATTAATTAGTCTTTTAATGGTGACATAATCTATTGCTATTTAATGTTATTAATTTGATTGATTATGGTCTTTTATTAGGTTAAATGAGATTTAACTAGAAATTGTATTCAACTTTTTTTCATGATAGTTTGACCATCATTATTATAGTTTTAACTATTACTACTTAAGAAAACTTATTACTCAAAACTACAAAATTGGCTATAGTATTATACAACAATTTAGTTAAAGGATTGTCTCATTTAATATATATTTATAAGTCAATAGATATATAAGTTCTTAACATATGACTATTGTTTTCACACACACACACATATATACATACATACACACACACACACACATACACATACATATATACACGTGCTAGAAAATACACTTTATTTATGGATAAGTACAATTTTAGTTCTTAATGTTTACCTACTTTTCTATTTGAGTCATTAACCTTTTTTTTTTCTTTTATCTAGGTCTTCAACATATTTAAAATCTTACAAAATAGAATTTTCATTAAATATGTTAAATTTTCTATTTATATTAAGTATATATTGGCTTCTGATTACTCTTGAACTAGTTGCCCAAGGTGGTAAAGGTATATATAAAATTTTTTAGCCTATTTTCTTAATTTTAATTATTATTTTTGTATTTTTATTATATTATATCATTAAATATATTCAATATTATTATTTATTATATATATATTATTTTTTATTACACACACATATACACATGTTAAAAAAGACATTTTATTTATGGATAAATATAATTTTAGTCTTTAATGTTTACCAACTTTTTTATTTGAGTCATCAACCTTTTTTTTTTCTTTTATTTGAGTCATTAATATTTTTAAAATCTTACAAAATAAATTTTTTATTAAATATGTTAAATTTTCTATTTATATTAAACATATATTAGCTTCCGATTAGACTTGAACTAATTAGCCAAGGTGGTAAAGGTACATATAAATTTTTTCAGCCTATTTTCTTAATTTTACTTATTATTTTTGTATTTTTTATTATATTATATTATTAAATATTATTTTTTATTATATTATTTGAATAAATATATTTAGTATTATCATTTTGTTAATTTAATTATTATAGACCAATTTAAAGTTAATATGTATCACAGATTGATAGAAAACTTAATAGATTTAACAAAAGTAAGTTTTTTATAAGGTTTTAAAAATGTTGAGAACTCAAATAGAAGGGAAAAAAAAGTTAAAGACTTAAATAAAAAAATAGGTAAACATTGAGAACTAAAAATGTACCTTTTCCCTTTTATTTATTTTGTATATAGTAATACTAAGTATAATATTTAAGTAATATAATTATTAACTAGAGATTACTACATAGGAAATTAATTAAGTGTGTACTAAATGATGTAAGATTGAGAATAAGTTAAACATGCAATACATTATTAAAGTAGCATAATTGTTTACAAAGTCATACAAATTATCATATATCAAAACCTTCATAAGATATGATATATTTTTATATAACTTATTTACTTTATAATCACAACACTATTTATACATACATACATACATACATACATACATGTTGTATATATGTATAAAGTAAAACAGTTAATTATATAAGCATACCATACTACAATTTATATTATATAGTATAACGTTATCTAACAGATACTTTAATTATTTTATAAGATAATGGTTTTATTCTATTCATAAGTGTGTTATTAGTTATTTAGATTATGAGATAGAACTCATTCAAATGATTTAAAGAAACTATTTAAAAGTAAAATTTATAATAAGAATGTAACTAATTATTTTATAGATTTTTTTTACTACAATCAATTACAAAGGAGAAACCAACATCATGGCAGGTTGCAACAACTAGCAATCACCTTTATAGTCAGTTGCTACCACCATTTTTTTAATATTATAAATTTTATTTTATTTTATCTTGTTTCTTCTTCAAATATTCTAAGAAAAAAATGACATCCAAACACAAGTTATACTTCAATTTGTTAATCTTCAATTGTTTGCTAATGAATCAAAATTCCATTCTCTATTTATAACATCATTTGTTATGAACTCAACTAAAAGTAATAACCAACTCAGTTCATACTCTACTAATCATATACATCATGACTCTAACAAGAATCCAACCTTAGATTATAAATCCTCAAGATTCAATATATTCATAAAATCCTAATCAATTAACATAGTACTCCAAATCGAAATCTAATTATTATAAAATATTCGGTTTGAACAAGAATTTCAATCATACCCCTTAGATTGAATTGAAACTTTAAAATGCTAATCCTCCCAAGATCAAGTATCATAATCACCACCTTGCAAATGCATAAATCTTCTCAATCTAACTATAGATTTTTCATGTTACTTTGAAATTCTCCATGGTTTAAACTCAACTAAACTTTAAAATTCCTTATCTTTCTATAAATTGCACAAACACTAAAGGATTTCATACAAAGCTTTTTGTAATCTTGACAACTATCCCCTAAACTAATATAGACAAAGCTATTAGGATTTTCCTTTTACCAATCATAAACTAAAAGAGATAACTGAGGATGGAATTCATTTCCCTTACCTTAGAGTTTCTAATCATTCACTAAAGGAGGTTCTCTCTCTCTTTTCTTTATATATATATATATATTAAGTCCTTAAGCTTTCAATAGGGTGCATATTTGCAATGATACGACTCCCCCTACTAGAACATATTAAGCTATAATTAAATTATAGTTAGGCCATTCACAAATATAGGTTATATATAAAGGAGATTTATGAAAATGCCTTTGTCTTTAAAATAATTTATAGGACATTTCAACTCTTCTATTCAATTTTTAGTGAATAAGAATATTATTATAGGCCTATTGTATTCAATGAACTGAATGAGCTGTAAAGACATGTATAAAACATGCTTCTTTTGCTATAACTAAAGACGAACATAAAAAGTGCATTTTCAATCGTATATAAGCTTAGCTTACTTCAGCATAACCATTGTTCTCACTCACTTTCTTTTCCTTATTTATTAAAGAAAATGAAAAAAGAAAACCATTAAAATTCCTCTTCAACAAATTTGGATCAGCTTCCATGACTTGATTATAAATTGATATGCAGGTTTTCTACATTTTCTTTATTTGTTTATGCCATTTCCTTCCTATATATAGTTCAAAAACCTTTAATGGAATCAGAAGGAAAAGCAATTGAATTTTTGGTCGATTCAGTATATGGTTATTAGGTTTTTTTTTCCATTCTTAAATAACATCTTCTACATAAAAAAAAACCCATAATAGGTTTCCTATTCCATAAATTTTCTTTTATAATAAGTATCATGTACAAATAAGGTAATCAATTACATCATCATTTACCGAATTTAATTATATTTCGAGCACACATTATTGACAATGACACCCTAAAATACAAGGATATACTATAGACTAAATGGCTATGCAAATTGTTATGTCTCAAGGCAGTCTGCTACTTGTCCTCATAAGGACATATGATAGCATCCCCAATACTTGATTCTTACTCTTGTGGTTGGGTAATACCTAAAAAACAAAGGGATCTTGAAGCGTAAGCATATAGTCTAATGAGTAATCTAAATTATGGACAATAAATATACTTGATGCTCACGTTGAATGCGTAATTGTAAATAAAATAAATATAGATGAAGAACCAAACACACGAGCGACCACACTCTAGTTTACATGGCAGTTTATCATGCCATACATAACAACAAAAGCCACTTCCTTTAGATTTTTCAAATTAATCTAGCCTCTAATGTTCACGATAGGTTACAAGAGCTCATCTATCCAATTTTCTAGCTTATGACAACCACTGATAGTTTATTAACAACTTGCATATCACGTATGAGCCTTGATGCCAAATCTATAACCCTCCAAGTTACTTCCTGACGACTTCCATGCCCACTTCAATGGTTTTTGTTGGCTACTCACAACTTGTGACCATACCCTATATTATGAGTAGGCATCTTGAGTCTTAACCAGCCACTCTTTCTTGATTTCATGATATATTTGAATGTTCATCACTAGTTAATCTATGACCTCGATACTTACCTAATATTAGGAATATGCCCCATGCCTATACTTAACCTAGTTATTTCATTCCAACTTTCCAATTTACTATAATGACTACCATAGGTTGATCCTTAATCCTAACTTGCACTATACCAAGAGTAAATGTCTTATGACACGTATAACCATTTGTGAAACAATAGAGTCACACGTTTTATTATGGTCATACTCAAATTAACTCCATTTCAATCATACGATATATACATAATTAAATGCTAACTATGAGCACAATTAACACAGTAGTTGGTGGGTATTGGTCACTTATCTAAGCACACTAAACAAGTCCTAAGTTTATATGTCATGGCATATAGTAATAATTTATTCCAAAAATAGTATGTTTTGTTGATCTAATTGGAAGTTTGGTTAATTAAACTTCCATCGGAGTTCAAAACTCATGAAGTGACCTTGTATTGATTAAATTCATGTTTTGTTGACCAAATTGGAGTTTAGTTAGTTAAGCTTCCTTAGGAGGTCAAAACTCATGAAGTGACCTTCTATTGATTAAATTCATGTTTTATTGACCAAAGTCAAATTACCTTAGAGAGGGTGATCACTATGAACTGTATATATAAAATAGTAGTTAATTCTCTAGCAAGTATACTAGGTCCGAATCAAGTAATATATAGGTGAGTAGAGTGTCGATCCCTCGAGGACTAAAGAGATTACTAAACCTATAATAACTTTTATTGAAATCTAGGCAATTCGAAGAAAGATCCTTTTAACTACTTAATTAAAAACTGAAATAAAATCTACTCAAACAAGAACTATGAGAATATTATAAAATAAACCTTTCAATTGAGAAGGTGGGAATTAAAAATTCACCTTAGAAACGCTAATCAAATTACCATCATGTTATTTAGAATAACCTATCTATGGTTATTCAAATGAGTTTATAACCATAAACCTTCAATTAATTAGTCAACTCCCGTATCTCTAATTAACAAAGGATTCTAAATTACATCCATACACTTCCCAGTGCTATGATTGCCTAATGCCCTAATGCAATTACCCCTAATTCTTTAGTGGATAATTAATTAGAACATTGCTTTAAACTTCAGATAAACCCTAATTCAACTAATTAACGCCGCTTCTGCTTTGTTATACTAATCCAATTAAAAATCCCTAACAAATTCTATCTCAACTCCCGTATTGATAAAATTTTTAACAATTAAAACCTTTAAGAATTTCAATTGAAATTATAGGAATTGCAATTATGAATAATCCACAAATACCTTAATCTATTAACATGACTACAATTATCACTTTAGCAATCTAGGGTTTCATTCTTCTTCCCACCAATTGAATCTAGCCAGCCATGGATTTAACAATGAATGCACAAGTTACAATGGAATATTTGATAGAATTCATGAATAATATAAACACAAGTCACAAAATTGCATAAATAAATAAAGATCAGAAATCACCAATTTTGTGATAAAGTTGGAGAGAATTCAAACACAAAACTCCAAAGACCACTTCCCAAGGCCAACTACCAATACTTCTTAATTGATCACAAGGAAAACTTGTTTCAATCTCTTGTTCTTGTTATCAAAATGAAGTATTCTCCCAAAGAACAAAAGTTTGAAAACTGAAAAATTGCCAAAAAAAGTCCCCTTTCCGTTTATTCTAAAAGGAATATATAAAAACAGTTAGGAAAATGAAAAGTCACATTTTTCGCAGGTGTTCCACCACATGAGGCACGGACGTGTGATAAGTGGTGTTGCCACCACCACATGAGGCACGGCCGTGGTCTTACCCCATAGCCTTCTCGGTGTTTTTCGCAGGTGTTCCACCACATGAGGCACGGCTGTGCTACATGGGGTTGGTCCATCTGTAGATAGCCAAATGACGTGCCACGGCCGTGTGATAAGTGGTGTTGCCACCACCACATGAGGCACGGCCGTGGTCTCACCCCATAGGCTCCTCGGCCTTTTGCAAACTTCATTTCTTTTGGTTTCAGCCTCTTCCCACGGCCGTGTGTTATCCTTTGCCTACTTATTTTCTTCATTTATTTATTTCTTCATGTTTTTCAGTTCCTAATGCACTCTTTTCCTATCTGAGTCCATTGATTCCTAAAATATCAAAATACAAGCACTTTAGTATCTTTATCTTAGTGATTTGTTTTCAAATTTAACAATAACAACCTCCGAATCACAAGATAAACCATGAGATAATATGCTATTATCAACTCCCCCACACTTGAACTTTCATTTGTCCCCAAGTGAAATAAAATCAATGTAATAATTTGTCATTGAAAGTACAAATTTTCCTTCTTTCAACCACTCATTCATTCTTTCTTTCATGATTAATGACTTGAATGGTTGGTGCGTACCACTCTAACTAACATGGAAATATGTAACTAATGTACCATAGTTAAAATTGAGTAGTTAATCTAGAAAGAATAATCTTCCAATCCTAGTGTTTAAAAATGGAATTCTTATTTCAGAAAGTAAATTCTTAGTTCAACAAGGCAAAATACTCAATTAAACTTCACTAGCAACTAGCAAGTATATAATCTCTCTAATTACTTATCTAAATAAGTTAACACACAATGAAAGCATATGGTATCCATTCTTTCCCTATATTTTCTCCCTTTTTCAAGTCTCATTTTGCTCTTTGATTTGATTGGTCAAGTTTATTTAAATTACCAAAATTGACAGTGGAGTCAGACTTCACTCTTCTGAGGGACTAAAGCCCACCCATATCAACTTGGTTTCTATTAAAGTACTTAAATTTAGCCTTTCCACTCTTCTCGTTATTGTGAGTTCATTGAGTCGGCATATCTCGGGCTCATCACCCAAGTAACCAGGTTTTAAAGGGACCCCTACGAACTCTTCCTCACACTAACATTTAAGATTAGATACTCTTAACTCAGTTGCCTGAGTCATTGGAGTAAAGGCTTTGAATTTCCTTGAATTTTTTTTTTTAAGGGATCACTAAGAAAAGAATTTCTTTTACCTCTTTCATTGTATATTAAAATACTCTCAAAGCAATTTAAAAGAAAATGTACTAGCTAAATTCACCTAGAAGTAAACTTTCTTATTTTGCACAAGTGGACTCAACGTACTCTTAGACTATAAATTCAAAAGCTAAACATAACGAAAAATTAGTCTTTAAAGATTTTACTATTTAATTTCAACTAAGTAAATCAGTTACAACAGTTAGTGAGTAAGGCACCTTAACAAGTCAAGTTCTTCTCCCTTTTTTTTTTTAATATTATAGTACTCTCTCCAGATAAAAAATAATTAGTTCAAGATAGGGAAGTTATTAAACAATCCATAACAGAACAAGCATCTTATTATCAAAACATCAGTCTAAAATTACTCCCCCACACTTAACTTAGACAATGTCCCAATTGTCTATCTGATATGCACAAAAGGAGAGTAAAAACAAACAAAAGTAAATTGGGAAAAACGGAACTTTCCTGAAATTGAAGTGCTTCGAAACAAGTGAGTTCAAATGTGAGTTCCAAATCCTCAGAGCACCGAATCTTTATTTGCTTAAGCATGGGTTGCCTCCTATGGAGCGCTTAGTTTAAAGTCTCTAGCCCGACTTTCCTTTTTCTTACCTTGGGGAAGTAAAATCCACAATGGTGGTATCTTTATCAAGATTTTCCCTATCGTGGTAATGCTTGAGAAGATGGCCATTCACCTTGAAAGTTCGATTGTCTTATGCTTTCAATTCCACTGTGCCATAAGGAAAAACTTGTGAGACAATAAATGGTCCAGACCATCGGGATCTTAACTTACCTGGGAACAATTTTAATCGAGAGTTATATAATAAAACTTTCTGGCCCGAAAGAAACTCTTGTTTTAATATGTTCCTATCATGCCATCGCTTAGTCCGCTCTTTGTATATCCTAGCATTCTCATATGCTTCATCTCTCATTTTCGCCAATTGATTCAACTGGAGAAATTGCTTTTTACCTGCAACTTGTAAATCAAAGTTAAGGAATTTTATGGCCTAGTATGCCTTGTGCTCTAGCTCTACTGGGAGATGACATGATTTACCAAAGATTATCTTGTATAGGGACATTCCTATAGGGGTTTTAAAAGCAGTTCTGTAAGCTCACAATGCATCATCAAGTTTTAAAAACCAATCTTTTCTAGATGCATTGATTGTTTTCTCTATAATACGCTTAATCTCCCTATTAGATATCTCGACTTGACCTGAAGTCTGTGGATGATAAGGGGTGGCAATTTTATGAGTTACCCCATATTTTGACATAATTTTTTCAAATTGCCTGTTGCAGAAATGTAACCCCCCATCACTAATAATAGCTCTAGGTACCCCAAATCTTGAAAATATATTCTTTTTCAAAAATCTAACCACAACTCTGGCATCATTACTTTGTAGAGCAATAGTTTCTACCCATTTTGAAACATAGTCGACAGCCAAGAGAATGTATTTGTTTGAAAAAGAGGAAGGAAAATGACCCATAAAGTCTATCCCCCACACATTAAAAAGCTCTATTACAAGAATGTTGTTCTGTGGTAATTCATGTCTCCTAGAAATGTTACCAGTCTTCTGGCATTGAGCACATGACATAATGCAGTTCCTATAATCATGAAACAACCTGGGCCAATAAAATCCACAAGATAAAATCTTTGCTGCAGTTCTTTCCACCCCACAATGACCTCCTACTTCTTTTGAATGACAATGCTGAATGATGCTAAGCTGTTCATTTTCTGGGACACATCGCCTAATTATTTGATCAGCACAATATTTAAACAGATATGGTTCATCCTAAAAATAAAATTTCACATCATGCAAAAACTTCTTTTTCTGTTGATAGGATAAACCATACGGTGTGATTTTACTAAACATAATTTACAATGTCAGCATACCAAGGTAGTCCTTTGATTTCTATTGCATACAATTGTTCATCAGGGAACTTTTCATTAATAGGTGAATCTGAACATTCAGATTCCAACCAGGATAAGTGATCAGCTAAAACATTCTCAGTTCCCTTTTTGTCTTTGATTTCCAGATCAAATTCTTGTAACAGTAAATCCAAAGGATCAACCTTGGCTTAGCATCAGCTTTAGCAAACAAATATTTAAGAGCTGCATGATCTGTATATACTATGATCTTAAAACCTATCAAATAAGGCCGAAACTTATCACAAGCAAATATAATAGCTAAAAGCTCTTTCTCAGTGGTGGCATAGTTTCCCTAGCATAATATATTACATGAAATATCTTACCTTTTCTCTGCCCAAGCACCGCTCCTACAACATAATTGCTGGCATCGCACATAAGCTCGAATGGAAGCTCCCAATTAGGTGCTACTATCACAGGTGCAGAAGTGAGCTTCTCCTTCAATAGGTTGAATGCCTGCAAACAATTATCATCAAAATTAAACACAACATCTTTTTCAAGTAAATTGCAAAGGGGGTTAGAGATTTTAGAGAAGTCCCTGACAAATCTTCGATAGAAGCCAGCATATCCAAGGAAACTTCTAACTCCTTTGACTGAAGTGGGTGGTGGCAACTTCTCAATCACTTCCACTTTCGCTCGATCGACTTCAATCCCTTTTCCTGATACCTTATGACCTAAGACTATTCCCTCTCTTACCATAAAATGACACTTCTCCCAGTTCAAAAGTAGATTAGACTCCTTACATCTCTTGAGCACACAGTCTAAATTTGTCAGACATGATTCAAAGGATTTACCGAAGACAGAAAAATCATCCATGAATATTTCAATGAAATGTTCTAACATATCAGAAAATATAGACATCATACACCTCTGGAAAGAAGCAGGTGCATTGTAGAGACCAAAGGGCATTCTTCTAAAGGCAAAAGTGCCATAAGGAGAAGTAAAGGTGGTTTTCTCCTGGTCCTTGGGTGCTATATGAATTTGATTATAACCAGAATAACCATCTAAAAAACAATAATACTCATGCCCCGCAAGTTTTTCTAACATTTGATCTATAAATGGGAGAGAGAAATGGTCTTTACGGGTGGCATCATTCACTTTCCTATAGTCAATACAAACTCTCCACCCAGTCACGGTATGAGTAGGAATTAATTCATTGGACTCATTTTTCACTACAGTCATACCACCATTTTTTGGCACTACTTGCGCTAGACTAACCCATTTACAATCTGAAATAGGATAGATAATACCTGAATCCAGTAGTTTGAGAACTTCTTTCTTTACTACCTCCTTAAGAATTGGGTTGAGTCACCTCTGTAGTTGAACTATAGGTTTACAATCTGCCTCTAGGAATATCCGATGAGTATAGATTAGAGGGTTGATTCCCTTGATATCTGCAATGGTCCATCCTATCGCCTCCTTATGCTTCTTAAGAACTCCTAAGAGTTGTTGCTCCTGATCATCTGTCAAACAGGAAGAAATGATTATTGGCAAAGTATCATCCATCCCCAAATAAGCATATTTTAAATGACTAGGTAAAGGTTTAAGTTCTAACACCGGAGGGTGTGTCAAAGATGGCACCAATTTTGTCGCACTTGTGCCCAATTCCTCATAGTATCAAGCCTTGATTTTAGCTACTTGATTCACACATTCTTCCATAGGCTCATCTTCATCATCCCAACCATTGAGATCTCTAAGAACTGATTCCATTGTGTTCAAACCTGCTTTCTCCTCAAACGATTCAGAAATAAGCTCATCAATACTATCAATAATGTAATAAGACCTACACTCATCAAACCTTTTCATAGCCTCATAGACATTAAAAGTTATTTCTTCATCCACAACTCTTAAAGTGAGCTTACCTTGTTCCACATCAATTAAAGCTTTACCTGTTGCTAGGAATGGTCGGCCAAGAATCATGGGCACTTCTCTATCCTCTTCCATCTCCAGAACAATGAAATCGACTGGAAAATAGAACTTATCCACTTTTATAAGAACATTCTCTACAATACCTCTTGGATATTTGATACTTCTATCAGTAAGTTGCAAGGTGACATTGGTCTCCTTACGATCTCCAAGTCCCAATTTCCTAAAAATAGAGAAAGGCATCAAATTTATACTTACACCTGAATCAATAAGAACTTTATCAAAATAAACATTTCCAATTGTGCAAGGAACAGCAAAACTCCCCTGAACTCTTTGTTTGCTTGGCATATTTGTTAAGTTCTTTTGAAGAATCATTGAACATTCTCCCGTAAGCATAACAGGTTCATTCTCATCGATTCTTCGCTTTTTTGTGAGAAGCTCTTTCATGAATTTAGCATATGAAGGCATTTACTGGAGTGCCTCCGCAAAAGGAATGTTGATTTGAAGTTTCTTAAACACCTCCAGGAATTTAGCAAATTGGGAATCTAATTGATGTTGCTTCAATCTCCCTGGAAAAGGTACAGGAGGAACATAAGGCTTCACTTATGATGATTGCTGTTTTGGTTACTCTACCTTTTCCTTCCCCTTATCTTTCTTTGAACTTGCTTCTTTTGATTGAACATCTATGTTCACTTTTTTCCACTTCCTTACCACTCCTCAACATTATTGCATTGATACCTTTTGGATTTTCCTCGGTGTTACTAGGCAAAGACCCAGATGGTCTATTGCTCAACTGTTGCGAAATCTGACCAATTTGATTCTCTAAATTTCGAATTGTGGCCTGTTGATTTTGCAACATGGTGTCAGTCTTTTGCATATAGCTCAACATGAGTTCTTCCATTCTATACTGACTTTGCTGAGGAGGAGCACTTTGAATGGGACCTTGCTTCTGAAATCCAGGTGGTGGTTTGAGTGCGTTATTCTCATTCTTCCATGAAAAATTTAGATGATTACGCCACCTTAGATTATAAGTGTTCGAATAGGGTCCCATATTACCCCTTTGGAAATTGTTGACATAATTCACATGCTCACCAGATGAAGAAGCTGAAGGGTTCCCATGAATGCATTCAAGAGTCGAATGTGATCTTGAGCAAATCTCACAAAGAGCAACTTGATTTGCATTAAATGAAGATGATGAGGTGAGTTTACCTACTTGGGTAGTGAGAGATGAAATTTGAGCTGTCAAAAGGGTAATAGCATCATTATCATTCACCGATGCCACTCTAGCTTTACCTCTCTCATTCTGCCAATTGTGGGCACTAGAAGCCATTTCTTCTATCAACGCACTCGCTTCATCATAAGTCTTGCCCATGAGTGCACCTCCAGATGCAGCATCAACTAGAGACCTCAATGTTTCATCCAAGCTGAGGTAAAAAATCTCAATCAGTAAATTATCCGGCATTCCATGATGTGGGCATTTTCTGATTGCCTCCTTAAATCTCTCCCAGGCCTCATAAAGTGATTCACCACTAAATTTTGTGAAATTAGTGATGTCACTTCTTAACCTTGCTGTCCTGGCCGGTGGGAAAAATCTCATTAGAAATTTAGATGAGAGATCAACCCAGGTAGTAATGGACTCTTGTGGAAGTGAATAAAACCAAGCTCTAGCTTTATCCCTTAATGAGAAAGGAAAAAGTTGCAATCTGATAACTTCATCTACAATGTTATTCATCTTTACTGTATTACAATATTGGAGAAATATAGCAATATGCTCATTAGGGCTCTCATTTGGATATCCTCCAAATTGACTTGTTTGGATCATTTGAATGAGTGCCGGTTTCAATTCAAAATTGTTGGCCTGAATGGCAGGTCTCCTGATCACTGAACCGGAAACAGTTGGCACTGTATATTCACGAAGTGCTCTTGCAGCACCCTGCATCAAATTGCTGTTGTTATCGTTAGCCATCTTGGATTCTTCTCTTCTTCTGTTCTCTCTTCTCAAACGCAGGAAAGTACGCTCAATCTCAGGATCTAGAGGTAGAAGTTCAAGACTCCTACTCCTTCGCATGCACACCTACAAAGAGAAAAGAGGACCAAATCCAATAAAATGCAATAAAATGAAAATAAAATGCGCCTAAATTACCAACAAAGCTACGAAGTCTAATATCTAATAGTCCCCGATAACGGCGCCAAAAACTTGATCACTGTGAACTGTATATATAAAATAATAGTTAATTCTCTAGCAAGTATACTAGGTCGGAATCAAGTAATATATAGGTGAGTAGAGTGTCGATCCCTCGAGGACTAAAGTGATTACTAAACCTATAATAACTTTTATTGATATCTAGGCAATTCGAAGAAAGATCCTTTTAACTACTTAATTAAAAACTGAAATAAAATCCACTCAAACAAGAACTATGAGAATATTATAAAATAAACCTTTCAATTGAGAAGGTGGGAATTAAAAATTCACCTTAGATACGCTAATCAAATTACCATCATGTTATTTAGAATAACCTATCTATGGTTATTCAAATGAGTTTATAACCATAAACCTTCAATTAATTAGTCAACTCCCGTATCTCTAATTAACAAAGGATTCTAAATTACATCCATACACTTCCCAGTGCTATGATTGCCTAATGCCCTAATGCAATTACCCCTAATTCTTTAGTGGATAATTAATTAGAACATTGCTTTAAACTTCAGATAAACCCTAATTCAACTAATTAACGCCGCTTCCGCTTTGTTATACTAATCCAATTAAAAATCCCTAACAAATTCTATCTCAACTCCCGTATTGATAAAATTTCTAACAATTAAAACCTTTAAGAATTTCAATTGAAATTATAGGAATTGCAATTATGAATAATCCACAAATACCTTAATCTATTAACATGACTACAATTATCACTTTAGCAATCTAGGGTTTCATTCTTCTTCCCACCAATTGAATCTAACCAGCCATGGATTTAACAATGAATGCACAAGTTACAATGGAATATTTGATAGAATTCATGAATAATATAAACACAAGTCACAAAATTGCATAAATAAATAAAGATCAGAAATCACCAATTTTGTGATAAAGTTGGAGAGAATTCAAACACAAAACTCCAGAGACCACTTCCCAAGGCCAACTACCAATACTTCTTAATTGATCACAAGGAAAACTTGTTTCAATCTCTTGTTCTTGTTATCAAAATGAAGTATTCTCCCAAAGAACAAAAGTCTGAAAACTGAAAAATTGCCAAAAAAGTCCCCTTTCCGTGTCTTCTAAAAGGAATATATAAAAACAGTCAGGAAAATGAAAAGTCGCATTTTTCGCAGTTGTTCCACCACATGAGGCACGGCCGTGTGATAAGTGGTGTTGCCACCACCACATGAGGCACGGTTGCAATCTCACCCCATAGCCTTTTCGGTATTTTTCGCAGGTGTTCCACTACATGAGGCATGGCCGTGCTACTTGGGGTTAGTCCATCCATAGATAGCCAAATGACGTGCCATGGCCATGTGATAAGTGGTGTTGTCACCACCACATGAGGCACGGCCGTGGTCTCACCCCATAGGCTCCTCGGCCTTTTGCAAACTTCATTTCTTTTGGTTCCAGCCTCTTCCCATGGCCGTGTGTTGTCCCTTGCCTTCTGATTTTCTTCATTTCTTCATGTTTTTCAGCTCTTGATGCACTCTTTTCCTATCTGAGTCCATTGATTCCTAAAATATCAAAATACAAGCACTTCAGTATCTTTATCTTAGTGATTTGTTTTCAAATTTAACAATAAGAACCTCCAAATCACAAGATAAACCATGAGATAATATGTTGTTATCAGAGGGAACCTTAGGTTTTAACCAATTTTGCTTATCCCTTTTGTAAATACATGAATTATATATATTATATATATATATATATATATATAATTAATAAAAATGCAATCACGGTTACGACGGTAATTAAGATAATAAGACCAGGGTCAATATGGTCATTACACGATTAAGGTATATAAACCCTTTTTACCTAGGTTTAACCTTTTTTCATAGTACATACCTAGAGACTATCGTAGAACCTTAGACCTTCTTGTGTAAATCTACAAGTGTAGAAGATAACTATGCCACCACGAATTTATCAAATTAAGGTAAGTGTATAGATTAATGATTGTGAATCATTGCTTACATATGTATATGGTAGCATGAGGACTAATGTATTAGGATTTTTATAGATCAAATTGTCCTACACAAGATTTGGGGCATGGATTCAAGTTTTAAGATGACTCGATCTGGTAAGTCATTAATTTAAGCCTAATTAACAATTTCTATAGAAAATAATGTATAATTAGGATTAGAATTGTTAGATTTGAGTTAGGGTTAAAAAAGAATTAGGAATTTTGAATTAGGAAAAAGAGGGATCGTAGTAAATAGTAAGGTACATGGCCTCCCAACACGGTCGTGTCATACCCATGACAAAATCCAGTTCATATAGAAAGGTACATGACCTCCCAACACGGTCGTGTCATGTCCAATGTTGAAACCTAGTTCATACAAAAAGGTATACAAGCTCCCAACATAGTTGAAACCCAGTTTGTATAGAGAGATAAACGACCTCCCAACATAACCGTATTATGTTTTGTGTCAACCCAAACTATACAGAAAGGTATACGACCTCTTAACATGACTGTATCTCACTCATGTCAAAAAAAAAAAATAAAAAGAAAAAGAAAAAGAAGAAGAAGAAGAAGAAATGTACACGGCCTTTGGCATAGTTGTGTACTACCTTGAGTTCATCAACACGGCCTCCAACATGGCCGTATTGAGTTGAAAAGCTTCCTTTTCCATTTTAGATCATTGAAATACAATTCTAAAAGTATGTAATTGGGATTGTGTATAGGTTTGGAGGATTTGTTAGGTTATACAAGTGGAAAGAAACCAAGATTTGTAATCTAAGTACGCATATACCATATGTGTTGTTTATGCTTGCTAAGTTAAATATTATGTGCGAATTAAATATTATTGTAAGTGAACTTGATTGCGTACACATGTGTTTATGATTTGCTGGGTCAGAGAAACCGAATGTGGATCAGTGTTCTTAGGGTGGCACCCCAATGATCGGTATATGACATTGTCCTTAATGGAGTCATGTACCGAAATGATCCATGTAGCATGTGGAAGGATGTTGTGAAACGATTTATGTTTGTGGAAGGATGTTGTGAAAGGACTCTTATTGTAGAAGGATATTGTGAAAGGACTTATTGACTCATGAATAGTGGGGAGTACCTACTGTTATATATATATATTATATGGAATAGACTCATGAACAAAGGAGAGTACCCTTTATCATATATATATATATATATATTATTTGTGAAAGGATTCCGAAAGGATGTTGTGAAAGTTATGTGTGATAATGTTTATAATGTAAATGTGTATTGGCTAAAGATTGTGAAGGATAAATAAAATTGAGTATGAATATTGTGTTGCATCATGCATGTGTTATTGTTTTTGTCATGGCACACGTATGTGTTTGTCTTTATACATAGTGCTAGGCATTAGCTCACCCTTCATGAGAATCCTTTTTAATTTCAAGTGTCACAGGAGAAATTGTAGAGTATGATGAGACCTTAATAGAGACAAATCAGGATACCAAGGAAAATGTGGAATACATATACTATGATGAGTAGCATCTTGATGAGGAGAAAGGAGGATATTGAATATTTTGTAGTTGTAACTTTGACTGTTATGTTATTTAAGTTTTGAAAGCTTCCGCTATATTTAATTAAGGAGATTAAATAGGAATTATGATATATATATATTCCTTTCAAAAGTTGTTATAGTGTTAGAATTTATTAATGCTTCCACTATAGTAATTTGATAAGTTAATCATCATATTGAATATTTAAAGGTTAATGTTTAGAGAATTGTATTGTTTGAGCCTTTGCGTGTCTTTAAGTAATGAGGACACGTGGCGGGCCGTAGTATTCTCGAATTCTAAGGTGTTACAGTTTAAATGGTATTAGAGCACAAGTTGATGAATCTATAGACAACTTAGGTTTGATGATCCTTAGAATTAAGTGAGGATAAATAGTATAAGTTTCTAGTGGTAGAAAGTAAGTCATGATTTATAGATGAATTATGTGATGAATCTATAAGAGGATTATATATAATGAGAGTGGTTAGAAAATGAGACTAATATTACTGATTAGTGAACCCCATTCAATAATATGTAAAATGACATGTTTAGATATCCCATACTCTAAGGAATGTATATATTCTTATATCTTTCCTTAAAGCTTTAATGTGTTTAATAGAATGTCTAGGAGAATCTCAAGACCAGGGTTAACCTCAAGAGCTAGAGGAGATGCTTCTAATAATAAAAAGCTACCCAAACCTCCTCAACATGGATAAGGAGAGAATGAAATCAATGCTGCACAAATGCTAAAGGCTATTAATACTCTAGTAAAAGTGGTAGCACAGTAGCAACAACAAATACAAGAGATGTAAGAGCTGAATATGAGATAGGCATAAATGATGAGGGAAATTAGAGAAAGAGAGACACTAGTTGAGCAAATGGGCCTAGACCGTTTTGTCAGAATGGTCAGAGAGTTTAGACCTAAGGTAAATGATCCATTAGATGTTAAGTAGTGGGTTGATGAACTGGAAAAGACGTTGAAGCACTAGGAATTCCTAACAATAAAAAGGTAAAATATATTGTCTTATGGTTGAGAGGCCCGGCTTCTGAAGGGTGGTCAAGTGTTTTTAGACTTAACCTAGAAGTAATCACATGGGAAAAGTTCAAGGAACTGTTATATGAGCAATATTTTCCATGCAAAATAAGGAGAGCAATTTAGTTTTAAATTGGAAGCACATAGGCCAACAAGATTGCCAACATATGAATTATGGGGTAAGAGTATGATAGCTTCCATAGCAGTTGAGGCTGAAGATGTGATGAAAATTGATAAAGTGCGGGTAGTGAAGGAGTTTATTGGAGTATTTTCGGATGATCTACCAAGTTTAACTCTAACAAGGGAGATTGAGTTCAGTATAGATGTGGTGCGTGGTATAACTCTCATATCCAAAGCACTATACCATATGGCACCTACAGAATTAAAGGAATTAAAAGACTAAATACAAGAGCTATTGGACAAGAAGTTCATCAAACCAAGTGTTTTACCTTGAGGTATATCAGTATTATTTGTGAAGAAGAAAGACAACATCATACAGTTATACATAGATACCGAGAGTTGAACATGATTACAATTAAAAATAAATACCCTCTCCCGAGAATTGATGATTTGTTTGATCAATTACAAGGAGCTCAAGTCTTCTCAAAAATAGACTTGAGATCCGAATACCATCAATTGAGAATCAAGGAGAAAGACATTCAAAGACTGCTTTCAAAACTAGATACAGGCATTATGAGTTCCAAGTAATGCCTTTTGGACTCACAAATGCACCGACAACCTTCATGAACTTACTGAACCAGATATTCAGGGAATACGTAGACAAGTTTGTTATCGTGTTTATAGATGATATTTTAATATACTCCATAAGCAAAGAGGATCACAAGTAGCACTTGAGGATAGTATTAAGCAGATTGCAGGCAGAAAAGTTATACGCCAAGTTTAAGAAATATGTATTCTAGTTTAAGCATGTCAACTTTTTGGGTCATGTACTCGGTAAAGAGGGCTAATAGTAGATCCTGAGAAAATGAAAGCTGTAAATGAATGGCCCAAGCCAAAGACTGTAACAAAAATTAGAAGCTTCTTGGGGTTAGCAAGATACTATAGAAGATTTGTGGAAGGATTCTCTAAACTAGCAACCCCTTTGACTAAGTTGACTCAGAAAGGGTTAAAGTTTATATGGGATGACCGATGTGAAACAAGCTTCACAACATTGAAGAAGAGATTGACTTCTACACTGGTGCTTGCACTACCAATAAGTGGTGAAGAATTTGTGGCGTATAGTGATGCTTCTATTCAAGGACTTGGGTATGTCTTGATGCAGCATGATAGGGTAATTGCATACACATCAAGACAGTTGAAGTCCTCTTAGAAGAATTACCCGACACATGATCTAGAGTTAGTAGTTGTAGTATTTGCATTCAAATTGTGGAGACACTACTTATATGGGAAGAAGTGCATAATATTCCCAGATCACAAAAGCCTCAAGTATCTCTTTACTTAGAAAGAGTTAAATATGAGGCAGAGGCACTGGTTGGAACTGATAAAGGACTACGACTTAAACATTTAGTACCATCCTGAGAAAGCAAACATAGTCGCTAATGCACTTAGTAGAAAAAAGCATGGTAATCTAGCAACATTGACCATAACTTAGAAGAAAATATTAGAAGATATACAGAAATTAGACCTAGACATTTTAACTCAGGAAATCAAAGCTAGACTCGCCAACTTATGAATACAGCTAGTGTTAATTAACAGAATAAAAGCTGCACAAGTTGAAGATATAGGGATTTAGGAAATAAAGAAAAGAATGGAAGAGGGAAGAATTGTGGAATTTAATGAAGATGAAAAGGGGGTGTTGAGGTATAGTCACAAGTTATGTGTGCCAAGTATAGATGAACTAAAGAAAGAAATATTGAAGGAGGCACACTATTTCAAGTACGCCATACACCTTGGAAGTACCAAGATATATAAAGATCTGAAAGACCATTATTGGTAGAGGAATGTGAAGAAAGAAGTAGTTGATTATGTATCTAAGTTTTTGACTTGCTAACAGATCAAGATGGAACATTAAAGACCCACTAACATGTTACAATAGTTACTTATGCTAAATTGGAAATGGAAACATGTTACCATAGACTTTGTCACAACATTACCTAGATTTGTGACTAAATTAGACACAGTATGGGTAATTATGGACTAGCTTACGAAATCAGTACACTTCATATCGATAAGTATTGGGTATAACCTATAGAAGCTAGCATAAATTTATCTTAAAGAAATTATAAGATTGCATAAGGTACCAGTCTCCATAGTGTCAAACAGGGATACCGGATTTGTAGGGAGGTTTTGGAACAATTTGCACAGGGCTTAAGGGATAAAGCTACAATTTAATATGGCTTTTCACTCATAGATGGATGGTCAATCAGAGCGAATAATTTAGATATTGGAGGATATGTTGAGGTTATGTACATTGGACCTTTGTGGAAATTGAGATGAACATCTGCCCTTAGTGGAGTTTGCCTACAATAACAGTTATCAAGCTACTATCCAAATAGCACCATATGAGGCATTATATGGAAGAAAGTGCCAGTCGCCATTACATTGGGATGAGGTGGGTGAGAAACAGGTATTAGGACCTGATCTGGTACAATATGCAATGAATAAAGTAAAGTTGATCAGGTAAAGAATGCAGTTAGCCTAAAGCTATCAAAAGTCATATGTAGACAAGAGAAGATGCCCATTGGAGTTCCAAGTGGGAGACAATGTGTTATTGAAGATCTCACCTACGAAAGGAGTAATAAGATTTAGATTGAAGGGAAAATTGAATCCTAGATATGTGAGACTCTTCGAAATTCTCGAGAGGATTGGACCAATGACATACAGACTGTCATTGCCATCAAGTTTGGTTGGGGTACACAATGTATTCCACATATTCATGCTAAGTAAATATGTATCCAATCCAGATTAAATCACTACACTGGAATCCCTGTGAGTGCAACAAAACCTCATGATAGTGGAGAGACTTGTTAGAATCGTGGACACTAGAGAGCAGATTCTAAGAAGACGAGTTATCAAGTATGTTAAAGTACAGTGGAATAACTAAACAAAAAGAAAAGCAACTTAGGAATTAGAAGAGGGGATGAGAAGAGAGTATCCAGAACTCTTTTGTGATCTAAATAATTTTTAAGGACATAACTTTTGTAAGGGGGGTAAGATGTAAGTACATGAATTATATATATATATATGTAATTAATAAAAATGCAGTCAGGGTTAAGACGGTAATTAAGATAATAAGACGAGAGTCAATGTGGTCATTACATGATCAAGGTATATAAACCCTTTTTACCTAGGGTTAACCTTTTTCTACAATGTACACTTAGAGACTTTTAAAGAACCTTAGACCTTCTTATGTAAATCTATGAGTGGAGAAGACCACTACGTTGCTGCGAGTTTATCAAATCAAAGTAAATGCATAGATCAACAATTGTGAATTGTTGCTTACATATGTATATGGTAGCGTGAGGACTAATGTATTAGGATTTCTATATATCAAATTGTGCTATGCAAGATTTGGGATAAGGATTCAAGTTCTAAGATGACTCGATCTGGTAAGTTGTTAATTTAAGCCGAATTAACAATTTTTGTGGAAAATAATGTGTAATTAGGATTAGAATTGTTAGATTTGAGTTAGGGATAGAAAAGAATTAGGAATTTTGAATTAGGAAAAAGGGTGTTCGTAGTGGATAGTAAGGTAAACGGCCTCCTAACATGGTTGTGTCGTACCTCGTGTCAAAATCCAATTCATCTAGAAAGGTACACGACCTCTCAACACAGTTGAAGCCCAATTTATACAGAAAGATACACGACCTCCCAACATGATCGTATCATGTCTCGTGTTAACCTAAACTACATAGAAAGTACACAACCTCTCAACATGATCATGTCTTACTTGTATCAAAAAAAAAAAAAAAGGAAGAATGTACACAACCTTTGGCATCGTTGTGTATTACCTCATATTCATCAATACGGCCTCCAACATGGCCGTGTTGAGTTAAAAAGCTTCCTTTTCCATTTTAGTTCATTGAAATACAATTCTAAAAGCATGTAATTAGGATTGTGTATAAGTTTGGAGGATTTGTGAAGTTGTAGAAGTGGAAAGAAACCAAGTTTTGCAATCCAAGTACGTGTATACCATATGTGTTGTTTGTGCTTGCTAAGTTAAATATTGTGTGTAGATTAAATATTATTGTAAGTGAACTTGATTGCGTGCACATGCGTTTGTGATTTGTTAGGTCCAAGAAACTAAGTGTAGGTCGGTGTTCTCAAGGTGGCGCCTCGATGATCGATATATGACGTTTTTCCTAGTGAAGTCGTATATTAAAATGATTTAGGTAGCATGTGGAAGGATGTTGTGAAAGGACTCGTGTTGTGGAAGGATATTGTGAAAAAACTCATGAAATCATGGATAGTGGGGAGCACCCACTATTATATACATATATATATATTATTATGTATGGAATAGACTTATAGACAAAGGGGAGTACCCTTTGTTTGTGGAAGGATTCTAAAAGGATATTGTGAAAGTTATATGTGATGGTATTTATTATATGATTGTGGATTGGTTAAAGATTGTGAATGATAAATAAAATAGAGTTTGAATATTGTGTTGCATCATACATGTATTATTGTTTTTGTCATGACATGCGTATGTGTTTGTCGATATATATAGTGCTAAGCATTAGCTCACCCTTTGTGGGAACCCATTTTAGTTGCAAGTGCAACATGAGAAATTATAAGGTATGATGAGACCCTAGTAGAGAAAAATCAGGGTATTGAGGAGAATGTGGAGTACGTGTACTATGATAAGTAGTATCCTAATAAGGAGCAAGGAGGATATTGAATATTTTGTAATTATGACTTTGACTATTATGTTATTTAAGTTTTTGAAAGCTTTCGTCGTATTTAATTGAAGAGATTAAATAGGAATTATGTGTTAAGGATATATATATATATATATATATATCCTTCAAAAGTTATTGTAGTGTTAGAGTCTATGAATACTTCCGCTGTAATAATTTGAGAAGTTAATCATCATATTGAATATTTGAAAGTTAATATTTAGATAATTATAGTATTTGAGCCTTTACATGTCTTCACGTAATGAGGACATGCGGCGAGCCATAGTGTTCCTGAGTTTTTAGGCATTACAACTTTTGTAATTCAGTCAACCCTTTTGTAGTTTAGTCGACTGAATTGCCTCGAACTTAAATTTTTCTCCATCCTCCCCAATTTAATCGCTTCTTTGTCATTCAATCGATTGAAATCTAAATCTTCATCCTTTTACTGGAGTTTAAAAACTCGATAACTGCCCATTTGATTCATTATATTCCAATTACATTTCAAAATTGAATTTCACTTAAACCCACTTTTAACCTATGAATTTCATTTAAACAATTTGTTTGATTAAGCTCATAAAAATCTCATTTTTATTAGTTAAAACTCATTTATCTTAAACCTACTCTAATATAAGTTTTAAAGTCCTCTAAATTTGTTTTACAAGATTAATACTAGCTTAGTGTTAATCCTAAATTAGTTATCCTCTAATTTTGATTACTGATTTGATTAACTTAACTAAGTCAACATAATCTAATAATTATCCCACCAAGTTCTTATCTATAAGGCCCTTCTAAAGCTAATAATAATAAAAAAAAAAAAACACTTAATCAAGGTACTTCCTTCATTTTGAGATACTTACTTCATAGGGTTCCTCCATGATTCGTTGTAAAACCGAAGCAACAATCAAAATGGAAGGAGAGGCTACTTAATAAGGGAACACTTGGGGGATTTTGTTGAATTAGGGTTTTAGAAGCTGAAAGAATATTTAGCCCTCAATTTTAAATGGCCAATGACTCTTTGTTCTTGTTTTTGGATTGGTCTTTGGGATAATTCACAAACATTTGAGGGGTTTATTTGCCATGTATACCCAAATAAAAAGCTATCTATATTTTTTCGGCCATCAAGGCAAAGGATATAAAATTATAGCACATTTCCTATTATTTGAGTAAAAAAAAAATCAAAATGTGAGAGAATAAGATCAATGAAGACATGATTAACAATCATATTCGACAAAATCGCCCACATTGTGCATGCTAAATTTTCCAATGTTTTTATGGTTCTCCACGAATAGTGATGTGAATGTAAATCATCAAAATTTCAGGCAGAACTTAGTTGTAGATACGACTCTTAATAAATAAACCTAGCCTGGAGCAGTGTATTGAATATACTTCCTGGCGGCTATGCGCCTATTTATTCATCCCTAACAACCAATAGTTATGGTAATAATAGTAATCTTGAGCATTAGCAAGCTATAATCACTCATTCGGATTGAATCCTTGAAACTTCTTAGCTCCAACTCAAACCATTTAAATCAAATTGTTTCCGACTCGAAGAAGCATCATGTTCACCATAAATATTCAGGTCCAATTTCGATTCAAGATAAGGCAATCTTCTGTCTCGCGACATTTGAAAGCTTTCTTGCTTGATCTGTTTGAGAATTCCACCATCCTTTGGGTTTAGGAAATCGCGATTCCCATCGATGATTCTGTTTCCTATCTCCCCTCGAAGTCCAATGCTCATGGATAAATTGTTGGACAATGTTCCCAATAAGAAAGATTTCCTCTCCTCGTCCTTCACAACTGGTGTGTGCAGCATTTTTTCTTCCATGGCATCTTTTGGTTCCAGGAATGTACTGCTATTATAGTGTCTCAATCCTATTCCACTATTGTGTATTTCCTGCTCCTTTTGAGATCCTTCACAAGAGGTCAGGCAACTGTCCCCCGAGCAGTCAGCCGCGGGGTTTAATTGCATTGGTTGATCGATGCCTAGACCTTGGAGTTCCTTAAAATCCGGAAGTGCTGAATTCAGACCGTGAGTTGATACTTTAGATACCAATTCTGAAAGTTGAACTTTGGCTGCTTCAAGTCCGACGGAACCGCAGTTTTGGCTCCCTAGAGTTTCTTGAGCTTTCTCCAATACTGCCTGTAGATACTTGCCTTGTGCTTCTATACGCATTTGGAGGTGCCGTTGGACCTGCTTAGATTGCAAAATGTTCCTCGTATATTTTACTAATGATATTAAAAGTACTGGAAATTTTTACAGTTTAAACATCACTAGGAAAATGAGCATGATTTTATTAGGGTTTTTAATGCTCATGTTAATTCTAGTAGTTCATCAAAAGGAAATCACATTGAAAATCCTAGTCTAAGTAATCGACTGAGATCCATTAAAAGCTTGCCTTCCTATGTTATTTCAATTGGCTTCCATCACAGTTAGGAATTAAGAACTGAAACATTTGATGCCGCTGCCATTTTGTTAATTTCTATATAAGATTATTTTTGAACGATATTTGCTTGTTTTAAATAAGTAAAATTTAAAATTTGCCATACCTCAAGTTGCTCATGGAGCTTCCTCTGCACTTCAATTTGCATCTGTAGTGTTTCACTCAAATGCGAACTTCTGCATCAAAAAATCGAAACCATTGGTCTTTATGTGTTCCATGATATTATTTCGGAAGACAAAGATCATTTTTTCAAGTGTAAATATTGCCCTTACTTGTTTGGCTGGGGGGCAATCTCCAAATTGGTTATATGAGCTCCATTTGTTTCAGCAGGCTTTCTGTCCCCTCCAACTGAAGCTGGACCTACATGAAAGCGTACATTTTTTACTTGATTCGGTTTTGCCCAAAAATTACCATAACATTTCCATGCTATATAAGGAATCTGGATAGAAGTTATATGGTATTTTCTCTTACTGATTTTGTTGGTCGTGTTGTTCCCTTGTCCATGCAGATTTTTGCTGAGCCTGTATTTCTGTTAGCCAAGCAGGGTTAACATGTCAATAAATGCTGATCAATGGAAGACTAAAAAATATGGTCAATAAGATAGGTCCTTATGAATATGCAGAAATCTTGAGGCAACGCAACTAAGCCTGTTTTGCTGTATTTGCAGGGCAATTGGAATTTAATTGAATTTTGCGCTTAGAAAGCCATCACAAAGATGCATCAACTAATTTAGAAGTTTAAGCTAGTAAATAAGGAACAGTTTTATATTAACTTTTTTTTAGTTTCGAAATTCGCCTTATGTGCTCTAACATGGCATGTGATTTGAGATGAAAGAAACAATAGGTCCTATAAGAACCAGGACCCTTTCTAGGAATGGAAACAGAATTGAGACATACTCTACCTGTAGATGACTCTTTAAATGGTATAATGTTAGTCCTTGAATCCCCATGAGTTTCATTACTGTCTTTGGGGTAGCCTCTATATCACAAGAAGAGAACACTCAAGTTAAGTGGTGATCATAAACTAAGTACTTCTTTAAAATTCTGAATCATGCAATGATTCTCAACACTTACTGTCTGGACCACCAAGCTGATTAACTGCCTTGACGAATCTCTCATGTAGGTCAGGTGTCCATTTCAGTCTAGGTTTAGCATCCGTCGATAATACAAGTCCTGAGTCTCCAGGTCCATTGCCGCCTTGAAGGAACAAATGTGTGTCAGATGGGATTGACATCCTTGCATTGATATGGAAGTTCTTTCCTTGCTGATGGCCATTGTGGTACATCTTCCTAGATAGCTTGAGAAACTGGTTTGCTATATATTCCGTGCTAAGAATGGAACTTCCTACAACTGCTCTAGCCCGCATAAACTTTTACTGACCCCTATATAACAAAAGGTATGCTATATCATGGTTTTATAAAGCAAAAGAAAAGGGGGCATAGAATCTTTAGTTTGAAACAAGGCAAGACCAAGACCTAATCTAATGTCAAGCAATAAATATGATAAGTATACTATACATCGATGTATAAGTTTAAAGTCTTAGATGAGCTGATCATGGCCATAAAATCTAATATGGTGTTAGAGCAGAAAGTCATATGTCCAAATTAAGCTCAAGTTAATTAAACCATTCACTTAATGGGTTTCTATTGGATCCTTAACAAATTTTAAGTTTAAACTTTTAGATTAATTGGTTATGGAGTTAAATTTCATGTCAATATTCACTAGACGAGTAAAGGAGATATCTCCCTTCCAGCTTTGTTGAATTGGGCCCACTTTACCACTTTTGTTTCTATTCTAAGACAATGGGACATATTTGAATTCCCCTGCACTATAACTTTCAAAAAAAAAAATCTTCTTGTGCCTTGCAACTGGAACTAGAATCGATCCCTCCAACTATTTTTTTCGTCGTGTTTTCTTCAGCGCTAGCCATCAAAAGAATCTCATTCGCGCGGTTTCTTTACCGAAACTTTGTGACTTGGATTACAGAATCCACTATCTGCGTTGCCCCGGAAAAATTCCAAAGTCTCAATGTTCTCTAGGAAGATTCTCAACACTCCCTTATCTATCATCCTGAGATTATGCAAATTCTGTATCTAGGTCCTTGTCAGTGTTTAAGACATGTTAATCCAAATGCATACCAATTCCAGGCTTTGTCACATTTGTTAATTCATAAATGCAGAATATTAGATAAGATTTTCGAGGCGGAGGCATTTTTTATTGTAATTAAAATTATAGTGAATGGGAGAATTGGAGGTGGAATTTCAGTGACAATCTTTTACAGCATTGGAAGGCAAGGAATGGAATAAGGAATAGATTCTTCTTTGTCTTGTTTGGAATTTTGGAACTTATTCAATTTCACAAATATAAGAGTGTGATTAAGAAGGGAGCCAGGTCCATATCTTTTTTTTTTTCTTTTTCAAACTTCAATTGGTATAAAGTTTTTGGTCCCTTCCAAAAGCTATTGGAAAAAGAATATTACAAATCTTGGGACCTAAAGTGTGTGTCAAAATTGAATTTACTGAACAACAGGACTGCTTCTGATCTTCAGAATTACAGGGACATGACATGTGATTTTCACTTCACTCTCGGATATGAACACACACAAGAATGTCCTTGCGCCTGAGGCCTCATTCCAGTCCTACTGAAAAACTCTTTTATCTTGAGGTGAAACTTAAAAGGCTTTCCATGGTGGGTGGGCCTCTCCGACATCAGGCATAGTTAGTTCTGGTAAAAAGGATAACCTTGACGGATACTCATGACATTTAATAACAGATTAAATAAAAAAAAATTATATTTTACTGTACATCTACTTTTATATATGTATATATAAAATATATAATCAATATTGAAAAGTACGATACATTTTTCTAAGTCCACAATAGATAGATTAGACCACTACCAAAACATAACAAAATAATATTTTGTTTTGAGGATAATTCTAATAATGTCATATTTGTTTGGAGGAAGAATTATTCTATTTCGTTTTAGTATAATATTCACTTATATATTTTGAATGCGCAATAATCATTTCATAATAAATCTTTAATATTATTGAAAAATGTTAAATGGTGATTTATGTTTACACCTCTATGGATAGTTATTAGCATGGCTATTTATGACCACCCCCTTAGTAGGTGAATCACACCACATCCAGACTATGAATATGCCAAACCGACCATTACCTCTAAAACCACAGGTACCCATACCAGGTCACCCTCTCCAAGACAATATAAATAATAAAATATTGATGAATATGAATAATTTTAAACTAAAATTATGGTACTGTTTAAAAAATATATAATATTATGTCAATAAATATCAGTACTATAAAATATGACAATAATATTCTATTATAATTAATGTAATATTATACATCTTAACAAACATAAATAATATACAATAGAAATTAATATTAAATCATAATATTATTTTATGATTACATATATATTTATACTATAATAATGAAGTTAAATATTACTCTGGTAAAATAAAATAAAAATTTAAATATTATTATGTTATATTATATAATTATTTAAGTCCAATTACGTAAAATAAAATAGGATATTAATTTTAATATTATTATATCGTTAAAATTATGATAATTTTATTACTAAATAAAAATTATATTTTACTTAATTTTTAATATTATATAATAAACAATATTAATAACGTAATATGCTAAAGTGATTAGATGATATTTAATAATATATAAAATACAACATATGATATTGGTATACAAATCGATAGATATTATATATTTAATACTTAGTAAACATTAATCATATAGTCTAGGTACTTTAAAAATAATTATAATTAACCAAACATAATAATACAATTATAGCCAATTTTACATTAATTATGAATATTGTTTTATGTAGATTGTGTTATTGCATAATAAATATAAAGGGAAAAATGCAAAAAAGAAAACCCCAAAAACTTTGATCTAGGTGCATATATACCCTCCAAACTTTCAAATATTGCAAATGACATACCTAAATTTTGATAAGTTGGTAAATAACCTCCTAAAGTTATAAATAACCCTCTTAAACTTTAATTTTGCTATGGAAACATCCTATAAACTTATCAAAATATGCTTTAACACTCTCTAAACTTTAAACTCAACGTCTTTTTTTTTTTAACTAAAAAAGCAAATATCCTTTATGTTGCTAATTTATCAAAGTTTAGATGAGTGATTTATAATATTTAAAAGTTAAGGGCATATACCCATATTTAAGTGAAAGTTTAGGGAGGTCATTTACAATTTCCCTAAATATAAATAATATAATAATATCATATAACAAAAAATAACTTAATTATATTATATATAGTAATATATAATGTATAACATATTATATTAATATAAAAAATAAAAATAATTATTTATTTAAAATATTATAAATATTCATGTGTAATTATAAATAATAAAATATAATGATACAAATATGGTTATAATGTTATAGTTAAACAATTGTATATAAGGGTATTTTAATGTGCTTTTTCACTATTTGGCTCTTATTTCTTAAAGTTATTCAACTAATTGAACAAAATGATAGTAATTCTATTTACTTAGTTAACTGAAGAAAGTAATAATTATTCAAGCATTATCACTGTCTTATTTCATTTCTCTATGGTAACCCTTTCATTCACCTCTTCAATAACTTTTAAAAGTATGTAAATAACCTAAAAACTATTACTAAAATCTTATTTGTGCATTTTCAAAGGTGATAGGGAAATAAAATCACAATTTAGAAATTTTAAAGAGTTTATTAGCACCTAACCAAGAGTTTAAAACATATATGTACCGATTAGGCATGCATATTTCTTCTTATGCAAATGCCTAAACACCTTGATTACAAAATATTTAGGTTTTGCTAATTGAAGGAAAACAACTTAGGCAGCTATAAAACTTGTAAAGTCAGTCTAAACATTCCATGATTTGTTGTATAGGTCTCAACACTAAAACCATAACTCTAAGTTGTTTTTCTATCCACTTAAATGGCATTTATTATTCGGTCTATGACTTACATACCTTACCTTGCATCAAGAGTAAGCATTTTGTGTCCTATTTAACCATTTTATTGCTATGTCAAGACCCACTTAAATGGCCAAAACTAATTGATCCATGACCTTTGTATCCTAACCTACATTATGAATAGGCATCTCATGTACTTTGTCCTAATTTTGTGGTTTATTGTAATGGCATTGATAGGTTAGTGCTCTACATGCAATAGGAGTAAACATCTTGTGACACATATAAACAATGATAAAAAAGCAAAGTAGCATGCATAATTAAGGTTTAATTTAAGTTTAGTTCACTCCAACACACTAAATACATGTCATAGGAAATAAACTATAAACATAGTACAGTTTCCAAACACCAATGGCAAATCTAATGTTGTTTAGGATTTTGTTAAAAAATGAAAGGGTTCAATCTACTAAATCTAAAGTTTGGTAGGTTGGATTTCACTAGGGGAAACAAGAGCATCAAACTGGTAGTACGGTCTAAAAAAAAGTTTAATAGATCAAACTTGATCAAAGGGGAAGGTTTATGTGTTTGGATGAATTTAGTTGATTAAATTGCTTTAGACTCAAGCTTTCTTACCTTCTTTATCTAGTCAAATGTTCCACTCAAAATTTTCTAGAAATTTTTCATAAAGTTCTCAAGCTTAGTTCCTTTTTTCTTAATTCTTTATTTTATCTTTCAATATGTATACACATATAATTCTTTGTAACTACATTTCTAGTTTAACTGTTCTACTTGAGTCATTAAGCTAAATAATCTATGAAAGATTTATTATTTTACTCCCAAAACCAAAACCTATTTAAGTCCTTAAACTTGGAGTAACATGATCTTAATGCATTTTAAGTTCAGAAACCAACATGTTCAAAGCCACCTTTGGATTAGTTGATGTAATTCTCTTATTATTGAATCTAGTATGCTTGATTAAGCTTGATCAAACATCAATTGTTTTTAAATTGTTGACACCAAAAATTTTTGTAGATTAACTTATACTAAGATAATTTAAGCATGAGATATCATATTATAATATATAGTTTTGGAAACTCTTGAACTTTTTTTTCTTTTTTTTTTATTTCACATTTTTATAATATTATTAAAGTATTTCCATGATTTCTTTGTCAAATTTAATATAATTTTGGAAACCTTTCCTTTTATATTTAATAGGAATAAATTATTTCAAATTGCTTATTTTGTTAAAACAAAATCACTATTATAGAAGATATTCTTGGTTAATTGCAATAGGCATAATCTAACACATAACTTTCAAGTTTTAAGATGTTTGATTTTATTTATTTATTTTTATTATACATTCGTAAGTACTAATTTAATTTTATTCTATTTTCTTTGCTTAGCTAATACATCAAAATAAGAATAATTAATATTTCATTGGATAATATATTTTTAGATAATACATAGAAATATAGAACTACACTTACAATTATTATTTAAAAAAAAAATAAGAACCATAATTCAAACTTATTGTTTCATCATATTATTTAGTTTTAAAAAAAAATAAATTATGTGGACTCTTTAACTAATCGAAAGAAAAGGAGAAGACAAGAAAAAAATGGACCATCTTGAAGAGCTTCCTTTTGGGACTGCGTTTTGAATCGTAGTAAAACCAAAGAGTTCATAATGGAATGTTTTCGATTAGCTTAAAAGCCTTAGAATTAAGGTTTGTTAGAGTATTTAGTGCAATTAGGTCGAAAAATCTAGAATACTCTTAGTTATTGAAAAAACATTTACGACTATATTATTAGTTTTGTTTGAATTTTTCGGTTATTTCATCAATCAAGCATTCATAATACATGTGCTAAATATATATATATCAAAGCCTAAATATTCATTTTCTAATAAAGAATTTTCAGTACTTTTGTTTGGGATAAAAAAATTGGATAAATTAATTTAATAAATTTTATTTATGAGGAGTGGGGAGAATTTTGTCCGGGAGAAAAATGTTTATGTCACATGAGGCACATTGAGTTGTTGCCGTTGGATGCACATCTAATGTGCATAAGTTTCCAAAATTTTATATAAAATAAAGGACTAGATAATTGCATTAAAGTTATCCCTATTCAATTAAAAAATGTTTTTTGGGGGAAATAAAGAAACCTTTATTGTGAAATTGAAGAAATATAAGATCTAGGAGATATAAATCTTATCTCGTTAAAATCAAGCTCGAGTCCAAAATTAAAAGGGATTATTACAGCTAGTTAAGACTTGAAAGAGTATAAGAGTAGTAGTAATCATCCAAAAGGTGAACAAGAGGATGTTTAACTGGTTTTGTTCTTAACACTTTTTTATTTCTGCTACTCTTGACTCAACTTAATACTTTTTTTCATATCTATTCTATCTTTTCCAAATATTTTATAAAGTGATGATACGAAGATAGGATGGCCAAAGTTTTCCCATCATCTTCAATCTCAGCCTTATCATTTATATTTTTATTATTTGTATTAATCACAATTATTTCAATAGTGTCCTTTCTAAGAGGGTCATCCTCAGTCGATTTAAAATTTACTAAATACTTATCTCCTTCAACATTTTCCATGATAGGGGTAGAGTCCACCTAGTTGACATTATCTTCTAAAAGAGATATCTCACTGTTTTCTATACCTATAACTCTAGGAGATACATTGTTTACCTTTGCATAAGTAATGTTTTTAATTTTCAAGTCCTCTTTCACAACCTTTGTTGACTTTGAACTCTTACCAATTTCAAGTTCTACTACTTTAATTCCAAAAGAACCAGCATCATTGATTACAGCTTCAACGTTTTCGAATGTAGAAATATCCACAAAAGAAAAATTATTAGTTTTAGTTATTTTACTTTTATCATTCAAAGATGTCTGAACTTTAGAAACATATTTTTTGCTGAATTACTTTAGTTTTGAGTTTTTCATCCACCTTTGCCTTCCTTTCTTTTTTTTTTTGGGAGGGGGGGAATGACAACATTTGTTTATTTAGAGACTTTTTATAACAGTCTTCAGCACAATGACCAATTTTAAAATAAAATGAATAATATTTTGACAAGATTTGAATACAACTTGTTAATAAAATCCATTCTTTTCATTTTCTATCCATATACATTATTTATATTTCCTAGATACCACCTCTACGGGGACCGAGCCACTAAAGGCCTTGAAAGGTTTGCGGTAGGTTCATCTAATTTTAAAGGAGTCCCTAATGCATTGCATATAGCATAGATTTTTTCTAGATAATCAAATGGGAGAGATAAAGGAAACTAATCCATGCTGGGGCAACAAGTGATTCTTCGGCTAAATGCACAAGTAGAGACCATTTCACCAAACGCATAATCGAAGAATTGGTGTTCCATGTTATTCTTTCCAAAATGCGTGTATAGTCTTCTTGAAGCATTGGACCCTTAAATCCTCTAGCCACAAAAAAACAACTCTCTAATTTCCTTCATTGTTGGGTGAGGATAAGTAAAGGAGCCCACCAAAGCTTTTAAATTTCTTCCTCTGATGATATCATATCCAGCTGAACCCTAAAAGTTGTGGCTTTTTTAAGCCAACAAGGGGTTGAGCAGAGGAGTTAATAAAGCTAAAAATTGAGGCAAACACCCTTTTTATGGCTTTGGCAGAACTAGAAATTTGCTTGAATGGATCCATGGGTGCACTCGAAGCTTAAACCAATTAGATAGGAAGATCTGATGAAAAAACTGAATAAAGCTTGAATCTCCAAATAAATAACTTGCAAAAAAAAAGGTCGAAATGAGGAAGAACCAAATCTAAATTTATTAGAAAGTTAAAATAATAGAAATAAATAAATATTACATATATATATATATATTATACATAATATATATATACTAGTTATTTGCTCAAATGTTATAGTTTTGTAATATCTAATTAAACCATAAAACATCTATATATAAGTTTAGTATTGCAAATTTATCTAGACATATATTCTTTTTAAGGATCACATTTAATACTTACTTGATACCTACTCAATCAAGTTAAGTATAGATGAATATCTTATATAATAAAGTTATTTGCTCATTTTTATTTTTATTTTTATTTTTGTATTAAATCATGCTTTAATGGTTGCATACAGATAATGCGTGGTTTCGATTTTGCCAATGTATTATACATACATGGCTGTTACTAAATGCTGCAACTACCTCAGGATCTGTATCCTTCAACTTAAATCAAGCTTTTTGAACATGTAATCTATATTGAAAAACTTCCGAAATATATATATATATATATATAAATAATGGTTAGGAGCTCTTGAATCACCGTTCTAGCAATAAAAAAACCATTTAAGACTTTTCATTTCGATCATGGCCGGTGGCACTTTGAACAGTGGCCAATAGACACATGGAGCCGCACAGTGAATGGCTCGTCGAAAAGATCACATGCTTGTCCGTGTGATTAACTACAAAGAGTAACACCAGCTTGCTTGCTTACACTCACAGTCTTTGGTTGATTAATTATATAACCCATGTTTTCTTTGTATCATCATCTATGTAAGTTGGGTTTTCCCCTAACCTAATATTATTGATCCCAATTGATTTTGATCACTTGATGTGCACGTTGGGGAAGATAAACCCTAAAATAGACCGGAATTGAAGTTATCATCCTTGTCCATTTAATCCCAAATAACTGACTTTATAAAGGATAAATTAAGGAGAAAAACTTGGAAAAATAAGAGGTTTTATGGAGCTTTGCATCCTAAATGCGTGCCCAATGAGTGTCTTTTACATTTGTCGTTTGGTTTTCAGTCATCCAAATTTATGTTGTGATAAGATTATGATGAATTTTCAGGGTAAAGGATATATAACATATGTTATATAAATGTCAGAAAAGAAAAAACCGGCTATACAAGCGGAAAAATACTGAAACATGGGTTACGTATGTTGGTGCAATTTGCACTTTTATAAAAGGTATGTAGCTCTCATTTAACCGGACTTCTATACATGAGGTCTATTTTTAAAAAATATGTATGATTAGCAAGAAAGGAAAAACCTTTTATACAATGTTAGACTTCAAACATTCATATTATAATTAAAAGAATATGAAATGACAGCTTAGATAAGACATCTTTTCTCATGTGATATAATTTTGATAGGTTAATTTAATGTAATAGCTCAAACACTTCATAGTTATTTAATAAAAATTAGGTAACTATAGTGGATTATCACGTTTAAGGCCTTTTGCGGAGCATGACACTATAAATATAGGACCTTCTGATTTAATTTTTTGCAAAGCTACAAATGATTGAGCCACACTACTTCCTAGTATTTATATATCTAAAACTATTTTGTAGGTATACACGTACACGGGACATATGGTCTTATATTATTCATAATTTGAAATTCCAATATTACTAATTTTATTTATTTATATATCTATTTACTATCATTGTTTGTTTCTGCAATAACGGCTTAAATGGGAAAGTAAGAAATGAGCAAGGAATGCTATTCCCTTGTGGAAAAAAGCTCGAGAAACAAAAAGTAGGAAGATTCTCTTGGAGAAGAATAGAATGTAGGATGAATTGCAAATCAACATAGAGGGGATGAGCCACATTCTCAAGTTAAGAATCTCTTGTTATTCTTCTTCACCCTAAGCCACTAATAATGGGTTCTCACATTTTCCACACTCTCTTTCCTTTTCAGTATTTTAGTGTAGATTCTCTTCAACTCCCCATGATCATTATTGATCCCTATGGGGTCTTTATCATCGATCAATTACATCTTCATATTAATAGGGCACATTTCACCCAAAACACAAGATTAGAATACAAAATAAATAAATAAATAAATAGACAATTAGAGCAATAAAAAGAAACTAGTTCAAACATCAAGCAACATATTTTGTAGAGATTAATAAGTTTTTATCCATTGGTAGATAACAATATACAATAAGGGTACGTGTTAATAGGCAGGATAGGCATATTATTTATTGGCAGATACTTGTGGATTTGGTCTACACATATTCTGTATTGATATGACCCTTTAAATCATACACGTCCCTCCTTTACGCCTCCGTTATGACCATCCAGATGCTCCGGCTCCACTAGCAGCTAGCTTCCTATTTTGGCCTCCTCGTTGAGACCCTTCATATGTAGCCTCCTCTACCTGTCATCCAGTGTCCTTTCATAAACCCTAACTACACCGGATTCCTACCTGTTTGTACTTATCAAGTTAAAATTCGTATATGTATCAAACTTTTCAATATCATACTTTACCGCCAATTTGTTAGGATAAATCGAGTGTTAAAAACAATTTTCCTTATAAATAAGATCAAAAGCCAAAAGTGATTGCATATAAAATGACACTAAAAATGAAATTCGGTAACAAGAGTAAACAGGCCCATCATCAAGATAAACGGCTACCATAAAATGATCTCCCATTACCACTTGTAACCGGTAGCTTTAGGAAAACTATTATTATATTCACGGATGCAGGCATGCCAGGTCAAAACCAAACAAAATGTTGAAGTTGATATCACCGCATCAAAGTAAATTTTGTGTATGGAATTTCACTACTTATTGAAGTCGCCATCTGCATAAAGTTTCTTCTAATGGAGATTCCAAATCAACCAAAGATGAATTTAGTAACAAGACTTGAAAATTATATTAACTAGACTTATGTACATGCATATTTATACGTGGGTCGTTGAAAAAATCAACTTAGAAGGCCTTTAAATCCTCATTCAAAGTACTGATCACATTTTGTTTAAATGAAAATTTTCATTCAACAGAATGTCTTATGAACAACTTTGTTTAAAGTAAAATAATTTCATTTGAAAGAATTCCTCAATGCCAATTCATGCAACACTCTATGCTCAACTTAGCTCAAATAATTGTCAAACCATGCACATGTATATTTCAATATTAATGGTCCTCTTTGCCTACAAACCTAGTTACTACCCATTAGTCTATCTCCTCTTAGTCTTATAAAAAACAACATTGCCTAATAAAATATCTAAAAACTAAGAAAATAAGATGGGAGTTCACTTTTATTTACATAATTCTTTTTAATTTTATTATTATTATTTTTTAATTTTCATCTATTATAAAATAGCATATTGCTTTTTAAACATTTGGATGGCCTAAGCTAAATACTTAATCTTAAAAATGGGCAGTTTAAGAACACATGGAGCAATGTCCTTATATAATCTATATTTGAGTTTTGATTTCTTGTAATGAAGCTATAGTTAAGACTTAAATAAAGTGTGTATCTATATATATATATAAGAAAGAATCAAGTATATGGAAGTTGAAGATATCATCTGTCATCTTTAAAATAAATAGAAATTATGAAAGATTTAATGAGCCTATTTGAATATACATCAAAAGTGTATAAGTTTAAGTGTACACATCTAAAGTTGTGTTTTTCTTTTTTCTTTTTGGTTTGTTTTTTAAGGATTTATGAACAACCTTGGTGTAAAATAGAATAGAATTTACTTATTCAAACCAATTGAAATTGTTAAATTCTTTATAGCCAAATAGAATAAATACAATCTTCTAATGTGATGAATCAAACCTAAATCTCTCTTTTCCTAAAGTTATGCTACATAAAAGTAGCCTAAAAGTATAATATATAATAATAGTACTAGTTGGGAAGTGGGGGGGGGGGGGGGAAGTATTTTGTCGATAAGCTAATTCATTAAATTACTTGAATACATGAACAGTCTTTCTATTCCCTTACGTTGCTTGAATAGCATCACCTTAAGGCTTTCTCAACAAAATCGGCGTGCCTTTTCACTTGTTAGAACTCAACTATCAAAATCAAACTCATACTCCACCAAATGCATTTTAAGTTTAATTAAACGAGGAGATGCCATGTTTTGTCTTTATCATCACCTTTGTTCCTACAAAGATCAGGGTTCCTCTTCAAGATGCTCTTGCGGACCATCCCTTTCTATCTTATAGGATACAACGGTTTGATAGTGTAAATCGGCTCAAACTAATCTCATAGAATATGTCCAATGCCGAATTATTAATTGGGAACCAAGTTCTTCAATTCTCATTTCCAAACTAGTAGAACTAAGATTTACTGGCTCAGATTCTAGATTTTGGCATGTACTCGGACTTTTATTCTACTTATCAAACCAATCCTTAAGATTAGATGGATTGAGGTTTTCAGTAAAACTCTTAAATCGCTTAACTCCTTATTGAGCGTGCTTTCAAATTTTAAGTTCTCTCATTAAATAGGATGGTAATACTTTTTCCTCATATAATCTACTCTCCTACACTGTAAAACCAAGCCATACGACAATATATCACTGCCTTCGTTTTCATCTATATTGTTAGTGAGCCCATGAATAACAGCAACAGAGACCAGAGTTGACTCTGATCTGAAATTTTTTCGTGTCTAATTTACCATGTCTGTCCTTGGAGTGTTCCACGCAGTTGCTAAGGTGCACCTAAATTGGTTCCGAATACTAACTAGAACTAGACATGGAAAACGTGGGTTCTTGTCAGGAATGCTCGCCTATGATGTCCTAAAGATGGTCCATAATATAGTAGATCTACATTATTCCCCTTCCATCCTAATCGACCCTTCCCTTCCCGAATAACAAGACTAAAGAAGTCTATGCGTCTTCAAGCGAAGAACCAATTTTAAGGCTTGACACATGTAGAGATAACTCTCCCTTCAACATTCTGAAAGGATATTTAGCTCAAATGGTTGATATGATCATTCAGTTTTCTCTTGTGTACTTGCCAATATCGTCGAGATGAATAAACATATAAATTTATTTATAGATTTACAAAAAGCTTATAATTTTTCAATGTACAACATCGATAGGGTCAAAAGATGTCAATAAAAATTTATACAGCATGGTTGGTTAACTTTATAAAAGTAAAATAAAATAATTATTTTTTTCTTGTAGCTTATTTTGATATTTAATTAGCCAAATATTTATTCCATGAAATCATATTATTATGAAATGAGTCGTAACTTTTTTGCAAGATTAGCGAAATAACTTTTTTTTAACTAATGTATAATTATGTCTACTCGTGAGAGATCTCAAATAAACTATAAAAAAACAATATTGTTTTTTATTATATTTTTTAAATTATAATTTTATTATTATCTTATCTCATTTTATACATCAAACATACCAATAATATTTGATAATGGTTCTGATACTTATGGACATACCATTTTAATAGGATGAGATATTGAAGTCTCAAAGTAGCATCACATCAAAATAAACATAACATGAGAAATAGAGAAAATATAATTATTTACCAGATCACCATCATATACTCAATTTTCTTTTTCTTTTTTTTTTTTCAAAGTTCACCATCAAATACTCTATGTACCACAGTGGATGCTGACGCCAATTACATTGTAAATGACATCTGGATGGATAAAAAAGCCATAGGGCAAGGCTAAAACAACACATGCTTATGCAAAATGGGCTTTGCATACTCCGGACCTTGATTGTTCATAATATTACTAGCATTGGTTAATTTTCATTTTTCTTTTCTATTTTCGATTTTCAATTTTGATTATTTTTATGCTAGTTATACCATGCTAAATTCTAACTAGTGATTATGATGAGAATATAATTAAAACTATTCATCAAATAGTTTTATTGTAAATTCTAAGGATTTAAATTATTAAAATTTTTAACAATAAATAATGGTAAGACAATATAATAGTGGTGAATTACTAGTGATGATAACTAATAATAATGAAATATGGTAATAAAGAGAGAGAGAGAGAGAGAGATTTCATCTGTTTAAAATTGTAGATGAATTTTATTGTTTCCAGTTGTTGTTATTTATAATGGTTATATCGCCTCCCATATCATTGTCTATTACCTTTGCTTTATAGTTACTATTCTACCTCACACTCTCACCCCTAGCAAAAATCATGCAAGACTACATTATACACTCTTAAAGTGTTTATCCCATAATATAAAAGTTAGGACGACACTGAAAAAAAAAAGTTCATTAAAAATTTGCCAAAAAAATGTAAGCTATTGTTTCTAGTTGTTGTTATTTATAATGGTTATATCGCCTCCCATATCATTGTCTATTACCTTTGCTTTATAGTTACTATTTTACCTCACACTCTCACCCCTAGCAAAAATCATGCAAGACTACATTATACACTCTCAAAGTGTTTATCCCATAATATAAAAGTTAAGACGACACTAAAAAAAAAAAGTTCATTAAAAATTTGCCAAAAAAATGTAAGCCACCTTCCACTATAGTGGCTATCACTTCACCTTTTTCATAAGTTACTCACTATTAAAATAATATCCCCTTTTTAAAATAGTGAAAATGGCATACAATTACATGACTAGCTCACAAATAAAAGTTCTTATGAAATTGTGATATGTTCGACAAGTGTACCAATCGTGCAATAGTATAGGGTGAGCACCAAGGTTATATTTTATGCAGGGAGAAAAGTGTAGAAGACTAAACTAAGTACTAGATTATAATGGTACTAATCTAATCTAAGCAAGTCAAAAATAGTGATTGTTGAGAAATCCTACAAATAAAACTAATCAAAATAGAATATTAGAAGTAAGACTAAGCGTGGATCCTAGCAATTTCTTAGCATTAGGCTGGGATTCCATAAATTGAAATTAGATGGGTTGTGTTTTAGCAATCCTATGAAATTTTCATTACCATGCCATAGAGATATTCATATTAGTCTAACGCTCATAGGACTTACATCCAACTTTCACGTGGTAGCCCTATCATGTAGTAGGAGTGTCATATTATTGATCCTTCAGCTACACTTTATTGGCAGTTACTTAGGTCCTATCACTACCTAAATAATTTAGCTAAGATTAGGTCTAAATTCTAATCACATAACGCGCTTGTTAGTCAGAGGACAGTGTTATCCTAATTCACAAATTTGATATAGTAAAAAATAGGGATCCTAGGTTTTATTTGAGCTTATGGCACTCTATTATGTTACCTAAACCCTGTAAGTTAATAGGGGGTGATGCTCATATGTAGAGAGCTATGATAATCTCACATGATAAATAATTACTATACACTCAAGCTATATGTACTTTTTCATAGAACTAGCTAAAACATCCAATTTACATATAATTCAATATCAATACATCATTGTATTTAGAAATAACCATTTCTAAATATCTCTACACAAACCATTCCACATATTAAGCGCAAAATGTCATATTCATGGTAAATAATACGTTAAGTGCGTATACACATGAACATGAACTAAATATTGCATTGAAAATGAAAAGATTTGAGTAAAGATACAAAATCAAGTTCCATTTACTAACATTGAGGAGTTCCATTGAGAAATACCTAAATCCTCCATGAAATGCAATGGAATCCACAAATGTATGCTTCAAAATAGGTAGAATCCACTAGAAATCTAAGCTACAACTAACAAAATCAAAAGAAAATACAAAGGAAATGTATTTCTATCCTAAAACTAGCCTAAATACAAGGAAAATGTAAAGACTGTGAGTCTAAAACCCTAAATTCTTAAGCCTTTGTCTCTATTCTCTCACAAAATCCCCAAAAAAATTTTTGTTGAAACAAAATGTAGCTTTTTATAATCTAACCATATCAGCCAGATGGTAAAGAGTCTACTAGCTAGACGGTAGACAACTATCGGCCGATGATTGATTTTCTAATTAATGAAACATCGTGTTTTACTTTAGTCTTCTAAAACCCTAGTTAGGGTTTAGTCACACCAACTGAATGGCCTAAAGATTGTGCTTCAGATAGTGGAACACCATCTTAACACCATCATTGTTCTGTAATTTTAGATAACTTAGACTTAGTGTTACTAACCAGGCGGCAGGGAGACTATCGGTCGGACGATAGGCTTGCTTGTTGTAAAGCACCTTCCTTTCTCCGCTGGTTAAATGACAAAGGGCCTACTAGCCAATAGCCCATGGACCTACAAAAATGCACAAATACTCAAAGTTTTTCCAATAAAATGCAATTTTTGTGCTTAATCTAGTAAAAATGTGATTGTTCACTTGTGTTAATTAATCATATGTAATTTACATGTTAAATTAAACACTTTTCTCATTTTTTATGCAAATAGGTAAGATAAGTGTATGATTTTGCACATTTGTCATTTAGTTTCCTTACTTCTGCTTTAGTTTTCTAGCTTCTACATTATAAAGCAAACTATCACTATTGAAATAAGAATATTATTAGAGATAAACCTTTTTGCACATGATGATTTTCTTTTCTTTTTTGTCTTGTTGGTTTTCCTATTCTTATTAAGTTCTTTTATAGATCTTCAATGTTTAAATTTCATGAAAATAGATTACAGTTTTAAACTTGTTGAAAAGTAGTTGTTGAATAATCCTTTATATGATTTTTTCTAACTTGTTATTGTGAGTGAAACAATCATCTTAAGTGGTTGAAATTTGAATTATTACTCTACACGAAATCACAAGATAGACTCCATAAATTTTGGTTTTAGTGTGACTCCCAACTTGAACAATACTGTTATCTAGATCTTCAACTTGTAGCAAATATGGCTTTGAGATAAGCTTATATGTTTCCTCAACGTCTTCTCATAGTCCTATTCATTATTGACTTGAATTCAAACTATAAACTATTCATTAAACCTATAATTACCTCCACAAAATTCAAATTAAACAACTAAATTTTGAATTTCAAAATGCTCTAAAAAAATCTTAAGCAAATCTCACAAAAATTGAAACTTTGAGCACTAAATCTATTTTTCTTTCTCAAGTCTTATAATAACATAGTCTGATAAATTACCAAAATATATCTAACTCATGGACCTAGTTCTTGACTTAAAAATTGGATCTTGAAAGAAAACTTGAAGTTTAGAACTTTGGAATGAACACGAACAACTAATGATGTAGGTTTTGCATGAAGCATGAGAAAAACATTCGAATAAGGTGTTTTAATCACACTTAGTTTGAACCAAGTAGCTTATTTAGGTCCCTCTTTGTCCACCAACTCATTTTTTCAACTTCTACAAATTATCCACTAACTTCTACATTTAAAATTACATTTTCTACGTTTGATATTTCATTTGTACACTTAATGATACAATATAGTGGAATCTAACCTAAACCACAATCCATTCTTTACATGGTGTTACTTTTTTTGGTATTTTGAGATTATGAGATAAAATGGATGAAACCTCCCTCTTGTTCAGATATGCCTCACCTCATAAATGAATAGATCCATGATTAGCTAGATTTATATGATTTACAATTTAGCTAATTTGTTATTCGCCACAATCAAAGGATTGATAAAAGCATGTAATGAAGAATTGACTCCAAAAAGTGTTTTAGGTTGATGATGAATTGATTACAATTGATAATAGGCCCAAGATATAATGAAGTTCGAGTTGGAGGCAAAATAGTCCAAAAAGATTACGAAAAGCACAGAGTAATAAAGTGTAAGAAATTAAGTTATCGTTTAGACAGAATTAGGGCTACCATTTGAATGGGCATGTAAGTCATTTTGCGGACACACCCGCTCACACCCTAGGTTGTTATTAGTTAGATGCTGGGGTTCCTCATTGGGATGTTTATACAACTAGTGTTCGGGCGAGGGCCTAGAGCATTTTGTGGTTTAAGGAGGGCAATACTACTAGGATAGGCATTACTTATCATCTGGCCAATGATTTTTACAGCTACAAATTTTTAGCCTACTATCTGAGCAATATAAGGCCGCCATTAGGATGTTACCTACAAAATTTTACAGGTTCATATAAGGAAATAGTAAAACTCTCAAGCCCTTCTTTGGTACATTTCCACTAACTTTAAACTTTAGAGTGATTTGCTCAGCCTTCCTAAACCTTTGAAGTACATAAGAAATGTATCTTGATACTCATCAAGCAAACATAGATTAAAATCATCAAGTAACTTGTAAACTAAATTTGAAATGGTGCGAACTCTTGATTGAGTGATTGGCCCTATGGTCATGTGATTTCCATCACTTAATAAATAAGTTAGACAACACTTAATATGTTTTATTATCATTAACACCAACTAGAATACTGTCGAGTCTAATTTTTTATTTTTCCATTTCTAATCCGATCTATACTAGACCCTATACTCATCTAATGTAGATCCTCAACTTGAGTTAGGAATTTCGTTTTGTTTTGGAGTCGCCATCCAACTGTGGTTAGGAAAGATTGAATTAGAACTAATTAAGCAGATCAATCTTAATTTGGACCACTGGTCAGCGCAATTTCCTCTTTTCGTTTTTATGAAAAGAGAAAAGGGAAAACTAAAGTTTCTGAGTTCGGAGACTAACTTATTAAAACCCTAAGGTTACCACCCTAATCTCCTAAAATTTAAACCTTATCCGAAATGTCTTTTATTTATTTTTTTTGTTGTCTTTTTATTTTATTTTTTTTGAATAACGTATTCTAAGAAAATGATTTTTGTTCCTTTTTAGGGTTACCCCAAATGGGTGCCTACATACCTGTTATTCAGGATCAAACGTGCCGTAGTTCACTTTTCCTGAAAAAAAAACTTTAGTGTGTTTGTGGATTTTAATTATGAAATTTCTTTTGATTTATGTTTTTACCATTTTAGTATTTTTCTAAAAAAATTTAAGCCTAAGCTTGATAATTTGATTTTTTTTTAAATAATAATTTTTAGGAAAAAACCAATTTTGGATTTATTTTAAAAAATGATTTTTCTAAGTGATAAAAATTTCATTTTTTCTATTTTTCAACCCATTTCTACTATTATAAATTTTTATTGATTTTTATTAATTTTTATAATTTTTATCATTTCATAATTCTTATTAATTTTTATTGAAGAATTTTCTCCTATATTATTTATCTATCCTAAACCAAAATCTAAATTTTACTATTTTTTATAATATATATTTTTATATTATTTATTATTATAATTATTATTTTTATTTTATTATTCATCCTAAATTAAATCCTAAAAAAAACTAATCTAAATTCCAAATTTTTTTCTATTTTTGAATTATAAATAACAAATAAGTGAATAAATAAATTCGAAATAAATAAAATAGATAAATAAATAAATAAAAATCGCAAAATTTGACTTACCTAAATCCGGGTCGAGTCGGGTCGAAGCAGGTCGGTTCAGTCACGGCGACTAGAGCTTTCTCATCGGTGGCGTTTCAGTGGCTTTCGATGGCGTTTAAAAGCGGCTTCCGAGCTTTTAAGGGATGGGGATCCTAACCGTGGCAATGGTTTTTTTCAAGATCGCCTCCTGGTGGTGGTTTCGAGCTCGATCGGCGGTTGCAGGTTGAAGAATTTTGACGAGGCTTCAATTTCTCTCTTTTTCTCACCTTTGATCCGTGTTCTTACTTGCTGCCTTCGATTCCTATTTATAGACGCTCGAAAACCCCTCTGGATAAGCTCAAATCCTTGATTTGAATAAATCCGAATTTTTTCATTTTTTAGATTTGATTTTATCTAACAAATTTGATGCCGATTCATTGTAATCTTGTGATTTATCTGGATAATTCGGTTTTATATTGATCGAAATCCAAAAAGATTTGAAGAAATCCAGCATTTTTTTCCTCATCGGAGCTCTGCTGGATTTTTCTCCTACTGGACTTGAGGAAGAATACAATCACGTGTGAGGTACGTGTCTTCTCTCGGCCAATAGCATACTGCCACGTGGCAGCTCCAGGGAAATGAAAGAAAAAAATTTCCGAGCGCACGCGGGGAGATTCGAACTCGGGACCTCAGGCTCTCTCACACATTCCAAGCGCACACACGAGCTAGCTAAGCTGGCCCAGATCTTGGTTTTCTATATTACACAAATTGTATATATGCGATGCAATTTTTTTATTATTTTTGTATTTTTTGAAATTTCAAAAATTTATAAAAATTATTTAATCCTTTTTATTGCCATTTCTGCAATTATTTTTCAAAATTGATGTATTTTTCCTATTTATTTTATTTTTTTGAATATTTTTTCCTATTTTTGCTACATTAGAGAAAAAATAGAAAAAATTGGAAAAAATGGTAATTGTTTATGGTTGATTATTATTTATTATTAGGGCAAAAATGGGGTGTTTACAAATACTTAAAATAATAAATTTCATTTTTGCCAAAATAACCAATAAACGTAAATACTTGTAAGACTAACAATAGCAACAATATAATAAGTTTCATTTATTTCACTTTAAGTTTATGTCAACACAAGTTATATACAATTTACATACTAGACATCAAAAAGCTAAAAATAAAATAAAATAGAGCTAATCTGACATTGCCTCCTCATCGACCTAAATGTCCTCATTAGCAGAGTATCTAGTTAAGACTTAGATGATGTTGTATCAATTGATCTATGAGCATATATATAATATGTATACTATCTCACCTCTATCTACCGAATTAAAGAAAAGATTTAAATGCATTTGAATGGATTAAGCTCTAACGGCATGAACTCCTTCCCGTGTTCTCACCATCTTCTCTCGATCGTCTCCTTTGTGGAGCTATAGGAGTCTCAAAAGGATTAGTACAGCTCTATGACCCTAATGGTTATATAGATAGACTTGACTCACCCAAATGCTCATGTGCCTAGGGAAAAGGAGCTGCTAGTGGTGACAAGTTAGGCTAAAGGGGTAGATAATCTCTAATCTACAAATGGGCATGTTTGCAATAGCACTTTTAGCCATAATATGATCCCTATTTGTCCTCCATGTAGTGGCTAAGATAGTAGCAAATGCTCTCAATCGACATCAATGGGTTAGCTTGTAGCTTTGTCATCCCCTAAAGTGATGCCTCTAAATTGATGAATAACCCACGCTACCTTAGGTGCCTTTATATAAATGTTATTATATGGCATCTAAGGAAGTTAATCAATGAACTCAAATTTAATAGTGCAATGTATGATTAAAAAATAAAAAAGGGAGGTAAATAAAGAGATAAATATAATATGCACTTATCATATAACCTAGCATGGAATCAATCTGGCTAATGTATCACTTGATCATGTTATGATACCAAGGGCCATAGTTCGAGTTTGAACCATTGATTGAATCGATGAAACTATTTTTCTCATAACCTACCATGTTTACATATCAGTGGGCATTCAGATGTCATATAGGGATTTATGTGGAGGCCAATTGGCTTTGTCAATACAAGGCCTAAGAGAACATGTATAAACTCACCAATTAGTAGAATAATCTATATGCAGTTTACTAAGCACTATATAAACATGTGAACATAAGTTTGCTAGTTCCCACAAGTGCATCTACACAGTTTGAGTTCTATCGTGTGCTTATTATCATCCTTTTGGCTATGTACAACAGATTGAAGTGTTGTTATATTCTTAAAAACTTGTTATTAATAGCTAAAACATATGACATGTCGGCTACTAGTTGCTTTTTGCTACTTATTAAATGTATTCACTACCATACTTAGATGAGTTATGGATAAAAGATCTTCATATGTTGTACTATTACCCTTAGCTAACTCTTTACACATCATCGATTCATTCGTTTAAAAAAAATGACCAAAATTATAGAGGGTCTTCTTAACTAATGTAGCAGCAAACAAGTACTTGGTATCTTTTAAGCAAGCATTGTAGCAATTGATCATATTTGTCATCCTATATCCATACCAAAATCCATCATCCTACACCATGGTCCACTATTATGAATTTAAGCCTTTAAAGTAATTAAGGGCCTCTAAAATCATTACCACAATCGCTTGTGAATACTTTTAGAACTCATATGGTTTCACTTGTAGAGCTTCTAAGGTGAACATATTCTTGCATGAAATGTTTTTAGCTTGTTTGTTGAAGTTACTTACAGTTATATTGGATGCATCAACTTTATAACCAACCACTTTATACTTTCTTGCTCTCTATAGTACACTTGATCCCAACATGATGGTTGGAATATACATGAATGCTCTTCATTCAATCATTAACCATATGAGAGAGCAAACATTGTGAAAACTAACCTTAAGTATTGGCTAACTCTTCATCTACAAGTATAAATGTTAACGGGACGATATGATTTGTACTATTAAAAGTGGTTGTTATTAGTAGCCTGTACTTGTACTTTCCATACAAAAACATGCCATCAATGTTAATGAGCAACTTAAAAATTATTAAAAAAAATTGTAGTATTCCATATATACTAAGAAGAAGTGATAGGTTTAGTCACATAAGAAAATGTTGGTATGATGTATGATACCTATAGTGCACAATCCCTTAATACATGATCCAAAAGTCTACTAAATATAACGTAACCATCATGCTCTATACGTGGACAATTCCACTTAACCATGATACTTGAATTGGCTTATTGAATAACATTCAGTAGATTTGGGAACATGGCATATGAATCTTTCTACTTCCCATATACTTGTACAATAGTCTTATGCTTTGCATCCCAAACTTTTTACGTTGGAACAGTGTAATCTAACTAGTTGTGTATGGAAATTTGATTTACTTGTCACTGAATTTTGTGCTTTCATAATTAGATAATGTGACATAATAGTGAAGTCTAATCTAGGTTAGTCTTAATTAGCAACAACATTTGCAAATGTGCATGGACTCTCAATTTCTCTAAATTTATTTTATCCTATATGTTTCTTTAAATAGGGATAAACTATCCACTTACAACATTTGATTTAATTGACACATCTTGTGGATCATATTTTTCTATCTAACTCTTGGACAATATAGTTATGGTAGTGTAGTATATGGTACATCTTCATTGCATGTAAGTGTTCCTTCTTTTTAAGCCTTATACCCTCCTTAAATTCATCACTAAAGCTTTAGGTGTCATCATGCAAAAGTTAGCCCTCTCCAAATGTTGCGTATCCCCTACTAGCACTTACAATGAAGAAGCTCATAAGTCTTAAACTCCCAATAGCATCTACATCTACTAGAATCCCATAGCACTAGTCATTGCAAACAATGTAGTTTTTCATGTGTCTAATACTAATCTTGGTTGTCATCACTCTCCTTACATATTCTTCAAAGGGCTCCTAAAGAGCTAATTCAACCTCACGTGCCATATCTCAATCAATTTCAATCCGGGACTTCGCAATTATTTTAGGCAAATTACGACTTTACTTGCTTCTTTAGTCATAGGCAAATTTCTAGATTCATACACTTGTGTTTCATCTAGATCACCATTATAACGTTTAGGTCTTAAGAAATTTTCAAGTGGAGGTAAATTGAACTTACGTGTAAGACTAAGCACTTGCACTACAACACCTACACCACCATGTGCTTATATAGACATCAATATTTACTTTACATCATCATCATTAATAAATAAGACTTTACTACCTTCTTCAACTAGGCATCTATGGAATTAGCTCAACTTGATGGTTCTTATTGATAATCCTAAGAACCTTACAAGTAACATCCAATTACTTATTCATACTTTGCATCACTAGGAAACCCAATTATCTTCACATACGCATGTTGTCACAATATACCCCATTGTCTCTATCCATGATATTTTCACGTGCATAACAAATTACTTTGACTTTATTAAGTATTGCTTCTAGCCATAGCTCAAGCAAATATTGCAATAAACCTATTAATCCTCTATAACAATGCAAACTTAAGTTGCTACCATTCAATTTTACTTGAACATTTTAAATTCTACTATATGTATGTGCATATATAGACCCATTTTAAATATTTACTGATAAAATACTATCTTTTCAAGAAAAATGACAATGAAAATCATCACAAAATTTGGCAAAAAATAATAATGCAAACAAATGAAAATGTAATATCATATAAATTCATGATCAATATAAAAGATTTCAAAGAAGTGGACAGGGGTGGAAATGGGAATAGGGTCATGACTAAGCTTGGAGTGCAAAATAGGTTAGATTGTAAAGAGGGAGTTAGGCTTTGTATTTTCTAGAGAGAGAATTTTGTTCACGTAAATGAGGAAGAATATTATGTAGCAATTTAATCACAATGAAATCATGTCTTGAAAACACCATTCCAATTGCTCAAGGATGAAATCATGATTTAAAAATATAATTTCGAGTCAATTTGAAATCATGTCTCTCTACACTGGAATTTGCAAAGGGCTCTTGAAGAGATGATTCAAGCTTATGCACCATATTTTGATCAATTTCAACCAAGAAATTTCCATTTATTTAGAACAAATTACTATTGCTACTTACTTCTTGAGTTGTAGGTATTTAGGTTTTGTATAGATCACCATTATTAGGATTAGATCCCAAATTGTTTTTAAATGGAGGCAAGTCAATTCCATATATCAAAACAAGTACTGTGTGCTTGTTTAGACACTAACATCTGCTCCACACCAACATTATCATTGATGGATACTAAAAAATAGTAAACTCTACCACCTTTCCTAACCAAGCACCCATGAATCAACTCAACTAAGTGGATCTTATTATTAATCCAAAAATGCTACAAACAAAACTATGGGGTGCTCATACTTTGCATTAGTAGAAACCCTAGCTTCTTTATCAAACATATAGTATCATAACATATCATATTGTCTCCATCTATGATATTTTCATGCGCATAATAAATTACTTTAAATTTATTAATCATTGTCATCTAGTTATAGCCAATAAAAGTTTGCACTAAATTTATTAAACTATATAATAGTTTAAATTTAAGTTGCTAATAGCAAATTCACTTTGACACTTTAAGTTACACCCACAATAACAAAAGACCATATATATAGCAAAGAAACATATTTATGCAAATGACCATATCATATATGTACTTGATTGGTGTTGAGAATTACAAAGTAAAGGAAAAAATTAAAAAAAAAAAAACACTTCTTTCCTTGCAGTTAATAGTACAAAAAGAAAGAGAATAAATTTCTACAAAAAGTTATAGAAATGGAGAGAAATCACTACCAAAAGCCTTGATGAAATTAGGAATAAGGTTGCGAGTAAGCGTAAAAGTGCAAAATAAATTGGATTACAAAGAGAGGGAATTAGGGTTGTATTTTTTAGAGAGAGAATTTCATTTATGTACATGAGGAGAAACATTGTGTTGTAGACCTAACCCAATAAAAATTATATCTTGAATGAAATCTTGTTTTGAAATGCCAATTCTAAGTAGGCTATTTTGAGTAAGCAGCATCATTGCCCTGCTTGCAATAAATTCTTATAAAGAATAAGTATTAGGTTTTCACATCACCAATCTAATAATTATGTATAATGCTTATATATCCATCTATATTATTAACTAGCTTACTATGAAAGACTCGCAATTTGAATTATTGGAACAAGTTGACATAATATAATTTGTGTTTAATTTACACGTGCATTTCACTTATATAATAATATTAAGCATTACTAATCATCTTATCTCAATTGTGATTATTATGATAATATTTAATATTTGTAATAACTTTAGTTATAACCATAAAAATTAAGGTCCTACAAGGCACACAAAATTTCAATCCAAATCCCAATTGACACACTACTTTTCTGAGGAAAATAAATAAATAAATCAATAATAGAAGTTAAAGGGTCAATTAAAAATTCCTAGTTGAGATATTTCCTCAGGAAATAAAACAAGCCTGAACAAGTGGTCGCGTCTTGTTTCTGCGTGCTGGAAGGGATGTTGTGTTGTATAGTGGAAGAGGATCGTAGCGGTTGATCTTGTCTTTGTGGGCACTCAAGAAGAGAGGGAAAGAAAGAATGCCCGTAAGAGTTGTAGATAACTCTCCACCTTCTCAAGTTTCAGGTTCTTAACACTTTTGCTTCTCTCTCGTTAATCTATCGCTCTATTTGATGGGTTCATCTTCTGGGCTTTCTGTTATTATAAGTTCTTTTTCATCGAATAGTCTCCTCCATTGTGAGTAATTGCGAATTTGTTATATATAGATCTTGTTTATTGTGGAATCAGTTGAACTAGTATCACAAGTTCAAGAATTTGTTTTGTTGGATTTCTGAATCGTTCCAAAAGCGAGGACTTAGAAGATGGTGTTTAAGGATTTTGGTTTTGAATCGGATCACGGATACTCGCGCGTACTTTTTCTACTGATTTTTGGCTAAGACCTGCATGTAGGTTTCATTTTTCTATATGGGGCTTAATAACCTATTTGTTAGAAGGAGAATGCTAATGACTGCACCAGTACACTTGTTAAATGGTCAAATAAAGAAACTCGTAGTATTTCCATGCGTCCACTTTCTTCTCATAAAGAGTGTAATCAAAGATACTGCAAAAAGTTTCTTTTGGGGGGTGCATTTAACTAATGCCCGACGTATTGAAACTCTTATTAGATAATAACGGAAGGTGCATGTGGGATGCGTACAACTGGGTATGCATATCTTGTGCTGCATTAGTCAATGCATATTTATGATTATACAAAGGTAATAGTGCATGAGCCCATAATGCGTTTTCTTGCCGTGGAATGCAAGATAGTTTGTTTCGTGTATTTGCTCTATCAAATTGATCAGTCAACACTGATGACACCCTATTGGAGGGAACTTCCGGAATGATAATCTCCTATGGAGCATGTTGAATCAATGTGGCTTGATGTTCACTAACCATAGCTTTATGATTAGTTATGAGTTTGACTTGTGTAGCCAGCGGAGGTTTAGTGGGTTGTCTCCTTGACTTGGAGCTTCTTTATTTTTGAGAATTTTATCTTGCTTTTTAAGTAGGAAGTCCCTGAGATGATTATCCAAGTGAACTGTCCAGTCACTCATGCCATTTTCTTGAAGTGTAGAATTAAGAGTGAGAACATGGTGATATAGAAAGATTTTGTAGCTTTTTTCTTATCAAGGATCACTCTTTTGATAATGATCTTTTAGCTTTGTAGTCCTTCACCCTTCGAAAGCTATCCAAGAAGCAATATGTTGGTGTGTGCTTCTGCTGGTGGTACAGGTGTGCAAAAATTTAGGAAATAGGATATGAGAGAGTTATGAAGGACATTGACGGTGAATAGCTCTTGCTTGAATAGGAAGTGAACATATAATATGGAATTCAATTTTAGTTGGCAAAGTGAGGTAAGTGAAGTTGTTGGAAATGATGTCAAGTCATTTATAAAGCAAGCAATTTCATGGTTTAGACTCGTTTCTTTTAATGACAAAATGGACATCTGGATGTTCTCTCTTTTATGATATTGAGAACATAGCACATTGCTGGAATGATAAATGCAGTGCTACTTCTGAGGTTTGTATGGTTGTGGAATTTCACTTGAGATACAAACTAAGATTTACAGGAGGATTAAGACTAACAATGCTTTCAGGGTAGAATGTCAGGCAATCAGGCAAGAGCATATAGTTGAGAATAAATATAATGGAACATCGTGGTGAGTGCAGGAACATTGTAACATTATGTAAAAGCTCAGGTGAAAAGAGGGATGGAGGTTCTTAGGAAGACTTGGATAAAAATGTCAGGAAGAAGAATTTTCTAATATACATGATTCAGGTTGTGTGCAAGCGCATGAAGATTCCTCTCACTGATCTTGTCTAGTAGAACGATAAATGTTTCTTGTTTTTCATATATAACTAATGCTTATTATTTCTTAGTTCTCACAAGTTCTTTGATAAATTTCTACTACTCAAATTACAGGGGGGGCAAAAAACCAAAAAAGGTTTCTACTACTCAGCCTTCCATTTTCAGTAACCCCTGAATTGTTTTCAGGGGTTTTCCCATGATCAACTTAGGAATCCATGTAAATTGTAAAGCATCCTGAAATTCACCTCAGAAATCAATAGTGCAGGATTTACTATTTCGCATTCAGGAATGACAATCCCTATGCACGTAAAGTGAAGCTGATTGAAGGCTTTTAGCTCTATGATTGCATGTACCAGGAATTGATTGAACTTCCATCTTCCCCCTCTCCCCCTGTATAGATTCCTTAGTGATTGAATTAGATTCATAGGTCAAGCTTTTTTCTTTCAAATGAAATCATTAAATGATTCATTGCAAAGGTTCCAAGGATTATATTCTTAGGTCAAGTTAAAGTATAACTAATTGGATATTGCCCATAACTTAAGAGACTTTTAGTTTTCTCTTCACCAACTTTAGTAATCTCTGAGTTTCCTGTGAAAGTTGGGTTTATGCAGATGTGCTTTATTGGGTTTTCTTAAAAGCATGGTCTTTTTCTGCATTGTTTGTCATAGCTTACTCTCCCTAATATGATATTTCACTGGCATAATTGATTGCAAAAGGTGCTAGCTCAGGAAACACAGCGCCACAACCGTGTTCACTTTTGGGAGTTGGACAGGTAATTCTTTTTCCTTGTCATTCTTCTTTGTCATCTTGGTCTAGTACACTTTTGAGTGATTAGTTGGGATCATTTTATCTTTCTTCTTCTTCTTCTTCTTCCTCTTCTTCTTCTTCTTCTTTTCTATATATAAAGAATGGCTAAAAGTTTCTTACTTAACCTTGGGAGTTTACATGTAATCAATTAAGAATTATTTGCTTGAATGATTAAATGGCTACTCATGTAATCTCTTAGTCATACAGAGGAGGTTGATCCAGTAAAGGCCATTTTGTTGTCTGGAGAGAGGGAATTAAATAAAAGAACTAATAGGAAATATGATTCTTCCTGTGATTGTGAGAAAAATAACTGGAACAGCAAGTGCAGCTATATTTAAGCTCTGATTACTTCATTTTTTTGCTTTTTCCCCCTTGTTCAGTATTGTTGTCTTTGCTTGTGGGAGTAGTTCTTTTGGAAGTTTACAACCCTAATCACCCAATTTTTCATGTACATAGATACATTAACACTGCAGTATGAGTAAACTTTACATAGTAATTTTTCAGGCCTTTTCTGGCACTCAAAATGTTTCAAGTCTACAAAAGGATGAGGCATGGAGAGTAAATGTCCGCATTCAAGGCTGTGACTTGGAACATGGGTATTTGTGTGGTACAATGGAAGCCCTTAATGTTCCTATGGCTGACACACCAGTAAGTTACCATTTGTAAAGCTCTGACAAACAGTGCATATTTAAATTTTCATGCCCAACATGTGGGCTGCTTGAAGGGTAATGTCTGAAAAATTAATGCTATTAAATGGATTTAAGAGCCATCAAATGGATGTAAGAGCATGTAGCCCATGATAATTTCGCTGAAGTTGTTAGAAATAAAGTGTAGGAAATAGATATAAATAATTTATTATGTTATTTCTATTTTAGACAGATTATTATAATAAGCCTTTGAGATTTTGATTCAGTCTTTTAGTAGATATTTTTTTATAGAATTGTTACTTTTTATTTTTTGAAGTTGATATAAATATTCTTGGCAGAACTTCCTTTTAATTTTAGAAGTTACTGATTTTAGGCTTGTAAAAATAAGTGATCTCACAAGAGGTATATAGAAGCCAAAAATATCGAGTTATTTTAATTTTGTTTATGAGATTTGAAGAGTTTTTCTCTAGTGAACCCTCAAAATTAGATATTGGAGGGTTCCCTTTGACAAGTGCTCCAAATTAGAGATTGGATGTTCTCTCTTTTGAGCTCTCATACCCTTTCTATACAAATATTACCTGAGACTAGATTTTACACCTAGGCTTTAACAGTTGCTTGTTACAGTAAAAAGTTGGGTTGAAATGTTGTAAACAAGGTTTCTCTTTAATTATATTAATTAATGAGTTATATGCAGGAGATAGATTGTGAACTAATGTTTTGTTTTTCATACATTTCCTTTTTAAGTGTTTTCTGCTGTATAGGTGTTGGATTATATCTTTATCAAATATTTTCTCCATGTGTAATTATATCAGGTGGTAACCTTTTGGGAAGGAGAGATTATTGACACCAAGAACCATACATTCTTCACTGGAAAATGGGAAGCAGCGTATGATCATGACCTATTTTTTTAGTTGGTTTTGAACCTTTATTTCAACTGTCATCCCCTAAACCTTTTCCCAGCTGCTCTGGAAGAAAGAGCGAAATTATGTATTGTTGTACTAACAAGGAAGTACTTGGCAGGCCTGAGGATGATATAAGACATTGGACTAAGTTCCCATCTTTTCAACCCCTTCTTGTAATGAGTCAATATTCAACACTAACATTTTTTTTTAATATATATAACTTTATGGGAAGTATGCTTTTCTCACTATCCTATTTTGCTTTTTCTTAGAGCAAAGTGGAAGCTGATGGAGGAAAATCTTTAGACCTAAGTAATTATCCGTACATCTTCATGGTAGTGTGGATTTTGTCATATGTGTTCATAGAATGATGTGACCATTACTTGTTTGTGTAAAGTTTTACTTATTGATCAACTGCTGTGCAGCGATGGAAAGAGCAGTACTTTGTGAATGTTGGGACTGATTGTGGCTTGACTATAGCTGGATTCTATTATGTTTGCTTCTCATGTAGTGATGGCTCCATCAATGGGTTCTATTATGATCCTAATAGCAGGTTCTCCTCTCCTCCTTATATGGTTCATCAAAGTTTGTCTCCACTAGCATGCCCTTTTTCTCCCCTTTTCTACAAAGGTTTTTCTTAGAATTCAGCCATTTTTACTATTATAATATCTGAACTTATGCATTTCCTTCACAAAATTCTATTCCATCCATATGTCTACATTTGCATACACCATGATAAATTGTTCTTGTCACAATTCACCGTGCAAAACAGTTGTTCAAATTTCATTCACTTGATTGGCAGCCCGTTTCAGAAGCTTGAGTTGAAATACACGATGAATGAAGGAAGATCAGGTTTCAGCTTTTCCTCATATGAATTGCAATGAGTTTAGATTTCCATTGTCAACAATAGGGGACACAACATACAACCAATCTCGTGGGATTTATAATCTGAAAAGTTTGGCTGTAGTAGTTCAAATTTCAGACAAGTACCTAAAAAATCTGTGGTTCAAGCATTTGCTAAGTCTCTAAGATACTTCACCCAATCTCTTGTGTTTGTAATATGTTTCACTTTAGCTTCTCTTCAAGTAGTCTATAACTACAGGTCCGACTGCTGAAAAATATGGCAATGTCACTGTGTATATGTTGAAACTGGGAAATCAGCGTAAATCGTGCCATTTATAATTTAGTTTTTCTAATCTGAAATTTATCAGTAATTGCAATTACTCTATTTATGTTTGACTGTCTTTCTTTCTGGACCTCATCTTTTTGGCATTATAATTAGGTACAAAATGAAAACATGGTCGAGCAGAATCTAAATTCCCCATTTGTTATTTTAGCACTAACATACTTTGGGTGGTTGACCTGTGCTGGTATTTAAGTAATATCTTGCTTCGTATAGGTTTGAGACACTCGGACTGTGAAATTGCAATTCGGTAGCAGTAGAAATGGTTGCCATAATTTGCCATTTCAGGCTTGTTTATTGAGTAAGGGACCGGATATAACTAAGTTTCAAATTGCATATTGGAAGTGTATGGTTTGAATGCGAGAATCACATATGTGCTCATGCAAGCTTGCTACATATGGCCTAAGGAGAAAAGTAATACATATAAGAATGGTCAAGAGCAAATAGAATGAGGAGGAAGAATAAGTGAGGTTTTAGCATTTTGGTGATAGGTAAACATTCTTTAATAAATTTGGATTGGATCTTTTAAGAGAGCAATTTGACAAAGTAATGATATTTCTTTCCTAAAGTTTACCTTCTTAAATAAGGATACCTTGAGTATATAGAGTTTAATTGTGAATTTCATTCATCAAATGATGATAGTGATCAACAGTCATAAATATATGAGTCATTACATGTGCTTTTTATGAATTTAGGTTCATTGAAAATATTTTTTACACGAGTCTTATTGAGAAAAATTGATATTGGACTTATCAATCTAATAGATTCTTTTTGAAGTCTATCATATTAAATCTCTTCTAATCATCTTAAAGTATATGGATTTGACTTTTTGGATCTTACCATTTTAACTTGAAAAGTTAAGTCAATTTAATTATTGAAGTTAGAGCTTATAATATGATTTAACCCTCTACACATATAACTATGAAAGAGTGGATCTTATTGTCATAACTCAAGTGTTCTCTCTAAATTCATTTCTTATTTTGTCTACTCTAGTGTGATTGCATATCTATTCAGCAATCTTGTATCTTTGCTTATGCTCAAATCCATGGTTTATTGGTCATCATTAAGAACTATAGAGTCTACCACTCTTATAGCAATATAATAGAATTTACATTTAAACTTTCTAAGTACTTCAAGTTGTTCATTTATCTCTCTACTTTATCCATTTGCTCGAATTCTATATAACATATCCTTATATATGCGTGATCATCCTTTCGTAGTGTTAATTGGGAGTATTAATGTTGATGTAGGCTTGTATTTGTAGGGACTCTCTAGTCAAAACCTCAAGGTGTCCATGTCCTTACCCTCGGCATTGCATCTTTGTATATGTCATTGATGGTTGTGATGTATGCTACTTACTTCTCTATTCTTTAACCCTCCACACAAGAGACAAGACTTCCCCATGAACTCATATGCCCTTTTTGTTGTTGTTGAAGATTGTTGAGTAGTTTTTTTTCTTCTTCTTCTTTTATCCCTTGATAAAGTGTAAATGGCTTAACTATATTTTTGAGGATAATGAATTTTTAGAGCAAATTGTTTTGTCAGAATTGCTAGAACGAATCCGGTGGGTGTGCTTTTTTATGTATTATCTACGGCATTACTTGGAGATGAATAGACAAGTTAGATTTCCATATATCGGCTAGCAAAAGTGGGAACACTTTCAACTCACTTTCGACTTTAGCGGGCCAATATATTTTATTATTTATTTATTTTCCTTCATCTTTAGATGGGATTGCATCTAAAAAGTTTAGATATATTATATATATATATAATGTGTTATATACTTAAATATTGTTTTTTTTTAAATTACGTAAATATTATACTTGTAAAACATATTCTTAAAATAAGTTGCAAAGGCACAGATCATGTATGCGATTATAAGGATATGCAAAAATTCCAGGTAGTCTGTACCTTCTGTACATCACCCCCGCACTTCCCACTGTCCAATTTTTTATTGGATTTATGCTCACCATTGATTTATAAACATGTGATAACAGTACGAAAACTAAAAAATATAAATACGAAACACATAGAAACACATAACACACACAAAATACCCACTAACCCAAATTTCATTTTTCTCTCGTTCATACATAGGAAAGAGAAAGAAAAAGGAGTGATTTCGCATAAGAAAGAAAGATTTGCTCAAATCTAAGTGTTTTTTAATAGCTAATCTTAGTTATGGTATTTTTTTTAAATAAAAGTTGAAGTCTTTTTATTTGTATTGAAGTTTTTTTATTTGTGTTTTCATCCGTATTTATATTTGATGTAAAATTTTAGGAAAATATTGGTATAATTGTATATTTTATAGAAAAGATTACTTTGTATTGTTAGATTATAATTGATTAAATATGATTTATAAAGATGTTGCATATGTAACATGTAATATTAATTTTAATATTAGAATAAGGATTGATCACCGTAAAGAATGTGAAATATGTAGAATGTAAAATAATTGTTGCAATATTATACGGAAATTTTGAAATATTTAGTGGAAAAATATAATTGAAAAATAATTTCAAACAAATATTTGAAAAAAAAAATTGTTGGAAATAATCGAAAGAAAATTGAAATTAAAATTAAAAGAAAAAATGATGAGTAAATTTTTTTATATATAAATATTATTCTAATTTTTTATAAATATTTTAGAAAATTATAAAAAAAAAATTGCATACTAATTTACTGCAAATTGTAATAATACATAAATTTCATTATTGCAATAGACCATATACATATGCAAATAATTAAAAACTATCTCCTACCCCTAGTGAAATGCCTAGCTAGCCAAGCGAAGGCATTGGATGGCCTTACATGCGAAGTTAGAGGAGATTCAGACTCTTAAGTGACATGCTAGTGGGGAGAACTGTTGAACGTTCAAGGCTACACGGGACTCCACTAATGTGGCTGATTCGATGATTCACCCTGCTCTATAGATTGCTTTCTAGGGCATTGCCTCCATAGAGCCGGCAATATTAGTACAGAACCACTAATAGAATACCGATGTGGTGTCTCATATTGGCTAAACATCGGCCCTAAGCTAGGATACACTGCATCGAGATCAACATGTATCTGTTGGTCCTGCCTAGGATTTTCCTCTGCCTCACTACGATCTTGAGGTCGACGTCGTTCCCCCATTTGTCGCTGTGCCAAAACCGGTTCAACATCCTCTTAAGGGTTTTACAGTGCTACCATGAATTGAAGATCCTAAGTAGCTATTCTCATGATAGTGTTTATGTTTGGTGACAAGCAAATCTATCGTAAGGTGTCACCCTGCAGGTATAAAGAACGTAAATTAAGGTTAACATGATCGTGTAATTATTTAGATATTAGTTAGAGTGTATGTAAATCGTTCTTACCAGAAATCTAAGAACTGCCCTCGTGTGACCAATGTATCTCTTGCTTATCAACCCATACCATTGTAGGTAGCTATCATACACACCATGAGGGCTCTCCATAGGAACAGCTCGACTGACCCACTGTTCCCACATGTTTAAATACACTTCATGTTGGACGATCTAATCAACATCAATCCGACTACGCAAGTTGATTTCATGTAGCTTCGACTGTGTGTTCACTGGCTGCGGGATATATTGAAACCCGCCGAACTGCCTGGCAACTTAATTTGGGAAATGCCACTCAACAATGTGGAAACAAATGAGTAGCACCAAAGCTATCCAAACATGCATGCCAGCTTTGTAGAAATCCAACAATATATTAATCAAATTCGCACTGTACGACTCCCATTCAACTTGAAAATAGGAAATTTTATTTACATTAAGTGATAAATATGATTAATTGCAAGGAAAGAAATATGATTACTGAGGTACCTACGACATATTCTGCCTATCCAATGCATCCCAATATGCACTGACTACGTAGGTGGGGTGAAACTGCGTGTCCCTACGTGTGTTCCACTATGCCGCTAGTGGACATTCGGCTCGTATAGATAGTCTGTTTCGACTAATAGGTGCAATGTGGGGAAATCTATCCTAAGCCCACACCTATAGCAATATGGTCACCCCCCCCCCCCCAATCTCATGTGCCAACGGTGAGGATGCAATACATAGTTGGCGATACAATCACGTCAAACATGTACCCCCCCATATGTCGCAACGATGTCAAAATGTTCTAACAATGGCAACCACATCGCGTGCACAAGGAAGCTAGATTTATCAGCGAAGACAAATCTTCCTAATAGCTGTAGAATGTATGCACGAGAAGCTTGATGTATTTGTTCCACATTAGTGTCTAGTGGGATTAGCCAGAACATATCGTAGAGCCATATCATACTAAGGCGCCTGCTTCTACCACTGGACCCAAGTCTCACCCCCAATAATTCTTCGCATATTACTCCCCAATTCAAGCAGCTACTCCCAGTAGCTGCCTGTCCATTCATAGGGAGTCCTAATTGGATCTTCACATCTTGTAGCGTGATGGTAAACTCTCCCGTTGGCATGTGAAATGTATATGTCTCTAAACGCCATATCCCTACCAGTGTTGTAATCATGTGCCAATCAAGAAGTATGTACAGTAGTCGACTAGCACCTTCGAATCTAGCTAGTTGCAAGTATGGCTCAATTCGCGCATCGAATGGGATTGTACGTTCATTGTGACGGAGTGACAACTCACACAGTCGCACAACGAGGGTTGCTTGCTCCTATGCTAACAATATGTCAAATGTTTTCCTATTTCTAATGCAACATAAAGTAATTGATTAGTAAAACGTTTATTGCCTCTCCGTTCTAGACTGCCTCTGATCGATGACTGACCTGCTACATTAAAACTAAAGGATCAAAAGGTCCAGGCTCTATCTGTTATGCAAAACCATATAAATAATTTACATTTGCAACTAATACAAAATTTTTCATTAATTAATTTTATAGCAATTAAATAACGATATATTAACGACTAATTCCCTTTGATTAACGGATAATTAATAACTAATTAATTTTATAACTCAGTCTACAAAAACTTACAAATAATCCTACCTTGCAACAAATAAAAAATATTTCACTAATTACTTTTATAATAGTTAATTAACCACATATTAACAATTAATCACCTTTAATTAACGGATAATTACTAACTACTTACTCTTATGACTAGTTTTATTAAAACATACAAATATTTTACATTTCTATCCACTAATTAATTTTCTAACAATTAATTAACGATATATTAACGACTAATTCTCTTTGATTAACGGATAATTAACAACTAATTATTTTTATAACTTAGTTTACAAAAGCATACAAATAATCCCACCTTGCAACAAATACAAAATATTTCACTAATTAATTTTACAATAATTAATTAACCGCATATTAACAACTAATCCCCTTTAATTAATAGATAATTACTAACTATTTACTCTTATGACTAATTTTACTAAACCATACAAATATTTTACATTTCCACCAAATATAAAATTTTTTACTAATTAATTTCATAGTAATTAATTAATGATATATTAACAACTAATCCCCTTTGATTAACAAATAATTAATAACTAATTAATTTTATAACTTATTTTACAAAACTATACAAATATTGTCACTTTGCAACAAATATAAATTTTTCACTAATAAATTTAACAACAATTAATTAATGATTAATCATATTTAATTAATAGATAATTACCAACTACTTACTTTTATGACTAATTTTACTAAACCATACAAATATTTTACATTTCCACCAAATACTAAAATTTTCATTTATTAATTTCTTAGCAATTAATTAATGATATCTTAACGACTAATCATTACTAATTAACAGTCAATTAACAATAATTTAATTTATAGCTACATTAAAAAAAATACATTATCATAATATATATACATAATTCATTTACAATGTTAATTAACCATATATTAATAATTAATTAATTACTAATTAATAGTTAATTAACAATAACTATTACATTAATAACAGTAATAAAATTAAATTTTTTTCTTAAGAAAACATACTGCGATCTTGATGAAAAAATTTCTATACATATATTTAAGTAGATTAAAACCTATGTAAAATACAAATTGTAAAAACAAAGATTTGTAAAATGAAGTTTGTTTTTAGAGAAAATTCAAATATCGAAATATGAAATGTGAACATATGAACTAAACTGAGGATTTGTATTTATATTTGAAAGTGTCGCTGCAAATTTTTGTTCCTATGTGTTACTATATATATTTATTGTATTACTTTAATTTTGCAAATATACTTTTATAATAATTTTATAGGTTTGCATATATAGTTTTATAATAATTTTATAGGTTTACAGAAACTTTATAGATTTACAGTATTATAAGATTTATAAATTTGCAGTAACAAATTCATAGGGTTCACAAAAGAGGAAAAAATACTTAAAGTTGTTTATGTAATTCGCGCTTTCGCAACTTATATTTGCGTCTTCAGTCTGGAATTTTTATATATCCCTAAAGTTGTATATGTGATTCGCGCTTTCGCAACTTATTTTAATAATATGTTTTATGAATATAATATTTAGGTAATTTAAAAAAATATTTAAATATGTAATTCTATATATAACAATAAAAATTTAATATATATAATTAAAAATTAAGTGGATCCATAAACACAAAGATCTAGAAAAGCTGGCCATGAGACGACACTTTGCTTGAGGATAAGGGCGGGACGCATGACACGGGTGAAGCTACGGCGAAAGTGATGTTTCTTTTGGTGTGCAGAGGAAGAGAGGCCACGTTGAAGCTTTGTCTTGCACACACACGCAACCTTATCCCATCTCCTTTTCTAACCTTACCATTCGCTTGCACGTATCACCCTCTCACCAAAACTATCGAATTACTTTTCGTAATAAATGGACAATGCGAAAGTAGGGCCCACGGTATATCATATTTGGGGTCCCGCTGTTTTATTTTATTTTATTATTTTGATATCCATTTAAATACTATACTTAGCAAGAATAAAATATTATATATATATATATATATATTATAAAACTAAATACTTAACAAATTTTTATAGAATTAAATTTCTTTATTTTTACTTTATTTATTTTTTATAAAAAATGCCAATTAAACTTTCTTTTTTTCTAATATATAAACAATATGTATATTTTCTTTTAAAATATATTAATTTTAACTACTCAATTTGCATATTCAATCACATCTATCATCATAATCATAAAGAAAAAATACATAAAAGATAATTTTTTAAATACCATATTTTAAATTGATGTAATTCAAATAACAAAACATGAAAGTATGAGCTAGACCATTTAACTCACTAGTCACAACATAAAACCAACCCCAACCAAAACCACCTAACCATGACTTTACAATTGAAACAACTTGAACCACCTAACAGTGGTCATGGGATCTTTGCGATTTACACCACTTAATCACATCAAACCCTTACTAAACCATTTCATCACAACCATCAAACCTAGGTGACCTAAACCACCTTAATTCAAGTTGAGTTGAACCATGGTGGTTTGTTTGTGTAAAATGAGTCAAGCATGGCTGTGCTCCATGTAAAATTGTGATTAGAGCTTGGCCTTGATAAATATTGAAGGTTAAAGTTTTAATTTTTTAAATGTAGGTATGTTTTAGTATTTTTAGATATATTCTTAATTTATTGTTATGCCATTTTAAGTGCGATGAGACAGATTAATATCGAATAATTTTTTATTGATTTTTTATGATTTTTATTTATATTACTTTCTTATTTTATTTTGCTGATGAAAAGTGCTAGAAAAAGTTTATTGTTTTAGTTGATGTCCTAGGCACTCGCTTGAAAGTTTTCAAGTTTTTTAAAATTGATTACCCTTTATAAAAAAAAAACAAATATACATAAAATGATTAAAAATTTATTTATGTATTTGATATTCTAACAAGTGATCAAATACCCTTAACCATTTTTCTTCATATAATGTTTAATGTATACGATGCTTCGATAAGGAAATAAAAACCATCTCTTTTGTTATTTACGTTTGATATGAGGTCAAGAAAAACTTGGAACTTCCATTACTCATTCCCCGTTCGTACCCCTCGGAATAATGGCAGTGTGGTAATAGGAACAGCTGCACCTCAAAATATGATTTACATTAGGTTGCTCTCTCTTCTCGCGATTGTACAATATTATTACAAAATATAAAATATATATTTTTTATTTTTTTTTACATTTATCTATTTTCTATATGATTCCTCAAATTTTTTTTTTTTATATTTGAATCCTCGATATTTTCAAAACTTTAAAAAATAAGTCTTCTATCAAATTTATTAAGTTTTCCATCCATCCATAACACATATTAGTTTTCAATTAGTCAATAATAATTAAATTAATAAAATAATATAAAAATCAAATGTATTTATTTAATAATATAATAAAAAATAATATTAAATATGTATAATGATGTAATTAATCAAAATAATAATAAAAAAGAAAATGATAATTAAATTTTAAAAAAAATAAGCTAGAAAAATTTGTATATATCTTAGCCACTTTCACCAACCAGTCCAAGATTTATTGAAAGCTAATACAACTTAAAATGAATAGAAAATTTAATATATTTAATAAATTTTTTTAAGGTTTTAAAAATATTAATGATTTAAATAAAAAAAATTAAAACTTAAATAAAAATAGATAAATATTAAAAACTTAAAATATATTTTTCTCTATTTAATTTTACTGGATAACTCTGTATTTGGTGGACATTAACTCGAAGGAGCTGTATTGTTAGTTTTACGGTCTATATGATAATCTGTACTCACGACTTTCCAAAATGGATGATCTCCATGTTTATTTCCCCATTTCCCCTTTAAATACTTAATCGATGTTTAAAGATTACAACGGAAAAAAAAAATAAAAAAATAACGTTATAAATATCATAAGATAGTCCAAGAGTTTTAAGACAACCTTAATAATTGATTTTAAAATTGAAAAAATTAATGAACTTAAAAATGAAAGAGAATCAAATTAAAATATATTTACATTTCTCAACTGTTTAGAAATGGTATTTCAGAATATACTTTTCAATAAATACTATATTGCAAACACTTATTTGTTAAAGACTTAATAGAATATAAGAAAAATATAATTTTAGTTATTAATATTTACTATTTTTTTATTTGAGTCATTAATATTTTTTTAAAATATTTAATATTTTTAAAATTTTATAAAAATATTTTTTTTGGAGTGTATTAAATTTTTTACTTATGTTATGTATTGGATTCTTATTAAGACTAATTGCCTAAGGTGATAAGAGCACATAGATTTTTTCAATCTATTTTTTAATTTTAATTATTATTTTTATATTTTTTATTATAGTATACTATTAAATATATTTAATATTATTTTACTATATTATTTAAATAAATATACTTAGTATCATCATTTTATTCATTTAATTATTATAAGCAAGTTGATACAGTTTAAAAAAATAATAAAAAGCTTAATAAATTCAATTAAAATCATCCTTTTATGAAATTTTAAAAATACTAAAATTTCATTTAGAAAAAAAATTAAAAACTTAAATAAAATAATTAATAAATATTAAAAATATACTTTTCTCTAAATAACATTTTTCTATACGTTTATATTTTAATGCATAGTGTTTACTAAGAAAACCTTCCGCAGAATTACCGACCGTCGAAACAATGCTACTTCCCTATCATCTTTTTATTCTTAAAACAATTTTTATTTGGCTATGGCATTTAATGGACTCCAGAATTTCACAACAATTGGCAGCCAACCACAACGTTTATGGTTGCTCTTTACTCGACGGACTCAAGTCCCTGTCGTCTAACTCACGGAAAAGGGAAAAAGAAAAAGCAGCTTTCCTTTCATATATTTCTTCAGCATAAGGCACCTTATAATCGCCTAACAGAAGGGTATGCTCTTTACAACTTCAGGGAAGGAGCTACATACAAAACAAAATAGGGAAAACCAACAAAAACACTGCTATCTGATGGTACTACTACTAACTCCCCTGGAGACAACCAAGCCAGGATCCACAAAAACTAAATCCAAGAGGCTGCAATTCCATGGGGCAACACAAGGTTCACTATACACTAGCCCTCACCACATCTCTCAAAACAAATATCTCATGACAGACAGCCAAAACAGAAGACAATATTTCTGTACACGGCTATGGAAATGGAGCTGGGTCATCAATCGTGAACACCCCCATCACCTCCCTGATGTAACCAAGGTCTTGCCCTTTGTGCCCTGAGCCGACTTTGATGGCGTTAATGGACAAGGAAGAGGGAGGACCGGTAGTGTATGCATCACCTCCCTGATGTAACCAAGGTCTTGCCCTTTGTGCCCTGAGCCAACTTTGATTTAGTTAATGGACGAGGAAGTGGGAGTACTGGTGGTGTATGCTCTACCACTTCTTCATGTACTGGAATAGGAGATACTTGGGCAGGACTTGAAATATAAGTGAATGACAAGTCCCTGTTTGCAGCTAGAGCTAGTAGCTCTTTCTCTTCCAAACCTTTGGTTGGTCCAATGCTGCAGCGATCAGGGGTGTGCTTCGCCAATGCATCCTTGAACTTCTTGATCTGTATAAAGGATACCCAATCAGAGCAATTAAGTTAAACCCAGAAACAGAAAAGTCAAAATCGGATCAGTATGACAATGCATCCAGGAAATCCAGTTAAACTTGGAATCACACGTACAATCAAGAGATAAATGATCCAAGAAAGCCCTAAGCTTTATGATCTTTAAATTTTAAATAAGCCACCGAGAATCAAAAACTTACATTGAAGCTAACTGTTCAACAAACTGAATTAACCAAATTATTCATGTAAATAATGCCCAAAGTCACAAGTTCACGGAGATGTCCACTGAAAGACACGATGCAATGTCCATGCACGATATACAAAAAGCTATATACAAATCACATCAACCAGTGCACAAATTTGTATGCTAAGGCTAATGATAGTTTTAACTAAGTAGCTCAAAGCTACTGAAAAACAAGTGCAAATCAAGTCATGCAATGTAACGACTAGATCCTTAAAGAAACTGGATTGCTGCAAACTAACCGTGGCATTTGTGCAGCTAAAGCTGCAAAGCCGACCATGAGCTCCTCTATAGAATCTAAAGAAAGGCAGCACATGAACATTAAGACTGTAACACATGGACTTGTGTTCCTCATAATTGACTTGAAGAAATTGTACATCTGGGTTCATCTCTGCCAATTGGCATATCTTGGGATGCAGTGCTCTGCAACCACCACATCCTGGGGAGAAGAAATCTACCACCACAAGCTTATCCCCGGCATTCAATAATGAATCCACGAGGTCTTGGGCACCAGTCACCTCTCTCATACTCGATTGCAGGCCCTTTTCCCACCACTTCTGAGCTTTCCCAATCGTTAGGCTACCCTGTAATCAACATATGTTAACTTCCTTGAGCTTAAATTCAATATATTCAAAAGTCAAGAATCTGGAGAATGCCTCACAAAAAGCAACCACTGGATTATGATCTTAAATCTCTTATGTACATGTAACCAAACACAACGCCCTAAAGTTTCCAAATTTTCAGATCCTCATGAATAAAATAAAGAGTCCAAACACAAAGAACCCTTAAACCCTAAATTCAGAAACAAAACCTTAAATAGTCAAAACAATAAAAAGCCATCAGAAATAAAACATAGATATAAAGCAATAAGTAATCAGTAGCAATAAAAGCGAGTACCTGAACGTTAAAATGGGAAACCCTAAAGCTACCTCCCCTAAAAATCCCTTCTTTTTGCTGTACAACAACCCTTTTCCCATAAAAATCACTTCCTAACCTTAATGGACTCGAAGATCTCATAATTAAAGGCTTCAATTTCACACATGGGCTCAATTTAACCCCAAAGCCAACCGCTTTATGATTCTTACATACTTCTGACAAGCTATTTCCGCTTCTAACTCCACAAGAATTCAAAAACAACCCTCTTTTGCTTATAACATCCGCCATTTTCAGAGCAAGAAGGAAACCCCAACTCTACAAACCCTAATTCGTTATGGTTTCGAGTTCCTGGAGAGAAATTTAACTGGATAAGCTGTTGAATGGGATGTTAGAGGGGTAGGATAAGATAAATGGAAAATAAATAGGGGTTACAGAATCTAGAAACTTGAATGAGGAGTTTCTGGCCGTTGGATTGCATAGGGCAGTTAATTGGATGAACATCTAACGGTGGATAGAGGCCCAGGAGTTCAGCCGTGAATGAAGTTCGTTCGTTGGATAAGGCTAAAAGGGAAAGCTTCCAGTACCACACCACGTGTCTTTCTCCCGTCGTGATGAGAAACATAAAATGAATTTTTTTGAAAGAAAATTGGCCAACAATTATTCCGACAGCTACTTTCGTAGAGCACAGTCTATTTCAGAAACAATTTTTTTTTTTTGAAAAATATTTTCACTATTTATCCCTGATAAATGTATGCACTAAATCACCCATACTAATATCCCGTTATAATAGCTATTTTATAGAATAGCTATTATGTTATTTATTTTATGAAATAAGAATTCGTATGAAATTATAATTATATAAAATAAAAAATTATCATTCTTTACCCAAATACTTGTAATAACAATTTAATATCTTTTTTTCCTAAAATCATCGGACCAAGAAGTAGTTGACTCACATTTCGCTAGATTTGCCATTTTGCTCCCATTGCCAATTACCGTCAATCATTGATGGAAGTGTTGATCTACCGTAGATTTATGTCTGGTGTGATGTTGTGACAATGGATACAAAAACAAAACTTAAAGAGAGAGAGACAATTGATATTTGGTAAAGGATGGATTGTTGTACTTAAATTTCTAGCTTCTTCTTCTTCTTCTTCTTTCAATTTTTGTCTTCCTTTCTTTTTTGGTTTACTTATTTTTTAAAATTTTGACCTTTGGAGATGTCATGAAACTCTTCTTGAGTATTTTTTTTTCTTTTTTTTTTTAATTTCAAATTTTAGTCCTCTCTCTCTCTCTTTCTCCTTTGAGGATGTCTTTTGTTTGTTTCTCTTTTCTTTTTCTTTTTTTTTTGAACTTTCTTCTTTCTCTCTCTCTTAATTGTAACTCTCCTTTAATTTTTAATTAATGTTTTTCATTTTTTTAACCTATAATAAAACTTTCCCTTTTTTTTTTCAAACTTGTAATATATATTTCCATTTCCTCCTTTTTCTTTTTCTTTTTTTAACATGCCATAAATATCTCCTTTCCTCTCCTTTTTTAACATATAATAAATATCTCTTTTATATAATAATTAATGCTACTTCTTCTTCTTCTTCTTTTCTAATTATAAAAATGATACATTTTTTTTTCTTTCCTTTTCATATGGTCACTTTATGACTCTACTTCTTTCCCAAGTAAAGCCATTGCAACAAAATGTAGATTCAAGGTAACATTAGGTCTCACTTGGGTTGTTGGTATCAACTACTTAAAGTCCAAACACTGGGTTGTGACACTAGACTCAGGCTTGACAAATTATCAATTATAGCTAGAATTATTCTACCATAAACTACTAAGGTTGCTTAATAGAAGGAGGTGTTGACTTACAATGGGGGATGGGTACCAATGGTTCCATTTGTCCCTAGTAACTAGGCTAATAAGGTCTTCCAAGGAAGCTCCTTTTGGATGAACAATGGAATTTAGGGATTACATATGCTAATGCTTGCAAATAGACCTGATAAATGATTAATAAAATATATTTGTAAACAAGATTTTTTTATTGATTCATTGAAATTATAAGAATTTTAAAGAAATATGCTACCTAATTGAATAATATTTTAATTTCAAGATTAATATATTCTTTAATCAACAAAGAAAGAAAATGAGTCAAGTTTCATATGATTCAAAGTTAAAAAGAAGAAATTTTGTGCATTTGATGAATAAACACAATCAAGTAGCATGGTCATGTTGATTTTAAAGGAAGACCAGAAATATACATAAAAAAACAACATAATCATGTTAGTGGTCATGTGACTTTTGGAGCAATAGAAGCAGAGTACAACAATGTAACACGATCGTGTTAGAGGTTATGTTGGCTTTATCTTCCCTAATCTAGATGCGTTTGCAAGATTTAAGCTAAACACGACCTTAACATGACTGTGTTGAAGGGTCATGTTGAGTTTGACGACTAAGTAATATAAATACCAGATATAAACCCTAGACACGGAGATGAGTGAGAAAAAAAAGAAAAGAAAAAGAAGAAAGAGAGTTCTGAACAAAAAAGAAAGAGAGAGTGTTTAAGCAAACGAAGAGAGGAACTCCTTGAAGAAGCAAGAATATTGAAGATCAATTCATACAATCCGGAAGTATAAAAACGGATTTCTTTAAGGGTTTTTCTTTCCATTATAATTTATTTTGATTTTATTGTCAGATTTTATATCATAATGATAGCTTAAATTTTTCTAGTATCTAGATTTGTGAACCCTAGACTTATTATATAATTTTATTTCAGTTATTATTCAATAAAGTTTTTATTATCTTAATTCAATTATACATGTTCTTCATTGTAATAATTTAATATTTTTATAGTATTAATTATTAATTATTAATATTATATAAATATATTGAGAAATCATTTATATAATTAGATCTAGCGTAATTGAAAAGAGTTGCATGCAACCTTAGAGATAAGATGACATAAATCTTCTGAATTAGGGTCAAACCTAATAATGGAATTCAAAAATCAATAAAAGCAATTTTAAGGGTTTTAATTAGAGAGAGATCTCAATTAATCAACTTAAGATTAGAAATTAATAATCTTGAGAAAGATATTAATTTACTTAAGGAATTTCTATGGTTAATAAAATAAAGACTAGAATTGGAATTAACTCTAATAAGTTATATATGATTCTAGGGGGGGAACTAAATCTAGATACGTATCATTATAACAACAATTCAAACTCTTTAGTATATCTACTTTCTTTTCATTATTTTAATAATTATTAATTAAACAATTAGAATTTCTTAATTAATCAATACTTTTTAATTTGACGATTATATAATAAAGTCTTAGTTAATATTAGTAATTGTAGTCCTTGTATGACGACATTCGTAATTAGTTCACTATATTACATTAATCGATAGATACACTTACTTATAATATCAAGGTCATTGAAGTTTATCATGCTAAAGATTCCCTTATAATTTTTAACACTAGTGAATCGAGAATCCTCAAGAGTGAAAGGAAATAGCTTCCTCTACTCTTGACTCAATTTAACATCCTAAAGTGCATTGTTTGCAATTGGCACTCATAGTCGAAGTACATTACAAAACATAAAGATTACAAACTAACACTAAAACAGGCCAAGATCTTCGATGTCATATACATGTCATCGTAATTTAACTTCCCCAAGATGGAGGACATGAAGTACTGGTAAGCTTTTATATCCAAGTGGAGTGTTCAAACTCATACCTTTATAGATTCTTAGGGTGAACTCACATACACTCTTGAGGACATCAATCTCCTCCTAAAACTTCATAATTTTAGGAAAAAAAAAATTACAACAGTACTAAGCATGTTGTAAAATGAAAGCATGCACACAATCCTATAAGGTATTGTTAGGCTATGTAAAACTTAATCTAAGTGGTCCACTTAGTGAGGATCGATTACTTTTATGGAAGGATAGAGAAGTATGAGCACATAACTTGAGGTCAATTGCATAAACTTTTTTATAATATCAAAGAGTTCGCATTTTGCCCATACATAAACAAGATTTCTAGATACCATACATGTAGCAAGTATTATCCGATCGACACATAGGGTCTTATCCCTTTAGAGAATTGAGGAAACTTGTAAGATTAATCTTTTGAGGCTAACTTCCTTCAATGGTGTGTTCCAAGAAGTCTTCCCTCACTATTAGGTAGGAAAGGCTCAAATGGTAACATGCCGAAATTAGGAATCGTTGTGTATTCTCCATACAAAAGTAGCGCGACAATTTGGATTTGACCAGAGCGTCTCTTGGGTAGTGGTCATTGCTATGGATTTCAAGGTTTGCTATAGACGCATATAACCGATAGATGTCAAGACAATCCATCCTAAAATTCATTGGTTCTACTTCCCTTCATTAAGTCATAATGGGGTGATCTCCTCTAGTTGGTCATCGTACTAGGTAGATTGTGTAAAACTATATGTTTGCTCCATATGTAAAGCCTCTAAAAGAAGCCATTATTTACTTGGATGAAATTTACCTTTGATTCCTAAGGCTAAATACCTTTAAAGGGAAGCGAGATGGGAATAATGTCAACCATGTTGATGAAGAGGCAAGGATTTCAAAACAAGTAGAAACGAGTAGGGACATTTATGTTAATATTTGTGAGTTAAACAATAGATAATTCTTTTCATTGCTTTTTTTTTTTTTGTAAAAATAACTAACTATTTAGGTGGGGTTGGTGGGTGGGAAGGAGGAGATTTGAACCGAGTCTACCTCATTATAAGTTTTGTGATGCCGGCTCATTACAAGAACCTGGTGATGCTCTTATAATTTAAATTTTAAAATTAAAAGCATATACACCTTTTAAAGTATTGATCATGTGTGAATATATTTCCTATATATTTATAGTATGATTTTATCTTTCAATAAATTTTGAAAATATACAAACAACTTTCAAATTATTATTACAGTCTCAAATATATTATTAAACATACCATAAATAGAAACCTAATAATAAAAAATTTGATTCTTTATCTCTATCTCCTTACGCCCCTACCCTACCCACCCATAGTAGTGGGCATCAATCCACCATTCAATGTCATTTGCATAGCTACCAATGAAGGTTGGTGGATCACACCATCTATAGTAGTGATGGGGTGGTGATTTACCATCCTAGGCCATTCTTATAGCTACCAATGAAGGTAGGTTGTTCACATGATTCATAGTAGTGGTGAATAGTGATCCATGAGTTATATTAGTGGGGGCTTAGCTGCTTTAAGGTTAAGGGAAGGCCACCATCTCTAGGGTTTTGATTTTTAAGCCTCTTTCTATCTTTCTCTCTAAATTTCTATGTATTTTTATTATTTAATTAAACATATTTAATGATATTATTCTATTAAACTAGTTATTATGGACCAATTAAAAGTTTACACGTGTTAAGGATGGATGAAATTTTTAATGGACTTAATGGAACTCTTTTTTTATAAAAGTTTGAAAACTTTGAAGAATCAAATTTGAAAAAAAGGGAAAAAAATTAAAATTTCAAATAAAAAATTTGGTAAACCATATTGACCAAGTACGTACTTATTTCTAAAATAACATACACATAGAACTCGAAATTTTAACTAGTTGCATTAGTAGTAAAGATACATGAGCTTTTGTTTGTCATTTGCCTATTATATACGAAATTAAACTTAATAGTATATTAGTCCAACTAACAGTATTCTAAACACTGGAAGATTTTTATTTATTTATTTTTTATGAATATATCGATAATTAATAACCTTATATGGAATTTATGGAATATTTTATTTGATGATTGTAGGAGGCCTTAGATTTTATTGGGCCAATTCAATTTAATATTTGATTGTGTGACTTGACATGTTTGGGAGCAAGTGAGAATCGTCCACATTTAAGTAATGAATGAAAATAAAAATAAAAATAAATAATAAAGAGATAATAACAAGCTTGTTAGTGGTATTTGTTAAAAGGAGCTATTTATTTTTTTTTCAAATATTTGTTTCGGTAAAGCGTTAAGCAATTTCAGAAACTTTATTATTTATTTTTAAAAAAAGGAAAAAAAAATCTCTTGATAAGGTCTACGTAGCCCACCTTTCACTTGCCAGATCAAAGGCATTTGTGGGCCCCACCTTCTCTCGAAAGTTCCGTAGGGCCCAGGAGCACAATCGATTAATATCAACATTAAAATTGACCTTTAACTACCATCATTGTCGATATCTACAAAAATTGGTATTCAAACATATTAAATACTTGGTTGAGAAGTTGTTAAAGGATATAGGCTATTAATCATAATTTAGTAGTAAAATAATACCTTTTGTTATCGAAATTTGTTGTTTAAAAGTATTGCAAAATGGTAGTAAACAATAACATTTGGAAATAAAAAGTCATGCTATTAGGATCAAATATGATTTGATAGTGAAAATTTGAACATTTTGCTACTAAACTTTAGTGGTTAAAAACATTGTGAAATAGTGGCAAACAATGATATTTTGTAGCTAAAAAGTCATTCTATTAGCTGCATGATGTGGTTGTTAAATATTTCTTTTATATATTTGTCAATATACCCTATTATTATCACTTGCTTGTTTAATAAAAAAAAAATCTATTATATAGTAGATTATTCATATAAATACATTGGAGGTACTTTTTTGATAAACAAAAATAAAAATAAAGTGAAAAAAATTCACTAAGAATCAGAAATAACTTAAATCATAAAACATATCCAGCAATTGAACAACAAAAATACTTAACCTAAATAATTAATATGAATTTCTAAACCATTAACAAAGTTTTCAAGTTTGAGCTAGTACTCCAAATCGTAGACCACATCAAGAATGAAAGGCAAAAAACCAGAACTATTGGCATGGCTTTCAATTGAACTCAACCTTGAAAGATCATAAAGTTGTGCCACCATTTTCATAAATTTGCATAGTAAAAAAAGTTTTAAAAGGTTTTGCAGCTGATCACTAAAAAGCTCAAAAACTGTAAATTTCATTATTTAAAACTCAACAAAATTCTAAAGCCTAACTTATGGTTATTTAAATTAAAAAAAAATCAACATTTCTTTATTCATGATCAAGCTTTAAAATATAATAAATTAAGAGATAAAACAAATCTTCCATTTCCAATTAGTACAGACTCAGCCTCGGCCACTCATCTATCAATATGGCCATGTCTTCCTTCAACTAATAGTTATGAACGAGAGCAAAGTTTTAATTTCATGTCTATAGATACATAAAACAAACAAGGACTAAATGAAAAGGAAAAGAAATTAAAAAAAAAATTCATTAAAGTAATAATTATAACGGTTTCAAAAAAAAAAAAAAATATATATATATATCTATACACACATATGTGTACATATACATGAGTGTGTATGTATATATAAAGATGTATATGTATATATATCTATAAGATATTATATATTTATATATGCAAATATATATTTATGTATATGTATATTGGCATGTGTATACAAAGATGTATATGTATATATATGTAATATATGGTTTCGAAAATATATATATATCCATATTTATATAATCATAATTATTAAGTAAAATAATAAAATAAATAATATAAGATTGAGGGTAATTTTACAAATAAAGTCAAGAGACGGGGGTAATTTCATTCTTTCTTAACATAACTATAAAAACAAAACTGATCTAGGGTTTCTCTTTTTTGCACATTTGGACAATTCACAATAGCAGGCTAGAATGACACAAAGAGAGAGAACCCCTTCAAGAAAACCTAATGCAATCTAAGGAGACATCGCAGTGTAATAAAAAGGTAATGATTTTTAGTTATTACAAGACCTATTCTAACAATGGAGACTCAATCACGAAATTATTTTGGATGTTCATGGGGATCAGACTAGAGGTTGGGTTGAAACAAACAAAAGGATCAACCAAATTCAATATTCTAAGCATAATCTGAACCAAGTAAGAATTCTAATCCATGTAAAGTAATTAGAAAAGTCATGTTTTAAGATTTACTTAAGCTTAGGATTAGAGAATGGGGAGATTGGATGAATTGGTAGAAGAAAATTTAGGGTTTGTAAAATGTATGGAGAGATACATGGCATATCTATATTGTTGTGTTTCGATCGTGTTGAATGCAACACATACCGAGAGATACATGACTTGTCTATACAGTCATGTTCTGATCATGTTGAATACAAAACATGCCGAGAGATACATGGCCTGTTTATACGGCCATGTTTCGACCGTGTTGAACCCAAAACCCATCAAAAGATACACGACCTTTGACATGGTCGTGTAATAGCCATGTTGAACTACACGACCTTCAACATAGCCGTATTGAGTGAAATATAACTTCATTTTATATTTATTTAACTCTTAATTAAACCAATTTTTACGTAACCTAGATAATTAATAAGACCTTACATAACTTAATAGGTTAAAAGAAATTAAGAGAATTATATTATTCTTAGATTAGTACTAAGAAGGATGTATTGATGATTATACAGACTTAAGCTTAGCTTAAGTTCAAGACCAAATATGCTTAAGGCTAGAATTCTAGGTAAGTGTACCTTGTTTGTTGGTTGTGATTGTTAGGTAGTTATTAAATAAATTAGTTATAAGAATTATGTGATGTAATGTGAATTGTGAATGAAAGGTTTCATGTTGCTTGTGTTTGGCTTGGCCTAAGGGCCTACAATGGCACATCTCTAGGGGGTATTTTGATGATCGATATGTCGTGTTGCCTTTAATGGAGTTGTGTATCGAAATGATCTGAGGTAGATTAAGGTTAAATGGGTCTCGTGGTAGCAGTTTCCATTAGGACAAACTTTTGTGTGTATTGGGGTCATGAGTACCCTTATGTGGTATAATTAATTTGGAGATTGGTGTGTAAGTTGATGTATGAATGTACTATGGATAAATGTTACATATATGTATGCGCTATTAATGTGGTGTATCATGCACATGTGAGTGTGGTACTCACATATTAAGCTTAGGCTTACCCCCCTTTCTATATCTTTTTTTATCTGTAGGTGAGAATGACGAGCAAGTAGAGTATGATGAGAATGAGAACTTGGTGAGACATTATATGGATGAAAACGGGAGAGAGCATTATTACTATGTGGAAGGGGAGTGAGGAAATTGGGAACACTTGTAAATTGGATTATTATTAGTTTAATTGAAATTATGGAGATAATAGCTTAGTTTTAGTTATGTTAATTAGTATAGGAAAATAATCGTTTATCTAGGGATTTTTGTTGTTATTAAATAATGAGATTTGGAATGACTCATTTGAGAGTCATTTATTTTATTGAAGTTATAGTGGTATGATGGTTAATGGAGATGAATAGGTTTTGAAGTATTATGGAGTTTTAAAGCCTTAGCATCTCGCTTTGTAGTAATAACATGTGGTGGGTTGTGACGTCCTAGGTTTTGAGGTATTACAATATATCTATAAGATATTATATATTTATATATGCAAATATATATTTATGTATGTATTGCTTTCATTTCTTGCATACTCGCATGAGAGAATGGCAACTAGTGCCCTCAACTTCAAAACATTATTTTACAACATTTAAATGATACAAGACTATGTACCAATACCAAACAAATGAATAATCAACAGAATTGTAAAAGAGATAGAAAAATAATTATTTTGAGGTATGAAAAATCAACTTCAGAAAAATAATTGTTTTGAACTTTCTTAAAGTGATATTACCTATACATTGGGAACAAATAATCCTTAGGATATAATAAAAGTCTCTAAAACTCTCTTTTTTAAATTTGTAAAAAATCATATATAATAGTTGAAGAGATCTGCTATATTTATTTTTGTTAGAGAAATTTAACTATTTAATCTTAATAGATACATCTATTGGTTTATGCCATTTTATTTAACAGACTTAACTATTCATAAAATTTTTAATTACTATCTAGCATTTAACGAACAACTGGTTAGTAACCGGCTTTACAGTTGATCAACAATTGTTCCCCAATCGACCTTCAACTAGCTTCACAAGCACTCCATTCTCTCCTTTTCTTTTCAATGTAAGATTACTAGTCCATATTACATTTTACACAAACATCAACTTCAACTAAATAAATCACAGCCACTCGGTCACTTGTCATAAATAAGCCAAATATTGTAATAATTCCTATTGTAAAAACTATATACGGTACTTTTTAAAAACTTTTTGATGTTGTTTTACCCAAAATGAAAAATGTGAATTTTGTAAACCAATTGGAATCATTTTTGCTATTTAATAATTTCGTGATTATATATATATATATATATTGTATATTTGTCAAAGGATGAGAAGATATAATACAAATTACAAATTGTACATCCAACTCATAACAAAGGCTATAAATGTTTATGATATTATTGTCAAATGACATAATATCGAGTAACCATATTATATGACGAAAACACAAAGCTATAAAAGTAAGAAAAATAAAACAAAATCTTATTTTATAAAATTGATGAAACAAAAACTATAATTACAATGAATAAGAGAAATTACGGTATGACTTGTATTTGTAAACAAGGAAAAGAGTTGTAACAAAGATGCAAAAAACGTTCGGGAAAATAAATAGACAAACAAATATATCTTTGATATTATATCTTTTGATATTGCAATTTGAAGAAACAGTGGAAACCATTCCAGGAGGAAATTACATATACATTAAAGTGGTAATGCTTCTTTAGAATTATTTCCTTTGATGCTGTTTCCGCGTATACATTAATATGGGAACCATTAAAACAAGAATTTTTACATTAGAATATCAAAACAAAAGAATAGGAAATATTAAAGTAACAATATTACAAAAACTACTTTAGAGAGATTTGATTATGAAAACTGCATATTAACAACATAATTTTAACAATAGGTAAATGGCTCTAACACTAAGAAAAACCTAAATAAGTAATGTAAGGAACCTTAAAATTGTAATGCAATGCTGCTCTAACAGCAGGTGGATGATTGTAGCACAAAAGAAAGAAAAACCAAATAACTGATATAAGGAACTTTGGTGAATGAACTAAATAATTGATAGAAGGTTGAACTAAATAATTTAATGATTATCTAATAGCAAGTGAATGGATTACCCTCCATTTCAGTAAGTTAACTAACTGTTTGATAAATACAAATTGTTGCAACTAATATATAGTGTTAAATAACTAACTCCTACAATCTTAAGTTAATTAAATATTAATGATTACCTTATATCGCATATTGATGAGATTATAATTTTAGGAGACTACCACTTTTGGTTCATGATTGCGAGGACTTATAGGCAAGTGATAGCTGCTGCATGTTATGTGTGCCTCTTAAGTAGTTGAATTGGACTTAACGTAAACTTGACTTAACATAAAAGCATGACATGCTTGTGTGCGGTCAGATCGGGCTAGAAAAAGACACCCTTGGACTGGATTATTTCCAAATAATGTAATATCTGAATGATATGGGAGTTAGGTGCTTGGGCTATAAGGTGGTTCGGTGTGCAGTCAGTAATAAGGGATCATGGCTATTAATAGATTGATGAACAAAGAATGTTGTTATAATGAGCATCATTCAGTGCCCGGGGACATAGCGTATAATACATTATAGATTGACTACAATCATTGATGGCCGATATGGTGGTGATCTCTTTACAAGATTACTTATGCTTTCAGTTTTTGATATAATGATTTGACCATCTTTGTCAACCCTCGATTCCCTATTGTAGTGGAGTAATGATCCACCTTTAGGTCTTAACTTATCATTTAACTATAACAAAACTATTCTACATGGTACCTAAAGGTGGCATTGCTAGGCTATTCCGAAGTTCGGAATGAGGCAAGCCATACTAGTGATTTCGAATTTGTATTACACAATATCAAAATTAAAATTGCTAAAGGCACCTTTGTAACACCTATTGCACTAGCGCATTTCAACTTGCAACAAAACTTTATACTTCATGTCCATGATAAAAGACATTTGGCACTTGTGGCATTGACTACTAAAAATAAACATCTATGATCATTCTGGATGATCAATTACTGGATTTCTTGATCCTCCCTCCTAAAATCATATCAGACACTTCTATTATGATTACATACCACAAATAGGCCATCACTTAGCCTCTATATTTACAAATGATTGACAAAACCATATAATGTAACCTAGTGAACTACTTAAAAAAAAATAAAAAAAATCCAAAAGCACAATTCTTCTGTCAACTTAGTTATTGCCCTCACAACCCATGAAACCCTCGATGTCAACTCATTCATTTACACCTATATCTAAAGTCAATAAAATACCAACCCCTAAGCTTCTTAAGAAGCAAGTGAGTAATATAGGGCTCAAGAAACATAATATAGTAAAGTAAGAACAATTCAATAGATATTCACTTTATTAAAGTGAAACATAAATTAGTGTAAATCTCTTACTAGAGTTTCCTGATTTCAACACATTTATTGATCTTTCTATTATCATCTAAAATTGGTTAATTATAAGTCCCAATCCTAATATTTGGAAGGGGAGTTACCCATATACACTTTATTGATAATTTATTAAATACTTAGCAGATAGTTGCCTTTACACATATCCTTATATACTTTTTCATAAACTTGACAATTTCTTGGCACATAATTGCTCTTTCACATATTCATGGCATGTTAGTATATTTTCTTAAATGTGTGCCTTTTGCCTACCACAAACATATGGGGTGACTAGATCCCTATAAATCACTAACATTGAGCTGGTTTGTCAACTATGCTACAAACTTACTAAGTTGATTCAAGGATCGTAATACAAACTTATTGGACAAGGAAATAGGTCTTACTTTAATTAAGAAGTATTATGTTATCTCATAAAAGTTATTAAATTCCTTTCACACCTTTTGTGCAATACACAATCCTTAGATGAAAACTATGCTCACTCTTCTAGTACTTTAGCACATCAGTAACATTTGTTTATGGTCAACAAACACACACATTATAAAGATATCACAACCCTTTTCAACAAACCTAACATTTAAGGTAGCAAACATAAGGCAAAATCAACATTTAAGGCAACAAACACAAGGTAAGTTTACAACCCAACTATCAAAATGAATGATCAACATATTTAGCCATCTATACCAATACCTATCCAATCCCAACATTACTCACTTGGTAATCTAATCAATAAGCCAAAGGAATGATGCATGCAAGCTCAACATTGCCAAAGCTACAATGGTTTGCTAACCACCACTAGTTGTGGTAGCAACTACCACCCACCCAAACCTTTAACCTTTACTTGGTTCTATAGAAGCTCAAACCCAACTCCATGAACCACCACTACTTGCCTTGGCTCCAAATTTCTTCTCTCTCTTTTTCCTTTTTTTTTTTTAATTTTTCTTTGTTTTTCCCTTTGATTCTTCCTCCTTTCCTAGTTGTATACCCTTTAATCTAAGCTTATTTTAGTTGTAGAGTGTTTATATGTTTGAAAACTTTCCATTTTAACCAAAAAGGAGGAGGTTTTGTGGAAGACTTTTTTGGGAAGGCTTTTTCATAATTCCTAAACTAGCTTTTAGGTTTTTGACATTTGATCTCTCTCTCTTACTACTATCCCTATTATGTACTACTTTTCTACTCAAAGCTATAATGAAATCATCAAGCACTCTTCAACTATTATTTTATTATTTCTCGATTTGATGAACACTTATTACCTTCATCTTCATAGGGTCTAATTTTTTTCCCCCTCATATTTCATTATAACATTATATATATATATCTATTCTACATTATTTTATCACACTTAATTTCATTCTAGTATATCATAATATAATTATAATTCACATCTTTAACAAAATTGATCAATCTATACTTTTCCATTAACACAAACTAGTTTCATGTTTCTTAACATAATATAGAAATTTAGGCATTATAGGTGGGGTATAGACACCATTATTTGCAGTTATGTTTGATTGGAGTCATGAGGCATTCCAAATTTTGGGATGATGGAATTGTGCTATGTGTTATATTAAATAATTATCTTTAATGAAACTTAGATACTACATTAGAAATAGACATGCATGAGAAGAGAAATAAGGAAGCATGGAAACCCTAGGAACCATTGGTCTTTAGTGTCTTCCTCTAACTACTTCGTTGTCATCTACAACTCAGCTAAAACCTAAGTTTGCTTCCTTACTAAAGTAAAAGGAAGTCACTTTGGCCCAAGTTTTCAGAAGTCTATCCACCTAAAAAGGAGAGCCGGTAATATTATTCATGGAGGAAGAGGAAAATGATCTAGCATCAACGCTTAAACTAGCACTAGCGGGGAAATTCTCCAAAGCAAGACCACCAATATCTTACATTAGAAAATTCTTTGTTACTTTGGTATTGAAAGATACATATCACGTTGGAATTATTGATGAAAGACATATTTTAATTTGTTTCAAATTAGAGGAGGATTATATTAGGGTTTGGAAAAGACTGGTTTGTCAAATAGGCCTTTATTACATGAGACTCTTCAAGTGGATGAAGGATTTTGACCCTAAAGTAGAATGCCCAATAATGCCTATTTGGATTGCTCTTCCATATTTGAAAGTGCATTATTTTAATCAAGCAGTACTTTTTGCTATTGGTTCTATCTTTGGAAACCCTTTACGTATTAGTGAGGTGACCAAATCATTAGTTTATCCATTAGTAGCAAGAATTTTAATAAAGTTAGACATTTTTAAACCCCTCGAAAATAGAATTTAGCTTGGAAGTGAGAAATTAGGTTATTACCAATAGGTGATATATGAAGTTGTCCCTAAATATTGCTTGAATTGTTGCAAGATTAGGCATTCAAAAGAAAATTGTAAATTGAATAGTAGATCTTATTCAAATACAGCAAAAAGATAAAGGGAAAATGGAGTATATAGTGAAGAAGAAAATGGAGGTCAGAGAGGAATCAAAAGAGGAAATATTCCTAGGGAAGAGTAGTGTCAGAGAACATGATTAGAACATGCACCACAAAAATACACCTGATATGTAATATGATAAACAAATTACAGTTTAGAAGGTCCTCATGAGAAATGAACCAATTTAAGAGGGCAAGACAAAGGAACAGAATATGGAGGGTGCACCCAAAACTGATGATACAAAGGTCAAAAGTACAAATTTGGAAGAAAACCAATTAAATCTCCCACCATCACTTCATTGCATTAATGAAAATGTTGAAATCATAAGTGACTATGAGCATCTTGATCAGGTTGATTTAGAGGATAAATTATTGGTCGAAACAGATGTGGAGAAACATGAGAAATGGGCAATGGTGAACAAAAACAGAAGGAGAAGTAAACATGTGCAGGTAAATAGAATAACGAAGAACTTGGGTAGAGGAGGCTCTTCAATTAATACAGTGATATCATGAATTTAATGTGTTTGAATATTAGAGGGATTGGAAACTTAAGATCAATTTGTTGGGTGAAAAAACCGAGCAAATTACACAACTTAAAATGTATTTCAATCTTAAAGCCAATGCTAAAAGCTAAAAGTTTACATTTGCTAATCAAAAAGTTGAATTTCCAAAGAGGAGTGTCTATCATAAACTTAAAGATTTAGATTCTTTAGAGATGCCTTAGTCAAGTTTAAACAATGTGTGATAGTGAACAAGTATTAATGATCCAATTATGGAATCCTATAGCTAAAAAAATTAGCCAGTTTTCTACTGTATATGCTAGTTCAACCATAGTAGGTAGATTAAACCTTTGGTTAGATCTGCTATCACTATCATAGCAAGGCATCCAACCATAGATGTTGAGTGGGGATTTCAACTGCATTAGGTTGACAATGTAAGGAAAAGGGGAGGATCCACCTTCTACCAGAGCAATGCATGACTTTAACCAAATGATAACAGATTGCCATCTAGAGGAAGCATCTTTCTCAAGGTTTGCGTTTACTTAGAATACAAGGAGCATTTGGCAAAGACTTGACAGTCTTTATCAACTCATCTTCGTTGGGAAATGGATCAACAAAAGTGGTATACTTAAACAAGACTTGCTTAAACCATTGCCCTCTTCTAATCAAAACCAAAGGGCTTCAATTCAAATGCCTAAGCTCATTTAGATTTCTCAATGTGTAGATCAAACAAAGGGGATTAACGGAAGTAATAAAAAATAGTTAGGATCGCCTAGTAGAGAGTAAAGGCTCAATCAAGCTATAGACAAAATTACTCTGTCTAAAAAAAGATTTAAGAGAATAGAATAAAAGTGTAGTGGGCAATGTTTTTTGATCGAGTATAGGAATGGGAAAGGAAAGTAGATGATTTGCAAAAGGCCTTAGAAGTAAATGAAACTGAAGACAATATAATTACATTACATGAAGCTCAAGCACAACTTTCTTTCTCCTTAGCTTGCAAGGATAATTTGCTAAAACAAAAAGTAAAAATAAAATGGTTAAAAGAAGAAGAACAAAATTCCCAATTCTTTCATGCAATAATTAAGCAAAGGCAAAGCAAATCAAGAATCTCAAGACTCAAAGAACCGATTGGTCAATGGCTTGAAGAATTAAAAGAAATTAATAAATTAGTAGTAGAATACTTTCAAGAAATTTTCCAACAAGAGGAAGTTATAAACTTTCAAAACTAGAATGGTTAAAGGAATAGATGCTTGAGGAATTGAACGATCGATTAGTATCTATCTTAGAACAAGAGGAAGTATGAAAAATCATTCAACAATTAGACAATAATGCAACTATGGGTTCTAATGGTTTTGAAAGCTCATTCTTCAAATTTACCTAGAATATCATCAGAGAAGACATCATGGAAGCGATAAGTTGCTATTTTCAAGCGCACACCCTACCAAGATATTTTACATCAACGACAATTGTCTTGATTCTAAAAAAAGATAGTCCAAGTGAGTGGAGAGATTTTAAACCCATCAATATATGTAATGTGTTTGCTAAGATCATATCAAAGATACTAGTTGAAAGACTAAACACTTTTCTCCTAAAGTATTTAGGTGAAAATCAAACAAGATTTATAAAGAGTTGTAACATCATGGAAAACATCTTAATTACTTAGGATCTTTTGCACTCCTTAAAAAAGAAAGTAAGAGGTGGAAACCTAGTAGTCACACTTGACATGGAAAAGGCTTACGATAGAGTGAATTGATCTTTCTTAATGAATGTACTAAGTAGTCTTAGGTTTTGTTCATCCTTTTGCCACATGGTGTCTAGGTTGTTTTTCAACTACTGGTTTTCTCTAAATAGTACTGGATATATTACAAGTTTTTTCAAGTCTTCAAGGGGTTTACACTAAGGAGATCCACTTTCCCCTATCCTATTTGTTATTTGCTCAGAAGTTTTATCAAGAGGACTCAATGATCTAGTCATTAAGAACTTAGAGATGACTTTTCAAGTAGGTAATCCCAAATGCATTTATCATTTGGCCTTTGTTGATAATTGCATACTCTTCATTAACGGTTGCTCCAAATCAATCAAGAAATTACAGTCTTTTTTAAGTTGGTATAAGAACATATTAGGTTAAAGAATAGATAGAAATGAAAGCACCTTCTTAGCTATAGGCTAAGACACCTCCCCTTTAGTGGTTAGAGAAAGGAAAACATTAGGCTTCCTTGAGAGGTGAATTGCCATTTTAATACTTGGGTTGTCTTTTGGTTATTGGTAGAAAAGGGAAGTAGATTTTCTTTGACTTAATCCATAAAATAAAGAATAAAGTTGAAAATTGGGCTAATCATTGGCTTTCTGAAGGTGACGGACTAACTTTAATCAAAAGTATCCTCCACTCAATTCCTCTATACATGTTACAAGCACAAAAACCTCCTAAATCAATAGTTAAAGACTTAGAAAGATGTTTTACAAGATTTTTCTAGAAGACATTTGAAAATCAGAAAGGCGTAAACTGGATTAAATGGAAAACGGTTTGTACAATCATTGAAGGGGGAGGTTTGGGCATTCGAAAACTTGAAGAAATAATCAAGATACAGGACATGAAGCTCCAATGATGGTTGAGATCGGGTAATTCTTTGTTTGCCAATTATTTTCACTTCAAGTATATACGAGATTGACACCCATGACTAGTTAAGGAAAAAAACTCATATTTGCCAATCTGGAAAAGAATTATTAGAGCTAGAACACAGGCATAAGAGCATATATATTTTTTAGGACTAGTAATTGAAACAACAACTTCTGGCTTAACAATTGGTATGGGGCATCAAATCTTTATCATTTGATGCCATTGCAAGATTATTGCACGAAAAAGATAAGTGACTATAGAATATATTGTAGATGGAATATTGAATTACTGCAAGACGATTGGATCAAGATCACGAATCAAAGATTTCAAAAATTCCATTTGATTGTTCATTAACTAATTGCATCAAATGGAAGTTGTCAAAGGATGAGAATTTTTCCAACAAGAAAACTTAGAGATTCTTAAAGCACTCACAAAGCCCTTTAGTTCCTCATCCCACTTGTTCTTAGATCATTAGAATCCCACCCAAAATATCTATATTCTTTTGGAAGTTACAAGAAAAAGTAGTTCTCACAAATGATGCTCTTAAGAAGAGAGGCATACGACTAGTCTCTAGATGTTGGAATTGTCAAGCAGAAAGTGACTCGATCAAACATTGCTTCTTTGATTGCATGTCTTCCTAAGAATAATAGAAGTAACTTTCAAGGTTATACACTCTCCCTTCATTGAACAAGTTTAGACTGTTTGGACACTTCATGATGTGATGGACCACAAAATTCAAGAAAAGTGACGAAATGGTATCTATGATTATAGCTTATCTTTTGTGTTTCTTTTTGAGGTTTAGATTAGAACAAAAATACAAAGAAGCAAGGAACTTGAGTTGGGTGATTAGAAGAGTAGTTGCAGAAAGTACACTTACATTTCAAACTTTTTTGATTTTAGAAATTCACCAAAACATCTTGTTAAATTGGCATCTTCTTGGCAAACTCGATAGCAAGTTTAAGAAACTAATCGCAATTGCTTGGTTCAAACTACAAGCAGGCATCGTGAAGCTTAACACAGATGTATCCCTCTCAAATGGTTTTGTAGTAGGTAGAAGCCTAGTTTGAGATGAAGCAGGCTACATCTTGCTTGCATACGGATGTTCGTTGACAACAAATAACATAGCACAAGTAGAGCTAATGGCCATAGAACAAGGTTTGCTTCTATGCCAATAGTACAATCTTTGGCAATTACGGATTAAAAGTGGATTCATTGGTAGTAGTAAAATGGCTTGAAGATGGTGCAAAATTCTCATGGTACATATTTTATATTGTTCAAAATATAAAGAAGTTAATGCGAAGTTTAGAAGCTTCAATTCTTTATATATATAAAGAATTAAATAAGGTGGCAGACTACCTTGCCAACAAAGAAAGGAATATCGACTCTAGTTTCATGACATCAAACTTCTTTAGTCTAGATGCTTATTATAGAGAATTAATACTTCTAAACAAAAAAGAAACGCCTTATATTAAAAACTGGTGTACAAGTCGTTGAATGAATAAATGGTCCTTATTTTTGAAAAAAAAAATAGTATGTGTATGTATGGCCGCTATGTGTTGGTTTCTGCAATTTGCTCATTTGCAACTTAATCATTTTAAGTGATGACTTGTATATTGATGATATCTATGATGAGTTTGGTTGTAACTTGCATTTCGAGAATTAGGTTGACAAATATTGTTGTGATGATAGAGCTGAGAATTTCTTTTGCTACTTATTGCTTAAATGGACATCCTATGATATAGAATTTATAGAATTCACTACATTTGGACATTTGTTGAATTCACTACATCTTTATTAGACTATACACGGACTTATAGGTTTAGACTCCTTTTGAGCTTTTATGGGCTCTAAACCTTTATATAGAATATTACATAATATACCATTGATGGATTTTTAAAAAAAGTGTTTTGTCAATTAAGAATTTAATGATGCTTTCTAAATATTAAAAGTTGGCTGATGATTATTAAATGGCTAAATAACAAATATCATTAACCTCTAATTGCTTGCTGTAGTGGGATATAAATGCCCTTATTTACAGTTATGTTTGATTGGATTCATGAGGCATTTTAGATTTTGAGATAATGGAATTGTGTTGTTTGTTAAATTAAAGGTAATGATACTTGGATGCTACATTAGAAATAGAGATGTATGTAATTGGTATAGTATGTGTTTATATATCTATTATTGTTGGTTTTTGCGACTCACTCATTTGTTGCTTATTGCTAAGATGAACGTTTTTTGATACAGAATGCATGGAATACACTACATTTGGACTTTTGTTGAACTTTACTACATCTTTATTAGACTGTACACGAACTTTTGGATTTTTGGACTTTATAAGGCTTTAAATTCCTTTTAAACTTATATGGGCTGTAGACCTTTATATAGACTATATTATATGATATACTATTAATGGATTTTTAAAAAAGTGTTTTGTCAATTAAAATATTAATTATGTTTTCTAAACATTAAAAGTTGGTCAAGGATTAACAAATGGCTAAATAATAAATATTTTAGTGATTAAGGCTAATAAGTATGGTTTAGTTAATTTAAAGTGTTTTACTTAAGTAAAACATATGTTGGGTTGCCATTTCCTTTTAAGTTTCAAGTGTAACAAAATTAATATGAAATTGATTTAATCTTTCAAAAACGATTTTTCATTTTTTGAGTTATTTTTGTGTTGCACTATAGAATATGAAACCTATTAAATATAGAAATGGTATTTTATGAATTGTTGTTGTTTAATTTGGTATAGGTTCAACAATTTATTTAAATAATTGCCAAACGCAATTTTTTCTCACTAACTATATGTTTATATTAAATTCATTTTTATTTTATTAATTTATATTATTGTATTTTAATCCATGGATTTTATAGGTTAATATAAATCAAAGTAGAATACATATATCACATATAAAATACAAATGAGATAAGGAAATCAATTTAGAAATGATAACTTTATATAGTTATTGGTTCTTTGATGTCTTTAAAGATTATATTTCATTTTTCAAATCTTTAGTGATTTCAATATATTTAAATTTTTTATATATATATTGCTTTTACATGGTCTACTAGCAAGGGCTGTGAATAAGCCGAGCAGCTTGTGAGCTACTTGAGTTTGGTTCATTTTAAGATTAGCTTAACTCAAGCTCGATTTTTAAATGAGCTAAACTTGAGTTCAAAATAAAACTTGTTTATTTAAATGGGTTGAATTTGAGAACTTGCTTAGACTCGTGAGTTGGTTTGTAGGTAGGCTCATTCATATTGCCAACAAGTAGGCTCATTTATATTACCAACAAATAGGGTCATGAGGAGCCAATATATTATATGAAAAATCATATTATATTAAAATATATAAGAATATAAAAATAAGACTGGTATAATTAAGAATAATAAAAAATAAAATTAAAAATCATTAAAAATATAAGAATGAAAAGACAAATCTTATAGGCCAAAGTACAAATTTATTAATATAACTAAAATGAAGGCTAAATGAGCTTGAGCTTAGGCTCGTTTAGGCCCGTTTATCTAAACTAGTCAAGCTCAAGCTTTAGATTTCTTTTTGAATTTGTAATTTTAAGGTTTGGTAAAAAATTGGCTTGACTTAAGCTCCTTAGTTTTCTAATGAGGTGAGTTTAAATCCTCAAAAGTTCTATCTAACTCCGTTTTTTTACAACCTTGCTGTTATAATCTTTATGAAGCATACTCACACAACCACCTTGCATTACAATTGTTTTTTTTTTCTACCCTATCATTTAAAGTTTCTTCTAGCCTCATTTAGGTAATTTTAGGAGTAACTCTATAAAATCTAATTTCATAATTTTAATGAGAACTTCGTAAAGCTAAGGCGCTAGTAAGTTAATGTTATAAATATTAGTCTTTTAATGAGATAGACTAAAATCCAATTCATCCTCTTATTTATAATTGCTAGATTTTTTTTTTTTTTTATAAAACTTGCCCTCATGATAACATAAATAAGACTCTTACAATCAATCAAATAAGGTCTCTATGTAAACAATATTTATATCTAATTTTCCACCTTTTTTTTCATTATATATATATATCTGTATCATTCTAAATATGTTATAAATATATGATATATTTCAATTTTTTAATAAATTGCAAATATATCTCCTTATACATTCTTTATGTACACTTAATTCCTTTATTTTAAAAATTAAGCATTTAGATCTTTAATTTAAAAAAAAATGTATTTTTTTATCTTGTAATGACCATTTTACCGTTGAGAAAATGATGGGAAAGCAATTTTTTTTTTTTTGTAGTTTTCATCTAAGAGAAAAAAAAAAGAAGTAAAAATCAAGTCTTAAAGTACATTTTCTAAAATTTATATATCTAAATTCTTAATTTTAAAAATAAAGATTCTAAATGCTCATAACACAAATAAATATAATAGTGTATTTAGATTTACACTTTAGTTTTTAACAAATTTGATCGGTAATATCATGTTTATACCTTTATTAGAAACTGACAGAATCTTGAGGATACATGATTATATTTGTTTTATATTTTGGAATCAAAGCCCTAAATACTGAATTACTGATTATGAAGTGCGACATAAAAATACAAATCCCATCTCTGACTTAAAATTGGTCGAAAACTCTTGTTTCTCCGTGTCCATGGGCTCTGCTCATGCCTCTGATTCTGGGTAGCCCCGACCGTGGCCCTCTCCCTCTCTCTCCCTCCGTGTGTGTGTGTGAGAATCAGGTTACTTTATTACGTTGTTTTTTGACCCGACTTTTCTTACGTTGTTGTTGTCTGACCCAAAAACGAGTTCAAAACATTCCATAGAAGCTTCCGCTACCAACCCCATACTTGCTCCTCCGTATCTTCAGGATTCTGCATAACCCCAACTTTTTGGAACTAAAGAAAGCATAGAGATTCATTTTTTCCCTGTCTTCTCTCACTAATAATGCTTCTTACATTTCAGTCTACAACAATCCGAGCCAAACCCACCAAATTCATAAGCCCCACACCTAAACTCCACATTCAGTCCATTTCCTGCAAAACTCCCATCATCAATTCCTACATTCACACACCCATTCTCATTAATGCTCATAAAGATTGCAACTTTACCCTCTACAATGCCCCAAAGGTGATTACCCAGAACCTCAAAGCCCAAAAAAGCTTGCCTTTTGCGTTAAAGTCCGATGAAATCCATAAAGAGTGCAGCTTCATTGAAAATAATGACCTAAAAGTGAATACCCATAATTCCAAAGACCAAAAAAACTTCTGGGGTGCTGTGAGTTTGATCATTGGTACTGCAGTTGGTCCTGGAATGCTGGGTTTACCTGCTTTTACCATAAAATCAGGTCCATTACCTTCGAGTGCTGCCATTTTCCTTTCATGGGTTTATGTTATTTCATCAATTATATTAGTCGCCGAGCTCAGTTTTGCAGCAATGGAAGAAGATGGAGTTGAGGAAGTGAGCTTTACTGGGCTTGCAACTAAAGCATTAGGGGATAAGTTTGGAGCTTTTGTTGCTGCTGTTTATGCTTCATTGAGCTTTTCTCTTTTGTTGGCTTGTGTTTCGGGTATCGGGGCTATTGTTTCTCAATGGTTTCCATCGATAAATCCTGTTTTAGCCGCTGCATTGTTTCCTTCATTCGTTGGAACTGTTATTGGGTTTTTCCCTTTTAAGGCAATCGATTCTGTGAATAGGATGATGTGTTTAGTCATGTTTATGTCAATTACTATTCTTGTAGGTATTGGTTTGTCTATGGCTAGAACAAATGTAGCCAGTTCATTTCTTCATGCTTCGTGGCGTGTTCCATCAATTTTACCTGCTATACCTGTTACAGTGCTCACATTAGGATTTCATGTGATCACTCCATTTATTTGTAAATTAGCTGGCAATACGGTGAATGAGGCTCGGAAAGCTGTTTTGATTGGTGGGGTTATTCCATTGCTAATGGTTTTGTCATGGAACTTGATTGTTTTGGGGCTTTCGGGTACTAATACTGCTGTCTCTCCCAAGGAACCGATTTCCCTTTTGCTCTCTGTCAATCCAGCTGCTCTACCGGCGGTTCAAGGCTTTGCATTTTCTGCCTTGGCAACTAGCTTAATAGGTTATGCAGTAAGCTTTCCAAAGCAGCTTGTTGATACTGTCAACTTGATTTCCCCGAAGAGGAAATTCAAGTTAGATGGAAATGGAGCTGGAAAAGTTGGCGTTATAGTTTATCCTGGAAGACGTTCTCTTGGAAACACTGGAAGGGTTTTATTCAGCGGAGACAATTCTTTTTCTATCTCAAAAGATAATGTAAAAACAATTGCGACGGATACTGATTCTGCCAAAGCTTACGTAATGCCTAATATACTCGGTGTTACAGTTCTTCTGGCATCATTCTTTCGTTCAACTTTTACCCGAGCTCTTGATTTTGCTGGTGTATATGCTAACTGTTTCCTCTTTGGCATTCTTCCTCCTTTAATGATGTACATTCATCAATCCAGGAAGAAACTTAGGTATACTCTCAGATATCTGGTTTTTTCATTTTTCTTGCTTATACATATGTCAGCAGTTTCTGGTAAAAAATTTCTTTCCCATATGTTTTTCATCATTAATGATATATATATATATATATATATTATTTATATATCTGCCAGGAGAAATAATTATAGTGGTTTTTGGTTTCTTTTCCTATATAAATTACTGAATTTAATTACAATTTGATGTATTTGTCACCGGTAATGACTGTCATGGCAATGCTGTAAATAGTATCTTATAAGTTACAACTCTAATGCGAACTCCATTGAAAGCCCTAATAGACTTACAACCCATCGGCACTGTTAAAAGATTCTTAATTAGTTGAAGAACTACTTCCTGGTATATATGTCACTGTAGTTCGTTGAACAGCACGTGATGAAGACTAGATATGAGGACATATATGGTCAAGCAAATATATGCATCTTATGCTTATCTTGTATCAGAAAAGGAAGAAGCCTGATTAGATTTTACTTGGGCACTGTATTGGGAAATCTTAAGCTTTTTGGAAATAAGAATTATATGGCATGCGAGTACACACTGGCATTATATTATATCTGATTATGGCTTTTTTCATATGTGAGCAGAGTTTTTGTATATGCAAATAAAAACATGATCAGTCAACACAGTCCTGTCATGCAAAATTTCTCAAAGTATTTGCTTTTTCATCGCTGCAATTGTAATTATTAGGGAAAGCAAGGAATACTTACAAGTAAATTTTTCAGGAGTTTGGGTCCTTTTGCAGTTTTCATTAACATTGTTGCTCAGAAGCTACAATGAACATTAAAAATTGCATCTGAGAGTTTTTTTCTCTTGTGCAGGCTAACTATTGTCCCAGGAGGAAATTTTTCACTTCTTTTACTTTTTGGCATAGCCTTCTCGTTGGGAATTTGGCATTAGGAGGTTACAGCTAGATTTTAATGGAGGTTTCAGAGCTTCTTTTAACAAGCCGATTAACGGGAACAAATTTTCGCCCCTGATGTTACTGGTTGATCCAGAAGAGTACTCCTTTATTTTCTATGGCAACCACAATGGGAACAGCATATTTTTGGACAAAATTAAATGAAACTCGTAGAAGTCCTCCCCATCCATATGGTTTTCCTCTCATCTACTATACAGGAGATTTGGCTTGATGACTGTCTTTACATGCAGTTACTTAGAGGACACCGATGGCAAAAGCATATGAGCCTATCTCACCTATGGTATGTTGGCAGAAACTAAAATATCTCATATATTTTCAAGTCCTGTGAAAGAAATTTAGATGCCGGTGACAAATTATATGTGAAGAAAGCAATCTTGGAGCATCTGAGCAGAACTGTCAGATCAGTCTCTGATCTGTGTAGTAAGTTCTCTTTTAGGTACTACCCTTTAATGGAAACAACTATAAATAATCTTAAAGCTAGTTTGAAGTGTATTAGTGACCATGTTTGGAGACTACCATTTGTTTCTTCATGCTCATTAGAGTGTTGTCTGGACAGATATCATTTGGGTTTGTGAGTTGTTCAGGAGAAAGCATTCCACTAAAAAGGTAGGAGGATCAACCCTGTACAGGAAAAGGCCATAATCCTTTATGTGGAAGAAGGGGAAATCCAAATTTAGGATAGAACTACAAATCTGATACACTCAAAAGTGAAATCATACATGGTTTTCTCTAGCAGCTTCAGGTATTCTTTCATGGAGTAACAGACTCATGTCCTTGGTGCGAAATTTGCACTTGGATAATTGAAGACTATGTAACTCTACAGACTTCTTCATGTTCATGATAATGTAATTGGATGTGTTTACGGGATAAAAGATTTGAAGGCATATCCTGCTATTTAACTCTCTTCTAGGAGTGTCTGCACTAGAATAGATGTCTGAGGCATTACTTACTCTATAATTGGCAGCGTAGCAATGATGCATTGAAGAATAAGACATTTAGTGGAAGACACCTCCGTTCTAGTAGGTGCTTTAGTTACATACATGGTAAACAAAAGCAATTTTTTATTTTAGTAATAGGTATTAGTGAAACAAATGCATTAATCTATGGGCTAAGCTCCAGCACATGATCAATGAATGATTGTAATAGCGATTCAAAGATTCTTTATATATATATAGGCCAAAGTGATGAGCACCTAACCTATATTGGTTAGAGCAATTGATGAAGTTAGTCCGAAGCCCACATACAAAATAGACACGAAAATAATAGCATGGATTATTCATTGCGGGCACCATATAACAAAAGAATTGGTAATTATGACCAATTTCCAACCCTGCATAAATAATCTAATATATATGTGTATGATATTAGAATTTTCTTCATATGATTTCCGAACCCTTTTTTAATTAATTAATTAATTAATTTTTATGTGAGTTATGTGTTCATGAGATATGTCTTTTGAAGGAATTTGAGCTAGAAATTTTAGCCTCCATTGACCTGGGAGCTGAGCCAACGTGAGTTAGGGTGGGGTGATTCGTTTAGCTAGTTTTTCTAGCCTTAGAGATGACTATAAATAGATTTATGTTGGCAAAAATCAACATGAATAATAAATGGATCAATTATGAACACATGTTTAAATTCATGTTTGGACTCATGTTCAGCTCTTGAACTTATTTATGAATTTGTTTATTAAATAGATTTCATAAATAAATTATGCGTTCGATCCGTGGATGCATTTAATATTAATAGTATATATATATATATATTATTTTGCCTTTTATTCTTGTTTCCACTTACTCATTTAGATTTAGGCTTCAAACTTTCTTTATGCTACACAAATATCTATCTTTCTCTCATCTCTCTTCTTCTTATTCTATAATCTCAATATCTCATAAAGTCCTCTTAAGATTCTCTTCCCAAGTCATAATCTTGTAAACTTTCTATCTTTTCTATAAGAATTTTTTAAGTATCTAAAGGGAAATTTTAGGATATAATCACTTGAAAGTAATTGTACCATATTGTTACTTTCCTCTACTATAGTTTTATCTTTTCAAATACATTATAAATAAGATCTCATTACGCTACAAAGTAGCTATTGATAGTTTTTATGAAGCTGTCAATAGTTTTCATCATCAAGCTATCAACAACTTATTTTGGTATAGTATAATACCCCATTCAAAGTAGAATAGAGATTGCTAATAGTATAAAGTAATCATATGGTATAGCCATTTTTATGTAACTACACTGTAGAATTCTCCATACCTTAATATTAGTGTCACCAATGGTGTTAAGGGAAAATAACTTTTATAGAGAAAATTAGGGACAATAGTAAATATGTATAGCATCTATATATATCAAACCTTTTCCACTTATGCAAATAAAGTATCTATACTTATCCCTTAAGAACTAGAATAAATGAATACTATGATTAGACTATTTAATTTTAATAAAATGGTGATGGAGATACAGGAGACACGGGCTGATGCACGGCTTGTTACACGGCCGTGTAATGAGTGAAAGGAACCAATGATGGAGATACAGGAGACACGGGCTAATGCACGACTTGTTACACGGCCGTGTAATGAGTGAAAGGAACTCACAGAAGCATATACGGTCTCTACACATGGCTTGAGGCACGGCCGTGTACTCGATCAAGGTATCCCACAGAATCATACACGGCTGGGAGGCACGACTAAGGACACGGCCGTGTATTCGGTCAGGAACATTCACAGAATCATACACGGCTGGGAGGCACGGCCGTGTACGCGATAGATAATAGATGTGTATAGTAATATTTATTTCCATGTGTACGTGTATATTTCCTTTTTCGTGTATTTTTATAGGGTAGTATAAATACTGATGTCAGATTATTTTAGGGTTACGTTTTATTATACTTTGAAATACACTTTGAGAGAGATTTTTTTCTCCGTTCATCGGTTGTGCGCAACCAGAGTTGGCATCAAAGAGTTATTCTTTGTTGTTGTGAAACCAATCCATATTCGGATTCGTTTCGTTACGCTTTCCGCGCTGCGTCAGTTGGTATCAGAGCAAGGCTATTTCTTATGGAGATGTCAACTCATCAAGGCGATGATAGCGGTCGTGTTCTTGACGGTGTTCAAGATGCGAGGTTACAAGGGAACCATCAGTGGGTTCCAAGGGCAGAGTTCGACGCAATGCATCAAAAGGTCGGGCATATGGAACGGCGCCTTGATGAACTGATCGAGCGTTTCGATGCCTTAGTGGTAGACCCCAATAGGGCCAGAGGCGTTGGTAAGAATCTGCCATGTGCAGTGAAGGAATTCGAGAGACGCGTAATCCGACCTGTCGTTGAGAACAGGTGGGAACGTGTAGGGGATGAGGAATCCAGCGAAGAGAGTGATGATACGTATGGGAGTAGGCCACAACGAGGACACGGTGGTAGAGGTGGTGGTTATCGGATGACTCATCATGGGAACCACCCTAGAGACGGCGATTATAGGAGGAACCGTGGAGGCTATGATCAGGGGGACGACGGAGACTACCGCTTGAAGGTCGACATTCCATGGTTCGATGGCAGCCTTAATATCGAAGGCTTCCTCGATTGGATTGCGGAAGTAGACCGGTTCTTCGACTATATGGAAATTCCCGAAGACTGTCGAGTAAAGTTGGTGGCATGTAGGTTGAAGAGTGGTGCCTCGGCATGGTGGGAGAGGCTACAGAGCAGGAGGCAAAGGGAAGGAAAACACCCGGTGAGATCATGGTATCGCATGAAGCAGTTGCTGCAACATGATTTCCTTCCGCCGGACTATGAGCAGATACTGTTCCAACAATATCAGCGGTGCTGCCAGGGACAGCGTTCCGTGTATGAGTATACGGTGGAGTTCATGAGGTTGGCTGAGCAAAATGATTTGAGGGAGAGCGAAGGCCAGCAAGTTGCAAGGTATGTGGAAGGACTGAAGCTCCAAATTAAAGACAAAATCGGGGTTACGATGGTGAGGACTCTAGTAGAGGCAAAGAATTTGGCTCTCCGAGCGGAACTAGTGTTGCAGGAACAGGGGAGTAGATATGGAGGAGGAAGGAAGGGATATGTAGGTGAAGCTGTAGGTAGTGGTAGTAGGTCGGGATTTGAGAAAGGTAAAACTACGCCATACAAACCTACTGAGGACATTACCAGGAGGGAAGAGAAGAGTGAGGGGAAGAAGCCGATGGAGTAGAAGGGAGCCTAGAAGCAGGATAACCCCTATGCCAAACCTATATTGGGCAAATGTTTCCGATGCAATCAACCGGGTCATCGGTCAAACGAATGTCCTGTGAGGAGAAGCGTAAACATCTTTGATAGGGAGGACGATGAGGAGGTTTGCTGTGAGCCTGATGGAGAGAGAGAGTATTATGCGAAGAAGAAGAAGCAGCAGAACCAACTTATGTGATTCGGCGCATGATGCTAACCCCAAAGCAAGAAGAAGTCACGTAGCGACACCAGTTGTTTCGCACACGGTGTACTATCTTGGGGAAGTTGTTTGAGCTAATAGTAGACAGTGGTAGTTGCGAAAACATTATAGGAAGGGAGGTGGTGAAACAGCTGCAGTTACCTATCGAGAAGCACCCGAATCCGTACACCATTGGTTGGATTAAAGCGGCCGAAAAGATTGAAGTCAAGGAGAGATGCATGGTACCTTTCTCAATAGGGGAGTACCACGATGAAGCATTCTGTGATATTGTAGACATGAATGCTTGTCACATATTGTTCGGGAGGCCATGGCAATTTGATGTGGACGCGCAACATGCGGGTAAGGAGAATGTCTATAGATTGGAGAAGGAGGGTGTGAGGTACACCTTGTTACCATTGAAAAGGGAAGGACGCGCGAAGGGAAAGAAGGTTGAGAGTTGTTCGTTCCTAACCATCACTCAATCAGAGAAGGAAGTGATGGAAGACTTGAGGGGGTCGCGGGTGGTACACGCCCTCATAGTAAAAGGTGTGGCAGAAGGAGAGGAGGAGATTGATGGGGAAGTACCCGAGGTAGTAAAGAGTCTACTGGAGGAATTTAAGGAGGTGGTTCTGGACGATCTACCTGAAGGTCTACCGCCACTGAGAGACATCCAACACCAGATAGACCTGGTGCCTGGAGCAAGTCTCCCAAACCTCCCGCATTATAGGATGAGTCCCAAGGAGGCCGAGACTCTACAAGAGAAGGTTCAAGAGCTTTTGGACAAAGGGTTTATCTGGGACAACTTGAGTCCGTGTGCCGTTCTAGCCTTGTCAACTCCCAAGAAAGATGGAAGCTGGAGGATGTGTGTTGATAGCTGAGCTATCAATAAGATTACCATAGGTTATAAATTCCCTATCCCGCGCATCGGGGATATGTTGGATCGGTTGAGTGGTGCTACTATCTTCTCCAAAATAGATTTGCGGAGTGGGTACCACCAAATTCGGATCCGCCCCGGAGACGAATGGAAGATGGCATTCAAGACCAAGGAGGGGCTGTATGAGTGGCTAGTGATGCCATTTGGTTTTAGTAACGTGCCGAGCACCTTCATGAGAGTAATGAACCAGGTATTAAAACCCTTTAATGGTCGTTTCATTGTTGTGTACTTCGATGATATTTTAGTATTCAGTAAGTCTGAAGAAGAACATTTTGAGCATTTGAAATGCGTATTATCTGTACTAAAAGAGAACAAACTGTTCGCTAATCTTAAGAAGTGCACATTCATGTCAAGGCGACTATTGTTCCTTGGGTTTGTAGTCAACAGTGAAGGGGTAATGGTGGATGACAAAAAGGTGAAGGCGATTAGAGAATGGCCTGTTCCGAGAACTGTTACTGAGTTGAGAAGCTTTCTCAGCCTAGCTAGTTTCTACAGAAGATTCATCAAATACTTTAGTACGGTCGTTGCCCCCTTGACTGAGTGTTTGAAGAAGGGTAAGTTCCAATGGGGGAAAGAAGCTGAAACGAGCTTCATGAACTTAAAGCAACGATTTTGTGGCGCTCCTGTATTAGCGCTACCCGATTTTGAGAAGTTATTCGAGGTGGATTGCGACGCCAGTGGGGTTGGAGTTGGTGCAGTCCTGTCACAGGAAAGAAGACCAATCGCCTTTTATAGTGAAAAATTGTGCGAAGCAAGGAGGACTTGGTCTACATATGACAAGGAATTCTACGCCGTGGTGAGAGCCCTTAAAGTATGGGAGCACTATTTGATTGGGAAGGAGTTCATTTTGTACTCAAATTGCGGGGCTCTTAAACACTTGAGTGGTCAAACCCGGATTAGTAAGGATATGCACGCCAGGTGGATTGAGTTCTTACAAAGGTTTCCTTTTAGACTAATGCACAAGTCGGGTGTGCAAAACAAGGTCGCGGACGCCCTGAGTAGAAGAGCGGATGTCCTACTTACTTTAAGTGCGGACATTGTCGGTTTTGAGAAGTTAAAGGAACTATACGAAGATGATAGCGACTTTAAGGACACCTGGACTAAGTGTGCCAACAAAGAACCTTGTGACGACTATCATATCCATGAGGGGTACTTGATGAAAGGAAATCAGCTGTGCATTCATGAATCTTCCTTACGGGAAAAGCTTATCCGAGATTTGCACGGTAGTGGACTGGCGGGACATATGGGCAGAGATAAGACCCTAGTCGCAGTTACTGAAAGATATTTTTAGCCTCGGTTAAGGAGGGATGTGTACCGAATTGTGGAAAGGTTTTACATTTGCCAAGTGTCGAAGGGGCAATCCCAAAACACTGACCTATATACTCCTCTTCCCGTGCCGGAAAACATTTGGGAGGACTTGTCGATGGACTTTATACTTGGTTTGCCTTGTACCCAACGAGGTGCTGACTCTGTATTTGTTGTAGTTGACAGGTTTTCCAAGATGACTCATTTTATTCCCTGCAGAAAGACCGCCGATGCATAGGGTATTGCGCGGCTGTTCTTCAAGGAAGTGGTGCGGTTGCATGGGGTCCCAAAGTCCATTACTTCCGATAGAGATAGCAAATTCCTTAGTCACTTTTGGAAGACTCTCTGGTATATGTTTGACTCGTCTCTGAATTACAGCAGCACCGCTTATCCCCAAACCGACGACCAAACAGAGGTAACTAACAGGACCTTCGGAAACCTCATCAGAAGTATCTGCCGTGAGAAGCCAGTACAGTGGGATCAGGCGTTGGCTCAGGCTGAATTCGCTTACAATAGTTCCGTCCACCGAACTATTGGGAGGTCACCGTTCTCGGTGGTATATACTAAAACGCCACAACATGCGATGGACTTGATCAAATTACCCAAGGACATGGTGGGTGATTTGGCTGCTAAACATATGGCGGGACAATACCAAACCACTGCCGAGGAAGTTAGACGAAAGATAGAGGAAGCCAATACCCAATACAAAGGGGCTACAGATAAGCATAGACGGAAGAAACCCTTTGTCGTGGGCGATCAGGTAATGGTTTACCTCCGAAGAGAGCGTTTCCCTGTAGGTAGATATGGGAAACTTCAATCCAAAAAGTACGGACCTTATGAAGTTGTGCATAAGATAAACGACAATGCATATGTCGTACAACTTCCGGAAGATATGAATATTTCTTGTACTTTTAATGTTGCGGATTTATCACTTTTTCACCTCGATGACACGCCGTTATATCCTGATGAGAACTCGGGATCGAGTTCTCCATTGGTGGGAGAGAATGATGGAGATACAGGAGACACGATGTCGAGTCTAATTTTTGAATTCTCATTCCTAATCCGATCTAGATTAGACCCTATGCTCATCTAATGTAGATTCTCGGCTTGAGTTAGGAATTTTGTTTGATTTTTGGAGTCGCCACCTAACTGTTGTTGGGAAATATTGAATTAAGACTAAAGGAGCGGATTAGTCTTAATTTGGACCACTAGTCGTCGTTATTTCCTCTTCTCGTTTTTGTGAAGAGAGGAAAAGGAAAAACCAGAGTTTCTAAGTCCGGAGGTTAACCTATTAAAACCTTTATGGTTACCACCTAATCTCCTAAAATTGATCTTATTTAGAAATGTGCTTCATTATGTTTCTGTTACTTTTTATTATGTTTTTGAGTTATTTCAAGAAAATGATTTTTCATTCATTTTTATGGGTTGACCCGAATGGGTGCCTACGTACCTGCTACTCAGGATCAAACAAGCCGTAGTTCGCTTTTCTGAAAACTTTAAGTTTGTTTGTAAATTTTAGTTTTTGAAACCTCTCTTGATTTATGTTCTTATCATTTTTGGGATTTTTTCTGAAAAAATTTAAGCCTAAGTTTTAATCTGATTTTGAAAATGATTTTTAGGGAAAAACATCAATTTTGGATTTATTTTGAGAAAAATGATTTTTCTAAGTTCTAAAACTCATTTTTTTGAATTTTTATGAATCTTCACGATTTTTGTGATTTTTTTAGTTTTTTTATTATTTTTATGATTATTTTTATGATTTTATTGATTTTTGTATAATTTTTGTGAATTTTTTTTAAAATTTTATCCTAAGTTAATATCTATCCTATTTTGAAATCTAAAGTTTTATTATCATTTTCCTAATATTTTTTATTATTTATCTACATTTTTATTATTTTATTATTTTTTTTCTATCTTATTTTTTATTAAATTCTAGAAAAATCTAATTTCTACATTTTTCTATTTATTAAAAACAAACAAATAAATAGCTAAATAAATGACAAATAATAAATAACAAATAATAAATCAATTCAGAATAAATAAATAAACAAAATAAGTAAATAAAATAAAATAATAAAAATCCGAAAAATTCGACTTACCTGGATCCGGGTCGGTGCGCGGGTCGGGTCGGTCAGACACGGCGGCGGGGGTTGCTCGATCACGGCGTTCCGACGGCCTTTTGCAGCGGGTGAGGTGTCAAATCCTAGCTTCTCGAGGGTGTTGAATCCAATGGTGGTGGTGGTTTACTCCCAGATCGCCTCCTGGTGGTGGTTCAACTCCGGTCGGTGCTCGCGGTTTTGGGCTCTTCTCCGATGCTCTCCGATTTGCACTCTTTCCTCACTTTCTCTTAATTGTGATTCGTGTTCTGGCTCCCTCTACTCCTCTTTTATTTATAGGCATCCGTAAACCCTCTTGGATTAGCTCAAATCGGCCGATTTGGATAAATATGAATTTCTTCAATTTTTAGATTTGATTTTATCCCGGCGATTTGATGTTGATCTCTTGTTTTTCTTTGATTTATCTTATGGATTAGGCTTTATCTTGATAATAATCTAGAATATTTTGAAAAAAAATGATCGATTCCACATTCGTCGGACTTGCTCCGGCTTCTTCTCGCGTCTGTCCGGGTGAAGAAGACGATCACGCCCGACACGCGTGACTTCCCTCGGCCAATCACACGCTGCCACGTGGCAGCTCCAGGCGAAAGGAAAAAAATTGCATCGAATGCTCGGGGGAAGATTCGAACTCGCGTCCTCCAGCCTCCCACACGTTCCTAGCGCATGCACGAACTAGCTGAGCTGGCCCAATTTCCCGATTTTCTTTATATCGCAAATTGCATATATGCAATGCGATTTTTTTTTATTTTTTGTATTTTTTGAAATTTCAAAAATTTATAAAAATTATTCATCCCTTATTATTACTATTTCTGAAATCATTTTTCAAAATTGATGTGTTTTCCTATTTATTTTTATTTTTTGAATATTTTCCATTATTTTTTCTAAATTAGAGAAAAATTGGGAAAAATTGAAAATCGATCCTTATTGATTATTACTCATTCCTAGGGCAAAAATGGGGTGTTTACACACGGGCTGATGCACGGCTTGTTACACAGCCGTGTAATGAGTGAAAGGAACCAATGATGGAGATACAGGAGACACGGACTGATGCACGGCTTGTTACACGGCCGTGTAATGAGTGAAAGGAACTCACAGAAGCATGTACGGTCTCTACCACGGCCTGAGGCACGGCCGTGTACTCGATCAAGATATCCCACAGAATCATACACGGCTGGGAGGCACGGGCGTGTACGTGATAGATAATAGGCGTGTATAGTAATATTTATTTCCACGTGTACGTGTATATTTCCTTTTTCGTGTATTTTTATAGGGTAGTATAAATACTGATGTCAGATTATTTTAGGGTTACGTTTTATTATACTTTGAAATACACTTTGAGAGAGATTTTTTTCTCCGTTCATCGGTTGTGCACAACCAGAGTTGGCATCAAAGAGTTATTCTTTGTTATTGTGAAACCAATCCATATTCGGATTCGTTTCGTTACGCTTTCTGCGCTGCGTCAAATGGCTAATAGGAATTTATAGTTTTGATAATAGAATTGGATGAATTTATTATAATTATTTATTATTATTATTTTTTTTATGATACATGGTTCTTGATGTTTGCTTAGTATACCAAGAAAGGGCATAGGAAATTATCTATGAGATGATTAGGTTACATTGTGTCTCAATTGTTTAATGGCTATTGGTTATTTATAAATTTGGTATTAATGGAGTAATAACATATTACATGTTTGGACTAACACCAGTTGGGTTCTTTATGTGTGTTTGCTTAGTTGAGATAAATATTTGTATACTAGTTATCCGTTAACTAATGTGCGCTTAGATTAACACCTACTTGATGCGTGTTTGCTTGTCATTCAACTTAATATAAGGATGTTATGTAGCAAATAAATATCTAGATTTTTTTTTTATATATTTGATCATACTTTACCTCATTAAAAATTTTGTATAGGTTCTATATCGTTTGTATTTATTAATGTTAATTTTATGATTGTCTTTTTTATTTGTATTTGTAAGTATTTTATAAATTTAATTATAAGTTTTTAATTAATAAATGGGTTCAATTCGATTACAAGACATATTAATTAAATATGTAGGGTTATAGGTTTAGGTTTTCAAACACAATTAATCAACGAGTAATGTTATGGGTTAAAATTTCTAGACACAAAATTGTATAGACATATGTATGAAACATGATATGGTAACATGAATCACCGATCCTAATTCCAGTAGACCGGTAAATTTATAACATTTATAATAGTTTTTAACCATATAACAATTTCTATTTTTAATATAATTTATACTTGATCTCTTTTGTTTTTGAGTATATATATCGTGAATGCATATTCATGAGCGTATCTATATAAGTAAGGAGTGACTAGCTTATAATAATGTGATGGTTACAATTGTGCAAAACTTGAAAAAGATAAGTATACTAGCTTAATACGTAAATAAAAAGGGTGTTAATGACCTTGAAAAAGTTGAAACTTAGAATATGGAGATGCTCTCATGATGGATGATGAAAAATTTATAAGCATGTTATATAAAATTTATAAGGGATTTTAGATGAAACTTCAATTAATTAACTCCTAAGCTGGTTCCACCCGGTGGGTAGGGACAATATACAATGAATATGAACCCATGAATCAAGCTGGCGCTGGCGAGTGGTGACATCTTGTTCTAGAAATTTTGAGCCGAGAGTCCCAGCACAACTGGACTTGGACCTACTTTTTTAAAGCCAGTTCAAGCTCGTTCACTAGGTCAAACCACCTTGTGTTGTTCACATTTAGTTTGAACTCCTACATATTTATAAATAATGTATTGTGATTGAGATAGAAGGAAATCGGAAAGTGGAGATTCACTTATTTCCAAAATAAACCAAAGTTCATCTAATCGAAATTTCAGTGCAAACTTTACAAAGAATCTTATTATAGAAATTTCTTTTACACTCGTTAAAAACATTTTATTATATATTTCATAAGAACAACGAATTAATATATAGTAACGTAGATTTTTTTTTTAATTTTTAATTAAATTGTTATGGTCACTTAACAAGTGAAGAAAGAAAATAGCCCTCAGCTATGAAAAAATCAATATTTTTCTATTAAAAAATAAGAAGAATACCACGTTTTAATATGCAAGTCTATTCTATTAAAAAATAAATAAATGTATAGATTTTTAGAATCCAAGCATGTTACCCAAATCGTTACTTTTTCTATGCTGGGAGAAAACTCCAAGAAAATATGGCATTTGTTTATAGATACAACCATTCGTTTGGCTTTTCTTAGCCAGCGGTATTCCATTAATTCAAAGACATTTAATAAGCTTGAAATCCTGGCGATCGAGACGTTGTCAAAATCTCATCTACAAAAGCTTGCTTAATCATGACCATCACTCATAAAACGACCTCTCCCCCAATCTTTTTAGAGTCTCTATATTCCATTCATATTTCACAAAGCATGGCTTTAACTTTTCTTCTATTTTTTTTAAAATTTTTCAAAATTTTGAATAAGTATTTCAGCTTATGAACAGTTTCGTGATAGAAACCGAAACTATATTTGAATATAAAAGCACGTGAAGGAGCTAACCCTACTCCCAATAATACATATATCTTCGTATACCGGTTGCGTAATGTAAATTAGTACGTATATTTTAAAATTTTCTCATCATTTTAGATACAATTTTAATAAATTTCTAAAGTTAAGAGTACCAGAGATTAGTCTTTTTGAGACTGCCGTGCTTATATGATAAAAATAGCAAATTATTTCTTAATATTTTTAAAAATAAGTATAATATTTCGTTTGAATAGCATTGATCTATCAAGACTTTATGGTATAGTTGATATGAATACTCTTCTTCATTTAGAATTGAACAAATTTGAATTTTTCTTCTTTTGAGCTGCGTAAATGTAAGTTGGAAAAAGAAAAAGAAAAAAGAATAGCATTGATCTAGCTCAATTAAGTTATTAAAGTTTACAAGTTAACTAAATAAATCTTATATGTCTCTATAGTGTATGTATTCGTCCAAATTTGAATACTACAATAACTTCATCAACACTGTTCCAAGGATATACCCAAACATCTCTAAAAATCTGGATATAAGCTTGCAACGTTTAATGTTAATACCCATCCGAAGTTATCTCAATTTAATTTTTGCAATAAGTATATATTTAATCTTAAAATTTTTATATATATATATATATATTTAAACCGTCATTTTTTTTTTCTTTTTGTAAGGTCCTTAACACCTTTAAACTTTTATAGAAGCAAAATTTCCATCAACCTAGTTAAATTTTTCTATCTATCCTTAATATGTATCTGCTAGGAAAAAAAGTATAAAAAACATATAAAAAAAAAGAAATTTGAAACAATAAATTTCCTAAATCCAAAAATATAGGTGCTTCCTAGATCCTTATCCCTGTACTTGCTTCTAGTTAGTGATATTGTTTAATTCATTAAAATATTAATCTTAAATATATTTAATCACATAATATAATTAAAAAATAATATTAAATATGTCCAATTACATAATATCATAAAATACAATAAAAGTACAAAAAAATAAGCGAAAAATGTTACAAAAATTATGCAAACCCTAGCTAACTTATAGTGTCCACTCTCAAGGATGATAAGAAACAAATACATGTGAAAGATTAATAAGAAATTTAACAAAGTTAATAAAAATTCTATTTTGTTAAAGTTAAGAAATATTGAAGGCTTAAATAGAAAGTAAAAAAAAAAAAAAGTTAAGTACTTAAATAGAAAAATATGTAAATATTGAGAATTAAATGTTTATGTTATTATTATTATTATTTTGATAGTTTGAGGATTTATCTTTTCCATTCACAAAAATTTGGGACTTTGGTGTATCCAAGGAGTTTGGTGACTTAACCGGGTTAAGTTGGTATTTTGGCCTTACTAAATTGGATGCAACTAAAAGAATAGAATTCTTGATGTGTTCATACCAAATTTCGTGCAATACCAACTAATTCTAATTATCGTACTAGTTACAAAATTAGATACATGACTCCAATAAAATCATTTAGTATTCCCTTCTTCTTTTGTGTAAAAATAGTAACAACATTCCTGAAAACTTATTGAGTAACAAATACTTTTAGGCCAAACGTCGTTTTCTAATATAAAATAGTGGGGCAACGAAGTTCTGGAACCTGTTCATATATTGATTAGATTAGAGGTGAAAATCACACGAGTGGTGACTTCATTCGACGACTTCTTTCTGTGTATCATAATCAACATTTGATAAGCTTGATGATTTATTTATTTTCAATTCTTATATGTCTCAATCTGCCCGAGCCCCACACGTCTTTCACTGTGATTCGCAAGGAAACAAAAGACTTCTATCAAAAGGAGAACATATGGTTGCATGCAAAATTGCAAAACGCCACTTTTTAGGTAATTCATTGTTAGGTAATAAGTGTTCATAGCTAACCCTTTTGAAGTTTAGAGGGGGATAAAATGTACATTTGTGTGGGTTGTAGTGGAAAAATTATTTTTCCTAAAATTTAGAAAGGTGATTGAGAATAGTTAAAGATGTGATATACCATATCTTAATATATTTTTGGGGTTGTAAAATTCAAAGTTAAGTGAAAATCTAAAATCGTATTCAAGTAGAAACATGGAGCGATCAATCAAGTATATCGATAGACTAAGGAATATTGGCTGTCATCTATCAACCTTGCAGCATATGATCAAGTGCTTTATGATAGCTTCTTTTATTTCGTATTTTGTCTTTATGGGTTTACATTTGCTTTAGGTTTATTGGAGATTATATACGCTGTTGTTTGGGTATATACATAAGAAAGAAATCAATCTTATACCAAAATTTTATTCCGATATAGTGAATTTACCACTTATCTTCCATGGTTTTTTTTATCCTAACTTTATTTGAGGTTTACAATATAAATTATTTCATGTTATTTTCTTAAGCAAAATTACACATTAGAAGATGAACAATTGATGCTAAGTTCAAATAAAAGATGAAAATTTTAAGTGATTAAAGTAAAGGATGAGCATTATGTTAAATGGTTCAAGTAAATGTGACAACTGGATTCATTATAATGTTGTTAGTTATGTCTGATGTGGTGTGCTAAAATCATAAAAAAAAGAAGAAGGAGGCTTAGGTGGTGAAGGGTGGTTCAAATGGGATTGTCAAGGAACAAGTAGTATTAGGGGGTTTGAATGCTTGAGTGACAAGTGGAGGAGTTTTAGATAATCAACTCTATTATTCCTGAGGAAAAGTAGCTTGGTCTTCATTCTAGGTGTTGTTTGTTGTTTGAGAGTAGGAGTTCATATAATAACACCATTTTGCTGATTGCTAAATCATCTTAAGTAAGGAGTAACTCTTAAGTATTTATAGAGTTTAGCTATTAATAACATCTGTCCAACTGCATTGGCAATTGATAATTAAGATGGTTTTTTTTTTTTCTAATGGATTTTTCCATGAGTTCCTCTTGAATCCAAGTTAATGGAAAGTTTCTTTTGTACATCAACCCCTTGAGAAAGGTTGAGAAGGAAAGGACCCATTCAACTATCCTGTTCCAAATTCACCAATCCAAATCTTTAAAAGTCATTCCAAGTTCATGGACCTGATTTCTAGGCCTTGTCACTAATCCAAAGAGTCAAGCCTAAGTTACTAATGGACCTAATCAAAATCCTAGGAAGCCAATTCAACCCTCTATAAAAACTTCCAATATATTTATCCATTTTTTACGACATGTTTTAAAAAGTACGTTATACTCGTGTTATGTCATGCACTTTGCTTGTAGGAATTTTACTAAGATTATATATATATAACAAATAACTAATACATATTAGAAAGATAATGAGGACAAACATTTTCATTTGGTTCACTTCTCAAATTGAGAAGGAATAGACAAAAGCTATTGAAGGAGATTAACTAAAAAAAAAAAAAGAAAAAGTAAATGCACATAAACTGAATCCAATGATGTTATATCATTTCTTTATAATTTCAATCATGAATTATATATGATAATATCTCAATAAAATAATTTTTTTTTTTAAAAAAAGTAAGTTTAAAGTATCTAAATCCCAAGTAAAGTGATCACATGTGAATAAGACGGATTTAAGTGGGGGGAGAGCGATGAATCATGACATGGGCCATGGCAAGTGATATCTTATAAATTATAATCTCTTAATATACTCTTTGGTATCACTGGCAATTCCAGATAGATTTATGTAATCACCGGTTTCCTTAAGATACAGTTGCATTTCTTCTTTACTCATTTTATTCATGACAATCTCGTTACAAACCATATATAAAATATATTACCCAGACTCCAACAACTCAAGGAGCCACAATAAGTTGGGTAAGAAAATAAAAATAGAATTCAAGAGATTAACAAGTCAAAACCCATTAATGTCGTCACGGAATCCTTTGGAATATAGAAAAGCTAAACAAGGTAAAAGTAAAAGGTATATATCTTTTAGTACTCGGAGGGAAATAGTCGAAAGGATTGGCTGTTTCCACGAAATTTCAAAGGAAATTTCTTTGTAAATTCCCGTTGTAGTCTAGATGTCGGTTTCTAGAATTGTTAATTTGATATTAATTTAATGGTTTAAGTGGAGAATCCAAGATGGCATAAAAGAACCAAAAGGAGGGAAAAAGGAACTTGGGTTTGCCTCTTGGTCGGCTGTGTGGAATCATGTAACCATTTGTGATGTCTACGTTTCTCTTTTGTGAGCTGTTGATTACTTCCAATCTATGATACCATACAATGAATTTTGTTTTGAGCTCCATAGAGTTCTTAATTACATGAAGGAAAGTGGAAATGTGAGTAAAAGCTTGGTAATTTCAAATAAAAGATATACTCAAAGTAAGTTATTTAGGTTTTATTGAAATATTGATTGAATATAGATAAATTCATTCAACTTTTAAATTGTATCTTTACTTTTTTTTTTTTTTATTTTTATGATTTTTGAAAATATACTCATATACTTTGAACTATTGATCCTTCTAGCAAATTTTTTAAAATTCTAACAACAATCTAAAAACTATTTATAAGTTTCAAGAGTCACGACTTAAAAAAAGTGAATATTTTAAGAGTTTAGTAGGTTTACCAATATTAAAGGTGTGAGTTTTTCAAACAAGAAATTAAACCATTAGAAAAGTTGTCCCAATTCAAGATCACCGACGCCTTGCGTGTCTAAAGGCTATAGAGCTTGCTAATGACATTTTCATTTTCCTTTCAATTATTCTGCTTTGCTGTTGTAACGTGTGTGTGTGTTTCATACAAAAGGATGTACCACGGGGAAAAGGATACTCCTTCATTCATTCGTATTAATGGATACATTGAACGAAAAGTAGGACTTTTTTTTCTTTTTTCTTTTTGGCAGTTACGAAAAATAGCTCCATTAATAAAAGTGTACATTGAATTTTACCTTGCAAAATCCACACGGCTGATATGGTACGTTTCGATAAAAATAGCAGATCTCACACACAGCTGTCACCGTTGAAGCCATCGGACAAGTTAATGGGAGATTAGCAAGTCCTTCCAAAAGTTTCTAATCGATGTTCTTTTAAGTTCTTAACAATAGAAACTAGCGCTAGTCAATTGATATACGATCCATTAAATCAGAAGGATTTGTCTGAGCTTGTTTAAATGAACAATTCCTATGAAAAATAAGTAGAGCGCTAATGATGAACCTATTTGAGATTGAAATTTTTAATATTTATAATTTAATTTTATATTTCACTATCTATTTACTTTAATATCTTCTTTAGCATCCATTTCTGTATCTCTCTCTCTCTCTCGTATCACCTATTGCTATCATTGCCCTACCATCAATCTTGTTGGTTGCCATAGTTCTTTCTTTGATTAGGGTCATTGTCAATTTTAAATATATCCATGATAGTGATACTTTTAACTTTTAATTTGTGATTTTCTTCCATAATTTTATTTCTAACATTTTAAAATAAAAGCATAATATAAGGAAGCAATTTTCTTTACATTTGTATACGAACCCATTTACATGGCATGCCTAGATCCCAACCTCACTAATAAAGCCACATGGTTATTATTTATTTTATTTTATTCTTTTTTAGAAAATTGAATTGGATGTATGAATCAGTTTTTATTTAAGATAAACACTCCATAGCATTTGAAGTATGAAATGATGATTAGACTCTAAAGCAATTATGTTATTATTAGACTTGTTAATACATTAAGCTTAGAAATAAGAAAGCTATTTTTGCAAACATTTTTATAATTTTAATGTAGTTTTGATTACAAATTATTATCAAATTGAAGACAATATATTAGAAATATATATTTTTTTGGATAGACACTTGATAGCTATTATATAATCATTTTATATTTAATTGTTTAACCATCCATACACAATAAGCACTTACTAAATATGCTGGTTATATAAGTTTAAATTTTCAAATACGATCAATAAATGGATCATGTTGTAGGCCATTATATGAATGGCAATTCCTATCATAAACTACTATCACTTCTCTCTCAAAATTTATGTGGGACATAAAATCACTCACAATCCACCTTACAAACACTTTATTCTTGCCTTGTTCACTCCAAAGTCCTCAACATCTAAGAATCCTATTAAGAGCTATATCTTGCCTAGGCCTTACTCTAGTGATGCTCCTTGTCTTCATTAGATTGCTCTTTGTATTAAGTCAACATAAACCCACCGGTTTTCTCTTTAGTTTATCTCCAAATCACATACTTATTGATAAGGGGATAGTTTTAATAATGTTTATAACATCCTAGCTTAACGGTAGCTAAGCTAATAAGCAATTGATAAGCCATTTATGCGTTTTCTCTATAAGTTCCAAGTTCACATTAATTTCCATGGTCTTATGAGCTAGCATCGTTTTAAAATTCCTGTGGGACTTACAATCTTCTTTATAATCAGTTAGAGTAACACATTAGCAATTAAATAAAAATGTGTCTTACAATTGAATCTACCATCATGATGATCTTCAATCTTTACTTTCATCTTTTGTATATCTCCTTCTTATACTTGGTTGGCATAACAAGATCCTAGCCCGTTCTTTATTCTTAGCCTTTACTCGTATTTTTCAAATGGTTAATAAGAGGCATGAAATTTAAAATATTAATATTTGCTTTGATAACTAGTTAGAAGACACTTACTTATGTATAACTCTTCTTATTTTTTTTTTATATATATTTGTAATTTTGTTCTCACTAATATCTCTTATAATAATACATCACTCATCAAACTTAGATAGAATGCTATTATGGTATTCTCATTGAGCTCTACCCACTTCTCATCCTCAATGAATTGTAGTTGCTGATATAAACCATATTTCAAGCCATTTTGGCGATTGTTTACTGTGCACATCTCACTCTCTACTTCACCTTTCATAATTTTTTTTTTTTGAAATTAGCAATGAGCTAACATATCCCTATAAGTTGGCCTAGGCCTAATTATCAATTAAATTGGTTATATGGATTAAGAGACAAGGTTTAAGTAATTAGATTTAGAGTGTAGGATGTCTTAGGAAGATGAACCCTTAAGGCTAATTTGACCGGTTTTAATCTTTTTTGGTAGGCTTCTTAGCATGACCATCTAGGCACTTAGACTCATAAGAAAGTCATGAAATAGGTGGTTTATCTCATCCGTTAATTATCAAGACAATCCAATGGTGATCATTGAGCATCAAACTACATAGAGATACTTAGTGATATTTCATTATTTGATACAATTCAAAGGTTACAAAAAACATTATAATATAATCAAGCTTTTATAGCTTTCTACAAATTAGGTTTTAATAATTATGGTTCAAAGGTTTAGTAGAGAACAAAAGTTAAGTAACTTTTCTCCTTAAGTTTAAAACCATATGTTTTAATGATTGACTTGAGACTTATGTTGAGGCTATTGATCACTACTTTTATGTTATGTTTTAGGGAAAAGTATACTTTTAGCTCTCAATGTTTATTTATTTTTCCATTTGAGTTCTCAAATTTTTTTCCCTTTTATTTGAGTTTTAAAGTATTATAAAAATAGGATTTTTATTGAATAAATTAAATTTTCTATCTATTTTGAGAATATATTAGCTTCTGATTAACCTTGAACTAGCTAGTCAAGTTAGCTATAGTACACATAAATTTTTTTAATCCTTTTTTTTTTTTACTTTTAATTATTATTTTTGTATTTTTATTATATTATTATATTATATCATTATACATATATATATTTAATATTACTTTTTCTTATATTATGTAGATAAATATATTTAATATTATCATTTTTAATTTAATTATTGTGAAATAATTTGAAGTTGATATGTATTGCAGTTTGATGGAAAATTTAATAGATTAGATGGAAGTTTTTTGTTTTGAAAATATTAAGGACTCAAATAAAAGCCAAAAAAAAAGGATGGAGGATTCAAATAGAAAAGTAGTTAAACATTGAGGACTAAAAGTATATTTATTCCTATGCTATAATCAAGGTGGGATAAAAGTTACATTTTAGCAACTAAGGATTAGTTGAGTACAGGCATGTAGTTACTGTATATTGAGTGTACTTGTTGGGGTTGCAATGAAATCAGTTGAATGAAAAGTGCAACCAAATAATATATATGTGTGCTATTTGAGCTTGGGAAAGGTCTAAAGAGATTTAGGTAGATGTCGATCATTTAAATAATTCATTAAGCGATCAAGGCCTTATGCAACCTTGTATTGAAAGGATCTAGTTATTTAAGCGTTTAGTTCTTGGTATTGGTTTCGGTTGCGCACACACATATATTGATGGGATTTTGATGTCTAGTCCCATCTTTAAGGTTAGAGTGCGTGAACTCCAGAACCTTGCTTGGAGGATTTTGTACAACTAGCTAATTGAAGATGAAGCTGTTCTCATATGATCATACGAGCTACACCACCTACTAGGCCGAGACACCCCTTTAATAGTCACTTAGGTCAAGGATGATTTGGATGAGCTGACCTAGAGCCTACTAGGAAACATTCGAGGCTTTTAAATGATGATGGTGAACCTAGTCTCGAGTTTGATCTGATGGATTTGACCTATTCACACCTACTTATCGGTCATCCGAGTAAGGGACTAAGCAGACCAGCCGATGGTAGTAGTAAGGTGTGTTCTTCCACGGTCCAACTAACCTAACTAGAAAGCTTGGACCTCATCCAACTTTGTATAGTTTGTTTCATTTGCTAGAGTTTTTACTATTCATGTAGCAACATCTGTTTGTCTTGACAACTAATAATGATAGATTCTACATTATTCCTTTGCCTACAAGCAGCCAAAATTAGACTTTGGAATATACTTTTCCTAAATTATGAGTTATCTCTCAAATTCTCTTCACTTATCAAGCCTTACAAAGGTTGTGGTGAGAAACTCTAACTTTTCTACTTTGTGTGTAATATCAAATTAGAGAATTAGATCATGTCATTGTTTTTTCGTGGTGTAGTATTTGTGCAAGCATTCACATTAGCCAATCAAATCATTTTCATCATTAACTTCTTCTATATTTGGAATAAACATAAACATGAGATCCACATTATACACATATAACAATATCAACTGGATTCTCATATCTTCATTATGTATTCGTTCCTTCAAACTCAAGTCTTTACATAAATTCAAAACACTTAGTAAACGCAAGGTAAAAGCCTTAAAAATGATCTAAATTTGCTATCGAATTAGATTGATGGATATGTACCGAATTGCTGTGGAACTCTATTATTTTTTGACACACTCTAGCGAAAACATGTCCCACCCCTACTTTGATTCGATGCTTTTCTTTTACATTTTTCTTTTTTCTTTTTTTTTTTTAATTTTTCATTAAGTTAAATGCACCATGACATTCAAAAGGTGAAATAAAAAATTTCGTTCTATTGAATTTCGGTAGCTAAAATATTTGGTTTCCATCCTATCACCAACTACTGGACCGGTGTAAACAATGTCCGAAGTAATTAAAGGTGAATCCTTTTATTGTCTATCCCAAAAATAAAAAAAAAAGGAACAGAAAAGAAAAAGAAAAAACTTAAATTTCATATCTTTCTTATGTACACAATAAGTTTCACATTCTTTATCACTAGATACTAACTTTTTTTTTTTTTTCAATTTGTTGTCAAAGGTATATAAATGACAATTTAGTGTCTCTATTGACCCTATCATAGTGGGGTTGATACAATAAAATTTCATGTTTGTAATTACTTTTAAAGCTTGGCAATACATTAAGTTTGGGCACTAGAAAAAGAACCATAATATAGATTTCCATACTATTACTGTTCCACCCAAATTACATTTATCATTAATCAAATAAATTTGCGTCATATAAAAATCGTCAAATTCAAACCACACGGAGTTGTGTATTTGACCTTTGACATGAAGGCCTATTTCAAAGTTTCATAACCACATCAAGAGGCCAATAATATTAAAACGATTAAAGTTTCGTCGGTGAGCTGGTAATGACAGCTCGCGAAATGGAGCAAGAAACAAGTTGGGTGGGGGGTGGGGCGTTTGAGAAGTGATGACATAAAGGTGATCTAAGAAAAGGGCACGTTGTTTTCGTAGGAAAAGCGAAGAATGCTTGTGTTGTGGTGGTGGCTTCTGAGTGGTTGGTGACCCATATTTTCATGCAACAAATCAGGGGTCTATGGTTTATATGACGGCGTCTTTGACAATAACATGTCTAGTGATACGAATTAAGGATAGTAATAATATGCTCTATCATTCACCTTTTGTTTGCTTAAACTCGAAAAGTAAATTCTTTGTTAATCCTCAAGTGTACGAATCGATGAAGAAACCACAAATGGAGGAGGTAACACATCCCTAACCTACAAGTCGTGGAACACTAAATGGATGCTTTGCTTTGAAAAGAAAGTCACTACAATAATCAGCAACCCAAATTGGGGCGACAGCATTTACGTGGATATAAACAATATTGCAATATCCTATCGCTAGGAAAATCAATGTTCAATTAATTATGAAATGAAGAAATCACCAAAATTGTTATCAAGATTGTAAAACCTATGGCATGGATTGAATATATGTAACACTTTGATTTGAAAACAGTCGACTGTTGTTGCATAATTGTTGGTTGAAGATTTGGCCAAGTTTATGGCTAGATGAGTAGCCACCAACTATTGCTTGTAGCGGTCGATTGGAGCCACTATCGACTGATAAACCCGCATGTTCAATTGAAATCTCCCATTATGTTTTTTGTTTGTGATTTACTCATTTATGATTCTATTTTCTTTTTTCACGTTTAATATGTCCTCCATGCTCCAGTCAAGACTTAGAGACAGATATATGAGGAGACTCTTGGAAATCTTATGTGATTTGTAGGAGGACTCGTGAAAAATAGAGAATCATTGCAATATATATTATTAATCTATGATTATAGTAAATTTAATGCTCCTTTGCTTTTCATGTTAAATTAATAGTATGCATCTTCTACTCTAATTATCTTTCATTTCATTGTTTTTTAAACTTCATTAATTTATAGCTTACATGTACATCATCTACTATTCTTAAGTGCTATAAGAAAGTAATTATTTTGTGACGAAAATTGTCATTTGTGTTGAACAAGATCTTATTGTGTAGCCTGACTCATTGAGAAAGCATACTATCTTCCTTTTATTTGAATTATGTAGAGCCTCAACACAATTATATATATATATATATTATTTATTTAAGGGCTTGATATCGGCTGCTTATGGTATTAAATTTATTGCAAATCAAAGTATGAGATCTTGAGTTTGAATACATATCATTATCCAATCCATTTAATTAATTTTAAGTGGTGGATCTTAATTATTATCTCCTATAATCCATACATTAAGAGAAGAGTTAATGTATAAATATGATAGTATATGAGTTGATTGTGGTATTATATTTGATAATTAATGGATAGTATATATTGTGCTATTTATTTTTTAGAGATTTGTAAATAAGCTTCTTAAACATTAATTTTAGTTTTCAAATGTTGCAAATAATTTTTCTGAACTTGACCTTAGTGTGAGTATACCTCTTAAACTTTCGAATGTTATAAATAATCCCTTAAATTTTGATAAGTTGGTAAACTAGAAGATGCTTATTTCATTTTGTGGATAAAAAAATATACCTGCGTCAAAGTTTATGGATGTTATTTGTAACATTTGAAAATTTGGAAGAGGTATATCTATACCAAGTTAAAATTTATTGAGGTTATTTGTAACTTTGAATGTTTATAGGATATATTTACACCAAAGTTGAAGTTTTAGGAAAGTTATTTGCATTTTTCCTAATTTTTATTATAAAAGTAAAAATAGGTTATAAAGATCTATCAACTTGCTTATGATATGGAGCTGTGTAATGGACCAAATTGTAGTCAAATATGATGCTTGGTTTATTGTATGATTGAAAAAACACTTGAATCTTGCATTAACATTAGCTACGAACATCAAAATTATGGTTTCGGTTCCTAGGGTGCATAATAGGGGAGGAAGATTGTTCATAATGATATATCAACATCTTGCTTGTAATGGTGGCAAATGATGGCCTAACCATACTTGAATATAGCACTTGGGTTGCTGTGCCAAGACACAGAACTATTTGAGTTGCTCATTAGGATAGGCCATAATTTTTGGGGCAGCAGTAAGCACTTGATCCAGAAATTAACCAAGAATTTGTTGAGAGGTCAGACATAACGATGATGTTAGTACTTAGTACCAAATTAAAATGTTTTACAAATAGAAAAAAAGGGAAAAAATAAATAAATAAAAGTCCACTCACTTGGCCTGCCAAATCAAGAAAACTTCAAGAAACTTTGTAAAATATTGGTCTAGTACAAAAATCACACAAAATTAATAAGTCATACCATATACTAAATATATTTGTGGTTTACACGTATATTTAATGGCTAATTATGTACACGTCGAAACTTCCTTTGTAGAATATCCAAGCTAGACGCACGCATCTCTCTGGAATAATAGAGTAAAATTCAAATAGAGAACATAATCAATTCATGGCCTTGTAATTTATCTGAAATTTTGTTGAAGTTATATGTTTATGGATAATTACTTACTGATATATTTTATCAATTTGGCTGAATGTATTTGTTTTAGGGAAATTTCAAAAATAGAATATCTCAATTTACCTTTTTCTTTTTCAAGTCCCCTCAATTAATCTTATTAAGGCAATATCATGTATAAGTAATGGTTGAAAATATAAAGAAGAATATTTAATTTTTAACGTTTTTAAAGTAATATAATATCATTTACCGAAAGAAAAAGTAATGTAACGTCAAAACTCAAAAACTTGGAAGAATTTAGTCTTTGCTCTTTAGGATTGCAGTACGACCTATAAACATGATGACTAAAAAGAAGATGTTACAATATAGAAGACAAGAAAAACCTTTTTTATTTTTTGTTTTTTGTTTTTTTTGAGAAAGTAGATAATTTTTTCATTATACCTTAAAAAGTTACTTGCAAAAAATGGTTAGATGAATTGTTATCGTGTAAATTTTAGATGATGATTATTAAAATGAAAGACTGTTTATAAAATATTGTTATTATGCACCGTATCTAGATTATTTTTGCATAAATCAAAGGCTATATATATATATCAATACAGATTAATCAAAATTAACAGAAAATCTTATTTGATATTCTTGCAAGCTTGTCGATGGTTTATACTCTTTTCAAGAGCATCTAATCAAACTTTACGGCCAATTTTGAAATATTAATGAAATATTTTTCAGTCATAGATTTTCAAAGCAACTAACGTGTTTAGTAATTGCACGCATTTAGCTTCAGTTTCCTGGCACGGAACGCCAGAAAATCATTGCAGGCACTAAGTTAATTATACGGAAGAAAAAAAAAAGATAACAAAACTAGAAAAAAAATAAAAAATTGACTAAAACGAAAGAAGTAAACAACAATAATTAAGATCGTGTGTACATAATCAGATTAATGATATTATCGGACATAATTTTCCTAATTTGCAACTAATCACCATGTTAAATTGAGAGTTCTAAGATCATTGAATCTGTACACATAGACATATAAATATATCCAACCAATCACTATGGTCCTGATATTACAACAAAGCACGACGTTCCTATAATTAAAATAAATTCCTAATCTAACATTAGATCAATCATCCCGGTAAATCAATGAATTACAATCCGCCCACATTGATCAATCTTCAAACTTTGGTTGGTAGTCCCACGAGTATTCAAGCATATCGGAAATAGCTGGACCAACTGATGTAGATGGACATCTCAATCCCTGATCAAATAATCCACTGTCGCATCCAATAATATTATCCTCCTTTGAATTCGCAGACGATATTTCCGTCGTCGTGTTCATGTCCGTGCTGATTCCGGTGTCTTGTGAGACACTGACCATGGATTTAGTGGAGGAGTACTGCTCCACCTTAAGGGCGGCTGCCGGGTTGCCGTAACCCGGGGTGGAGAATTCGGGGACAGGACTACTGCTAGTCCCAGTCCCAGTCCCTGCTTGGTGCAAATTGGAAGGGCTTGGATATGAGAATAGGGTCTGGATATGTGGATAGAACATGGGGTTGACCGAGGTTGTGTTACTAGGAATAATACCATTAGTATTAGTATTATTGCCATTTGGGAAGTAATTATTGGCACTGCTCGTGGTGGCATGATGGTAAGGGTAATTTCCTTCCATTGATCGCAACATGGAGTGGTGGTCGATCATGGCTTTGAATTCACTGTTGTTGTTTGCGTAGCTTGTGCTTGGTCCGCTTGAATTGTAAGGAGACTCCATGAGAGGTGGGAGTGAAGAATAATTCAACATGCCATGTTCTGGAATCGGACCTTTCTTTATTCCTGTGCTCTTGTTGAATATCCTAGATACAACCCATTCCTCCTGTAACCAAATTAGGAAAAAAAAAATTATATATATATAAAATACTTTACTATAATTAAAAAATATGTATTTTCCTTTTTTTTTTGTATAAACTAATTATTGGAAAGTCATGAAAAATGAATATAATATTAGAAAAAAAAAACAAAATAAAATTGAATTATATGAGAACTACCTTAGCAGCCCTAGGAAGGTTGTAATAGGAGAATTTTCCTTCAAGTCTGTATTCATGCATCACCCAATTGGTCTTCTCTCCTTTTGGAGCTCTTCCTCTATAGAAAACAAGTGTCTTCTTCATGCCAACCAAGTTTTTACCTCTATAAATCTCCTTATCTTTTCCGGTGGCCTTCCAGTAGCCGGACTCCGTTGCGCGGTTAGTCCTCATCCCTGTTGGGTATTTCCTATCTTTCTGGCTGAAGAAGTAGAACTCCTTCTCCCCCATCTTTGCTTTGTCTACACAGTCAAACCAAAAGGGAAAAAAAAAAAAAAATGAATATCAGACACTTTATTTAGTAAAATTGATCCTATCAACACAGCATGAAGCTTGTATTCGAACTTACTAGGCAAATCCCATGGTTCACACTTGTTCAAATCAGCCTCTCCAATTGCACTTGCACTGAATTTGCAATCGAGAACTTTCTTGGTTAAGTAATGAGTTATGATCTCCTCATCTGTGGGATGAAACCGAAATCCGGGTGGTAAGTCGATCAGATCATCTCCTCTATTAACAACCATAGGTTCTTCCATAAATTACAGTTTTCAGAGGGTGTGTCGCTATGTACTTATAACCTAAGCAATTCTAGATGAAATGAACAGGGATAAACACAAGGTATGTTACGTTGAATGGACAGCAAAGAGATCAAAAAATAAAGAAAGGGGGAAGGGAAAGAGAGACGGAGAGAGAAATTTTGTGCAGGCCAGGAGGGGGTGACACGGAAGAGAATGGTTGTGAAAGTAGGAAAAAGGAAGAAAGGGGAGCTTAAATAGGGGGAGATTGTTACGCATATTATAAAATTTAATTTTGTTTCTCTCTCTCTTCTTATTTTATTTTATTATTATTATTTTTCTTGTTTTTTTTTGGGGCATGAGATCCGTAAGCTGCACGGGACTTTCTCAGAAAACTCAATTTGAGAATTCATATTCGCTTACTTTTGTACCTTAGTCTGACATATTTTAGTCCTATGTATTACGTGGTCACAAATTCATATGTAGCAACTGTTTGAAAACGGATCCATATTCACCAATGAAATATAGTAAAAGGAACAGTAAATGGGAAAATAAAATAAAGGAAGTATAAATGGTTTTTATTTAAAAAAAAAAAAAAAAGAGGAGCTTTTCATGTTCGTAGAGTGGACCCGTTTCTCAAGTACTTTTGACAATAATATACGGCCTTTATCCGCTGTACCTAACCCTTTATGAATTCCAACTATTTTAATTGCATATGTTATCATGTAACCGTAATTTTGTACCAAGTCCCCATTCAAAGCTTTTCAAAATGTAAAGATTTATTTTATTCATTCTCACGCACTTTATTTGAGTACTAGCAGCTTTCTTTGAGCTGTTTTGGCTGGCTTAGGCTTGGCTTTGAAGTTCGGACTTCGGCTTCGCTTGCCTCCAATATTTTGCCTAAAGAAATAGTAGTAGAAGAAGAAGAAATTAATTGCATTTTTAGCATTTGTATAGATTAATAATTGTATCCAAGTCACTTCTGTTTGCTTTCAGGATGTATATTTTAAATTATATAAACCGAAAACAAAAAATATAACAATTAATACGTACGAAAATACATATTTATCTTAAAATTTAAATAAAGATAAAGGTTGTTTATATAAATAATATATATTTATCTAAAAGGGTAAATAAAGAAAGGTACTTAAAGACAAAGTTAGCACAATTGTAATAGGAAAACAGCAACCTTTTTGGTATGTCACACATGTTATAGTTAAAATTTATTATTAGCTTACATTATTTAAAAACGTGCATCTCTTTGTACATTAAAAAGCAAATGTATATTATTTCTATCGTAATCATCCCTTTACAGATCATACAAGTGACTAAAGCTTACTCCATTCAATAAGTTGGAAGAAGAAAATCATGGAAATTATATGCTTTTAACTTGGCTATAAAGACGGCATTAATGTACCTGGATTTAAGATTCGTTTAAGAGATTTTAAACATAAGTCCATAATCTCTGGGTTTTCAGTTGCGGGGTATATTTCCTTCCGGCTTTCATTCATGACTCATATTTATAGGATTACAATTATCAATCATGATTATTTTTCAAGATACGATTATTATGAAGGTAATGGAGAAACCAAATACTGCTATCTAGTATGATATGTTTGTGTAATAAATTAATTATTTATGATATATCATCAATTTTAATACTAATATAATTTTTGTACAAAATAATATCCGATCATAATCCATAAATACTAATTATGGTACTTTTTAACATTATTAATAAAAGTTATTTTTTATTAAATTTTAATTTATTCTTATCTACCATTAAATATATATGACTCCTATTCGTTTCTTTTTATTTTCCTATTCTATGAGTTATTTACATTTCCCAAGCACACCTCCAAGCTAAATATCATAAATCGATCTTATAAGTAACATAGATAATTATAAAGAGTTATTTATAGACTCCAATTTAGTTAGCTTTGTTTACATTTAAAAATTTTATGGTTATACTTTAAGAAAGAGAGAAGAAGCGAAAACCAATGACCCTTAAGTTTTTTAAATTGAGCTTTCACATCCCTTTAGAAAATGATTGTGATTGTCTCCATGCCTCTGCATTTTGACGATAACAAAATTCCTACTTAGATTTAATCAAATTATTCAAATTCACGAAATTATAATTTTTGCATAGAAATGCTTATAAATAGAATGCGTATGTCATAGCAAGCTCGATAAACAAACGCAAAGATTTGCTTTGAAAGACAACTTAGGATTATATATATATAAGTATTGAGCAAGTGGTTGCAAGGTAAAGGACCTAACGAGTGCCTCAAAAGATGATCGAATTTGTAAAGAAAATATTGTTGAAGATATTAATTCTGATTTATTTCTTTCTTTGTTTTATTTAGCGATTAGACAAAAATCTTACATTGTAGGATTAGATAAGTATGATTGAATAATTGATAAAAATGTTATCCTAAGATCACTAGTTAGTTTTAAGTTTTGCTATTTAAATCAGATTGTAATCTTTTTATTGGATTTGATTTGATCTGAAGAATAAGATTGGAATTCACTTTTTTGGCCATCTGAACTTAGCATGTTGCTGCTGTGTGTGTGGAGTTTATGAAACCTTGCTGTCAATATTTTGTTTTCTCTTTGCTGTTGCTGTTGCTGTATGCTGTTGCATTGCTGTGTTTCCTTGTTGTTGCTATTATTTGCTCTGTTTTCAGAAGTGAAAATATTTGTTATTGCTGCTTTGTTTCTATTTGGTTCTATAGAGTAGTTAAATTGGTATTGCGTTTTCTTCAATTGGCATCAGAGCCACAATGAACAAAATAACCCAACTATCGGTTCCTATCCTAGATGGGAAGAACTACAACCGTTGGTGTGGTCAGATGAAGGTCCTATTCGAGTATCATGATCTACTCGAAGTGGTGGAGAATGGAGTGATTGCATTGGTGGAAAATGCGAGTGATACGCAAAGGGTAGCAAATCGTGATATAAGAAAGAAAGACAAGAAGGCATTATACTTCATTCATCAAGGAATGAATGGTGAAATGTTTGAACAAATTGAAGGAGCCACCACATCCAACGAGGCATGGAATATCTTGTCTACATCATACAAAGGTGATGAGAGAATTAAAAGGGTACGCCTCTAAACACTGAGGCGACAATATGAACTGCTACAGATGGAATCCAATGAATTGGTTGATGCATACATCAATAGAATTCATGTATTGACAAACAACATGAAAACGAATGGTGAAACATTATCTGAACAAAGCAAAGTTGAGAAGATTTTGAGAACCTTACTTCCAAGATTTGAGCATGTTGTAACAGCAATAGAAGAGAGCCATGATCTGTCAACAATGATGGTCAAGTTGTTATCTAGCTCACTACGAGCACACGAACAAAGGATGAATGAAACCAAATTGGAAAAACTGATCGAGTAGGCCTTTCAATCGCAAATTTCCATAGGGAATTCCTACCAACGACATGGCAACTTCCATGGTAGAGGAAGAGGATGAAGTGGCAACCAATTTAACAAAATCAGGAGTGATTTGAGCCGTGGTGTTGCAAATTAATACAACACCTTTCACAACACCAAGCAAGTTCGTAGCCGTGGACGCAGTAGAGGATGATTTGACAAGTCCAATGTAGAATGCTTCAGTTGTCACAAACGGGGACACTTTGCAAGCGAGTGTAGACTTAAGGATAGAACTCCAGTTGCAAACTATGCAAAAGAGATGCACAATCAAGAATTGGTTGACAGTGATCATGCACTCCTAATGGTCTCCTCATCAAGCGAGATGTCTGATTGCCACACTTGGTATCTAGACACGGGTTGCACGAATCACATGTGTGGTCGGAAGGAGCTGTTTGCTGAGCTTGATGAGACATTATAAGAAAAGGTGAAGTTTGGAGATAGCAGATTTTTCCCAGTGACAAGGAAAGGAAAAATTCTTATTACACTGAAGAATGGAGATCATAAGTACATTTTTAATGTATTCTATGTTCCAGATATGAAAAGCAATCTACTAAGCATGGGCTAATTAGCCGAGAGAGGCTATGAGATGCATATTTCTGGAGATGAATTTACAATTCAAGATAAACAAGGTACATTGATCTTAAGAACTTGTTTATCGAAAAATCGTATGTTTTCTATGGATATAAACAGGGGAGAATTCAAATGTTTGAATGCAATTGGAGATGATGAGTCATGGTTGTGGCATCTTCGATTTGGGCATCTAAACTTCCAAAGTCTAGAAGCACCGGCAAAACAAAACATGGTGAAAGGACTACCGCGAACCCAACATCCAGACCAGCTATGTGAAGCGTGTGTTATTAGCAAGAACCACAGAATGCCATTATAAAAAATAGTGGAATGAGCAAAATCACCCTTGGAGCTGGTTCATACTGATGTATGCGGTCCAATGAATACCATTTCAATTGGAGGAAATAGGTACTTTCTAACATTTACTGATGATTTTTCGAGGAAAACTTGGATTTACTTGTTGAAAAGTAAGGTTGAGGTATTAGATTGCTTTAAGAAGTTTAAAGTATTTGTTGAAAAATAAAGTGGACAAATTCTCAAAGCAATACGGAGTGATGGAGGAGGTGAATATATCTCAAAATGAAATTAGAATGTATTGTGAACAACATGGAGTACAACACAATACAACATTTCCTTACATTCCCCAACACAATGGAGTAGCTGAAAGGAAGAATCAAACTATCTTGGACATGGTAAGGAGCATGTTGAAAGTAAAGGGAATGCCCAATAATTTTTGGGCTGAAGTGGTTTCATGTGTCGTGTACTTGTTAAACAGATCTCCCACTAGAAGTGTTCCTAACACAACTCCTATAGAAGCCTAGAGTGGATTTAAGCCAAATGTTCAGCATCTAAAGGTCTTTGGTTCTATTGCTTATGTTCACGTTCCAGCAGCAACAAGAATGAAGTTGGATGATAGAGCTGAGAAAACCATTCTCATTGGATACAAGCAAAGGGGTTATAAGTTGTATAATCCAATGACTAAGAGAGTTAAAGTGAGTCGTGATGTGATATTTATTGAAGATGAAATGTGGAAGTGGAATGCTGATGTTCAAGAGGATTCCTAGAAGCGAGTTATTTGTGCTATTGAAGAAGTTGTACCGGAATTAACAATAGATGGAGGTGCGACTCAAGTGACTGACATAGGGAGACCAAGAAGAGAGCATAGACCACCTACATATCTGCGAGACTTCGAAACAAGCTTTAGTGGTGAAATTGATGATGGAGAGTTAGTACATCTTGCCTTCCTTGTAGATGTAGAACTGGTAGTACTTGAGGATGCAATTAGAAATCCCAAGTGGATGACTGCTATGAATGATGAGATGGTGGCAATTGAGAAGAATAATACATGGAAGCTCACTGATCTTTCGCAAGGACACAAAGCTATTGATGTGAAATGGGTTTACAAAATTAAAGAAAAGGCAAATGGTGAAGTTGAGAGGTATAAAGCCAGGTTAATTGCAAAGGGATTTGAGCAAAGACAAGGATATGATTATGAGGAGATTTTTGTGCCTGTTGTAAGAATGGAAACTGTGCATCTGATAATAGTGTTAGCTACTCAAAGAAAATGAAAAATTCACCAAATGGATGCGAAGTTAGCCTTTCTTAATGGATCACTCGATGAGGAAGTGTATGTGAAACAGCCACCCAGATTTGTACAAAGTGGAAAAGAAGACAAGGTGTATAAACTTAACAAAGCCTGTATGGTCTCAAGCAAGCACCAAGAGCATGGAACAAACAAATTGATATGTTTCTTAGTGAAGCTGGTTTTCAAAAGTGTCCTTCTGATCATGGTTTATATGTGAAAGTTAACAATTCTGGAGATATACTAATCTTGTGTGTTTATGTTGATGATATAGTATTCATAGGAAGTAACTTTCAGATGATCAATGAGTTCAAGCAATCCATGAAGAATGAGTTTGAGATGACATACCTCGGTCCTATGTCCTATTTCCTTGGCATTGAAGTTACTCAAGATGATGACGGAATCTTCATCAGCCAAAAGAAATATGCAAGTGAGCTGTTGATAAGGTATAAAATGGAATATAAAACCGGTTCAAACATTAATTGAAACAAGTTCAAAGCTGGTTAAGTATGGTGATGAACGATGTGTTGATTCGACATACTTCAAGCAAATTGTTGGAAGTCTTAGATATTTAACTTGCACAAGGCCTGATATATGTTATGCAGTAAGCTTGATCAGTAGGTTCATGGAAAGTCCTCGACAGCAACACTTACAAGCAACAAAGCGAATCATGAGATATATCAAAGGGATGCAAGATCTTGGTTTGTTCTTTACATCAGCTGAAGAATGTGAACTAGAGGGATATTCGGATAGTGATTGAAGAGGAGATTTACGTGAAAGAAAGAGCACAAGTGGTTATTGTTTTTTATTTGGACGAACAACATGTTCATGGACGACGAAGAAACAGCCCATTGTTGTTCTATCAACATGCGAAGCCAAGTACATAGTAGCAGCATCATGTGTTTGTCAAGTGATTTGGCTCAAAAATATAATAAGTTAAATTGGATGTGAGCTGCAAATTCCTTTGAAGATTTATGTAGATAATGTATCAGCAATTAATTTAGCTAATAATCTTGTTTTTCATGGAAGAAGCAAGCATATTGATATAAGATATCATTTCTTAAGAGACCAAGTTGCAAAAGGAGTGATCAAGCTGGAATATTGTAGAATTGAAGTTCAAATTGCAGATATCTTCACTAAACCATTAAAGATTGATCCATTCATCAAGTTGAGAAACCTACTTGGAATGAAGAACTCCACAAATCAGAATTAAGGGATGATGTTGAAGATATTAATTCTGATTTATTTCTTTCTTTGTTTTATTTAGTGATTAGACAAAAATCCTACATTGTAGGATTAGATAAATATGATTAAATAATGGATAAACATGTTATCCTAAGTGTAAACACCTCATTTTTGCCTTAATGATCAATAATAATCAACAATAATTAATTTCCAATTTTTTTTCCGATTTTTTCCATTTTTTTTATAATTTAGCAAAAATAGGAAACATTTTCAAAAAATAAAACAAATAGGAAAAATACATCAATTTTTGGAAAATAATTACAGAAATGGCAATAAAAAGGGATAAATAATTTTTACAAATTTTTGAAATTTCAAAAAAATACAAAAAAATAAAAAAATCGCATTGCATATATGCAAATTGCGAAAATAATAAAATCGCAAAAGTGGGCTAGCCCAGCTGGTTCGAACCATGGCCTAAGGCGCGCGCGGGAGGGCTTGGTCAGGGGTTCGAAACGCGGGGGAAGCAGAATCCGCGTTTTGCAAATTTTTTCTCTGCTTGGGACATGTGTCAGTAGCCGATTGGTTGGAGCGAACGCACGTGCTGGGCATGTGATCGTCTTCAACCTCCGTCTGAGATCGCTGGCGAGGAGAAAAACCCGAATTTCGGCCGTTTTGATTCAATTTTTTGCACAAATCTAATAGATCTTCAATAGAAATAGGATAAACATCATCCAATTAGAATCAAATCGCAACAAATCAATGGATTTGCACAAATCGGAGATGGATTTTTAACCACAAATCCGATTTGCTTCAATTGGTGGAAATCCGAGCTTATCTAGCTCGATTTCTTGCACCTATAAATAGAGGATGAAGTGGAGAGGCAAAAGCATGAATCAAAAGTGAGAAAAATAGAGAAAGGAGAGAGAATCGAAGCCTTGCCGGAGTTCTTCACCCGCGACCACCGATTAAGCATCGAGCAGCCACCAGGAGGCATTTTTGAAGCAAACCACCGCCACAGTTGAGTTCCTCACCCCCGAAAACCTAGGAATCGACACTTCAACCGCTTCGAAAGGCTGCCGAAACGCCGTCAACGAGCATCTCCAGCCGCTGTGTCTGATCGACCCGACCTGACCGCTTTGACCTGATTTGACCCAACTGACCCGACCCGCGCACCGATCCGAATCCAAGTAAGTCAGATTTTCTGATTTTTTTGTATTTATTTTATTTATTTAGTTATTTTATTTATTTTGAATTTATTTATTTACTTATTTGTTGTTTACAATTCAATAAATAGAAAAAAATGTTAGAAATTAGATTTTTTTTAGGATTTAATTTAGGAGGAAAAATAAAAATAATAATTATAATAATAAATAATAAAAATGTAAAAATTTATAAAGAAAATGATAAAAATATTAGAAAAGAATAATAATAAAAATTTAGATTTTAGAATAAGATAAATAAATAATGTAGGAGAAAATTCTTCAATAAAAATTATGAAAAATTAATAAAAAATTAAAATAATAAAAATTATAAAAAGTAACGAAAATTATAAAAAATAATAAAAAATCAATAAAATTTATAATAGTAGAAACGAGTTGAAAAATAGAAAAAATGGAATTTTTATCACTTAGAAAATTCATTTCCTTAAATAAATCAAAAATTGGTTTTTCCTTAAAATATCATTTTCAAAAATCAAATTATCAAGCTTAGGCTTAGATGTTTTTTAGAAAAATCCTAAAATGGTAAAAACATAAATCAAAAGAAATTTCACAATTAAAATTCACAAACACACTAAAATTTTTCAGGAAAAGCGAACTACGACTTGTTTGATCCTGAATAGCAGGTGCGTAGGCACCCATTTGGGGCAACCCTAAAAAGGAATAAAAATCATTTTCTCAGAATAAGTTATTCAAGAATAAAATAAAAGACAACATAAATAAATAAAAGACATTTCGGATAAGGTTTGAATTTTAGGAGATTAGGGTGGTAACCTTAGGGTTTTAATAGGTTAGCCTCCGAACTCAGAAACTCTGATTTTCCCTTTCCTCTTTTCACAAAAACAAAAAGAGGAAATCACGCTGACTAGTGATCCAAATTAGGATTGATCTGCTCAATTAATCCTAATTCAATCTTTCCCAACTACAGTTGGGTGGTGACTCCAAAATAAAACGAAATTCTTAACTCAAGTCGAGGGTCTACATTAGATGAGTATAGGGTCTAGTATAGATCGGAGTAGGAATGGGAAATAAAAAATTAGACTCGACAGGATGAACGACTCCACTGGGGAAGCACATTCTCTAGTAGGTTAGCCACCTGAATCTCCTCAAATTACTCATTTCTAAGAAATGTTTTTGATTTTTTATATTATTGCTAACCTTTCAGGGATTTAGCTAAAGGTTAGAATTCAGCTTTACTTTAGTTATTGAGTTTGCATGCATACAATTGTGTGAGTAGATACGGTCAAACCCGGGCCGTCTTAGGACCCTAAGACGGGGGGCCATTGTGTAGGTTTCGGGCGAAGTGATATGATCACCGTTCGGGACTGATTAGGCTACCCCACCCAATGCTTCGATATGGCCTGAGATCCATTTCTCTGAGAATGCGGGAGGTCATAGTGCTTGGGGACCTGTTAGAGCCTACCTGTTTGCATACATAATGTCATGGGCTGACAATAGGTTGATGATGTAATATTTTGTTCTATTCATGTAGTTCAGATATGTTTTCCTGTAATGTTATCATAGTTCTGGTTGTAATTAGGAAATTTCTGTTGTAATAGATGTCTAGTACTGCAGTTGACCGCCTCCTCCGCAAAGAAATCCGAGTGTGCAAACCTTTGGATCTGAAATTGGTACCGGACCACTGGTTTACCCTATACAACCCAGAGGAGCAGGCCTTCATCCAGTAGAAAATAGGGCCCATCCTCTCACTAATGAAGATGGATATGAGCCTTCTAATAGAAGTATTAGATATATAAGATTTTTCAAAATAAAATTTATAAATTATATCAAGGAGGATAAACAAATAAACTCATAGATTATAGTGCAAAAAAAAAAGGGATCATCATACAAGGGAAGACCATAAATTTCCATTATTTGAAAAGACAATTCTCTAAGTATAAAATTGAAAAAGATTACAAGGCAATACATCTAATGATTAGTTAGACAATTTATAATGCAATTTAGGTTTATATAATAGAAGAAATGTTGAAAAATTGTAATCATAAATCTGTTAGTTAATCTACAAGTGGATCTAAACCTAAGCTTGAATATGTTTATAAATATATTGAAATGGGTTTGATTCATTTAATTATCATTTCAAGTGTTGCTAGCCTCATCTTACTTCTCACACCCCGAATAAGGGTGTGACTATTTTTCCACATATTCCTATTAAAGATAGAAACAATACATTCTTATTAAAGGTAGAATTATGCTAAACCTCAGAAACCACTCAATATCACAAAGTTAAATCCTATAAAGTCCTCTAAAATCTCTCAAAGGAATTACATTTAATAATCATGAAAAAAATGAAATCTAAAATCTTATCTGTAAATCATATAAACTAAAAAGAATTCAACTCTTATTTTTTATCAACTAACAATCCATCCTATTCATCATCTAGGTTCAGTGAACTGGCAAAAGTCCTATGTAGCTAATGTAGATCATAATGCAACTCATTGTCATATGAATCAATATATATATCACCACTTGAGATGTCAAAATTCTAATGGGGTGAGTTGTGAAACTTAATATGCAACGATTGCAACACATACATATATATACAAATTCGCATAACAGCCTACAAATACTAAATACATCAAATAAGATTCACTAGGTTAATTAATATAGTGAACATACAACACAATTTCGATGTCTTAGAATTTTGTAGTAACTCATGGCTCCACTCACACATGGCTAAAGCTAAAATAATGCTAATATCATAAACAAAAACAATATGAAATGGTATGCATTCACGTTGCCAATAACAATAATGAGAAAGTATTCCTATCTTGAATTTATCGCCTGTATCATGCCATCAAAAGTATAGTCCATCTACAACATTCACAAAAGTGCACTAGTTTACCTTGTTGTAACTTCCTCCCAGCTTACTAACCTAGACTAGCTATAATTCCTTTATATTGACTAATTGTGGAGCCATAAAAATAGCTTAATTGCCTAACTTTCACTTTCTACTAGGAATCCATCCCTAATAAGGCCACAAAAACCCAACTTGAGGCTATCGTCTACAAATCTTAACAAGCAAAGTACAAGTAAGTACATATGTTTATTAAGACGAATAATTACTAGTTAGGTTCATCTAACCTACAAGCACATGTATCACATGAAAGCCATCACACACTCGGTATCACCTCAACATCTCGACAATTATAGGATTTACTAACAACACCTAAATATACAACATATTAATACGTATATAATTCATTTAATTTCATAATTCTAAGTTTTAAAGACTGAATCTTCCTCATTCTATTTGATTTTTAGTTTATTAAAATTATATGAGGCCACTAAAGGGCTACAAGTCGATCTTAGTCCAAAGGGTGGTTATTCCTACGGTTAAGGGGAGGGACAACTGACCCTTAGCATAGGGGTGGTGAATGGTGATTCTAGAGTGATTAACTACCCAATGCTAGGTTTTGGTACAAGTGACTTAAGTTCTTTTAATATGTGACCTAGCCTTCTCTTAGGGCTATTTCTTTTCCCATGATTGAAGAAGATTCTTTTCATCGTTTTTACCCCAATCAACCCTTAATCTTCTTAAAAATACCAATTCTTCAAATACATGTTGAATTTCATAAAGTCTTCTATCTATTATTTTTCCATTTAATTTTAATATACTTAGATCTATGAACTCAATGAATTATTAAATAACTAAAAGATTTTGTTTTAAATTGTGTCATGAACCACTATAAGATTCATTAACAATTTTTTTCTTTAACAAAAGATTAAGATTTCATGCCTAAAGTTTCATCTAATCTCCAATATAAATAATATCCTAGGGTTTGTAGATTCTTAAACAAAAGAATGGGTATGATCAATTCAAAATGATTCATTATCTCTAAAACAATTTTCTTTCACAGTTAATAGATTAAGTTACGGTTTTTACTAGCCTTATCAAAAGACAGATGACGCTTAATACACTTTCCTTCCTTGAATATGTAGATGTATTTTTAATTAAAAAAAAAACCATTTGATATTTGATGAGAATTCTCATGGTCGAGTTGCAATGGAGTCGATTAACTGATTTACAGGGAAAGAGGATGGCAATAAGGGAGAGAGAGAGAGAGAGAGAGAGAGATTGATGAGGGGATGGTGACACGAGGGGGTGTGCTAGTCTTGTGGGGTTAATGGAGAGGTTGGTGAAAGTATGGGTGTATCAATTTCTATCTGTAGAGAAAAATAATTTAAATTAAAATTACTATTTTGCCTCATATTTAATTGAATTATTGGGTATACTTACCTGCTTATAGTCATATCATTTCCTATATAAATCTGTGGATGTTATGTCAAACTTATATTGATGAACATGTGTAGAAAGGTGGGGAGAGAACACATTGGTTCGGCTTGGTAGAAGCCAGGAAGCGAAGCCCAATTGCCGCCCACGGAGAAACAACAAACACACACACAGACAAAATCAAACTAAAACATTCCGGCGCCGACATGTGAATTCGAGTCACTCCGGAAACCCCCGTTCCTAATTCTAACCTAAGTCTCCGAATTCTTCATTGAATTCTGCGTTTTGCTAAGACTAGACCGAACTTCACCAAATGAAAACCACCAATGATATGACCCATCACTTTATTTAACTAATAAAATAATAAGCTTGTCAAGTATGCTTATTAGCTATTGATTAAGTAACGTAATTCTATATGATTAAAAGTTGTTCCAATCCGAGACATAAACAAAATGGGATATAAAAGCTCTTTTCGATTATTCTAGAGCTTTGCATGTATTCATTCTTATGTACCTTAAGGTCAAAAAAGCCATAATGTTTGTGTGTTTGACATCTACACATTTGGTTTATAGTGATGTTCGTGAATATAGATAATATTACAAGTAAGTTTTCCATTCCATGCGTTAAGCTCTTATAAAAATTTATAAATTTTGGAAAATCTTATAACTACTCTAAATTAACTTAATTGTATCGGTATCATAAGTGCATAAAAAATATAAAAAGTAAATGCAACAATGATATGTCAGCTTTTCTCCTATTTTCCCATAATAATGATATAGTTTTTTTTTTTTTTTCATTTCGCTACAATTGTTACTTCCGTCATAATTATAACTTTCATTCCGATTGTATATTACATTAGCTAATGTAAGGCATCAAAATTACTTCACTCCTATAAAAGTATAGATATTATTAACTTTCTTGCTAAGTAAGTTTAAGAACCATTAACAAAGCCGTAACATTATTTAGGATCCATTGTCTCCTATGAGGGAATATGCCCTTTTATTACAATGCAATTCTTTTACGTTTCATCGTGATTAATCAATCCTCAATTAGTTGTCTAATTGTTCTTCCAATCATGGGCTTAATTGTTTTTTTAATGTTGCAGGATTATGATCACATCAAGATCTTTGAAGTAAATGGGTGTACAGCGAAGTATACGGATTGAATCAAGCTCATAAATACGTATAAAATATGAGTTTTAATAGTATTAATTAATACACGTGATAACGTGTGTGGACCCATGGATTGAATGGAAGGCTTGAGAAACTGTTTTCTTAAGGTTCTCTCCTTGACTTTTGGACAACGAAATTGCTGTGGAAAGAACCTCTCGAAGCTAAGCCCTACGCTAAGTGACGTTTAGTGACGACATTAATGATCATTAAAAAAAGTTCGTAGACAACCATACTCCTGTTTGGTTGCCATGATCTACGTTATGCATCAAAGCGTGTGTCATGTAGGATCAAACCATGTATAAAGGTTTTTGTTTTTGTTTTTGTTTTTTCCCCCCTAAATATAAAAATGGAACTTTGAATTATGATCATATTGTTAAAGGGTGGAAGTATAGAAGTAGACTTTGTAACAACAGTCCACGAAAGGCTCCCGTTTGAAAATCTCAAAAAAAGGTGACAAAAAGGGGGATGGATTGGTTTTGAACATTTGTTTAAGGCAAGGTCACCTTTTTCCTATCTTTTAAACATAAGTAGTCGGGATTTATTGGAATTAATATCCTAACTTGATTAGATCAAACCCCGAACTCAATCTACTTGCCTAACTCTGTGCGTGCGACGTCACCAAAACTTGACTAATCTAGCTTCAATAACAATTTGTGGATGAATCCTCAGTCTCGATACCAATTCATTATGATATGATCCCCATTTTGGCCGTTGTTATTGTGGTACCTCAAGTACTACACGGACCTCCATATTAGCATCTATTGATTAAAAATATTTGAGTCACATGATAGCCTATTACCGATCAAAATATACATGTGGAAAGATGAGATTCAAAGGAGTTAAATAGGATATTAATGTTGATTTTGGAAAGTTTGAATTGGATAGTAAAATTAATATTTTTAAAGTTTAAATAGTTAATTATAAGAAGATCAAAATTTAAGCGCTATATATAATATTATAATTATCATTGTTTTTGAAAAATATTTTCCAAAACAATATATTAATTTGATTATATCCTCAATCTTAGTCTAGGTGGTTGGCCTTGTGCAGGTACACGTAACCAAACTCTAGCCAATCTAGCTCTGATAGCAATTTCTTGACGAATTCTCAGGCTTGACCTCAATTCGTTATGATCGGACCCATCTAGTTACCAATCAATTATTTCGTACACAGTGCACCTGTATTTGCAAAATGGTATGGTAATAATTGTAATATAAAATAAACATGGTTATTATGAGTGAACATGCAAGAGTTATTTATTTTGGTTTAGTAGTTCTTCAATATCTAATTAAATCCTTAAATATACGATCATTATCTAAATATTACAGCTCTTGAGTTGATGCAATTTGAAGTATGTATACCCAAAGATGAGAGAGAAAACAAATTGTAATAATGAATAATAATCTATAATAATCCTTGGTTAAATTGTCCATTAAGTATTTATAGACTATTAATCCTAAAACTAATACAAAAACTAAATAAAAATATAATAGAAAATTAAATCAATTAAATTAAAATTTCCTAATCAAGTTGATAATTCTTTAACTTTTTGAAATACTATGGAAAAACATAAATTTAAAATCAAAAATGGACTTTTTATAAGCAAAAAAGTTATAAAAATTTAAATTAATTTTTATTAATATATTATGAGTTTTATAATTCTTTATTAATAAAATATTATAAGCTTTTAAAGTTGAACTTTGAAACTAAACTTCTATAATAGTTTTCGGCAACCTTTAATCCCTTCAAAACCAGCATGTACTATTTTTGAATAACCTCTAGGTTTGAACTTTTAATTTCAGCTGTCTCATCTGTTGGTTTTTATTCTTCTAATTTTTTATGCTTCTAATGATGATATTACTCAATAACTTATAATTCTAACACCTCCACGTTATGAGTTTTATCCTTTTGGTCCCCACACTAAGTCATGCCTCTTGTATACAATATTTATAAATTGAAGGTGATGGCTCTAGCGTACTCATATATGTATTGTACGAAACTAAATATAATACATAACTTGATGAATCTTAAAATGGAGGTTTAACACAACTTGTTAGGATAAAAGATGAACAATATATATATATATATATATATCATACACTTGTCTTTGTTTGTAATTTGGAATCTTGAAACCCAATCTAGGAAAAACGTTTGTAAATTGCGTATACTTGTGATTAAAGAGAATGATTGGCATCCATTTATACCTTTTATATTTATATGAATATACATGAACTACTTAATAAGCAATGGGCGTTTGATCACTGTTCCATGAATTGAGACAGTTGGCTCCAACGGAGACAGATGTGTTCGCGTAGACTCGTTATTAACAACGATAACATTTGTCTTATGTGAAAAATCAAATCTAGTCATCTTATCCCATGTCATTTCCAATAATTAAAAGTCATTATTGTTGACTATAACTTTAGAGCTGGTCGACTTTCATTGGTGATTTTTCCGGGCTATAAAGCTAAATTTCTCTCTCTAATAAAATCATATTTCAACAACGGGGTAAGTAAGAAAACTAAGAAAATGATGTAATTGGCCCATGCTATAGACGTGTAGATGTCAAGATAAGAGGAGCTGGATGTTTTTGACGATTTATCCAGGCATCAGAAATCAATGGGACACCATCAATGGAATTTCACCATATAGAGGCTCAGATGATTATTTATGTGTTGATGGTTTGTTTGATATATAAGAATAATTATAAAATTAAATTGTGATTTTAGATATTATTCTCTTTTTTCATGTTTGGAAGAATTTTTAAAAGATGAAATTGTAATTTTTTAGAATTAATGATTCTATCTTTAAGGAGAATCTTGATTTTACCTTTTAAAGGAGAGAAATCGCAATTCTATTCCTCATCTTCAATAAAACTTACTTAAATAACCTTTAAACCTTTGTAATTTATTAATTCATATGTATTACTTTCATTAATTAAGAATAATTTTAATAAATATCACTATATACCGTTTCATTTCGTGAGTGTTTTCTAACATAGGAATAGACTTAGTCTATTCTATTCCAGATTATTGCTACATACCAAACATGGCAAATGAACATTTATCTTCCTTAGAACTACAATCCTGTATTTTTCTCTTGATTAATTAATTGCACATCATTATCTCAAACATAGTTGTTAAAATCGCAAGCCAACTATATGATTTTATTAATTTTTTCTTAGTTAAAATAGATATAAAATCATTTAAATGTAAACTCTTGATAGATTAATGAATTTATATGTATAATTTTACAAATTTTCGATTTTATGAGTTTGATGTGATGCTACTAATTCTGTAAGTTTTAATAATATGTAAAATTGTGATTTTGATAACCATGCTCTCAATTAAGATTATGGAAATACGAAAAAAAAAAATCCAATAGAGATGAATTTCATTCATTGAGAAAAAAAATGTATATAATCATATAGATTGATAAAAAAGAATAAAAAACAAAGAGTTAGGATAACGTAACCCAATTGCATAAATGAGTACGTCACTTCTATAGGTAAAATGTCCCCCCCACACTAGGGATAACGTTATTTTTCTTGAGGAAACAAAAAGTACACTAAATCCGATAAAAGGAAAATTAGATTACTCCCATTAAATGAAAATATAGAAATTGAATTCATTAAAACGAAGCTGGATGCGTTAATTTGATTTTAGAATTTAGATATGTTAATATATGATGATTTTAGTTGGTCATCGGATGCACTTTATGATATGCCAGAAGTTCACCAATTATATCTATAGCATGTATAAGGAAACAGAAGGTTGCGGATAGAATTTTATGAAATTATTTACTATATTTTATTGTAGAGTTGTATATTATATCATGAGTCGAATTGGCTGGTGTAGAGGTGAAATCGAGTGCATCGAAGCGAGTTTGTCAATTTTCTGTAGTACATATGCCCGTATTTGTCGAATCCCTTAGCAGCATATATAAGCCATTTTACATTGTTACTTTTCAGCTAGTTGGTGTACGTGTACTTTGACATTTGCAGAAACGCACGAGTCCATGACTATACTGGTAACCAAAATTGAAAATAGCTCCTTTAGGTAAGAAAAGCATCATTCATTTGGAAATAGAAGACTTTTTCGACAAGTTATAAAATCCGATTCACACTTTTTGAACAATTTATGTGAAAACTCACTTAGTTTTCAAGTTGATCAACTCTTGGAATGTGCTCTTCACCAAACAAATCCTATAGGGGGTGATGCGATGGTCGGATATAGATAACTCAACCGTGTGGGTGTGCTTTCGTGTACACATAGAAGCTGTCTTCTCAGGCCCGAAATGTAAAGCGTTGACCTTTTGATTGCTCTACCTACGACCATGCTAAGAGTTGACCTTAATATTGCTCTTGCTATAACCTTAGCAAGCTCAATTAATGTTATGCTAAGCATTCTAATCATGCCAGGTTTGCAACTTGAAGAGCGTATCATAAATATCAATATTTTTCTTGTCAAAATTTTGAAGTCATAACATAAATATTTCTAGAATGTTGCTCTAGAGTAATTATGAAGCTAGTAATGTCTACGAGTTCTCCAAAGAAACCACGACCAAGGGCTTGCTTAAAGGAGTGAACTAGAACAGATGGATATGTCTATGTATTACATTTCTTTAGCATGCTGTCGAACTCTCTGGCATGTGTATGCTCTGGTACAAACTCCTTTTACTAGAGCCATATGCATGTATTGGTTTCAACACCGGCTTTTGAGGGCTTTATTCACACTACGTCGTCAGGTATATTTCTATGGTGGTATATGCTAAATAGGTATATATATATTATACTAGAGATAGATGGTTAGAAAAAAAGAATTTGATTGAGAATATTAACTTGAAAAATCTCAAATATTAAAATAACGAACGAATTCATAATAGTATATCAATATAAATACAGATATTATACTTTCAATCTCTTATAGCAATATTTCAAAATTGAATCTACATTTGGCTTTCTCTTACTCTTGAATACACAAAATAGCATATTTATAGTTTTGAGGTCAAACCTTAACACCCAAAATAAGAAAGTAAACCATAGACACCAGCAAAAGATAAAAAAAGGAAATAAAACAAGTGCCACATACAACTTCTGCTGGCCAAGGGTCAACATTCATCGATTAAGTAGCCTCTCGATTAGCTAGTATGGTTGACTCAGGTATCACAATTTCACCTTGGCCGACATGCTTTAAACCTAAGTCCTGTGAAAATTTTAAACTCCATATCGATTTGAATTTTAAGTGAATAAAACATGTGCACAACTTGAACGGCCCCCTACTTATAGCTCCTCCAGTTAAAGCTTGCCAACCGCTTGCCTCTGGCTTTCTAACGCATTGCCCTACCTTAGAATTAATATCCATAACAAAACAGCTATTACGACCCCTTATAATAGGGATAGGGTATTTAACTTAAACTCTTCTTACCGCCGCTAGTTTGCTCAGTTTCCCTGGCTCTTATGTCATGGTTCGATTGGTAATCACTCAGTAAATTGTTCATACCCTTTTCTATCATCAAAGTATCATAGCCATTAAGAGAGTCTCTTTTAACTAAAGAAACAAAGACATTCCCGAGCACAACAAGATCATGACTTGTCTTCAATCTCAAACATCGTATCAACAATATTCAAGTTATTAATTTGATAGGAATCAAACTCCTCAAGAACCTATCACCAGGGCCCGAGCTAAGGGCCTCCACAATCTAGCCTTGAGGGTTTTGCTAGAGAAACCTAACCTTGAGAAAACTAACCTACTTCCTATATCTTTGCACTATAATTTTTATGCATTTCAGCAGGTTCATTTGTCAGTCCTACAGGATGCAAAAACACCTATACTATTGAGCGAATCAAGGTTGTCAATGGAACCTGATTCAAAAACTTCTTGAAGACCAGCATCATGAAGGATCATTTCTTTTATATATTTCTTCTTTTATGAACTATTTTTTGTTATATTTGGTTTTGGGACACTTTCATTTTCCTTGTAATTTTCATTTAGGACTAGCCACCTTAAAAGCGACAAACTTGTAATTTTGACCACTTTCTAACCCTAGGAGTAGCAAGTATAAATACTTGCTTAGAAGAGGGTTTGAGGAGGCCATATTTTGCAGAAAAAACCTAGCACTTTCACGTGTGGAATTAGGGTTTGTCATAGTTCAAAATATCTTATCAATTTCAACCTAAGAATTGGAATTGTGACGAGTGCGACAAATGAGAATTGTGAGTCATATCGATTTCATCTTTGTTGTTTGTTCATTTCTTCTCTAGTGAGTCATATCTAGGGTAGATTTGAATCTTTCTTGGACATATTTGTGATTGTATTTCGTGGACAATTATCTTGTACGGTTGATTGTTCATTTGAGATTAAATGCTTGTAAACACCCCATTTTTGCCATAAGGAGCAATAATAATCAATAATAAGTCATTTCCAATTTTTCCCAAATTTTCCATATTTTTCTCTAATTTAGCAAAAATACGAAAAATGTTCAAAAAATAAAAATAAATAGGAAAATACATCAATTTTGGAAAATAATTTCAGAAATGACAATAATAAGGGTTAAATGATTTTTACAAATTTTTGAAATTTCAAAAAATACAAAAAAATAAAAAAATCGCATTGCATAAATGTAATTTGCGAAATAAATAAAATCGCGAAAGTGGGCTAGCCCAGCTGGTCCGGACCATGGCCTAAGGCGCGCGGGGGAGGGCTCTGTCACGGGGGAAGCAGATTTCGCGTTTTGCAATTTTTCTTCATCGCCTAGGACACGTGGCAGCATCTGATTGGCTGGAGCGAACGCACGCGTCGGGCGTGTGATCGTCTTCAACCTCGGTCTGAGATCGCCGGCGAGGAGAAAAATCTGAATTTCGGCCGTTTTGATTCGATTTTTTGCACAAATCCAACAGATCTTCAACGGAAATACAATAAACATCATCCAATTGGAATCAAATTTCAACAAATCGATGGATTTACACGAATCGGAGTTGGTTTTTTAATCGCAAATCCGATTTGCTTCGATCGGTGGAAATCCGAGCTTATCCAGCTCGATTTCGAACGCCTATAAATAGAGGATGAAGTGGAGAAGCAAAATCACGAATCAAAAGTGAGGAAAGAGAGAAAATAAGGGAGATTAGAGCTTCGCCGGAGTTTTCGAGCACGACCACCGATCAACACCGCCTAGGGAGGTTTTCGATCGCAACCACCACCAATTTTAGGTTCGTCATCCTTGGAAGCTTCAGAAACACCCCTCATTCGACAAAAAGGGTCGCCGGAAAGCCATCGACGAGCAGTCCCAGTCACCACGTTCGATCGACCTGACCGACCCGACCCGTGCACCAACCCGGATCCAAGTAAGTTGGATTTTTCGATTTTTTTATTTTATTTAGTTATTTTATTTATTTCGAATTTATTTATTTGTAAATAGAAAAATGTTAGAAAATGGATTTTTTTTAGGATTTAATGATAAAAATAAAAATAATAATTATAATAATAAATAATAAAAATGTAGAAAATTTATAAAGAAAATAATAAAAATATTATAAAAATAATAATAATAATTTAGATTTTAAAAATATGATAGATAAAAATCTATGAGAAAATTTTCAATAACAATTTAATAAAAATTATAAAAATTATAAAAAATCAATAAAAATTTATAATAGTAGAAATGAGTGAAAAAATAGAAAAATGGAATTTTTATCACTTAGAAAAATCATTTTCTTAAATAAATCCAAAATTGGTTTTTCCTTAAAATATCACTTTCAAAAATCAAATTATCAACCTTAGGCTTAGATTTTTTAGAAAAATCCTAAAACGATAATAACATAAATAAAAAGAAATTTCATAATTAAAATTCACAAACACATTAAAATTTTTCAGGAAAAGCGAACTACGGCTTGTTTGATCCTGAATAGCAAGTACGTAGGCACGCATTTGGGGCAACCCTAAAAAGGAATAAAAATCATTTTCCTAGAATAATTTACTCAAAAACACAATAAAAGATAACAAAAATAAAATAAAAGACATTTCGAGATAGGAGTAAATTTTAGGAGATTGGGTGGTAACCGTAAGGTTTTAATAGGTTAGCCTCCGAATTTAGAATATCTGGTTTTCCCCTTTCCTCTTTTCACAAAAACAAGAAGAGGAAATCACGACAACTAGTGGTCCAAATTAGGACTAATCCGCTCTATTAGTCTTAATTAAATCTTTCCCAACAACAATTGGGTGACGACTCCAAAATAAACGAAATTCCTAACTCAAGTCGAAGATCTACATTAGATGAGTACAAGGTTTAGTATAGATCGGATTAGGAATGGGAAATTCAAAAATTAGACTCGACAGGATGGCGACTCCACTAGGGACCCATTCCAGTAGGCTAGCCACCTGAATATCCTCAAAATGTTCCTTTTTAAGAAATGTCTTTCGATTATTATTATGTTGCTAACTTTTCAAAGATTAGCTAAGTTTATAATTCAGTTTTCTTTACTTTTGGGTCTGCATGCATACATTTGTGTGAATAGATACGGTCGAACCCGGACCGTCCTAGGACCCTAAGACGGGGAGCCATTGTGTAAGTTTCAGGTGAAGTGAGGTAATCACCGTTTGGGACCGATTAGGCTACCCCACCCAATGCTTCGATATGGCCTGAGATCCATTTCTCCGAAAATGCGGGAGGCCATAGAGCTTGGGGACCAGTTAGAACCAACCTATTTGCATACATAAAGTCATGGGTTGACAATTGACGATAATGTAATATTTGTTTTGTTCATGGAGTTCGGATCTATTTCCCTGTAATATTTTCATAGTTCTAGTTGTAATTAGGAAATTTCTTGTTGTAATAGATGGCTAGTATCGCAGTTGACCGCCTCCTCCGCAAAGAGATCCGGGTATACAAAGCTTTGGACCCAAAGCTGGTGCTGGACCATTAGTTCACCTTATACAATCTAGAGGAACAGGCCTTCATTCAGCAGAAAATAGGGCCCATCCTCTCACTAACAAAGATAGAGGTGAACTTGCCTTTGGTATGGGCCATGCTCCATTTGTGGGAAATAGAGCCCTCAGCTTTCTTCATCGGGCTACATGAAATCACCCCTACCTTGGAAGAGTACACCCAACTGCTACAGGCTCTAGCACTAACCGATCAAGTCTATATACCAGATCTCGAGGCTGGGCTAGCCGGTATTTTCAGCAGACTCCTAGGTATCTGCAAAATAGAAATCAACAAGGCCTTAGCAGACTGTAGTGGATACTGCATCCGGATGGACGAATTGGAAGCCTGGTTCATTGCCCGAGAAGACAATGGGGATAGGAAAGACATAGTGTGTGGGGACCCCAAGACATATAGACAAAGAAGGGTGAATGCTTTCATCTTGACAGCTTTTGCCACCATACTATTCCCTACCGGAACTTTCTATGTCCACTACTGGGTTGTAGAGCTGGTGACCCAATTTCTGGAAGGAAGATCTTACATCCCAGCTCTATTGGCTGAACAGATCTGGAACTTAAACTTTGTCAAGAAGAAAGGCCATGGGATCCTCCGCTCAAGTATCAATCTTATGCTGATTTGGTTCGTAAGCCACCTTAAGTGTTTCGGGCTGAACATGGTCCGGAAAGTGTTGGCTCAGCAGGTGGATCTCGTAGATTCATGCATAGAAAAGATAAAGCTACCTGACGACCTTACCAGCCACAGTTGGGTAGAAGTACTTAGAAGCTTCAGTGCCGAAGATATTATGTGGACAACTAAGTGGAGTTGCTGCGACAAAATTATTTTAACCTGCAGTAACTTTCAAGCCGTGCCTTTGATCGGAATCAACGGATGTATTGGATATCACCCCAATTCAGTGGTTCGCCAGTTCGGTACTATTCAATACATAGTTTATCAGCCCTCGCTGGAAGCAGTCACTTTCGAGTACCAAGATCTGAACCTACTGGTGGCTGAAAAGTTTGCTAAGCTGATGGAGGTCAAAGCACTTTGGGACGCCAGAATTGAAAGCCCGAATGTAGACCTCAGTGAGCTGGATGGCGAAGTAGGAAGGATCCAGCCACCAGGGAGTTTGTGATCCGCCAGCTATATCAGACAGGGGAAAGAGCATACCGGGTCCCAGATGTCACTCAACCAAGGCTAGACAAGATAAATCCGGAGCTAGAAATCTACCTAGAGCAGGTCAAGGCTCGGATGGAGGTCTATTTTGAAGCTGCAGATTATAAGAAAGACATCTGGAAAGGACGATTCAAGGAATCCGACTAAAGGAACAAAGCCTTGGAAGCATAATTGGAGAAGACCAAAACCAGAGTCGAAGAACTAGAAGCCGTCATCAACGGGAAGCCTGAGTCTCCACAACAAAAGACTAAGAGAGCTAGGAAATAGATTATCATTGTAATCTTTTAGTATCGAACTCCAAAAATTTTTTATATTAATAAAAGTAAAGTTTCAATATTACATCGTCAATCAATTGCCGACCCTTTTATTTTTAGCATCCGTATGACACATGCATAACATTTACATACATCATACTAAAAAAAAGAAAAATGCGCGCCGGGTATCAAGATAGCTCCTAAACAACCGAACCCTCCCAGAAGCCCAATTTGCACACGTTCAAGAACAAAGATGGCAAACAGCAGCGACAACCGCAATAACACAAATGCTGATGCTGCCTCAGACTCCAGGATCGTATCCCTAGAACAAACGGTCCAACAATTGGCTGCCCAGGTCCACCTCTTAACTGAAAGCATCGGCCTCCTTCCCTTTACCCAGCGAACCCAAGAGGAGCATTCAAGGGCCAGGAAAGGGAAGGCAGTGGAGGGATAGCCTCCAGAGTATGAAGAAATCAATTCCCACCTCAACCCGGCCTTTGAATACGAGCCGAGGATCAACCAGGGTCCAAACTCTGATGACCTGAAGAGAGAGATGGAAGAGAGAAAGAAAGAGATGGAGAAAAGGCTCTTCCAACAGCTCCATGATAAAATGAAAACAATTGAAGGTCTTGATGGGTTTGAGCAAGCCGGAATCACCAGTCTGCCAGTATACGGGGAAGAGGTGTACCCTGAGAAGTTCAAGACCCCGGAGTTTGAAAAGCATGATGGGACTGGGTGCCCCAAAATGCATACAAGGCTATATGCCCGAAAGATGAGTAAGTACGCTCAGTACGACCAACTCATGATCCAGACTTTCCAAGACAGCCTCACAGGCCCTGCATTGGTCTGGTACGCCCACCTGGACTTCAATCATGTTAACACCTGGGAAAGGCTAGCCAGGGCATTCTATGACCAGTACAAGTTCAATATTGAGGTCGCCCCCTCTGTGATTGATCTGGGGAGTCTCTAGAAAAGACATCCTGAGCCGTTTAAGGAGTATGCTCAGCGCTGGAGAGCCCAAGCCGCCAGAGTAACAACCCTAATCTCTGAGAAGGAGTTGACATCTATATTTGTCAACACCTTAGACAAGACCTACTTTTCACATCTGGTAGGCCAGACCTCATCCAGCTTTGCAGAGGTGGTAGCTGCAGGGTACCGGATCGAAAGTGCCATCACCACCGGCAGACTCGAAACAATGGATTCTCTTAGGGTCACACCAACACAAAGGCCCCTAGGAGGTAATAGAGCCAAAGAGTCTACCGTCAACACAGTTCACTCCGGTAAGGTAGAAAAGGCCGGGACTCGTGTGACATTCTAGACCACGAGTACCCCAGCCCAGCACTCCACGATCAGTCATACCGAGGCTACTAGGGTCCCAAGGCATTTCACTCTAATTCCCATCCCGCTCAGCCAGGTCTTTGCTCTGCTGAGGGCGGATAACTTGATCAGCTTCGAAATCCCCAACGACCGATACAAGCCTAAAAACTTCGACCCAAACCTCAAATGTGATTACCATATGGGCCAAGAGGGCCACTCTACAGATAGATGCTGGAGGCTCCGGCACAAAATCCAGGACTTAATCAACGCGGGAATTGTACAGCTGGATTTTGTTGACACCCCAGCACCTAATGTCAACACCAACCCGCTGCCTAATCATAAGCCCATCATCAACATGATCACATCTGAGAAGTCGGCTCCGAAGGAAGCTCCTAAGTGGAAGACGGTTGACCAAAAGGAAAAGCAGTCCCGTCAAGCTCTAGAGAAAACCCCAAAGTCACATATCAAAAGAAGATGGTTAGCCGGAGACCCAACAGTCGGCACTTTGGGGGAATCACATGGGAGATTCGAGTACTTGGTGAACTACTCTTATACCTCGACGGTATATGGGCCGCCTAGCAAATGGGGGCCAGAATTTGAAAAGGAGGACAACCCGCCGAAGGAAGAGGAGAAGATTATAAACATGATCAATTCTAGTCAAAAGCCCAGGGTTATAAAATGCTATGAGGGACAGTCAACCGAGATATAGATCCCGAAGAAAAGATATGTATTTAATGTCCCGATACCGGTGGAGAAGTACAAAGCTGCACCTTTCGACTATCGGACCCTCGAACAAGAGCAACCTCCTATGGTGTGAGGAATCACTCGCTTTGGGAGAATATACGACCTGAAGAATAAAGCCCCGACCGAAGAGCCCAACACGGAGAAAGGAGAGGAAGAGGAAGAGGGGCTCGATGCGTTTACAAAGATAGTCAAAGCAAGCGAATACAAGATAATGGAACAACTAAATAAAGTTCCAGCACAGATATCACTCATGGGCCTTCTTACAGCATCTGAGCCCCACAGGGAAGCACTCTTTAAAGTGCTCAAACAGATTCAGGTCCCAAAAGGCATCGCTACAGACAAAATAAGTCATGTGGCCGATTCTATTTTCACAATGGACCAAATATCTTTCTCTCCGGAAGAGCTAGGAGAGGAGGGAGACCAACATACAAACCCACTGTTCATAGTGGTAAGGTGCAACGACACAATTGTCTCCCGGGTACTCGTCGACAACGGATCATCCCTCAACGTTTGCCCATTGGCTACCCTCGACTTATTGGGAGTCGATCCAAGCAATATAAAACCTAGCTCAACGGTGGTCAGAGCTTTTGATGGGTCAAAAAGAGATATAGTAGGGGAGGTAAACCTACCAGTGGAGATTGGTCCACAAGTATTTCACATATCTTTCCAGGTCCTTGACATCCCAAGATCTTTTAACCTACTCTTGGGAAGGCCCTGGATACATGTTGCCGGAGCCATCCCCTCTAGTCTCCACCAAAGGGTTAAATTTATTGCGAGTGGCCAGATAGTCACCGTACTGGGCGAGCAGGATTACGCCATATACAAAGAAACTACCATACCATATATTGGGGAGGAAGGTTCAGAAGACCTTAGTCTCCAAATATTTAATGAGGTAAACGTGGTGACCAGCAAGGAAGGCCATCAATTTAAGGAAGGGCAACAAGGGACGTTTGGACTAGGGTACATTCCTATAGCTAGGGAAGAAGCACAAGCAAGAGGTGTCAAAGGCAGAATGAAGGAAAAGCCAAGCAACACCCTGATGTGCATTCCACCCCTCCAACAATCTTTCCGGAAAGCAAATATCATTCAAGAGCCTCGGATAAGCGAAGGTGACGTCAGCAACGGGAGCCCAACCCCCCGCACATCCAATCAGCATCTAGCTCTGAACAATTGGTTCTGTTATCCTACTAATAGCTCTAGGTCAGCTCAAGGATAGAGAACGATTATTGAACAAATTTTATGGAGACTCTTTATTAATTCAATTACAGTCTGTTTTGCTTATATATATGCTTTCATTTTACTTTACCCAGATCTCTTACCATCGAACATCAGGGATATTTCGCGCAGGTAGAAAATAAAAACGCTGATATCGTTTCTAACGCTGCTGGGTCAGTTGTTGAAGGCGATATCCTTGACAACGAAATAATACAAGAAAATTGGCAAAAACATGAACAAAGCGGAATTTCAATTGACGAGCCGGTGGAGACAGTAAATCTAGGAAGCATAGAAAAACCTAAAAATCTCAAAATCGGGACCAGTTTAAGTGCCGAGCAAAAGTGTGAGATAACCGGGTTGTTGACAGAATATGCAGATGTGTTCGCCTGGTCATATGGTGACATGCCAGGACTAGACCAATCAATAGTGGTTCACAGGCTTCCCACAAGGGAAGATGTCAAACCTAGAAAACAAAAACTAAGAAGATTTAGGCCTGACGTCTTACTGAAGATTAAGGAAGAAGTCAAGAAACTGCTAGAAGTAGGGTTCATCGAAGTATCCGATTACCTAGAATGGATAGCAAATATAGTCCCTGTTATGAAAAAGAACGGAAAGGTACGCGTATGCGTAGACTTCCGGGGCTTAAACCAAGCTACGCCAAAAGATAACTTCCCCCTACCTCACATTGACATTCTAGTGGACAACACTGCAGGAAACCATCTTTTCTCATTCATGGACGGTTTCTCAAGATATAATCAAATAAAAATTGCTGAAGAAGATAAAACCAAAACGACTTTCATCACAACATGGGGAACTTTCTGTTACAAAGTCATGCCCTTTGGTTTGAAAAACACCGGGGCAACGTATCAGAGAGCCATGGTCGCGATACTTCATGACATGATGCATCGAGAGGTCGAAGTATACGTCGACGACATGATAGCCGAATCTAAAGAAGGAGAAAGCCATATAGATATCCTGAGGAAATTGTTTAAACGATTGAGAAAATTTCAGCTCAAGTTAAACCCAGAGAAATGCACTTTCGGGGTCACAATGGGGAAATTGTTAGGGTTTGTCATAAGCCGGGACGGCATTAAAATCGATCTTGACAAGGTAAAGTCTATATTAGAGTTACCTTCCCCATGCTCCATTAAAGAAGTAAGAAGCTTGCTGGGAAGGTTAAATTATATAGCTCGTTTTATCTAACAGCTCACCGATAAGTGCCGGCCACTATTCTGTCTGTTAAAAAAGAATGCCACAATAGAATGTGACGACGAATGCGAAGAAGCATTCAGGACAATCAAAGACTACCTTATAAAACCTCCAGTCTTGATAGTTCCGAAGCAAGGGAAGCCCTTATTCTTATACCTCACGATACTTCCTGAATCCATGGGATGCGTGTTGGGGCAGAGAGATGAAGAGGAAAGAGAGCGTTCTATATATTATTTGAGTAAGAAATTCACAGACGGGGAATTGAGGTACTCAGAGGTGGAGAAGACTTGTTGTGCTCTAATTTGGGTCATGTATCGATTAAGGCAATACACCCTTTACTATCATATTGAGCTGCTGGCAAGACATGATTCCTTAAAATACTTGGCAGAGAAACCAGCTTTGATAGGGAGAATCTCTAAATGGCAAATACTCCTATCCAAGTTTGACATCACATACATAAATCAGAACTCGATGAAAGGGCAAGCTTTAGCCGACCAATTGGCAGAACACCTTGTCGAGGCAGATTCCCAAGAAATACAAGCCCAATTCCCGGACGAAAATATATTAACAGTGGAAGATACACCAGTAGAAGACCGTGGGATAGAGTAGAACCCTAAGTGGAAAATGTTTTTCAATGGAGCTGCCAATGTATTCGGTTGTGAGATCGGGGCAGTATTGATATCCCTGGACGGCACACAATTCCATGCAGCGACAAGACTCACATTTCCATATACCAATAATATCGCGGAATGTGAGGCATGCATTCTTAGCCTCAAAATGGCCTGCCAAATGGAAATCCGCGAATTAGAGGTATACGGGGATTCGTCGCTCATCATACTACAGATAAGAGGGGAATACAAGACTAAAGACCCCAAACTGGTACCATATCATCAACATTTGACAGAGCTAATAGAAGAATTCAAGGCAATCACTTTCACATATATCCCGAGAACTCAGAATCAGTTTGCAGATGCACTTGCCACACTAGCATCTATGATCTAGATAACAGGGGGAGCCGAAGTCCAACCGATGAAAATAGACATCGAAAATCGGCCCGCCTATTGTTTAACAATTGAAAAAGCACAAGACGACAAGCCCTGGTATCACGACATCAAGACCTTTCTTCAAGAGAGTAAATACCCTGAAATGGCTAGCAAGAATGACCAAAGAACACTCGGAAGGTTAGCAAGTCATTTCTTATTAAGTGGGTCTATACTTTACAAAAGATCATCTGATACCACCTTCTTAAGATGTGTGGATAAAAATGAAGCCTGTGAATTGATGAAAGAGGTACATGAAGGAGTATGTGGACCTCATATGAATGGCTACATGTTGGCCCGAAAAATCATGAGGTTAGGATACTATTGGCTAACCATGGAATCGGATTGCATAAAATATGTCAAGCACTGTCATTTGTGTCAAGTATACGCAAACCGGATAAATATTCCGCCCAACGAGTTACACTTGTTGTCAGCACTATGACCTTTCTCCATGTGGGGAATCGACATAATTGGCCCAATCACTCCGATAGCATCCAATGGCCACAGGTTCATATTGGTAGCAATTGATTACTTCACCAAATGGGTAGAAGCTTCTTCATATGCCAATGTCACCAAAGGGGTAATAGTCCGTTTCTTAAAAAGAGACATAATAGCTCGATATGGAGTTCCTGAGTCCATCATCACCGACAACGGTACCAATCTTAATAATAAGTCGATGACAGGTTTATGTCAGCAATTCCACATAAATCATAGAAATTCAACTCCCTACCGACCTCAGATGAACCGGGCAGTAGAAGCAGCTAACAAGAATATCAAAAAGATCATCGAAAAAATGACAACTACTTACAAAGATTGGCACGAGATGTTGCCGTTTGCTCTCATGGCTTATAGGACATCAATAAGAACATCTACTAGAGCTACCCCGTATTCATTGGTATATGGTACGGAAGCAGTGCTACCAGTCGAAGTCGAAATACCATCTTTCAGAATTCTGTTAGAAACTCAGTTAACCGAATCGGACTGGGTAAAGAAGAGGCTTGATCAGCTGAATCTGATTGATGAAAAAAGACTCACTGCACTATGTTATGGCCAGTGTTACCAGCAAAGGATGGCCTGAGCATTTAACAAAAAGATGAGACCTCGATATTTCAAAGAGGGGGATCTGGTGCTAAGAAAGGTTCTCCCGAATGCCTAAGACTTCAGAGGAAAATTCACCCCAAACTATGAAGGTCCATATGTGGTGAAAAAGGTTCTGTCAGGAGGTGCTTTGATACTAACTCAAATGGATGGTCCATAATTGAGAGACCCCATTAATACAGATGCTGTAAAGATGTACTATCCTTAGGCAAGGGAATTAGAATTTTGCCAATGTTTATAAAAGCCAATATTTAATACAAATTTCGTTAAGTCTAGTTTTTATTTTTTTACAAGCAAAGTTAATATCTCTGAATGGTCGATATTTCCAACCAATTACCAATTACAACAAACATTCCTAAACACATTACCCATCACTTCACCAATCAAGGATAAACACTAAAGTGATAATGAATCTCAATAAATTTTGTAATATAATTCTATCTACTCTTGAGCATTAAAACCTAGTGCATTAGTAGGATAACACTACCGTCAGAAGAGCCATCCGCACAAGAAAGGAAGCACATCAAGATTTTCAACCCCGTGTCAAGATAAGAAGAAACGAAGTAGAAGCAAACCAGCACAAAGGTTCCGTTGTTTGGTTGCTATCCACGATAAATTGGCAAGCATATTAAAATGAATAACTATCCACATGTCATGAAAAGCATCGAATCATTTAACTCAGTCAGTAGAAACATGTTCAACGGCATAAGATCAGTCATCCCATAATGGGGAACTTGTCTAAACCTCCCCTTTAAAAGGTTAGTTAGCCCATATAGGGGCACTTTCCTAGATCTCCTCCTAAGGTTAGCCTATAAAGGCACATTTGAAGACATTTCTTCCTGCCATAGGTTAGTTAGCCCAAAGAGGGGTACTTTCCTAGATATCCTCTCTTAGGGTCAGCCCATAAGGGCACCTTTTTGAGACATTCTGTCATAGGTTAGTTAGCCCATAGAAGGGCACTTTCCTAGATATCCTCTTTTAAGGTCAGCCCACAAGGGCACCTTTTTGAAAACGTTTCTCTATGCTATAGTTTAGTCAGCCCACAATGGGACACTTTCCTAAATATCTTGTCTCAAGGTCAGCCTGTAGGGGCACCTTTTGAGACATTTCTCCCCCAAGGTCGTGAGTCTAAGAAGACACTTCCCGCTATAGGTCAGTCAGCCTAAGAAGGGGCACTTCCCGAGACACCTTATCGATTAGTTAGCTTAAAGGAGCACTTTTCGAATCCATCGATTAGTTAGCTCAAATGAGCACTTTTTGAATCCATCGATTAGTTAGCTCAAAGGAGCACTTTTTGAAACCATCGATTAGTTAGCTCAAAGGAGCACTTTTCAAATCCATCGATTAGTTAGCTCAAAGGAGCACTTTTCGAATCCATCGATTAGTTAGTTCAAAGGAGCACTTTTCGAATCCATTGATTAGTTAGCTCAAAGGAGCACTTTTCGAATCTTTCGATTAGTTAGCTCAAAGGAGCACTTTTCGAATCTATCGATTAGTTAGCTCAAAGGAGCATTTTTCGAATCTATCAATTAGTCAGCTCATAGGAGCACTTTTGATGACCGATTAGTCAGCTCATAGGAGCACTCTTCGAAGGTATTTTTCCAAAAAGTCGCTAGTCGAGTCAGACGCTTCTATTGACAGGTGGCCAGCTCATAAGAGCGCTTCCTAAGATAATCTTCTCTTCAAGGTTGCTAGTCCAATAAGACGCTTCCTATCAATTCTACACTCCTAAGTAATGTTTGAGGTATTTTCTATCGCCAATTAGTCAGCCCATAGAGCACTTTTTGGGAAGATACATTACTCTAGATTGTTATGACCATTTCCTAAACAATACCAACCATCACAAAAGACTTGTGGGATTATTAGCTCATGGAGCATCTTCCTACCAAAAACCGAATTCCAGATAACCAGCCAAACCAAGGCATTATCCATTCAACTAAGAGGCCAAAAATGGCGTTTTTCTTGTCTTTGTAGTTAAGTTTTTCAAACTTTACTACAAAGAGGGGCGGCTGTAAACACCACATTTTTGCCCTAAGGAGCAATAATAATCAATAATAAGTAATTTCCAAATTTTCCTAATTTTTCCATATTTTTCTCTAATTTAGCAAAAATAGGAAAAATGTTCAAAAAATATAAATAAATAGGAAAATACATCAATTTTGGAAAATAATTTCAGAAATGGCAATAATAAGGGTTAAATGATTTTTACAAATTTTTGAAATTTCAAAAAATACAAAAAAATAAAAAAATCGCATTGCATAAATGTAATTTGCAAAATAAATAAAATCGCGAAAGTGGGCTAGCCCAGCTGGTCCGGACCATGGCCTAAGGCGCGCGCGGGAGGGCTCGGTCATGGGGGAAGCAGATTCCGCGTTTTGAAATTTTTCTTCATCGCCTAGGACACGTGGTAGCATCTGATTAGCTGGAGCGAACGCACGCGCCGGGCGCGTGATCGTCTTCAACCTCGGTCCGAGATCGCCGGCGAGGAGAAAAATCTGAATTTCGGCCGTTTTGATTCGATTTTTTGCACAAATCCAACAGATCTTCAAAGGAAATACGATAAACATCATCCAATTGGAATCAAATTTCAACAAATCGATGGATTTACACGAATCGGAGTTGGTTTTTTAACCACAAATCCGATTTGCTTTAATCGGTGGAAATCCGAGCTTATCCAGCTCGATTTCGAACGCCTATAAATAGAGGATGAAGTGGAGAAGCAAAATCACGGATCAAAAGTGAGGAAAGAGAGAAAATAAGGGAGATTAGAGCTTCGCCGGAGTTTTCGAGCACGCCCGCCAATCAACACCGCCTGGGGAGGTTTTCGACCGCAACCACCACTGATCTTAGGTTCGTCATCCTTGGAAGCTTTAGAAACACCCCTCATTCGATAAAAAGGGTCGTCGAAACGCCACCGACGAGCAGTCCCAGTCACCGCGTCCGATCGACCTGACCGACCCGACTCGCTTCGACCCGATCCGACCCGAATCCAGGTAAGTCGGAGTTTTCGATTTTTTTTTATTTTATTTAGTTATTTTATTTATTTTGAATTTATTTATTTATTTGTAAATAGAAAAATGTTAGAAATTAGATTTTTTTTAGGATTTAATGATAAAAATAAAAATAATAATTATAATAATAAATAATAAAAATGTAGAAAATTTATAAAGAAAATAATAAAAATATTAGAATAATAATAATAATAATTTAGATTTTAAAAATAGGATAGATAAAAATCTATGAGAAAATTTTCAATAACAATTTAATAAAAATTATAAAAATTATAAAAAATCAATAAAAATTTATAATAGTAGAAATGAGTGAAAAAATAGAAAAATGGAATTTTTATCACTTAGAAAAATCATTTTCTTAAATAAATTCAAAATTAGTTTTTCCTTAAAATATCACTTTCAAAAATCAAATTATCAACCTTAGGCTTAGATTTTTTAGAAAAATCCTAAAACGATAAAAACATAAATCAAAAGAAATTTCATAATTAAAATTCACAAACACATTAAAATTTTTCAGGAAAAGCGAACTACGACTTGTTTGATCCTGAATAGCAGGTACGTAGGTACCCATTTGGGGCAACCTTAAAAAGGAATAAAAATCATTTTCCTATAATAATTTACTAAAAAACACAATAAAAGACAACAAAAATAAAATAAAAGACATTTCGTGATAGGAGTAAATTTTAGGAGATTGGGTGGTAACCGTAAAGTTTTAATAGGTTAGCCTCCGAACTTAAAATCTCTGGTTTTCCCCTTTCCTCTTTTCACAAAAACAAGAAGAGAAAATCACAACGACTAGTGGTCCAAATTAGGACTAATTCGCTCCATTAGTCTTAATTCAATCTTTTCCTACAACAGTTGGGTGGCGACTCCAAAATAAACGAAATTCCTAACTCAAGTCGAGGATCTACATTAGATGAGCACAGGGTCTAGTATAGATCGGATTAGGAATGGGAAATTCAAAAATTAGACTGGACAATGCTCTTTAGTGGTGGCGTGAATTTGAGCTTATGTGGGAAGAGGGTACATCACGGTTTTGTGCTTTTCTTTTTCATCCATTTCACGTGAAATTCACTTGATCTTATTGTTGATTAGTGGAATTGATCATTAGTGGAAGTTAATTGAATCTTTGAACCATTGGATTTCATCATAGCTCCATTACTCTCAAAGTTGATTGAACTGGTTTGATTGTGACTTGAGGATTGTTTTCTTTGAGTCATTTGATTGTGCTTGAACTTGGTTTTGAGCACATCATAATTAGAGAAATCAATTTCAAAAAATACTATCTATTGATGAATATGCCCTGAATTTGTGAATGGTCGGTGTTGGAAGCTTGGAAGGTTGCCGACATTTAGGTCGATGGTGTAGAACTTATGTTGGCGGTGTATGTGTTTGGCCAGTCTTGAGCCGGCTTAAATCCAATTTGTCTAGTTTCCTATTTTATTCGTTTCCCACTTATATCTATATATATATATATATATAGTGTTTTAAGGTTTAAAATATAGTGTGATACAAATTTCTTGAGAGACTTGTTTTGTGAGTTGTATTCTCTCTCAATCTTGTACTTCAAATTCAAATTAGTAGATTTTTTCTCCCGTCTGCTCGTAATTTTTTTTTCCTGATTTGGGTTTTTCACATAAATCTTATGTGTCTTTTATTTTTCTTGCGATTATTATTTACTCTTGTCATTGTTTTTGTCCTTAACAAAATAATAACACTATCTTATTGTTGACCCATTATTCATCTAGACTAAACACATTTTTTGTTACGACACCAATAGGTTCACTAGAGACATGATTAATAATAACTCTTCCAATTTCTTTTGCAAATCTAGTATTATCTTCTCCATTAAAACTTTTTGCAAAACAAAACTAGTCAAGTAAAGATGGATGTTATGAGGGCTTTCTCATTGAGTTCTTCCTAACTCTTATCATTCGTTAATAGCTATTTATTCAATGCCTTTTTAAAGCTTGATTATAGTAAAATCTCTTTCATTCTCAGTAGCCACAAACTAAAATTTATGCATCTATCAAACCTTTTGACATCATATGGGGTTGCTATCTCTTTAGTTTATAGATTGTAAACTCAAAAAACCCTAATCTCACTTTAGCTACCTAGCTATTTGCTTTGGTTAATTTAGCTATTTTACTAGTTCATTGTAATGGAAGTCTTTATACTAATGTGTTATGACTAGATTCAAATTTTCAGTTATAGATTAACAAGACACATAATATTAGAGATAAATAAGTAAATAAAATAAAATTTGATAAAGAAAATTTAAATGTGAAAAACCTAAATATTGTAGTAAGAAAGAGTGAAAAGACTAAATAGATCTACTATAATTTAACAACATAAGTACATACTCTATACTCACAATCTCACAAATTACAGTTTAACACTAAAATCCCCATGTTTACTTCTTTCTCTCTTATGCTTCATATGGCACATATAACATTATACTTATAAAGTTAAAGGAATTCAAACCTAATATCTAATACTGTAAAAAATGTCTTAGATATTATGAAAAGACAATAAAATCCTAAATAATTTCTCTATGCAAACTTTAGTTGGCCAGGAGCACCTTTTGTTGACTATTCCCCATTTTTTACTAGTCACCCCCACCCCCTTGGTTGATTGTCATAATTAATACCCAAATTTTAACTTTGTGTCCCCTACATCTTTGTCTATGCACTTTCAAGTTGAACCTTGCTAAATTACCAAGGCATATTCAAACTTAAAGTATAAATTTAAGAACAACACCACGTCTATCACTTTACTTCTTATTAAATGGTTGTAAACTTAAATTTATGATGATACTAAAGTCTTAGTCATCACTATAGTAGCCACCATAAAGAATCTATCACCATTAGTCTACCTCCTCCATATCCTCATCATTGACCAAAGTAACCTATCTAAATTGATTTTATTGATGATTCACCAACCTTTATCTATTATGATACAAACATGAGTTGGCTTACAAGTAAGAACTAATTCCAAGTAAATTGTATTTTGGGAGATTTCTTATATTTAATGGGAAATTAGTTTTTTTTTTATTGTGTTTAATATGAGGGAAATTAAAGGATATGGACAAATTTACTAATTAGATATTACTCATTAATCAACTAAAAACAAACTAAGAATGATTTTTTAGCCTTAATATTATTTACAATCAAAGAAAGCAATCTACAAATTTATAAATACCAATGTAACCTATGGTGCCAAGTCATTAGATTGATAAGAACAAGTAAGATCAAGGAAAGAAATCTCTTAATCAAGTGAGGGTTTTTGAAGTGATCAAAGGTTGATCTAATACAAAGGGAAAAAAGATCCTTTAAGTAGTTTAAGGAAATGGGGGTAAAATGGTAATTTAATAAAGTAAAAAACATAAGTATATGGGGGTAGACTTAAGAGTGCCACTTAGATACCTAAAAGCTACCATTCGAATGGGAGCTTAGATAGTTTTATAGCTAATGTACTCATATTACCATTTGAATGCCTCAAGATGATCAGTAAGATGGGATAATGCTAGTTGAATTCCCTCATCTTGTTGTTCATATGGGAGGCCTAATCATTTTATGGTAAATGGTCTCTTGGCTCTTGTTTATACACTTAATACCAATAATTCATATAGGACCTCCAATCCTTTATGCCATTTGGATACCTTCTCGTTGCTATTTAGATTTCTCAACATTTTCCTATAGTTTGTCCTCTATTTTCCCTAAATAAAAGATGAATGTACATATGTATGGTTGTGATCGGCTTCCAATCACTTCTTGACACTTGGGTTGATGCTTAAAACATGATTCGTATCATTTTCGGCTTAGTATTTAATCAATGAACTTTATGAGCAAAAAAACTCTTACTACCTTACCTTTGCTTATCTGGACACTTGATCCCTACTAAACTTTTCTTGAATCATTGAAAGTAGTATAATGCATCAATCACCTTCACTAAATGTATAAGTATTCGCAAACCTACCATATATAACTCTCCTATCATGTTGTCATGGTTGCCATAACAGAATATGAGTAACATTATCTATACATGGATTACCCCTTTTTGTGCAATCTAATGTTAACTAAATAGACTTGGATGCAACATTGTCTTTAATACCAAGGCATGGGTAAATGAAGTAACTACCAAGTTCATAAAACTACCACAATTGATGACTAAAGAACAAGCTTTGCCTACATTTGACATATATTATCTATTTACTTCACTATAATAACAATTTAATTATAATCTTATTCTTTATAGAAGAGTTATTACAATATTTAGTTGTATTTTAGGCTCACAAGACCAATTCCATAAGAAATCCTTATAATAAAAAATATTGAATAGCTATTCATTACTCAAACCTATAAATAGTAACTCAATGTTAGAGTTGAATTTTTATCCTCAAAGTATGCTAATTAAAACTAAAATCAATAAATAACACTTTTATTACAGCTCTACTCTATTTCTTAGTAATAACTATTGTATTATAGCCTTATTTCATTCAGTGAAGTAAACAAGTTGTTAGTATGAAGCAAATGTTCCCTCTATCCCTCTTCTATAGATGATTTAACATCAATAGTATGCATCACCATCATGTTCTAACTTCACTATATCTTGCTTTCCCATTAAGTCCTTAACTCCATCGGCATAAGCTCCAAGGTCTTCTTAATGACCTCATTTACCCTTTCTCCTTCCTCCTCACTTATTACTTTTACCTTTCATTACCGTAAGAGGATGATTAAGATGCTGAGAAGCAATCTATTGAAAACCTAAACATGAAACACTTGATTTCAATGGACTTCTTCTTGGACTACCTCTAATTTAGCTATTGTGCATGGGGTGCATTAGGAATTTTTTGTCTACTGCTGTGGCTCGATTAATAAGCCCATACATCTCACTTGTCATAGCCTTGAATCTCACCCTTCATACCCTCCTTGTGTATTTCATCATCACTTATTAGGCTACTGGAAGACCCTTGCACAGATTTGATTACTTATGGTCTAACTCAACCCTTAGGATGCTAATTTTCCACCTTAATAACTAGCTAGATCACATCAACAAGAGTCTCATAAGGTTGCAATTCACCAACATTGCGAAATTCATGTATTAAGCTTGTAATGACACCTAGTGATAATTAGCTCCATATAGCTCATTTAACCCATACCAAATTGTCAACATCTTAAGATCCTTCACATAATCATCTATACACATGTCTCTTTGCTATGACATTTGCAATTTGAAAACATTTCTTGATGGAAATGATGGAGAAAAAATCTCTTATGTAACAACCTCTTCATTTTCCACAAACTAAACCCACATTCTCCTTCTTTCAATCACTACAACTATTTTTCCAGCACAAAGTTGCACATGCAGTGAGTTTAAGAGCCACTAACCTCAACTTTGTCCTCCAATTGTAATTATAACATTCAAACACTTTAACCTTATGCCCTAATTCAAGGTAGTCATCGAATGAGCTACTACCACCAGTAGGCAAATTTTCATCTAAATTGTTTTAAGTCCCCACATCAGAAGCTCCTCCCAACTGTATGACCACCTTCAAATTTGTTATCATAGTCTTTTGATAATTTCTTAACCACACGTGACACTTGAATAACAACACCAACACCAACACTATCTTTACCACATGTCTCTACTATAGGAGCTCCTATGCTTGCCATTTGAGTAGTTTGCATTGCCATAAGGATTTGCATCATTTTGATAAGTTTTTGAAGTCATTTGATAGATGGCATGTGTACATTATCCATTCCTTTCCAAACAGTTCTCATCTCTTTTATGATTGCCTTCGATTCCACCACCATATGCAATCTCCCATAACATCTTAATCACAATAAGATCTTAACAATAATAGAAGTTTATTTAGGAATTTTATTAAACACCTATTATACATCTAATACCTACAACACACATAATACAATTCAATCATGAGTCTCTATCTTGCATTATAACAACAGAATTGTCACTTCCTACAACTACTACTATAGTCGCAAATTGATAATTCCATAGCAACGGCATCTACAGTTCAAACTCCCAAAAATTTTAGAAATCTTAGTATGCAAGCTTTAATTACCATAAATTCTGCAAATTGAGTGTCTCATCAAGAGATCTAACACCAAAAAATTATGATATGACCACGAGTCAACTCTTAGGCAAGAAGCAATTCCAAGTAATCTTAATTAGGGGGTTTTCTTAGGTTTAAAGGGAAATTAACTGTTTTTGTGTTTAATATATGGGAAATTAAGGATATAAACAAATTTGTTAATTGGATGTTACTAATCAAGAAAAACAATCTAAGATTGATTTCTAAGATTAATATTACTCACAATCAAAGAAAGTAATATAAGGATTAAAAATGCCAATATAACCTATGGTAATACAATAATCAAGGTTCATTGCAATCTAAGTAAATATATTGATAAGAATAATTAGAGTAAACTAATAAAATAACTAAAGTGAACAAACACATAATAGCTCCTAATTTGTATGAAGCACCCCTAAAAATAAAATTAAAATGGTGATCAATTTAGATATTTTCCTAAGGGTTTCTTATTATAAATATATACTAGCCCTTCCCTCTCACTTTATAGGAAATTAAGGGTAAATGCCATATCAGGTGCCTCAATTTTGTCCATTTACAATTAATTACTGAAGTTTCAAAGTATTAAATTATTATTTAAACTTTGCTTATTTTTGTAATTAACTACCTAAACTCTATCGCTTCTTACAATTAATTATTTGAACTTTACTCATTTTAACAATTAACTACCCCCGTCTATTACTATGAATGACCTCAAAAAGTTTGTAGGAAGCAAATTAACACTTTTAAACTTTAAGTAGTTAATTACAAAAATATACAAAATTTAGGTATTAAATGCACCATTAACCCTGATAGGTACTTAATTAAATATATATATTAAGTGAGAATTAAAGTATTTCTCCCATAATTTTAGTGTGTTTTTGAAGAATTTAATTTTTAATTAAGTAATATTTTGATTTTAGGGCCTTAATGAATTATTGATTTAAAAAGGAAGAAAAGGAATCAAATTTTATTTAATTTGGAGTTGAATTGAAGAAGATATGAATTTTTAAAGATAGATCTGGACAACAAACATGACTATGTTAGAATCATGTTGATATTAAAGTTTAAAAAATTAATTCTAAGAGTTACAAGGGGAAGAAACACAATTGTGTCTAATGGTCTTGTATCTCTCGACATGAATTATTTTTTTAGCATGAGATGACACAACCGTATCTAGACCATGTTAATTGCATATTATAGTTTCTAGATTTTGTTCAATGATTTCGACATGACCTAGAGTATGATCGTGTTAGTATAAAAAATAAGATTTGGCATGCTTACTATATAAAGGAAAGAAGGGATCTAATTTCATAAATTTAAAATAGGATTTTTAGAGATTTTAAGGTTCTTTTAGAGGCAAAAAAGAGTACTATTTCCTTACTTCAAGAGTTAGGGTTTTCTTTTGAATTCTTTAATGATGTTTGGTTTTACATTATTGAAGAGTCTTGTTTTCACCATGATTAGAGCTTAAACTTCTTAGTATCTAGACTTGTGAATCTTAGGGTCATTATATATTAGGTTTATTGTTATTTCAATGAAGCTTTCAATTTCTTGATTCAATCATGTATTTTTAATTTTTTTTAAATTGATATTTTTAAGGTATTAGTTTAACTATTTGATATTATGCACTATGATTAAGAAACCTGATGAATAATTAAATCTAACATGATTAAAAGGAATTTATGCAATCTTAAAGATAAGTTGCATGATTCTTCAAGATTTACTTTAATTATTTTTAGAGAATTCATTGTTCTTAATACGATATTGAAAATATGCTATTATAAAGATATTCAAATAGATATTTTCGAGATTATGGTTAATATACTTAAAAAAGTTATTAATCTAATCTAGGAATTCTCTTGATCAATGAAATTGAAGATAAATTTAAATAAATTCTATTGATGTTATATGATAATTCCTAAGGGAAGTAAAGTCTAAATACTTATCTTGCCATCTTGAAGTTAATTTCGATTTGGTTTAACTCTTTTTGCTTTCAATTGAGTTTTTAGTTTAGTAGTTAATATTAATTATAAGTTTTAGATTAATCAATTTTTAAAAATTTATTGATTAAATAATAAGACGTAGGTTAGTATTAATATTCACAATCTTTGTGAGACGACATCTATATTTAATTTACTAAATTACAAATTTGATAGGTATATTTGCCTTACATCAAACTTGAACATTAAAGTGAGAGACATCTCAAACTCTTAAAGTAAGATGGAAAAAAAAATTGATCAAACTAAACAAGTCAACAAATTAAACTAAACCAAACTGTAAGTATAGTTTTTTTTTTTTCAATATTTCTTTTTTTGCAATTCCATTTAGAAATTTCTCAAACCAAAAAAAAAAAATGATTGGATAAGAGGGATAAATTAAATCAAATTGTTTTTAAAAGACATAGTAATGTTTCATTTGTAATTAAAAAATTCTTTTGCTATAACATAGTTCTTAAAAGAATACAAAAAAAAAAAATAGTTTAGATTTATTGAAATATATATGTATTTGAATTTTATACCATAATTAATAAATTGTGTATTAGGTAGATTAAAAATTTTTATTATATGCTAACTTTAAGAAATAGATTATTTGTTAATATATGTTTTAAATTTCTTAGTTGCATGGACATTAACTTATCAACTTCTTAGATAGCTAAATATGGTTTAATTTGCAAACCAAACCAAACCAAAGTTTTATGATTTGGGAAATTTCCTAAATTGAATCATATGATTTGATTCAAAGGGACAAAAAACTATACCACTTTCTTATGGTTTGGTTTAGTTTAGAGGGAAAATAAATCAAATTGAACCAAACTCACTCCAATCTCACTACCAACCCTAAATGTGTATTGTTGCCAACTTGACCCTCTCTTTTACATGTTCTTTCTTTTTCAAATTAAGATTAAAAAGTGGGTTTTGTGGGAGAAAAAAAAGGGGAGGAAAAAAAAATTTTAGAATTCAAAAAGGTTGACCATAGGATTATGTCAAGTCGATCTGCCTATTAAAAGACTTAAGAGGAGTTGATGCCACTAGGCTAATTGACCACTAACCAACCCTAATCGAGTAACCTAGGTTGGTTAGTCATCTAGTTGACCCAAACAGTCCAAAGTTGATTGGGTAACCCTTAAAACCACACTAAGAGAAAGACATGGATGTTTCATACATTTAAGTGGTGGAAACTAGAAATATAACCAAGACATGCAAGTTATAGCATGATTAATATTGATTAATATTATACTATTAATTAGGAATTAATTTAGCTTTGTATCAAGATTGTAAGTTTCAACTAGATATGTCACTCCTTTTGTTTGTTAAGAGTGTATGCTAGGTATAAATCATAACTTGATTAATAATGGTTAGACATTTTCCTTCTAAATATGTTTGTAACAATTTAATTGTGAAGACCTTGCAATTACTAAAGACCTTGGAATTGTTATAGATCTACACTTTAAAAATGAATCCAAGAACCTATCTACATTTACAAAAATGTCTCTAAGGCCTTGCCTATACTTTTAAAATCAACTTTAAGGATTTACCCTATACTTTCAAACTTAACTTTAGGGATCTAATGAGTCTATACTTTCAAAGCCATCTCTAGGAAGTATTATTAGTTCACACCTTCAAAACTAGCCTCCAGAGAGGATTAGTGGATCTACATTTTCAAATCTAATGTAGGGGGCACATACTTGGGTCTATACTTTTAAAATTGATTTCAGGGGGCCACATACATTGGTACACATCTTTAAAATTGGCTTCAAGGGTTTGGTTTCAATAATAATAGTAGAATAAATATATCAATAGGCTTATGAGTTGCTTGGTGCATTAAATTATTAGGTATGCATATGGTTTACCATTCATTATTGATTGCACGCAACAATTTCATACTAAGGTTCATCGCTCACCTCTTATGGGTTTCATTTCAAGTGATTATGAAGATTTTGACCATTAGGATTATCCTGGATATGATTAATATTATAGAGTAGGAATCTAGTTATTTTGAGAATTGTAAGGATTATTTGTTATAGGAAAGCTATTAGGTTTGATTCAATTGTTTCCTATCTTTACAAACTATAATCATTAGTTTTAGCAAAATTTCGATTGAATTTTTAGAGAATTTTTAAGTACGTACATTTTAGACAAAAGTTTTTGGTATGAGGATTTATTAATGAGAGCTTAGGCTTTATTATATTAATTATGTAGACTTGTATTTAGTTTTTGAGCCTTGTATGCTCATACTACAATTAGAGTATATGGTAGAGTTATCACACCTTAGTTCGAGGTGTGATACTATGTATCAAGAAAACATACCTAAATCATTAGATTAGGAATGCCACATCTACTATATATCAAAACCTACTTAGAAAACCACCTAACTAGATTCGACTGTAAATGATCACAACTCCACCTTAGCTCACAAATTTATTGGCTCATGATGTAAACTAGTTTCAAACTAGACCTATCCAACCACTTGAAAGTTTATCATTATAGACCCAACTCTCGCTCTATCTAATAGTGACTTATAACTAAACCTAGTAGGAATCCTTCTAACATGGAAATTTCAAAGGTCATATTATGATTACACTAGCTATTTTATCTAAAAGTGCTATTAGTTTAGAAATTTATCCAGTTGTTATGTTTTTAATTTTTTCTTTTCTTTTCTTTCTATAGTTAACCATTTGACCTTTTTCACATCTTAGAAAGGTCTTTTATCCCTTTTATCATTGTTTATGCTCTTATTTTTGTAAAACATGAAGATAAGTAGTTATAATGGACATGTGTTGTTCAACCTTTCTTTCATGTTCAAGGGAAGTTTAGAATTCCCATTAAGTCACTCCTACTAGAGAGTGGTGGAAAATTCATAGATTGTGTGTTTTGTAAGAGAACTATGATGGGTGTTAGATCCTTTCTACATAATTGACATGTGAGAATGTTGTGAAATTGTCTTCTTTTTTGTTAAAGAAATTCAATTGTAGTTTTGGTTGGTGGAATTTCAATCTTAGACACATATCTTTTGATAGGAAACAAGTATTAACGAGATATTTTCCCAAGATTTCAATGAAAGAAAATCATCTTTGACATATCCCATCATATTGCATTTGATTATACTTCTAAGAATACTTTGTCCTCATATGACCTTTCTATTTATAGTGATAATAGACAATACTTCAAATTGGAGGTCTCTCTTTAGAATTACCACTACCACAGTGATATCCTTCAAATAGAGTGTAATGGAGTTTTAAATATCTAGATGTCTTTTGGTGTAACAACTTAGAGTTCATTAACACTCCATAGTTGAGCATGCTTAGTGCAAAGGCAATTACAACAAAGGATAAAATCATGAAGTATACATACTAAAGAAAACAATATCTAGCATGTGGAGTTTTAGATGTTGCAAAATGGCATTAAAGTAGTTTACGAGATGAATGGGTGGAGCTAAGTACCATACAACACAAAATACCACATTATGGGGGTTGCATCTTGAGCTTGTGGTGGTCATTTGTAGAGTTTGTACATGGTGTGGTACCATATATAGGTAATGGTACTAAATGTGGACATTGGAGCTACAAGTTTGGAAATGGTGATTTCCTCAAATAAAGTGTGATGAAAAGTTTAACTTCGAGGCACCTTTTTATTTAATGGCCTCTAATTCATCTATACTCTAAGGTTAAACATGCCTGATGGAAAGCACTCTTATGATAGGTGACCTCTTAGTAGGTAGTTGCACCAAAGGATATGATTGTGAGACATATCATGCTAAAGTAAGTAGTATATTGATCTATAAAATTCTAAATGTTTACAACCATTTGACTGTTGATCTTTAGTAATTACACCATTTGTAATCTCAGTGCTTGTGGATCTTGTCTCATGGTCTAATTGTCCTTGTTTAATAAATTCCTTTTTACCTCTTCTACTAAGAAGTTGTTTGTACCATAGATCATGGTCATTCTAAATCCATGAAACAAAGAGAATAGATATCACAATAAGATCATCACTTAGTTTTTACTCTCAAATTTAATATAAATACTTTTAAATCCTTTAATTAGAGAGGTGAAATATAAAGTATATTATCTTATTGTATCTCTTCATTCATCAAAGAAAATATGACCTCTACTTCTAAACTATCCAATTTGTAAGAGATTTGATTAGAATTGCAAATGAGTCTAATTACTCATGAGCTACTTGAACCCGATTCGACTTAAGCTTGATTAGTGAACGAGCCAAGTTTGAACTCAAAATAAAACTCATTTATTTAAATGAGCTAAGCTCAAGTTTTTATTTAAGGTCATGAGCTAACTTGAGAGTAAGCTCATTTATATTGCTAACGAGCTAGGTCATAAACTTGATAGCAGGTTTGTTTATATTGTTAGTAAGCTGACTTGTAAATAACCTTGTGAGCAATCTTATAAACAAGTTTATGAGTAAGCTTATGTTTATATTACTAATAAGTTGGCTTATTGATAAACGTGTAAATAGGCTTTCATTATATTATTAACAAATTGACTTACGAATAGACTCATAAGTAGATTTTTATTTATATTATTAATAAGTAAGGTGTGGGAATAAGCTCGTAAGTAAACTCATTAATTTAAATGAACTTTAGTTCAAATTTGTTTATGTAAACGAGCTCAAGTTTAGGCTCGTTTAGATAAATAAGCTTGGGCTCATTGATTTAAATAAGTTGAACTCGAACTTCAAATTTCTTAATGAACTCGAGTTGAAGCTTATAATTTTCAAGCTAGATAAAAGCTAAGTTCAACTTGAGCTTAATGATTTTTCTAACAAACCAATCTTGAATCTTAAAAAGTTCAATTCAACTTGACTCGTTTAAAATTCTAGATTTGATTATACTGAACTCTTTCAATCTCTTTTATAATGTCAAAGCCCTCTCCTCTACTAATAAGTCATGCAAAACACTATTCCTCAGATTTTGCTAGATCACAGTGTCAAACAATAGCACATACAGTAGGATGATTAAGCCACTTGCCTCAATTCACGGAAGTCGCTCTGACGAGTCCTTATGCTTGTATTGAAGAAAATTAGGCCATTTGCCATAATTTACTCAAATCATTCACTAGGTATCGGTTTGTATTGGTGACTCATTGATTAGTTGGAAATCTGATCGTCATACTGTAGCTGAAAGGAGCTCTACGAAAGCTAAATATAGGTCATTATTGACATGTTGCTGTGAGATAATTTGGCTTATATCTCCATATACAGCTTGGGGAGGCGTATTGCTCGGATATGACGTGTTCCTCCAAGTGAAAAGTCACAGCCGCATCACCATCTGCCTAGCTTAATTATTTGTAGATGTTTTCTCTTTACAACTGTAGTTAGTTCATTATTTCTGTTGCTCAGTATCTAATCTCCTTATTGCTAACTACACGAGTGAACTTAATGGCAATACTCATTACAATTTCCCCATTTAGTCTCTGCCATTGATGGATGTCATCTAGCTCCGCTTGTTTCACCTTTATAAATATAGGGTATACATAGCATAGCAAAAACATTTCATAAGAAAATAATTGTAACGATATACATACATTCATACATACATACATACATACATACATACATACATAGATATATATGTATTATGAAAGAAAGAAACATCGCTTTCAATCTTTCAATTCATTCATACGTTTACATTTATTTTACAATATTTCTATCTAATAATAGCATTACATCCTAAAGTTGGCTCTTTCAAATCAATGCACTATGCAAAAATTACTACAATATGATCATCACTAAAAATTGTCCACAACTTTCACTAAATTTCTATATGGGAGGGCCATAACAGATCCATCCGGTCACTGTCGTCTATAAACGACTCTTCCCTCAATAGAAACATGATGTGTCATGTCTTTTCAACCTTGAAATTCAGTTTTAGGGCTCAGTAGCACATTTTGGCCTAAGAACGCCTTGTCAAACAACTTGTATAGAGAACTATCATCAAATTGGTTGGTGCCACTCCCGGATGTCGATGAACCAGCACATCTTTTAGCTAGCGGATATGTATCGATATCATGGTTCGATAGTTGGCGCTTATTAAGCCGGTTATCCACTAGTGGAATTGAAGCATTCATTTGAGGGGGCTTCTGTTGCATGAAAGTGTCATTTGCATTGACACTAGTAGTGTAGTTACTTAGTAGAGGGTGGTATGAATATTCAGGGGATGAATAGTTCACTGTTGAAGAGGAAATAGTAATGTCCGGGTTGTTGTCGAAGAGGAAATTATTAAGCAATGTGTAGTCCATGGCGTCTAACGAGTTGGAGAAAGAAGAAGACTTTTGTGGTTGAAGAATATTATTGTTGTTGTAGGCAGATACGGTAGGGCCTCGTGTATATTTTTCAGATTGCTCGGAATCATTCTCTGTGACCGGTGGTGGAGGAAAATGTGGTGATGACAGGTTTGACTTCTTGTACACACGACAAAGAACCCAATCGTCAAGCTGAAATATAAACATTATTGACAACATCAAAACCGTACCATTTATAACTTAAAAAGCCCAAAATAAGTGAATAAATAAATAAATAAATAAAATGAAAACAAAAACAAAAAGATCCAAGGATAGAAAGAAAAGAAGTAGAACGGATGCAATTCCGATTTATGCAAAATATACAGTATTTTCAAGGATGGTGCTCTTTTCGTATATTAATAAATATCTTGAGTTACCCAAAAAAAAAAAAAAAAGAAAGAAAAAAAGTCAATAGCAGTTTATACCTACTCACTCTCGAAGTCATATAAGTGGTTTTGCTTGATTTTCTATACATTTTGTGTACTCCATAGTTTCTCCGCATAATGATTCAATCCCTCTCCATATATTCTATGATATAATTTTATATTTGTTTTAAATTTAATTTGATTATAATTAAGTTGAGCTCTATTTATTTAAATAATTTATTAATGGGTCAATAAAATTAAATTAAGATTAAATATATATTGATTTTTGTTGATATACTGAATTGAATTTGAGGTTTTTAAGTAATTTTTTAAGTTAAGCTCAAACTAAAACATTCAAGTAGGAGCTGAGCTTGAACTTTTGCTTTTTCAATAAAACCTAAAATTTATTTGCCTGGTTTCGGTTCGTTTTCACTCCCGATGCAAAGTAATGTTTAGGAGCTTCTTTTAAAGCTGTGGAGCCAACTCAGAATAAATTTATGACGTATTGAAAATCGGAAAGTTAAACTATATATTAGATAAATAGCAATAAAAAACTTGAGAAAAGATGACAGGCAACTGCTGAACAAGCAAGCTAAATGCAAGAATATGCCCCAGAAAAAGCCATGCAATAGCGGGAAAGTTAGGAAGAGAACAGGAACGTCCGTGGGAGTCTGTTGGTAGGGAAATTGAGTGCCCAATTTAATATTGACAGCTATAGTTATCACCTAGAAAAGCTTTTCAATAATGGGGGATGGATCTACATGTCATGTCCACACGTGTTGTAAAGCAATGTAGCAAGTGGATCACTTTAACTTGGAAAAAAATGCTCGAACATTAAGGAAAACAAGTCAATGGTGACCCACATCCACCTTAAAGATGGTGACTAATATCTATCTATATTTTTTAATACATCCAACATTGGAAGATAAATCTTTCATGATTGATAGATGATGAGCAATTTTGAGATACTAGATTGATTGGAAATTGTCAGAAAAAGACTTGATAAAAAACTAGCATATATTAAATAATCCTTCTTCTTCTTCTTCTTCTTTTTTATTCCTTCTCCCTTTTCCACCCTAATCATTGATTGTAATCGAAATATCAATACTAGAGCACGTTTCTTTCGATAGGTAAATTAGTATACATTATATAATCATATAATAATTTTCAAGCTGGACGGTCTTAACATCCAATGATAAGCTAAAACTCTTATAGTTTAATTATATAAATATTAATATTTTAATTAAAAAATCAAATTATATTTATTTTTCAAGTTATAATTACAAGAAAAGAAAAAAAAAACTAATAATAAAACTCGATATAAAATAAAAACTAGTATAAGTTTCATACTATTTATTTGATATTTAAAATTTTTATAAAATAAATAGGTAATAAAAGTTATCTTTTAATGCTCCTATGTGATTGGAAGTATTTCATGTCATCAACAATATACGAATATGTATAATTGCACTACTCATGGGTTGCTCTATTAGTGTATTAGATAACATTAGTAGGATGGATTGGATTTAAAATCTATTTTTTAATTATAATTACTCAAAAAAAATTATTCGATGGTGAGACTTATTGTAAGATAAAAATTAGTTTAAGATAAGTTCTGCACTATCATTTGATTTTTACTATTTTAATAAAACAAACAAGTAATAATAGTTATCTTTTAAGGTTTTTATATAATCAAAAGTATTCCTTGTCAATAACGATATATGAATATGCTTAATTGCACCATTCGTGGGTTGCTTTAGTAGTGTGTTGGATTGATAAAATTAAAAGGTCTTCATACTAAGATAAATACCACTCTTGTATAATCTCTTCCAACATCAAAAGCCAAACATTAGCCAATATTACCTCTCACGCGCCTAGGACAAAATAAAGTAGCAATTTCGGGTTATTCTTCTAAATATTATATACAAGTTTTACAAGGACAAATACCATTAGTTACTGCACAGGATTCCCATAAAGTAGGATGAGTACTCATTCTGTTTACTTTAGTAGTATAGATTTATATAATCGAGACATTCGTAAATCTATTACCTAAATAAATTATGAAAATATTAAATCAATCTACAAGAGATAAATTTTATTAAATACAACAATTTTCTAATTTTTTTTTAAGTGTAAACGACAATGATCTTGCATAAATCTAGAAAAGTACATGAAGACTCACAACTTAACTTTTTTCCTTATTCAATAGTAAAAATGCAATCCTCTACAGAATTTTGAAAACTTTAAAGGTGACCCACAATGTTTGATAACTCTTTGTCCACTTGGGACTAAAGTGTATCCTTTTATAGACAATTTAAAGCACCAACCTGAGGCTGCTGAAATTGAAATTTTTAAGTTACAGATGCTTTACGATATAAAGGGTTGTTACAGGATCAATAATATATAGAAATACTATATTTTCATTTTTTTTATAATAGATCCCATATGCAATCTATATATATAAATCTTAAAATCTTATAGATTAATAAATCAATAGAAAATATAATAAGAAAAAAAAATACAGCTAATTACACATATCTTCTCTTTCGTATATAGAAATCTCAAAAGAATTATTCACATATATAAATTACGACAAGATAAAGTGATTGCATGCTTTGTATAACATGGTGAAAAAGGGATTTCTTATGGCTCAGTCGCCTAGATTTCTGCCTAGTAATTAATGTTTAACATCAAAATATTACAATATAATAAGAAATTCTGTAATTATATGCTTGCAGTTATTTGGAATATATTACGTAAGTATTAATGAAATTTTAATTTATATAATATATATATATTACGGATGATAATTGTTTCAAAAACTACATAGTAAAAAAATTTATTAGCACTTTCTCATCACATGTACATAGAGTAGTACGTTAGTTACAATATTAAAGGCTTGATTATTTGTATTATTATGGAGAAGACTTTGAATTATGAAAACATGAATTTTGTCCCCAAAGACGATGGAACCATATAAAGGTCCTGCTGATCCTTTGTTAATATACTGAAATTCAATTAAAAATATATGGAAAAAACAATAAGCTCATTATTAAAACTCGCCCATTCACACGCATATGTCAATCTATAGATTTATATTGGAAAATCTACGATCCTGTGATGAATTGTTAAGTTCATTATCTCATCATTAAATCCCTCTTAAATTAACACCTTTAACTCTCAAAACTCTTATATATATATGTGTGTGTGTATATGTATGAGAAATATTAAATTTACTCACCCTCATGGACGAAGACTCTCTAAAGTTGGGGGGCTTGGGGTTGAAGTTGCAGTAATTAGGTGCTTCTGCAAGGCGATATTCATGCATAATCCAATCTGTCTTAATCCCCTTGGGAGGTTTTCCTTTATAGAATACCAGAGCCTTCTTTACCCCAATATTCTCCCAAGTGGACGATGACGCTATCACCTTGTCCGTACCGGTTGCTTTCCAGTAACCACTTGCTGCCGCCCTGTTTGGCCTAGCACCATTCGGGTACTTCCTATCTCTTTGACTAAAGAAGTACCACTCTTTCTCCCCAAAAGCTCCTTTTTCTGATTAATCACAAACACCGATATCAATAACAGTACGCCAACATGCATTAATACTTGAATTATAATCATAAAATATGAAACTACACATTACTTTTAAACCATTAAATCAAAATTATACAAATTAATATCTGAGATCTAATAACCTAATTTCAAATCATCGGTTCACTCAATTTACGAGAAGACATTTTCAGTAGATATAACCGATTGCACCTAACTTTTGAGTAAATCTTCTACCGATTCATTAACATATAGGAGCTTTGAGACCCAAAAAAGAAAAAATGATAATAATAATTAAAGTACTGTTTCCTGCATGTTAAAAAATCAAGAGATACAGCGAATCCGTCATGTACAATGGTTATGACTAAATGAAAAACAGAATATAGGTGAGAGCTAACCTGGCAAGTCCCATGGATCATACTTGTAGATATCAACCTCTGCAATGATATTGAAAACAGGAAGGGGTAGGGAAGCGGCTTTCTTCATAAGGTAATGGAGTATGAGTTCTTCATCTGTCGGATGGAACCTGAAACCAGCAGGTAACATCGATTGTGGGCACGACATGTTTTGCTTGTTTCTAATTCCAATTCTTTACTGTGGCTACTTTTAGTCCTAACCTAAATGAAGCAAGTTGCCAAACATGTGATGGTAATGATGTTTGGGGAAGGACTTGGATCGTAAAACCAATGGTTATATAGGGATTTTATGGTTGCGTGTATTTGTCGTCATACGGAAAAATGAAAAATTAGGACAAAAAGGAACGCAGGAAGAAGAAGAAGAAGAAGAAAAATTCTAATTTTAAAAGTTACCGCTCGAGTCTCACGACAAATTATTTATAGTGTTTGAGTTAATTACATCAGAATTATTTCTAAATATTATTTATTTAGACACAAGTTGAATTTGTCAAATGTATAATTGTAATAATAATTTTTTTTGCAAATAGTAAGTTATAGTAGGGTTATATCTAGTAAAAGGGATAATATCAAAATCATTATTTAAATTTTAGGCATTTTATCAATTTTATATATGAAGTTTGATACTGCTAATAAATATCATATTTAATCAAAATTTTATTTATTAAAAGTACCATTTTACGTACTTATTGACTAATAAATATTTGTCATGTCATCAATTTAAAGATGAGAAATATAATAAATTTATCAGTAAAATTTTTATTAAATATTGACATTTAGCAATTTCAATATGAAATTTTATAAGTAAAAGTTTGATTGGATATTAACAATTTCAAACTTTAAGTGAAATGTTAGAAAACAAAAAAAGAATTATACAGTTTAGATAATAATTTATACATTGTTTCAAATTAAAATGTGCGCATTATTGCAAATTTATAGAGGCAATTTTATTTTTAGTAAATATTTATTGCAATTTTTTTTTATTGTAGCTATAATTTGTATATTACTAACACTTTTCTAAATCAATAATATATAAAAATACCGTAGAATACATTTTACTACTATATGACGCAGCGCGGAAGCTAAAACAAAACGAATCCGAAATTGGATTGGTTTCACACAACAAAGACACACGCTTTGATGCAAATTAGGTTGCGCACAACCCGATAATTGGAGAAAACTCTCTCTCAAAGTGTATTCAAATGTATATTAAAACGTAACCCTAATCTATCTGACAAAAGAGTATTTATATGGCCCCGTAAAATACCTAAAAGGGGAAAATCTAAGCGTACACGTGGAAATAAATAGTAAAATAAACGTCTATAAATTGTCGCATACACGGCCGTGCCTCTAGGCTGTGTATGCTTCTGGGCAAGTGACAAGCCTAGTACACGGTCTCATACACGGCCGTGCCTCGAAGCCGTGTATGATTCTGTGAAAGTTCCGCAAGCCGTGTCCCAAGCCGTGCCCGGAACCGTGTCAGCCTCTGTGGGATACTCGATCGTTATACACGGTCACGATACACGGCCGTGTGTGAGGCCGTGTATACTTCTGTGGAAATCTGTCTGAGGGCACGGTCGCGAAGCACGGTTGTCTCCTAGCCGTGTAAAGAAGCCGTGTATACGTCTGTGGCTCTGAATTGGATACACGGTCTATATGCACGGCCGTGTGTCCAGGCCGTGTGTCCCCTGGCTCCATCATTTATAGCACGGCCGTGTGTCCCCTGTCTCCATCATTCTCCCCCACCAATGGAGAACTCAACCCCGAGTTCTCATCCGGATATAGAGGAGTATCATCGGCATGAAAAGGTGACAAGTCCGCTACATTGAAAGTGCAAGATATATTCATATCTTTCGGGAGTTGTACAACATATGCGTTGTCATTGATCTTGCGTACAACTTCATAGGGACCGTACTTCCTGGGTTGAAGTTTCCCATACTTCCCTACAGGGAATCGCTCCTTCCGAAGGTAAACCATTACCTGATCGCCAACTGTAAAGAGCTTCTGCCGTCTATGCCTATCTGCATCCCGTTTGTACCGTGTGTTGGATTCCTCTATCTTTCGCTTAACTTCTTCAGTAGTGGCTTGGTGTTGCTCCGCCATATGTTTAGCTGCTACATCGCCCACCATGTCCTTGGGTAATTTGAGCAAGTCTAGCGCATGTTGTGGTGTTTTTGTGTATACCACCGAGAATGGAGACCTTCCAATAGTTCGGTGGACAGAACTGTTGTAAGCGAATTCGGCTTGAGCCAATGCTTGATCCCACTGTCCTGGTTTCTCACCGCAGATGCTTCTGATGAGGTTTCCGAGGGTTCTGTTAGTCACCTCGGTCTGTCCGTCGGTTTGAGGATGAGCGGTGCTGCTGTAATTCAGGGAGGAGTCAAACATAAACCAGAGGGTCTTCCAAAAGTGACTAAGGAATTTGTTATCCCTATCTGATGTGATAGACTTTGGGACTCCATGCAGCCGCACCACTTCCTTGAAGAACAACCGTGCAATAGCCCGTGCGTCGGCGGTCTTTCTGCATGGGATGAAATGAGCCATCTTGGAGAACCTGTCAACTACAACAAACACAGAGTCAGCACCTCGTTGGGTACGAGGCAAACCCAGTATGAAGTCCATCGACAAATCCTCCCAAATGTTTGAAGGCACGAGGAGAGGAGTGTATAAACCAGTGTTTTGGGATTGCCCCTTAGACACTTAACAAATGTAGCATCTTTCCACAATCCGGTACACATCCCTCCTCAACCGAGGCCAAAAGTATCTGGCGGTAACTGCAGCTAATGTCTTATCTCTACCCATATGTCCCGCTAATCCTCCACCATGCAAGTCCCTGATAAGCTTTTCCCGCAAAGAAGATTCGGGAATGCACAACTGGTTCCCTTTCATCAAATATCCCTCATGTATATGGTAATCGTCACACAGTTCCCTGTTGGCACACTTAATCCAAGTGTCCTTAAAGTCGCCATCGTTCTCGTACAGTTCCTTTAGCTTTTCAAAGCCGACAATGTCTGTACTCAAAGTAAGTAGGACATTCGCTCTTCTACTCAGGGCGTCCGCGACTTTGTTTTGCACACCTGACTTGTGCATCAACCTGAAAGGAAACCTCTGCAAAAACTCAATCCACCTGGCGTGCATATCCTTACTAATTCGGGTCTGACCACTCAAATGTTTAAGAGCCCTACAATCCGAATACAAAACAAACTCTTTCCCGACCAGGTAGTGTTCCCACACTTTAAGGGCCCTTACCACGGCGTAGAACTCCTTATCATAGGTAGACCAAGTCCTCCTTGCTTCGCATAGCTTCTCACTGTAAAAGGCTATCGGTCTCTTCTCCTGTGATAGTACTGCACCTACTCCGACCCCACTAGCATCGCAATCCACTTCGAACAATTTTTCAAAGTCTGGTAGAGCTAGTACAGGCGCACTACACAATCTCTGCTTCAGGTTTATGAAGCTCAAGTTAGATTCTTCGCCCTATTGGAACTTTCCCTTCTTTAGGCATTCGGTCAAGGGTGCAGCAACAGTACTAAAATGCTTAATGAACCTTCTGTAGAAACTGGCTAAGCCGAGGAAGCTTCTCAATTCCGTTACGGTTCTTGGAACAGGCCATTCCCTAATTGCTTTTACCTTCTCGTCATCTACCATCACTCCCTCACTACTAACAACAAACCTCAGGAACAACTGTCGTCTTGACATAAAGGTGCACTTTTTAAGATTAGCGAATAACTTATTCGCCTTTAATGTAGATAACACACACCTTAGATGTTCTAAGTGTTCTTCTTCGGATTTACTGTATATCAGAATATCGTCAAAGTACACTACAAGAAAACGACCATTGAAAGGTTTCAATACTTGGTTCATTACTCTCATGAAGGTGCTCGGTGCGTTACTCAGCCCAAATGGCATCACTAGCCACTCATACAGCCCCTCCTTGGTCTTAAACGCCGTTTTCCACTCGTCTCCAAGACGGATTCGAATCTGGTGATATCCACTCCGCAAGTCTATCTTGGAGAAAATAGTAGCGCCACTCAAACGGTCCAACATATCCTCAATGCGGGGTATAGGGAATTTATACCCTATGGTAATCTTGTTGATAGCTCGGCTATCAACACACATCCTCCAACTCCCATCTTTCTTAGGAGTTAACAATGCTGGAACCGCACATGGGCTTAGGCTATCCCGGATGAAACCTTTGTCCAAAAGCTCTTGGACCTTCTCCTGGAGAATCCCGGCTTCCTTGGGACTCATTCTGTAATGCGGGAGGTTTGGGAGACTAGCCCCGGGCACCAGGTCAATCTGGTGTTGAATATCCCTCAAAGGAGGTAGTCCCTCGGGTAGGTCGTCTGGGATCACTTCCTTGAACTCTTCAAGAAGATCCTTCAACGCCCCTGGCACTTCTCTATCAAGTTCCTCCCCTCCTTCAATCACTCCTTTCACAATGAGGGCGTGTACTACTCGCGATTCCCTCAAGTCGTCCATCACTTCCTTCTCGGATTGAGTGACGGTTAAGAATGAGCGACTCTCAACCTTCTTCCCTTTAGCACATCCTTCCCTCTTCAATGGTAATAAGGTGTACTTCACACCCCCCTTCTCCAACCAGTAGACATTTTCTTTGCCCGCATGTTGCGCGTCCACGTCAAACTGCCATGGCCTCCCAAACAAGATGTGGCAAGCATCCATGTCTACAATGTCGCAGAATGCTTCATCCCGGTACTTCCCTATTGAGAAAGGTACCCTGCATCTCTCCTTAACTTCAATTTTCTCGGCGGCCTTGATCCAACCAATAGTATAAGGATTCGGATGCTTCTCAACGGGTAGTTGCAGTTGTGTTACAACCTCCCTTCCTATGATGTTCTCGCAACTGCCGCTGTCTACAATCAACTCAAATAGCTTCCCCATGATCGTACACCGTGTACGAAACAATTGGTGCCTCTGCGTGAACTCTTCCTGTTTTGGAGTGAGCATCAAACGCCGAATTACATATGATGGCTCCGCTGCTTCTTCTTCTTCCTCATAGTACTCTCCCTCTCCATCTGGCTCACAGCAAATTTCCTCATCATCTTCCCTATCGAGGATGTTGACGCTCTTCCTCGCTGGGCATTCGTTTGATCGATGACCCGGTTGGTTGCATCGGAAACACTTGCCCAATATGGGTTTGGCATAGGGATTGTTCTGTCTTTGAACTCCTTTCGGCTCCATCGGCTTCTTCCCCTCACTTTTCTCCTCCCTCCTAGACATGTCCTCCGTTGGTTTATATGGTGTAACTCGACTTTTCTCAAGTATCGGTCGGCTACCACCACCTGTAGCTTCGCCTACATACCCTTTCCGTCCTCCCCCGTATCTACTCCCTTGCTCCTGCAACACAAGCTCGGCTCGGAGAGCCAAGTTCTTTGCTTCAACGAGGGTTCTTACCATCGTCACCCCAATCTTATCTTTGATTTGTAATTTTAGCCCTTCCACATACCTCGCAACTTGCTGACCCTCGCTCTCCCTCAAATCATTCCGTTCTGCCAGCCTCATGAACTCCGTCGTATACTCATGCACGGAACGTTGTCCTTGGCGGCACCGCTGATATTGTTGGAACAATATCTGTTCGTAATCCGGCGGGAGGAAGTTATGTTGCAGCAGCTGCTTCATGCGATACCATGACCTTATCGGATGCCTTCCTTCCCGCTGCCTCCTACTTTGCAATCTCTCCCACCATGCCGAAGCACCACTCTTCAACCTACACGCCACCAGCCTTACCCGACGATCCTCGGGAATTTCCATGTAGTCGAAGAACCGGTCCACTTCCGCCAACCAATCTAGGACGCCTTCGATGTTGAGACTGCCATCGAACCAAGGAATATCAACCTTCAACCGGTAGTCTCCGCCATCCCCGTGATCATAACCCCCACGGTTCCTCCTGTGATCAACTTCTCTAGGATAGTTTCCATGAGGAGCCATCCGATAACCACCGCCTCTTCCACCACGTCCTCGCCGCGGTCTACTTCCGTACGTATCATCACTCTTTTCGCTGGACTCTTCACTCTCCACACGTCCCCACCTGTTCTCAACGACAGGTCGGATCACGCGTCCCCCGAATTCCTCCACCGCACGTGGTGGATTTCTGCCAGCGCCTCCAACCCTATTGAGGTCAACCATCAGAGCATCGAAACGCTCGATCAGTTCATCAAGGCGCCGTTCCATACGCCCGACCTTCTGATGCATTGCGTCGAACTCTGCCCTAGGAACCCATTGATGGTTCCCTTGAAACCTCGCATCTTGAACACCGTCAAGAACACGACCGCCATCAACACCGTCGTTAGCCGACATCTCCGCAGGAAATAACCTTGCTCTGATACCAAACTGACGCAGCGCGGAAGCTAAAACGAAACGAATCCGAAATTGGATTGGTTTCACACAACAAAGACACACGCTTTGATGCAAATTAGGTTGCGCACAACCCGATAATTGGAGAAAACTCTCTCTCAAAGTGTATTCAAATGTATATTAAAACGTAACCCTAATCTATCTGACAAAAGAGTATTTATATGGCCCCGTAAAATACCTAAAAGGGGAAAATCTAAGCGCGCACGTGGAAATAAATAGTAAAATACACGTCTATAAATTGTCGCATACACGGCCGTGCCTCCAGGCCGTGTATGCTTCTGGGCAAGTGACAAGCCTAGTACACGGTCTCATACACGGCCGTGCCTCGAAGCCGTGTATGATTCTGTGAAAGTTTCGCAAGCCGTGTCCCAAGCCGTGCCCGGAACCGTGTCAGCCTCTGTGGGATACTCGATCGTTATACACGGTCACGATACACGGCCGTGTATACTTATGTGGAAATCTGTCTGAGGGCACGGTCGCGAAGCACGGTTGTCTCCTAGCCGTGTGAGGAAGCCGTGTATACGTCTGTGGCTCTGAATTGGATACACGGTCTATATGCACGGCCGTGTGTCCCCTGGCTCCATCATTTATAGCACGGCCGTGTGTCTCATGTCTCCATCACTATAGCATACCAAATACTTTTAATTCACAATAATGATTTCAAGTGCTGGTATATAAAGGTATCAAAGTACATTTTATGGCCTTTTTAAGTGGCGGTTTAAAGTACTGAAAACTGCATAGGTGTTTATCAATTACCATTGATTTATTGTTTTTATTGTTTAATTTTCTTATAGTAATATGTGTATTATTTCATAGAAAATATTAATATTTTAAAAAAAAGCTAAATAAAGAAATATTTTTCATCCTTTCATATACATTTTTTTGTATTAAATTGTACCATCTATATTTAAAAACATGAAAAGCTTGCTTTTAATAATCTTAACAAGTGATGATCCATGAGCCTTATTAATGAAGCACGTATTGTATTAGTTGGTGATTTTGCTTCTTCTAACTTTTACCTATCATAGCTCGTCATTCCTCTGGGATAATCGTCGACCGGCCACCGAAAAGGCATATGCCAAAGCCATGTGGAATTCCGTGCCAACTGAGGCATTGAGATGATTGGTTTCTTTTTAAGTTTGGGCTGACGGCTGTAGAGTGGATTAAACAATTCATATTAGTCTGATGACATAAGATATAATTCTCTTTATTAGATGACATAAGACACGTGATCCTTTTTAGGATAACATTAGTAAATATTATATATATTTTTAAAAAATTATAAATATTATGTTTAAAATAATTATTTTAAAAATAGATTTCAAAAATATAAATATGGTTTATAATTTTAAGAAAATTTACAAAATTAAAAATATACATCGAATTTACGCTTTCAGTATGTAAGATACATGCTCATTTATTAAGTTTAAATTATATTGAAGACATAAATCCATTGTACGTCTTCAGTTTTGTAAATTTTCGTAAAACTGAAGTCGTAAACTATGTTTGTGCCTTTAAAACCTAATTTTGGAATAATTATTTTAAATATAATATTTATGAATTTTTTTTAAAATACAATACTTATAAGTATTACCCATCTTTTTTACTCCTTTCTTTATTTTTTATTATTTATTTTTTTCCTTTTGGACTAGAGTAAACTATCTATGCATGCAAGCTAGTCCCTGTCGTTGTGTCACTTGTATCACTTTATAGTTTGATTCTATCCTATTTCTTAATGTTTTCAGGCATAGCAATGGGTTGATGCATTCGAATAACCAAATTGTTCTTAAAAAAGATTGAATTGTTTCGAGTTGGAAGTTTGAAGTTCATCGTGTTTTCTAAAAATGGGACTATTGCAATGTGTCTTAATGAGAGAATTAGAAGACGGAAATAAGGTGGAAGAATATATAGGAAATTTATCACAAATCCTTCTTATTAATTGTGGCTTGATTCTTTATAGCTTTTATATCAGACTTTAGGGTTGATGGTCAAATCGATACATCATGGACTTTAAATGTTTAGAACATACAAATGTTGCATGTTGGCCATTTGGAGATTCTGTGTTTGTCTTTCAACTTGGACAGTCGATCTATCACTAGTTGATCACCAAATGCCAAAATCTTAGGCAATTAAACGCCCATGATGGGCGGTCGACCATCCTGTAGATCTTAATTGTTGGCTTTTTCTTTTTTTTTTCAAAAGTCTTCTTATGTGTTGTTTCTCACCCTATACTTACGGAAACTTATTTTTTTTACTTCATGGCAGATCTCATCACATTCCAACTAATTCACAAAAAAATATAAATTTGTATTAAGTTAGAACTAGTAACTAATCTCAACATTGAAGTATTGAAAAAACTCATATAAGTAAGAAAATCTTTAATATTCTTGATCATGAAACATATAATTGTCACTATAAAAAAGAGTCATAATTCTACTTGTTACAAATAACATATTATTATTGGATCAAAACATATAAATGTTAACTAATTTGGCTAACATTGAACTTGTTAAAATAAAATGGTGGAGTAATTGAAAAATATTATTGACGTTTTGCTTTTGATTGATTGTATTTTCATATGGATTTTCACATATGAAAGTTCAATTTTTTATGGCTGTTTACTCAATGTTAGAGTATTAAATTTTAAGTGTGTCCAATATCATATTAACGTTTGTATCAAGTAACTAATTTACAAGCACAAGAAATATAACAGCTTATAACTCTATTGTACTCAATTTTACTATCTTATGGTGAAGTAGAATCTAAAGCCAACTTACTTGAAATACATTTTGAAGAATGCTTTGCCGTTAATCATGAGCTGTGGTCGTGAAAATCCCCTAAGGAAGTGTTATAATTATTAGTTCCTTTAACAGTATAATTGAATAAGCATATCTGATAGTTTTCTTAAATGTACTTTATTATAGTAGCTGTAAATAGCATATTTATTGTAGTAGACTTAAGGTTTTAATTCAATATTAGGTAACTATTGTACACTTCCATATGTACCTAGTTAGAGGTAGATACACCAACTTTAGAAATTTACATGTTGACATATATAATTTTAAGTGTATAGTTCAATATCTATAGTAAATAATAAGTGACAAGCTTTGAATTTTCAAATATACAATTTTCGTGATGTTTATAAGTCTATATTCAAAATGGAAACGATGTTTGTATTTACTACATGAAATGGTATTGTTAAATATATACTATAGTTATGTAATTTTGTCATCAGTACAGTTTGATATTAATAAATATGAACCTTTAGCATATAATCATGTCTACATATGATTTCATAGGCATAATTTACATATGTAATCAAAAGTGAGTCTACGACATTGGGCAATTGTTTTAAACACTGCCTTGCGAAACTCTAAATATTACATCGCAAATTCTAGAGTTGTATAAATTATTGAATTACAAAGCTGCATTTTATCAATATTGCCAAAGGACAACAAAGGTTAAACAAAGGTTATACTTGGTGAAATGTGAAAAAAGTTGGCTATGGATTCGTATTATCGTAACAAAGCTACTTATGAGTTTCATTTTGAACTCTTTACTTTCAAAATTCCAAAATTGGCCCCTTGGGGATGGCGGCAACCATAGGAGTTCAGACTAAATGTCAATTTTAATTATAATGAAATTAACAAGAATACATACATCATAGTTATTTACCAAAGAACCCATAATCTTTAGAAATTGAACTTTTGCCAAAAATTCAATTTAAATTCATAAAATCACTCCTCCTAGACACAAATGAAGAAACTGGCCGGTATATGTATATTTAAGAGTGCCACGAGTATTAAATGATAATCTGTAAATTGACAATTTACCAAATTGGGCCATAATTTGGAAATTGCACATATAATTTCAATCAAAGCATATAAAATTAGTCTGTCACTTCAAGTGATAAATTGTCCAACATATTTATCATTAGAAAATGGAACTTATGTTTACAATACAAATTTGGAGACAACGATTATTTCTATTATCATTAAGTCTTAAATATATGAATCTACAGTTTATAATCACATTATTTCAAGAATCGTATTTTAGGCCTTAAATTGAGATCGACATTCACGAGCTTTATCAAGATTAATTTATCAACTTTCAGTTTACCAAAATCTAACTTCTTCTTTGAAAAACATCTTGTAATAAAGATTTGAAGCACAAATCATAATATTTACATTTTTTAAATTTCATCTATATTATTACTATTAATATTGTATTAAAGCCAAAATACAAATTGATTATCAATCATGACCAATTTTTGAAGACAAAACTATTGTAACTATATAAATAACATAGGAGTTGATTGCTCCTACTATAAGGATACGGTCTTAGGTTAAATCATACTTTTAGGTTTGGTGACGAACAAACGTAAACAATCAAAACGTCGGAGGTATCTTCGACACTTGGATTTCGACACTTAAGTTAGAAAAGCAACGTAAGGGTAAGACAATCAAAGTATGTGTGAGGTATTAGATGATCTTACTTGAATGGAGAAACCACTTTTAATTTTCTAAAGACACCTTAGTTATAATAGGAAGCATTTACTTTAGGTGTGTTCTTTAAAGGATTTAAATTACTTTTCTATTTTATCCTAATTGGCTTTAGGCAATTTCTCATTCTATGGTTGGGTTGAAGCAAAATAGTTTTTAGGCCTAAAACCAATATACGCATATAACACTTGCTTCCCCACTCTCATTGAGGTCACAAAATGAATAAAAGTAGAGGCTAAGCTTTGTTTATTTGCTAAGGTGAAGGCCTAGATTTGCTAATTGAGCCTATGTTGGGCCAAGGATGACTTATCCGACTTAGGGAAGGGATCGGCTGACCTTAGCATTTCAAGGCTAAAAGTCACAATGTTCACCAAGTCGTAGGATGTCTTGTACGAGCCACTAGAGATGAGAAGCAGGATATTAGAGCTATAGTGATAGCACCAGGCCCAGGATATTAGAGCTATAGTGATAGCACCAGGCTAGATATTAATAACTCAACCACGGTGAATAATCTCCTTGCTCAGAAAGTCAACCTAAGCTTCGAGGGAGGTGAAAAAGGCTTGTTGTGAATGCCTCTGTCCTTTTATCTTTCATTTTCAAATTATGTTTGTGCATTTAATGTAGTAGGCTATGAGGCATAATGAGGTTTGAGGTATTTGCAAAGGTGAAATAACATTTTGTCAAGTGACACATGGTGTGATCTCGGACTATATGGGAAAATGCTCATGTGCTTTGTAATTATCTATATAGCGCACGTAAACATTCATTCTCATACCTTTTACTCTTTTCACATTCTCATAACTTTTCGGCATTCTCATGTTTACTTGATCTCATTCAATATCCTTATTCAATTACTTCACACTCATCTATGCTTTAGGTATGTCAATTTTATCTTCTCACATGCTTTCCGGTGTCGTTTAGAAGATCATCTCCAATGCAGCAAGCCATGAGGCAAGGCCTTCCAGCCAACCCCACACAATAGCAACAATGGAGGAAGAGGTGAATAGTGCAATCATCAAGTTATTTGAAGAGGAATATAAAGAACAAGTTTATTATGGAGAGTTAGCCTTTGGTATTTATCTTGATAATGGGCAGAGGTCGATTTACCCAAGCTACGATCAGCCATCAAAGTCAAAGGTGGGGCTTATAGGAGTGAGAAGTCTTGTTGATGAGACCGATGTGCATGCGGTCGCCTTATATTGCGAGCCACTTTTAGAAGGCTATGTCATTCGAGCTATGCGCAAAGGCAAACATGTTGCTCTAATGGCGAGTAACCATTTTTGTATATATTAAAGATTCCTCAAGTTCGAGTTGTGATTGCCTTTTAGTGACTTTTAGAAAGAGTTCTTCAACTACTATCACATCAATCCTTATCAGCTTATACTAAGTGCTTACACACTACTAGTGGCACTCGAAAGCCTCTGTAAGTTATATAATGTCTAACCTACTCTATAGCTATTCCGGTTTTTCTATGGAGTGAAGAAATCTGAGTCATCCTAAGGTTTGTTATATCTGTCCAGCCGACTTGGGTTGAAGTTAATGGATGGGTTGGTGTCCTTGATACATGATTAGAAGGAGAAGTCTATTGTTGTTGAAACGCCCAAGAAACCAGATTTTTAGGTAGGTTAGATGAATCCGATATACACCCAACTCACTAAGTTGATGTTGTTTGATAAACATCGATTTGAAGTCCTTCTTCAGGCTCTCAAAGAGAATAATAGGCCATTTGACACTCCCAACTTGATGCGGGCATTTCAAGACATAGGTACGAAAACACCTAAGGCTCAAATGTTAGAGGCAACATCAATGGGAACACTAGAGAGAATCAGGGTGAAGATAAAGGTCGAAATCTAGGGTGGGGTTAACTTGAGAGTGAACTCGTCGATTACAACTTGGAGGCTTGTTCTTCATAAGATTTATATGGTAAGCTTTGATCTTTTTTTCTTTTTTGTTGTTTGCTAATCGTGTGCTTTTCCTTTTATAGATGGCTCCTTTCAAAAGAATTCACTTGCCTAATCTTGTGGCCCAGTAAGCAAGGCATGGCAAGCCAAAGCCTTAAGGAGAGAAGAAGGCCCCTTCTATTGCCAAGAGACCCTCTAGGGGAGGGATTATGATCCAAGGCTTTGAGGCTTACCACCAAATCAGTTCCAGTACAGCTGCAACTAAGGGGAGGAGATAGTCTCCAACAAGTGACTCGGGGTGATCCCAGCAGGTCCTAAAGTAAGTGAGGTGGTGGCTATAAAGTGCGGTCTTTTTAGGAAAGTTATCTCCATCTTGAACAACATGGAAACTTAGTTCATCACCTCTGGGGGCAACACAGATGCAACCATAGGGCATTGGTAAAAATGTCACGATGACATCCAATCATTGCGGGAAGAGCGCTGGGGAAGCAAGGATCCCCAGAGGCCTCTAAACCCCTCAAACTTCAATGTCCCACTACTTGTTGTGGCATGGGACCCAAAAAGGAGAGCAAGTCGGTGAGACTTGTTCGAGGGGATCCTAAGCCCCCAAGAGAGAGGTGAGGCATAAGTCTTAGCAATAGAGATGTTAGCTCTGGATCTTTGCTCCTTTTTCTCTACACCCCCTACTAAGGTACAAGTCTAGAATTTTTCTTCTTTTAGGCTTCCTTTCTTATTCTTTTGTTTTTGTTCTTACTACTGGTTTCTTCATGCAAATCTTAAAGGCTGCACACGAAGTTCTCTTCATGTGTGCTGAAGGATAATGGCAAGTATGTGAACAAATAGCCAAATTTAATAATTATTTTGAGTTGTTCTCACAACAATATGACTTAAACGACTTCTAATTTCAAAAGCAAAAAGCAGTAGAGATCAAGTTAAAAAAAAGGCTTGGAAAGAGCTCAAGATAGTGAAGGAAGACTATCACCATAGAGTTAGAAAGGCTAAGGAAATGGAACAATGGGGCGCATCTGACTTACCCAAGGCCTAGCGAGAACTCAAAGATGCAACTAATCAAATCAACTCTCTCTAGGAGGAGGTCATGGCTTTGCAAAAGTGGGAGTCCTACCTCATGTTAGAGCTTCAATGTGATAAGGCCATTGATGCTGATTTGAAATAAGACCTTGATGTAGCTTAGCAATGTGTCAAGCAAGGTAATGTAGAGGAGGCCAAAATAAAAGTGCAAGTTTAAGATATCAAGAAGCTCGTAGTCAATTGAGATGTGAAGATCTGTAAGGTGGAGGAAAAGGAGAGGACAGCTAAGGATAGGTACTACAAAGAGATTTAGTCTCCTAATGAGTATGCTAATGAGCTAGTTTAAGTAATTGAGGGAGGGTTAAAGGATTATGAAGCGTTGGATTCATAATAAAGATCCAGCATTTGATCTCTCTTAGCTTAAGGAAAAAAGTGCGAGAGCCTAATGTCCCTTTAGAGGAGAGGAAGGAGCTAGACAAGGTCATGGCTGAGGATGAAAAACAAGCACAAGGTGAAGACTTACCTCAATCGCCAAGAGCAGTGCCCACTAAAGATGCTCCTCCTCCTCCTCTTGTCAGCAATTTAGGAGAAATTCCCCTTTCTCCTCTAAAGGAAGAATTGTCTCTGCCTCTTCCCGTTGAAGAAGTTTCTCTTCTGCTTAAGCTTGTACTATCTTCAACCTTTGCGGAGGACCCTATAAGATAACATTTTATTATGTTTTTCCTTCACTATTTCTTCATTGTATTTTTGTATAGTGGTTAGAATGTTAGCTAAAAGTCTTGTACATAAAAGTGATGAATGAAATAGTTTTGGTATATGGTTTTCTCGTGTTTCCTTTTTTCCTTTGTACTTTCAACTTTATCAATTTTAGTTCATTTTTAATTATGTGTTTGAATGAAAATTCCATATATCTAAGTATGACTAATCGAAATATTTAGCGTAAGTTGTTTTAATGCAAATTTTGTTAACCAAGTATAACTAGTTGGAATATTTAGCGTAAGTGATTTTAATGCGAATTTCATTGATCAAGTGTAATTGGTCATAATATTTAATGTAGGTCGTAACCATTTAGGCGATGTATCCTAGTCGTTTAGATGTTAGATTTGCTCACTTAGGATACACCCTTAAATGTGATGTGTCATGTAGATTAGTATTTAAACCAATCTGTAATGAACAAGCACTAGTATTTAGTTAGAGTGCTCTTATTGACCAAGATTAAACATGGTCAACGAAAGGCACCTTTGTAAAGGCATTAGAATCTTCTGTTTCTTTAGGAGGTTCTCCTCTTGATCTCTGTTTTTCCTCTATGATGGATTCCACTGTGAAGACTTTTCATTAAGAGAGGGCTTGGAGATATGAATTCCTAGAGGTCAACTGGTCGCATTATAGATGCTAATGCCTGTTGGAGTTACAAATTTAGCCTTTAGGTGTTTTGTTAAGACTATCATTCGTACAATATTTTGCAATGGATGCTTGAGAATAACATTATAGGCGGAGCATGCATTAATGATGAAGAAATCAATCGAGATCCATGTCTTGTGTAGTCTATCTCCTAGTTCTATAGGGAAAGTGACAATACCCTTAGGTTTTAATGATTAGTTGTTGAAACCATAGAGCTCGTTATCATAAGGTTTTAGCTTTACCTCGATCTAGTCCTTCATTTAGTTAAAGGCTTTTTTATATATGATGTCCACATAGTTGTCGTGATCGATCCAAATTTTTCACACATCAAAATCTGCAATTCAAGCTTTAATTGTTGGGGCATTGTCGTAAGGGAAACTTATGCCCTTAAGGTTGTCGTAAAAAAAGGTGATCATGGTATCAACCTTAAGGTGCTTTGCTTGGGTGGTGAGGACATTTTGATAGTTTCTTGAGTGGGCATGTGATTTGCACTATGAGATGGAGCGTCCCCCCATAGCTGGTCCTCTAAAAATGGTATTAATGGTTCCCCGAATGGGGCGATCATGTTGTTCTTGCTCCATGTCTTCCCTTTCCTTCCTTCTTAATTTCTTGGGACCTTGTCACCTTCTATAATAAATTCCTATAAGTAGCCTTGTCTAACAAGGATCTTGAGAGCATTTTTAAGCTATGTGTAATTCTTTGTGGTGTAACTTCTATCCAAATGGAAAGTTACAGTATTTGTCAAAATTTCTTCTGGTTAGGTTGCTCCTTAGTTTGTCTAGCTAAGTGATAATGCCCTGGTCTTGTATTTCCATGAAAATGCTAGCATAGGGTTTATTGAGTTAGGTGTGCTGCTTGTAGAAAGGGATAGTGCATTTCTTGTTGTTGTTACCATTTTGAGCAGACTCATTACCTTCCAAGGTGGGATCAAGTCTATCCTTTATCCAGGTTCGTTCTTTGTTGTTTTTCTTCTTGTTAGGGGAGTCTTGCTGAGCCTATCTTCATGCCAATATAGCATCTTCTTATGCAATATAATCTGCTACTTGTTCTTGAAACTTGTTAAAGTTCTTCAACTTATGTAATGTAAGGGAGTAGAAGAACTAAGATTGGTCCTTTACTCCATTAATTGCTATGTTGAAAGCTACTCTCATGTTAACATTGGGGATTTCAAGCATTGAAAACTTAGAGATATAGTCTCTTAGAGTCTCGTCTTGCTTTTGTCGAATGAGGTTGAGAGTTGAGGAATTTCACTCAGGCATCTTTCTCATCAAGATGTGTTAGTAGAATTACATGGTGAGTTTATAGAAATTAGCAATAAAATTTAGCTTCAAGCCTCGGAACCATGTTCTTGTTATCTTCTTTAAGGTTCCTAGGAAGGTTTTGCAGGTAATCGCATTGGAGATTCCAAAGATGTTCATTTAAGTAGTGTAATAGCTAAGAAACTTGATTGGATTGATTGTCCTATCGTAAAATTCAACCTGTGGAATTTTCACGTGTGGAAAGTTGTTTGTTTCGAATTTCCTAGATAAAAAGGGAGTTACCAATGGTAAATATGTCCCATGAGATAGGCTTTCTTTTCTTTTCTTTTTTTTTTCATCTTTCAACACATTGATGTGTTTGATCATATTGTATATATCATCTATAGACTAATCAGCCAAAGATCTTGTAAATTGTGTTTCAAGATTATTGTTGCATTTATTGTTCTAGTTACCCCTATGGTTAAGGGCTCAATTTAGATTTGGTGGCACATTCCTATGGTGTTGTGAAACACTATCATCATTCTACTCACTTTGACACTAAGAGTGTTGCTGGGAGCGGTTATTTATTTCATTGACCTAGTCTTTTAAGTGACAGTTTTCAACCAACAAATGGGTAAGTTATCTCTCAAGTCGTGCAATTCTATCTTCATCACCCTACGATGCAAAAGGTGAGACTAGAGGTGTAGCAAGGTGGTTGTTTATAACAGTTGATGAATTTGGTCACCGCGTATGTTTTTGCTTGAATTTCTTCTTGATCTTGTGCCAACTATAGTTGTAGTTGGCCTTGACATGTTGGGCTTCTCTTATTGATTACTCCTACTACTTTGACACAGTCTTAGGCTGAATTGCACTTTTAGGCTTGGTGAAATTCAACTTACAAGATGAAGAAACATGAGCTATTAAAATGTCAGAGGTAATTTTCAGCGCTTGGACTTCAACGTTCAAGTCAAAGAAGTAGCATAAGAGTAAGGCACTTAAAGTTTGTAGGTGGTATCAAATGATCTTACTTGAATGAAAGAACCCCATTTTATAGCTTTAGGGAAGCTTTGTTTTAAGTAAGTAAATCCTTTTTGAAAACACCTTAATTCTAATAGGAAATACTTACTTCAGGCCTGTTATTCAAAAGATTTATATTTCTTTCCTATTTTATCTCAGTCAACTTTAGGCAATTTCCCATTTTGTGGTCAGACTGAAGTAAAATGGGCCTTGGGCCTTAAACTAATATAGGTATACAATAGTAGAGTACTTCCAAAATTTTGTCATAGATTCGCTCCACAACTACAGGGTTACCAGAAATTTTAAGATGGGGTGAACTACTTTTGGATAAATTTCATAAATTTTGGTGAAGGTTTGGAGCAATTTCCCTTGTAATTTGTTATAATTTTCATGGATTAGTAACATACTTTAATAATAGATATGCATTTAATTATGACTACCATATAGGGGGTTCTAAATACAATACTCGGGCCTTGTTGCGTGTTATTTGACTTCTCATAATTAATTATGTGTGCATTTTTTTGTCATACCTCTAGTGTTACATTACATTTTGGAATTCAAAATTTAATTTTCTGATAAAATATGTAGTATTATAAACCTATGTAGAAATATAAAATATTAAGCTAGATTAATTTTATTTTCAAAATTTAGAATTTATGTGTTCATTTTATCTAATTTTTTATAACATGTCTTATATTTTGAACTAACCTCGACAATATTTTTACTAGTCCTAAAGAAATCACTGTTTCGAAAATCCTAAATTAGTGGTGCTTAAATCGGCAATCGAGACTACAAGCCAATTTTGATACATGATTTTCTTTTTTTAATTTACAATGCATTAGGTACCAATGGTGATAAAATTTTCAGTCTATCGTAAACATTATGAGAAAGGTCATTTACTAATCATTCAGTATCCCAATCAGCCTTCACTATACTTGGCGTTACGAGATAAGAAGGATCGAGGCAACGGTCCAATTTGACAGTCACCTTTATTATATCAATTTCTACTGGACACCTCTCTCTCTCTCTCTCTCCTTTTTTCTTTTTTTGTTTTAATAGTTTTCTTAGTTAAAAGACAGAGAGAACGCAAAAAGGAGAAATATAAGAAAATAAAGAAAAACCCAAAAAGTAAAAAAATAATTAAAAATAAAAATATATAAAAGAGATAAAGCTTCAATAAGGGTAATCCAATCATGCTCAAAGTGAAAGTTATTTTATACTTGTTTCAATAAGCTATAAATAGGACATATGGGAATTCAAACCAATATCCAAAAGTTCCGTCTATTCAAAAAAAAAAAAAAAAGCATTTATGTAAACCCTAGAAAGCTTTTATAATACACAGTTTTAAATTAATTATATATATGTGTGTGTATATCATAAAAATAATATTAAGTAAATAAAATAATAAATATATATAAATATATATATAACTAATGGCAATATCATAAACAAGTATATGGGACAAGGGAGTAAAATTGTCTTTTCTTAACTGGACTATAAAAGCTCGGCATTCACCTAGGGTTACTCTTTTGCTCATTTACACATCTACCAATTTCCAAAAACCTAAAGAGCGAGAAGACCCTATAGGAAAACCTAAAGCGATTTAAAAGATGTTGTAGTGAAACAAACAAGTAATGATTTCTAGTTAGTACAAGACCTATTCTAATGATAGAGACTTAATCACAAAATTAATTTGATTGTTCATAGGAATTAGACCAGAGGTTTGGTTGAAACAAATGAAGGATCAACCAAATTGGAGTTTCAAGCATAATTTGAATTAAGTAAGCATTCTAGAACCTAATTTTATGTTAGATATGGCTAATACAATGATTAAATAGACTAAAAATCATAACAATTAGGAGTTGGAACGAATTGAAGGAGAAAAATTAAGGTTCGTGATGAATTGTGGGGTATACGATTAAGTACATGACCATGTACCAAAGCGTGTTGAAAAGAAAAATTGTACAATAAGGTAAATGACCTTAGACATGGTCGTGTACTTAGGTGTGTTGAAGTTAGTACATACATGGCCACAAGCATCATCGTATACTTAAGCATATTGAGTTTTGAATGTACACGACCACAAGCACAGCTATATACATGGGTGTGCCGAAGATTAAAGTTTACAGAATGATACACGGTCTCTAGCATAAGCATGCTTCCCTACACGATTACTTTCTTAGCCATGTTATACAATAATATGTCCTATTTAACTCTACTTTATTTATTCTTATTTCAAAACATGAATTAAACACAAAGATACTTTTGGGAAGGGAATTAAACAACTTGAACAAAGTAGAAAATTTAGTGAACTTAGATTACTTGTAGAATTAAGCCAAGTGTAGTTCCTTATAATTAAACAGGATTACCTACTTCAGTTAGAGACGTGCAAGATCATTGTAGAGACACTTGTTCAAGTACTTGGTTATCTTGTTTTGTTGGTTGTGATTGTTAGATAATTATTAAATGAATTGGATATAGGAATTCTGTAATGTAATGTGATATGTGAATGAAATGTTGCATGTTGCTTGTGTTTGGCTCGGCTTAGGTGCCTACAGTGGTAGATCCCTAAGGAGTGCCTTGATGATCGGTATATCATATTGTCCCTAGTGGAGCCATATATTGAAATGATTTGAGGTAGATTGGAGTTAGATGAGGCTTGTAGTGGTAATTCTCACTAGAACAAACTTCTGCATATACCGAGGTCATGAGTACCCCTATGTTATACAATTAATTTTGAGATTGGTGTGTAAGCTAATGTATGAAGATGTCGTGGATAAATGTTGCATATATGCATGTATTATTAATGTGGTGTGTCATGCGTATATAAGTGTAGTATTCACGTATTAAGCTTAGGCTCCTTCCCTTCCTATATATATATATATATATATATATTTTAGCTGTAGGTGAGATTGACAAGCAATTAAATTATGATAAAAATGGAAACCTGGTGGGACATTATATGGATGAAAACAGGAGAAAGCACTATTACTATGTGGATGAGGAGTGATGGAAATGGGAAGATTTATGATCACAATTTTTAGTAATTGATCTAGGATTATAGAAATATCAGTAAACTTTTATTTATTTTAGAGTTTTAGACATGAATAAAGTTTATTTTAGATGTTAAAAAAAGATTCATGTGTTGTTTAAATATCATGGATTGGAATGACTCATCTAAGAGTTTTTTTTTTTTTATGTTATTGAGGTTATATTTTCATGAATGAATTTGAGAAGTTAAACAGGTTGGAAGTTGTTTAGAGCTTTAGAGCCTTAGTGTGTTGCTATGTAATAGTGAAACGTAATGGGTTATGATGCTTCAGGTTTTGGGATGCTACAACTTCTCTCTAAAAATTCATTTTGATTTGATCAAATAGAATGAAATTGAAGTAGCTAATCACTTCCCCACTCCATAAACCACAAAAGACTTCATATGATTGTGCAAGAACACACTCAAACCAAATTGTCTATCAACAATCCACCATTCTTGCGTCATTTAGAGGGAAACCACTACCATTGCCGCACTCATTGCTTACTGAAAAGCCTACTCACCTCCAAACCAACCACCATCAGGAATCATTTAATGATACCTTTATACCTCCCGGTAACCTAAGGTATGCTTCTATCTCTTTTTTTAATTCTTTTTCTTTCTTTTTAGTAATTTTGAAAAAATTTAAATGAAAATGAAAAACAAAAGTAGTAATAATGTAGTGTCTTTATGTATTTGCTATTAGTTGCTCATGTGCTCATGCAATTAGCCTTCATTAAATATATGATCAAGAACTTTGTCTGTTGCATCAACATGAATGAATCTACATGATTTCCTTCCTTGTGTATATACATGCTTAAATTAATTGCATAGATTTCTTGTGCATATAATAGATGTCAAATTTCATGTATTTTAGCATTATTGCTAATTTTGCATCATGATTTCCATTTAGGATATGTGTTTTTCTCAAAGTTGGGTTTTCCTTTGAAAGTTAGGGTCCTTCCAAAAAATGAATTTTAAAAAATTCAGATTTTCTTCCCCATTAGAGTTATTTTCTAATAAAATAAAGTATGATAAACTTTTTTTTTTGGCGAAATATTAGGATTTTTAGGGTTTTTCTCAAAAATCCATATTCAAATTAGGGATTTTGTAAATAATAAAACGTAAAATTTAACCACTAAAACTTTAAGTTTTTTTAAATAAAATTACTCAAACTACTAAATTTTTTATTGGAAAAAAAAATGGCTTGATCCTAAATTGCAAGTCTTTAAGCATCCATTGGGAGTTGTCCGAAAAGAATAAAAAAGAAAAAAGAAAAAAAAATTAAATTCCCCTTGACTAATAGAAAAATAGTAATTTTCACTAAGAAAACACTAAAACTGTACATCCATTTTCTTTTCTTTCTCTTCATGTGAAGTGAAAAAAAATGTTTATTTTTATTTGAAAAATACCCCCCTTCTGTTATACTATGTTAATGTGTAGTTCAATTATAAACTTTAAACTTAAATGTCTTTAGACCAACAATTTTTAGTTTTTAGAATAAAAGATGCTTTTGTTTTTCATGGACTAATGGCTTGGTTAAGATCATTACACCTTTTTGACACTAACCTTCCTTTTGTTCCAACCATTGGTTGGTTGGGAGTTCAATATTTTTATGAAAAAAGATTTTTTTTTAAATAGAAAATAATAGTTTTCCTTAATTTTTTGTTGTATAGCATCTATTAAGTAACTTAAATTTAAAGTAAATTGAAAACTAGAGAAAATAAAGAATTTTCAAGCTCAACAATATTATTTATTATCATCTCAATTGATTTATATCAAAATAATGTAAGTCCCCTCCTCTACCTCGCTAAACTCACTTTCATGATGATTCCCTCTTAATTCAAAATGCACACTATAATATTTCATATGAGTAAAGTCTCACATATATGATAAAAGAGTATTAGTATTGATTTATAAGACCAAATTATAATATACTAAGTCAACACTAATAATGAATTTTGGGACCAAGTGGTTCAAAGGCCCATTAATCACATATTAGCTTGATCATTCACCATTTTTAAGTTAGGGTGTTACAAATAGTATTAAAGTCAACGTCTTACTAATAGGTGGATCTTGAAGTTGGTAGACTTGTTTTGAACTAATATAGAAAAGAGGTCTGAATCTCTAGAGAACGACTCCTATAGGCTTCTAGGATGACCAATAAGTGGGAGGTAACAAGAATAAACCAAATTGCATATTGAAAAAGAGGAAAAAACCGGACCCAATTATAAGTCAAGTCTCACAATTAGAGCATTGTGTATTTATGGAGAGAGATTGTGTTTCCCATGTGAGCAAAATCCCACATAGTATTAAATTTGATTTATAAGGCTAAGGTGAAAAATACTAAGTGACGTTATGAATTCATTCATTACTATGGATGTCCATTTATTTGCATATATTGTGAATTGTCACATTCCTTACATATCTAGTTTATTTATTCCACATTAGCACCATCTTGTAATAATTGACGTCTTACCATAATTAGTATATGTCTTCATTTATACAAAACACTCCAATGTAACATATGACCCTTTAATTTTTCAATTCTCTTATCTCTTTGCAAGTTGACAAATTCTTTTCGTTTTACTTAATTTAAATTTTTTTTCCTTATCATTTTGTAATCTTTTATTTAATTCACCTCTTATAACTAAGTATGATGTGCACTTGGTATTTTTATGGAACTTGTGCATTAGACAAGTTTTAAGTTGCTAGACCTAATTTTTATTACTATAAATTTTACTAATAATCATTTTATCTTTTTAGTATTACTGTCAAGAATTATTTATCATGGATATTAGATGTTGAGATCCTTTTAGATGCTATGGTTCTTAGAGACACAATTAAAGAAGCAAATGAAGCATTGATGCGGACATCGTAGGCCAGAAACATACACGGCCAAGATACACGGCCGTGTGATATACCAGGATAATTCCTAAAAACATACACGGCCTCATACACGGTCAGGAGGCACGGTCGTGTGTCTTATCAGGATCTCTCCCAAAAGTATACACGGTCTCCATACATGGCCAGGGGACACGACCATGTACTATGTCAGAAATACACCCAGAAGTCTACACGGCTTTGAGGCACGGCCATGTATACGACGGAAAATAGAAGTGTATATTTATATTTATTTCCACGTGTACATCTATATTTCCTTTTTTTATGTATTTTTCCAGAAGAGTATATATATAGTTGTTAGGTCATTTTAGGGTTACATTTTTCAATATTCAATACACACTCTTAGAGACGAGTTTCTCTGTATTTCGATTGTGCGCAATTGAAATTTATCGAAGAATAAACCCTGATTCTTTTTTGTTTATTCTAAAGTTCCAATCCTAGAATTGGTATCGGGTTTACGCTTTCCTCGCTGCGTCAGTTGGTATCAGAGCAAGGTAATTTCCTATGAAGATGTCGGCTAACGACGGTGTTGACGGCGATCGCATTCTCGACCTAGATCGGGATGCGGAAGTCCTACGTTACGAGCAACCAATACGAAGGGCGGTAGAGGAGACCATGGGTCAGAAAATCCAGCGAGAGGAACAGCGTCGTGAGGCCCTAATCTATCGATCCAATACCAACAGTAGCAGGCAGGTTTATTGGAGACGACTGGAAGGCGATCCAAGGATCAGTTCTGTTACTTATGATACGGATGATGAAGATGAGATTCTTAAAGATCTGGCTAGGAGAAGAGGCCATGGTAACATAAGATGGTACAACAAATGTAATTACAGGTATAAAGATGAAATCTTTTCTCAATTTAAATATGTTGTATCTGAGTTCGATGGTATTGGGAGTCTAAATGAGTTTTGGGTTTGGGTTGAGGACATTGAAAGATTCTTTGACCATATGAGGATTTCAGAGGGAATGAAGATAGAGTTAGTAGAGAGTCGTTTGTGGGGTGATACATTGTATTGGTGGGAACAACTTCGGGGAGTAAGACGCTTTGAGGGTAAAGATCCAGTGAGGACTTGGTTTATGATGCAATACTTGCTAGAATGAAAGTTTTTTCCCCTTGATTACGAGCAAATCCTTTCTCAGAAAATTCCACAAACGCCTAAGCCAGTAAACTTAATTCCAAAAGTGTTTAAGGAGGAGAGGGTTGAACAAGAGGAAAACTCAACCCTTAACAATCATAGTACTTTGATTGATGATGGTGGGGGCAATGGAAAAGCAGTTGGAGCCTATAAAAATTGTGTTGGTGAGGAAGCTATTGTGGAGGAGCCTCTGTTGAATGACGAGCAGGTGATGATGGTTACCGAAGAGTCGAAGACGGGAGATACTCCGAGCAGATTCATTGCACCAACGAAGGAGATTAAGGATGTAGAGTTCAATGCTTTGCCCAAAAACTTATATTCCAACCCAGAGGAAGCGCTAGGGATAATAAGTGCAATTACTCTATTGCTTCCTATCACCATAGAAGGTGATTATCCCATTAACACTCAAATTCATCCGGATTGTGCACAAATGAATTTAATAGAACATTCGATGATAAGTGTTACTCTAGGTGTGGTAGATAATGTAGTGCGACTCATGATCAAGCGACGAGATAAATGAGATAAATCAAGACGATTCAAAGAGAGGGAACGACATGGAAAGCATATTCACAAGAAGAGAACTCGGGTCGAGTTCTTTGCAGGTGGGAGAGAATGATGCGGACATCAAAGGCCAGAAACATACACGGCCAGGATATACGGCCGTGTGATATACTAGGATAATTCCCAAAAATGTACACGGCCTCATACACGGCCAGGAGGCACGGCCGTGTGTTCTGTCAGGATCTCTCCTAGAAGCATACATGGTCTCCATACACAGCTAGGGGACACGACCATATACTATGTCAGAAATACGCCCAGAAGCCTACATGGCTTTAAGGCACAGCCGTGTATACGACGGAGAATAGACGTGTATATTTATATTTATTTCCACGTATACATCTATATTTCCTTTTTATGTATTTTTCCATAAGAGTATATATATAGTTGTTAGGTCATTTTAGGGTGACGTTTTTCAATATTCAATACACACTCTTAGAGATGAGTTTCTCTGTATTTCGATTGTGCGCAATTGAAATTTATCGAAAAATAAACTCTGATTCTTCTTTGTTTATTCTAGAGTTCTGATAGAGCCATTTTATACTCAATCTTTATAGTATAAATTGTGTTAAATTATTATTGATTTTATAGAAATCATAAGGAAATGGTACTCTAATTCTATCATCGTGATAAATCAGGTTAAATGGAGTCAAGGATGCCAATTCAAGTAAATTAGAGAAGCCATCTACAACTTGGTTCAAAGACAAGGATTTACACCACCGGAGGGAAGTACATGGGCGTGTAATTGAAGTACACGGTCGTGTACTTAGTTTTGAATCAATAGGAAGATACACGGTTGAAGTACACGGCCGTGTATCGGAAGCACGGGTTGAGGCACTGCCATGGCTCAAACCGTGCCCCTCACTAGACAAGAAGGTGGAAATGTGGACTTTGAACAGAGAGAGAAACGGCTTAAGGCACGGCCGTGGTGGAAGCCGTGGGAGAAACCGTGCTTGGAGCCGTGGAGGAAGCTAGACATGCCAAGGAGAAGAAAGTGTGGAACATCAACCAGATGAAGGCACGGCTTGAAATCTAGCCGTGGGTGTAACCGTGGTACACACTGGACACGGATGAAGACTTGTAGATTATGCACAGATGAAGGCACGGCTTGAAATCTGGCCATGTGTGTAACCGTGGTACACACTGTTCGCGGATGAAGACTTGAAGAATATGCACAGAGGATGGCACGGCTTGACCCACGGCCGTGTGGTAGGGCGTGCCAGGCAGACGAATCTTCACTTCTCGAAATCTACTTGGAAAAGGAAAGACATTTTCGTATCTTGCTCGCAAAAGATCACATGCTATCCCTCTAATAATATAAATAGAGCCAACCCTAGAGGGTTAGGGGCAACTTTTGAATCTTTGGAATCTGGAATCACCTTGGAGACAAGAAGGAAACGAGGAGGCAGAGCAAGCAACCAGGTTCATTATGTTTTTATTTTTATTTTTCGTTTTATTGATGAACATGAGTAGCTAAGCTACTTTTCTAGCCAAAGGGTCATAGATGTTTAATTCTCCACGAATTGTGAGGTCTAATTGACTTGTATTTATTCTATTCTTTGCTTTCAGGTATTCATATATCTTCTGATCGTTTTGTCATTATTATCTTTGTTGATTGGTATGAATAGAGCTCTTCTACTCAATTAGCAAGTTAATATATTGTCAACTAGCACGTCAAATCCGTAATTGTTTGATTGTTCTAGTCTTAGTGACGCAATAACATGTTTGGTTATAAAAGAGATGATCGAATTCATGTTATGGAGGTGTGTAATCATGTTTAAATAGGTTATCTTATAATCTACTGGCATGAATTGGTGGTCTCTCTAGATCTTAATGCTATTGATAGATTAAATCCTAAGCGCTTGTCTAGGGTTGTTTAATCAATAAGAGAAATAATTCAAAGCGCTTGTCTGAGGTTATCGAGGAAGTAAGGAGAGATAGGTTGTTAGAGCTTGTTAATAACCATAACCAGTTTATCTAGAACTAAGAATAGAAAACATTTGCATCGATGATCAATTCCTAGAATTAAACTATCTTGATTCCTTTGGCTAGGCTTTTTATCAATATACAACTTTCTTATCTTGTTTTAACTTTATTCGATTCACAAACCAAACCCCCCATTTTCCTTTTCCTTTTTATTCTCCTTGGATAGAAATAAGTTTAACCAATCTCTGTGGATTCGACCCTACTCACCACTATATGCAAATCATATAATTGTCTAGGAGTAGGTTTTATTTTTGTTGGATTCGACACCCACCAAGTTCCAATCCTAGAATTGGTCTCGAGTTTACGCTTTTCTCATTGCGTCAAGCATCCAATCAAGATAAGGCAAATGACATGATTTTTCTTCACCACCATCTTCATGAAGGATAAAAAATCAAATATCTTACGGTAATAGATCTTACTGATCTTTGGAAAAGCTTGAAAGAAAGATACGACCACCAAAAGATCGAGATCCTTCCAAATGCTCAATATCGTTGGATGAACTTACGATTTCGAGATTTTAAATTTGTAAATGAGTATAACTCAACTATATAGAAAATTAGTTCTCAACTAAAATTATGTGGAGAAAATATTACAAATGAAGATATACGCTTGAAAAAACATTCTCCACTTTTCATGCCAAAAATATGCTCCTGTAGTAGTAATATCATTAAAAAGAAGAAGAAGAAGAAGAAGAAGAAGGCTTTAAGAAATATTCTGAACTGATTTCATGTCTTCTTGTGACTGAGTAAAATAACAAAAATTATGAATCTCAATCAATTGGCTACTTCATTCCGTAAAATGAAAGCAACATCACTTAAAATTATGGTTGTGGTCATACTTGTCGGCATGGAAGGGATCATCACAATCATCATAATCATGGTGATAGTATCAATCATCGTTCCAAGAATATATTGAACCACTAAAAGTGGATAAATAATGAAGAAATACGAGGAAAAGAAAAAGGTGGGACCATTAAAAATAATGAAGAGAATGTTTGTCATCATTGGTCCCGTACCTGTTGTACAATGAAACATCTTATTGAACTTTCTTAAGACTCACCAAAATCTAAATCAAAGAATGTGAAAACAATTTTTGCTTAAAATGATTTCGACAATGACCAAGCTAATTTGACACATTTAGATGTTGCTAATTTTCTTGTTTACCCTGAAGGGTGGAACCAATTCTATGATTGGTGATGGGAATGTTCAAGGATGAATTTTCTATTTATTTACTTCTTTCTACTTTAGTAAAGTTTTGCTGTTTCCTTTTTTCAATGATCTTTTATATTCCAATGTTCCTCTAATAAGTTATAATAATAATTTTATATTTGAAATTTGTTACTCTAAGCATCTTATTTATTTTATTTTATTTGTATATAAAGATTAGATATCCATATGGCTAAATTCAAGATCAGTATGTCTAGTAGACAGTGCTATTATGTATGCCATATTGAAATATAAGCAATATTTTTCTGTATTGACAATTAGAGAAGCCAACACCAATAAAATATCTAATAATACAAAAATAATTGAAGGTTCAAGAAGAGCTAATGTCTCACTACATGAAGGAATAAGATTAATAATTGAGGAAACATTATTCTCCTCAAAATCTCAAAGAAGTTTATTAAGCTTTAAGGATATTCATTTGAAAAACAATGGATGAGAAAAATAATGAGTATGTCTATATTACATCTATTATTCCGAGTAAGAAATGTGTATTAGAAAAACTACTTACTTTGCTCTCTGAATTATACTTCACAAATATTAGAATGATTGAATCTCATTCTATAATAAACCAAAAGTTTATTAATGATTTTACTATTAGGGATGATTGATTAGGCCATTTCAGTTATATAATGATGCAAAAAAAATTTGAGAATTCATGTGGACATCCATTAAAAAATTAGAAGATTTTTCAATCTAATAAATTCTAATGTGCTACTTGCTATCAAGGCAAATTGATTATATGGCCATCACCAACTACAGTTGGGATTAAATCCCTTTCATTTTTAAAATGAATTCATAGAGATATATGTGGACCTATGCATCCACCATGTGGACCATTTAGATATTTTATGGTTTTGATTTATGCATCAAGTAGATGGTCACATGTGTGTTTATTAATTATTATCAACTCACAATTTGGCTTTTGCTATATTACTAGCGCAAATGTTTTGCTTACAAGCAAATTTTCTTGATTATCTCATTAAGACAATTCATATAAATAATGGTGGTGAGTTTACATGTCAAGCCTTTAAGGATTATGGCATATCTGTTGGAATAAGTGTTGATCATTTTATTGCTCATGTTCATACACAAAATGGTCTTGTTGAATCCTTTATTAAACGTCTCCAATTGATAGTGGACCATTACTTATGAAGTCTAAACAACTCATTTCTAGTTAGGGACATGATATTTTACATGCAATAGCACTTGTACACATCAAGCCAACAAGTAATCATAAATACCCCCTTACACAATTGGTTTATGGTCAAGAACCAAATATTTCCCATCAAGTTTCTGGTGTGCAATATATGATTCCAATTTCACCACCCCAATGCAGAAAGATGGAACCTTATAGGAGGTGGTATATATGCTAGATGTGATTCTCCATCTATAATTAAATGTCTAGAATCATTAATAGGAGATTTAATTATGGCAAGGTTTACTGATTGTCATTTTGATGAATGATTATTTCTAACATTAAGGAGAAAAAAGAAACAACTGGAAAGAAAAAAAAATCTCTTGGAGAGAATCATCGTTATCTAGTTTTGATCCTCATACAAATCAATGTGAACTTGAAGTTTAAAAGATTATTCATCTCTAACATATAGTAAATAAATTGCTAGATGCATTTAGTGATCCAAAGAGAGTAACAAAATATTATATTCTAGATGTAAGTCCTGCAATTAGAATTGATGTCCTTAAAGGACAAGCCATTATTGTAAACGATTCTAAAGCATAGTAGAAGTGTGGGAGACCACTCGATTCCTAGGATAAAAATCCTCAAGAAAGAAAAGGAGCAAATACTATATATGGTAAAAAAAAAAACCTCTGAAAAAGGTACCACTAGAAGAGGTAAAAGCCTATGACATAATTGATAAAAATCCCAAAGGGAACTCTGGTACTTGAAATTAGTGAAAAATGATGAGATCTCAATAAATTATCTCATTACGAGAATGCAATGGAACCAAAGTGAAACAAACAACAACAATATTAATGCCTATAATTTAGCACTTAATATTATGGAAGAAAGTAGGAGATCTTGAACCTAATTCTATAGAGGAGTATAGAAGTAGAAATGATTGGAAAAAGTGAAAGATGCAATCTAAGTAGAATTGAAATCCCTTGCAAAATGTGAAGTTTTTAGATCCATAGGCTAAACACCAAACGGTATAAGATAGGGTATCAATGGGTATATGTGCAAAAGCAAAATAAGAAAAATGAGGTTATAAAATATAAAGCATGTCTTATTGCCTAAGGATTTACTTGAAAACCTAGTGTTGATTATGAAGAGATATATTCTTCTATGGTGGATGTAGTAATATTGCAATATTTAATTAGTCCAATAGTACGTGAAAAGCTTAAGGTGAGTCTAATGGATGTGTTTACATATATGGAGCACTTGATAGTGATATGTATACGAAAATCACTAAAAGATTTAAGTTACCTAAAGCACATAATTTGAATTTTTGGGAAATCTATTTAATTAAGGTGAATAAAGCTTTATATTGATTAAAGAATTTTAGTTGCATGTGGTATAACCATCTTAGTGAATATTTGTTGAAAGAAGGATGTAAAAGTTATCTTATATGCCTACATGTTTTTATAAAAAGACAATGATCTGAGTTTGTTATAATTACTATGTATGTTGGTGATTTGAATATCATTGAAACTCTTAAAGAGTTATCAAAGGTCATTAGTTACTTAAAAAGGGACTTTGAAATGAAAGACCATGGAAAGACAAAGTTCTATTTGAGTCTTCAAATTGAGAATTTGGAAAATGGATTTCTTATTTATTAATCAAATTTATTATAGAATAAATGTTCAAATATTTCTATATGGATAAAACCCATATCCACTAAGTATACCGATGGTCATAAGGTCACTTGATGTAAATAAGGATATTTTCCAACCTTGTGAGGATGATAAAGAAATTCTTGGTCCTGAAGTACCATATCTTAATGCTATTGGGGCATCAATGTATCTTGTTAACAACACACATCTTGAAATATCAATTGTTGTGACTTTGCTAGCAAGATATAGTTCTTCACCAAGTCGAATACATTGAAATGGAATTAAACACTTTCTTATATATCTTTGGGGGATAATGGACATGAGTTTATATTATTCAAATTTATCCAAATCAAATTTAACTGATTATGCAAATGCATGATACTTATCTGATCCACACAAAGCCCAATCTCAAACTAGATAACTATTTACATGTGGAGTGACGCAGCGCAGAAAGCGTAAATAACACGAAACCAATTCTAGGATTGGACCTCACAAACAAACAAAGAATAATTTTGAGTTATTCCTTGAAAACCTCAATTGCGCACAATCGAGAAAGCAGAAAAACTATTCTCAAAGAATGTATATCTGCCAAAAGATTCAAAGCTAACCCTAAAAATAACCTAGCAGCTATATATAGTCCTTAAGGAAGCAATTAAAAAGGAAATATATATGTACACATGGAAATAAATATATGTATACATGTCTGTCATCTGGTTTATACACGGCCGTGTATAAGACCGTGTATGTCTCTGTGGATTTTCCTAACACAACACACGGTCGTGCCTTCTTACCGTGTATAAGGCCGTGTATGTTGCTATGGGTTTTGCCTGACACAACACACGGCCGTGCCTTCTTACCGTATATAAGGCCGTGTATGTTTCTGGAAATCATCTTGACACAACACACAGTCGTGCCTTCTGGCCGTGTATAAGGCCGTGTATGTTTCTGGGAATTATCTTGACACAACACACGACCGTACCTTGTAAAAAACACGCCCAATCAACCCGTGTCAGCTACAATGCTTGCATCATTCTCTCCCGCTAATGAAGAACTCGACCCCGAGTTCTCTTCAGGATACAATGGTGTGTCACTTGGATGGAAGAGAGATAAATCCGCTACATTGAAAATGCACGAGATGTTCATATCATCTGGGAGCTTTACGATATACGCATTGTCATTGATCTTACGCACTACTTCATAAGGGCCATACTTCTTTGGTTGTAATTTCCCATATCTACCCACAGGGAAACATTCTTTTCGAAGATAAACCATCACCTGATTGCCCACTTCAAACAGCTTCTTCCGCCTGTGTTTATCAGCAGCCCCTTTATACCTGTTATTAGCTTCTTCAATCTTCCGTCTGACTTCCGCTGTGGTGGCTTGGCATTATTCAGCCATATTCTTAGCAGCAATGTCACCCACCACTCCCTTAGGTAACTTGATCAAGTCCAGCGCATGTTGTGGCGTTTTGGTGTACACTACTGAGAACGGTGATCTTCCAATAGTTCTATGGACAGAATTATTGTAGGCGAACTCAACTTGAGCCAACGTTTGATCCTACTACCCTGGCTTCTCATAGAAAATGCTCCTAATTAAATTCCCGATGGTCCAGTTGGTCACTTCTATCTGACCGTCAGTTTGAGGGTGAGCTGTACTGCTGTAATTCAGGGATGAATCAAACATGTACCAAAGAGTCCTCCAAAAGTGGCTGAAGAACTTGCTATCTCTATCGGAGGTGATGGACTTTGGAACACCATGTAGACACACCACTTCCTTAAAGAATAGTCGTGCGATGGCCCGTGCATCAGCGGTCTTCCTGTAGGGAATAAAGTACGCCATCTTGGAAAACCTGTCAACTACAACAAAAACAGAGTCAGCACCTCGTTAGGTACAAGGCAAACCAAGTACAAAATCTATCGACAGGTCCTCCCAAATGTTTGCAGGTACGAGGAAGGAAGTATATAAGCTAGTGTTTTTGGACCGTCCCTTCGACACTTGGCAGATATAACACCTTTCCACAATTCTATAAACATCCCTTCTTAGTCGAAGCCAAAAGTACCTCTCGGCAACTGCAGCTAAGGTCTTGTCTCTACCCAGATGTCTTGCCAATCCACCACCGTGCAGGTCTCGAATAAGTTTCTCCCGTAAGGAAGACTCAGGAATACACAGCTAATTGCCTTTCATCAAGTATCCGTTGTGAACATGGTAGTCGTTACAAGACTCCCTGTTGGCGCATTTACTCCATGTCTCTTTAAAATCTCCATCCCCTTCGTATAACTCCTTTAGCCTTTCGAAACCAACAATTTCTGCACTCAGAGTGAGTAGTACATCGCCTCTTCTACTCAAAGCGTCAGCCACTTTGTTTTGCACACTAGGCTTGTGCATTAATCTGAAAGGGAATCTTTGTAAGAACTCAATCCACTTCACATGCATGTCTTTACTTATTCGAATCTAGCTGCTCAAGTGTTTTAAAGCCCCACAATCCGAATACAAGATGAACTCCTTTCCAACCAAGTAATGTTCCCACACTTTTAGAGCTCTTACCACAGCATAGGACTCCTTATCATATGTCGACCAACTCCTCCTAGCCTCATACAATTTCTCGCTATAGAACGCTATTGGCCACTTCTCCTGTGACAACACTGCACCAACTCTGACTCCACTGGCGTCACAATCCACCTCAAACAGCCTGTCGAAATCAGGTAGCGCCAATACAGGGGCACTACATAATCATCTTTTCAAGTCTGCAAAACTCGCTTCAGCCTCTTTACCCCATCGAAATTTCCCTTTCTTTAAACATTCAGTTAGGGGAGCAGTGACTGTACTGAAGTGTTTAATAAACCTCCTGTAAAAACTAGCCAAGCCCAGAAAACTTCTCAACTCAGTGACGGCTTTTGGGGTAGGCCACTCTCTTATCACCTTCACTTTCTCGTCATCCACCATCACTCCCTCACTGTTGACTATGAACCCAAGGAACAATAGTCGCCTCGACAAAAATGTGCATTTCTTTAAATTGGCATACAATTTATTCTCTTTCAACACAGACATAACACACCTCAAATGTTCAAGGTGTTCGTCCTCAGATTTACTAAACACCAGGGTGTCATCAAAATATACTACAATGAAGCGACCATTAAAGGGTTTCAGTACCTGGTTCATCACACGCATGAAGGTACTTGGCGCGTTACTGAGACCAAACGGCATCACCAACCATTCATATAGTCCCTCCTTGGTTTTAAACGCCGTCTTCCATTCATCTCCAGGGCGGATTCGAATTTGGTGGTATTCACTCCTCAGATCTATCTTGGAGAAGATAGTGGCTCCACTCAACCTGTTCAACATGTCCTCCAGGCGTGGTATGGGAAATTTGTATCCTATTGTGATCTTATTGATAGCCCTGCTATCAACATACATCCTCCAGCTCTCATCTTTCTTGGGAGTCAACAACGCCAGTACCGCACATGGGCTCAGGCTGTTCCGAATAAATCCCTTGTCCAATAACTCTTGGACCTTCTCTTGGAGAATTTCGGTTTCCTTAGGGCTCATCTTATAGTGTGGTAAGTTTGCGAGACTTGCCCCAGGCACCAAGTATATCTGATGCTGGATATCCCTCAAAGGCGGTAGACCCTCAGGTAGGTCATGAAGAGCCACCTCCTTATATTCGTCTAGTAAACTCTTCACTGCTTCAGGGATCTCCACACTAACTTCATCTTCTCCAGCCGACACATCTTTTACTATTAAGGCATGAACCACCTGTGATTCCTTTAAATCTTCAACCAAGTCCTTCTCCGACTGGGTGACAGTTAAGAAAGAACGACTTTCTGCCCTCTTCTCCTTCGAGCGTCCCTCCTTCTTCAGCAGCAACAACGTATACCTCACACCCCCTTTCTCCAACCTGTACACATTCTCCTTCCCCGCGTGTTGTGCGTTTACATCAAACTGCCATGGCCTGCCAAATAAGACATGACAGGCATCCATATCCACAATGTCACAAAAGACCTCATCACGGTACTTCCCTATTGAGAATGGTACCCTACACCTTTCCTTCACCTCGATCCTCTATGCTGCTTTGATCCATCCTATGGTGTATGGATTTGGGTGTTTTTCGATAGGTAGCTGCAACTGCTTCATAACTTCACTTCCGATGATATTTTCACAGCTTCCACTATCTACTATCAGCTCGAACACCTTCCCACCAATGGTACACCTAGTGCAAAACAACTGGTGTCGTTGGGTAATCTCCTCTTGCTTCGGTGTTAGCATCATTCGCCTAATCACATAGGTCGGTTTTGCCACTTCTTCCTCCTCCTCATAGTAATCATCCTCTCCATCAGGTTCACAGCATACCTCATCTTCATCCCCTCTATCAAGAATGTTAACACTTCTCCTAGTAGGGCACTCATTTGATTTATGGCCAAGTTGATTACAACGGAAACACTTACCCAAGATCGGCTTGGCATATGGGTTGTTCTGTCTCTAGGTCCCCCTAGGCTCGATAGGTCTCTTTCCCTCACTCTTTTCTTCTTTCTTGGTGTTTTCCTTGCTAGGCTTATGTACAGCGCCTTTGCTCTTCTCAAGTCCCAACTTGCTACACTGCCAACAGCATCACTGACATACCCCTTTCTTCCACCTCCGTACCTACTACTCTACTCCTGCAACATCAATTCAGCTCGGAGGGCCAAGTTCTTCGCTTCAACCAAGTTCCTCACCATTGTGACTCCTATTTTATCCTTGATCTGGAGCTTCAGTCCTTCTACATATCGTGCTACTTGTTGGCCTTCACTCTCCCTCAAGTCGTTCCGTTCGGCCAATCTCAAGAACTCTGCAGTATATTCGTGCACGGACCGCTGCCCCTGACGACACCACTGATATTGTTGGAACAATATCTGCTCATAGTCTGGAGGGAGGAAGTCGTGTTGCAACAATTGTTTCATGCGATACCACGTCCTCACCGGATGCCTACCCTCTCTCAGTCTCCTGCTCTGCAGCCTCTCCCACCATGTCGAGGCTCCACTCTTCAGCCTACATGCCACCAATCTAACCCAGCGGTCTTCAGGAATTTCCATGTAATCGAAAAACCGATCCACTTCGGCAATCCAATCCAGGAAACCTTCGATGTTAAGGCTTCCGTCGAACCACGGGATGTCAACCTTCAGGCAGTACTCTCCCCCATCTCCTTGATCATACCCACCACGGTTCCTCCGGTAACCACTATCCCTTGGGTTGTTCTCATATTGAATTGGGCGATAGCCACCACCGTTACCACCGTGCCCTCACTGTGGTCTACCTCCATACAGGCCCTTGTATTCATCGCCAAAGTCTTCATCCTCTACCCGTCCCCACCTGTTCTCGACAACAGGTCGAACCAACTGTCCACCGTAGACATCAACTGCGTGCGGCCGATTCCTACCAACACCCCCAACCCTATTGGGGTCTACTGCTATGGCGTTGAAACGCTCGATCAATTCATCAAGGGCCGTTCCATACGCCCGACCTTCTGATGCATAGCGTCAAACTCTGCCCTCAGAACCCATTGATGGGCTCCTTGTGATCTTGTATCCTGAACACCGTCAAGAACATGACCATTGTCATCGCCTTTATGAGTTGACATCTCCGCAGGAAATTGCCTTGCTCTGATACCAACTGAGGCAGCACAGAAAGCGTAAACAACATGAGACCAATTCTAGGATTGGACCTCACGAACAAACAAAGAATAATTCTAAGTTATTCCTTGAAAACCTCAATTGCGCACAATCGAGAAAGCAGAAAAACTATTCTCAAAGAATGTATATCTGACAAAAGATTTAAAGCTAACCCTAAAAATGACCTAGCATCTATATATAGTCCTTAGGGAAGCAATTAAAAAGGAAATATATATGTACACGTGGAAATAAATATATGTATACACGGCTGTGTATAAGACCGTGTATGTCTCTGTGGATTTTCCTGACACAACACACGGTCGTGCCTTCTTGCCGTGTATAAGGCTGTGTATGTTTCTGTGGGTTTTGCCTAACACAACACACGGCCGTGCCTTCTTGCCATGTATAAGGCCGTATATGTTTCTGGGAATCATCTTGACACAACACACGGCCATGCCTTCTGGCCGTGTATGTTTCTAGGAATCATCTTGACACAACACACGGTCGTGCCTTATAAAAAACACGCCCAATCAACCCGTGTCAGCTACGATGCTCGCATCATTAGAGTTATAATTATTTCATGGCATTCTACAAAACGAATTATGATTGCTACTTCTTTTAACCATGTGAAAATTTTGGCAATTTGTGAGGCAAGCCATGAATATATCTGGTTAAGATCCATAACTCAATATATTCAAGAACCATATGGCCTCTCAACAAAGAAAGAAACCCCAACAACATTGTATGAGGATAATGTTGTTTGTATAGCTCAACTAAAGGAAGGCTAGATCAAAGGTGATAAAATGAAGCAAATTTCACCAAAATTCTTTTACGTTCATGATCTTCAAGAAAATGGTGATGTTGGTGCGTAACAAATTCCCTCAAGTGCGAATACAGGATTTATTCACCATAGCCCTCCCCACTACAACATTTCATAAGTTGGCACAAAAAATTAGGTTACATTATCTTAATGACCTCATGGTATACTAGCATCATGGGGAATAAATATACACACTATACTCTTCCTTTGTTTATCAAGATTTATCCCATTGGTTTTTTTTTTTTTTTTTTTTGAAAAGATTTTTAATGAGGCCACATTTCTATTCTGTATTTTAAGGCTATGTACCCTTTTTTATTCACTACGGTTTTTCCCACACTAAGGTTTTCTTTGGTAAGGTTTTAATGAGGCATAATCCTTGTATAATGCACATCTAAGGAAGAGTGTTATGGATTTATTCATTATTATGAATGTCCATTTAATTAACACCTTCCTTACATACCTAGTATATTTACTATCCATTATCACCTTTTTTTGTATAATTGATTTGTGACCATAGTTGGCATATGTCTGTATCTATATAATCCACTCCAGTGTAACATATGAAGACCACTTCAATAATATATTTCTTTTATTATTTCTTATCTCTCTCCTCTTTAGTTCTTCCTTGTAGGAAATTTCATCTCATATTATGAAGTTTTGGACATAAAAGTTGAAAAATCTCATTAGTAAGTTAGTGGCTTAGTTATTTTCTTCTTTTAAGGTAAGGCAATTGCAATCGGAAAACAGTTTTAATAATACAAGAAAAGATATGAAAAGAAAAAAAATTGAACTAAAAAGCCTAGGCATACATAGTATATTTTGACTTTGTTTTGTTAAATTACACTGTTGTCATGCTTATATTTGGGCCGACTTAGCAAGGTTCTTGTCATAGACATGCCTACATCGGTTATATATTTGTGGATTTGTCCAGTCAAGGTGACTAAATCCGATTAGACTAAGTATAACGCAATTTATGCTCTATCCATTGGGATAACGGTTCAATCTAATAATTCTTATTTCGTGCTTCACCAATGTGAATAAACCGAAAATCGGGAAAAGTAATTCTATATGTTGTCAATAAAATTACAAGGTGTATATATAAAGAAGAGTGAAGGAGAGTAAAAATGACAAGTTTCCTATCCCGTGAATCTTAATATCTAGGCCTTCCTAAAATAGACCGATGTCGACATAATTACGTAATAATACAATTTGATTTGATTTCCTAATACTCCCCCCCTTAAGTTGGAGCATAGAGGTCCCGAATGCCCAACTTGCGAAGAAAAAAATGGAAGCAATCACGTCCTAAAGCCTTCATGAAGATGTCGGCAAGTTGAAGCTTAGTAGGCAAGTATGAAGCGTGAAGCTCACCCGAATGAATCTGTTCCCTAACGAAGTGGCAGTCAACTTCGATATGCTTGGTATGCTCGTGAAAGACCGGATTTGCTGAGATATGAAGGGCCAATTGGTTGTCGTAGTACAACTAGATAGCGGTTGGATGGGTCACACCGAGAGAAGAGAGAAGACTGCGAAGTCAAAGAAGCTCACTGGTGGTAACGTCCATAGACCAATACTCAGCCTCGGCCGAAGAACGAGATACGGTGGCTTGCTTCTTTGTCCGCCACGAGATGGGACAGCCCCCGAGCGTAACGAAGTAGCTCGTGGTGGAGCAACGTGTAGTCGAACAGCTAGCCCAATCAGAGTCTCAATACCCTATCAACTGTAGAGATGTCGGTCAAGAAAAGAAAATGCCCTGGCCCGGACTATGCTTAAGATATCGGAGTACACAGATAGTCGCGTCCCAATGACTCTCGCGAGGCTCGTACATGAACTATGCGAGCATGTGAACTGAATAACAAAGCTCCGGACGCGTGATGGTGAGATAAAGTAGACGACCGAAAAGTCGACGATAGCAAGTAGGGTCCGCAATAAGGGGAGTCGTCGACGATGCGAGTTGATGACGCTGTTCCATAGGGAAGGCGGCAGGTTTGGCAGTAGTGAGCCCATAATCATCCAGTATCTCGAGAGTATACTTTCATTGGGAGAGGAAGAGGCCCGAACGTGTCCGAGTGATCTCAATGCCTAAGAAGAACTTCAAAGGCTCAAGATCCTTGATCTTGAAGCAAATCCCGAGGTATGTCTTGAAAGTTGAACAAAGCGTGTAACTATTGCCTGCAACAATGAGGTCATCAACATAGATTATGACCACCTGAATATCAGTGCCCGAATGAAAAGTGAACAAAGAATAATCAGCCTAAGATTGACTGAAGCCATAGGTACGTAAAGTAGCTGCAAATTTGGCAAACCAATTGCGAGAGGCATGCCATAAACCATATAAAGACTTACATAACCGGCAAACCAAGTCTGCGGAGGTGGACGAATAACCAGGCGAAAGATGCATGTAGACCTCTTCATCGAGATCCCCATGAAGAAAAGTGTTGTTCACATCCATCTGATGCAATTCCCAGTCGTGGGCAAGTGATACGGTGAGGAGACAGCAGACGGTGGTCACCTTTGCTATAGGAGTAAAACCCTTGGCCACAAACCGAGCTTTGTAGCGCTCGACACTCCCATCGGATCGTCTCTTAATCTTAAAGACCCATTTACACCCAATGGCCCGTTTCCCGAGTGGTAGTGGCTCAATGGTCCATGTCCCATTATCCTCAAGAGCACATATCTCATCAGATATGGCGGCCCGCCAACGAACATCCGTGACTGCTTCGCAATAGGTACGAGGCTCAATATCCGAATCAAGTACTGCTAAATAATCAAGATGTGACTAAGAAAAATTATTGTATGTGATAAAATTTCCAATTGGATAGATCGTACCTATGGAGGAGGATAAGACGGGCGCGGGATAAAAGGGAGGTGATGCAGCCGTGTAGCAGATATAGTCGGCTAGACGAGTGGGGGGTCAACGTGGTCTTCGAGACCGTTCTGAGGTAGTGACGGAAGCCGGAGATGGGTTGGTGGAGGAGCCCTACAGAGGACTTGGGCCTGTGGACTAGGCCTACGAGCTGGGAGATGGGGTATCATTATTTTGGGCCTGATGAATGGGCTGAAGGGGAACTGTTGTGTCCGGAGCTGGAAGGGCAGTGGGCTGTGTCAGAATGAGTGGGCTTTCTAGATTATCTATCTGGACTGAACTGTTTGGGGTGAGATCGTTAGGTCGGGTCGGGCAGTCTGTGCTGACTAGGCTGTGTGGGGTGGCTAGAAAACCAGGTGGTGGGCTGGATAGCAGCGTGTCGGCTGATGCGGGCTGGGCGAAAGGAAAAAAAAATCGCGAAAAATGACATCCCGTGAAATTAATATTTCATGTGTTTCTAAATCATAGATTTTCCAACCCTTTGCATTGGGTGGATAGCCTAGAAAAATGCAACGACGAGAACGAGACGCAAATTTATCAGGATTTTGAGGAAGAATTTTAGCGTAACAAAGACACCCGAAAACTCGAAGATAATCATATGAAGTGGGTTTTTGAGAAATAAGTTCTAGAGGTGTCTTCCCCGATAGTAAGGGCGAAGACGTTCAATTGATTAAATGGATGGCTGTTAAGACGCATTCACCCCAAAATTTGAGTGGAAGATTGGCTTGGAAACGTAAGGCCTGTGCCACATTTAAAATATGACGATGTTTTCTTTCAACACAACCATTTTGTTGGGGACCGTAAATACAGGTCGTTTGATGAATAACGTCTTGATCACGAAAAAATGTTTGTAGTTGGGCGGCTAAAAATTTTTTTTCGTACCGACATAATTACGTAATAATACAATTTGATTTGATTTCCTAATAACCAACCCTCTCGTGGCAATCGGGATTACGTGTGAGCTGTCATATACTTGACTTTTATCTATAATGCATTAGGGACTACATGGGCATAACATAACGATTTTTAGCCTATCATGTACTTTATGGGACAGGAATAATCATTTGCTAGTCACTCGGTATTTCAATCGTTTGTCAAATAGGTTTTATAAGACAGGATAGATCGAGACATCATTGGAGTCCTATAATCACATTCTTTATGCCGATTTCTACTATCTCGATTGATTTCTCTCACAATAATGTTAGATTATTTACTATTGATATTTTGACATTATTGATGTGTGCATTGTAAACTGTTTTCCTCTTTCGTTTAATGATATTCTGTGAGCCATATTCAATTAACATTGAAGGATCAACGTATTTCTCCAAACTAATGACCCGTATACGATTGGTTTGGCTGATCAGACAACCTAGTGGAAGTTTGAAACAACCTAGATAGATATTTCTTGTTACTTACAATCATTCGTAGCTAATCTTTGTGATTGTGGAAGTAACAATCAACGGCAGCATGGGGTTTTCCCAATGTGAACACTAATACTTAATTATGCAATCTTTTGTAAGACTTAAAGAACCAATAGATGGAAAGACGGATTATAGACCATCAATAAATGAAAAAGGTACCAAAATCTTATAATTCAATTGGTAGAAATGCTATTTTCTCATCAATTCTGAACAGGAATCTACATTCCTTGCATAAGTAGTTGGCAAATAGAATAGGTAAATTGATAATGTTGGATAGTATTGTAAAAGTACCTGTAAGGATACTTTTTAAGGAAATTGTTTTACCTTCATTTACGATGCCCTTAACTTTGTCTTTAGTACGTATTAGATTAAGTACCGTAAGAAAACGCTAGAAAATACGTCATATGTGGCTTCTAAGTAGTGCCTAGACCGCATCTTCTTAACATAAACCTTAATAGTTTATATCATATGATGGATCCTTATTAGCTGTCCAGAATCAACACGGCAAGCCCACAGTTGACGAAACCTTAGTATAAATTAATATTTTCCCCTCCTTATTAAGTTTTTGAAGAGTTCAACCTACATGTTCCAACTTTATTTGCGGTAGAATATATATATGTCCAGGTGAGATCGTGACTTCGTTAGCTCGAGGGCTTGGATAAGAAATATCAAAAGATATGAAATTAGTGGAGGGGTATATGAGATGAGGATCTTTCGAAAAGCAAAACCAACTAATAAAAGGTTGTGATTATCCACAACTCTTTTGGAGGTTGCGATTACCGCCGTCCAAGAATAATGGTTCATTACTTAGTCCAATAGTCTTTGGCCTTCCACGTTATCTTTGTCATTTTCATTCAGATGAAAGCTTGTTTTTGTACATCATTTCTCTTTTGATAGTTAGGTCAACAGGTGGCTGCGCCTTGCATAAATAATATATATATATATATATATATATATAAATTTCCTGCATGTTTTATAATTTAATTCAGTGTTTGTAATTATAAGAATGGCTAGAGTATTATGGAAAATATTGTGCTACTTAGTGGGAAGCAATATAAATTGATCTAAATGGGTCACATTTATGCGTAATGGATATATCATATGAGTGGTGGTTAACGTTGTACAAATAATAACTAGATGCAATCCCTTTTTTATCTCTAGGTATTATTTTTCTCATTTTTTTATTATCTTTTTTAATATAATAAAAATAGTTTTTCCATTGGCCCATGTCTTTTTAGTTTCAAGATAGAAAACATTTTAGGTTAAATTATTTTTCCAATCTTAACTTCGAATGAGTTGGGATTGTATAATGTAATGTCAAATTTTGACATTATTTCTTTTCAAAAATATGTAGATTTTGTAAGAGCGAAATTTCAAGATAGTATGAAGTGTAAGTAAACTATGGGTATATACATAGTATCTTTATTTTAATCATTTACTAATAAAAGATACTATATATATACTTATGATTTTGTGGATTTCGATCATATATACTTGTGAAATTGGAATGGGATGAACTTTAATTAAATTTTGAAATTTGATGAATTATGTTATAAACTTATAAGAATATGTGATTGATGAGTCAAACTTTATTTAATTGAGAATTTGGACAAATATCTATATAGTACATTGAACTCCCTATTACAACAACTTTCAACTATGATTTGATAAAATTCATTCATTGAACTTCAAGTTTTCAAGTGTGATTCAACAATATATTTATATGATTATTTTATAAGAATTGCATTTATAGATTATTATATTCATTACAGTTGTTTTCCTATAAATAATTTATGCGACGATATAATATGTTGTTGCTTTACTTCCAGTATATGTTTTTATGAATAACAAAAATAAGTTGTAGGAGTCTTGATAATATCTTATTTCTTTATTTCATGTAAAGGTGATTTGCATAAATTATAGTAACATGTTAGCGGGCAATGAGTTGGATTGTAAGTTTATACCACCCATGATAAAACGGATTTTGGGTATTAAGTTAAAATCTTATAGGATTTTGAGACAAGTTATAAATAGTCTTACAAGACAATAGATTGAATTCAAATTTTATAAAACCAATCCCAGATTTGACCTGGTCACATCCCAACAGGAGCAAGTTCGAAAAATGAAGAACACACAAAATATCTTTTATGAGCAGGTTTATGGAGGGACGTTTCCTTGAGGGTAAGATTCCACCATCAGTTCTTGCTTATCCGCTATAAAGCATATAAATATATATATACACGCAACTTGTTAGGTCATCCATGATGCAACAATAATTAAAAGTTCCTAGGGTTTTATCGTAAACTAGATCGGCCTTTTCACGTGAACATCAATCACTAAAGTCATACTTCATTGTTGCACCAGTCAACATGAACTTCCTTCACTGCGGTCCTTGTACTCGGCCAGCCCTACAAGAGGAAAACATGGCAAAGAACAAAGAATAATCCTTTGTCAACTTAACAAAAATATCGCATTAGGATACGTAAAAAAAAGGAAAAGGAAAACTAGAAAGAACGCCAAGTATGTTTTCCTGCTTTTATAATATATTCCTAACTAGTGTTTCATTTTAAGTGCATGATCTATATTGTTCTCTGTTAAGTAATTAGTAGTTCTCAATTAAAAATGGTATGAATGCCTGTTTTGGGATTTGAATCCCTCAAGTCTTTTAGTTAATCTTGTAAATCTTGATCATGTCAACCTTTCCCTAGGTACAATGTAATGTTGTCGATATTGATTAATTATATTAACCACTTTATTGGCAAAATAAAAATAAAAATGGTATGTGACATATACTCAAAACCCTAAATTAGATAAAACAATACATTTTTCACAACAATGTTTACAAGCTAAGAGGGTGTTGATTTATCTAATCTATGTTTCTAAATACGTATGCATTTATTCGGAGTTCGATTAACAAATATATAGTGCTGTGTGACAATTTTAACCAAAAACTACTGATTGCTTGATGGAAAATAACAAAGATTACGCTATTGTACAAAAATTAAACAAAAGTTAGTAACCGGTAAAAGCAATAAATACAAGAAAAAAGACCCCATCGACTAAGAAAAAAAGGGTATCTTTCATTGCTCACATGCACGTGTGTGCTTGTATGTGTGTGTAATATTATCAATTTTCAAATGAGTTACGTGGTAAATTTTGTTTAGTTAAGATATTAATAAAAGGGAATATTAAACACAAACGATTGACCGAAAAAGTAACTAAAGGTATTATCATTTCACATCTATCATGGCTTATTGGTCAAAGAATCAACCAGAATCATTCATCTGGGCTTTTTGTTGTTTAGGGGGGAATTCTTGCATTTCATTTTTCCAAGATGATTATATAATATGCATTAACGGTAGACCCATATATAATAAGTACAAAAACGTGCCACAAAAGTTTTAGTAAACTCCATTTTTTTTCAGGCCAAAAAAAAAAAAAACTCTCCATGTTTTTCGGATTGTTTTTTATTCATAAAGAAATTGCAAATAATTGGCCTATAATATATATTTTAACTTTGAGATCAGACCATGAATGGTCGACTTGGATTTGAATCTATGACTTTCCAATATTTTATGTTATCACATGACATCGTACCTCCTAGGGCCACCCAGAATTGACGATGAGATATATAATAAGTCTAGTTAAAGACTAGGACTAATTAAATTTTTACTTGGTATATTTACGTGGACGAGGAGACACAAATAGGACGATGTCGTGTCACAGACAAAAGAAGGTGGTGTCATATATGAAATGGTTAGCCCTAAAAAGTAATGTAAGAACTAGACAACGAAATTCATCGTGGTAGGTTGAAACTTCGTAGGTTTGGACTTTTTTTTTTTGTCAATTCACAACTGAGAAAAAGGGATTCAAACATCTTTTATTTAAAAAATAAAAAATAAAAAATAGTGGTCATACTAGTTAAGATTTAGTCTTACTTGAGAGGGGAAAAATTTAAAAAAAAAAAAAAAAAAAAAACTTTATGCAAACCTTCGCCGGTAAAGTTTTGCTAATTACGTAGGTTTGTGTGGCGAAATATTGCTGCATTAGCAAGATATATATATATGTTTTTAATTGAATAGTTTTACTATTTAATAATCTGTGACAAAATTTTGGAATCAATAAAAATTAAAATTAAAACATTCGTATGAACTTTAACATGCAATTACGATGACAAGATACGGAACCGTTAATTTAACAAAGTACACTATATTAGTCACGAACAAATAACGAGTTAAATGAAGAATTTTAATACAAAAACATAATTGTAGACCACTAATATCAAAGATGATACGCTTGAAGGACACGAACGCGTCTCGACTGAAGTGTTCTGATGTCCTTAACTAACATTGTTATTGGGGGTGTATGCAGATCGAGTTGTTTCGCTTTTTTTTCTCATAATCAAATCAAATCATAAAAATACGATTGAGTTTTTCATTGTTTTAAATTGAATTATATAGTTCGATTTTAAATTTTTTTCAAAACATAAGATTTTAATTTAATTTGGTTTTACTTACAAATTAAATCATATTTTATTTTTTTTTTAAGTATATTTTTTAATATATAATCTTATATAAATAGTATTATATTTATTTAATTGTAACATATATTAATATAATATAAAAGATCAATAAAATTAATATTCAAATAATTAAAAAAAATATGTGTAATATAACTAATGTATTCTTCAAACTAGTATATAACATAAATTGTGAGTTAATCTATATATAAATTTACTAAATTATTTTCGTAAAATTTAAATGCACATAATATTCAATAAATATAAATTAAATTTTTTTAAATATGATGTTTGGATAAAATAATTTTTTAAATTATAAGTAAAATATAATTATATTTTTTCATGAAAATCTAGTATGAATTAGAAATTTTTCAAATCAAATTTCCAAAAAAAATCATATTTTCAATTTTGATTTGATTTGATTTATGGACTAGTTGGGCTTTTTTTTTTTTTTTTTTTGGGGCACCCCTAACTGTTATGGATATGGGGGTGGTTGCAAGGAATTAGGTGATAGTATGGAGCTGGTGGGGGATAGTAAGTAGTTAGGCTCAATTAATTGTCTTCAAGTTTTCATCCTTGGACTCGTACTTATAGCATCTCAAACAAAGATGCCGGCTACTCAAAGCAATAAGAGCATTTAATGTTATTGTAGAAAAGTAATGACTACACTTTCCAACTACTAGCTTTGGAGTCGGTCCACAAGCTCCGGAGTTCATGGCCAAAGGGTTTGCTCTCGGCAACACAAGTTCCCGAGCTTCTACCACATCCTCCAGAGTTCAAAGGCTCCTGTAACATGAAGCCCTCGGAGTTGGGCACACTTGCTCTAGAGTTCACTCCACAAGCTCATGAGTTGGCACTTGCTTCGGAGCTTGAATCTCTTGCTCCTGAGCTAACTTTAGAAAAATTGCAGCAAACACATTAAGCAGCAGACCTGCACTTTGATTACTTCTCCAATGACAAACTTATTTCCAATGAATGTCAGTTTAGCCAAACTTTCATTCCTTTCTCACAAAAGCTTATTATAGCAAGGATTAATCATTTTGTCCGATCAAAATTATGATCATAGAACCTAAGCTCAACACTGTAAATATCAATATAGAATCTTTCAAAAAAATTGCTTCAAATATTTTTATCATTAATCTTTCTAAAATATTCAAAAAACTATTATCATAAAAAAGTCATTCTTACTACTTTAGTATATAAATATTTATATTTTTAGCTCATTTTATTTAATTTTGGAATAATATTTCAAAAATTTCGAGATATTCCACACCACCCTAAATTCACTTCCATATTAGAGCACAAGGGTTTCATCATCATAATACTATGTTTAAGAACTATTATAGGAATACTTGTGCAAATTATTTATTAAAATTATATCGTTTAATCTATCTTTTTGCTTAAGATGGATTTGTGGTTTATTGTGTTTTTAGTATATTGGAAGAGGACAATTACTAGGGAAAGAAAAAAAAAAATGTTGATATCAATAGCAACAACTGTTTTTGAGAAGACTGGCCGCAATTTTTAAACACCCTTTAGTGAGCCTATCGAGAATAATGAGGTGGTGCCTAGGGTAGCTTATGCTTGTGGCCAGCCAATCTGGGGGCCCATTTAAAGTGGTTCATGCTAATCGCTCCCTCATCTTTTCATACGTGAGAGCTAGATGCAAAAGTGGGTAAATAGGCAAGATAATTTCAGTTTTGGAGATCAATATGGTGGTCGTGGGTCTAATGCTGGCGGGTATAATCGAGAATACATATCACGATTATGAATGATGGCTAAACATGGTGGCGACTACAGTAAACATGTGAGATAAAGACGACTTTCTATTGATGTTGAATCTTCTTAATTTTCCATGAGTTCTAATTATCAAAATGGTGCATAAAGTACCTGATGGAGATTAACTTCCTCTTTGATTATAAATATCATATGTTTATTTATGCCCTTTTATGACTCACACTGTACTAGGTTTCAATTTATTACTGAATGAAAAGAAAGTTGTACTAATAAATAAATCAATTTGACAATTTCTTGATTGTATTATATAATTATTTTAAGGATACATCATAGTGATTTGCTTTTCCTTTTTATTCGGATCGTGTGTAAAATATTATGTTTCCTGTTGTCCCATATTCTTATTTATCTTATTGTAAATAAAAACAATATTTACATGTAATTTCGTTATATATATATATATATATATTTCACTATGTAGCAACAAAATTTTCAATAAACACGCATATTGTGGTTGGGTGTAGTAAGTACATCACAAATGCATCAAATAGTACATCGCAAGCGTAATCACTAGTGGTAGAATTATTATCCCCAACTTTCAATTTATGTTTTTTCTAGGAAGCAGTGTTATTCTTCAAATGGAATATCCGGAAAATTACCTAAAGTTGGGGGTAAGATGGTACTTTTACTCCTCCCTAAAAACTGTCAAAGGAAGGTGAGGAATTAAATACGAAGATAACAAATTTTAGGAAATTATATTAAACAAAGAGCACTAACATATACATATATAATAAAAGGAAAGTGAATTAAAAGTTGCAATAAGATGAGACATACATAAAGCTCATCCACATATTATAAATAGGATCTTAGGCTATCTCTCACAAATCACTACAAGTAAAACAATAGAGGGATAACCTATTTCAAGGCTACGCTACTCAAGTAAGTTCAAAAAATCTCAATACTTTAATTTTAATAAATTAGATATTTGAGTGATGATCAATAAAAGGAAGTTATAAGGAAACTTATCTCGATTTTTGTATTTAAGGAAATCAAGAAAGAGTATGAGGCTTAAAGATAATGATAAATGGGGATCGTATGGTGAAAGAAATAACATGATCATAACATGTTCATTCTGAGATAAACAGTCTAAAAAACCCGAATCGATTAAGTATATCTTTAGAAATTATGAAAAACTACCCTTAGGCTTATGATCTTATTGTGAAGCCCCGTAAATTTTAATAATAAATAATGCTAGGTTAATGATTTAATTATTATAAAAATCTTATATTAAATGGTAATAGAATTTAAAACATGAGAATTGGGAAAATATTGGGTTCATTAAGCAATTTATAACAAACAAATAAAACAAATTTAATCTATAAATTTATGATAGCAAATTAAAGATTTTATGCATATGTTTATATTTGGAATATTTATTTAGGTTATAACTAACATTTCATCTAAAAACATTACAAGTTGAAAAATTAAATAAGCCTATTAGTAGGCATGTTAGTCGATCCCAATATGTAGATGAGAATTCAACTGACCCTCTAAATTACTTGAGGTTTAGGAAAATTTTACATAAGCTTTTCTCTCTCTTCTTATAATTTCATCTCATCGTTTGAAAACTCAAACCTCTCTCTCTCCGTAAACTTTCTAAATAAGTTTATATTTTCATCAAACTTCAACTGACGCAGCATGGAAAGCGTAAAACACGAGACCAATTCTAGAATTAGACCTCACGAATAAATAAAGAATAATTCTGAGTTTATTCCTTGAAAATCTCAATTGCGCACAATCGAGAAAACAGAGAAAACTCTTCTCTCAATGTATATAATTTGACAAAAGATTAAAAGCTAACCCTAAAAATGACCTAGCAGCTATATATAGTCCTTAGGAAAACAATTAAAAAGGAAATATATATATACACGTGGAAATAAATATATGTATACACATCCGTCATCTGGTTTATACACGGCCGTGTATAAGACCGTGTATGTCTCTGTGGATTTTCCTGACACAACACACGGCCGTACCTTCTTGCCGTATATAAGGCTGTGTATGTTTCTGTAGGTTTTCCTGACACAACACACGACCATGCCTTCTTGCCGTGTATGTTTCTGGGAGCTTCCAAACACATTACACGGCCATACCTTATAAAAGACACGCCTGATCAACCCGTGTCAGCTACGATGCCCGCATCATTCTCTCCCGCCAATGAAGAACTCGACCCCGAGTTCTCTTCAGGATACAATGGTGTGTCATCTGGATGGAAGAGAGACAAATCCGCTACATTGAAAGTGCACGAGATGTTCATATCGTCTGGGAGCTTTAAGATATACGCGTTGTCATTGATCTTGCGCACTACTTCATAAGGGCCATACTTCTTTGGTTGTAATTTCCCATATCTACCCACAGGGAAACGTTCTTTCCGAAGATAAACCATCACCCGATTGCCCACTTCAAACAGCTTCTTCCGCCTGTGTTTATCAGCAGCCCCTTTATACCTGGTATTAGCTTCTTCAATCTTCTGTCTGACTTCCACTGTGGTGGCTTGGCATTGTTCAACCATATTCTTAGCAGCGATGTCGCCCACCACTCCCTTGGGTAACTTGATCAGGTCCAGCACATGTTGTGGCGTTTTGGTATACACTACTAAGAACGGCGATCTTCCAATAATTCTATAGACAGAACTATTGTAGGCGAACTCAGCTTGAGCCAACACGTGATCCCACTGCCCTAGCTTCTCATAGTAAATGCTCTTAATTAAATTCCCGAGGGTCCAGTTGGTCACTTTTGTCTGACCGTCAGTTTGAGGGTGAGTTGTACTGCTGCAATTCAGGGATGAGTCAAACATGTACCAAAGAGTCCTCTAAAAGTAACTGAGGAACTTGCTATCTCTATCGGAGGTGATGGACTTTGGGACACCATGTAGACGCGCCACTTCTTTAAAGAATAGCCGTGCAATGGCTCGTGCGTCAGCATTCTTCCTACAGGGAATAAAGTGCGCCATCTTGGAGAACCTGTCAACTACAACAAAAAAAGAATCAGCACCTCGTTGGGTATGAGGCAAACCAAGTACAAAATCCATTGACAGATCTTCCCAAATGTTCTCAAGCACTGGTAGGGGAGTATATAGGCCAATGTTTTAAGACTGTCCCTTCGACACTTGACAGATATAGCACATTTCCACAATTTTATAAACATCCATCCTTAGCCGAGGCCAAAAGTACCTCTCGGCAACTGTAGCTAAGGTCTTGTCTCTGCCCAGATGTCCTACCAATCCACCACCATGCAGGTCTCGAATAAGTTTCTCCCTTAAGGAAGACTCAGGAATACACAATTGATTCCCTTTCATCAAATATCCGTTGTGAACATGGGAATCATCACAAGACTCCCTGTTGGCACATTTACTCAATGTCTCTTTAAAATCTCCATCCCCCCCCGTATAACTCCTTCAACCTTTCAAAACCGACAATCTCCGCACTCAGAGTGAGTAGTACATCGGCTCTTCTACTCAGGGGCATCAGCCACTTTGTTTTGCACACCAGACTTGTGCATCAATCTAAAGGGGAATCTTTGTAAGAATTCAATCCACCTCGCATGCATATCTTTACTTATTTGAGTCTAGCTGCTTAGGTGTTTTAAAGCCCCACAATCAGAGTATAGTATGAACTCCTTTCCAACCAAGTAATGTTCCCACACTTTTAGAGCTCTTACCACGACATAGAACTCCTTATCATATGTCGACCAACTCCTCCTGGCCTCACACAATTTCTCACTGTAGAACGCTATTGGCCTCTTCTCCTGTGACAACACTGCACCAACCCCGACTCCACTGGCGTCACAATCCACCTCAAACAGCTTGTCGAAATCAGGTAGCGCCAATACAGGGGCACTATATAATCGTCTTTTCAAGTCTGCAAAACTTGCTTCAGCCTCTTCACCCCATCGAAATTTCCCTTTCTTTAAACATTCAGTTAGGGGAGCAGCGACTATACTGAAGTGTTTAATAAACCTCCTGTAAAAACTGGCCAAGCCCAGAAAATTTCTCAGCTCAGTGACGGCTTTTAGAGTAGGTCACTCTCTGATCACCTTCACTTTCTCATCATCTACCATTACCCCCTCACTGCTAACTATGAACCCAAGGAACAATAGTCGCCTCGACAAAAATATGCATTTCTTTAAATTGGCATACAATTTATTTTCTTTCAACACAGACATAACACACCTCAAATGTTCAAGGTGTTCTTCCTCAAACTTATCGAACACCAAGATATCATCAAAATACACTACAATGAAGCGACCATTAAAGGGTTTCAGTACCTGGTTCATCACACGCATGAAGGTGCTTGGCGCGTTACTGAGACCAAACAGCATCACCAACCATTCATACAACCCCTCCTTGGTTTTGAACGTCGTCTTCCATTCATCTCCAAGGCGGATTCGAATTTGATGGTATACGCTCCTCGGATCTATCTTAGAGAATCAACCTGTCCAACATGTCCTCCAGGCGTGGTATGGGGAATTTGTAACCTATAGTGATCCTGTTGATAGCCCTGCTATCAATACACATCCTCCAGTTCCCATCCTTCTTAGGAGTCAACAACGCAGGTACCGCGCACAGGCTCAGGCTGTCTCGAATAAATCCCTTGTCCAATAGCTCTTGGACCTTTTCCTAAAGGATTTCGGTTTCCTTGGGGCTCATCCTATAGTGTGGAAAATTGGGGAGACTTGCCCCAGGCACCATGTCTATCTGATGCTGGATATCCCTCAAAGGCGGTAGACCTTCAGGTAGGTCATCAGGAGCCACCTCCCTATATTCCTCCAGCAAACTCTTCACTACTTCCGGAATTTCCACACTAACCTCATCCCCTCCAACCGACACATCCTTCACTATTAGAGCATGAACCACCCGTGATTCCTTTAAATCATCAACTAAGTCCTTCTTTGACTAGGTGACAGTTAAGAAAGAACGACTTTCTACTCTCTTCTCCCTCGAACGTCCGTCCTTCTTTAGCGGCAACAACGTATACCTCACATCCCCTTTCTCCAACCTGTACACATTCTCCTTTCCAGCATGTTATGCGTTCACATCAAACTGTCATGGTCTGCAAAATAAGACATGACAGGCATCTATATCCACAATGTCACAAAAGACCTCATCATAGTACTTCCCTATTGAGAACAGTACCCTACACCTTTCCTTCATCTCGATCCTCTCTGCAGCTTTGATCCACCCTATAGTGTATGGATTTGGGTGTTTTTCGACAGGTAGCTGCAACTGCTTAACAACTTCACTCCCAATGATATTTTCGTAGCTTCCACTATCTACTATCAATTCGAACACCTTCCCACCAATGGTACACTTAGTGCGAAACAACTGGTGTCGTTGGGTAATCTCTTCCTGCTTCGGTGTTAGCATCATTCGCCTAATCACATAGGTCGGTTCTGCTACTTCTTCCTCCTCCTCATAGTAGTCATCCTCTCCATCAGGTTCACAACATACCTCATCTCCGTCTCCTCTATCAAGAATATTTACACTTCTCCTAGCAAGGCACTCATTTGACTTATGACCAGGTTGGTTACAACAAAAACACTTACCCAAAATCGGCTTGGCATTTTGGTTATTTTGTCTCTGGGTCCCCCTAGGCTCGATAGGTCTCTTCCCCTCACTCTTCTCTTCTTTCTTGGTGTTTTCTTCACTAGGCTTGTCTACAGCACCTTTGTTCTTCTCAATCCCCAACTTACTACTACTGCCAACGACATCATTGACGTACCCCTTTCTTCCACCTCCGTACCTACTACTCTGCTCCTGCAACATCAATTCAACTTGTAGGGTCATGTTCTTCGCTTCGACCAAGTTCCTCACCATTGTGACCCCTATTTTATCCTTGATCTGGAGCTTTAGTCCTTTTACGTATCGTGCTACTTGTTGGCCTTCACTCTCCCTCAATTCGTTCCATTCAGCCAATCTCATGAATTCTGCGGTATATTCATGCACGGATCGTTGTCCCTGATGACACCGCTGATATTGTTGGAACAATATCTGCTCATAGTCTAGAGGAAGGAAATCGTGTTACAACAATTTTTTCATGCGATACCATGTCCTCACTAGATGCCTACCCTCTCTTCTTCTCCTATTTTGCAGCCTCTCCCACCATGCCGAGGCTCCACTCTTCAGCCTACATGCCACTAATCTAACTCGGCGGTCTTTAGGAATTTCCATATAATCGAAAAATCGATCCACTTCGGCAATCCAATCCAGAAAACCTTCAATGTTAAGACTACCATCAAACCATGGGATGTTGACCTTCAGGCGATAATCTCCCCCATCTCCTTGGTCATACACGCAACAATTTCTTCGATAACCACTATCCCTCTAGTTGTTCCCATATTGAACCGGGCGATAACCACCACCGTTACCACCTTGTCCTCGCTGTGGTCTACCTCCATATGGGACCTCATATTCATCGCCAGAGTCGTCATCTTCTACCCTTCCCCACCTGTTCTCGACAACAGGTTGAACCAACTAGCCACCATAGACATCAGCTGCCTGCGGCTGATTCCTACCAACACCCCCAACCCTATTGGGGTCTACTGCTATGGCTTCAAAACGCTCGATCAATTCCTCAAGGCTCCATTCCATACGCCTAACCTTTTGATTCATAGCGTCAAACTCCGCCCTCAAAACCCATTGATGGGCTCCTTGTGATCTAGCATCCTAAACACCATCAAGAACACGACCACCGTCATCGCCTTGATTAGTTGACATCTCCGCAGGAATTTACCTTGCTCTGATACCAACTAACGCAGCGTGGAAAGCATAAAACACGAGACCAATTCTAGGATTGGACCTCACGAATAAACAAAGAATAATTCTGAGTTTATTCCTTGAAAATCTCAATTGCGCACAATCGAGGAAACAGAGAAAACTCTTCTCTCAATGTATATAATTTGATAAAAGATTAAAAGCTAACCCTAAAAATGACCTAGCAGCTATATATAGTCCTTAGGAAAACAATTAAAAAGGAAATATATATGTACAAGTAGAAATAAATATATGTATACACGTTCGTTATCTGGTTTATACACAGCCATGTATAAGACCGTGTATGTCTCTATGGATTTTCCTGACACAATACACAGTCGTACCTTCTTGCTGTGTATAAGGCCGTGTATGTTTCTGTAGGTTTTCGTGACACAACACACGGTCGTGCCTTCTGGCCGTGTGTACCGTGTATAACGCCATGCATATTTCTGGGAGCTTCTAGACACATTACACGGCCGTGCCTTGTAAAAGACACGCCCGATCAACCTGTGTCAGCTACGATGCCTGCATCATTGCTCATAACTTCTTCAAATATCCTTCAAATAAAAAACCTCAAGTAGCATTGTGATCCTAGTAAAAAGTACTTCATAACCACAACTATCTTGACTAGTAAAGGTTAAGTTTAAGTTTTAAGTTGAATAAAAAAAAAACATAAAACATTTAGTTTCAAAGTATTTTTCAGAGACCAATTTGCGAACTTGATTTTATATAAGTTTAACTCCTAGATTCTTTAGTAAACTTGTCATTCTTTAATTCTATGTGAAGAACTTGACTTTTCTCAACTTTCTAAAGATTATTATGAGCTTTAAACGATGAGACCAAGGTAAGTAGAAAATGTGATGAAATACTACAATGCATGCAATTGTTCATAATAAAAATATTACATTCTTATCTAACTAAGTAATAGTTTGCTCACTCCTCTATACCGTGATCCATTATGCAAGACCTTTTTGTTCATGTAACTGTTAAAAGGACTATTAGAGTAAGTACCATAAACTCTGCTAGGTAAGGTATGGATGAAGTGGGGCTAAGTGGATAGAAGTAGACTCACCTAAAGGATCATGTATTTTGAAATATCCTGGAAACTCATATTTTAATATTTATTTATTATATGAGCCCAAACTATATAAAATTACTTTTCTTTAAATTAGCCAACCATCTTGTTAACATAATTCAATTTTGTAACCTACATCCTTTTAAATATATAAATATTAATATACTTATGTTAGAACAAATACTTCACAAGTGCTTTACAAATGATAAGGCATTCATGGTGAGTTGTCACAAGAGAGTCCCCTAGGATGCTTAAAAGCTTTTGGTGGTATTAGAGTTATAGGTTTACTTTAAGATAAAACTCAAGAATAGATAGAAATTGAGTTAAAAGTCAATATCTTGAGTGGTTGATATGAAAACTCAATAAGTAGAAAGGATATAATCAAATAAGTGGGTGTAGATAGAACTTGGGGGTTTAATGTAGTTAAAATCTCAAAGATACTAACTTAAAACTTTTTGCAAAGACAAATTTTACGAATTGACTAGAACTCAAATGATTGCAAGATGGAAAATGAGGATGCTATTTATAGTTATGGTGTAAATATTCTAAATTATATGTCATGTTATTCTAGTGGTAGCACTGGTAGGGGAAAGAGAATTACAACCCATGCCCGATATAGAGATAACTAAGAAAACATTCCCTAGATTGAAGATACTCCTCCAAAACATCGTAAGGAATTGGATCTGCAACCTATGACTCTAAGGAGAGCTCCTAGAGGGAACAAAGAGAAGTACCCCCTTCTAATCATACTAATGGGGATGATAGGATTGAAATATTAGAAAATGCCATCTAATTATTGATTCAATAGCGAACTTTTCTCATGCAATATCTTATGCTTGAAGGGCAATCTCAATAGTAACCACTACAACCTTCACCTTAACAACAGCTACAGCTACCAACACCACCCCCTTCTCCTCTAACCTCTACTGCTCCTACGAGTGGATAAAACGATAAATATTAGGGAACAGCATAGAATAGGACATAAAAGTGTATTTCCTAGATTTTATCCGATCTAATCGGTATTTTGACAATATTATAGGTAATCCAAACGATGCCGAGGATTGGATCATGTAGATTGAGTGATTGTTTGTGGCCTATGAAGCTCTCGACCATTAGAACGCATCATTTGTAACTTATATATTGAAGATGAGGGCTAAGTATGGTGGGACACTAGAGAACAAGTATTACCTCGCTTTATTACATGTGAAACTTTCAAAGGTGAGTTTCTGAGAGAATATTTTCCAAAAAGCTTAAAAACTAAGTTGAGTGGTGAATTGTTTCAGTTGAAGAAGGGAAATAAGTTAATCAACTAATATGAAAATAAGTTCACTTGGTTGCTACAATTTGCCCTAGACTCATAACAAGACTTGTGGACCTATGACATGCTTACTTTGTTATCACATTTGACCTCCCTAAACTATGATGACCCATATAATGAAAGTAGATCTTAGTCCATGGAGTCCTAAGAAGGTAAGAACTCCAATTTGCTTGATGCTTCTTTGGCTAGTTAAGATACATAGGTGAGATGGTGATAGTAGCAATGGTGGTAACTTTCACTAGAAAGGGATATAATACTTTTATTCTATTTCCAACTCAAATGTACAAGTATAATAATATGCTATAAACAATGGAATGGTTACTCCCTACATTAAAATGTAATGGGAAGTAAATAATTGAATATATATTACTTAGTTGTTCTAGGTAATATTTAACTTCAAGTAAAAGTTTTTTTCCAGTCCGTGTCTTTCCTTTTTTAAAAGTAAACCAGCCATCAGGTTTCACTGGTTACATTCAAAAGCAATAAGACAATGGAAGAAGGATTGCAATGAAAGCTTCCAGCAGCCGAATTGATGACTAATTTTGAACGTCCTTCTATTACATACTAAACTCCTATTTACAGGGGAATGAATAAAATAAACACTAGGATGATAGAGAACTAGAGATCTATTCAAAAATAAATAAAATTGAATGCTAGCTCTCAACAAGATTCTACAGATAAAGTTTAATGTGTGACAAAGGAAGCTTTAGCAAGAAAAAGTTTAGCAGATCAAACTGAGGTAATATATGGTGACTGTGAGATCAAACTTTCATCGGAGCGATCAGAACTTTATCCATTGAAATTCTTGAGTCGCACATCCTTTTCTGCTTCTTCGTTACTCCCAGCTCTTTTGTAAAAGAAAGCAGCGGACAAATACAATTGTGTTTTCTCTAATAAGGGATTTTTTCTTTCAGAGATTTAGGGATCTTTTTATCTCCTTCACCCATCCACTGGGGGTTTCAATACACATCTCCTTACATATTTCCAGATCGTGAGACATAATGTTGTCTGCAATACTAGAGAGTATCTTTTTAGCCTAATCCGGAAAGTGAATGGACAGCCCCTGCCCTATGCTTTGGTCGTAGCAGGGCCATCTGCCTTATGGCATATGGATCATTTGACCACGCCATTTAAACCGTCGATCAATTCTACATCATTCCCTCGAAGCACTAATCACAATTTCCTTCAATTGTTAGGACATCTCTGTTGATGGAACCATCAAAATGGCATAGACTCACTCATGCAGCTGGAATAACATGATGCACGTATATGAAACCCTATTCCATGAAGTAAACCAAAGGTGGTCCTAAGTATCAAGGACACACAATCCTCAACACTGTTGCATTTCATGACAGAGGTCCATGCGGATGTAGCTTTGTATGGTTCTACAAGATTTTGCGGAACTTGCACTAAATTTAATTCATCCGTAGTTCATCAACTTCAAGATTTGATGCGAATTATGAAATGAGCTGTATCATTTAATAAGTTACCAATATTTATCTGCTACACCAACCCGGTTATGGCACAAGAAGATTAACAATTTAACATAAAATGTGCCCTTGTGGAGCCCAACTAAGAACTAGGTTTCAGTTCTATTTCCAGGCTAAGATTGTCCTACTTAAGTTTCGTGTGATGGCTATGGATGCTTTCCATTATACTGAATCGGCAAATAAAAGGCTCAACGTATCATTTCAATTACTCCACGACTGTTTTTGCAGCTTTTATCACTGTATGTGCTGCAAAGTGTCTATGCATTCTACTCACTTTGCACTGGATTCTCGAACTTATATCCAATGTATTGAGTAAGGTTATTGATAAAACTTTGGAAGGTTCACCTTTGTCTTCTGCCCGGCGTTTCAGGTCTGTTTAAGGCAGAGGGGGATTAAAAAAAGGAAACAAAAAAGAGAGAGAGGCTCGTGCCTAGCTACTCGCACGATTGAAGAGAATTATTACTGTCTTCCAATTTGTGACCGTATACGTATATTAGTTTGTGCACTGTCATTACCTAATCAGCTTGTAATAGCAAGTGATTGATAAATAACCAAGAGAAATGTTTCTTGCTCTGCTAGTGTGCCAAATTAAAGTCTCAAATGAAACCCTCAATAGGGAGCCCATGCTTTACGATGGAATAATATCAATCCCTTGATTAATACGGGATCCATAAGAGGAAGCCCACCTGCCATTAATAGCAGCTTGACACACTGAAAGATGCTCCATTTAAGCGAGGCCTTCCCTTGCATCATTTCGAAGAAAATGATACGTGTACTCGCAGGCGAACAAATGGCAAAAAATAGAAGGCTACCATGCTGATAAAATCTCATTGGAAATGTAGATTTTGGGTCGAGGCTGGAACCGCAATGTCCTCATCTTTCTAATCATCGATGTCACATGATAGCCGATTGATATTTGTTTCTTCTGACGGAGTTGTGCAGCATCATTATGTTTGGCAACTCCAAATGTTAACTTTTTGAATAACAATTAGACGAGAAAAAGATCAGAGAGTCGTTTGAACAAAGGGAATGGTTACACTTTGCTTCCCCGAGTCTGGACGATGAAAACAACTTTTGAGCAGTCAATTAATTTTTCCTAATGTTTCATTTCACTATCTTCTTACTTCCTCTAACTCAACTCAACGAATAGCATTTAAAATGCTACTACAAATCCTGCCCTTGCCATCCATTTAAATTAAAAGTTTGAGTCAGTAGTCTTGTGCATTAAGTTTATCAAGAAATGGGGTGCGCCTTTTTTAACGACTTCCACGATGTTCCTGCTTTGTGCCTCTAGTTTATCATCAATTTGTAATCGCTTTCCTGGCGTAGGAATTCGGCTGAGCTGAAGACTCAAAGCATGGCATAATGAATAATTACCTCCTGAAATTTCCCAGGAGAATCCACGAAAACTAATACGCACTCAACTGGAAGACATAGAAATGCCATTTGCCAGTGATAAACAATTGAGGCTTGCTGTTGTTTACTTATCTTGCATATGAATCTAGCAACATTCGACCCTAATTTACCTTCTATTTCCCTGTTTCCACCAGTATATGAAAGCTAGAAAGCCAAAAACTTGTTAACACCATAACTACTTAGTATTTCGACAACCATGTAACATTCACAAGAAGTTAACATGCCTTTTCCTTGAATGGTATATTAGGGAAGTGGGTGCTCCTTTTAGAAAACAATCTTTTCGGGAAACTCAATAGTCTATATCGATACACCAACCACAATATTTTATTGAAAATGAAAACGAAACAATCGAAATCAATGTGATTGGACATGCCTTTAACAACCAGCAAAATTTAACAGCACTTAGAGATCCTACGAGGGCAGGTAGTTCAGCACACAACTTTTAGAATAAAAATTCGAAGTTCTATACTTTTTCTATCGTTATTACACAATAAAACAACCAACTATTTATTCATATATATTATTATTATTACGATTAACTAATTTGTCTCTTTGGTAGGTTGGTGAAAATAATTTCAGAATATACTCAACGCCTCTATATATAAGGTTTTGCTTCCATCTTCGACCTCCTCTTATTATTTTATTGACCTTTTGATGTCCTGAATCAAAATTCTCTCTATTTCAGGATTCGACTTTCTGTTTCTGTCCCAGCATTTTCGATTTCTTTTTACTAGCTATTGAAGCATTTATATTTCTTGAGAGTGTGCGTGAATAAGAGATAAACCCAAACACTCAAACCATTTCTCTCCAAATCATCAATGAGCTCGAAATTATGTCTTCTCCCATCAATAACAATGTTCTACCGTTGGGGTTGATAATCTGTGTTTATAATTGTTCTTTGAGTCCAAATCTAAACAAGTTCCTGTTTAGAACCGTCGAAGGCCCATTTATGAACTATATCTAAAAAAATTAAAACTATATGTTTCGTCTATCAACTTAAAGAATATATAAAATATAAAATATAGAATAAATCATACACCTAGTTGTCAAGTTTATTAAATAAGGAATGAAGGAAGAAAAGTCTCCTTGAAAATAAAATCTACACAAAAAAATCACTTAAGTTCTTAAACACAACATAAAAATGCAATAAAAGGTATACCAAGGTAAAGTCCAATTTAACATAATACATATGTATATATAAATAGAAATTATAAATAAGAAGATCAACGTTTAAGATCAAATTTAAATAAAGATCGAATCTTCAAATAATTGAAATAGAAAATCAAAATTTAAGTAATTCAAATAAAAGACCCTATCATAACATCGTTATAACATCATTAAATTAAACTATCATAGCATATTTAAATAATAGTGGCAAGATCCTTTATTTGAATTACTTAGTATAACGTTAATATTCTATTTTAAGTAATTAAAAGTTTGATCATTTACTTTAACCACTTAGTATAATATTAATCATCTATTTTAACCACTTAAATATTCAATTCTTTATTTAAACTTAATTATAAATATTTATCCCTTCGCTTGTAATTTTTCTCAAATATATATATATATATATATATTATTCATTTGATATGTCATATCATTGCCTTATTTTTAGCCTTGGCCTAATTGGATCTCAATTCAAACATCCTCTTCCAATATTTCAAGAAAAATCTTTATCATTTTCTTCATATCATCAAATTTAACAACCATATTAAAGGTGATCACCAAATCCAAAAAGCATGTGCATTATTTAAATTATTTAGCATATTGAGCAAAAATATTTTTACATATGTATTATAAGTTTAAATAATTGAAGCAATGAAGTTCTATTAATGTAAAAGGAAACAAGATCCTACCACATGAACTTGTTAGAAGAGATAGGTATGACATCATGAGAAAGATAAATAACCTTATAATAATGAAATTCATATGTTCAATAGAAAAGGAGATCATGAATGAAACTCATACCATAGAATAATCAATCATCATTTAAGACAAGACCATGAAATTTCATAAGCAATCAAACACCCTAAATTTTTCCACTTCGAAACAAAAATTTTAGTAGTAGAAAATTAAAAAGAGAGAGAGAGAGATAAAATAAGATATCTATTTATTAATAATACAAGATATATGACACTTGCAAAATTTAATTTAAAAGAGGGGTAAAAAGGACTTTTCTCTTTGCTAGTCTACATAAGGAGCCAAATTGTATCCTTTTTCTTGTAGAAACCTAAAGTTGGAAAATAAAGTGGTGTGTGGGTTTTGGCTTGAGGATTTATTGGCAACACAATACAATTTCATTGTCTCTACTCATGTTTCATTGTTAATATCCCATTAAAGTTAAATCTAAAGTTCTCATAATATATAATTAAGCTATAACATGAAACCAAGTGTAAATCTTGTTAATTGGAGTTTCAAGGATTATAATTAAAAGCTTCAAGATCTTTAACCTTTTAAAAGCAATCGGCTACATTCAATTTGAGGAAACAAGCAGGTTTCATTGACCTTTGCTAGTTTTATATGAAAAAAAAAAAAAGGGAATAGTACAAATAACAATTTAATTATTATTTTTTGTGGATTGATCTACGTTTGGAGTTAGTTCAGTGAAATGATCAAGTTTTAGGGTAGTTTTGAGGTTGGAGACTTGATTAGGGTACCTAAGTTAAATCACCAAAGCATAAAAATTATATTGGATAATAGGTTGACAAGGGAGTTAACTGCATCACAAAGTGGACAACAACCTTAACTATGAGGTTAGTAGGTTTCCTTAAGTGATCAACGACATTAGTGTAGGAAAGACCCTAGTAACCACTTTGACCTAAGGTTAAGCATTGGTTGATTTTCTATCTCTAGGTTTAAGATTATGACTTTCAAGCATATTTAGGATTTCAAATAAATCTTTTATATATTTTTTCTTTTATTTTTTGTCCTAACCTCTTTTAGAATAATAAAGTACCTGAAACCTACAAAAAAGAAAAAGAAAAAGAAATAAAGGAACACTCGATCCTTTATATATCTTAATAGGTTTGCTTACAAGTAGAGCTAGTAATTGCGGGGCGGGTCCGCGGGTTGACCCACCCTGCCCGTAAAAAAATTCAAGGCGGGCCAAAAATTTTGGTCCGCTGGAGCTGCAGGTCATTTTGACCCCCACCCGTGTGACCCGTGGGGCGGGGTGAGCAAGTTCTCACGGGTGCGGGTTGCCCCGCGGACCCGAAAAAAAAAATTGCTGTGTTATACCTATGCGCCTGTACTGTGCTCTGTCACTGTCACTGACAGTGGATATCGATAGGTGAGGATGACTAAGGACTGACGACGTGATGACTAACAACGCCGACGCTGACTAAAGTGACGATGATGAGACAGCACCGCAACAGCTCGTCGGTTGAAGACTTTAGACTTCGGCAAGGAGAGGACAACAAAGGAAGCACCACACGTCCACACTCCGCACGTCCGCAGCGGCCCACACACACCCACACCGTCACGGTTACAGGCGTCACACTCACACAAGTCGTGTGATACAGTCGGCACCTTCTCCTTCGCAGTTCGCACTTGCAACTCGACTTCGACAGGGCACAGGACACAGGACAAACACAGATAGCACCTAGTCTTGCACTCCGCAGCACGCGCACGCAACAACCCACACAGCCGTGTGGGGTGAGTGGTGACGACAGTCCAATGGAGAGTGTGGTGTGGCTGTGTAGGGTGGGGGTGTAGTGTGGTGTGGACCGTGTGGTGTGGTCGTGTGGGGTAAGTGGTGACGACGGTCCAATGGAGAGTGTGGTGTAGCCATGTGGGGTGGGGGTGTGGTGTGGTGTGGACCGTGTGGTGTGGTCGTGTGGCTATGGGGTGAGTGGTGACGGCAGTCCAATGGAGCGGGTCGTCGCGGGCCGATTTTTCTGACCTGCCAAACTTGCGTACCAGCCCGCGAGCCGGTGCGGGTTGGGGCGAGCTGGCCCATTTGGCCCGCATTATTGAGTCTACTTACAAGTTAGATCATGTGGAGGTTAATGAGTAAGTTTTAGATAAGGGGGATGTCATTGTGTGTATGTTTGTTCATGTAAGATTAGAATAATGAACCTAATAATTATCTTATCTTAATTAATGATCAATGTTGTATTTGCTTGTGTTAAGGTCGATAACCAATCTAGATAGATGGATCATGAACTGGGTGTTTGTAGTCTATTGAGGATAGGACATTCAAGATGATGAGTGGCTTGTAATTTAGGCATGGATGTCACTTTTTTATGGATATGGAAGTTATCAATATGGTAAAATTAAGATGGATACACATCAAGACATCTAGAGAGAAGTTGTCAATGATCTTAATAGTGGTATGAAATATTATTATGAATGGAGACATTAGGCTGGACTACTAATGGCTAATAAAGGTATTGAAACTAGCATGAGATGCTTTGGTGTGTCACTCAATTTAGATATCACATTTATGGTTTTTGCGAATCAATGAATCCATGTTTTCAATATCGTGCCCTAAACAATAGGTTACTCATGTTTGTTAGCCTCCACTAAAATAAGATAACTAACAAAGTCATCTATATATTTTCTAATTGTATGTCGTATTGGTATAAATGTGTAATGCCCCAAAACCTAAATCGTAACAACTCACCATATACCATTGTTATTTAGTCATACATAAGGCTGTTAACCTACTTAAATAGAGTGCTCGTGTAACCTATCAACCACATTCAGACACCAATAGCAGCATTCTAAACATCCATCAAATCCATCCCCTAAAATATCACAACTAAAAAGGAATAATAATAATCTCTTTCAATATATAATTCATCATCTCATAAAGAAAGATAAAACTTCTAAATACTCTAATTAATTTTTACTAATCATCATAATAATAGTAATATTCCATCCTACCATCACTTTGACCATAATCCACACCTAATTCATCATAAAAGTACTATCCATCTGTACCTACAACTGAAAAAAAAAAAAAAAGTTCCTAGAAGGAGTAAGCTAATGCTCGTTACATGATACCCACAAGTACATGTGCATGACAAACACATATAGAGTTTACATATATTTGAATGCAAAAAAGAAAAGCAACAAATACTTTATTATCTTTGTTTTAAGTCGATCAATCAATATAGGAGTACTCATGACTACACATACTTTAGTTATTAAAAGTCTTATTAATATATATAATCCGATGCATTCAAAATACTACCATCTTGGACCCTGATATTATGATATTGGGAACTACTACTCCTAGCCTTAACACCCATGTGTCATCCGAAAATCTGCCTAAATCATTTCAATGTATAACTTTACTATGGATAGCATCACATAGAGATCATTATGGTGCCTCATAAGGATCTATCGCCATTGGCCCCTAAGTTAAACTAAGCACAAGTAGCAAATATTTATTAATGGAATAATGTTTAAGTTCATCTAATTTCTATACAATCAAGCACAAACATCAAACAGGATAATCACGTACCTGGAAAAACCATTCCAATTTCACCTTAACTACAACAGTCAATCCTAAACTTAATACTAGCTTATAATATGATTTAGGTTCACTTGGTTCATTAAATTAGGTATTAGTTAATTATCCCCCTTCTAAGATACTTTAGTTTAGGTAAAACTAGTTTTGAATTGATGAAAAACCAAGAAAAAAGGAAGAAAGAAACATTTCACAAATATTATAGAGTAACATAGCTATGTATATAGCTGTTTAGAAGAGCATGGGAAAAAGCATGACTGTATACATAATTGTGTACCTTTCTATGCAAAAAGGCCTCTTAACACACTCAAGTACATGGTTGTGTACTTTAATAAGGATAATTACATGCTCATGTACTTGACTATGTACCACTTGTCTCACATTTTTCCTTCACCTCTCAACACAAGAAGGTATAAACCCGTGTACCTAACCATGTAGTCCTTGGAAACACACGATCTCCTCCCATATTATCTCTCTTTCCTACAAACAATCAATCCATGCTACAACTTCTACTTTTCTAAAAATTAAGGCACATTGACATGTAAATTTTATCATAAACAAAACACTTACTTGTCTTAACTACTTTAAACAGTCTCAATTCTACTTGAATCCTCAAGTCACTTCAATGTAGATCTACTAAAAAACCCTTAAATTGTAACAAAACTCCACCATTAAATCAATCATCCACTAAAACAAGAGAGCTTACAAAGAATTAAACAAAACTAGCATTATTCTTGTAGATTTTGCATTACATGAGCCATTTTGTATTATGAGATCCTTGTTTGCTGGTAGTCTACAAAAAGAGAGCATAGGCTGATAAACAAAAAGAGGATAAGAGGGTTTTTAAGGCTTTTATAGCTTATTGCCAAAAAGACTAAAATACCTTCCTTACAAGCATTTTATTACTTTGTTGCCCTATCTTTTAAAAACTTATTTATTTTATTTTTCTTGTATTTTACATCCTCCCCCACACCCTTCGCCCTTACCCTACAAAAACTTTCATCATCGAAAGTTACCTAAATCTAGAAAAAGCTCTAGATACTTTCTCTACATTTTTTTCTTCCAATTCCCAAGTTGCTTCATGTTTCATTTGACTAGTCCATTGTACTTTAACATAGGGAATCACCTATCTCCTCAACACTTGTTCTTTGGTGTCCACTATCCTTACAAGCTACTTCACTAAAGATAAATTCAATTGTACATTCAAAAGCTCTAAAGCATCTACTTGATTTGGATTTAGTATAAATTTCCTTAGTATGAATATATGGAATACATTATGTACCCTTTTAAACTTGGTGGTAGAGCTAACTTCTAAGCCACCTTGCTAATCCTTTCCAAAGCTTCAAACGGTCTAACATATCTCAAGTTCAATTTCCATCTTAAACCAAATCTAATCACTCCTTTAGTTGAAGAAATCTTCAGCAATATCTTATCTCCTACAAATCGCGTATGCCTATTAGATGTTATAGTTGCTAGTACTCCATGTAGCCTTACTATTTCTTATATATACATCTTGTTCAATCTCTCCAATTAATATCCCATGTTGATCAGCAAAGAGTGGGTTGACTTGGTTAACTAATCTACTATTACCCACACCACATCCTATTTTTCTTTGTTCCTCAATAGAGTCATGATAAAGTCCATCGTTATATGTTCCCATTTCTACTCAAGTATTAGAAGGGGTTACAATTCGCCACTCGACCTCTAATATTTAATTTGAATTTTCTGGCAAGTTAAACACTTCGCTACATACTCTATTATCTCCCATTTCATATTCTTCCACCAATAGTGACTCTTCAAGTTTTTATATATTTTAGTACTTCCATGATGAATTATATAATCAAATTAGTGTGCTTCTTTCATGATCTCCTTTTTCAATTCTATATTACTTGATACACACAATCGGGTCTCATGCCTTAAAATATCGTCTACATCAACATTAACCTCAATCATCTTACCTTTCTCCACTTTAATCTTAATTTCTATATATTTGTATCCTCAACCTGGGTAACTTTAATCTTATCTACTAAGGTAGGTTAGATACACAAGCTAGCTAATCTCATTTCCACTTTTTGTGTTATTATTTCTAGCTCCAACCTACGCATGTCCTCAAATAAGTTTCGTTGAGATGTAATCAAGGTGGTAATATTGTCTCATCTCTTCCTAATGGAAGCATCTACTACCACATTAGCTTTTCCTAGATAGTACTAGATCTCCAAGTCATAATCTTTAATTAACTTTAACCATCTCTTTTGTCACATGTTTAACTCCTTCTAAGTGAAAATATTTTTTAAACTTTTGTAATCAATAAAGATTTTTCTTTTTTTCTCCATAAAGATAATATCTCCATAACTTAAGTGCTAACACCACTACTGTTAGCTTCGAGGCATAAGTTGGATAGTTCTTTTCATATGGCTTCAGCTGTCGAAATTCATAAGTTATTGCTCTTCCATCTTTCATTAAAACACATCTTAGACCTAAGCTAATATTGTCGTAATTCATCTAAGACCAACTTTTACTTCAGCTTCTGAAAACTACTTTCACACCTATCATTCTAAACAAACTTTACCACTTTTTTGTGTCAAATGAGTTAAAGGAGCTACGATGTTGTAAAACTCTTTAATAAATCTTCTGTAATAGCTAGTTAAACCTGGCTTCTAACTTTAATCGCTATCTTTAGCTTAGACCAATCCACTACTACTTTTACCTTTTCTAAGTCTACGAAAATTTCATTCCCATCTACCACATGACCTTGGAAAGTCATCTGCTTAAGCGAAAATTCACACTTCTTAAACTTTGCATAAAGATTTTTAGCCTATAGTTTGCCCAACACTAATCTCAAATGCTCCTTGTGATCTTCTTTACTCCTGCAAAATATTAAGATGTTATCAATGAAAATGACCATGAATTTATCAAAAAAAGTCCCTAAATACCCTATTCATTAGGTCCATTAAACTTACAAGTGCATTAGTCAACCCAAAAGGCATCACTAGAAATTCAAAGTATTCACAACATGTCTTAAAGCTTGTCTTCTAAATATCCTCTTTTTTTATCCTCGGCCAATGGTATCCCAATCTTAGGTCAATTTTTAAAAACACCTAAGCTCCCTATAACCAGTCAAAGAGATCATCAATTATAGGGAGAAGATACTTTTTTTTTTATAGTGACACTATTTGACTCTTTATAATCTATACAAAGTTGCATACTTATCTTTCTTCTTAACAAATAAAACCGATGCACTCTTTGGAGACAAACTAAGTCTATTGAAACACTTTATATTACAAATCCTATGATTATGTCTTCAACTTTGCCAATTTTGTAGGAGTCTTTTTATTTGGTGTCTTAAAGATCGACATGGTACCCAGTACCAAGTTGATGCTAAACTTTATTTCCCAAGATGGGGGTTAATCTAAGTATTTCATTTGGAAAGACATCCAGGAACTCATTTACTATAGGTACCTGCTCTAGCTTTATTACTTCACTCGACTTTGTTGTCACTGTTATTAGCATACTTTTGCCCCATAATTCAAAAGTGTGCAATCCTATTAGTCTCTAAGCGTCCAACTTGAAAGTAAAAGGACTTTCACTTAAGAGATTAAAGTACACCATAATCTCATGATAGTTTATGGTAGCCTAGTATTTTGACTACCAATTCATTTCAAGATCACATTGAAGTTTGACATCTCTAGCACTAATAGATCAATTGGCAATACTCTACCTTTTACTTCTATATTGATGTCTTGACATATTTGATTCAAAACTCTCCCAACCCCCAAAGATATACTCACATCTTAACATAGGCAGGAACATGCCCATATACCTAGCCATGTACCCTTCGAAATCACACAATCTCCTCCCATTTCATCCCTCTTTCCTTCAAACAACCAATTCGTGCTACAACTTCTACTTTTCTAACAATTAAAGCACACTGACATGTAAATTTTATCATAAACAATACACTTTCTTGCTTCAATTACTTTAAATAGTATTAATTCTTCTTGAACCCTCTACTTGCTTCGATGTGGATCTACCCAAAAACCCTCAAATTGTAACAAAGCTCCACCCTTAAATCAATCACTCACTAAAACAAGAGAGCATACAAAGAATTAGATGAAACTAGCACTAACCTCATGGATTTTGCATTACCTGAGCCGTTCTATATTACTAGATTGCTATTTGTTGGTAGTTTGCAAAGAGAGACTATAGGTTGAATAGACAAAAAAGAGGACAATAGGTTTTTAGGGGCTTTTTATAGCTTGTTGTCAAAAAGACTAAATTACCCTCCTTATAAGCATTTTATTACTTTATTGCCCCATCTTTTCAAAATTTATTTATTTTATTTTTCTAGTATTTAACAAAATGTTTGGTCATTTAGGTGGCATGGCGCTTGTGTATGTTGACATAATGTTTCCATACTATGCTTCATAGCTTAGTCCTGTTGTGATTTTATTTTTTAGGTATTAAAAGCTTGGAAAAAGTGAGAAGAGAGAAGTTGCTAGCCTTACATGTCCTTGCTAACGTATAAAGACTCTTAGTGGTTGCTGCATTTTTTAGGTTTGAAATGTGACAAGATCTCTACTAGATCTACATTAAAAATTAGGCATATGTTTTAGAGAAATATTACAAGATCATAATATTAAACGTGTTGCAAGTTTGTGATTAGGTTTATGTGCTAAACCTAAACCAAAACGTGTCCATAAATGAGCCCAAAATAGTTTGGTTAGTTTAATAATTGTGCCAAGTTTCTTTACCAATACAAACCCATATATCATCACATTACTTGCATTACTTGCAAGAAAGAAATAATTGGTTGAAGCAGCACAATGAAGACTATGTCAATCTATACATATATTTATAGCAGCTATTCATGACTAAATTTCTGAATGGCTCTTGCAAGAATTCAACTTGCAAGCGATGGAGAGAAACTTAGGATAAATTAAAGTAGATGTTTGAACTTTTAAGAGAGTGAAGAAAACCAGAAATAGGGATCTAAAGTCTTAATAATCAAAAGAATAAGTAATCGATGCGGAGAAAACTGTAATTTTCGTAGTCTGCTAGCCTAAAAATCATGGGCAGGCTAATCAAAAGGGACTAATGATGGGTCTGGGATTTATGAAAGGAGTTGATAGTTAGGGAATGGTAGGCGAAGTTGTAAATAAATTTCACAAAGACCTAAATTGTGATATTATATATGGTACATTTTTATAGATGTTATATAGGCTTCTTGCTTTATATGGCCTCTTGAATAATCCTAACTAGCTTTTGTGACCCACTTATTGAATAATGACCAAGGAAACTAGACTTGGCGTTCAAGTGGATGAATGACGCCAGCGATGATCGATTTAAAATATAAGTTTCCTTGTTATAAGTTTAACTAGTGGTAATCAAGAGTAATGCAGATTTTACAAATAAAATAGAAAAAAAAATACACTTGGGATGCTAAAATAGGAGCAAAAGTAGTTGTACAATTCAAGGAACGTGTGAGATAGTTCTCTAAGTAATAAAATCAGTTCACCAACCAACGTAGACAACCTAGTATCTCTTCAACCTTATTTCTGTCTAATCACAAACTCTTTGCGTCCATTAGTTGCTAAAAGTTTGGCATGGGAAATGATTGGTCATAATTTAAAGCTTTAGGGGCGGTAGAAGTAAGATGAAACCTTCGGGCCAACATTAAAACCACTCTCCACCTTTTCATCAATCTCACATTTTGATTAGAAGCTTCAGGTATCGATTTAAAAATTAATTAATACCTATAAATTTATTTTGGGTTAAATTATAGTAAGAACCCTTCACAACTTGACCAGAACACAAAGGAAACTCCTCCTTTTAACATGATAGTATCTTTACGTTAATCCGAAGTAATTTAGTTTACCTTTCTCCTATAAATGTGGTGGTAATTTTTAGGATTCATCAATTTTTACTGTCAAGATGAAAAAATAAATAAGTACTATGATGATACGTAAGAAAGTGTTATATATCATACTCTCAATAAAAGGTATTATTAAAAGTAAATACATTAATATAACATACCCATTTCTTACTTATGGAGACATATAATTGTGCTATTTTTAGTAAATATTATCTTCATATGGCATACGCAACCGTCTATATTTTCTGTTGAGGTCCTCAGGAATTGCTATATAAGTAGACCTATCTTGATTTTACATACCTCAGTCGTCACAGAATGGTGAAGCTATGGGGCTGACTCTATCATGAAAGTCTATATTACTATTTGCACATCTTTTTCGGATTAAGAAAAAAGAAAAGGAAAAATAGAAAGTATAATGAATAACCTGATCTTATATCATTTCAAAGATTAGCAATTATCACAATTTCCCTACTCAACACTTGTCCGAAATTTACGGGACATACAGAACCTGGAACTTGGAAAGCTTCTTACACAATCCACCAGTGTAATTAGAAATGAACTTATAACCAAAGATTCTGCTGTACTTTTATAGTGTCGATACATTAATCTTATTTTAAATTTTGATGTGCTTCATAGGAAAGAAAGGTTGACGAGATCTCATGATGCCCAAAAAACCTTAAATTGCAAAAACTGCACGCAAAAGACTGTGCTACTGATGATGAACGCCTTTTATTAAAAAAAAAAATGATTGCACATACTTTATCATGCACCAAAAGATGATGCGCTATCATGGATAATTAAATTCAAAATTCAGCCTATTAATTAACTCGAACAATTTATTTATTTATTTATTTATTTAAAGAATAGATGTAGTATCAAATCGGAAATATCGAAAAGAAGAAGGGCATTTCAAAAATTATAAAGTTATAATACTGGTTATATAATAATGAGACGAAAAGAAAATTCATGAAAATCGACAGCATGGATTATGTGAACATTAACACTTTGTTTAGTACGGTATGGAAATGAAGAAAAATAAAATGAAACTAAAGAAAGTAAAATGAATGAAATTTGAAAAAGTAAGTACTATTGTTTATTTTCAGAAAGAAGGGGAAGGAAAAAAATGGAGTTAAAATTTGCTAATAATAGATAGGAATAGGATACAATTTTTACTAAGTCTATTTAATATATGATTTATTGGAGAAATTAAGGGTTATTTCACTAAATAGTTTAGGCGGTAATTGCAAATCAAATCTCAAAGTTGGGTTTTGAAATACTCCGTCTTCATAAGATCTCTATTCTTCTTGGTCTCTTAACCTCTAAGGCTACATCTGGGATTTGGCTTGTAAATAGAACGACAACTGTCTAAAGCAAATGAGAGACGAAGGTCGCATTTCGAGAGTCGGTACGAAAGGTTAAGCAGGAATCTAAAATTGCTTGCCGTGTGATCATGATACGTGGAATGAGATTCCATTTAAACATATTTGATCTTTGAGTTAGAAAGGAATGTTAACTTTCAAATAGACACCAAACAATTCTGACTCGATATTTGAAATTGATTCAAAACTATTGGATCAAAGGTTAGAGATGAGGGGAATTGAATCTAGAATCATATAGTTAGTTCATAAATCAGTTTACTGGAATCAATAAGTTATGGGTTAATTTTAAATTTTATAACTTTTTTAAATTAAAATTTTCAATTTTTTTTCTTTTTTCAGCTCTCTTTAATTCTTTTTTTGATACTATTCGTCGTCTTAAAATTTACAAATTAATAAATTAAATTATTACAATAATTACTATTAATTATTTCTTATAATACAATTATTTTTTTGTATCCAAAAATGTTAAATTTTATATACACATGTTTCATAATTATAGTCGGTAAAAATCTTGTGGAGAGAGAGAGTCACATCAGAATTTTATTAATATTAACTTAAATAATACAAATATGAGGGACCATTTAAGTTATATATAGTAATTGAAAAGTAAAATAATAAAAAATTTAAAAAAAGTTGGAAACTTAAAAGTAAATCTCCATTTCTATTTGCTATACCCTCAATTTACAACTAAAAACTAAACTAATGACAAATATAGATTCAACAACATAAAAGCTTATTATACAATATAAACATAAAATAGAGTTCAAACTAAGGTTTTAGAGAGTATTTTGGAGTCTAAAATTATATTAATTTAATTGGATTAGGGTATTTTAGGTCAAATTAACATGGAAACAAGGGTTTAGGACTTTAATCGATTCGAGGAGATTACAGTTTGATGCTTTGAAACTTCAAGATAATCAAGTCCCTTAGACCATCCCTTGTATGTTTGGTTGACCTTAAATAATCATTTGTATGATTTAACAATGTGTTTTTTGGTAATCCATAATCAAAATGATCAATTTTATTCTAAGAAATCTAATTTTTGTTGAGGCACCCTTTTATTCATTTGAAATCTTCTTCAAAAGGGACTTTGTGCAGGTGATCCTTTTTTTTTATATAATACTGTGCAATTGATCTTGTTTGGCCCATTGATAATATTGTGCAATTGGAAAAGGCTATATTGATTTTTAAAGGAACATGATTGGTGGTTTTGAGACTAGATTTTAAGACTTCAAAAGTTTGTTCCAATCATATGGGATTTATAAAGGGCTAAAATTGCTATATCAATATATTGAGCCAAACATGGTATTTATTTGGTTTTGATTCCTTAGACTAAATGAAAAAACTTAGAAAGTCCAATCTATTCTTAGGATGACTAGAGGAAACTTGGTTTGGTAGTTTAGAAACAAAAATCTTTGGATCAATTCATTTGCCTCTAACTATTTTTTAGGCGAGCTCAAACACTCATGAAGACAACTATTAGCTTTAAGCTTGATAAGCTTGTTCGAGATAACACATAAAATAAGTAAGTTCAATCCCATCTATTGATAACTAAGACGATCTGATAGTCATTCTTAAACTTAAGATTTTATAAAAACTAAATCATTCCTCCTTATTGAGGACAACTTTAGAGATCAAGGAAATATTATGTCATTATGTAATATTTGTTCTTAAAGATTAAACAAACAATTTCAATTACTCAAGTTATATGGTTAATACTTAAGGTTTTCTAGACTCTTTTATTTATTATTTGTACATTCAAAACATTAAAATTATTCATTTTTTTATGTATTATTCTTCATGTGTTATTTTTATATCACAATTCCGAAGTAGATCATATATAATGCAGGACTTATTGATATGCATGTGACTATTCCGATCAAAACTCACAAAGAGATAAATTATTGCTCTACTAAGCATGGGACAACAACAAATGCCTTGCAAACTTCCACAAGAAATTACAGGTGAAAATGCATAAGATTCAACATACTGTGATCAATGATGCGATGTAATGATGACCTATTGCAAGAGAAGTTTTTCAAGTTTTTCACAGCTCTGAATATGATTAGATAGAGGGGAGCGCAATCATCAGTTTTCAAATGGTTTCGACGAAATGGCCCCACCAAAAATCTCTCTTTCCATGAGGAAAACTCCTAAGCGTGTGCTGTCAACAAATGACATTTGTATGATATGTTTCCTAGGTAGGAAACATGTATATAATAGCTAACTGCTAACAGTAACTCAAAGGTGATTGTTCTCAACCCGGTTGATCATTTATGGCAGATCGGTGTCAAGATCTGGAATGACAAATCAAGAAAATGAAGAATAAATTAATATTACTAAATCAAATCTCATTGGTTTGTTTAGGGTGAAATACAATGAAGTACAAGCAAATAAAGTGGTATTTTTTTTTTAGTGAAATACAATGAATTACATCAACGTAATAAGAAACATAAATAGAGGCAGATTGACGGTCTAAAACATAATAACTGCTAACAAATTGGTTTCCCTAAATTAGACTTAAAAATGAACCTTTTTAAACTTGAAATTACAGATTATAAACTGATCATTCTTTAACGGATATAATTTTTCTTTTTTTTTTGGGTGTAATCAACATAAAATTTTCTTCTTCTTCCCAAGCGTAGACCTGATTCACCAAAATGTCGGCCACCATATTTACTTCTTGTGGCACATGGGAAAGTGTCCAATCTTCAGCTTGAGGAGTTTTTTTACTACAGGCAGAAAGAATATTCATTAATCTATTTTGAAAGCTCTTACCAGAATTGACCACTGCAATTGCAATCGGGGGGCTCTGCACAAACAAAAAAAAAAAGGTAAAAGAAAAGAAAAGAAAAAATGAAAATTGCAATCTAGGGGGCCATTGGACTTGCACTTTGGTGCTTTCAGTCTTTAAAAGTAAACTTAAAACTCAATGTAGTCCCATAGTTTTGCAAGCAATATATCAATTTTCCCAGTTTTTTTTTTTTCCAATAAAAAAGCTAGCGACCCATTTGCCTCCTGCATCCCTTTTTGCTCCTCTTATGGTAGCTTATCATGAAATTGAGTGAATAGAATCATTAGTATCTAATTTAACTCCATCTTTTTATCTTCCTATAAATCGTAAAAAGATATTTCTTCTTTCTATTATAAGTTCAGAATTCATTTTTTTCTTTTTCCCTCTTATTTATGTTAAATTTAAGCTCGGGCATCTTTTGTTGAATAAAAGACCATTTCCATTTACCTAAACATGCCAGATTGCTAAGCAAAAGTGCACACCCCGAGGTGGTCTTGATCTGAGTAACTCGAACTTCTCGGTACAGTAGTTGCATCTCAAGCGGTCAAATAGACTAGGTGGTTTGGAGTTGTGTCATGTTCCTGAATTTGAAGCTCGTGCCATAATCTTTTAATTTGAGGATGGCCTCCTATAGCATGTTAGACATCCACCTCTAAATACTGACATCTTGGACAACCTGAATACATAGGTATATATATGTTCTTCTCGAATTTGCGACTGCTGGTATTTCATTTCTGTAGACTCCAGTTAAATGACCCTAGTTTTGGACGGATGCAAGTTACCTAGATCCCATTCCCATCTCCTCTATGGCATTGACCCCAACTTCTCCAAGTGCATGCATGTGGAATCCTATATGAGAAAAAAAAGGATTATAGGAGAGAACTATTAATAGTTTATAAAACTAAAATATTAAATATTAAATCAATATTAGTTAGATTTTTAAATTTGGTGATTGAAAATATCTATTAGTCACTTATTGATTTTACTATCGACTACTTTTAAGCTAAGTCATTTCATATAACATTAGAGTTGACTCTTTACAAATAAATATTGATGGACTTATTTTCATCGAATTTAGAGAAAAGGCTCAAAGAGGCCAAGGATCTTTGTTAGGGTTACAACTCCGGGCAAGCTTCTCAGATGATATGTTAATGAAGGGTAGCATGTATAAATTGAATTGCATCCTACAAAAGGGAGCAAGAATTAAGTTCAATTGTAAGATTTTGAACAAGGACATCGTGTGTTTAGGGGGAATTATGAAACCTTGAGCAAAAAAAGTCCTACATGAATTATGGGAAAGAACTAGTGATAGGTGATAAGGCCAATGTATTAAATACAAAGTCATACAAATTAGATACTTTGAAAAATGATTGAAAAAATTTATTAGTCACCACTTGATTTGGTTATTAACTATTTTTAAGTCAAGGCATTACAATATAAATATTTTGTATAGAAACTTTATCCTTTCAAGTCCAAAAATAAAAAGGAATGCCTTCACTTGCTTGCACTAAACAACTTGATCCAAATTCCTCATAATAATATCAGAGATTTTAAAGTCAACTCCATTTTTATCTGTTAACTTCCAAGCTTCTCTCATTGATCAAACTTCCAAATGTTGCTTGAGAGAATACTAGATGATTTCTCTCTCTCTCTCTCTCTCTCTTCCAACTAAAATGGTGTTAGACATTGAGTTATGAATATATTAAGGGATACTATTTAAGAGTATAGAGGTTGCAACCTTAAAGAGTAAATTTTCAATTAAGTGAATTTTAGGTGACTATTGCAGTGAATTCTTTCCATAAATAAGCAAATGCTCAAGTTACAAGTTAGCAAAATTAGAGAGTTGTTTGCTAGGATTGGCTTGTCAAGTTAAACTAAATAGAATCAAGGACAACCTCAGAAAAGCATAAATGACACAACAATTTAAGATTTTTTTTTATTGTAATTTTGAAAGTAGTGAGGCTTGTATGAGACAAAAAAGATAATTGTTGTACTCACTCATTTATTTTTGAAGTTTAGTGGATTCTTAGTGGTTGAATTGGTAAAAAGGGTTAATGCACAAAGTGGAGCCTTTATATATATGGACTCACTTTTCTCTTCTCTCTCTCTCTCTCTTTCTGGCATTGTATGCTTTGTTAATTTATTAATCTTATCATGATATCCAAGAAAATTACCTAAAAAAACTATAAATGGCAAAATCTTACACTTCCACTACTTCTATTTCTACTTTCTTCTCTTTTTTTCTTCTTCTTTGTTTTTTTTTTCTCATTTTCCTTTGTCTTTTCCTCTCTGTAATCCATTAACTCTCTTATTTATTTATTTACATCACTAATTTTTGTCTTAAAAATGAATTTCTTTATCCGAATATATTAAAAAGAAAGGGATTTCTCTATTTTTTTTCAAAGAAAAGGAGAAAAATTGGTTAGGCTCCATGATTAAACTAAAACAAAACATGAACTTGAGTACAAACACTTTGCTATACTTTTAATATAAAATTTGTATCCAATCTTTGGATTTCATATGCTAAAATATCACTTTCAACAATAGATTGAGCCTAATTGACTAACATTTTACCTGCAAACTATTAATTTTTCACACAACACTCACAATCATATTCTTTGGTCTCTCATAGACACCTCTTACCACTCTCACCTTCACTTTTAGAAGTTAAAACTCAACCTTATAGATGTTTTATTAGTTAACCTCATCCTTATACTTCTGGGTTTATTGCACACATTATCCATAAACATCTCCATTTCCTTTAGAACTTCTAAACTAATACCAACGAAATCTATTTATGTGTCATGCATTAAAAAAGTGTGTTGGTTAAGACATAAACAGTAACATATCTGGTTAATTCTATTGCAGATGTAACTATAGATCACACGATCTTTGAAATGGTTAGATTCAAGCGGGGACAAACTGGGATTTTTTCTTTGTTTCTTTTTACTTGAGGCAAATATTAGCCCAAATTTAACCATTAACTTATACAAAATAATGTGCAAAAGTACCATTTTATATTTTTATTTCCAAATACTACCAGCATTTTCTTATCCACTTATTCTGGAAATATTCAGTTTAATTTCGGATGAACTTGACAAACATAACAAAATAGTTCCTCTAGCTTTCGAAAAGAAATATACGAAACTAGGCACTGTCAAATTTTGTCAATAATGGACAAACTAGGCATTGTTAAATTTTGTGGAAGAGGTTGAATTTTTTTCTTCTTTTTTTAAATAGCTTAAAGTTGATAGCCTTAATATTGCATTGATATATCAAAGTTAATTTGTCCATGAAGTACTATTGATCAAAGTTTTACATAAATGGTATAAAACAACTTTTTTTTAGAACACTTATCAAGATGTCAAAAAGAAAAACTCATTACTTTTTCATGTAGTTGTATTTTTATGAGATGTGTAATCAACTTTATAAAAATTTTAAAACTCCTTTTTGACCATATAAAGGTACCGGAGCATCTCCCTGAATGGATCCTTTCTTTTTAGTATGACAAGTTAAAAAGGATACTAAATTTTTAATACATTAATTTAATAAACTTAGGGGAAAGAAGAAAGTTATTCAAATATTTACATGATACATAAAGTTCACATGGCCTAGGGAAAAGGACGTGAACTAGGTAGCAAAAAACTGTTCAACAGATATTGCATATCTTACGTGTCTTTTATGTTTACCGCCTCAATTGTCTTTATTCAATTCAAAGTTAACTTATCGGAGAGAAATTTTCTATCCAATGTTTGTCAAAACTATTAAATAGACATTGCATATAAAATAAGGCTATTTTATCATTTCATATATATTTGTTCATTACTAATTATAATCATCATTTTTCAAGTTAAACACTAATAAGGATATTTAATAGATTTATTTTACTTAACACTATGTTGGAGAGAGTGGAAAGAGAGGAAAAGAATGAGGGAGGAATTAAAAATTTGGTTTTTTATTGTTTGGAAAGAAAATCGAAAAAGAAGGAAATATGGGAGGATTTAAATTCATAGGCCTTATAAAAACTAGTTAAAGCTAGCTCTCCACTTTGTGCAATTTTTTATCTAAAATATATATTTATCTTAACAAATAATAATAGTTTTGTTTAAAAAATTATCATAATTAACATGTGAATAATGCATATTCATATTTCAAAGATCATATGACTACTCTTATTTAGTTATAATAAATATATTTCACATATTGTAACTTTATATGATTATTGATGATCCTTACATGTTTATATAAAAAAATAAGATATTTATAGAGTTATAATATTTCCAAATTTAGGAATATAACTTCATACCAAGAGTTGTGTCATTTTGCATTAAATCGTGAGCATTATGGGACTATAATATCATACCAAAAGTTGTGTGCTTTAACATTAAGTATCATACATTATGTGAAGGATATAAGTAACATAAATAGCTAAAAGTATTATTAAGAAAAGTATAAATGAAAGTCATTTTTTCTAAAATTTGAAAAATGTTAATAGCTCAAATATAAAGCACTAAAACCTAAGGCATCACAATTCGCCACGTGTCACAATAAGGTTATGACACATAAAGGCTCATGAGCAACTACATTCTCCATGAAGATGTAATAACTGCAATTCTGCATAGACATAATCTCCAAACAAACACCATTTAGTGACTTATATGATGTCACTCTACATCTCCAACATAAAGAAAAAGGTACAAACAAATCAGAGCCTCCTAGCTCCTAAGGAAGCAAACATATAAACACAACTACTAATAGGTTGCTAAACTAGGCACAATATAACTGAAGTCGAATCTAAATAACAACATCCACCAAATTAGCAAAACCGCATAGATTTTGGATATTGTGCATCTTCCATCACATCTACTCACCATAATAATAGCAATACTCAACATCATCTCTCATATCTTGATATGCATTCTCACTCATCTCATCATACCCAACTATTTTACTAGAGGTAGCTATAGTTGAAAAAGAATCCCTAAAGTAGGGTAAGCTATTACCCAATATGAGTATACCAATAATCACACATGCATGCCATGTAGTCACAAATTCACAAGCAAGTATCCAATGGACATATCACAACTAACCGGTTAGCTATCTTTTGTTTAGGCATCTCATTCAACATAATCTTAGTATCCCAAGACTTGAGGTAACATAAGACATCAAGCACTAATATATGTATATAATATACATATATGACATTAGATACTCTCCAATGCTAATGAGTCACCAAAATTTACTTAGATTATTTCAGTATGCAACTCTATATAAGGAACACTACATATTAATCATTAGGATGCCACATCAAGATTATCGATACCCCTAATCCCTTAAGCTCAACCACACATAAGCAATAGACATTAATTAGTCGAATAGTTCGTTATGCTCACGAAATTCTATACTAACAAGCACAACCAGTAATAATAATGTACATGTGCCTGAAATGGGCTTAACCAACAATGCTTGAATATACTTGACTTTCAATCTTGATATGATAATATAAATGCAAGTATTTTAGTTATTTATGCAAAACTAGCTCTAAGCTCTATCTAAGAACCCTTAATTACACTAAGTCATCAATTTTACATTAACTCATAACTTGCTATTTGACCATCACTAAACTTTTGAATAACTCCTTTTTAGATCTATTGAATTCCCTAAAAGTACTTTGAGTAAAAGTTGACCAAAGAATTATATTTATCATTGATATGTAATTTAATAGAAAAGATTTGATTAAACTAGCTAAAAGATAGCTAAACATTATATTTACATGATTTTAAATGATAAATACTCGATATAAGTTAAAAGATTTGAATAAGATTGAAAAAGGCCTTTACTTATTACAATAAAGTAAGTAGTACCAAAAGATTCTTTATTTTTAATATTAATTATAATTAAGTGTTAAAAGTCATTAAAATGGGGAAAATATATAGTTGGATATGTAAATTATGTGTAAATAGAGTTAATAGTGTAATTAAGAAAGTTAAAATACTTTTGGAAAGTGAATTAAATAAGATTTAAAAAGAAAAAATTATCTTGTTAAAATGATTTTTGACCTTTTATAAAGAGTCAAGACCGTTTTTCAATAAATGTTCTAAACCTTTTATGTGGAGTTGCTTCTTTTTATATTACGTGCTTAAAAAAAATCAAAAAGCTTCAAACTCTTTATAAATGCTAAAGAGTCCAAACCTTTCTTCAAAATTACAGATTTTATTGTTTGAAAATCTACATGAGTTTCTTAGACTTTAATCCAATCAATCAAGCATAACTTCCATCACTCACTCATCTTCTAATGGATCACTTTTTCAACAAATAAACACAATCTTACATTAAGATTAATAAAAAAATACCAATTACAAATACTTACATGTAGAATTGATTATCTTTGAGATTTCTTGTGGATTCACTGTACCCAAACATGTTTTCTTCAAGCAAGAACATTTTCTATCATAAAAAAAATACATAAAGACACGTTTTAAATAAAAAATTGAAGACTACTAGACCAACTTTACTCCAAACAAGATGTTAGGGCTATTCTTCTCCTTAGTTGCATAGAAACTTGGTTTTTACACTGAAAACTTATGCTTTAAACCTAGAGATTACAACTATATAAAGGAACATAAAAGTGGATTTTCTTACCTTCTAATTTTGCCTCAGCATGCAAGGTTTGTGGAGAAACTATTGATGAGGGAAGAAGTTTGTAAGAAGAGAATGAAAGAAGAAAAGGAGGTGAAAAAACATTCATATATGACATTTTAAATAGTTGGGGGGTTTTGAATTGGGGCAAATTACATGACTACCCTTGATCTTTAATAGTATTATCTAAATTACCTTCACTTACATAATATGATATATTTTATGGAATTGCTAGTTATTATATCAAATATAAAAAGTGAAATTTTAAGGATTCAAAAAGAAAATTAAGTAAACATTGGAAATTAAATATGTGCTATTTCTATGTTATAAATAGTAATTATATAATTACAAATAATCAAATACAATCACACAATCATGATTATATTATTGTAGTCCTATAGTTAGGCATAGGGGTATTTCTAAAATCTTTTAACCATTTAGTCCTTATTCCCTAAAACCATACAACTAGCAAAACAAAGTAATAAGGATCCCAATCAATTGATCAAATTAATAAATATTTAGGTCTTATAGTAATCGTATTTCATTAATCTATAATAGCTATAATATTATAGGCATATTCCATTTAACCAAGTGTAAAGATGTAAGCGGTTCACTCATAAGGGGTCCCAAACCAAACCAAACCTAATAAGAACCTAATTCCTTGTAGGGTTTAGAATGAGCTCAAAACGTCCTTAATACCTTATGGGTTTTATGTCAAGCTTTGCATTTTTTTTTTTTTTTTGCTTTAGCCGAAAGCTTGATAAAATTTTAAATACTTGAAAATGCTAGTGTTGATCATGTAAATGCTTTATGAATATTTTTCATATAAACATGAATTTTGAAATATCTAATTAAATTATATTAGCTTATTGGTTGGGGTTCTAATGGTATTGATTACACTAAATGATAATAGTTGGGTCTTAGGCACATGTTAAATTGTCCATTTTGATCGATGATGGGTTTGGGGCAGATGATGGGTGTTAGGAATTGGGAATTTAGGAAACCCATCTAAACTATGCTCATAATTGCATCTTAGCAAACTGAATATGATACAAGTATTTAATTTACAATTCCTTCTAGCTTGAAGTATAGATTTTTCCCTTGAAAAAAGCAATCATGAATAAAAGATTTACTTATGTAAGCCTAGTTCCTCAAGAAAACATAATATAAGGTCATACATAGATTTAAAGACAAGTTTAGATTATATTATTGATTAGATGTTAAGATTGGAATTTATGGCATTCTAAAACTTGTATGATTGGATAAGTTATAGAATACATATTAGGTGTTATAAAGTATGTTCAAGATTCAAAATTTATAACATAGTCTTATAAGGTAACGCTCGAGGTAATACCTCTTATCCACTAGAGAGTTTTCTTGAAACTTGCCCATACGTACCATAGGCTTTAGGTTTCAAATATCACATAATTTAATACTATAGGAAGTATACTCTACAAATGGTATGATATATCCAAGAAATATAATTCGATCAATGTAATATAATAGAATTCTAATCAAGTGCGCCTTGAAGCCTAAAATCAATACCATGTTTAATGTTCCATACATAATAAATTAAAAGTTTGAATTTGTCTCATATCTCTAAGTTAACTTATTGTAATTTAAGTTTATTGTATTTGTGTAGTTGTTTTGTGTGTGTTCGTGTGTTTTTCTTTTCTTTTCTTTCTTTTTTTTTTTGTGAGACTTATCGTGCTTATTGTATTTTGAGTTGTGATTTGCCTTTAAGCTACTATGAACCTAATTCTAGGCATTATTTATTATAATTTTCAAATATTAACATATATATTGTAACTTATTATATAAGGAAGAAAGAACCCATATGTTTGTTAGGTACCTAGGAATTTGTAGATTTTATAAGGGGGGCAATTATAAGTGGGGAGATCAATGTTTAGGGTTAAGTTCAAATACATAATCGAACTTTCAAGTGGTTAAAATAGATGATTAAAGTTTGAAATGATTAAAATAGAAAATTAATGTTATGTTGAATAGTTCGAATAGAGGATCTACCATTATCCCATAAAGATATTAAATGGTTTAAATAGAAAATTCGTTACTATTTGTAATTGTATCATAATGGAATCTTCTTATTAAACTACATAGCATAGCATTGATCTTTTAGTTTACCACATGAAAGTTTAATCATTTATTTAAACTTAATCGAAAACGTTGATCCTTATTACAAAGTATTAATTCAAAATAATTTTGGTAGGTTAAAAAACAAGTTTTGGTTCCAATTTTTAGGATCCTATATAGATAGATCGATAGAGTGAAAGATAAGACTCATTAACCCGCTTATTTTGTAAATTTTTTCCTTTTCGAATTCCTATTTAAGTTTGATAAACATGACATGGATAAAGTAAAATTAAAGTCTCTACAAAATGCTTTTGTTAAAGTGAATATAGTTTCTTTAAGGAAATAAATATACTTTTAATCATCAATATTTATCTTTTTTTTATTTGAATAATTAACCTTTTTTCTTTCTTCTATTTGAGTCCTAAACATTTGTAAAACCTTACCAAAAAAGGACTTCTGCCAAATGTATTAAGTTTTTTATCTATCCGTGACACATATCAACTTTAAACTAACTAATAATATTAAAATAATATAATGATAATGTTAAATATATTTATTTGTAAAATATAATAAAAATAATATTATATATATATAATAATACAATATAATGAAAAATACAAAAATAATAGTTAAATTAAGAAAAAGGGCTAAAAAAAATTGTGTGTGCCCAAACTACTTTAGCTCACTAGCACAAGATTAATTATAGTCAAGAAATGCTCAAGATGAACAAAAAAATTATTATATTTAATAAGAGTCATATTTTTATAATGTTTTGAAAACATTGAAATTTTAAATAGAAAAAAAAATTAATGACTCAAATAAAAATGTAAGTAAACATTCATAACCAAAACTATATTTTTTTCTTTCTTTAAAGTAAGAAAAAAAAATGACAATGATAGATTGAATAAGAATTTCTTAGGGATTTTGAATGATTTATTCAATGTTTCTCAAATATGTTCCTATCTATCAAAAGGCTAGAAGTAGAGTCGATTGACCAATCCGAACACAAAGGGAAAGAACGATTGAACTAAGTTGTGATAGGATCTGTTCACAAAAAAGAATCGATGTTTTCAAAATTTAAGGAAATACTAAGGTGAAAGCATTGAAACTGTATAAATCACAAAGTATTTTGTCTAATAATATATTATTACTACTAGGCGTTATCATCCTCATCCTTAGTATTTCAACCAAAGCATAATGTTACCAAGCATATTCTTAATGTGACTATCAATTGGAAAAGAAATTTTCTCTCATTTGGTTAACCCTCGCTAGACGTCAATAATCATCATAATTTCATGATCATGAGGAACGTGACTGTATAAGAGGCTTCGTAGACTCCCTATCGCAGCCTAATTAGAGGACCAAAATTGGACGTGCTCCTAGCTATTGTCCTAATTAGAAGCTTCTCTTCAGGCCATAAATTTATTTTTCGCACACTTCTAAACAATTTAGATCTTGATTTTCATTTTCTACCCTTTTGATCTAGGTTGTAAATCCTCATTTCAAGTCTCATCCAAAGCAGGTTTTTTCCCCTCAAATCCCACACAAGCTTGATTACGCATGCCTTATTCTCAGTTCTTAAATCCATCAAACCTAACCCTCATCTTCTCTCTTTTTAGTCTTTTCCCATGCTATCTTGTGCATTTTTTGTTTCTCTTCAACTGGTTCCTAGAGGAAATTTTGGTTTAATTTATTCAGCATATCCAACAAGCCATTGGGTAGAAGTTATGGCTTATGAATAGTAATTAACTGTGCTTTCTAGGATAGATGAAATTACTTAGTTTCTACTAGCCATACTTAGAAGGTTAGCCTTCTAACATGTAATTTTGCCTTCAACCTTATCAAGAATAAAAGAGAGATCACCATTTTTATGGTTACCCAATCCCGTCATTTGGAAGCTAAGGTATCTTCCATTTCGTTGCTTTATCTAATCCATAAGGTATCACAAATATTCTGTCTTCTTTCCAAAATTGTGTTGAGAAAATCACACAAGACTTTGTCGGAGTTGGCACGTTGGTCGGAGAGGGTGCCAAAGTTTGAAATGACTTCCACCATTATAATAGTATTATCTTCATTGGCCTTATCCATCAACAAAATATTGTCAGCAAAAAGGAGGTGGGAAAGCACTAAGCTAAACCCCTCAATTTTAAGGCTTCCAAAGGCCTAATTCAACATGACACTGAATTATCCAACTCATAGCTCCATGACCAAGATAAAGATGGAGGGTGATGTGGGATCCCCCGTCTAATGCCGTTACTCGATTAGAAGTCGGGGAAGGGGATACCGTTAAGTCGAACAACAAAGTTTACAGATGAAATACAAGAATAGACTAGTCAATCTAGAGTTGGGAAAAATTCAGGGCAATCAAAGTATTCCTAGCAATATCCCACTCAACTTAGGCATATGGTCTTTCAAGATCCAACTTAACAATCATCTAAACCTTGACTCCTTGCTTCTTACCAAGAGAGTGTAAGAGCTCTTAAACACAAAAACCGTTGCAGCCACAAATCTCTCTGGATAAAACTTGACTCAGTAGAGCTAATAATATTATTTAGATAGATTCTAAACGATTCACTAAAATTTTGATTATCACTTTATATATGGCTATGTAAAGGTTTATCAATTGAAACGCCCTTAGCTTATTTGCACCATAATATTGGGGGATATGGACCGGAGGGGTTCTGTTTAGGTCTAGTGGAAAAACTCCTAATAGGAAACACTTCCTCAACAGTATGACATACCATGTCCCTCACAGAATCTCAACAATATTTAAAGAAACTTGCATGAAAGCCATTAACATTGACGGTTTTATTTAGCCTAATGCTCTACACAACTTTCCTACTTTCCTCTCTAAACACTATACTTCCAAGTTTGTCTTACACAATAAGCATGTCAATCCACCGGTGAAGATAAAGGCACATCTTGAGAAAGGAAATCTAAAATGCTTGACGAAGGGCCATACCTAACCACAACATTAATGTGACAAGAAAGAAGCCGACTTGAAGAAGGCTGCCAAGAGGAACAAGCCTACATGCTACACCATCCTTTCCTGTTGACGGTGAGTGAAAAAGATGAATCCTATGATAAGCATCTCATGCCATGGCTGTTGTGAAAGAATAAACTTAAGTTCTAAATAAATTATCAAGAGAGGGGTGAATTAATAGCTTATACAAAATTCAAAATTTTTTCGTTTTTAAAAGGTTTTCCTCAAGATATCTATTAATGGCTTATTAACAATAAAGCACAAAAACAAAAGAAATAGCCTACAAAATTAAAGAGAGAAGGGTTTAGAGAATCAAGTGCAAGAATTATAGTGGTTCGGCTTTGTGCCTACTCCACTCTTCCAACTACATTGCCAACAACCCATTCTTCCACACTAGTACTGTTTCACCATATCTAATATTGAATTGAGAGAAGTCACAACAAATCAGTCAACACTTAGCATCACACTCTTTTTGCTTTGCCTATCTAGCCCTCTATTTGACTATTTATAGATCTATGATAAATAACAACTCATCTCTCTAACAACACTTCATAGTTCTCGAGAATGCAAATAATCTAGCGAACAATATACTAAAATCCTCAACAAATAATTAGCATGAAAACGGAATAATAAATGACACAAAGTTTTAGTGTAGGACAAGTTCTAAGGAACTCTGTAAGTGCTTTTGTTGCGTTTGTTTTTCTCAAATGCACATGATTTTCATCTCTATGTTTTTTTTCTTCTAATGTTTGAACTGTTCTTCTTATGTTTTATATTTCTTTCGATAGTTAATGGCTAGTTACTTTACTTGATTACTTCAAATAACTTCATGTTGAAAAGATCAAGATAGCCATTGAGAGTTCCTTCCCCGATTCTTGGAAAATATCTCTCTTGAAATTTGAATTTGAAGTTGATCTTTATCTAGAGACTTCTTGATGTTATCTTTTGGCTTTTCTTTAGTAATTTGTGTTACAATATTTCCATTATAGTTAGAATCTTCTTAATGAATGCTTGACATATAATCTAGATGAACTTAAAGCTTGAATTTGAAAAATATGTGATAACCCAACTGATTTGGAGATATTCTCAATTGAATCCTCATCCATATCTTTAACCTCTTATCGTTATATAATCTTTTATAAAAATCATTCACAAGCTCCACCATAATTCTAAGTTTGAGACATTGTTAGCTATTTACACATCAACCAATAACCTTTGCAACTATGAACTTTAAACCTCCATAATTATAATTGATCCCATTGGCATAATTAACCAACTTTAATGGAACAGAACTAAATCTATTCCTCAAATACATCCAATAAGTGGGGCTAGGTCTTTAACTTTGATAATTTATCTAACTTGTGTAATTTAAACTTTTTATTGGTAACACTTGTATATTCCAAGTCACAACCTCTAAGTTAATCTCTGATTTCATCTTATTTGTCTTCAAACAATGAAACTTCTAAGCTAAACTTTAACTCACTTAAACTTTACTTTTACTACATAATATTTTATGTACACTTCATAAACTTATTAACATAACGCTTAATATTTTGTTATTATCAAAACTTACTAAGAGAGAACCTAACACACCTGATTTAGCAAAAATTTTCCCTAACCCTTCTAAGCAAATAGGCCTTTATTTACTTAGACTTTATCGGTCCTATATAGCTTGATGAAATAATCAATAATTATTGATTTTATTTGGCACAATTAACGGATTAGTTTCCCAATTCATCATATAATCTCCAAATTCTCAACTTTGATCTCCTAGCTACAACATTAGCATGGAAAAACACCATATTTCTTTCTCCCTCTATCATCCATTTAGATCTCACTTTTGCTACCCATAATTTCTCTTCTCGATTAGAATAAGAAAGCTTTTATTTTTATTTGGTTCATTAAATAAGAAAGCTTCTCAATTAAGAAGATTATGATCTGGATTATTTAGATCTTCCTGTTTATTTCTTTAATCAAGCAAGATGTCATTTTCTTTTTTCTTATGGATGATTCCAAAGACTATTTTGTTTGATTCTTTTAACTTTTTCTTTTACTTTGTTTGGTAAAAGGGAATGAATTGAGAGGAAAGAATTCGAAGGGGAAAGAATTATGATAAAAACAATTACCCTCAATTTGTTTGGATAATGAAAGAGAGGAAATAAGGAAAGAATTTAGACAAGAAAGAATTATGATAAAAACAATTACCCTGAATTTGTTTGGATAATAAAGGAAAGGAAATATGAAGTAAAGTTACTCATTGCTAAAGATAAAAAAGAAAAAAGAAAAAAAAAAAGAGAGATATAGTGTAAAATTACCAACATACCCATAAAAAAACAACAAAGGAAAGAAATAGTAAAAGAGAGGGATAGAGTTAGAAATCCAATAATTATTATAACTTCCATGGGTGGACCCATGGAAAAGTTTCTTTCCATTTTCCTTTCCTCTCATGATTTCACTATTAACCAAACAGTGAAATAGTTTATTTTCCTCCTTAGTTTCTTCTCCTTCCATTCTTTCCTTCCACTTTATTTAAGCAATTCTAGTATGCTTACGTTCAGGATTGAGAAATATCACATTCTCCCATTTTTAGTTATTTGACAAGACTTCAATGAAGTCCCCAATCATTGTCCATGGCCGATACATCTCCTAAATCACCATTCTAAGATTCCCTTAAAGTTTCTTCCTACTCTTATACCTAAGGCTAACGTAAAAACTAATAAATATTGATGCAAGTTTAAGAGAGGTACCTCAATGTCTATATATATTTCCTATTGTGTTGTACAGAGTTTAGTAATAATAACTTCATTTGAGTTCCATAGGACATTATCCCTCCATTATACCCATAACCACAAAACAAATCATTTTTGCAAACCTTACAATGTTTCCATAAGCACAACTAAATTGGGTTCATGGCATGTTACTGCATAAATAATGGCTTACCTACTCCTTGGTGTAGTTGTATCTCTCGCACTCTAAACCAAAATCTTAAATTACTTTGCTTTTAAATCAAAAGTAATAATATCCATTTGTTTGGTGTCCATTGTAGATAAGATAAGATGATTCTAGAGTTCATCATATTCTTTAAGGGTAAAGGGGTAATCTTATTTTATTAAGTACCCACCCATATCTTACTTAACCGTGTTCGTTCGAGATTGGTATTTAGGGTCACATGATAAGTTTTTGATATAAATTTTTTAGAATTCGCTCCTATAAGGTATAATATAAGTATATTGTCTTCTTAATCTATACCCCCCCTTAAACTTATATTTTAAGACATATAAAGTATAAGTTACAAGGTATCTTGTACTCACCTTACAAAAAAATTATAAAAAATATTAATAAAAAAAAAATAATACCATTATATTTTTCAACCAATAAACGTTTTAATAAAATAAAAAATAAAGTAGCCTAGACTCATAAGTTAATAACTTAAACAACTAAACTAATGTTGCCTCTCTCACTTTATGTCTTCTATTTTTAGCCTTGTTTTTCCACATTTTCCTTTCAAACTTCATATTTTCTATCCTTTTTCTTATTGTATTATATTTGCTAAGTAGTAAAATCACATAAACTTGAAATAATAAAGAGAGAAAAAGTTACTATTTTTTTCCTTTTAATTTTATAGATTTTGTTATAAATTCCATATGTTTAGCATATAAATGACTTGTAATATTACATACAAATCACTTTTTTAATATCACATAAACTTAAAATTTATATAAAAAAGGTAAAACTTATATATTTCAAATGATACTTTGTACCTTGTAGGTTTTATAGGGTACATAGTATGGAGTGGTTTCAAATTGTTACAGAGTAGGTTTTAATTTAAAAATTTAAGAATTTATACCTTATAGAATATGATACAATAAAGTTAATCATTTTCAACCAATTAGCCTATGTAACTCTGTTTTCAAAATCATTTCTAGAGTCTTAGTAAACTAACTGAAACCTTTCTTGCAACATTCAATCTTTGAACCCTAAAAGGCTTTTGTGTTAGGTAGAGTCATCCATGATAACACAATCATAGCTCATGAGGCATTCTATTTTTTGCGAACTAAGTAGTCAACTAAGAAAATGTTTTGTGCCATATGATCAAGTAAAATGGGATTTTCTTCAAGTAACACTCATAAAAGTTGGCTATTGTGGAAAATGAATCAAATGGGTGGTGGAATGTGTTACCATTGTTTCCTATAGAGTTAAAGTTAATGGAAAATTTGTTGGGCAAATTCATCCTACTAAAGGTTTGAGACAGGGTGACCCATTGTCACCTTATCTTTTCATTTTTATAGCAGATGTTCTATCTCGAAGTATTGAATAAGTAATTAGTGAAAATTCTTTGAAGGGTATGAGTATAAGAAGATCTTGTCCTCCTTTATCACATCTATTATTCGTTGATGACTCATAGTTTTTCATAGAAGTAGATGCTTTGAATGTATAGGTTTTACATAATATTTTGTAGGCTTATTGCGTAGCCTCTGGCTAGAGGATTAATTTTCAAAAGTTAAGTGTCTTCTTTAGCAAGAACACTCCATAAGAAAAAAATGTTTCAAATTAGCGAAGCATTGGGAGTCCCAATGTCACAAAATCCAAAAAAATATTTAGGCCTTCCAACATTTAGAGCAGAAACAAGATAAAAGCACTTAGATTTGTAAAAGATAAAATTAGAACAAAGCTGAAGAATTGGAAGAGAAATGTTTTATCCACTACTAGTAGGGAGGTTCTAATCAAATTAGTAGCTAGTGCAATTCCTAACTATTCAATGTGCTACTTCAAATTTCCTACAAAGTCGTGTAAAGAAGTTAATTCCTTAATTGCATAGTACTGGTGGGGGTAAGTTAATGAAGATAGGAAAACTCGCTGGCTAAGTTGGAATAAGCTATCCTTTCTACAGTCAAAAGGTGGAATTGGATTTAGGGATCTAAATAACTTTAATTTAGCTCTTCTAGTGAAACTTTCTTAGATAATTCATTCCAATTTGCATGCTTTCTAGGTTAAGATATTAAAAGGAATTTATTTTTCTCAAACGTCCTTTTTGCAGGTCACAAGAGGTTTCAGAGATGCATGGGGATGAGTGAGCATCCTCTATGGTAGAGATAGGTTATTTGAAGGTGTCATGTGGAAAGTCAAAGATGGCTCAAGAATCAAAGTAGCATCAGACAAATGGACCCTTAAAATCAGTGGTCATTGACCAATCTTTAGGTTAGGGATGATGAACCTTAAATTGATAGATTCTAATTTTATCAATGAAGAAATGAGATCATGGAGAATAAGGACATTAGGATAATTTTTTGAATGTAATATAGTAAAAGCCATTCAATGAATACCTTGATCAATTATGACGATGAGCGATTGTCTTATATGGATGCATGACGAAATAAGTGTTTGTACTGTGTGAATTGCCTATAATTTCATTTGGTGTGGTTCATATCATGTTGACCTAAGCATGTCCACATCGCATCAAATTGATAAATCCATGTGGTTTTAGGTATGATCTTGTAAATGTCTCCCTAAAGTTAAATTATTTATATGGAGGGCATTGAATAATGCCATAGCAACTCAAAGCAATCTTAAGAAGAGACAAATTACAAACGATAAGTGTTGTAGTATATGATTATGTGAAGAGACTTTGGAACATGCTCTATTATGTTATCCTTAGACAAAACCCATGTGGTTTTGCTACTATAGGTTTTATATATAGAGGTATATAGAATTAGTACTTTAAATGCATAGATAAAGTACTATGTGAAAAGTGCAGTGGGAAACAAAAATGAATCCTTAGCATTGTTTGTTAGGATAGTCACTGTCATGTGGAACATTTGGAAGGCGTGATGCAATGTTGTCTTCAGTTCCAAGATCCCCAATGTAGTTTTTGTAGTGGAATGTTGCAAAAAAGCATTAGTAGATATTACTAAGTTCAACTCAGTCAATTTAGTGTGTGAGTTTTAAGATGATGTGCAACAACAAGTTGACAAGTCAAATAGACCCGCCCAATTGCTATCTTCTCACAATACACAATGTTCATTTGTTTATGAAGGTCCTATATAAGCCCATGTGGTGTCCTATAGCAATCCCCCTCCTCATCAAGACCAAATTTTGTCAAATATCCCAAACCTTAGTGTAGCCATAAGACACAATCAAAATGGGCTTCTAAGGCAATAAGAAAGTGGTGGGTTGATCAATTATATAAGCATTGGTAGCCAGGTGGAGTAGCAAAATAGAACCACGGAAGGGATGTGATCTATTAGAGACCAATGTAGTAGTTTAAATCAATTCAAATGGAAAGCCCCTCGAATTGGTTGTATAAAGCATAATTCCAAGGTGCTTGGGATCCCTACTCTAGAGAAGCAATAAAGGGTTTTGTGGCCAGGAATCATCATGGTGTTATATGTGGAGGTGGATCCAATTTATACGAGGCTAACTCACTTGAAATTATAGAGTTTAATTGTTGGATGCAACAAAATATGCAATTGGGAAAGGCTAGAAGTTAGTGACATTTGATGTTTTTGGTGATATCACTATATATAATCATAGTTGTTTTGGCAAAAAAAAAGGGGGGGGAGCATTTTGGTTATACCCGTTATTACCTCTCATGATACAAATATCATTTGTCGATTTTTCTCATCATTTTTACCTGTGTTAAAAAAAAAAAGCAACTTAAAAAATAAATTTCATCATTTCCTTTTTCTTGATTTCATCAAAACTAAAAATCAAGAAGAGCTGAATCAAAATATAAATCATCATATCGAGGTTGTCATATGCATGAGCAGTGCCTAAACAAGAAGTCTATTTTACATTCATCATGATACATCTATATTTGTGTGCGTAGAAGAATAAAGCCAAGAATATTAAAGTCACTATATTATACAAAAACATCATGCATGGTAACAATATCGCTTTTGTTTCTTACTTCTGGTTCTCCATCCAAGAATGTCTCTGTCACTTAAAGGGCCAAGTACTGTTGGGTTCTCAAGCAATGATTTTATTGATGATGCAGTAAATTTTTTTCTTTTTTCTTTTTTTTTTTTACTCTAAAGTCTGAACATAACAAAATCCTGAATAAAGTGTAAAAAGTTAAAAAGCAAAACATCATTAAAACCAAATTCTCACTTTAGCCATTAGTTGAAAAATTCCTACACAAGCCGTTTCAAATTTTATTTTGAAAAATTCTCACACAAGCCGTTTCAAATTTTATTTCCCTTTACTCCATATTTTATTATCAATTAGAACATAAATTAGCAAGAATTTTTATAATTTTGGTTAGATTGCACTAGTGGGACAATGTATGCTACCCTAAAATTAAACATATAAAAGAAGTTGCCATAAAATAGTAAAATTGTTATAAAATTTATTATTGTAACTTTTCTTTTCTTTTTTTTTTTATATTAAGAAACTGTATTAAACGTCCAAATTAGTCCTAAAAAAATATAGAATGATTTTTGTTTTTTTTTTTTGGGTAAAAGAGAGCTACTCATAAACGAGGAAAATGTTCTGCCACGTGGAAAATGGCAACAAATATCCAAACCACTTATTATTTGGGTGAAAAGAAATATCTTTTCGCCTTGTCCATGGAATTGGATTTCACTTCAATTGGAAAGAAGCTTCAATTCACTCATTAGCCATATTCCACCATTTAGTATTTGGACATGGGAATAATTTAATCTTAGCAATATCTTCAATTATAAAATAAAAAAAAATAGTTATTTGAATTTAATTTTAGCAATTATTGCAATATTATGAATACTTTTTATAGAGTTCTTGAAGATATCAAATCTCATAAAAATAGGTTAAGGTTTTGTAAAATTTATTCTAAATTCATCTCAGTTGCATTTTTATGAATTATAAAGTATTTGAGATTAAAATTATGTAAATAGAGTAGGTCACATGAGTTAACTTGTTTAACTCATAAAAAAAGCAGGTTATGGTGGCTCGCCCCACCTAACTTGTAGGTTAAAGTGAGCTAACCTCTTTATGGATTGTGTTGGCCTACAAGCTCACATAAATTTAAAGAAAAAAAGGAAACCTATGCTTCTTTTTAAAAGGGGTATTATGCAATATGTTTATCTCTTGTTTTGTGTCTATATATATATTTGTTTTACTTTCTATATATTTTAATACTTTCTAAATTAATGTGACATATTGAAAATGATGTGTTGATGATAGCATTATGTTTTAACCTTTTATAATTGATGTGAATTTAATTGTGATTTGATAATTAATAGATTATTATAAGCTTTACGATGGCGATAGACGAATGATAATGATGATTATTCAGTTATAAATAATATTTTTATAGTACTAATGTCATTGGATGATTTGGTCCTTTAACTTTTTTATCATCTATATTATATATTTAAGTGATGAGTAATCTAAACTAAATTAAAGTAGGATTTTAACTATGTAGGACTCTGTTTGTATGGCGCTGAAATTAACTGTTTGAAGTTAGAAAATGTGGTGGTGGAAGTGGACTCGGTGGTGTAGACCAAATGTTGTATCGACGACATTGATGCCGACCCTAATAAATTGCCTACTGTCGTTATAGTATGCAGGAAAAGGATGCAGCTTCTTAATCATGTGCAATTGAATGCAACTCCTGGAGAAAACAACAAAGTTGCTGATCACCTTGCTCGGGGAGGCTTGCAGCGTAGGGAGATCTTCTTGTTTGACTCAAGTCCTCCTCCTCCCATCCATGTTTTATATTTATTTTAAAAAAAGATTATTTATCTTTATTTCGAAGCCCTAAGATTGGTTAAATATGACTATTTATCTCTATAGAGACAATGTTTGGTTCCATTAAAAAAATAATAATAATAAAGGATCTTTAGTAGCTAAATTGGCAATGATGCAATTTTTCCATAGGAATAAATTAATTTTATTTCTTGCTTTTTTTTTTTTTCATTTGGTGAACTATATAGTTAATAGATAAAAATAAAAAAAAATGTAGATATAGAACATCATTTAAATGTCAACTATCTGTGAATTAACATTAGAGAACCAGCTTGATTATGTAATAGCCGTACCGAGGAAGAACTATCCGATTCCTTAACCACTAGTGGCTTTAACCTTTTCAAATTGAAGAGACAAACCATGGCCTACATAACATGCAGATATGGCCTTCAAGCTTTTTGCATCCCCAATTTTCCCTTATTTTCGTATCGCTTTATATTTTCACAACCCACTCACCCATGTCTCTCTCTAATCGCACATTGAACAAGACACACATAAAGTTCCCATTTTTATGTCACTAAATATAAATATGGAAAATTTTTGGTGAAGTGAAAATTAATTTTAAAAGTAAAGTTCTGATATGTATTGTATGGTGTGACTTTATTTTAAAAGTGAAAAAAAAAAGTTTTAAAAATTAAAAAAGAATTAAATTTATTATAATCTCGTATTAAATATTTGAGGTATCTAATTACTGTTGATGTAAAATTCCAAAGAGATAAATAATGGTACTGTACTAAATTGAGTTAAGAGGCTGCAAAAACCAAAAAGGAGGGGCCTTCATTGAACTAAACTCCTTAAAATCCTCATACCCATAAAAGCTTTAAACTTCTTCTTCACTGTAATGTTAGTACCATTAAGTTTCTTACTTAGTGAAGCTTTTAGTTACTATTATTCTCTCTTTTGAATGTTAAGCTAAGCTACTTTCTTTCACTAGCTCAATTTCGGAGATCGTTTTAGATTAGGGTTTGTGTGTTTGTGTTGTCTGTTATGGTGAATCTTTGGTTTGTCTTTCTTGGTTTGAATGTGGTAGTTTCTTGAATGGGTTTAGGGTTTTCGATTGGAAAGATCAAAGCTTTATGAGGCTTAAGGGGTTTGTGTGCTGTATAGGAAGTGGTTTTGGATCATAAGGTCGAAGGATTCAGTTGAAGGTTTTGGTGCTTTTGAAGGGGGTGGGTGGGTGGGTGGGGTGGGTTTATGTAGCAAATTTGGTAAAGTATGCGGTTTTGTTGTGGTATAAGTCTTTTTGAGTAGGATAGGAAAGTGGTTTGAGATTTTATCTTTCTGGGGTTGTTGAGAGCAGTCTTCTATTTTGAAGCATGAGACTTTCTCCATCTGGGTTTAACCATCAGCCTGAGGAAGGTAAAGCTTTTAACAGACTTATGTTGAAGTTCTTGATATGCTTGAATTGTACACGTTTATTTTTTAGGGCCAGAATTGTATTTTTCTTTAATTAAATTTGTGTATTTCATACATATATATGTATATATATATATTGATGTGTAGTGTTGCAAATCATCTTAGTTGCATATGTTGGGTATGCTTCCTCATGCAATTACCAAGAAGATATTTTTGGCTCATTAGTTTGCTTGCAAAGTTATTTAAAATGTGCTTTTTAGCCGTATGCAGTATGCATAATGATGTGCACGCTTTAAGCTGCTATCTGTTGATTGTGTGTCTGTCATAAGAAGCAATAGACTATAAGTTAGTTCCGTGCACTTAACTCTTAATTAGCTTAACATTAGTTTTCCTGCTATCTTATGGTTTATATAATTTCACTTAAGGTAAGATTGTGAAGTGACTTCTAGCTTTGGACCTGCTGCATGTAGAGGGGGGGAAGTACTTGTAGCTTCTGTAATATTGTTTAATCTGGATGGATGGACCTTTGAATCTAGAAATCCTTGGACATGTTCTAAATTCCTGTTTACTTGAACTCAGTGCTTTATTCCATGATGTGATCAAAGTATCTCAATGCTGCTCTGTTGCGATATTGAGGCTATGTATTCATGTGCATGATTGGTGTTGCAGGGGAGAAGAAATGCTTGAATTCAGAACTGTGGCATGCATGTGCAGGTCCACTTGTATCGCTTCCCCCCATTGGGAGCCGGGTAGTCTATTTTCCTCAAGGGCACAGTGAGCAGGTCAGTAAAAGAATTCAAGTTCCTTTTATCAACTTACAAATCGATCTGCAGTAGAGTCTTATAGATTAATGTATGAAGGTATTGATATAAATGTAAATACCACGAGGAAATGAGAATCTGTATTGAATTGTTATGAGAAAAAGTACTATACTTTTGTGCAATTATTGATGAAATGTTTTCACATTAATTGTGATTTTCCATTTTCACTGTATCTTTGGCGTGGGAGTCTTATTAGCATCTGCATATCTTTCAGTTTACAAGTGCTTTATATATTTCTCTTTTATTCAGCTTCTAGTAGATGGAATTTTTTAAAACCTTCACTAGTTCTTGAGATTTTTATTTTTTCCTTGAATTTTATCATTCCTGAGAGTACTTGACACCTTGCTTGGGTTGGATTGCATCACTGCTATTCCTTGCTGCTCTGGCATGCGATTTTACTGCGAAATTTTCTGTAAAAATAGAAAGAATGTATGCCATCTAGTCTTTGACACCTTCTGAATGATCTTGCTAGTCTGTTGTTGACAGTGTGGTCATACATGGAATCCAGTTGGTGATTGTGATTATTGCAGGAATCAGATAATATTTACTCCCCATATACATCAGGCCTGTCACTTGTGATATATGTGGCTATTAGTGTGGTCTTCATTTAGAGCAAGTTATTATAAGTGCTCCTGGTCTTGGAAAAACCTCACTTTTGATCTTGTTTTTTAGATAAATTTCCACCAAAGTTCTTCCTGAGTGAAGGATGAGATAACGCTGTGTGACAGTTGGTTGTATTAGATTATACTTGCAGAAGCACTGTTGAAAGGGCTGAAGCCCATGATCTAATGTTCCTTGTGTCTATTACTTTGGGCATAACTTATGGTTTAGGTTTTGATATTGCATGTGACTTATCCTTGGTTTCTTCATACAGGTGGCTGCTTCAACCAACAAGGAAGTTGATGCCCACATCCCAAACTATCCTAACCTCTCACCTCAACTAATATGCCAACTTCACAATGTTACCATGCATGTATGTTACTTGATTTCATTTGTTTACTTTTGTAGTTTCATCTTAGCATGGTGGATTAAGGTATAAATTTCTCATAAATGACAGGCGGATGTGGAGACAGATGAAGTATATGCTCAAATGACCCTGCAGCCTCTGAGTCCAGTATATTTACTGTTCCTGTTTTTCTGATCCTAAATATTATTGCATTGCTGATATAGATGTATTCTCATGTTGTGTTGCTCTGTTTTATGTTTTCAGCAAGAGCAGAAGGATATATATCTACTCCCTGCAGAGCTGGGCACTCCGAATAAGCAACCAACAAACTATTTCTGTAAGACATTGACTGCCAGTGATACAAGCACTCATGGTGGATTCTCTGTTCCACGTCGGGCTGCTGAAAAAGTCTTTCCTCCTCTTGTATGTAATGCTTGGTTCATATTTCGACTGATCACTAAATATTTTCCTGCTAGTTGCGCCTTATATCGAATAGTTTATTGTGACTTCATGAATTTTTTCTTCAGGATTACTCACTGCAGCCTCCTGCTCAAGAATTAATAGCCAGAGATCTTCATGACAATGAGTGGAAATTCAGACACATATTTCGAGGTGCATTCCCTTATTGTTATTGCAATGGTTTTAGTCTTGACTTACCTAGAGGCAGATTCTTCCTTGTTATCTCTCATGTGCTTAGCAATTAGAGATTTTCTTCCCTTTTTGAGTGGACATTATGTATTTTAAATCTCTTGGTAATGGAAGCCCCTCTTTTTCAGCAAAAAAATTTGGTGGTCTATTTTGGTGACTTTCTTAGATTGGACATTTGTGGTGTTAGCTTTAATTTAATGAACAACTTTTGGTTGAATTTTTTGCTCTGGCTGAAGTGATATCCCTGTGATACAATGGCCCATTTGGATTTTCTTGAATTGAATTAACTGCCAATGAAGTAAGTGATCCTACTTATTGTTGAGAACTGAGTTGAGATCCATTCTAATTGAACTTAATATTAATTATCACCAAAAAAAAAAAAAAGAGTCCTCACTCAAGCCAATAGCTTAGTATGCAGCAATCGGCAAAGTGTGTTTGCTGCCACACCTGTTGGCTGGTGCATTGGCCTTACTGTGATAGAGTGGAGTGGTATGACCTTCAATTAGACACTGTACATCTCTTGACATGTGGAGCAAGGCAAACTTCTGGTTTTCTTTCAAGTGAAGTTCAAATTGAGTCAAATATGAGTGGCTTAATTAACCAAAAAAAATGAGTGATTTTTCCCAGTGAGCTGTGCATATGCTTCTCCATTTAAGTAGGAGTGGGTTTCAGACCATTTCTATCAATAAAAGGTGAAAATTATGCTAATTACGGTCGTATTATCAAACAACTGAACCACATAATGGAGTTATAGATATAATTTAGAAAAAAAAAAAGATCGTACAGAATCTTCTTTATCAAAAGAAAAAATTAAGTTCAGTCTTTGTGGGGAGAGTTAGCAAGAAACTATACTTTTACTATGGCATTAAAGATACATTGATATACTTGACCAGATTTATATGGCTTCTATTGATTGTCAGACTTATGAAATATCTGTTCATGGAGACAGTTGTGCATTGCATTGAAAAGATTCATTCAGGCTATCAACAATCTTTACATTAGAATTAGTAAGTTGGGTAAAAGATGGTTTTGGCTGTGTTATGTATGAGTACTGCTCAATGCTTGAAGTTTTTCTTGTTGAGGGTTCATATGGGTATGGACTTTGAAACACAAGAAACATTTGGGTTAACAAATTGAGCTTCATATATTGATCTTATTTACTAAAAACAAGAATACATAGTATTTAGGCCCATTTATTTTAGGATAAATATTTTCCGGAAAAACATCTCCATTTTCCCTTCTTTGTTATGCTAAAAAAAAGGCTTTTTAAGTAGAAATTATTTTTTTTGGGTAATTAAGTAGAAATTATTTTCCCTTTTAAGGGAAAACATTTTTCAATTGAAGGGAAATACTAGTCTTTTTAAGGAAAACGACTAGCTTTTTGAATTAGTCTCTGCAAGAGTTCTGGCTTTAGGAAATTGATACTTATTTGATTTTATGTGATTATTCTATAATTTATATTTTAAACATGAAAAAAGTTTACTGGACAAAAAAAATTCAAGACTTGTTATAAAATTATAAAAAAAATCAACTATAGAGGTTGTAATAATTAATATTATAAAATAATTTATATTTTATACTTTTAAATAATTCGTTTGGCATAATGTATTTATAATAATATACTGATAACAAATTATTAAGGTAATACTTCGAGTCATGTGATATTTGTGAATCAAATACCGAAAAAGTCTCTTCAGTATATTTTTATTAAAACAACCTAATACATGAAAACATGTCACTTTAGAAAAACATTTTAGGGGAAAACATTTTGCACTAACAGCTGGTTTTCTTTGAAACAAATGAGGCATAGATTGGACAGACTGGTGCCAAAGATGTTGTATAATTTCTTTTAAAGATCATTTTCTCCCACTCTTTTGGGTTGATCAATGGGTTTTGCCATAGACATGTGCATATGAACTATCCTAAAAGATCATGCATTTTTAGGTCCAGTTTACACTGTTTAGGTAGCTGCAAGAGTGGGCTTGGTGGGATTTGAACCTTAGACCTTGAGTTCTTGTAAGTTGGAGCTAGAACATGAGGCCAACCCCTTAATTAAGAGTATGTATAATTGATATTATCTAATGGCATAACTTTACCGTAGTTATTATTATTATTATTATTTTCACTGTTGTTCTGTTGTGATGCACGGTCAATGCAGTGTTGTCCTCCTTTTACAGGGTTCAAGTGGAATATACTCTCTCATATTGCATCTGAATATTATTATTATTTTGGGTTTTTTTTTTGGGTAAATGAATATTATTATTATTATTTTTTCAATATACAGGTCAACCCAAGAGGCATCTTCTTACAACTGGCTGGAGTGTGTTTGTTAGTGCAAAGAGACTTGTTGCTGGAGATTCTGTTCTTTTTATCTGGTAAAACATCATTTGCACTTTTTACCTCTTTATTACCTACATTTCATATAAATGATAATGCAGAAACAAGTGGGCAGTACTAACACACATGCTTATATGTGCTTAATTAGCTGTAACTAAAACATGAAGGTGTTAACCGAAGGGATTGGTTTAATGGTTACGATCTAAACATGGACATGGCAATTGTATGGAGTTTTGGCTACAAAACCCAAGGATAAATCTTGGGGAGACCAAGACGTATACAGTACAATCTAGATTTAATCTGTCAATTGGTCTTATAAAACAAGATAAAACTATAAATGATGCCACAGCTTTTCCTTCAACAGTTGTGGCGTTGGTATATATAAAATGTTGAAACTAAAATCTAAGTATCTGTTCTTTGACACTAAACTTAGCAGTCTGTCAACCACAAAAAAAAAAAAGGGTATTAAGTGTTAATTTCCACTAAAATTTCCAGGTAAATGAAGAATAAATAATGCAAAATATTTGGTGACAGCCATAGTACAATAGCATAAAGAGAAAATTCCTGCTGAAAACACATGATTACATCTTTTCACTGCCGCTGATTGCATAAAAATTAGACTAAGAAGGATAATGTGTACCCATTAAAGTTGAAGTGTTTTTTGTTTTAAGCCAAAGACTTGCCCGAGTTGATTATGCAGAATGGGTACTACTGCACTAGTTCTTCAATTTTTATATCCGTAAATGCTCTTGAAATTGTTTGTGCTATCTGTATAGGTTGAGAACAGAAATTTTTATAAAAGAAGGAAAATGGAAAGAAAAACAGAAAATAAAAACTTCATCGCAGTTTGCAAGACTGAATGTAGACATTGATGAAGTCTCTGGCTTTGTTTGCACGACAAATATATTTTTTCAAACAAACCACTAGTGAACTGCTGTCTTTGAAATGGGGTTACTTGGGTGAAACTAATAAAGAAGCAAATCTCCGGACAACTTCAAAAATCTCAACTTTCTGTAACATAATGAAAATGTGAAACTTATTGGAAATGTATCTGTAAGTGAATGAAGCGGAAAACAATGATCGCCAATGTCTGATGCAACCAAGAACATTCATTTCAAGCTGTAACTGTGACATCTGTCTTATAAATTTATTTCCAGTAGCATTCTTGATAAGTTTGTACATATAAATATCATATTTGAGATTAATGAAAATATTTTTATCACCTACCAAAAAGTTCGCTTTATGCTGTAAACATTATAGTTGTAAAAATCGTGATTTTACTCACATGATTCTATGAGTTTACAATTTTAGGATACCTTTTCGAGTTAACCCGGATATAAAATTGTTTTCATATAGATTTGTGGTGGAATTATGTGTCTATATGTAAAAATTGGTAAAATTTTATATTATTAACTGAGTTTACTGATTTTATCTATTAAATAGGTTAAAAATTGAAATATGCAACTTGGCTTGTATGAATATTATTTGTTCTTTGAGAGATTTGGAAATAGAATATAAGGATACTATTGATAAAAGAAAGAAGTTGATTTTTTTTTTTAAGCTTTGTGTTTTATTATTATAGTTTCTATCATAGTGCATTTCATATTGGCATTGCTATTAATATTGTAGTTCTTTGTATTAGTATAATAAATTGTGGTGATTTATTTGTATCATGAAGTATATAACTTTTATTGTAAGTTGTGACAAATTTATATTGAATTTATTTATTTCTATTTATATTTTATGTTTTTTATGACTACAGTAAAAGTATCTGTAGTTTTTCAAAGTTATTTTATATAAGTTGTAAAAACTTAAGTTTTCTCATTTAGATTTTATAGACCATTTGGCAGTTTTAAATAGAATTGTGAGTTTGACAACTTTGGTGAACACCGCTGTAGCCATATGATTCTGATCATGGGCCAAATGCTGTGAAAAGATATTTTGGCACATCTTAAGATAGATCTACTGGAGCTGCTGAATAGAAGAAAAATCTAGAAGGGAATTAAGATTTAGGCCCTAGTTGAAAGTGCTATTGAAAACATCAAAACAAAGTACGGTGATTGAAACCTTTTGCTGAAAATAAGTTTCTTGTTACTGCTTCAGAAATCACTCCAGTGCATAATTAGTATCCTCTCAGTTTTTTTGGGTGATAATTCGGGCTACTTAGTGAGTAAAAATGTTACAAGTTGGAGGACTAGGGACTTGTGCTCATTCTGACTGAACTTCATATCATATACCTATTCTTATTCACTCAGTAAAAATGTTACAAGTTGGAGGACTAGGGACTTGTGCATATACTGACTGAACTTCATATTATATACCTATTCTTAATCACTCATTTCTTTAGTTTGGAACTTGCAGGGAAGCAAAGACCGTCCTGTTATAGAATTTCCAACTCTTGTTTTATAAGAGAATTTCATTTTATTTTCTTTACTCAGGAACGACAAGAATCAGCTGCTCTTGGGTATCCGGCGGGCAAATCGGCCTCAAACTGTCATGCCATCATCAGTTTTATCGAGTGACAGTATGCATATTGGTCTTCTTGCAGCAGCGGCTCATGCAGCCGCGACAAATAGTCGCTTTACTATCTTTTACAACCCAAGGTGATAATTTTTGCAATCATGAATGAGAATATTAGAAATTGTAAAGCAAATCTTAGTTGTATGAAATGCTTGATTCAGGGCAAGCCCTTCAGAATTTGTCATACCTTTGGCCAAATTCATCAAAGCAGTCTATCACACGCGAGTCTCTGTGGGTATGCGGTTCAGGATGCTCTTTGAAACGGAGGAATCAAGTGTTCGTCGGTACAGAACAATTCTCTCAATAGCTTCATACTGATTTTTACTATTCCTGAATGGACAGTAGAAAAGTTGTTAAAATTTCCTCCTATTCCTTTCCTTGCAACTTAGGTTTTATGCAGGATGTCAAGTGTTTGTTGGTGGGGAACGATTCTCTCATTATTAAGTGGTTTACCTCATAGCTTCATACTGGATTTTCATTAAGGATAAAGTTCATTTACTGTTCGTGAATGGACAGAAAAAATGTTAAAATTTCCTCTTATTCTTGTCCTTGCAACCCAGGTTTTATGCAGGATATCTATGCTTATTGTCAAACGTGCATCTGTTCATTTTATCTTTTGATTTATTTCACTTAAATGTATGACATAAATGTATAGCACTCTTTATATAGACTTGTTCTGACCAATATTCATTTCTGTATCCAGATACATGGGTACAATAACTGGCATTGGTGATTTAGACCCTGCTCGCTGGCCAAACTCTCACTGGCGCTCTGTGAAGGTTGGCTGGGGTGGATTTCTCATTTTTTAAATGTTTTTTGCTATGTTCTCCATGTAATCTTTATTTCACTTCACAATAATTTTTCTTTTGTTACATGGAAGCAGAGAGCAGGTTTGACATATGGTGACAATATTTTCTATGCATGCAGGTTGGCTGGGATGAGTCCACTGCTGGGGACAGGCAGCCAAGAGTGTCCTTGTGGGATATTGAGCCATTAACTACATTTCCCATGTATCCATCTACATTCTCTCTTAGACTGAAGCGGCCTTGGCCATCTGGAATGCCTCTTTTTCATGGTATCTTGGGTTCTGCTCCTGATTGAGATGATGTAGTTTTATCCTCATCTATTTCTAATTAGGATGATTTTTTCTCTTTTCGATGTATTAAATTCTTCTGATTTAGTCTTAAAAGATGGTGATATGAGAACTAATACTCCATATATGTGGTTCCAAGGGGGTATTGCCGATCAGGGCATTCAGTCTTTAAGCTTCCAGGGTTTTGGGGGATCTCCATGGTTGCAGTCAAGGCTTGATTCTACTTTTCCTGGCATGCAACCTGACATGTACCAGGCAATGGCAGCTGCTGCATTTCAGGAGATGAGATCATTTGATCCTTCCAAAGCTGCCACTCAATTACCTATGCAACTCCCGCAATCTCAGAGTGTTGCCACTGGTCCTGCATCTTTTGTTCAGAGGCAGCAGGTGTTACAACAGTCGCAACCTCAGAATAACTTTCTTTTGGGCATTCAAGAAAACCAGGCCTCAGCACAGGTACAGCTTATGCAGCAACAATTACGACGCCAACAATCATATAGTGAGCAGCAGCTACAACAAAAACCTCAGCAGCAGCATCAGCTTCAGCAATCTCAGCAACTTGGCCAAATATCCGTTCCACAGCAAATTCCAGATGCAGTCTCTTCTTTACCACAGTACACATCTATTTCTCATTCTCAATCTGCATCTCTGCAGGCCATATCACAGTGCCAGCAGCAACCCTTTTCTGAGGGTGTTGGACATCCCATTGGTACATCTGGTGTCTCTTCTATGCATGATCTCCTTGGTTCATTAGGCCAGGAGGGGGTGTCCCAGTCACTCAGCTTTAGTGGTTCCAATCATGTAATGCCTTCTTCCTTTTATAGCACATGGAATAAAACTTCAACTTCCTCCTGAAACTGCCTTCTCATTTCTTCAGGTTGGACAGTTGGGAACATCACATTCAAATGTCTCTGAACTAGCAACTTTGCTGCCTCCATTTCCTGGAAGAGAGTATCCAGCATTTAATGGAGCTTCTGATCCCCAGAGTAGTGTTCTGTTTGGGGTTAACATTGATTCGTCATCTCTTATGCTGCAAAATGCAGTGCCCCAAATGAGAAATATAAACAATGAAGGGGAATCACTGTCTGCATCATATAATGCTCCAAATTATTCCAATGCTGCAGGCACAGATTTTCCTCTTAATTCAGAAATGTCAACTTCTAGTTGTGTTGATGAATCGGGTTTCTTGCAGTCTTCTGAAAATGTGGACCAAGCAAACCCTTCCAGTGGAACCTTTGTGAAGGTGAAAATAATTTCTTGTCCCGTAAAAGTGTAACTTTTATGTTGCAAAGGAAGTATTTAGAATACTCAGCACTTTCATTGTGTGCTCAACATGAGTACACCCTGATAAATTAGCCAAAAAAAAGTGTCCTCAAATATTTTGCTTTAATGTTGAAGTATGTCTAGCTAACTTATTTCTTGGTTAGATTAAACTTCATCTGCTTCTTGAACATATTTATTTCATGCTGACAGACAATAATTAATCACCTCTAGACAGGGGCAGTTGAATGTCTGATGAAGTAGTAAAGATTATTCATCTATTATATACTTCACATTTTCTTCAGGTTCACAAGTTAGGGTCCTTTGGGAGGTCACTGGATATATCCAAATTCAGCAGCTATGATGAGCTGCGCAGTGAACTCGCTCGTTTATTTGGCCTTGAAGGCCAATTGGAGGACCATCAGAGATCAGGCTGGCAGCTTGTATTTGTCGACAGGGAGAATGATATTCTTCTCCTTGGAGATGATCCGTGGCAGTGAGTGTTTATCTTCTCTCTCTTAATGAAACTATTGCACCAGGATGATTTAACTTTTGCTGCCATTTACCAGGGAATTTGTGAACAATGTGTGGTCTATCAAGATCCTATCTCCTCTTGAGGTGCAACAATTGGGCAAAGAAGGCCTAAATCCTGCCAATTCCGTCTCTGGTCACAGAGTCTCCAAAGATTTTGTGAGCCGTCAAGAACTGCGAAGTTCTGGCAATGGGATGGTATCAATGGGGTCTCTTGAGTATTGAGGCTTACATTTGTGAAAACTGAAGGATCAGGAGTCGCTTCACATGGGCATGGACAGTTCAATGCGACTTGTATGCAGATGATAGACACTCTACTTGTTCTTCACCTTCAATTATGCAGACCTTGTCACGACTATTTTAGTGGGATATTATGTATTATGTCTTAATTACTGTAAGTCACACAGGCTAACAACACTCTCCAACCTATATGGTATGAATTAATGAATATCTATAAGGAGCTTGATGCAATTGGAGTTATTAATTTGATCCCATAATCATGTTAGTGTAAATTCTCTGTGCTATATAGGTGCATCTTCTATTGATTATCTCCTGCAATTCTGTCTTCAAGATGATTGGAGTTCTCAAACAGAAACCATATACCTTACGGTATCTGTCTGCGTGTATTTGAAGGGAGAAGAAAGAAAATTTAGTTATGGCTGACACTATCCATTCTATAGGCTCAATCAATAATTTGAATCACCAAAAACTGTTATGGCGGTTTTATCAAGATAACATGTAGGATTGTGCAGCCGACATTTTAGGCTATTATTTGTTGATCAAAGTGATGCAGGAATTCAACGATAAGAGGGTTTCCTTGATTCGGTGAGGAATTGCCTAGGTGTTGTGTATGCAAATTACAGAGATTGTGCAAATGGTATCGATGGGAACATGAATTTGGAAATTTGCACCTTGCTATGGAAAGAAAGCTTACTACTAGTGAACTTGTCAGCGGCAAAGATTCGTCCCGCTTTATTCAATCAACAGACGCTGCATTCATCAAGTAAAGATATATGGTATTCTGCACTTAAATATGGTTGAGAAAGTTACGTTTTATAGTTGGTGCAATCATTATGGTTTTGTTTTCATGTGAAGAGGACCTCATGTATCCTTTCAGATTCATGGTTGAGAAGATTATAGTCATGAAGAAAGTGTACACGGGAAAGGCTGATATTTCATTTTTTGGTTTAAAAACCCAGAAAACGGAGATTCTGTGGGTTGGATTATACATGAGCCTATAAATTAACGTCATACGGAGTTTGGCTCGCAGCTATTGCTTTATCTTGTGATTGATGCGGAGTACCACCACCACAATTAGCATACTTGCGGTGCTGCCATGCTAGCTTGCCGGAGCTCGTTACCACCTGGCAACCACTTCATAATAAACACGAGCAAAACTACCGCCGTGTTCTTGCTTCCATGACCAAAACGAGCCTCATTGTAGCCTTAAACAGAAATAGTCTAGTAACATGGATTAGCTGCTTTTAACAAATAATGCATATATGGAGTAATTTCAATCATGAGAAATCGGTCATATACACTATTATTAATACTTTTTCTCTGTTGATGAATTGATTGTGGAGGTGAGGAGCAGATGACATTCGGAGGTGTCGTTACGTATGCAGCAAAGCAATAAATTAACTGAAGAGGATGGAGGATTTAAATCTCTCGACCATTTCTTTTTCTCCACATGCAATTCAGTTCACACAAATATTAGCTTTTCTATTAAACTAAACAACTTTCAAAACCATCCTTGATATCATCAATAATTTGTGCAATGCTCCATCTGTTCTTCCCTGGGACGCTATTGAAAAACATGCAAGAATTGGTCTCTACAACGATTCTGGACTAACTGTTGCTCCTTCCTAGATGAAATGCTTCTCCTATACCTAAAGCTTCAGATACATTACTTACATTAGCCTCCACTTCCATGCTCACACGTGCTAAAATTTCTTCACAATGATTCCCTGCAACAACATCGATGCCTGCTTTATCATCCCTCTTACTCCAAGCTCCATCACAGTTCAATTTTATGAAGCCATCAACTGGCGCACACCATAAGTCAGGTACTGGATTCCTTTGTCGTGGTGGTAGGTACTAGGTTAGTTAAACCCTTGCCAGCGAAATTTTTAAGCTCCGATGTGTAATAGTCCTTTGTGATTTGGGGTTTCTTTTTTTTTTTATTGAAAATACAATCACATCTATGCTTCTGTATATACCACAGACACTTTCCAGCTTCAGCCGTAATATTCTTTGGGTTCCTAGACAGATTTACCAAGTTTTTCCACATTTCCAGCATCCACTCATCAGCCGTAGTGATTCTTGCCGCTTTAATACGTCTCCCCAAATTTTCAAACCAAACGGGATGTGTCCATTCACATTGCAAAAAAATATGCTATGTTGCTTCCTCCATATCACAAAAATGAGAGACTGGATGTGTTCTTATCTTCCTCCAAAGGGGGTTGTAGTTTGTGCTTAAAGCGTTAGTGCACATTATCCACATCATATGTTTCATCTTGGGCTTGCACTCCGAGTTCCAAATGACTTTATGTTCTTTACTGATAATTCACGAAGATGAACCTCGGTCTCGATCAAAATGTCCAGATCCACATGTGATACTACGATAACCTAGCTTAACAGAGTACTCCCTGTCAATCTCCAAAGGCCAGATTTCTTTATCAGTTGTTCCATAAATTCCAAGAGGAATTTTGCTGTTTCCTCGGGGGAAAAAACTAAAGGTTTTCTCCTTATTCCAAATTTGGAGCTCTGCACCCAAAAAAAAAAAAAAAAAATGTCCCTCGCACTCTGGTAAAAGCTATAGGTCCAGAAGGAACATTTTGAGGTCTGTCATGCCACATTGCAGGGATCCAAGGATCATCCCAAATGCCAACATTTACTCCAATCTGCCAGATGTAGTTTTAACTTACCACTACTCTTCCAAACAAAATGCTTTGCTAAAACCGTGAAGCATGTCCCCCCTTTATCACACTGAAATGATCCAAATAAAAAATAAAATCAGAAGAAATTAAAATTAAGAAAATTAATTAAAAAAAACAATAGTAACAGTAAATAAATTAACTGATTGATTTATAGAGTCAAATTACGAATTTACCCATAGATTAATTGAGACTAGTAATTTAGGTATTAAGGGACTTCTAGATATTTTAAGGGTAGGATAAATTACTTTATTATCTTAGCTTATAAACTAGAATAGGTAAAGGTACTTAAGTAAATTAAGTTAAGTAAATAGTAGTTAAGTATATAAGTACATTCTTTTGAAGAGAGAAATTTTAGAACATTTTGAGCAAAATGGTCCCCTAAATCCTTTCTAACTCTCATGGTAAATATAGAAATAGAGGAGGAGAGAACCCAAGTAAATTAAGCTCAAATGAATCATTATCAAGAGGATTCAAGTGAGTTGGAAGAAGATTCACAAGTTTTTACATTCCATTTGTTGAGTAAATGCTATTTTGAGCATAATGTAAGTGCTAATTTAGGTTAAATTGATTGAGGTTCTAATTCTAAGATCAATAGTTGAAGAAAATTGAAGAAGTGGAAGAAGATTAAGTGGAAATTGGTACTTCCATACACGTACGCGTGGAGCTCTCAGTTGGGGTAAGAACAAATTTGGTTTTCCAAACTTGATTTTAATATATGTTAAGTAGAATCTATCAACCTATAGATCTATAGTGGTAATTTGGTGTGATTTGATATTAATTGCAAGTTTGAAGATATTTGGAGTAGATTCTTAAAAGTTTTTGGGTTTTTGAGATTCTCAATGGTTTGTAGAAGAGCAATCAATCCATATAAGTCTCTAATTTCTACCATTTTTAAGTTTGAAGATGAGATTCGGTGATGTATGGTGTTTTAGTGTGTTAGTTTGATAGAAACTAGAAGAAATATAGTTAATGGGTATTTATGTATGTGTGATGTGAAGTTATGATAGAAATTGAAATGTATTTTGATGTGTTTTGGGTATTTGGAAGTATTGATTCATGGAAATGGGTATTTAGGATATGTATGTGGGTTTAATTTGATCAAGAAATGAAACATGGGTATGTGTTGGTGTTAATTTGGTGATGTATAGGGTATGTGTGTTGGGTTTGATGTTGATTTGAATAATTTTATTTAATTGATGTTTAATTAGATATATGATGGATGTTTGAATAATTAATAATGGATAAAATTGATTTGGAATGATGATAGGAGGTTTGGAATTGAAATGATGTTAATTTAGTGTAGAAATAAGTAAAATGGGTAAGCTAGAATTTAATTCATTTTTAGGCTGCGTTTGAAATTTTATGGTGTTAAATGGAAGTTAAAGTGATGTAATAATGTAATGGGAATAAGTTTGGGATAAAATGGTTTTGGTTTGAAGTCATTTGGAGTTGAAATGAAAAAGATATGGTGGTTTGAAATCAGAAATTTTTAACTATAATATTTTTTTGTAAAAATGGCACTTAGCTAATTCAAAATCCAGAAATTTTTGTACAAATGGATAGGGAAATTGGTTAGGAATTATGGCTTTGGTTTGGCTTAATTTAGAGTTAAAATGAAAGAGTTATGGTTGATTTTGTTGAGCTGGTTTTGAAAAACGAATTAGGAAGTTGGTGATGATTTAAATGATTTCTCATGGAGATTAAATGGAAATGATTGAATGTTCTAAAATTGCAAATTCTCTTGTTGATTCCTTTTATTTTAGTATGCTTTGATTTTGTATGAGTATGGTGTAATTAATGTTAAGTATTAGTGTAGTAACTCATTGAGTCAATCATCTAGTCAAGTTTTAATGTGAAGAATATGTTCATGTGTTCTTCTTGAATATTTAAATTGTTCTCCCTAAAAGTGTCATTTCATTCAAAATGTTAATAAAAAATCATCGAAAAAATATTCATTTATGAGTTTTAGTTAATTAATATTTCATGTACAAATTAACTTATAGAATTGATTTCTATATCGTTTTGGGTTAGTGAGTGATGCCCTTAGACTGGATTTATGATTGCGGTTATAAATTCTGGGATGATATAGTAGATTAGGTGCTTAGGCAATTATAGGTGGTCTAGTGGATAGTTGATAGGAAGAAATCATGAGGTACGACCAGTGGGTATAGAATGATGCATTAGTGGGTGTTATATAGAGTTGTGGGCTTCACATATAATACATTAACAACAGATTGTAGTCACTAGTGGCATATTCTTACAACGAATTCCAAATGAGACTATTAGATATATGGTTGTCGTTGGACATGAATATGGCGATTCATATCAACTCTCGATGTCGCTGTAGTGAATTAAGCCCCTTGTCCCCTGTCATGTTGTAGAGTCATGAGTTATTCCAACTTTCGAAATGTTGGAAGTGTGTTGCTTATTACACTTAAATTAAATAATTAAATGAATCTTGTCTACTACACTTCAAGAGAGATTTCATTTAGGATGAGGAGTAGAGCCCTATTTACTAGATTTCCTTTTATTTGAACTTTTTTATTTTAAATAATAAGACTAAGACTAGATTTTGTGGTTTTGTATGTACTCGGACTTTAGATTGAGCTTGGACTTTCCATATGGGCCTTTTGAGCTTTGATTATTCTTTTAAATATTTTGTTGGTTTTATCAATTTTAAGCCTTTACTTATCAAATCAACTAAATGTTGCTTTTTTTTTAAAAAAAAAAATAGACTCGATATAAACTTTATAGCTAATTTCATAAAATAAAATCTAACATTATAACCAAACAAATATTCTAGCAATCGATTTCAAAATTAGTAAAGAATTTCATAAATTAAAATTGAAATTAGACTAAATAATTATTTAGTATGCCTCAATATATTTTATTTAAATGAAACTCGTGACGGAATGTTGCGATCTCACACACACACACACACAAAGAAAGTCACAACTCATCAAATTACTTTTAGCACCTTCGCCCAAAGCTAGTCAGGATTAGTGAATAATATCCACGCCAACTTCCCTAAGAGAGCACTATCAAAACTTTCAAAATCTTGAAATCCCAACCCATCGCTCTTTTGATATTGTTAATTCTTCCCATCTCCTCCGACGCATCTTTCTCTTATTCTGATGATTACTACACCAAAATACGACACCTCGGAGCACCATCTGTTTGGAAAATTAAAGACAGACATAGAGTATGGTGATATTGTATAAAATTTAAGTGTCACTGGAAGTGATTTATTGTACGGGGTACGGGTAAGCTACGTATAAGATTTTAATATGTAGGAGCATTTTTAACGGTCTATCATTGCTATTGAATGTTTTCTTGGGTATTTTGTAGCCGTGACAGTAAGTATGCAAGTAACATATGCTTTAAGTAAGGATGACTACGATTTGGTTTCTTACGGTTCATTTCTTGAATTGAATCGAATTATACATTAAAGTTTTTTCTTATAATCAAACGAATATTCTAGCAATCAATTTCAAAATTAGTAAAATATTATTATTATTATTACTAAAGTAGCTTAATTTTTACATAAATTGACCATTTTCTTTTTTTTTTTTCTCACTTATCCCAACTCTAAAGAGCATTATTTATTGTTTGAGAAGGTAGATTACTTAAATTTAATTATGTCAAGGAAAGGGAAATCAACTTTATTTAATTTTTTAAGCCTTATTTTTCCAAATTCGTATTGTATATGATTAGTTAGACATATCATTTTGTTTTATTTATTTATTTTATTATATATATATATTTTTCTCAAGAACAAGTTTTCTAGTTTTTATTGTCCTAATATAGCATTGGGCTTTCAATAATCCTATTGGTCCTATACTAGTATTATGTCGTTGTCATAGACTCGTAGGGATCCCAATTATTCTCAGCCCAAGTGATATCTTTCTCAATAACGTTTCTTCTACTGGTTTACATGCGCCTATATTACAACAATAGCATTAATATATAAAAATTGTAGTTATGCTTAGGAATCGTACTATTATATGTACTTGCATGTAAATGTAGTTTATATATATTTTATTTTTTTAACTGCCCTTTTTTTTATGGTTTTCTTATTTCTTGTGGTTGTGTATTATGCCATAGAAAGTATTATGTAATAAATGCAAACATACAAGCATTAAAGAATATGCTACACTCCAATTACGGAGTAAGACATACATATGAAAAAAGTTAAATGTTACCTTCGAGAATTGAAGATACAATTAAATCTTTAAGATTTGTGGCGACCAGAGATGCTAGATGAAACAAGATTTGATTTGATGAATATGTGGACAAATGGCAATAGTGATTGGGGATGGAAGCTGGTGTGTCGGAGCTGTCTGTGGGAATATGAATTTGGATTTAATTTGGATTTTTTTTAGCAATTCTTTTGGTGTTCTTGTATAAATCTATGTATAACTTAAGATCTATAATTTATTCTCTTAGGTTTGAGTGGGTGCAATTCCTTACTTATGTTTATTTATTTAATTATTTAGTATAATTTTATGGGTAAAAAATTTATTACCCTCTTTATAGTGCATTTACAATTAATCCTTTTTGACATTTATGCTTAAACAATTAGTCTTACTTCTCTTACTATAATTAACTAAATATTTGTTAGTCATAACCTTTAAAATTTTCAGTTATCAAAGGAATATGTTGATCCAATTCCTTTTGAGATTGAATGTGTTTGAGAATGTGATGAGCCAAATCTTTTCAATGGATCCATTACTAACTATTAGTATAGCATACTATTTCACATGTCAAGTAGAAAAACAGAAATTGAAGGGTGAAATATTGGGTTTAAGAACAAGTTGCTACTTATAATGTTAGAAACTTGCAGAAAATTGCAAATGGTTATAAAAGATACCATAGAGGAAAAAATGGAACCAAGCTTCATTGCACACATTGTAAAAATTTAGGTCATACTATAGATCACCATATTGAAATGATTAGATTTCTTGAGTGATAGAAAGGTCCAAAGGAAAAAGATGCATATGGTAGCTCAAGTTGGTTCTAGTTGCAAAGAGATAGACAATCCACATGATGATCATGTCAAATCTAGTGGTTTTCATTAGAATTCTGCAAGTGAAGTTGATTTAGTTTCCAAGGTCCATCAAGAAGTTGTAAAGCTTTTGAAGGGCATATTACCAACAAGTGATCAATCTCATCATTTGGCGAATTTTGCAAGTGATTGTTTAGAAGTCCCTTCTGTAGCTTCACATTTTCTTTATGATAAGTATTTGAATGATTGGATTGTATACATGGGAGCTTTAGATCACTTAACTCCCTATTCCCACCTTTTGTTTGATAAACACACACTTGTTGAACCCATTAAAATCAAACTATTTGATAGTCGTGTCTAATCTGTTCATATTGTTGGTAATGTGCCAATTAATGATCACATTTCACTCACCAATGTTTCGTTAGTACCTAACTTTCATTACAATTTACTATTAGTTAGTAAATTGCTTGCTACTATCAATTTACAAGTCACTTTTAATACCAGCAATTATTTCCTTTAGGTTTAGATTTACAGGAAACATGTTGCTCAAGCTAATGTTTGTCTTGGATTCTATGCTATGCAATCCAAGCCAAGAGTTAGTTGTTCTAGTCATTTTGTTTCATTCAAAACTTCATGTAAATGATACTTTGAAGTGTTGTGATTGGGTTATTCTTGCTAATAATGACATGTCTTTAAAACTATTACATAAGACTAAGACATATTTCCTTTTTGAAACTTCAACATTTGTGTGGGTGTAAGGACTTAAGTAAGTCCAATTTCCTTTGTAATACATGTCAACTTGCAAAATTCCATTGTCCGCCTTTTCATTTTAGATTACTATGCTCTTTACATCCTTTTTGGTTTGTTACATATTGATATATGAGGACTATATCATACATCATCTATCTTAGTTCCAAATTCTTCCTAATAGTAGTAGATGACATTAGTTGGTGAAATTAGACATTCCTCATGATTCATAAATTCTAGACCCTTGCCATGTTAACCAATTTCTTTGCTTTTGTTTGAAATCATTTTAATACAATGCTAAAATTCATACACATAGACAATGAGAGTAAATTTCTCTCATAAGAATGCCAAAGTTTGTTTAGCAAAATTGGCATTATGCACTAAAGGTGTGTCATTTATACTCTACAACTAAATGGTATAGTTGAAAGAAAGCATAGACATCTTTTAGATATAGCCTAAGCCATTAGATTACATGCACATTTGCTAAATAAATTCTATGGGGAGTATATTTTAGCCACAACCACACTCATTAATAAGATGCCCATTCAATCTTTACAATGAAAAAGCTCCTATTAGTTGTTATACCATAAACTCCCTTTCTATAGTGTCCTTTGAGTCATTAGTTGCCTATGTAATGTTGCTACTGATGCTCATTCAAGGGATAAATGTGACACTGGAGGTAAAAATTGTGTATTCCTAGAATATCCATGTAGACAAAAGGATATAAGCTATATAATCTAAATAAACATCGAATTTTTGTTAGTTGTGATGTCTCAGTCTATGAAGAGATCTTTCCTTTTCATTCTAGTGATATTTCCATTAGTTCTCCTTCAATGATTCTTCAAATCTATTTCCATATGTTTCTATGATAGAAGATAATTGGAATATTAATTCTCATAATCATATTTCTTCTTCACATCAGCCTTTTGCTGCATATTAGGAACTTGTAGTTCTTGATACTACAAATTCGAACACTCAAGATAATTAAGTTTCCATTCAAAAGTCAAATAGATCTAGACGACCACCTACTTGGTTAAATGATTTTATACATTGTGTCCAATTGAATTTATTAGCTAATGCAAGATGTTCAACCATAACTTCACTCAATTCAAATTCCTTATACCCTCTAATTTATCCAAATTCCTTTGTTTATTACCCTTTTAAGTGAGTTGCTTCTTTGGTAAATGCGTATGCATTTCATGAATCTTGAAACTATCTTGAATTTAAAAAAGGTCTTAAATGGGTTGAAGCTATGAATCCAAAGTTATTAGATTTAGAGTCTAATCATACATGAGATTTGACAAGTTCACTACTGAGTAACAAAGCAATTGGTTGCAAATGGGTTTATAAAATCAAACATAAGTCTAATGGATCCATTAAAAAGTATAAAGCTAGATTGGTGGCTAAGGGGTATAGTCAAGTTGAAGGGATAGGTTATGCTCATGTTTTTTCTCTAGTTACTAAGCTTACTACTGTTCATATTCTTTTACTAGTTGCATCTATTCGCAACTGGTTTGTTTATTAGCTTAACATAAATGATGCATTTTTGCATGGTCACATTGATGAGGAAATATACATTATTCTACTTGAAGAATATTCTTTAGTAGCTCTACATCAAGTTTGAAAATTAGTGAGATCTATAGATGGCCTCAAATAAGCTTCATCATAATAGAATAAGGAGTTTATCAAATTCATTATTTCCATGGATTTTCAACAATCTAAACATGGCTATTATCTATTTTCATGGGATAATCAAGATCGATTTCTTGCTATTTTGGCGTATATGGATGATTTTCTTATTGTAGGAGATAATATGATAGTTATTATTCCCGTTGAACAATTACTTCATTAGAAATTCAAAATTAAGTATCTTAGTGAGCTCGATTTTTCTTAGGAATAGAGATTTGTTGTGCTTCTAGTGGTTTTTTTTGTTAAATTAGTGTAGGTTTTCTTTAGATATCCTACAAGATGTTGGTTTAATTGGAGCAAAGCCAATTGAAGTCCCTTTTCCATAGAATTTACACCTTGATCAATCTTTTGGTAATTTGCTTCCTAATCCATCAATTTTTAGGAAAATTGTGGAATGTCTACTATATATCTTACACTTACTAGGCCAAAAGTTTCATTTGTGGTCTAACAACTTAATTTGTTTCTCAACCATAGACTTCTCACTTGTATGTAGCTTTTCATGTCTTGCATTACGTGAAAGGGATGATCAAGATTAGGTTGTTTTTGTCATCAACTAGTACACTTTCTCTTTTTGGATACTTTAACACAAAAATCTTTATTTGGCTATTGTATCTTTCTAGGTGCCCCCTAACCAAAAAAAAAAAAGGGGGGGGGAAAAAGGTAAAAACCTACCACGTCTACAAACATCATCTACAAAAGTAGGGTATCAATAATCACCTTATTTTCTGATAGCTGGGTTGTTAAATTGATAGTAGAAAAATGTATTTTTAAATGGACAAACAAAACAAATTGAGTTTGAGGTTCATTTCAGACATGACCATATTTCATTATGGTTTCTTCATATCTCTTATATTCCATCTATGTATTAGTTTTGTGGATTCAATGGCCAAGTCTATTAGTGAAGATCAATTATCTTATTTTTATTCCAAGTTTAGCCTGTATTGTGGTGGGGTTTTGAAATCTAAAATATTATTTTATTTATCTACATGTGTCTTGACTTTATGTATAATAGCTTTTGTACATACTTGTTAAAATAACATATAATAGAAATAATATAAACACTTTGCTACTTGTCTCATTTTCTTTATTCAACTTCAACTTCTATGGTGAGAGTTTTCCTTTCATCAATTTTGATTGATTCAATTAAGTTTTAGCATTTAGTTTTCTTCACATAGGTAGTGAAAATTAAACTATACAAAATTTCATACCACTATACTATCATAGTAATATTATTTTTCCATTTAATATTAAAAATATTATATATATATATTTTCTTCTTCTTAACAATAATGGGTAGCGTTAAAGTATTTGATCTCGAGTTACTAATAAAAATTTTCTTTTTTACTATAAGCTTCCTTATTTATATGATATTACTTAGTTAGCAGTATCTAAGTAAAAGAGATTAGCAAAAATGACACTAATTGTGATTAATTATCAAGCATGAGTTTTGTTAATAAATGATGCCATATATAGGAAAAGATTGACCTTTGTGGAAAGAATGATTCATTTAAGATTTATCTTTGAGTTTCGATAATTTTTTTCTGATAAAAAATGAAAAAAAAAAACATGTCTAATTTTTTTTTTTTTTTTTATAATAGATGGATGATATAGTTTTCATTTGCAAAAGATACAACTTTTGAAGAGGTGATTAAATATTGGATTTAATAATATTCATATGGTTTAAGGGTGATAAACGTAAAGAGCAATGGAAGTAAATAGAGCATAAACAACATTGAGGAGAATGAAAAATGAAATATTATATCTTATAAATATAAGGGTGCTACTGGAATATGAGATTTGACTTGTATTTAATGCATATTTTGATGTGGTTAAAAACTAAAATCATGTAGAACAAAACTTAATCAAAACAATGTTCCTATCTATGTTCATACTAATTATATATTGCCATACATATAAGAGTGAATAAATAATAATAATTTTTTTATATATGGTAGCATATAATTAGATAAAAAAAAACTCAAATTTGTGTAGTTTTTGCAAAAAAGAAAAAAAAAAGACATGGACCTTTTGGCCATGCTTTTAAGGACTTGTATTTATATGTATCACCCTCATTTTAGGGCCTATCTGCCATCATTAGAATATGATGGTGATGCACAATACAAAAATCCAAACTCTTTTTTTTTTTTTTTATAAAAATTGAATAAATACTGGTCATTCTTTTGTAGTTTCCCCAAAATTTCCTGTTTTATATATATACATATGTCGCCATATAATTTCTTTGATACCATGCTATCCTTATTTATGAAAAATCTTATAACATAGAGGATTTGGGAAAATGAATTTTTAAGATGTAAAATTTGAATTCAGTGAGACATTTTAATTTTTAAAGGTAATGATTATGTGAAAGAGAATGTCTAAGATGGCTAGATGAGCTTTTTTGCACATTATAGATGAGGAATGGAGGAAAACAAGAGTTGATGAATTTTTAGGGACATTTTTATTTGTTTATTTAGGGAAAATTGTGACAAGCTTGTTTGAAGAGTATATGTCTGTAAAAGAAATGTAGTCTCATTATGGTACTCTAAATTCAACAAAACAGCTTATTCTTCATTTACTAAGACAATTTAAGGAATTAGATTCCCCATATCAGTTTGATCACACATTAAGTACTACATCCATGAGATACGTGAACTACAATTGCTTGAAAATAGAAACCACGAAGTTCGATCGATTTATTTGCATTACTGCTAGCCTTGTGAGCATTTGTTGATGATGAAAATCCGATCCGGTTAAGTCTTATCACCATGTTGCGCTAGGCAAGAGAGGCTCAACATCTGTCAGTGAAATCTCATCATCAACACGTTCTTTGTGGGCTCCTGATGCAGAGGCTCCATTGTCACCTTGGATCATGTCACCATCTTCATAGTTTTGCTGGATATCAGGTAAGTCTCTAAGCTTTTTAATTCCTTCCAACTCTGTTGTCACTTCCCTCATCGTCGGTCGATTCCTTCCATGTAAGTGCAAACATCTTTTTGCAAGGTTGGCTACAATTATAATCTCTTCCTTCTTTCCTTGCTTTATGACGGGAACATCTAAAATATCAAACAGATGGCCACCCTCCATCGCAAGAAGGTAGTATGTTGCTAGGCTTCTACCTTCCTCGGCCCTCATTGAGGAGATAGGCTTTTGACCTGTCAATAGCTCAACAAGTACCACCCCGAAACTGTAGACATCACTTTTATCTGTAAATTGACTTGATTGAAAGTACTCTGGATCCAAATATCCAAATGTTCCATGCACTAATGTGGTGACGTGAGTTTGATCAAGGGAAACCGATCTTGATGTGCCAAAATCTGCTATCTTAGTTCGATATTTTTCATCTAACAGGATGTTAGTGGACTTAATGTCTCGATGATATATGGGTATCGATGCTGCTGAATGTAAGTAGCAAAGTGCCCTCGCAATTTCTATTGCAATTTGTAAGCGCATTTCCCACGAAACTTGAACCTCATCATTTGGTTCATGAAGATATTTATAAAGTGTTCCATTTGGAATGAACTCATATACGAGGAGAGGAGCTTCTGTTTCCAAACAACATCCTAATAGTTTCACAATATTCCTGTGATTTATTTGTGATAAAATGATAACCTCGTTGATAAATTGTTCAGCTTTCCCTTCATCCATAACAATAGCCTTTTTTATGGCAACTATTCTTCCATCTGTTAACATTCCCTTGTAGACAGTTCCTTGGCCGCCTTTGCCAAGAATTCTACTCTCATTGAAATTGTCCGTAGCCTTTTGTAGTTCCTTTGCATTGAACAGTTTGCTGTTCTCTACAGTTCCCTCAGGTGAAGATAGCTGTCGCTGTAATAATAAGCCTCCATTCTGCTTAAAGTACTTCTCCTTAAGCTTCTTCTCCTTTCTTCTTCGTATGATTTTGCGTAACCACCAAATCAAAAGAAGTAAGAGAAGTGCTCCTATGCCCGAGCCAATACCTGCATATTTGAAAGCACTACTGAAAATCTACTTCATAGCCGATATATTATACACGCATTCGTCGGTAGAGGCTATTTTAGGAAATAAAGATTATTTTATTACTTAAATTCCATTTTACTATTTGGAATCAATGAGTCCAGTTGGGAGAGTAGGGAAGATCTAATTTCTGCCGTTTCTGTTCTAAGAAAGTTAAAAAGAGTCGACCAAAGATAGTTTGGTTTTAAAAAACTGAGATTTTTCTAAGAAAATCTTCTCTTTTTTCTTTTTCTTTTTTAAAAAGAATTACTAAAAATATGTTTCATTCTCTTCATCAACTCTCTTTCAATTTTAGAGAAAAAAATGGAAAAGATATGGAGAATTATGGTGTAGAAGAGATTCAGAAATAGATATGAAAAGAAGTAGGTCTGTTTATAGTGTTATTTTGTATTTTTTTTTATAAGAAATGCTACTAAAAGAGTTCACTAGAATTGCAAAAGTGACATTAAAAGAAATCAACTTATTTATAAGAATATTATTATCTTTTCATTTAAAAATAGAAAAAAACTTTATTTTATTTTCATTTGAAAATACGTTTCCCCTTATTTACATGATGACATTTTTCATGTTTTCATTCTTTGAAAACATCTCAAAAAAATCAAGCAATTTTCTTTTTTTTGCCTTTTTTTTTTTTGGCTATTTTTGTTTTCATCTGGAAATATCTAAACAAGCAAAGTAGCAAACGTACTATCTCGTTGAAATATAAGTAGGGAATTATCATCAATTATGCTCTTGAAGGACAGCATACCTATCATGGAGAATTTCAGTTTTCTTCCAACACCACCACCATCACAGTGATAGTAGCCTTGCGTACTCATTTTTGGATCATTGCACACATCTGTAAAAGAAAATAGGGTGCGCCATCAAGCATGGATCTGCTCTGAGTCAATATAACAACCTTTCTTTAAATTTCAAAATTTATCCAAACCATGGTCACTCTTATGAAAGCATGCACAAGAGCTTATACTAAGGACATCTAGCCCCAAAGTGTATTCTTATAGTCATTGATAATTGTAGCTTTAGCATTTATATTTGCTGGGGTAACTCAGTATGTTTTCAATTAAGATTTTTCATGCCTCCTAGTTCAGTATCTTTTAATTCTGTGCTCACTAGATCTAAAGGACAACCCATGATGCTTTGAAATATGGAATAGGGGAAAGCTAGAAAATCTTACCTTTGCAGCCATCTTTGACATATGCATTTCCGCTATAACCGGCATGGCAAAAGCACTGTAAAAATGGCATGAATTCACTGGAAGCAAAATCAAAAGACACGCAATAATAAGAATTATCATTATCTGAACTTGTCGCAAGATAAGAATCATTTGAAATTCCCCATTCCAGTACAGCAGGAACGTAACCTTCGTTGTTTAAGACATCTAAATCTTTTGATGATTTCTGAAACCATGTCTGGTCGGCTATGAAAGCATACTTACATTCCGGATTATCCACTTTTTTGTTGGGTTTAGCGAAATCTACCCCAAAAATCTTAAGACCAAAGGGGATTGTGGCTCGACAGCAATTATCGATACCGGAACAAGTACTGAAGTTGCTTCCTTTATTACATTCAAGCTTGCAACCAGCGACTTCGGAGTCATTGGTTTTCATCAAAGCATCAACACCACATCCTACTGCTGCGAAGACATTCGAATATTGTGAGAATATGAATTGGCTTCCTTCGAGGCTTATTCCTCCATTGTCCGCTTTACCAGTACAATTGGAAAATACTACAGGAATATTAACAGTAATCATACCATTCCCTGAGTCGGAAGGAAGTGAAATGTTAAGCACCTGGAAGTTTTTCTTTTTCAGAATTGGAATAGCATCGTTCTGCTGGCATGCAATCTCGTAAGTCTCATCTAGAAAACAGCCCTTACCGATTCCAAAAGGAAAAGGAATACTTATGTTTCCGCACTTGTCTGCGCAAGATGTAACTTGTGCAACTATATGTATTGAACGCAGAAGAAGCAGAATAAAGATGTGGAAACCCCTCATTTTCTTCAAAACCATGTCACTACATTTCCATTATTGAAGATTGAACGCGCAAATGTCTCCACTGGGGCCTATATAGTAGTGCTTACCCTGTGATCTCTGCTTATGCCTTGAAGATTAATCAGTGAATTTTTGACCGCATAAGAAAAGTAAGTGGGAAAAAAAATTTATTGATGCTAATATGTCACGTGTTATAATTAATGTATATAAATATCAATAAAATTTTAATATATAATAATAATAATAAGTATTTTATGAAAAACTATTATTTATATTTTTATATGTTAAAATTTTATTTATAGTTATATATTATTAATCCATTCATATGACATGTTAATATCATTGATTTAGTAGATGGATTAGGTTAAAAAAAAATGCACCCCCTTCTCCTGCTGATTTTTACAAGACACCAAAAACCCACGTTAATTATTATTACGAAAATATTCACATATACCTCAAACGATTTTTTTTTTTTTAATTTTGTAATTTTTTTTAAAAAGAATTGTTGATGTCTTCCGATTTTCAATCGCGTATCGGGCCAGGAGAGAAGATGGAGGAGTAGCACCACATGCTGAGTCGTGATCTAGGCATAAAACATGCTGCTCCTGCTGAATGATATAGTGTGGTCATCTGCTTTATTTTATTTCTCTTTGTTTCTTATTTAACCATACTAATATAAATTATAATTCTATACAGTTAATAATAATCCCACAAAAAGGAAAATTGCAAATATACCACCTCTCCTGAACTCCTCAAATGTGATTGCAACTATCCATAATTTTGAAAATTTGCAAATAATGCGAAACAGGTACCGAAACCTCAAAATGATGATTAAAAGAACCATGAACAGTACCCATTTTGGAGTATATGTAAAATTTTTCAAAAGTTGTGTAAATTATTCGAAAGATGTGACAAAAGACACAAGATTGTTGTACGAAGATTATAATTGAATGGAAAATTGTTTACGAATATTGCTAATGAATAGTAATAATCTTTATAATATATAAATTTCGAAAAGGTTTCCTATAGTTGTATTTTTTTATTTAACCTTCATGCCTTCTCCTTTTTTCTTTTTCCTCTCTCTCTCTCTTTTTAAAGTTGATAAAACAGTAAGAAATGACAGGACAAAGTGGCAGGTTGAGAATGGAACACTAAAAAACAATTCCAAGTGTTCTTTTTTTTTTTTTTATCTTTTCTTTGGGATCCGACTATACTTTGCTTATATTAAGTCTTTTGGCCAATTATATTTCTGTACTCAGTGTTATATATTTAAGCAAGTGTGAACCCATGCTTTGACAGCTAACGAAAAGATGCTTCAATTGCTTATTGGCTAAAAGCCTACGGAGAAGGAGTGTAGGTCTTCGGTTTTTTAGTTTTTTAAATAGAACGACGGAGTAGAGTTGTGATAAGTTCCTTTTAATTATTAAAAAAAAAAAGGTCTCCTATAGTTGTATTTTTTTTTATTTAACCTATTTAAAAAATCTCTTAAAAAAATTATATTAATTATTTCATTTTTTAAAATAAATATCTTAGATGGACCACAAACTTTTCTTTTCTATTTTATATTCACAAAGTCTCGTCAAACAAATATTATGTTGCCTTCTATAGAAAAAGAAATGCTTCCTGTATCACATGGCCAAGCATCATAATGGATGCCACAAACGTCAAAATACCTTTCGGCGCCTTTAGCTTTTTCAATTTCCCAATTCGGGCTCTTAAACCGAAGACTTTTACGGCAGAATTCACTGTTTTAAAGGGATTAATTTAATTATTATTATCTTTTAATCTTATCATTCATTTATATATAAAATTTTTATAATTAATTATTATTAAATTATTATTATTAATATATAAATTAATAATAAAATTAAAAAATAAACCTATCTAATTAAAAATACGGACAAAATGATAAAAATTTCCATTAAATAATAATAATAATAAAAAACAAGCAAACAAACCGCAAAAAAGACACCAAAAAGTAACTGTTTGTCGATTTTACGTACGACAAACCATTCTTTCTACTGTTTCAATTCATTTCTATAGAAGAAGGAAAAAAAAAAAAAAGCGAAGAAAAACTTCAACTTCTACTATAAAGGCTTACATTTTACACAGGTTTTAACCTCATAGGTATCATGTTTGTTTGTTTCTGTTCAATATACAAAACATTTCTACTATATTTGTGACGATTGTGAGTGACATCATTATTTAGGAACATTGCATGCATGCAATTGTTGTGTCTTTTTGCTATTGAGCTTCATGTCTCATGCTTCCCACTCTTTTCACTTCCAACACATGAAGGGATGATTGTTTTATTGATAAAGTGGATGTTTAGGCTGTGTAATGTTACTTCCATCATACATGTAGTTACCTTATCTTTATTCAAAACTGCTTATTACAATTGCTATGATTATTGGTGTTGATTTGTTGGGAGATAGTGATTTAGTGCAAGATTTATTGGGTATATATATTATAATAGGAGAATGTACTCACCTCTGGCCCTTCTCCAACGAGATCCGAACAATGCAATAGGAATATCAGGCAACTGAAATTAAAAGCAAGGGAGATGGCGTTTAGATATGCTTCTTTACAAGCAGCTGATTATGGTGCATTCAACTTCTGGAAGGACTTACCAGCAGTAGCGTTCCGTTTATTGAAATGTGTCGATTTTTTGTGAGATGGGTTGCAATAAAATCCATATATATTTCAATGGAAAAACTATTTATCACTATTCTCATATTTTTTGTTTGATATTTTTCCTCATAAATTCATTACAATGCAATGTTCTTTGTGAATAACCTTATTATTTTCTAATGGCTACCTTTATTAGGCTAGAACTAGTAACTTCCTTTGGACAAGAGAGCCGGTGTCAAGCAAGTCAATGATATTCCCATAGAGCTTTTCTCAAGAGGTACAACTATTAAGAATTTCAATGATATTTTGATAATAACAAAACACTATGATGAATGTTTAGTAACATGATTACTGAATGTTCAACTGAAAGTATAAAAATATTAGGAAGTAGGTATCTAAACTTTGCCTATTTTTGTAATTAACTATTTAATGTTTAAAAGTATCAATATACTACCTACAAACTTTTTGAGATCATTTATAGTACTTAGATTAGGTGATTAATTGCAAAATAGGTAAAGTTCAAATACTTAATCGTAAATATAGACAAAGTTTAGGTAGTTAATTACATAAATGAATAGTATAGGTATCTAATTGACACTTTTAAACTTAAGGTAATTAATTGTAAAAATGGGCAAAATTCAAGTAGCAAATGCGATATTTTCCCAAAATATTATTACAAACTCAAGTCATGGAAAGAAGTGGTGCAATAGTAGCAGCTTCAGAAGTAATAATAATGGTTAAGTTATGCAAAGAAGTTTTGTGAATTGGAAGCATAGACTAGAAGTAGAATCAGAAGCAATAGTAAACCAAACCATAAACACAACAAGGAGCTAGACTAGAACAAGAATCAAAAGCTAAGAAAAAGAACAAGTAAATCAAAAGCACAAATAGTAGAAATGAATAAGACACACTCTAACAGGAAATTGGAAAAATAGTTTATTATCAAAGGCGAGCCAAAAGTAAGAAAAAGAATATCTCTTAAAAAAATTATATTAATTATTTCATTTTTTAAAATAAATATCTTAGATGGGCCACAAAAAATTTACCTATCATAAAACAATATCTTTGATGGGCCACAAACAATATCTTAGATGGGCCACAAACTTTTCTTTTTTATTTTATATTCACACAGTCTCGTCAAACAAATGTTATGTTGCCTTCTATAGAAAAAGAAATACTTCTTGTATCACATAGCCAAGCATCATAATGGAAGCCACAAACGTCAAAATACCTTTCGGTGCCTTCAGCTTTTTCAATTTCCCCATTCGGGCTCTTAAACCGAAGACTTTTACGGCATAATTCACTATTTTAATGGGATTAATTTAATTGTTATTATCTTTTAATCTTATCATTCATTTAATTTCCTAGACATTTATGAGTCTAATATGCACTCGATTACATTGTGCTTTCACTCACAACTTTGATTAGGAAAAGATTTTAACAAGTGCCATTAATGAATAATCAAGGAATGGTTCCAAAAGATATTTAATTTTTATAAGCTTTATTATAAGTATCATTTTTAAAACTTAAGAAGGATTGCGTTTAAACTTATGAAAATATTTATTATCTTTTTCAAGCAACCAATTCAATACTCCATTCTTGATTGTTTGTTGGGATCGACAATTAGTATTAGAGTGGATGCTTCTTTTTAAAAAGGTGCAAACCTTTTGGTAAAAGATAAAATACTTTGGAAAAGGGGTTAAATGGTAAATAGTCAAATATTGGATAATTCCCCATATTTTGATGGCACTAATTTTTCTTTATGGAAGTGTAGGGTGGAAACATGTATTTAGGTAACAGGTTCATGTGAATATCCAAGATTTGTTAAGATTTTCTATGGTTGTTGTGATAAGTTTTTTAAACAAGCATGTTATGCCCCCGTAAGGGATCCTATCTGTGACAACCTACCATGATTGCTTAACTTCAATTAAGTAACTGTGAAGCATCTAGACCAACTATTCAAAACATCACAAAACATATACATAAAAGGCTTTGAAGAAGGCTTAACTACATTTGCTTCACTTTTATAAATAGGAATCAAAGACTAAGAGAAGGTCCTCCTTACATAGCAAGCCCATTTAAAAAAGAATGGCAAAAAAAAGCATTACAAAAGATTCATTTTTCCAATATGTCTCTAGGTGATCCTATGTTAATCACTCTTTCTTTCTTCCTTTCATTCCCACCTAAAATGGTTGATAGCAGTTATAGAAGTGATCTTCTTAGGAGGGTAGTTTTTGTAGTCACATCTTGTATAAAAAAGTCTAGAGATGAGTGAGTAATTATAGCGCAGTGACATGGGAATGCAATATTCTCAATACTACACATGCATATACAATTTTAAACAAGTTTTCATTTATATGCTTTGCATGAACAATCATATCCAATGTAATGTCACACATGACTTTCCAATAACTAATGTAAAGTTTAGGGTTTAATGTCTCCCTTAACCTTAGGTTGGGGATTTTCATAACTATTAGTACTTGGATACCTCTATCTTAATTAATTTCTTATCTTTTCACTTGGTTACTTATTCTTTAGTCTTTTACATCTTGAACTTAAGGTGCAGTAAATGCACTCTGAAACACTCAAACTTATAAGGACAATTAAGACCCTTAATTGGGTTCTGTCAAAGGTACAATAACCCCTAAGTCACTTTGTTCGCCAATAGTGGAATAGCAATCCTTAAATGATTACTTCCTACTCATCTTATAGTAGTGATGGCCTTTAACACAAATACAATGTCTTGTGTAATGCATATCCGATTTTAGTTAAGTCCAAACTTTAGTTAGTTGAATCAAGGTGATTAAATAATAGATGTTCACAAACCATTCCACAATCAGGGATAGATTAAGAAGAAGATATCATATTGCACACCATCTAATCACTTAAGAATTCAAGCAATATAACACAAAGTATTCTCCTCCACAAACATAGCAAGGCAACCAAACATCATACCATTTTAAGGCATTCTCCATCTATCTTACCCCAATCAACCACTCATTCAATTCTTTATCCACCAAGACTTCTAACATTCATGAGGCTAAATGCACATGCATGTCCTCATTTATACACACACACACACACATTATCTAATCTTATTTATATATGTAATAAGGTGAGTGTGAAAATAGTTTTGCTTGTACACGTATTTCAAATTCTTTAAACATAAGCATATATAGATTATGTATATAAATAGATATCCAAATGTTTATATAGAAAAATAACTTGCCCAAAAATATACACATATACTACTTATGCATGAAAAAGGCTAGATCATATACAAGTTAAGGGATTATAGTTACTTGAGCCTATATATATATACACACACACATATATCTATGTTTTCATAAACCTTACACATGATATGTATATGCATTGAGTTATGTTAAAAAAAATGGATATACATTTATGTATAAACATATTTATGAACCTAGTGTAATATATATATATATATATATATACATACATACATAAGTGGGAGTGGGTTACATAGGGATTTATGAATATTTATGCTATACAATATATGAGGTGAAATGCAACCAAAAGAATGGGAAGACATACTCGTATCATTGGTCGGATGTTTCAAGGAGAACTAGTCGGCAGGTCTAAGCCACAACATCAAGCCAATGTTTGGACCACTAGCAAGTGATGCTTTAAGCATTGCCAAGCTAATGATTAGTGAAATTTTGACCCTTTTTGTTCCCTTAATTACTAGGAAAGTGATTTTTGCACACCATCTTGATGGTAATCAAACTCAACTTCCATTTACTTCTAAACACTACGTATCCCTTTGATCCAACTCATTTTTTCATTATTTCAACCCAAAAATCAACAATAAACACCACAACAATAGCCAAGCATTGCAAAATGTACATGTATACAACTACATTACAAGCAAAACACAATTATTGTAATACCTTATAGTGTTCCCACTCACCTTTGCCTTATAACTTTTAAGGCTTAAAATCATTTTTAGGGAGTTGAGAATAATCAAAATCTTCACTTATAATTTAAGAACAAAGATCCGACTTGAGATTGCACTACACTAAACTCATCAAAATCGTCGTGATCTAGGCATAAAACATGCTGCTCCTGCTGAATGATATAGTGTGGTCATCTGCTTTATTTCATTTCTCTTTGTTTCTTATTTAACCATACTAATATAAATTATAATTCTATATAGTTAATAATAATCCCACAAAAAGGAAAATTGCAAATATACCACCTCTCCTGAACTCCTCAAATGTGATTGCAACTATCCATAATTTTGAAAATTTGCAAATAATGGGAAACAGGTACCGAAACCTCAAAATGATGATTAAAAGAACCATGAACAGTACCCATTTTGGAGTATAAGTAAAATTTTTCAAAAGTTGTGTATATTATTCGAAAGATGTGACAAAAGACACAAGATTGTTGTACGAAGATTATAATTCAAATGGAAAATAGTTTACGAATATTCCTAATGAATAGTAATAATCTTTATAATATATAAATTTCGAAAAGGTTTCCTATAGTTGTGTTTTTTTTATTTAACCTATTTAAAAACATCTCTTAAAAAAATAATATTAATTATTTCATTTTTTAAAATAAATATCTTAGATGAGCCACAAAATCTTTCCAAAAATTTATCTATCATAAAACAATATCTTAGATGGACCACAAAAAATATCTTAGATGGGCCACAAACTTTTCTTTTTTATTTTATATTCACACAGTGGTCAAACAAATGTTATGTTGCCTTCTATAAAAAAAAAGAAATACTTCCTGTATCACATACCCAAGCATCATAATGGAAGCCACAAACGTCAAAATACCTTTCGGCGCCTTCAGCTTTTTCAATTTCCCAATTCGGGCTCTTAAACCGGAGACTTTTACGGCATAATTCATCATCTTAACGGGATTAATTTAATTGTTATTATAAATTTTTATTATTGATTATTATTAATATATAAATTAATAATAAAATTAAAAAATAGACTTATCCAACTAAAAATACGAACAAAATGATAAAAAGTTCCATTAAATAATAATAATAATAATAAACAAGCAAACAAACCGCAAAAAAGGCACCAAAAAGTAACTGTTTGTCGATTTTACGTACGACAAACTATTCTTTTACTGTTACAATTCATTTCTATAGAAGAAGGAAAAAAAAAAAAAGAAAGAAAAACAAAAGTAGAAATGAACAAGTGAATCAAAAGCACAAATAGTAGAAATGAATAAGATACACTCTAACAGGAAATTGGAAAAATTGTTTATTATCAATGGCTAGCCAAAAGTAAGAAAAAAAAATATAAGCATATGCAAGTTAAAAGCTTAAAATGAAAAAAGTATTTTTACATATCAAAAGCACTACAAATTATATGTATTTGGATAGTACATTTGATTAAAAACTTAAGACAACATTTTTATGGAAGTTCTACATCAATAAAAGATATTAATAATAGTATGGAAGCTCTCTAAATGAAGAGGGGATTCAAGTCACGATGTTTGTCTTTTAAAGGTTATGGCAATAAATTAAAATGCATTGATTATTATAGAAAAGACACTTGAATGGTAAAACAAGTATTATGGAGGCTATTATTTTATGAAGAGAAATCTCATACAATATACTTAATGGGCAAATCATTTATGAAGAGAAATTTCATACAACGGTTACTTCCACATTAAAGCTTTGAAGATTAGCTATATAAAGGAGTTGTACAAGACTAAAGGACACACCTTGAAGACAAAGAGAGAGAGAGAGAGGGAGAGAGAGAGAGAATCATTGAATGATGTTGTGCAAAAGTGTTTATTCTGTTTTACTAGAGTATTACACTACAACAGTGAAGAGGTTTTCATTGCAATCCTTGAAGTGAATTGCTCTTTCTTGAGTAGATTGTGAGACAATCTGGGAAAGGTAGAGAGGATAATTTTGTAAACTTACGTATTTTTAGGCGGTGAGTGTGAGGTAAGTAGAATCGTTGTAATCCATTAATCTACATAATCCTAGGATAGGGCTTATGAGGTGGAGCAAATTGGTGTTTGTAACCTTTGTTGATTTTTCTAATAGTGGAATATGTTGGTGTGAATGATTAGTTCCCTAGTATGAGCTGAAGAGAGGACTAACTTATATGAAAGAACCCCTATAAATACTTGATGATCTTCTTATTCCTTGTCTTTTTAATTTCCTAGTCATTTATGATTCTAATATGCACTTGATTACATTGTGCTTTCACTCACAACTTTGATTAGGAAAAGATTTTAACAAGTGCCATTAATGAATAATCAAGGAATGGTTTTAAAAGATATTTAATTTTTATAAGCTTTATTATAAGTGTCATCTTTAAAACCTAAGAAGGGTTGCATTTAAACTTATGAAAATATTTATTATCTTTTTCAAACAACCAATTCAATACTCCATTCTTGATTGTTTGTTGGGATCGACAATTAGTATTAGAGTGGATGCTTCTTTTTAAAAAGGTGCAAACCTTTCGGTAAAAGATAAAATAATTTAGAAAAGGGGTTAAATGGTAAATAGTCAAATATTAGATAATTCCCCATATTTTGATGGCACTAATTTTGCTTTATGGAATTGTAGGGTGGAAACATGTATTTAGGTAACAGGTTTATGTGAATATCCACGATTTGTTAAGATTTTCTATGGTTGTTGTGATAAGTTTTTTAAACAAGCATGTTATGCCCCGTAAGGGATCCTATCTATGACAACCTAACATGATTGCTTAACTTCAATTAAGTAACTGTGAAGCATCTAAACCAACTATTCAAAACATCACAAAACATATACATAAAAGGCTTTGAAGAAGGCTTAACTACATTTGCTTCACTTTTATAAATAGGAATCAAAGACTAAGAGAAGGTCCTCCTTACATAGTAAGCCCATTTAAAAAAGAATGGCAAAAAAGAAGCATTACAAAAGATACATTTTTCCAATATGTCTCCAGGTGATCCTATGTTAATCACTCTTTCTTTCTTCCTTTAATTCCCACCTAAAATGGTTGATAGCAGTTATAGAAGTGATCTTCTTAGGAGGGTAGTTTCTGTAGTCACATCTTGTATAAAAAAGTCTAGAGATGAGTGAGTAATCATAGCACAGTGACATGGGAATGTAATATTCTCAATACTACACATGCATATACAATTTTAAACAAGTTTTCATTTATATGCTTTACATGAACAATCATATCTAATGTAATGTCAAACATGGCTTTCCAATAACTAATGTAAAGTTTAGGGTTTAATGTCTCCCTTAACCTTAGGTTGGGGATTTTCATAACTATTAGTGCTTGGATACCTCTATCTTAATTAATTTCTTATCTTTTCACTTGGTTACTTATTCTTTAGTCTTTTACATCTTGAACTTAAGGTGCTTTAAATGCACTCTGAAACACTCAAACTTATAAGGACAGTTAAGACCCTTAATTGGGTTTTGTCAAAGGTACAATAACCCCTAAGTCACTTTGTTCGCCAATAGTGGAATAGCAATCCTTAAATGATTACTTCCTACTCATCTTATAGTAGTAATGACCTTCAACACAAATACAATGTCTTGTGTAATGCATATCCGATTTTAGTTAAGTCCAACCTTTAGTTAGTTGAACGAAGGTGATTAAATAATAGATGTTCACAAACCATTCCACAATCAGGGATAGATTAAGAAGAAGATATCATATTACACACCATCTAATCACTTAAGAATTCAAGCAATATAACACAAAGTATTCTCCTCCACAAACATAGCAAGGCAACCAAGCATCATACCACTTTAAGGCATTCTACATCTATCTCACCCTAATCAACCACTCATTCAATTCTTTATCCACTAAGACTTCCAACATTCATGAGGCTAAATGCACATGCATGTCCTCATTTATACTCATTCACACACACACACACACACATTATCTAATCTTATTTATATATGTAATAAGGTGAGTGTGAAAATAGTTTTGCTTGTACACGTATTTCAAATTCTTTAAACATAAGCATATATAGATTATGTATATAAATAGATATCCAAATGTTTATATAGAAAAATAACTTGCCCAAAAATATACACATATACTACTTATGCATGAAAAAGGCTAGATCATATACATGTTAAGGGATTATAGTTACTTGAGCCTATATATATATACACACACACATATATCTATGTTTTCATAAACCTTACACATGATATGTGTATGCATTGAGTTATGTAAAAAAAAAAATGGATATACATTTATGTATAAACATATTTATGAACCTAGTGTAATATATATATATATATATATATATATATATTACATACATAAGTGGGAGTGGGTTACATATGGATTTATGTATGCTTATGCTATACAATATATGAGGTGAAATGCAACCAAAACAATGGGAAGACATACTCTTATCATTGGTCGGATGTTTCAAGGAGAACTAATCGACGGGTCTTAGCCACAACATCAAGCCAATGTTTGGACCACAAGCAAGCGATGCTTTAAGCATTGTGAAGCTAATGATTAGTGAAATTTCGACCCTTTTTGTTCCCTTAATTACTAGGAAAGTGATTTTTGCACACCACCTTGATGGTAATCAAACTCAACTTCCATTTACTTCTAAACACTACGCATCCCTTTGATCCAACTCATTTTTTCATTATTTCAACCAAAAAATCAACAACAAACACCACAACAATAGCTAAGCATTGCAAAATGTACATGTATACAACTACATTACAAGCAAAACACAATTATTGTAATACCTTATAGTGTTCCCACTCACCTTTGCCTTATAACTTCTAAGGCTTAAAATAATTTTTAGGGAGTTGAGAATAATCAAAATCTTCACTTATAATTTAAGAACAAAGATCCTACTTGAGATTGCACTACACTAAACTCATCAAACTTGCTTAAACTCAACTTTATGAGTCTTTTTACAAACTTGAAAATCATTCTCTTAAACTACTATCTACTTAACCCAAAATTTCAACTTGATATTTACCTTAGAATAGTGGTCTTGTTGTGAAGTACTCTTCTCAAGGATCATGATGGTGGTCTTAGATTTTATTTTGGAGTTCATATGGGATAGTTATGAACTTTTGAAGAATTTCAAGGGTTTTCTTTATTGGAAGAAGAAAAGAAAAGATTTGAGGAAAGAAGGAAGAAAATTAGAGGATAGAGAAAAGGTGATGGGGCTTGTAAGCATTGGTGAAAATGCAATTTTCAAGTTCATCTAACATTTGTACTAACGATCGTAGTAAATAATTTTAACTATGATATTTTTATATGAAAATTCATGGGTAAGCTAAATAAAATATCATGAATCTAAATATTTATTTTGAATTTTCATTTAAATTCCCTAAATCTATTATTTTAATTTCATTTATCTTTCTTTTTTTCATAATTTACTTAGTTATCCTATAAAACATCTATTTTTTCTTAATTTAAATTTATCAAGATTTAAAATATGATTTTTAGTTTAATTAGTATGCTAATTTGGTGTTAAACATTGTCCTAATTATGGGGTTTCACAAATTTTATTTTTGGTATGTTGTTTTGAGAAATCTTCTTGAATACAATTTTTTTTCGTGTCTCTTGTACACCGATCTGTTATATCCTTCCAAAAGAAAAAAATATGTGTTGTTATATTCTTTGTAAATCTCTCATAATTTCATTGATATGTTATGGTACATTGAGATTAGCATAATTGTTCTTAATGAGGAATCTTGATATACTAACAGAAAAGGTTTGATATAAACGATATTTTGATGTGCTTCACCATTAAGAAGAATTGTTAGTAAGAGCCATGATGCTAGTTGAGAAAACAATATCTTTAGTGCATTGTAATAAGGTATCTTTACATGATTGGACAAAAAGGGGGGAAAAAAGGGTTATAATACTCGACAATTTCACATAAATAGTCCTTTATTGAACGATCCTTATTATTATTATTATTTTACTAAAAAAAGTTGATATATACCATGGATTCCTTATATGCTATAAATGATTATCGTCTTTTAAACATTATTCCCTTGTTTTGATGATAGCAAAAAGGGATAGAAAGGTTAAAGGGGGAGCATGGAAGCTTAAATCAATTCTTAAAAATTAAAAATTATTTGAAAAGTGTTTTATTGGGAAGGTTTGTTAAGTATCTTAATGATGTTTTAATAATAACAAAACACTACGATAAGTGTTTACTAATATGATTATTTAGTGTGCAACTAAAAGTATAAAAATATTATTATAAACTTGAGTCATGGAAAAAAGTGGTGCAATAACTAATACAAGCAAGAAGCTTCAGAAGTAACATAATTATACAACTAAATTTGAAAGTAGTAGCAGCTTTGGAAGTAGTAATAATGTTTATGTTATGGAAAGAAGTTTTGTGAATTGGAAGAATGGAGGACTAAAAGGAAGAAATGAGAAGTAGAAACTAAAGTAGCAATAAACCATAACCATAACCACAACCAGAATTTAGACTAGAACCAAAATCAAAAGCTAAGTAGAAGGTCAAGCAAATCAAAAGCATGAATAGTAGAATTGAATTAGAAGCGCTGTAGAAGGAAACTACAAAAGTAGTTTATTATTAGAAGAGTGACAAAACTAAAAGTAGAAGTGAGCTAGAAGTAAAAGCATGAGCGAGTTAAAAGCTTAGAATGGAAAAAGTATTTTTACATACTGAAGGCTTAGCACTGCAAGTTAAATGCATTTGGATAATACATTTAACTAAACACTTACGACAACAGTTTTATGGAAGTTCCACCTTAGTGAATGCTATTTACAATAGCATGGAATCTTTTTAAACAAACAAGGAATTTGAGTCATAATGGCTAACTTCTAGAGGTTAAGGAAATTAAAATGCAACAATTATTATGAAAGGGTAGATTTGAATAAGAAAACAATTATCATAGAGGCTATTATTTTATGAAGAGAAATCTCATATGACATGAAGCTTATGAAGAATGAGGATATACTCAATGGAAAAAATTAGTTATGAAGAGAAATCCCATACAACAACTACTTCTATATTAAAGTATTAGAGAGATTGGCTATATAAAGGGGCTACATAAGACTAAAGGACACATGATGAAGACAAAGAAAAAAAACAAGAGAATTACTAAACAACACTATATAAGTGTTTATTCTATTTTACTAGAGTATTGTGCTTTCACTCATGACTTTGATTTGGAAAAAGAATTTAACAAGTTCCATTAATGAATAATCAAGAAATGGTTCCAAATGATATTTAGTTTTTATAAAAGTTGCATCTTTGAATAAATAAGAAGGGTTGTATTTAACTTTGTGAGTATATATACATCTTAACAATCAATTCAATCCCCTTTCTCTATTGTTTATTGGGACAAGCAACAACAGTTTAAAATATAAACTTCAAAAGTGAGTAATCCTAAAACAAACAATGGAGGTTGGTGTTTTTACAACTATTTTTAATCCAACGTAGGTATTTATGTTTGAATAAAAAAATATTATGGTGTTTTATATGAATAATTGTCTTTCATAATAGTGTACATAATGCCATTTCATGCTAATGATTTTAATATTGAAATATATAAGGTTAGCAGTTTGTATTGTATATATGTTGTACAAGCTATGTGATTGTATCTATTAAGGTTTTGGTTTGACAACTCCATAATTCTTTTTTTAACTATTTGGCTTATGTCTTTTTCTAAATTAAGATTTGGTTTATTGGTGCCTTTGTTATCAAAATTAAAATTTTCAAAGTTGGTTTAGTAATGATCAAGAGCTATGTGTTAGCAAAAGCATTTAGGATTGCCAATTGATCATGCATATAAGTTAGCTCATGAGATACAAACTTTTCAATTATTATTATAAAGTGGAAGGTAACTGTATACATGCAAGGTAAAGAGAGGGAAGTCACTAAGAGATATTAGGAATGAACTAGTGGAAGCTTGATGGATTAAATTTTGATTATCTAAATTTACTTTTTTTTTTCTATTTTTAAAAATTTATCTCTTTAAGATTCTTTCATGTCTAATCATGGTTATGCTTATAAAAAAGTAGATGATGTCTCAATGATGCCATGAAGTTAGCATGAAAATCTTAAACATTTAGAAAAGGAAAATTTAGAGATTCATTTTTTTTGGTGGATTTAGTGAAGGTCCCAAATGATAAAAAGGTAGTGAAGATTTTGTTAGAGTTATGGTGTCTTCAAAGACATTTATTGTAATAATTTATTTAGAGCAAAAATATTTTTATACGTGGCAATTTAGAAAGGAAACTTTAGTAGGTGACATTGATTGATATGTTCGTTATTTCTTTTCCAAGTTTTTTTTTTTTTTTTGCTCATACATCATCACTTTTATGTAATTCAAACTCTTATCTAGGCATTGCACAAGCTCATATTTAAACTAATAGACATAACTTTTTATGTTTTATAGAAGATCATTTACAACATCACTTATCTCACTTCCATGTGGCAATACTTCATCCTCAACTCTTAAATGCTCTTTAGTTGAACTTTTGTACCATAGCTCTCTCTCTCCCTCCTTTTCAATCTAACAATAATGTAGCTAGTGTCATGAGCCTATGATGTAGAATAAGACTAGGAAGTTCTTAAGAGCAAAACCCAAGCCTAAGCAAAGGTTCCAAAAGCTGGAGGTTTTAGAATAGTTTGGAAAGTACTGGAGTATACTATAGTAGGTAAGGTAGTTAAATGGGTAGGTGAGATTGTCCTATGATTGTTAGATTAGAATAATCATGGTTGTTCATCTGAGATAGTCTTTTGTATACATAGGGGGTCTCTCCTCATTTGAACCTTATTCATTCTATGGCGAGTTAGCATTTTCATAGCCAATTTATTTCTCAACCACGATAGCCACATCTTCTTACTTTATTCCATCTTCTATGTTATTTGAAAGGGATGACTCCACTTAGTTTATTTTATCCTACCACTAATGTTGTTGATCCATAGGGATTTTTTGAAACTGATTGGGGATCTTCTCATTTGGATTGGGAGTCGATTTCAAGATATTGTGTTATGCTTGGCCATGCTTTAGTTACTTGGAAATTTAAGAAGCAACCTACTGTTTTTACCTACACCACAGAGGCTGACTACTGAAGTCTTGCTGTAGCAACTAAAGAACTTCTTTGGGTTTCCTTTATCTTGCGTGACTAATAGCTTCCATTTTGATGTCTTGTTCCTCTTGCTTGTGACAATAAGTCTGCTCTCACGATTACTAATAATCCTTGTCTTCATAGACGTACTAAACTTATTGATATTGATGTGCATTTCATTTGCGACCACATCAATTCTAGGTTCCTTCGTACTGTCCATGTTCCATCATTCCTCCAAGTTGCTAATATTCTTATTAAACATATTGGCATTTCTCATTTCAACCATTTGTGTGGCAAGTTGGGACTTTGTGAAGTTCCCACTTGTGGGGGAATGTGAAAATACACTATTATTTATATTATACACTTGTTTTTTCCTTATTGGTTGCTGTTGTATAAATCTTACTATAAATAGACTCTTGTAACAGACTTAACTAATTCTGGACATTTAGTTAGTTTACTTTCTGTTTTTTCATGCTCTCTGCTCTTCCTTCTTCCTGTTCTCTGTTCTTCTTCTTCTTACACGAATCATTGCAATGTCGAAGTAGGACATGGATGCGAAACAAATTTGATCTTGTAACATCATGGACACGATACAGATTTGATCTTTTAACAATAAGTGAGACTATTATCAACATAGACATCTTGCTCATTTAAAATATCCTAAAAGTAGTCAATATAATTTATTCATATGAGTGGCATTATGAAAAGCAATTTATCAATTTTGAAAAATTGAATCAATAGATCTATCAGTATTATTACAAGATGAGTAAAGTTTGAATACTGTATTTCTATATATATGTGTTACAAGTAATACTAAAATCATTTTTCCGTGTGCATAAATGTAATAGTAAATAACATTTACAAAGCTCTCTTCTTATATTAGAATACTTACATAAGAGGATTACTAAATTAAGCTTATAACAAATCTGAGAAAATATAATAGTTAATATAAGCTTAATTTAGTTTGTCATAAAATGAGTGCAACCTTAAGAGATACATATGCAACCCAGTAAATTATATTCAACTTTACAACATTTCTGGAGCTTAGATAATTGTGTATTTCAATATATATAGGCATAAGCATCAAATGCGTATACATAGACACGCATATATGTACCAATTCAAGTATTTAGATATAAATCGTAGTCATTGTATACTCAACTATGTAGTGAATCGGAAGGGTATGAAAATTAATATGTATATGTATTAATAGAAGTAAAAGTATTTATAAATGCATATCATGGTTATATTTATAAAATGGTGTATGTTTGACCACAATTATGTTAAAATCTACATATATATGCATAAATGTTAAGGAAGATACACAAACAAATGAATTCTGGTGACTCAACGCATACTTTAAAATTAGTTTCTTGTATAAATTGGTAATTGTAATCTTTTCTAATATTAATATTAGGAGTAAAAAAGTCATGTAATGTTAAAGAAATTTTCGAGGCAGCAAAGACATTCAAGCATTTAATTTTTATAATGTTAATATAATATTACAAAACATAAAATTCTCAAACTTTAAGTCATAGGATCATTGAGAAGATATTGTATAAACACGTAACCCAAAAGTAGGGAAAATAAAAAGTTAAGTGTAAAAATTAATGTGGGAAATTTAACCAAAAAAATAAATAAAATAAAATTCAAGATTTAGTACTCTAATATAATATAAAAACTGATGCAAAAATCGAAATTTAGAAATATCAAGATTTAATATAAATGACTAACTTATATTAAATAAACACGGTATCATTAAATATAACATAGCGACATGAAAATAATTTTTCCAGCCTATATACATGTGTTGTATAATTAATTTAAATTTTTTTATGCAACAGCAAATTACAAATCCAATAATATATCTTATATGGATAGCAAATTTGGTATAATATCAGGCTCATATCCACATGATAGCAAAGTAAATTCGCTGTATCTTGCAAAAACTGGCAAATTGATTAATAAAATCCTCGCGTTACCATAACATCCCCAAAATAATTCATCTTCTACCATGATTTTTTAAACACATCATCACTCTCACTCTATCTTATTTATGATGGAAAGTTTTACTTCAGCTAAAACCTCCATGTGTGCTCATAATGTTCTCAATAGTAATTTTATTAAAATTGATTTTATTGTGGCAAAGTTATTAGATCATCCCTTGATTGAGGCATATGTGATATTATTGATTGATTAATTGGTAATGTATACTCCAAACTTGGGATCATCTGATTTGGCCCTTGCATGACTCTTTTCTCAATTGAGGGTAATTGTTTAGTTTAATTAGTGAGACTACGCCTCTAGACAGCCTCATGCACATAAGGTAAGGTGCTTCATGTGATTAACTATGGTGGACAATCAACCTGTAAACAACGCAAATATATACCTTAAATGGTTCTAAACTCCCATAAATGTGTTGTTTGCTTTCATCATGCTTGCATTCATTTTGTGTGTAAGTAAGGTACATGCTATGCTATTTAATGCTTGATGACCTTCCTTGATCATTAGTGATGAGGGATCAAACTCATTGAGCTATTGTTTTGCTCACCTCCTTAATAGCCTTTCTTGTAGGTTATTTCAAAGCTAGGAATGGACTAGGATTTGAGTGATGAGTATTCTAAAATCAAGTCTTTGAGGATAGGTGTAGACTTTAGAGTATATTTGAATTGAACTTTGATTGAGAGATAAAATGTTAAAAATTGTATTTACTTTATCTCCAAAATTTTTATCTTTTCAAAACTCATTTGAACTTTCATATTTTTTTTTTCAAAGTTTTAATTAACTGATTTTACAATTTAGTAGGTAATATCAATTTTCTATAGTTTTGGTAAATTGTGGTATATTAGTTTTTATAGTTATTTTCATAATAATCAATTATATGTATTATTAAATAATATTATGAATGAATATTTAATTAGAGTTTTACAGCCTCTAACTTATAAGATAGTTTTCATATTGTGGATGCACACGTGATATAATTACTTGAGGATAATTCTACTAGGCTTCCTTTAGAATTATTACAAAAGTGGTATTGGAGCATTAGATTGTTAGAGATAGGAGCAATAGACTAAATCGTGAGATTGGGTAAAATCATGTAATGCAATAGGAGTACAAATTAAAAGACTTAGATCTTAAAAGTATGTTCTATTTATATATGTATCATAATAGAAAGTTTATAAAATCATTGGCCTTCCTTACATAGTTTACGTTTCCTTATAAACACGATCCTTTCATGAGAGTAAACAAATAGGTTTAACTTCTATGATTGAAATTTTAGTTATTGTACTAAGTGCAAGTAATAAGCAAAACTATGAGTAGTGATACAAGAACATGGATAGATGAGGACAACATATGACTTCAGGTCAATTTGACATGATAACAAAGTAACAAATTGACCATTGAGTTTGCATTGTCTTGTGTTGATCAAAATGTATGATACAGTGAAGGTTGTAATGCTTGTGAAGTCATGTTGCAAAAAAAAGTTCTTGAAGAATGACATTGCATGGTAACATAAGCATCCATGATATTGTATGAACAAAGGAGTAAATTGTGACATCATGTTGATTGATTTGAATAAGTGAATCATTGAGGGAAATAACATGATGAAATATTATTTTATCAAGACAATGACCGGTGCACAAGATCATGGCTACTCGTCAATTTTGCATGGACAAGATAGCTTAGACCATTATAAAAATACTTTGAGAATAATAGGATTGCAAAGAGTAATGTTTGGTGAGGCTTATTTTTGAATTTTTCTTAATTAAACTTATGCTAAGCCCCATTAACATAAGTTACTTGATAGTAAAAACAAAAAAAAATCATTTTTAAATACATTCATAAAATAGGAGTTGGGTTCTCTCTATAACTAAAAAGTGTATCTTGCCTTAATCTAATCGGGGTTTGCCGTGGTGGAATTGGATTGAAAAAAAAGAGGGATTTTGGTTATAAGATATCTAATAAAATTGTTGTTGGAATTGAGATCTCATTCAAAGAGAAGGATATCAAATATATTGAGTTTCTTTTTGTATATCCTAAGGATGATCTAATTTGCAAGGACCATGATTGGGAATTTTTTTATTGTCTTTCTTTGAGTAAGAAGTGAAACATAATTAATTGAAGTTGAGAAAATGAGAAATTAAGTTTAACTAGGTGGATTAAACCTAATTTTCAACTACTAATCCGCAAGTTTTCTAAAAATAACTTTTAGAAAAACCTTAACAAAAAAACTCTAGACTCAAGGACTAACTTATTAAAACCTAAATAGTTACTACCAATTATTTTTTAGGAGCATGAATTAAAAGACTTTATTAAATTTCCTTCCTTTTTTATTTTAATAGAAACCTCCACAAGTAGAAACCAAAACCAACTAAATATATTCTTTATTATTTTTCATTTTTATATTTTTTTAGATTTTTTGGTAAAATAATTTTTCTATTTTCATATCAGTCATCCCATAAGTACTTACGTATTCACTAATCAGAATTACACCTCTATGGTTCTTTTCTTAAGTAGTTAAGCGTATTGATTTATTTTGTTCATAAAAAAACTATCAATTTTACGTTATTAGCCATTTGAGTTTTACTAATAAAATGAAAAATTTTTATTCTCCATATTAAAAAGAATCTAATATCTCTAATCTTTTAAGAAAACCTTGACTAAGCTTTTCATTTCTAGAAAACATACTTTTCTCTATCTCTCTCTCTTTCATTAGTGATTTATTTATTCTCCCTTTTTTACTTTTTATCCATAAAACCACTCTTTGCTAGTCAATGGTATATAAGATGACAACTTAATGGCCACACAATGTTTTATTTTATTATGATCAATATCTACAAAGAGTGCTTTTTTTTTTTTTTTTTGTAGACCTTTGTGAACAATACAAGAGAATCTTATAGTTTTAGATATTATTTACACATGTGATTGTAAATGGTTAGTTACTCTTTGTTACACAATAAGGATGTAGTATAAATAGTCATTGTAGCCTAAAATACTTGTAACCAAATTCTACACAACACTACTCTATTTTCTGTTTTTTGTTTTGATGATAACAACACAAGCTTCATCTTCTTCTTTGTTGCACAACCTTTAGTCTACAATGGAGTGATTTCACATAGTATCAGAGCGACAATATGATATGAGAAATACTTAAATTTGTTAATCTTTTTTTGTTTCTTGAAGATGAACAATAATTTGGAGCAATTTCATAATCATCAAATTGATCAAGTAAATGTCAATCCTCTTGTCTTTCCTAGTTCCAATAGTCCATCTATGGTGATCGAAAACATTATGTTCAGTGGAACAAATTATCTAGCATAGAGTAGGTTTGTTATATTGGGATTAGGAGTGAAGTTGAAGCTTGGTTTTATAGAAGAAAGGGTTACTAGACCTAATAGAATTAATCAAATTTGAATAAATGGATTAAATGTGATTATATGGTTTATTGTTGAATTCTAAACTCAATCCTAAGTGAACTTTCAAACAATTATCTATATACTCAATCAGCTTATGAGTTATGGATAGAGGTTACTGACTAATACAGATAGGGTAATGCACCATTGGTGTTCCAATTACAGTTTGAACTCGGTAATATCAAGTAGATGACTTACTTAGTAGGAGTTTATTACAACAAGCTTAAGAGATGTTGGGATGAATTACAAGTCTTACATAGTTATCTTATATGTGAATGTGGACATTTAAAATATTATACATGCTAATTGAAGGAGTGGATTGTTGAGTTTGAATCACAGAGCAAGTTAATCTAATTACTAATGGGTTTGAATGAGGGTTATGAACCTATATGGAATTATATTCTCCCTATAGATCACCTTCCCATAGTGAACAAAGCATATTATCTAGTTCAACAAGTTAAGAAACAAAAGCAATTGACAATAAGTGAAAAATTTGATTCAAAGGTTGTTGCTTTTAATATAAAGAGGATAGATTTTCATAAAAATAGTTTTAATAGACGAAGAGGAAAGATATCCAAGATTCCAGTACGTAAACATTGTAGAGTCAAGGGTCACACTATTGAAAATTGCTTTCATTTGATTGGTTATCTGGATCAGTTTAAGGGAATGAGATTTGGTAAAGACCAAAATAAAGTGGCTGCTCATCATGTTTCTTTTGAAAAGATTTTTTTTTTCTACTCCTTAAGACAGTGTGAAGGATGATAATGGAGCATGCTCACCAAAAGAAGATGTTAGGTTGATACATAATGTCTATTAAGAGGTCATGAAATTGATGAAGGAAAAGTAGATGAATGAGGATATGGCCAATTTTGTAGGAAAGTCAAATTCATTCTTTTGTTTTAATGTTGAGAATAATGATTGTTATTCTCAGATTGTTGATACAAGTGCCATTGATCATATAATACCACTCTAGATCTTGTTAATAGACAAACATTTGTTACCTAAACTAGTTTCTATTAACCTACCTAGTGGAACATTTAAATTAGTCCAAGTTGTTGGTTCAATTCATATTACTTCATCTTTAGTGCTTCAAAATGTATTATATGTTTCAGAATTTAAACATAGTCTCTTATCCATGCGCAAGGCACTTGTTGACAATCATTTAATTGTCGAAATTAACTATCTTGTTTTTGTCTTTTATGACAAATGCAGTAAACACATTGTTGCATTAACCTAAGCTTGTAATAGCTTATATGTTCTAAAGCTTAATGCCATGCATGGTTTAGCTCCCTTAGTTGATAAATCTCAAAATCTTATGCCCAATCTTAGTCATATTGTCATTAAAGTTATTCTTATTCACTTGTTACATAATAGATTAGGTCACTTGTCTTTCTCCAAGCTTCAACATTTAGAAGATTGTAAAAACTTAAATACAAACAACTTTGTATGTGACATATACTTTGAAGCAAAAATGCATAGATTGTCTTTCAAATGTAGTGTTCATCATTCTTTGAGTAATTTCTATCTATTACATGTTAACATTTGGGGTTCGTACTCTATTCCTTCCATTTCAGATGCTATATATTTTCTTACCATTCTTGATGATTATTCTTGTTATACTTAGACTTATCTTGTTAACAATGAGTCTCAAGTAACTAGTTGCCTTGATAAGTTTTTCAAAATGATTCATACACAATTCGAAGCTACATTAAGAATAATTAAATTTGATAATGGTTTAAAATTTCTTTCTTATGCTTGTCAAGATCTTCTTCATGGTCTTAGCATTGTACTCCAAAGAACTATAGCCTATACACCTAAACAAAATGGGAGGGTTGAAGAAAAACATTAACATCTCATTAAGATAGCTAAAGCTTTAACACTTTATGCTAATTTGCCAAAACATTTCTAGGGAGAGTGTGCATTTACCACTACATATCTAATCAACTTGATGCCTATGGAAAAATTGATTGGAATTCTCCTTTTGAGATTTTATTCAAGGAAAACTGTCTTATGATCATTTAAGAATCATGGGTTGCCTTTGTTACATAGTTAACAATTCTCCCAATAAGGACAAATTTAATTCAAGAGGTATCAAGTGTATTTTTCTTGGTTATGCTTTGGGACAAAAGGGCTATAAGGTGTATGATTAGTATTTAAGGTAGATTTTGTTTAGTAGAGATGTTGTCTTTCATGAAAACTTTTTTCCTTTTCGATCTATGTCAGATAATATTTCTTTAGATTCCACTTTTGTTCCTATTATATTGCCTTTTTTTTTTTTATGATAGCATTTCTATTCTTGCAAAATCTAGTTCAAGCTTTGGTATTCCTTTACAACATGTCTCAACTTTGTGTTTTGTTGATAATTTTGCTCAATCTTCTCTTGTACATTCTGATTTTAGAAGATCAACTAGGGAGTGTAAATGTCTTACGTGGTTAAAAGACTATGTACATTCTTTGTGCACAAGTTTGGCTAATCATAATTATGCAAATTTCACAATCAGCTTTGCCTTTTTTTTTTTTTTTTTTGCCACTGTATATCCCTTGTTTGATTCATCTACCTTTAACAATTTTCCTCATGATTATGCTATATCTTAGGCACAAGTTTTAGCAATTCAAGAACCTTTTTCTTATTCTCAAGCTTCTAAGACTAAAGAATGTGTAGAAGCTATGAACAAGGAAATCGAAGCATTAGAGATGAATGATACTTGGGAGCTAATTGAGTTACTATTAGGTAAGAAAGCAATTGGGTCTAAATGGGTGTTTAAGATTGAGTACAAACTAGATGGTAGTGTGGAAAGGTATAAGGCTAGAGTAGTAGCCAAAGGTTTTACTCAAATAGAAGGGATAGATTACCATGATAGTTTTTCTCTTGTCGCTAAGCTTGGCACCATGCAAATCCTCGTTGTAGTGGCTATTGCATATAATTGGCCCACACATTAGATTGATAAAAATAATGCTTTTTTACGAAGTTATTTAGATGAAGAAATTTATATGTTGTCATCGCTTGGTTACTCTAGAGCTAATTCTCATTAGACCCGGTAATGCGGGCCAAATGGGCCGGCCCGCCTTGACCCGCACCGGCCTGTCAGTCGTCGCGGGCTGGTCCGCGACGACCCACAAAATTTTTTTTTTTTAAGTATATTATGTAAAAAATTAAAAATAGAACATGCTAGGAGAAATTTTTTGTTTTTCCTTAGATAAACCTTTTTTTCCTTTGCAAATATAATTTATATTACATATCACTCAATTTTTCCATTCACTTTCTTTATACAACTTCGATTTATACGTACTTACTCTTAAATCCCATTCTCATACGATAAAAAAGAAAATAACTTAAAACGATAATCAAGCAATTATCATAAAGTACTTTTCAGTTTTCACTAATTATATAGGAAAACAAATATAATAATGAAGCAGATAAAATTACATATATAAATCAATCATCACATCAGTCATTACTATCATAATCATCAATAACTAATTGGAGTCTCCTTTCAATGAAGTAGTTGCACTCCCACCCATACTCCCATTGTCTTCTTCTTGATCTGCAATTTATAAGATTACACATATAATTAAATTAGACGATAAATGTTTTAATCAATATGTTAAAAGAAAATATTAGGAATAGAACAAAAAAAAAATTATCTTCACATGCAAATCCTTGTAACCAATTTTGTGTACAAATGAGAGCTTCTACATTAGCTAAAAGCATAAAACTGCGATACTTATTAAGTACACGAGCACTAATACTGAAAGCTGACTCTGACGCTACAGTAGTAATTGGAATGCTAAGCACATCGGAGGCCATGATAGATAAATCAGGATATCTCTAGCTTTAACTCTTCTAATGTTGTAACACATCCAATTCTGAGTAGAAGTCCATATTCATTACTGGCTCATCTAAATAAATATCCAAAGAAGATTTACCACAACTTTGTACTTCTACTTGACGGTATCGGAATTTCTACATTATTAAGAAAAAAACTATTTAAATACTAATATATATTATAAAAAAATTGAGAAAATAAAAAATTATTAAACTTATCACTAATGTAGCAAAATTAATCTCCAAGCCCTTCCCAGCTTTATGTATTGCTGCTCCCTTACTACTGCTACCTCCAGATGTGTCTTGTGTCTGAGAAGATGATCCAACCTGATTGCTTCTAGTTCTAGATATGTGATCTGTTTTACTCTTCTCATATTCTCCATAGAGTTTATATAACTTGCTTTTTATGTGAGCCAACTTCTCTTCACAAGTGAGGAGATCAAGTTTACTAAAACAGAAGTTCAAAAAATCAAACTTCATTCGAGGATTAAAGATTGCTTTAAGTGCAAGGATAACACTATAATCACTCCAATACTTATTGAACTTCTGTTTCATTCTAATAGACATTTCCCTTATGACATGATCTTCACTATTTAAATTTTCATTCAGCAAACATTCAATCCTCCATACTTACAAAAAATAGTGGTTTGATGTTGGATATGCTGATCATGACATCAAATTGGTGATACTATGAAACGGGCTAAAAAACTTGCATATCTTTTCTACTCTTTCCCACTCATCAATGGTTGGATAATATTTATAATGATGAACATTCAATTGAAAGCAAGAAAAAGCACGTTAATACCTGTGTGCGCTATTAAGCATAAGATAAGTGGAATTCCATCTAGTAGTTACATCCAAGCGCAAACCAATATTCGTATCAATGTTGCTAACCTGTTCAACACATTATAAAAATTGTTTCATTCTACTCTTATAACCCTTCACATACTTCACACTTTTCCTTACTTTATGCAATGCTTCACTACTTACAGTCAATCATTCTTTAACGATCAAGTGAAGAATATGAGCATAACATCTAATATGAAAAAACTCACCACCACATAACAAACTATGCTGCAAGTTCAATTGCTCTTTCAGAAAATCTTACATACAATCATTTGCAGATACATTATCCAATGTAAGGGAGAATATCTTCCTATCTATGCCCCAATCTTTCAAAAATTCAAATACTTTTTTCGACAACTCAAACCCTGAGTGAGGAGGGCATTTTAGAAAAAGCAAGAATTTTATTATTCAATTTCCTATTGTCATCCACATAATGTCTAGTCAAACAAATATATCCTTCACTAATAGAAGCAGTCCATACATTAGAAGTCAAACATGCTTTCTCTGGAAATTTTTGCAATTTTTTTTTTTCAAATTCTCCTTTTGAGTCAAATATAAATTCCAAACATCTTATATAGCATTTTTTCTACTAATTGGCTTATAATCAAGATTATATAGCCTTATGAACTGTGTAATCCTCCTATACTCAACAAATGAAAATGGCAGATCATACTCAATAATAGCCATAGCCATTACCTCACAAGCAAATTTGGGATTAGGTTTTCTTGATCTTAACTTCCCAGCATGATCAATTATCATATCACCAACATCATGATATCTAGGAATTTGAATCAAACGACACTTCTCTATATGTCAACGTAAAGATGAAGTTCCATGTGAATATGTTCCAATAACATATTCCTTCCCACATGCTTTACACTTAGCCCTATTTTTACCATCCTTCCCAATACCAATTTTTGTAAATAATTCCCAAACCTGAGAAGAAGAGCTACCTACTCGAGCCTTTTTACCTGCATGTTCTTTAGATTGAGAAGATCCTGATTGTAGATTATCGTTATGCCCAACAACTTCAGACACATCATCTACATTAATAGGTTCCATTGTAGCCTCATTACTTGAAGGATCTATTATGTAAATATAGAAAATGTTATTAGTAGTAGTACACTTAGTTATAAAATGTAAAAAATTAAATATAGTCACTCCAAGTCTCCACCGGCCACCGCATCGGCTTCATCCAATCCACAACCGATGGCCACACGGCTACACCACACCCCCACCCCACACGGCCACATCGCACCACAACCACACCACTCTCCATTGGATTGCCAATTTTCCATCACCCCACACCGCCACACCACACCACACTCTCCAATCTCCATTCTCCAAGCCACTACTACCACCGGCGTCACCCCCACCTCACACGGCTACACCACATGGTCCACACCACACCACACTATACGGCCATACCACATGGTCCACACCATACGGTCCACCATGTATCTTAAATGTTACCCACGTTCTCTTCCTCCTCCACCGCTCGTCTTTCTTTCTCTTAAACCATCCTCTTCCATTTCCACCATCTCGTACGCTACTGCAGAATCTCAGTCCCAATCCTCAACCCCTTTATCTTCATTATTCCCATCACAGTCACAGACCCTCTAAAAACTACCTCAAGACTTCACCAAAAAGCAACACCACACACACCGCACTACACCACACCACCGGCGTCACCCTACACCACCACATGCTACATTACGCTACAATAAGTCAAAGGATAATAGACTATTGCTTTACCTTAATTAACAACGTCTAACAGGTGGCCGACGGTCACTGTCTCCTCTCTCTTATTCGTGTGATTGTCTCTGCATGGTGGTCTATGAGGTAAAATTGGAAGACGCCGGTGGTGGGGTGTAGACCGTGGGCATGGAGTGTGGCCATGTGGGCTGCTGCGTGCACGTGCTACGGAGTGTGAGGTCGAGCTGTGGAGTGCACGACTGGGTGCTATCTGTGTCTTTCCCGTGTCCTATCGTGGTCGAGCTGTGGAGTGCGAAGGAGAAGGTGCGGTGCCGACTGTATCAAGTGCGGGGTGTAATTGCGGAGTGGAGTCCTCTTGTGATTGTGAACCAGTCGTCGTCGAAGTCCGAAGCCTGCAGTGCTATCCTATCTCGTCATTTCAGTCGGTGGTGGCGTTGGCATTGTCTTGTCGTCAGTCGTCAAGTTGTCCTCGTCCGTCACGTCGTCAGTCATCATTCCCTCACCAAACTCATGTGCACATCATTTAGGTAAGGCGTCCTTGTCCAGTACAGCACGGCACAAGTTTTTTTTTTTTTTTTTTTTCCGGTGGGTTGGCTCGCCACCCGCAGGAATTGCTTGCCCCGCCTCGCAGGTCAAGTGGGCGCGAGTCAAAATGGCCCGCAGCTTCTGCGGGTCAAATTTTTTTACCTACCCCGCAATTACCAGCCATAGTTCTCATCAAGTATGCAAGCTTAAAAGATCACTTTATGGTCTTAAGCAAGCATCTTGATAGTGGAACATTGAGATTTCTCAATTTTTGGTCAAGAAAGGCTTCACATAATCTACCAATGACTATTCTCTATTTACTTTCTCTTAATAAGATAATTTTGTGGTAGTTCTTTTATACGTGGATGATATGTCAATCACTGGAAATAGTGAACAACTTATTTCTTCCTTGAAGCGTGATTTAGATTCTCAATTTACTATAAAAAAATATGGGGTTAGCCTAGTTCTTTTTCGGCATTGAAATATGTAGAATAGCAGTAAGAACACTCCTTAATCATAGAAAGTTTGTTCTTGACATCTTGATAGAGACTGGTTTATCAGGATGTAAACTTGTTTCTTTACCTTTGCTTTCTATTCTTTCACTTAATAAAGATACTAAAGCAACTCTTGATGATCCCCATCTCTATCTTCATATTGATGGGCACTTGTTATACTTGACTTTAACTTTTCTTGACATCTTTTTTTCTATGAACAAGTAATGTCAATTTTTATCTTGTCTTCGATAGCCACAATTGCAAGTAGCTTATAATGTCCTCAAGTATCTCAAAGGTTCTTCTAGGCTTGGTTGATTTTACCCAACCAATAATCCTCTTAATCTTCATTGATTTTCTAATGTAGATTAGGCCTCTTCCACTTTTAATAGAAAGTCTATCATTAGATTTTGTGTCATGCTTGGAAATGCCCTTATATTATGGAAATTGAAGAAACAATGTATTAGTAGTACTTCATTTACAGAAGCCAAGTATAGGAGCATAGCTTTCACTATCAAGGAATTTCTTTAGACTTCTTATATCCTTAAAGATCATTGTATGCCGGTTTCTTCACCTATTTATTTGTTTTGTGATAGCAAATTGGCTAATCTCATTGCTCATAATCCATGTTTGCACAGTAAGACTATGCATATTGATGTTGATGTCCATTTGATTCAAGATCATGTTTCTTGTGGCTTCGTCTCTCTTATCCATATTTCTTCTGCATAGTAAGTGGTTGATGCTCTAACCAAGCTTCCTACTATTCCATAGTTTCAATATGCTTGCTTTAAGTTGGGCCTTCGCCAGGCTCCAACTTAAGGTAGGGCGAAAATCTTATAGTTTTAGATATTTATTCATACATGTAATTGTAAATAGTTAGTTATTCTTTGTTACATGGTAGGGATGTAATATAAATAATCATTGTAGCCTAAAATACTTGTAGCCAAATTCTGCACAACTTTACTTTGTTTTCTATTTTCTATTATGGTGATAACAACACAAGCTTCATCTTCTTCTTTGTTGCAAAACCTTTGATTTGCAATGAAGTAATTTCACAATCTTAAGTGATCAATTGACAAGAAATAAAACATAATTGCAAAAAATTCTAAATACTTTATGAATAGCAAAAGAATCATGCAAGCATATAAAGCACAAATCATATCATACACACCATAAAATATGTCATGCAAGTCATAAAACTAGTCACTAATGTAATAATGATAATGTAATAGCAATTGATCTAAGCCTAATTATGCAAATTAACATGTCATTATGTAATTGTTTAATCAAATATAACACTTAGAATGAAGTTTGATTAGTTGATCATATTAACATGCTCTTGTATTAATTAACTATATTAAATAGCCAAATATCTTAATTAGTTACACCAAGTATGCTAGTGTGATACTAATCTCATTAAGCATGTGAGCACTCAAACATGTTAGTATGCAAATAAATATACAAAACTGCATGAAACTAATAAGATTGGACCTACGAAGTATAAAATAAAATGTTGGGAATTATATTTCATTTTTCAGTTTTTTCATTTATTATGACTAATAAATTAATTAAAGCGGAAAAGAAAAAAATGAATTACCAACATAAGAAACTGGGTTGTTATTCCAAGCGCGGGGGTACGGGTCGGTCCAAAGCGATTATGGTTTGGACTCTGGGGGTTCATGGATTACATCACTAGGCAAGGACGACGGATGAGCAGCAGCACTTTCCAGCGATTCGTCGAGCGTCTCCAGCAAAGGTTAAATCAAAAGAGGACGTCGGCCTAGGCTTTCTAGTGGAGGCAAACAGCGTGATGACGGTGGTTTCTTCTCAGGTGGTTAGTACAGTGCTGTTTCGAATGGCTACAGTACGACTGATTTGGGTTTTCTACTCGCAGACGATTTTGGCTGAATCATAGCAAAAGGCTTGTATGTTTTAAATCCTCCAGCTGCCGGGAATCCGTTGGTGCCAGTGTTATGCTTCAAGGTTGCTTATAGGGGAAGAGAACTTAGAGAGAAGTTTTTTATACGTGGGTTTGGTAGGCTAGAGAGAGAAAGTAATGGGTTGTAACAATGGGGAGCTTTTCGATTGATTCTCATGTGATCCCTGTGTTCCTCGACCTAGGATCTATTTATAGACGTATTCAGATTGGGTTGTTAAACACACGGTTGATTCGAATCAGATATGAACCCGTGATACGTAACCTTAATCTTCATCCATTTTATATTACTTTTGATGAATATTAATATTAATTGCTGGTGTAAAATGAATTTGCAGTTATCTGATAAATTTGCGCAAAAAATGTATCGGATTTGCCCTTGATTCGACGACATCCATTCGCACCGTTCCCTTTCTCTCTCTGTGCTCTGCCAACTGTCCGAAGGTAGGGGATGAAGTCACGTACAGTGCACGTGATCCCGTGGCGGCCGTAAAGCAAAATACGCATTTTGCACATGCGCTGGCTTGAGCCCACAATTTCTGGACTCCGGCATGCATATTGATAGTAGCTCGACCAACTAAGCTGGGCCTTTCTACTTTGTTTGTTGCAAACAAAATTTATTTAACTTAAGCAAAAGTATGGAAACATTCTTAAATATTATAATATCTTAAATTTTTCTTTATAAATGTCATATCTATAATAGTTATTCAAAAAATAGATTTCAAAGCTGCGGATTCAGTATGTAAATTTTTATTTTCCAAAATTTAAAAAACTCAAGGTGCACACTGGATTTGTACCTTTAGTAGATATTACATTGAACACGGATGTAGTTCACGCCTTCAGTTTTGCTACCCTCAACTAATCCCACCATCCAGTTTTTTTTTTCTTTACTTAAAAATCCATGGTCCATAGAAAAAGCAAGTTATGGACACTACAAAATATTAAATTAATAATACAAATACAAAAACAGAAAATATTCATTTTTTTCTCTTGTTTGCAGGAAGAAAAAGAAGTGCTTGTGCATATTGAAAATGCGGGATTTAAAAGGATACACCAAGACATATCGTTTCCTAAATAGTTAATTAATTGTGGTATGTTTATTTACAAAAAGTTGAAGTTTTTTTTTTTTTTTGTTATTGTGTTAGATATTAGTATCTAAGGAAATTGTTGCTACAACGTTATGTTTTGTAAAAAATATTATTGCTTTTTGTTTGTTTTTAGTATATTAGATATGATTTATGCAGATCCTATAATACATAGCATGCAATAGTTAATTTTTACATTAATATGAGAATACTTTCTATTGATAAAAAATTTAATATTATTTGTAAACGTCAAATTTAAAATATTATTTGTATTGTTATGAAAAAAAATTTATAATAGAAATATGCAATTTCTTTTTTGTGAAATAATTTTTACAGTGTTATGCATTAAATTTGTGATTTTTTGTTGCGAAAGAATGGGAAAAAAAATTAAAATTAAAATTGATATGGAAATTTGCGACTTTTTGACTAATTTTTAGAGTGTTGTTATTTAAAATTGTCTTTTCCTTTTTATTAATAAATAGCTGATAATTTATACATATATTTTGAGTAGGAAAACAATGGGTGACTATATGAAATCAATGATCTATGCATTTGGAAATATTGTGGTTAGTAACTAAGGGCTAGAGTATGATAGAGATCCAGTGAAGAAGTAGAAAATGAAGAAAAATATCAATTACACCTAATTCTTATATAGAATATGTCGGAGCGTTGGAGTCGATATAACTGAAGTGGAGGTTGAGATAATTCACATAGCCATGTCATGCTAATGTGATCGTCCTTACCACTAGACCCCGACCTCAACCCCAAGAATTGCTCACATGTAGCACCCCAATCTAGGCAACTACTCCCTATAATTGCCTGACCATTTATGGGGAGGCTTAACTGGATCTCTACATCCTGCACGGTAATAGTCCACTCCCCTATTAGCTTATGGAATGTGTGCATCTCTAGCTTCCATCACTCAACCAAGGTAGTAATCATGTGCTAATCCAATTGAATGAATGGCAGGTGACTCGCACTTTGGAATCTTACCAAATGCAAGTATGCCTCCACTCAAGGATCAACGAGGATGATGCACTTATTACAATGGAGACATAAATTGTGGTATTGAACGGCAAGCCATAATTGATTCTAAAATGATAACAAGTGAAACATTATACTATTGGTAATAAAATATAAAGTAATCAATAAGTTAAAGGTCGTTTACCTCTTTGTTCCAAATGGCCTATGATCGATGTCCCTCCTGCTTTGTCAAGACTGAAGGATCGAAGGGCTAAAACTCCATCCATTATGCAAAAAAATAAAAAATAAAAAAATTAGAAAATGTTACCATTAAAATCCAAATGTTAATTAATGACTTATTATTGTTTAATTAACAGTTAATCAATGGTTAAGTAAGTTTACAACTACTTTTACAAGAACACACAAAGATATTACATTTGCAATCAATGGGAATTTTTTTACTAATTAATTACCTAAAGATTAGTTAATAATGTATTAATGACTAATTACCGTAATTTCACTACTAATTAACAACAACTTAATTTCACAACTATTTGTATGAAAACATGCAAAGATATTACATTTACAAGCAATACACGATTTTTCACTAATTAATTTTCTAATTGATTAATTAATGATGTATTAACGACTAATTGTAGTAATTTCATGGTTAATTAAAAACTTAATTTCACAACTACTTGTGCGAAAACATGCAAAGATATTACATTTACAAGCAATACAAAATGTTTTACTAATTAATTTTCTAACGATGAATTAATAACGTATTAAAAACTAATTACAGTAATTTCATGGTTAATTAACAACTTAATTTCATAACTAGTATGAAAACATGCAAAGATATTACATTTATAGTCAATACAAAATTTTTCCCTAATTAATATTCTAGCTATTAATTAATGATATATTAATGACTAATTGCAGTAATTTCATGGTTAATTAACAACAACTTAATTTTATAACTACTTTCACGAAAACACACAAAAATAGTACACTTACAAGCAATACAAAATTTTTTACTACTTAATTTTTTAATAATTAATTAACGTTAATTACTGTTACTTAATGGTTAATTAGCAATAATTTAATTTTACAACTACTTTCACAAAAACACACAAAGATATTACATTTATTATCAATAAAAAAAATTTCACTAATTATTTTTCTAATAATTAATTAATGACATATTAACGATTAATTAGTATTAATTAACGGTTAATTAACAGCAAATTAATTTTACAACTACTTCAACAATAACACATAAAAATATTACATTTATAATTGATATGAATTTTTTCGTAATCAAGTTTCCAATTATTAATAAATGCCTAATTAATGACCAATTAGTTAGTAATTAACGATTACTTTTACAACAATTTTTACAATAGCAAATGAAGACCTTTCATTTACGACAAATACCATAGTTTTTTACTTATTCATTTTCTAATGTTAATTAATTACTGATTAATAATTAATTAACGACTACTACTATTTTCATAAAAATAGTAGCATACAAATAATTACATTTAATTCTTCATGCATTGATGAAAAGTAATATAATAACAAAAAAATTATCTTTTTCTCAAGAAATACGTACCGAAATATAGCTTCATGGAAGAAGTTAGAGTACAAATGTCGTATAGATATTTCTACACACATAAATATATAATCTAAACCTGTGTAAAATAGAAATTAAGAAAACAGAAAGTTTGAAATTATAGATACAATATTTGTGAATTTTTTTTAATTACAATATTTAAGAGTGATCTCCCAAAAGTATGAACCAAACTTTATTCAAATGAATGGTGCCCTATTATTATTTTTTTTATTTTTCATTTTTTATGACTTCTTTTATATTCCTATATTTTTATGTTTTCAATTTTTATTTCTTTTTTTTTAATAAACTTGGCCTAATTAATTAAAAAGAGTAAAAATAGGGTATCTACAATACTTTCACACTTTATCAAGTCAAATAGATTCTTTAAAAGCAAAACTAGTAACCCAATTGAAATGAAAGATTAGTTAGCTTTGAGTGCACATTTGAAGCTAACAAAATTTCAAATTGCTTGAAAGTAACCTAGGAACTTTTATGCTACTCAAGAATGCAAGAATATAGTCGACACTAAGAAGAAGCCAATGACTCAACCCATCACATGGGATGATGAAATTGTAATGTTTAAATCTTGATTTTTTCCATGATCATACTTTCCTTCAATATTTCGTCTTTGATTCTTTCATTTGACTTCCTTTCAACTTTAAAATGGATGATCATTTATATTGAATGTTGTCATTTCCTATTAATGTTTCAAAATCCTCCCTTTCTACTCTTCGTGTCAATAATTTGATTTCCATGTATAACCATATTTCTAACTAATAAAAATTATCACATGATATTCAAATCCGACTTTAGAGTAGCAAGTCAAATATATTACCTAAATATATTCAACCTACAAAGGTAGGTCTTGATCTATACTAAATAAATCTTTTTAATTAGTATATTTATGACCTATATTTTATTGTGTATTTTCACTTTTATTTTTCTTCAAAATCTTCTTGTCTCATCATTGTATATTGAATGAGAATTCCTACTACTTATTCCTATTGTATTTCGTTGTCATTTTGGTGTATAAGCTTATTTTCTATTTTTCATCCTTATATTATTATGGCATTAAAGAACTTCTTTATCAACTTATTTTCAACACTTACTTTATGTTTAGGATTATGTTTGTGTGTGTGTGTGTTTTAGAAGTTGAATGCATCAAAGGAAAGAAAGGAAAAGGGAAAAAAAAATGAAGGGGCATCTACCAACTACTTGGTTGGGATTAGATTGGTCGGACAATGCAAAATATATGTAAGTTTAATGGGATTTATAAAAATATATAAAGTTCAGCTACCCTACAAAAAAAGTCCAAAGGGATTTTGGGGGTACCAATTGATTGGTATGGCTTAGATCAACCGAATGATGGGTATTCTACACCTATTGCTTGATTAGTATTCATCTTACCATTCAATTGCCACTCATTTTACTTTTTTTTTAGCTTATATTGTAATCCTTCTAAACTCAATATTACACATAATTTTTCCATTATTTCATTGCATAAATTGATAATACACTTCATGCACATCATCACAATGTAAATATATCACTCAACAAGCATCAAACACAACCATTGACGCCTCACCTCACTTCCATCTGTCACACACCAATGAAAACAATTAACTCCTTTTTAAATTGGTAATAGTATACATTGATTGACTAAACTTGCAATTTAAAGGAAAATAGTGGAATTGATGGCAAAAATGGTAAGTGTACTGGTCAAATCAATAATGTAGCATGAATAAACTAAAGTCGTATTTTTCATGAGCAATAAAAAAAGAGAAGAGAAAGGTAAACTAAGTATTAGATTGTAATGATGCTAATCTAAGCTAAGAAAAGTAGAAACAGAGTTTTTATCCATATGACAAAAGAGTTTCAACTAAGCATAAATCCTAATAATCTTTTAGCTACAAGGTCGGATTCTTTAATTAACTAACTGAGGGGAATTGTGTTCCAATTCATCAAAATTAGTATTATTATACTTTAATGATATTGATACTAGTGTGAACATGGATTTTAGCCAAACTCACAAGACTCATGCAAGTTCTCGCATAGTGGTCTAAACATGCAACTAAAGTGTTGTATTACCAATTCCTCATCAACATTTTGCAAGTAATTAAATAAGTCCTATCACTATATATTCAAGCTCCAAACATCATATTCAAGGCAAATAATTCATTAAGCACAAATACACAAGAATATGACATAAACATCGCATTAAACATGGAAATAGAGAGTAGAAATTACAAAATCCAAGTCCAAGAGCAATTATTGATAAAACCCATGAGCAAAAACTCCCAATCTCCATGAAAACACAATGGAATCCTTAACTTGAGCTTTGAAATTGCTAGAATCCACATGAAAACTAAGTTACAACTAACATAATTGAAGAAAATTACAAGAAAATGTAATAACTATCCTAAAAACTAGACTAAAGATGTAGAGAAATGATAGAGAATGAAGTTAAGAATGCTAAAACCCTAACTTTCTTTATCTAATCTGCTGCAAAATGAGAAGACATAGCTTTTTATAATCTAGTGCTAATGACTAGATGATAAGGTCTATCATCTAGATGGTAGATGCATGTTGGCCTCTAGCCATTTCTTCATTAAATGAAATGACACAAAATCACAAAAACCCTAGCTAGGGTTTTGGTGTTACCAACCAATCAGCAAAGACCCTACCATCCAATTGGTAAATTAAACTTGATTTTGTTCAATTCTATGCAATCACTGCCTTCTTTATTGTCTAATCGCCATCTATGAATGATGTTCTTTGTTCTTCTACCAACTGATTGGTAAGCCCTATGACCTAATTCTTCATTTTTCTTTTGAGAAACCGACTTTAGGGGTTATTATCCAATCGATAACCCATGAACCTACAATAATCAACTCAAATACCTACATATTTTTTTATAAAACTATGTTAACAACTTATAAAAACACACATTCACTTGTGTTGATCAAGTAGATGTGATTTCTACACTATTTTAGTGCATTCCATTACATTTTCACCCTAATCATATATAAATGATGAAGAATTTAGTAGGATAAGTGTGTAGTTTTACGCACTTATCAAGCATCATAGTAACTCATTGAATTTCCCACTCACCGTAGCCTCTTCTTCTATAGTTCAAAACAATCATCAAGAAGTTGACAATAATCAAACTCTTCACCTAAGATTCAAGAACAACAAGTTTACTAAAGTTTCTAAGAAATTGTTTTTCATATAAAACTTTTAAACTAAACATTTTATGTTTGTTTTGATTCAACTTTGAAATTTCAAGCTTAACCTTTACCTTTCAAACCTAGTCTTGTCGTGAAATACTCTTCATGGGGATCACAATAGTGCTTGTGATTTTTCATTTGGAAGTGTTTTGGAAAAGTTACGAATGATTGAAGTTCAGGGAGATTTTCAATTTCATAAAATTTTGTATGAAAGAAAACATTTTGTACTATAGGAAATGATGTAAGAAAAGGGAGAGAAAATTTTTTGTATCTATAATTGTATGAATCCTTCACAATGAAGGAATTTTAGGAAGTTAGATAATATCCAATTGCACGTTCGGCTAACATGTATATTAATGATTTTATTTAATTTCTAAAATATAATATTTTTATACAAAAAATTACATATAGCCCAAATAAAATATCCTAAGTATAGATACATACTTAGAAATCCTAATTAACTATGCCAAGCTTATAATTTTAATTTCAATTATTGATTTGTTATAATTTACTTGGCAAGCCCATAATATACCTCATTCCTGCATTTTAAATTTTCTAAAGGTTCAAAATGAGGCTTTTAATTTAATTGAGTCACTAATATAATTTTAATTACTATTAAATTTATAGAGTTTTATAGTGGAAAAATTTATCAAAATGGCATATTTTATTCTATGCAATAAGATAGATAATGCTTTATATATTTCTATCCTCTTTTTTGCAGGTAGTTATCAAGCTACATGGGGTTTTGCATAACATATTTTTTAGATAGGGATGTCAAATTTCTAAGTTTTTTTTTTTTTGAAGACCATGTGGAGGAGGCTAGGTATTAAATTGATTCTTAGTATTATTTGTCATCCTTAAATTGATGGACAAACATAAGTCATCAGTGGTACTTTATGAGCTTTATTGAGGGCAACTATAGGCAAAACCTTGGAAAATTGGGATAAATGCTTACTTTTTGTGGAATTTGCTTATAATATGTTAACCCAAAGCTCTAGAAAAGTCATCTTTTGAAGTTGTGTATAAGTATAATCTTACTAATACCTTTGGATATGTTACCTATACAATTTTGAAGGAAGAAAGTCACATTGTAGTTGAGAAGGCTAAAACAATTCAGAAACTACATTTGAAAGCGACTAAGTAGCTCAAGAAGATAGTGGCTAAATAGAAATGATATGGAGTTGCTTGATGAACCATTCAAAATTCTTAAGAAGATTAATGACAATGTTCGGAAGTTAGAGTTTCTTAATGGATTTGGAGGTGTAATTACTACATTTAATATTGTAGATTTATCGACTTATGTACTAGATTAGGATGAAGACTCTATAGATGAATTGGCAATTTTAAGGGAAAATCTTTATCAACCCTAGGAAAATGATGGCAATCAAGTTGTGAGCTAAGTTCTAACATAAGTAGGACTAATGACTTATGCTAAGACAAAAGGTTTGAATCCCTTGGTGAAAAGAGTATTGCAAGGAATTATGATGGATGGGGAGCAAGCTTTTTCCAAAAGTTATTCAGTACATAACATTACTTTGGGAATAAGTTTATTGCTATAAAAAACACAAGGAAAGACTAGTTTTGAAAGAGAGGTTACTAGTGATTCTAATTGTGATAATGGTGCTGATTTTGATCCTATGGATTTCAACAAGAAGGGAATCTATGATTCAAAACCTATTTCTAAAGCTAACTCGAAGATTGATACTTCTAAGGGATGATGACTGCTAAGGAGGCTAGAGTTCAAGTATAAATGAAGCATATTCCTGTAGACAATTATAGAATTTTTTTTTTTTTTGGTTATATCAAGGAATCTTGAAGAATTACTTTATGATATTAACCATTCTTTTCTTTCTTGTTTTAGACTTTATTCACTTTTCTTTTTTAGTTATTTCATTAGTTGTAACTCTTCTAGTATAAGTATTCTATATAACCCTACAAAAATAGTTAGTAGAATGATATTACTCCTTTTTTATCATATTGGACTGGGTTTTTCTTATTAAATATTTTGCTCTTATTAGTCTTCTTAGATTGTAATGAGCAAATAATACAATTTGCTTATACATCATATCAAGTGATTTATGTGTAGTTCGATCTTCTCTTGGTGTGTTATATCTATTGGAAGAGTCATTCATATCCTTGTTTATTTTTTGTTGATTTCATATTAGATTTAAAAAAGAATTTAAAAGTATTGTTTCATTGCATGACTTAGTGGTTGAATTGTCACGCTCTGAAACCTAAAAGGTGATGATAATTTGCCATGTATTTCACTTAAGTAAAACACGCTAGGCTTCCTATAACTTCTATTGGTTTTTAGGCCAATTTTAAATTCTAAAATTGTTTATTAATTTTAAAAGAAAAACCCTTATTCCTTTGACCTACTTAATTTTTTCAACTTTTGTTGATAATAATAATAAAAAGAAAAAAAAAAACACTCATTAAAGCTTTGGCTTATACAAAACATTTTCAAAGGGTGATAAATAATATAAAGCTCATTTAGAAAATTCATTTACAATTATTTATAAACTTCTACACAAGACTAAGTGCACTACTCTTCAACTATTGTCATCTTGGCTCCTAGTATAAGATTGCTTCAAATTTAGCACATAGCAACTACCTAAAAAAGTAAATAGGGAATGAGACAAAAGCACTAGTACATAGTAACACAATCACATGCAAATGCCATACATGCCTTACATTTAATGAAATAAAAAACAATTTAAATTAATATAAGTATTTAGTTAAATAAACAATTGGCACGAGAGTACTCATGCCTTCGGAAACACGAAGGTAGACCTCGAGTCTAATGCCATCACAGTAACCATCAAGGGTTGATAGAAGAGACTCTACACTAAAACAAAAACTAGAAACTAAAAAGTTGCCTTGTCTAAATTTCATCATTGTTATGTAGCCATTGCTGGTTATAGTCTGACTATATCGTATCATTTGTTGAGTCTCATAAATCCCAAATAATTCTCTATATATCTTTCCACTATTAGCAACTATTATCTAATACGATTCTACCTATTTGCTATCTACTAAGCCATTCTTTATGGTCTATTTACCTAACTATTGTATCATCCTAAAACTATGATTGTAGCTACAGTCTTAGTCCAAGGCTATCACTTGTTGAATCAAGTAACAAACATAACTAGTAAGCAATTAGATTAGCTGAATTGATCATTAGTTCATTTTATTCATATCTATTCAGATGCATGAAACCTTAAATATATTAAACTTAGAACCCTGATGAAGTTATTTGAATCAATTACCTCAAGGACCGTCTTGAACAAGTATTACGTAACTAGACCCCAATCACACATGTTGATTGAAACCTAAGTTATCAAAAGGGTTTCCAAGTAATTCTGTTAAGAATTCCTATAGAAAAGTTCTTTTTCAAAAAAACAAAAAAAGGGTTTTCGTACTCTCACGAAAATTGCGTTTTCTCAATTCAATAATAAGATATTTCATGGTTGGCCCCTTACACGACTTCATATAGTGTACATACAACAATATAAAAAAAACCTAAGTTGCTTAATCTATTTGTTTCCTTATTCTTATGTAACCGAATAGGTAACTAAATAATATAAATTATAAACCAAACAAATAAAACAAAAACATAACAAATAACAAAACCAAATATGCTTATCCCTTTTCGGTTCAATAAAATTAATTTATTCTAAGGCCTCTAAATCATTGCATCCCTCCATGGAAACGTGAGTCAAGTTGATAAGTGTTGGTTCTCCTTTAGTGTAACTTGATTCCTTAGCTTATAGGTCCATGATTAATCCTTGTAGAGCTTCATTCATCTTCTTAGCTCTAGCTTGGGTCATCGAGCCTCCAATACCATGTAATGGATCATGAGATTTTGGTTCATTTCTTTTAGATGTTAGCTGATCCTTATCATATTCTTACAAACAACACACAGTTACTACGTACTTTAACTAAAGAGCTTGAAGTGAATGTAAATTGAAGTCCGGCTCAAAAGTTGATTAACAAGGATTAAAAAAAGATAAGTCATTATGGAATTTGATATTAGTCCTTTTCCAATATTAAACCAATTATATTTAGGTTGTTGCATAAGTCCATTGATAAATTGTAATTTTTTATATTTTTACCCGGCTCTATACTACACTTAATATGTATTTTTTTTATATTTTTGATAGGAAAATTAAGCGGATTATAAAAATATACCCACAAGCTACTTATGTACATTGTTTATGTATGAAAATGGGATGAAGGAAAAATAAATTCACGGTCAGCCACGTTTTCAACATGCTAGCAATGGTCCAAGTAGTGAAGCAACGTGCGAAGTCCTTCTATCCCGCACTTACAATTTTAAGCCAACGCCATTGCAACTAGAGGACACAGTTCATGAAGCAATTGAGTTGCTATGTTAAAGGGAAAATAAATTAGTCTTGGTGCAGAAAAATGATGTCGCATTAATAATTAGCAAATCCCCAGGCCGTGATTGAGTCCAAGCCCAGCCAAAATTTGAAGCCTCTTGTCTCCATAATTCAAAGCTTCCGCTCCAAGCATCCAGCATGGCAAAATTTAGGAAGTTAATGCACACACAATATTTTAGGAGGAAACAAGCCTCGATAATATACATATATATCGTATCCTCAAGGGAGGAAAAAATTTTGGTTGCGACAAATAAATAGATATGAAGCCTGCCGCTAGACACAGAACCCCCATTGAGAGATTAGGTTTTTATTTTTAGTTGGAAGGGCATATGGAATTCAAGATTTGCAAGGATTTCTTGAAAAAGATGAATTATGCTAAAAAACATAATTGAGTTCTTCCATTCCTTTTTCTTTAAATTTGTTATCATGTTTCTTGAATTTTCTTTGTGTTCATCTAACAATTGCCATGAACTAAACTTGATATTATGGGACTTTGATATAGCTTGATGATTTAATTGATGGATTGTTTCATTATATGTTATTACTTAATTGATTGTGATTTTTAATCATCTAATTTCATAGTTCATGATTTTATTGCTTGACCAACAATATTTTCTTGAATAAAACTTAAAAGACTCAAAAGAGAATAGAGTTTGCATAAAATTGGACTAAAATTTATTTCATTGTTGATATGGATACATGTACTTTAGATTTAGGATTTATGTTCTTAATACGATTAATGTTAATTTTCATGACATAAATATAAAAATCAATTTTAATATTATATGGCGTAGTAATAATTGTGAGAGAAATTTATTATATAACTGATAATTATATATTAACCACTCGAAAGAGACATTTCTATTATAGCTAGGACAATATCAACTCAAAAGAGAAGTGAGTCCTTGTGAATATAATCAAAAGCCAATTAATTAATTTTAACATATCTTAAAAATATGCATTAATCTAATAGATGATGCCTTAGTTGAAACCCCATGCTTTTAAATTAGTGAATATTTTGCCTTATGACATTTGTATTGATAGTTAGTTAGTCTTTTATTTTAATTTTATTTCAATGTTTCATTTTGATTGCCTACCTAAGAAAAGAATTGAAATAGTCTAGCAGTTAGTTTCCACTTCTTGTGGATGACTTGGTTCTCACAAGTTTTATTACTATAGTACATGACTTGGTCCACTTGCTAAAGTGTGTTTTTTTTGAAAAATTATCTTTAAATAAATCATGCACATTGGCTATAGTCTTTTATTTGACTAATACCCATTTTAGATTTGAACCCAAGAAGGGAAAAAGAAGGGTCCAAGTTAGTCTTAGACTAAATTTAGCCCATATATTACTTAAGGCTTATTAATTTAGCTACTTAATGTTATTATGATAGTTAATTATTAGATTAATTTCCCACTTTTTATTAATCTTAGTCCAATTAGGTTTTTCTTTTGCTAATTACTTAAGGTTAAGCCCATTGAGCCTTGGCCCATTATAGCCTAAGTTTTTTCATTTAATTCTAAGCCCATAGTCATGTGTTTTACTAAGGCCCATTATGGTATAGGGCCTTAAAGGAAAGTGCGTTTAATTAGTTTAGAATTAGGGTCACTAAGATTAATTAAGTTAATTATCCAATTAATTAAGGTAATCCATTTAATTAACCACTTTAATTACTCGATCTAATTAAGCCCATAATACTCTAGTACATTAATTTAGGCCCATTTTAGTTTTTTTTTTTTATGTCAAAATTGTTTAGTCCAAGTCATTTCCTTAGGCCCATTATGCTTTATTATTTATTTATTTACTTATTTTATAAACCCCACAAATTTTCGATAGAGGTTGGAAATTACTGGAAGCTATTTTGAAGCTATACTGAAGAATTGATAGAGCATCTAACCATAAACCTAAAGACTAGGCTCAATAACCCCAAAATATTTCACAAAAAAAAATTGAATCTAAACCGTAAAATGATGATAAAAAAAGAAAGAAAGAAAGAAAAATCTAAAACATGAACCCTATTTTGATTCAAAAACCTTAAATTAACTATTTAAATTCCTAATTTAATTCATAAACCCTAAAGTTACTGCTTCCTAACCTTAAAATGATAATTAACGTTAAAATACCTTAAATTGCATGAATAATCACCTCTAGCTAACGATAGTTATAAAAAAACATCAATAAGCAAGATTTGATAAATTTTGATGCTAATAATGAACCCTACTTGGCATAATAGAATAAGGGCATTTGAGTCCTGTAAACAACCAATCAATTAAGATAACTTAATTACACTTAATCTACCATAATTAGAGTGCTTAATTAAGTGATGTGAATGGACTAACAAACAAAAGCAAGCCAGCCTAAGGAGTATCCCCTTAATCGCTAGCCACCATTCGATCAAGCTACCTCATCTTGGTCCAATGGTTGAGCTTAAATCATGGAAATGTAAGGTGGCTACAAGACATTTGATTTGATGCAAATGGAAAGTTACTAAAGTTGGTAAATTGATTTAACGTGGGACTTTACCCTAAACCGCTAGACAAAGCCTTTAACCAACTAATTAGAATTATTGAATGGACAATAGTGAGGCAACAAGTGAAGTAGCCTATAGGTTAGGTTTATGTGTAAACTTGCAATTGAAAGTTGCCAAAAAGGGAAATTGACATAACCTTAATTATTTCCTTTAACCGATAAACCTATGTTTTACCTAAGACAAGCTAGCGACCAAGGGAATAAATGTTTGCATTAAGTAAACTAAAATGGAGCATGTAAAGCACCCTTTTAATCGCTAGACATCTAAGGCAGTGTACATTTGTTGACACTTGTCATCATTTAATGGTCATCCTTAATTTAAGGGTAGTAGGGATTAGAATAGGAAGGGCTATATGGACACTTATCAAATGAAAATTAGAAGATTACCAACATTGGAAAGTTGATTTAACCTTAAACTTATCATTAACCACTAAACCACACTTTATTCAGCACGTGCAAATATCCAATGTGTCTTCTGATTGCATTAAGCAAATGAATGGAGCTTAAAAACCCCACATAAACCGCCACTTCCCTCTCTCTCTTTTCCCTCTTCTATTCCTTCCTTTCATTTGCATTTCCACCAAAAACTAACCCTGATAGTTAGAAGATAGAAAAATCACACAACTACCTTTGAACCACTACAATCTACCACCATTTTCTATCATTTAATGCCACCCACCAACACCCTTAAACTAAGCAAGAAAGCTACTAATTATTGAATAAAAAGCTAGACTAATACCCTCATCTAGACATCCTCATTTTTTACTTTGCTTTGGAAATCCTAATCAAACATCAATCTATCATCAATGTCTTGAAGTGTGGGAGGAACAATTTAAGGGAAATTGGAGTTAGATTAAGGTGGAAAAGGGTAGACAAGACCATCAATGGAGAAGAAAAAGCTTAAAAATTAGAGATTCAACCAACTCTATTGTAGTAGTGATCCTTTTTCTATGTTTGATTATTTATATAGAATTTGGAGTTAGCATAAATACTAAAACTTTTGTATGATACTAGTTAGTAGAAAAGTATGTGGTAGCCTTTTGTAGAACATCAACATATATTTTTGCATAGAACTTGAGAATAATGAAGTATGATTACACAAAGATGAGTCATGAGCATTCTATTGATAAGCTAAAAGTGGGATTAAGTAAGAGGATATAAATTAGGGCATAAGCATACCCTTGGTCAAGACACAAAGCAATAAGAGGCACAATTTTTCATTCAAAGTGTACTTAATCCCTTAAATTAGCATTAGATGAGGATCAAGACTAGTTGAAGCTACTAGGTTTGAAAATGCACAAATTACCCTAAAGATTCCCCTAGGTCAATGCATAATGTAGAAGGGCCAAAGTTCTTCTCTCTTAATCATAGCTAGTACGTAGGATAAAACAAGAGTATGGAAGATTTATAAATCAACACATCTTAGTTAAGTGCTATTCTTAGGGCTTAAGACCAAAGCATGCAAAACAAGTTGAGAGGCTCTACAAATACTAATTGAGTTGTGACTTAGGAGTATTCCCAGCAATAAATCAATAAATAATTAAAAAAAAAAACTTAATTAAGGCTAGGAATCAACTAGGAATGATTGCACCTAGGAGTGACTAGAAAAAATAAAACCCACAAAAGCCCAAAAAATAACTAATTAGGCCAAGATTATAGCAACTACCAACAAGAGCTTGATAAGTTTATCCAAATGAATGGAAGTCCAAATGGGCTTAGAAATTGATTAGAAAAGGTTACACTAAGGTTACACTAAGTCTGGAGCTCAGTTGAACTCATGACCCCTAAAATGAGCCCAAAAGCCCAACATCTAAATCTGTTCTGATCATTAGTCCAATTTATATGCCTAGTTTGTTGAAACTAACCTCACCATGTAAAAGTACACTTGAAACCCTTCAAAACGACTATAAAAATGCAAAAATCAAACTTAAAATGAGAAAGTTATGGCCAAAATATAAAATTAGTCAAAATCAGGAAATATAGCGAATTTAGTTTAAATTCATTATATAGTTTACTAAGTAATTATATTAATATTATCATTTTTTTATTAGGTGCTTTTGATCTTGACCTCGAGTGACCCAAAGATTGCCATAGTTAATAGGTGGTATGGTCCATTGAGTATTCCTATGACTATTACATTTGCTTGTGCATGTATTAGTAGTCGCACATATGTTCAATATATGAACAAATGAATGCTTAGGGGTCAAGAATCGTATGTGATTGATCAAATGTTTGATCCTATGTGAAGCCACTATAATATAAGAAAATGAACTCAAATGTTGTATTGTATAATAGAGTGCTAAGGTTTTTTATTGTTTGTGAAAGTTTTGGTGATTACCTAGATAATTGGACTTTAATGATAATTGGTTTAAATAATAAATTAGATCACATATACCACGATCTACATTTTTTAAGGTTGTCAATTCCGACAAAGGCGATTCTTCATGTGTAACCTTACCTTGACCTTTAAGAATCATTGTATATCTAGAAATGTTGCCCTTTAATTGAGGTCGAGTCTAAGGATTTACTACTTAGGGGTGAGCAAGATAGTGTGTATTGCTCACATTTACACCCTTGGGTCACATGACGATAGATGGGCTTGGGGTAATTAGAACCTAGAGCTTATGTGTTGGTTGTTATTTCTTAACTCTAGGCAATGAAGGGCGTTAAATTCATGCTATATTCAGTTTTTGAATGAGTGTATGTATTGTCGCATTCATTTGCTTGCTACATTCATACATTTACTAATTAACTTGGTTGCTGTTGTGTGAAAGTGTAAAAGGAGGGATATCTCACTAAGCTGGATGTAGCTTATACCTCAATAATTTTCCTTTATAGGTGACATCAAAGTTGTGAATGGGTTAGGAACCAAGCAATGATAATTTTAGACTTGGATATCAATGAATAGGTATAGGAGAGGGTAATAGCTTGATTAACATAACTGAACTTGAAATACTGAGTTGTTTCATGAATTCTTGGTAGATCCTATACCTTCAATCTATGATTCTCATTGCTTAGTGATTGTCTATCTTAAGCGTATTGTTCAAAGAGAATTTAGCACGTTTCAATCACGTTTAGATTTGCTTCATAGGTTTGCATGTTTCAATCATGTTTAGATTCAGTCTATAGATTTAGGCACATCACTACACCTCAAAGATAAACACAACCAAGAGTATTTTGATTTGATATTATATTCTCTTCCTTTTATTTAGGAATTTCATGAAAAGTATTCTCTATTTATTTAATTTATTAGCATCCTTCTTGTAATGGACACCATCAATGGGTTATATAATAAAAGAAGGATAAAATTTAAAAACAACATGAAAAAAACAACTAAAGGAAAATGTAATCAAAATGCTTTTCTTTTATAATTAAAAATACTAGCTATTAACGATGATTTCAAAATACAATGAAAAGGACATGCCTTATCACTCTGTTCCAGTACTAGAGAAGAACATCTCAACGTTTGACAATGAAAGCTCATCAGCTTCTTGTTTCTGTATTCCTGATGTAGAGGCATCATTGAGATTTTTAATTGCCTCACCTTCTTCTAGGTTTTGTTGAATATGTGATAAATTTCTAACCCTTTTTATCCCTTCCAATTCCATTGCCACTTCTTTCATTGTTGGTCGATTCCTTCCATTCAAATGCAAACACCTTTCTGCAAGCTTGGCAACTTTTACAATCTCTTCTTCCATGCCTTGTTGTGTAACCTTTGGATCAAGAATATCAAATAGATGGCCTTCTTCAATAGAAAGGATAAAATATGTTGCTAGGTTTCTACCTTCCTTAGCCCTTAGTGAAGAGATGGGCTTTTGCCCTGTCAAGAGTTCAACAAGTACCACCCCAAAACTATATACGTCACTCTTGTCTGTGATTTGGCTTGACTGGAAGTACTCTGGATCTAGGTATCCAAAGGTTCCTTTTATTAATGTGGTCGCATGAGTCTGATCAAGGGAGACTGATTTTGATGTCCCAAAGTCTGCTACTTTTGCTCTATACTTTTCATCCAAGAGTATGTTGGTGGACTTAATATCTCGGTGATATATGGGTATTGATGCTGCTGAATGCAAGTAGCAAAGTGCACCTGCAATTTCAATTGCAAGTTGTAAACGCATCTCCCATAACACTTGGATCTCTTTATTTGAGTCATGAATATAATCATAGAGAGTTCCATTTGGGATGAACTCATACACGAGAAGAGGAATTTCTGTCTCCAAACAACATCCTAATAGTTTGACAATATTCCTATGATTAATTTGTGATAGTATTATTACTTCATTTACAAATTGTTCAACCTTCCCCACATCTATAACTATAGCTTTTTTAATTGCGACTATTCTTCCATCAGCTAACATTCCCTTATATACAGTCCCTTGGCCACCTTTTCCTACAACTCTGCTCTCGTTAAAATTGTCGGTAGCCTTTTCCAACTCCTTTTGGTTAAATAATTTGCTTTTTTCAACACTTCCTTCAGGTGAAGATAGCTGTTGTTGCAACAAGTGACCTCCATTCCGCTTAAAGTATTTCTCTTTAAGCTTCTTTTCTTTTCTTTCTTTGATGATTTTGTATAACCACGATATCCCAAGGAGTAAAAAAAGTGCCCCTATACCAGAACCAATACCTGCATAACAAAAAGTACATGACATTAACAAGACTTAATAACATATGTTCTTTTGAGCATGTCTCTAATTTTAATGATCTCTCTTTTTTCATTTATTTATTTTTAATGATCCATACGTAGATATTTAGTGAATACTAAGCTTCCAGTTAGTTTCTTTATATGAGTGGTGTAGAGTCACAAACCTATCATGACAAATTTCAATTTTCTTCTTCCATCCTCACACTTATAAGACCCTGGCTTATTCACACACATCTCGGGACAGCTATTGCTTCGTGGATCTTCACATTCATCAACATCTGATTTAAAGGAAACGCATAAGTCAGTCAAACATCCATCATGAACACAAAGTTCTTTTTAATTTGAGAAAAAGAAAAGATTAGCTTGACCATGAATTGTCTTCTGCCTTACCAATACAGTAATAGAGCATAGATACTAATAGACCTATGTTTCCAATCAACCTGCCTAGGTTCACCTGGATAGCATTATCCCTTTTTGGAGTAGAAATAAAAGGGATAAATAGGTCCATTCTTATGATACATGAAGGAAGTCATAAAAAAGCTAGTAATGATTCAGTGGATATATACGTAGTGGTGTAAGAAATGATGACAGCGCTATCATGCTGCTCGTGATGCTTGCCAGCAAGAGCAATGGTTTGACCATTGAAAAGAAAAGAATTTTATAGAAAACTAAGAGATTTTACCTTCGCATCCATCATTTATACTGGTGGAGTTCCTATAATCATCACCTATAAGTATAAGGTAGGGGTTGCCCCTGTAACCATCATCACAATAACACTGCACAAATGGCATCTTGACGTCGTTTGAAGTAATGCTCTCCATTTGGCAGACATAGTTAGGGCCTTCAAATCTACTAAAATTGTGTTTGTGAAGGACCCTTCCTAGGACAGTAGCCTTTGAAATTCCCCATTCCAATACTACAGGGACAAACCCTTTGATTTTCAAGGCATCCAAATCCATAGTTGAGGCTCGAAACCATGTCTGATCTGCTAGGAATGCATAGTTGCATTGCTGGTCATCCGTTCCGATTTCAGGTTGTATTCTCATAAACTCCACGCTGAAAGCCTGAAGACCAAATGGTATTGAGTCTTGACAGCAATTGTCGGAACCAGAACATGTACGATATCTACTAAAGTTGCCTTCCTTACATTTAACCTTGCATCCAACAAAGGCATCCTCTGAGGTGTTCATCATAACGTGGACATTACAGCCAACCAGAGTCAAGACATTCCTTGTTTGTGAGAAGATGAACGGAGTTCCTTCCAGGCTTAGTTTTGTATGCGGCACTTTACCAGTGCAGTTGTATGCTAATGGATGATTGACGCGAATCATTCCATTAGTACTCGCTCCCCGAGAATGATTTGTTGGAAGTGAAATGTGAAGCACCTGCAAGTCATTCTTCTTTAAGAAGGGGACGGTATTATTTTGCCGGCACAATATCTCGTACCAGTCATCTAAGAAACAGCCACTTCCGATTCCAAATGGAAAGGGAATGTGTACCTTTCCACAAAGTTCTTGGCACTTGAGCTTTACCAAATTCGATGATGCAGCATCTGCTTTTATAACTATTGTACATAGAAAAAGAAAATTGAGGATGTATAAAACAGATTTTTTCTTGGCCATGTTTATGACTGAGTAGACCTTTAGCTGGAGGGTATACTATCTGAAGCTGAAACGGTGCTGCTTGTTAGTTATTTATAAGACTGCTAATTACTACTCTTTCCTTCCTTTTTTTTTTAATTATTTTTTTCTTTTTTTTTCTTCAAATGTATAAGTGATGATATTTTCTCGAAAAGAGTAAATTTCAACCTCATGAAGTTTGATAATTCCAAGACGCCTACGTAAAATTTTATCGGTGGAATAGCAGAAAAGATAATTAATATAGTGAATTTTACAATTAAAAGTTTTTTTTTGAATATTACAATTAACGATTTTAAATTTTTAAAATTGAAAAAAAAAACCAAAAGTTCATATTATTTTTTAAATAGAAAGGGAAAAATACATTCAAAAACCCTTCTAATTACACTAAAGTTCGATCAAGTTATTTATATGTTGATTGAGTCATTTTAGTTATTTAAGTTTATGTCATATCAAATAAGGCTTCACTGCAGGGCATTCTTTTCTTCTTCATAATTTTCTTTCTTTTTCATGAAGTTAAGAATGGGAAAATGACTCACTGGGGCATACAGAATTTATTTAGCAGAATGCTACCTTCTTGCAAATTTTAACTGGACAGTCAACCCGCGCAACTATACAACGTGGCTCTTCAAAAGTACACTTTAAGCCAAATGATGAATGCTTATTGTACCAAAACTATAATTGAATGGATAGAATTGTCTATGAATATTCGTAATGAATAGTAACAATTTAAGCTAATAGATGCAACCTTTTATTGCTTATAAAAGATCATTTCGATCATTACTTTGCTGTTGAAAACAATTTCAGAAATATAGATGATTCTATACCCATTGAAAAATACTTTCTTTAAATTGAAATTACAAGTGCAAAGTACAATCATTCAATATACTTCATTTTATCCATTAAAAAAATTTATATTTAAGCAAAAAAAGTACACATTTTATTCTTAGTATTCACTTATTTTTCTATTTAAGTCATTAATCTTCTTTCTTTTTTTAAAAAAAAAATCTCAACATTTTGCAATTTTTCATCTATTCTTGATATGTATCACCTTCTTTTTCGCTTTGGAATGGTTGACTGAGATGATTGGGATATGCAAAATTTTTTGTAGCTCTTTTTCTTTATTTACTATTTTTTTTCCTTTCGATCATTTTTTAAACTATTTTTATTATGTTAAATAAATTTTAATGTAGTTGGGAAAATCATATTTTTGCCAAAGTTGGAAAACATATAAGGACTAAAATAAAAGGAAACAAAAATGAGTGGACTCAAATAAAAAGATATATAAAAATTAAAAATTAAATACATAATTTTTTTCTCTATTAAAAACAGTAAGACTTTTACCTAAAAGAAAGTGGCTTCGTTACGTAAGTTGAAACAGAGGGATTTTTAGTGTTGGTAATAGGGACATCTAGAAAAAGATTGAAATTGAATCATCACAAAGGTTGGTTTTCATTTCTTTCATTGGTCTTATTCAATTAAAAGGTCCCCTCCCCCCCCCATCACAATACTCTTTACTACATATTAGCTGGAAATTTCTTGGTACAGTGTGAGTTAGATTGAAATACTTGGACTGAAATGGTTTTTTTTTTTTTTTCAAAATACATGTATTGTGCTGAAGATTTGGAGAGGGGGTTAAAATCACCTATAAGATAGTAAAGAAGAGGCTATGGGGGGTGTCGAAGGATGCTCTAACATGAAGACTCTAATATCTAAGTCAACACTGCAATGATGAAGAAAATATACATGTGAAAACGGAGAGAGAGATTAAGATTGTTTATCAAACTATTTTAGGAAGAGAAATGATGTTCCTAAGATTCACTCCTAATTTAATGGGATGCATTTCTTTGATTACAATCTTCCCTTTATCTATTGGGCAATTCTTGAACATTCCTGATTTAGGGGGTCCAGTTGAACTTAACCGGCCCAACCTTGAGGGACTTTCGTCCTTAGATGTTTGAAAGATCCCATATTGCTCTACTTCTAGTGACTTGATCCGACCTCATAATAGGTTGGTAAAACCTACTGGCACTTGTTCTAAGCTTTGTTAATAGTACTTTCTATTGTAAGAGCTTGGTGAAGGATCAAGGTCAGATATAGCATGTAGAACTTGGTTTAAGACTTAGAGAGGTTAGATTGGTCTTGGGTGCCTAAGTCCAAAACGACCTATCAACAACATGAAGTATCTTTTATTAACTTGAGCATTGACATTTCAGCATGGATTGTCACATTGCTTTCGAACAATCATTTCAAGTGAAAAACATTTAGGGGGGTTCATAACATTTTTTTTTTTAGGTCCATATATAAATTTACCTTGAAAAAGATATTTTAGGTCAATACTTAAATCTAAAATTACATATGGGATTATTTGAAAAAAATGTAGTTTTTCATTATATGATATTTATCAATGAAGGAAGAGTGACAAATTTCTCTACGTAACCAAATAAAATAACTTCTTTTCAACTATAAGCATTGTTTTGCCAAGGTTTTTATTATCTAGTGGCATGGACATTGGTCTCTTAGGTAGGATTAAGGTGGTTCAAATCCCCTTTCCTTTGTTATAATCAATGATCATCGAAAAAAAAAAAACTATAATTATTTTCTTTATTAAGTTAATTTGACTATATGTTATATATGTCATATAAAACACTGATGGAATTGCATCCACTTTAATAATATAGAAGATGAGAAAGGGAAGCAAGAGGAACTGAGGGAAAAATATTTTCCTCTTTAAATCCAAATTTTCACGAGACGAGAAAAAATGGAGATTATTGAATTATTCTTTTATCTATATGATCTAAAGGGGAAAAAGAAGATTTTGGCGTAATATTCCAATTGTCCAAGTAATCATTTTTCACTTAAAAATTTTTCTTTTCAGAAGGTAATTTTGCATAACATCTTTTATTTTAGATTTCGTCTAATCACCCTTCTTCTTCACTGCCTGAAAGAAAACTATTATACTCGATTCTTCCTCCATAACCTTAATTTTCAATGAGTGTTGATTAGAATTACAAACACAAGTTTCTATTTTCAACAAGCCAATTCGTCTTTATTTGGTTAGTATGTTAGTGGCCTTTTTTTCCTTTTATGAATTTACACTCGTGAATATTCTCATATGGTTTATAATAAAACAAATTACCTTATCATGATATATAGAGAGATCGCAATTTAGATAACTAAAAAAAGTACTACGTTTTCTCACTAATCTTTTTTTATTTTTTTATCTTTTATTTTTAATTTCAATCCTTTAAAGATATTTTTCTTAAAACCCCCTAAATATATCTCTATAAGATATTGATATGTGTAATACCGTTGAGATTATAAGAAAAAAAAAGATGATATCATATCATAAGCTATTTTAAAAATCAAAATAATACTAACCATTAATTTGTAACTTTAGGAAATTTAAGAGAAAAATAATTTTAGAATATTCATTTTCATTTTTTTTTTAATTTTCCTTCATTATAGTTTTCTCGATTTTCCTCCTTTTCTATTTTTTTTTCTTTTTTTCCGATCGCATTGTTAATGATTTTGATCCACATGTCGTGAATCTTACGGATCTCACAATATCCACACAAATTCACTGCAGGGCCTATAGTATTGATTGCCGTGTGATCTCTGGTTCTTCTTTGTTAGTTGGCAGTTGGCACATAATAATTTCCTTTCTTTTTCATATTCCTAATGAAGGAATCAATCAGACAATGACTGCTGGGGCCTGCAGCATTTTTTTTTTTTTAAGTAGAGTGCAACCTTCTTGCTAATTTGACAATTAAATACGTGTATCTAGGTTCATTTATTTTACTAATACTTTTAATTGAAAGTATGATATATAAAAATATTAAAAAATTTAGAATATGATCACTCAAAAATAGTGTAATCACTTTTAAATTGTAGTATATCACCTTGAACTACAATATATAAGTGTAAAGTGCAATCAATAATTACTTTATTTTATCTTAAAAAAAATTCATCAAAAACCTTTTTATTTAAGAAAAAAAAAACATATTTTATCCTTAACATTCACCTTTTTATTTTCTTTTGTTTGAATTCTTAATCTTCTTGTTTTTTTATTTAAATCTTAACATTTTTTTTTAATTTTCCACATATGTTGATATGTATAAGTTTTTGTGATCCTTTTTTCTTCATTTTTTTTTGTCAATTATTTTCTTATTATTTATTTTTTTATGTTACATAAAATTTAATGGAGTTAGTGGAATTCGTCTTTTTACAAAAGTTGAAAAACATATAAGGACTAAAATAAAAGGAAGAAAACATTAGACTCAAATATAAAAATTGGTAAATATTAAAAACTAAATATATATATATATTTATTAAATACAGGAAGAACTTTACCTAAAAGAAAGTGGCTTCATTATGTAAATTGAAACAAAGGGACCTAATAGTGACGTTTAGAAAAATTTTCTAGTTAAATCACCGTCAACGTTGGTTTCCATTTCACAATAGTGCCAATCAGGATTGAGTGGATATAGGATAGATAAGGTATGAAGTTTTAATTGTATCTTATCTTGTAAAGTATAATTTCTTAAATTTTAGAACCGAAACTTATCTTGTAAGTTTATCGAGTTCAATCAGAAAGTTTTTGGACCCTTTTCTGCCCATCTATTAGATGATACATTTGATATTTTCCTACAATAATCTTAAAATAACATTAATAATGATGGCGATGCAAAGAATAAAGAAGATTCAAGAGAAAGGGAAGAGAACCAAGGATAAGAAGAGTTAAAAAGGTGGATGGGTTAGACTACGGTAGGGCATAGAAATTACAAGGTTTTATTCTATATATTGATAAGAAAAGACACTGGATATTTACAATATTAGCAACTTTTGCCATGTCTATTAACTTGAGAACTATGATACACAAGCCAAACATATTTAACCGAATATATGCTACAACCAATTGCTTCTATTTGACTTCACGTCAACGAATAGGGCGAAAGCACGTGAAGAAGTTTCATTGATCCAAATCATAGGCTTATTTATTTATTTATTTATTTTGTTAAAACACTTCGGTTCCATATAAAATTAATATTTTAATTAAGATGTCAATTAAAATAGTTTTCATTTATATAGAGTTGTTTTCATAACATATAAAATTAATATTTTAATTGTTTCAGAGTATAAAACGTTTTTGGACTACATCCCAAACTGTAAATTGGACTCTTTCAAATATTTAATGCTCAACCTAATCTACGAGGAACCAAATTAAAAAGAAAAGACCTATGGACGAGGGGTCCATATATATCTCTGAAAAAAATATTTTAGATCAGTAGCTCGGTCCAACCAGCACTTTTCAAACCCTTCTTCTCCAGAAGAATTAAAAGAGATAGCAAGATGGAGTCATTGTGGAAGAAATGTAGGGGTCTTGATGGATGGAAAGTATTTCGGGTTCGTTGTCAGTAAACATTTTTACCCAAGAATATTTCTACCATAAGGAAGTTGTAATCCACGGTAGGTGAATTGAGTGGAGTAAGGAGGTTCGCATCTTCAACCAAACTATTGGACGCTATATTCAAATTATAGCTATGAAAAAAAAAAAAAGGTTAAACAACTAAATAAAATTATATTATCATGGGATTATTAATTTTTTTTTTTACTGTTTTTCATTATATGATATTTATCATTCAGAGAAGAATGACAAATTTCTCCACATAATTAGATAAATTAACTTCTCTCTATAACTTTTTTTTCATCTTTTTTAAAGTTAATTTGGCTAATATGTTATTTATATGACATAAAAAAAATAAAAAAGGTGCACTTTATTATTATAGAAGAGGAGAAAGGGAAGCAAGAGGAAACGAGGGAAAAATATTTTCCTTTTTAAATCCAAAATTTCATGAAATGCGAGAAAAAAAAAAGAGAGATGATTCTTAAATTACCAAATTATTCTTTTATCTATATTATTTAAGGAGAAAAAAAATAAAAGAAGATTTGGAATAATATTTAATTTGCCCAAATAATCATTTTCCACTAATAAATTTACAGTAGGCAATTGTCTACAATATTTTCATTTTAGATTTTATCTAATTATCCTTTTTTTCACTTGTTTGAAAGAAAACTATTATACTCAGTTCTTCCTCAATATCATTTTCTTTGAGTGCTAATTAAAATTACAAATTGAAGTTTTTATTTTCAATATACCATTTTGTATTTCTTTAGTTAGTTTGTGTAGATGGCTAAATTTAATTTATGAGCTTTTGGCCTAATAACTTTAAATGATTTAACTCTTTGGGCTGAGGTGATAGGGCCCAAACACTGAAGTCCATGTTTTGAGATGATCAAGAGAGATTCAGCATGATAGGCTTGGGGTAGGGTTTATTAGATCAACCGATCCGATCTAACCCATTTTCAATATGGCTCACACACACACACACAAAACCTCTAATGGACCTATGCCCATATAAAGCCCATATGGGGCTCATTTGTCCAAAACCATTTATCGTCGTCACAATTTGACGAATGGGATTTATAGCTAGATACTATAAATACCCCATACCTCCTCATTCAAGGAGAACTCTTTTTGGAAAAAGGCTATTACTTTGTCAAATTTTCCTTAGAGAATTAAAACCACGATAATACCTTTAGAACACCCACCTATCACTATATTATCAAGCTTTATCTGGGACTACCTACTCCTCTTCCTCATCTTAGTTACCCCTTGATTATCCTTATATGTGTCACTCTCCTATTAGGCCACATGTAGTGCATTTCCGCACAGCACGCTTGTGACTTTGCACTTGAACCAACACCCCTCACATTTATTTGGTGGCTCCACTAGGGACATGAAGAAGTTGATAACATGGCATCTTTAAGGAGAAGAATACCTAACTTTACTGGTGGGAACAATAAAAAACTAAACACCAACGTTGAAACTATTGAACAAATCACACTTACCTTTGGTGATGCAAACCAAGGAAATACCACACTAGAGGGTGCACTTGATATTGCCTAAGTTATGCAAGCAATCTAGGAGAATAACAAGAAGATGGATCTTTTTATTACAATGATGATTCAATTCATGCTTGTTATGGCCGCTACTACTAATGCGCATCAGAGTACGACTTTACCAAATCCTATGCATGCTGCATCACAGTGCGCTCTTTAGGTACCTTGACAAATTAACCCTCCTATTGTCAATGAACAAGTAGCAACTAAAGAGCAAGCTCTAGCCCAAGAACCTACACCTGCACAACACCCAGCTGCTATGGTAAGGGAGTCAGGGATTCAAATTAGGGACCCTTTATCTTTGCACAGTACCCCACGCATCACTGTTGTTGAACACATGAATCACCCTATCCTTGTCACCCTAGTAGATCTTGGAGCCTCCGTTTAGAGAGGTTCATTTGTTACTAAGGAGATTTAGATGTATATTTGAGAGACATATAAATGAAGTCCACCATAAGGGTTTTGGAGTTGAAGCTCCCTTATCATGAAACCTTACATAAAAGACTATCTGAGTCCTAAGTTCATGCTCTTTAATGGCAAGAAGGAAAGTGCCAAGGAGAATTTACTTAAGTTCATTGAGACGCTGGAAGTATAAGAATTGGACAATAACCTGAAACTTAAGGAATTTTCCAAGTCTCTTATTGAGAAGGCATATACATTGTATGTTAATCTTTCTCGAGGGATAGTAGACTCATAGGGGAACATGTGGAAGATGTTCCTATCAAAATTCTTCTTGATCAAAGAAATAGTGACGCTCACTGGCATGGGAAGAATTCATCAAAAGTCAACGGAAGACCTTATGGATTACATTGAGAGGTTTAGATAGTGCTCCCTTAATATCTAGGATGTTTGTGATGAGAGGGAATTGGTAAAGATGTGCATATAGGGTATGTTTATTGAGTATGTTGTTCATTTAGAGAATTCGTCTTGGGTTCATTCACAGCATTGGTTGAAAATGTGTGATGAGCCGATAACTCAGTTGCGAGATAAAAGGATGAACATACATGGTTCAATAAACGAGGGCCATCCTTGAATTCCATCCAAGATAATGATTCCAAAGCAGGAAAGAAGCCTAGAATGGAGAAATCCAAGTTTGAAAAATTTAACATACCTAAACCTAATGGGTAAGGTGCATGCGATATTCGACTTATGATTACAGGATGGAAATATCAAGCTTTCGAGAGTTGAGTGCCTCCCTACCCCTAAAGAGAAAAGTGGTCCCAACTATTGCAGGTTTCATAGAATAATTGGTAATTCTCCTAAGGAGTGTTGGACATTAAAGAAGATATTCAATGGAAGAGTATGGATTATAGAACTTATTATTGAAGACAACAATATTCGCGACAATCCCCTTCTAGCTCATAACAATCAACGAGAGGTAGTGAATGCCATCTGATGTTCTCAAAACCAAGCCCAAGCACATGCAAATGAATCAAAGAAACAATCTCAACTCAAGCATATGAATCGGTTCAATTGGACTAGGAAATTGTGTGAACCCTAATGGAAATTTGATGAAATCCAAAGGTTCAAAGATGCAATAAACAATCCAACAAGGATAAACTCACCAATTAACAATAAAAACAAGTGAAATCCACGTGAATTACACCAAGATGACAAGTTTCAATTCCGTGATTCTCCTCTTTCCACAATGAATATTCACGTCAACAATGATTCAATAAAATTGATGATGATAACCAATGCTAAAATCCATTCAATCTTATAACATGATAATTGATCACAATTGCAATAAAAAATCTGACCAAGAACATCTAAATCAACCCTAGATATGACTCACTAGTGATGAAAAGGATGCGCAATGAAGAAGAAATTGATATTATTCATAATTGTCCTTTGTTGCACTCGCCACAATTTCAACTCTTAGAAATTGAAATTGATAAGAGAAATTGGATCTAGGGAAACCCTAAGCCCTCTTACGAAAATGTGAAGATAATTATGAAAATTTTGGCCTCTTCAAACCCTACTTTAAGCAAGTATTTATACTTGCTCCCTTTAGGGTTAGAAAATGCACAAAATTACAACTATGCCACTTTTAAGATGGCCGGTCCTAAATGACAATTACAATAAAAAATGAAAGTGTCCCAAAAGAAAATACAACATAAAATAGTCTAAATAACAAATACAAAATAAAAGAAAATAGTCTTCATCATGTGAGCTCTTCCATAGGATTCATCAGCCTAACTCATCGCCGGTTCAGGTCAGTCCATGGATAACCCACAAGTTGAGTCTGAGTGAGTTTTTCCATTGCTTTATAAAATACGATAAGTGTGCCTGTTAGAATATATAATACATAAATAAGATAAAAGAGGTTAGTAAACGAATAATTTCAGGGTCGATTTGCTCAAAATGGGCCCTCATCGCCAAGATTCGAAATCCTTTAGTTCTTGCCCTAATGATATGCCTTGTCGGATTTTGGTTCCTATCACCATCACTCATGACCTTACTACTATGGAAACGAATGGCAAGCCACTTGTTAAGGTAAGCAAGGAAAAAGGAAAGTGGATTGAAGTTAAGGAGGATGAATGCTCTCCTATTGTTGGTACACTTATGCAAACATCAAGTTTTAGAGATTTCTTCAACCTCTTCAAGTATGATGAGAAGGCTAGGTTTACAACAGCTACTGCACTTATGTAGATCTCAAAAGATCAATATGTAGACTATAGTGTAGTGCATCCTGTGAAGAGAATGCTCATGCTTGTGAGAATATAATTTTGTTCACACATGTTGATATGTGTGTGAAGAACTTAGGTCACAATTGTCTACTGTATGCAGAGGGAGTGCTTAATGGATAGGTGATAAAGAAGACATTCATAGAAACTAGGTCCTCTTTGAACATCATATTAAAGACCAAGTTTAAAACCACCGAAATTAATCCTAGGCGTTTGGTGAAGCAACTTATTTTAGTGAATGGCTTCGATCATTCCCCTATAAAGACACTGGGACTAGTTGATGTAGATTTTAATGTTAGACCTATCCATGACTTCGTTACCTTTCATGCGATCGATGTGCCTGTATCTTACCACTTGTTCATAGGAAGGAATTGGCTACATGATCACAACTTGATACCTTCGACATTACATCAATGCATTAAAGGTCACTGGAAGGGGAAAGATATATTCATCCATGCTATGAGATATTCTTTTGAGCAAGATAAGTCATACTTTATTGAATTGGCCTTTTTTTATAAGTACGTTGGGGAAGGAGAAAGTGCTATTGCAAGACCCTTTGGTGTTGCTTTACCTACTTGGAAGAAATCCAGGGTGGGGGGGTTGTGGTAGCAAAAGAAAAGGAAGATGAGTGGTTATTGTGGAGGCAAGAAGAAGATTAAGCAAATGGAGAATATTGAAAGTTTCATTAGGGTAGATGGGCATGGGATATATTGTTTATGACAGTCACAAGGTTTTGAAGATGTGTGTTTATTTTCTCCGGATCCTAAATAAGTTTAAGAATTCTAGCTTACCCCTCAATAGATGCAAGGCTAAATCAAACCCTAAGCAGAAGAATTAGATCTAGTGATACTAGGCGAGCCATCATAGACAATCTTCATCTTGCTGAAGAAGTTCATGATAATGGTTATTGTAAATTCCTTAATTCAAAGATAGATGCTATCACTATTCCTATTAACTTTCAGTACATTAAAAAAAAAGTTTCACTTGTAAAAAGCAAGATGTATTAAGAAAGTTCATGAATGAAAATGACAAGCTCTAGTATCATGAGCTTGCATTTACATATTTGTCGGTGTCTTCTTCTCTTCATCATTATTTCAAGATTGGGGGAGAGTACTCCTTTAATATGCATACTGTATGTGTTTTACGCATTGTTACATTGCTGCTACTTTGTATGAGGTTTGTCTCCTAAGTGATTGAACTAGAAAAATTTTCTAGTTCAATCACCGTCAACGTTGGTTTCCATTTCACAATAGTGCCAATCAGGATTGAGTGGATATAAGATAGATAAGGTATGAAGTTTTAATTGTATTCTATTTTGTAAAGTATAAGTTTTTAAATTTTAGAACCAAAACTTATCTTGTAATATTTTTGAACCATCTTATACAATGTATTTTATAAAACTTGCAAGGTATATGATATCTTATGAAGCCTATAATTTTTGTTCTCCTTCTATAAATTTTAAATTTATATAATATTAAAAAAAAATCTATATGCGATATATAAGTTCTTCATATACAACACCTATAAAACTTATAGCAAAACCTATAAGATTCAAAAGGTAACTTTTTCTCCCTTCTTTATTTCAAATTTATGTTATTTACTATTTAACAAATAGGAACCAACAAGGAAAAATAACTTTTAGCATTCAGAGAAGAATGACTAATTTCTCTACATAATTAGATAAATTAACTTCTCTCTATAACTTTTTTTCATTTTTTAAAAAGTTATTTTGACTAATATGTTATTTATGTGATATAAAATGCTAAAAAAATAATGTGCACTTTAATATTGTAGAAGAGGAGAAAGGGAAGCAAGAGGAAATTTCAAATTTAAGTTTTTATTTTCAACGAACCATTTCGTATTTATTTAGTTAGTTTGTTAGTGATTTTTTTTAAAAATAAATTAATTTACGCTCGTGGATGTGTTCATGTAAAGTCCTAAAAATTATGAAAAATCATATAAAAAATTACCAAAAATAAATAGAATATTAAATTATTCGAAAAGTAATTTTCGAACGATATTTAGTTAAATAACGAAATTAATTTTAAATTTCAAATATAGGAATATCAAATTAAAATTTAGAGTAAATATTTATGCTCGAGATAAACAAATTAGCTTAGACATAAGCTTTTGTAGTAAAACGTTAAAAATATAAAATTTAAAGATATTCTCACATGCGAGTGGAATAATAAAATAGAGATATTGTAATAAAAAATATAATATATATAATAATATAAATATTTATACCTAGCTATAAAAAAAAAATCATGCCGACGGGAATCAGCACAGCAGACTAGCTTGTCCCATCCGCTTTCTTTTCCTTTCTTTTCTTTTCTTTACTCTTTCCCTTCCGTCTACCTTCTTCTTTTCCTTCTTTTTCTTTTTCTTTCTTCTTCTTCTCCTACCTCACTTTTCCTCTTCGGATCGCACTTCTCTTCTTCTTCCTTTTACTTTTTCTTTTCTTCTTCTTCTCCTTCCGGATGAACTATGCAGCTCCTCCTTCCTTCCTTCTTCTTCCCTGTCGTTTTCATACTCCTTGACGCGGTGTTGTTTCCCTCTTCGTCACTCTCTCCATCATACCCTTTTCCCCCTCCGACTCTGACCTTAGCAGCAGTAGTAAGGACCGTAACAACAACAGCGATGACGACTTCGACTATAGTAGCAATAGGGGCGACGTTTAAAGTAACAGAAATGGCCCAGCAACCGTAGTAATGACAGCAATGGCAGCGGCCATGATGACCCCGACCACAGCAACGACAGCAGCAATAACGGCCCTTAACAGCAACAGTAACGGTGGTGGATGGTGTGTGAGGGTGTGTTTGTATGTGTGTGAAGAGGTATATGTGTGCAAGTGAAGCAAATGGATGTATGTAAGAGTGTGTAGGTGTGCGTGGATAGAGGCCGTGAGTGTGTGTGTGTGATGTGGAGCCGGCCTATGCAATCGTGTGTGTGTGCGAAGGGGAAGAACAGTAACGACTACCCCAAACGACGACCATGACGGTAGCAACTCTAACAACAATTGATAGCCCAATGACAGTAGCAACGGTGACACAATAGCGGCAGTAAGCTGGTACGATGAGAAAGTGGAAAAGGAAATCCTTAGCGTGGGTGAAGGGTGTACGTGCAGGTGAAGGTGCGGTGCGTGTAAGGATGTGTGCGTGTAGGTAAAGGGTGTGTGCATAAGGATGTGTGTGTGTGCGGTGAAGGATGGTGTGATGTGCATGAATGAAAACGTGTATGGGTGTGTGCGGGAATGAAGATGTGTATGTGTATGCGTGAATGGAGATATGTATGTGCATGTGCATGAATGAGGAAGTGTATGGGTGTGTGCGGGAATAAAGATGTGTATGTGTGTGTGTGAAAGAAGATGTGTATGTGTGTATGCATAAATGAGGATGTGTATATGAGTATGTATGTATGAGGATGCATAACCATGTGTGTGTATATGAGTGGTGTGTTGTGTGCGGCATGTGTGTGTGGGATGATATGCGGTGTGTGTGAATGGGGGGTATGCATATGGATGGTATGTGGTAGGTGCGGTTTGTGTGTGCATGTATACATGTATAAGGAAGGAGTAGTATGTGTGGGCATGTATGTATGTGTGTGAAAGAGTGTAGGGTGTATGGACATGTGTGTGCGTAAATATGGAAGTTGAGGAGGATGTATGTGGGATATGTATGTATGAGTATGAGATGATGTGTGGAGTGTGAACATGTATGTGTGGCTATGGAAGGTGAACTTGGTGTGTGCAAAGTATGTGGGTGTGTGTATTGATGGTGTAAGGTGTCTATGGAGTATGTGAGTAAGTGTATGAGATGATGTATGGTGTGGGTATGTGAGTTAGGATATGGGAGGTATGTAATGTGTGTAAAGTATGTGGGCAAGTATGTATTGGTGGTATGAAGTATACGTAGGGCATGTGTGTATGTGTGTGTGATAGTGGTGTAGGAGGTGAAAGGAGTATGTGTGTATGTATGCACTAGTGGTGTGCGCATGTGGACTTGAGGAGAAAGGAGGATAATGACATGTAGTTGTCGGTGTGTGCAATTTGGTGTAAGATATGGTTGTGTGTATATATGTATAGGTGCGTACGTGGTGTGTGAAGTGTATATGTATATGGATAAGAATATGTTGGTGTGCCTGTGACGTGCGGGAAAGGTTGGTGTATGTATGGTATTGGAAGCGTGAGTGAAGATGAAAACCAGTAGAAAGTAGGAGGAGCTTGTAGATGGAAATGTTGATAAAGAAGAGAAAAAAGAAGATGATATAAAACCTTTAAGGACTGTTAATTCCTGCGAGTTATCCTACAAGTAGTTCGTTGGAAGATATTAGAGACAATTAGATAAATGAAAGGTTCAAAGATGCTTCATGGACAAGAGAAGTGTCTATGATGGTGTAGATGGTGAAGGGAATGATTCAAGCAACCTCCAAGACGATGGCTTGAGAGATATTTGGAATGAAATGGATTTCACAATGGAATGTTCAAAGGATGTTGAGGAAGATCATTCTTAGCTAAATACCCTAATGCAAGATCTTCAGTTGTCCTTTCTAAGGGTATCTTGCATTTGCAGAAGAAGGAATTCCAAATTTTGCAGGTCGAAGACATTCCATTGCTCGTCTTCTACACAAGGAAAGCAGACAGTTGATCACAACAACTTGGGGTATTGGAAGCATAGATTCGTAGGGAGTTCAACATTCGAATCTTGTTCGCCCAATGTTCCTTAAGGAGGAAACTTCACGCTTTACCATCAAACACAAGATGAGTAGAGTACACATATCGGGAGTTAAAAGACTACAAAAGTCAAGTGGAGATGCGACCTTCTATGGTTGGTTAAGAAACCATCATAGAAGGACACTAATTTCAAGAGGAACGCCAAGAGGTTACCCCTTAAAATCGCTTGACTCTAGTTAGGACTACGATAACCCTAAACAAGTGAGTGAGAAGCTTAATGATATGCTACTATTTTGTGTTGAATGTTATGTATGTGAATTTGTTGTTGGTTGTGTTGCTATTAGATATGATTGTTGTTGAGTTAAGTTATGTAGTGGGGAATAATGAGTTAGGAAATAAGTCGTGAAAAGTGTAGAGGAATGAATGGTCCGAAGGTATAAGTGTTGTTACCTTAATGATAGCACCTAGCGCCATATTGCTAGTGCTATAACCATAAGCCTAACCCATGTTTTACAATTGTTCTCTGCCAAATCAAACCAAAATATAGAAACTTAGCTTTTCCTTCTATAGCTACCGAGTAGGTATGCTTAGTTGGACTAGGGTATATAGGCATCATTATGTATACATGTCAGAGTTGGTTCCTGAATGTGTATACATATACTTAACCAAACTTATTTTCATATTATATTTACAAAATACACTCATGAACTCAATCATATAAATCATGAGTGCAACCTTGGTTTTTATAACCTAACGATCCTGTTTTCTTACCCTCTTAAGTTCATAAGGGAAAGTGTCTAGTAAATTATCTTTAAGTAAAGATGTATCATGAATATGTATATACACACACCCATATATATATATATAATATAAAAATGTCCTGAGGGCATCAAAAGAGAAAACGAGATGGCTTTGTTGGCTCTCAGAAGTGAAAATGATAAAGCACTTGAGAAGTGCGATGACATAAAGGTATCTGATATGATGATTGTAAATCAACCCGAGTGGTTGACATTTAAAAGAAATGGCACAGAGAGGTGTGGAGATAATTTAATCTATTGTAAGACTAGATAAGTCTATGTCCACGGGGTTTGGGTTCAGTGTTTGTCTTGACTGATAAGAAAGACATGATCTGTGCTTGTTGTGATGAGTGTGAAATGGAATGTTTAATGTTTACCTTTGTGGTATGATTGAGAATTTATTTGATTATATATGTTGTTTGATCACTTTAAATTAATAAATTAAAGTACAAAGTGGACGAGATTAAAACTTGACATGCATTTTCACGAGACATGTGCATGAGATTGAAGGCCATCATTGCTATAGGATGCGTCGGAAGTGATCAAGAGGATTGTTGTTCCGCCGAGTGTGAACTAAGTGATTAGGGGATTGTCGCGCCTTGACGGTTCCGAATTCGGCCTGTCTTTGAGGGTTTTGCTCCGTCTAGTGTAGAGTAGCATGGGAGCGTTCACTATTGAGTTAAGAAAATATCATAATTAACAAAGTGATAAGATAAATAAATCAGGTAATGACCTGGTCACTGATGGTAGCTTCGGAGTCCCCAACCCAGGTCAAGGAGACGTAAACCCTAAACTTCACATCGGTTACTAGAAGACCACGCGAGATGCTGCATTCATATGGTTGCTCATGCATAGCATATGTTTGACAACTTGATTTATAATTTGCTTGTGTGTACATAGCATTAAATGTGTTACCATCCCATTCACTGAGTCATATTGTGCTCACCCCCTCATAGACTCTTTTGTAGGTAGCAGTTATGAAAGTGCGGGATGGCATAAGACGCGAAGTGTTGAGAGTTTTAGAAGACCAAAACAACAAAGTATGATTTGTGAATGATAAATTTACTTCGATGAAATGTTAGGACCCCATGTGAATAGAATTTGAAATTGAGAAACTTAGGATTTATCCTATTTTATTGATTGGTAGGGAATACCGATTCTTTGCAATCATGGTTGACCGTAGGTTACGGGATCCATAATTGTATTTTATTATCCAATTATAAGTACTATGATTAGTTGTAAATGAAATTATTTATTTAGAGTCTTACGATTTTTGACACGTAAGATGATCATCATATAACGGGTGCACATGTACCATGATGGTTTTAGTAGAGACTTCTAGGCCCCCTTTCGGGTGTGACAGTTCATATAGTTTATAATAAAACAAATTTCCTTATCATGATATATATAGACAAACGCAATTTAGAAAGAGGTGTCATGTTTTCTCACTATTTTCTTTTTCCGCTCATTTTACCTCACTGTTCTTTATTTCCTTCCTTTTCTTTCTTTTTCCAAACACGGTGTTAATGATTTTGATCAGCATAAGTACTTTTATGTATCGATAGCAAGAATAATTTCTTTACAAGAGAGAAACGCATCATCAGTGTTAAATCTCTAATAGGGCTTTGACAATAACAAAATAAAATGTTAAGTTTACTAATAAGTTTATTTGATATGAAAATAAAAAAAAATCGCTATAAATTTAAGTTGTACAACAAAGTCTTGATTAAACAGAAGCGGAGGTTTCGGAAATAACAAAGATTATGAACTAAAGGAAGAAGCATCGGAAGCATAAATAAAATGCTAAATCAAAATCCATTATTAGAATTGAAAGTCAACAGAACTTGAATTAGAAACAAAAATTAGGCAAAATCAGATGCAACAATCAGAATTAAAAGCAACAATCAAAAACTAACTATTAGAATTCTGAATCAACACAACATATCATTTTTTAATACAAGTGTGGATTGATTATATAATTTTAACTATTAAAAAGCAAAAGATGGGCCAATTGATTTGAAGACCAAATTCCATTGATCGATATATTTGAGTAATATGCTTGACATGCTAAACATAAGTTGGATTAAAGTATCATTGGGATTTCATTTCATAATGATTGATCAAATATTAACATAAAAGCTCAAGGAGCAAAACTTTAAGGAAAGAAAATCATTATTTTAAGGTAATAAACAGTAAGATTGCAAGTTGTAGGACGATTATCATGAATTAATATTTATGATAGTAAAATATTTCCCAATATTCTCTTCAAAGATATCATGGATAGAATTTATGATTAGGATAATTAATGGGGCAATCCTCAAAAGGATTAATTAAGCACTTTACATCAATATCACAAATTAACCACTAGACAATCAAGTGTATATACTATACCATTTCATAAAAGAAAGTACATGGGATAGAGAAGCAATTTTCAAAATTTACTTAAGCTACACAAATTTTATAGTCATACTATTTTCTTAAAAAAGAAGAGGTAAATTTATAGAAGATCATTTATTTTATTTTCCTCATTTAGCTACTATATTTTTATAAGTAAGTCTTGTTATTGTTGTTGAGATGTTACACTTTTCATTGTATTCTATAGTCAGCTTGTGGAGAAGCCAGATGGGTTGAGTAATAAGTGATTATGCCAAGTAGGTAGACATTATAACTCTTAAGATTTTGATCTTGACATAGTGGAATGACTAATGAAGATATTTGAATCCCTAGTAGTGGAGGTTATAAAAGTGGACTAATGCACAAAGAGGAACCACTTTAAATTCTATTGCCTAATATTTTTATCCTTACTCTCTTTATTTTCTTGCAATTTATTTATTTTTCTACAACTTTTATTTTTTGCCACCTTAGTATTGAAAAGAGGATTATTCCAAAAAAGTTTTTAACCTTAATGATGTGCCTAAATCCACAAATCGAATTTAAACACAATCAATTCACTCTAGGATCTCTCCAAAGAAAAAACTTAGGACAAACAATCATTAAGTAATAGGAAATTGATATCAAAACCACTTAATCTAGGGAGAATTCAGCCATTAGACCCACAACCAATAATAGTGTTTTTTTTTTATATAAGATTTGGTATAATGTTTAGAAATAGTAAAAGAACCAGAATATGAATGACTCCTCTAATAGATGTGATGTATCAAGGAAAGATTGAGCTACATACAATCTTCTTGATATAACACACAAGTAGTTTATATCATTTGCTCACAACAATCTGAGAAAACTGATAAGAATGAAATATTGAATGAGAAGAACTCATGCAATATGAAAAATTGGGATAATATCATTCAAATTAATTTTATAGAGTTACATGGGATGATATATATAAGACAAAAATTACATTTAAGGGAATAACTGAATAGAAAAGTAAATATAGTCTAAAATAAGAAATAGAGTAAATATATCTCTCTAAATTAAACATCTAAGGCAATAATTGAATAGAAAAGTAAATATATTCTAAAACAAGAAATAGAATAGATATATCTCTCTTTAAATTAATTCCTCTAGATCCTTTAGTGTAATAGAAGTAACTTTCAAAACTATTTAGAAGAATATGCCATATTGAACTCTAACTCTTACGCCTTCAGTAGGTCATCACATTTCAAAAGTGTTAATTTTCAAGTCAACTTTAGAATAGGTTTGGAATCATAGCTCTCTCCATTAGAAATTGGATCAAAACCACAAGTATTCTTCTTGTTGGAACTAGTCTTTCCCTCTTTTTTTGATAGGAACAAACCTTCTTCCCAAAGTAATGCTACGAATTAAGTATCCAATGGAATATATTTGCTCCTCACTTATCATAGTTTCTTACAATACTCTTTCCACCAAGTGGATGAAACCCTTTGATAGTGCTCAAGTCATTAGCCCTCCTTGTGTCGAAATCTAGTTTAAAGCTTGATTCTCATCATTTCCCTAAGGCTAATGAAGATTTGCCCTCAAATTTGATGAGTCATTTGTTCATTAATCGGAAGAATTGCTAAATTAGATCAATAACTTTCTCAAGTTTATCAACCTTAATCTCAAAAGTACTTATTTGAATCTCTTCATAATAGTATATTTCCAAGATCACATTAAGAAAAATGAATTTTTTACGAATAATTGAATTAAATCTAGAAGAATCATGTAACTTATTTCTAATACAACATAAATTCCTTTTAATCATGTTAGATTTAATTATACATCAGATTTCTCAATCGAAATGCATAATATTAAATAATTAGAATAATACCCTAGAAATATTAATCCAAACAAAATCAAGAATACATGATTGAATAAGGAAATTAAAGATTTCATTGAAGTAGCAATAAACCCAGTTTCATAATAATCTTAGGATCCACTAGTCTAGATACTAAAAACTTTAAGCTCTAATAATAGTGAAATCAGAATTCTTCAATGATGAAAAAGTATGCATTGTTAGAGAATTGAAAAGAAAAATCCTAATTCTTAAAGTAAAAGAATATGCTCTTCTCTACCTCCAAAAGAACCCTAAAACCTATGAAAACATTTTCTAAAAGTTATGAAGTCGGTTCCCCCTCTTCCTTTACATAACAAGCATCCGAAACTTTATTTTAATGCTAACACATTTTTTAATATGGTCGTGTTTTAAGTCATGTCAAAATCATCAAACAAAATTTTCGAAATTAGAATATGCAGTTGACACAATCTAAATGCAATCGTGTCTAGTCACACTTGAAAATAATTACTTCCGAGAGATACATGACCAATAGATATGGTTGTGTCTTGCCCTTATGTAACTCTTGTAATTTATTTTTTCATACTTCAATTTGAACAAGATTCTAGCATGGTCATGTTCGTTGTCTATATCTATCTTAAAAAATCATAACTTCTTCTCTTAATTTGTTAAAATCGTGATTTTACCCATACAATTCTACGAGTTTACGATTTTATGAGGCCTTTTTGAGTTGACTTAGATATAACATCGTTTCCATATAGACACATGGTACAATCATGAGTCTACACATAAAATTGGTAAAATTTTATGTTTTTAACTGAGTTTACCGATTTTATATATTTTAGTCAAATGGACTAAAAATTGAAAAATATAACTTAACAAGATATGAATATTATTAGTTCTCTAAAAGAATTAAAATTATAATATAAGGTAATGTTGATAGTAGTACTAATAATGATGTTAGTATTAATGATGAAGATGACAATGATGATGATGATTGTAAAGAGAGAATTAGTGATAATTTTGATTTTTGATGATGATAAAGGGGTTGGTGATTTTTTTTTTCAGTATTGTATTTTATTATTATAATTTATGTTGTATTTCATTTCATATTGGTGTTGTTATTTATATTGTAGTTTTATATATTAGCTTAACATCTTATGCTAATTTATTTGTATTATAAGTATATTATTTTTATTTTAAATTGTAACTAAATTTTACATTAAATTTTTTATTCCATCTTATATTTCATTTTTTGTTAAATATAGTAAATATATCTATAGTTTTTTAAAGTTATTTTACATAGGTTGTAAAAACTTAAGTTTTTATGTTTCTATTATACATTCTAGTTCTATAGACCCTTTAGTGATTTTAAGTAGAATCGCGAGTTTGACAACCTTGCTTCTTCTATTTAGATTCAAATTGAGTAAAATTTGATCTCTTTTCTTCCTTTTTAATTCAATAATTCATCAAGGCCCTAAAATCAAAATATTACCTAATAAAAAATAAAATTCTTCAAAAAAACACCAAAATTATGAGAAAAATACTTTAATTCCTTCTTAATATAATTATCTAATTAAGTATCTATCAAACTTCCCCACACTTAAGTTTTTGCTTGTCCTCAAGTAAAATAATCCAATCAAATAATACGATAAGAAATACTTAATCAATCTTATTACTATTCAAGAAACCATTCAAAATGAATCTTAATTAACCTGATAATACTTAGGAGACAAACTTCTAATTACTTGTAATTTCAATATTAAAATAAAAGAATTACCGATAACTTTTGTGCTTTTCACTTAACCAAATTTCCAATGCTTTAGAGATACCAAATAACTAAAATTCAATAATTAACCAGTGCAAATTAAAGTCTACTCATATCATTTAACAAAGGATTTCCAAGACTCAAAACTCAATTTATCATCTCCTTAGTTAAGGAAATGTTATAAAAACTTTACTAACTTAACTAAGATGTATATACCTCCCTCTTTAATCTTGTTGGACACAATAATCTAAGATGAATATATAACATATCCATTTATCTCTTAATCATTCCTCTTGTATATTTCTTTGATGCAAGGTCTCTCTCTCTCTTTCTTTTCCCCCCCCTAATATAGAAGTAGTTTTATCGATTAATAAATCCTAGATCAAATGATCTTAGGCTACTAGGTTTTAAGATACCCCTTTCAACCATCTACTACCTTTATTTAATAGAGTTTATTCAATTGCGTTTAGTCTTCACATGGAATTTTCTCTTAACCTTTTTATCATGCTTTTAACTAATAATCACGAACTCATCACTTAAATCACTAGGTGTTATTTCATTTAAAGGAGGTACCTTGTAGGCTTAATTACTCGAGTCAACAAAACCTATAGCTAAACTTTGGTTCAATTAATTTATTTTCTTTATTTATTTATTTCCAGCTATTTTGATTTCTTCAAGGAATTCTCAAAGGATAAGTATCAACTACTCATTTTAAAAGGATTATAGGGCTCTAAAAAAACAATCCAAGGGAAAAAGCATACATTAAAGTAAGTTTGAAAGAAGTCCATGACTAATTCTTAATTAGTGATGTTATTCTAATTCTAAATCTTAAAATCCAAAGCTAAATAAGGCATAACTCTAGTTTACAAAGATTTTATTATTGAATTTCAGCAATGTATCATTAAAACACTTATTGATCAAGTTTTTAGTGCTATCCAAAGAGTTGTCATATGCCAAATTACAAGTTAATTTAATGATTTTTAGGTTAAATAAAAGAATTTGATTTGTTAAATAACCATAAATTTGAAAACTCCCTTCCCCACACTTATAACCATACATTGTCCTCAATGTATAAATAAATAAATAAAAGAACAAATTCAACATAAAATGAGGAAGGTAATGGAGGAAAAAACTAGTACTCCCCTAAACATTTTAGCGTATCCACTCCAAAACAATTTTGGCATTTCATGTTTTTGGTCTTAGACACTCTAAACTTATAGAAAGCTACAAAAATTCAAAAACGAAAAAGAAAACCAAACAGAAAATCTAAAGCATCAATTAAAACAAAAGAAATAATACAATTTAGTTCAGGAAGCTATATTAGTCTCATTAGATACATCAAAGAAAACAAACAAGAAAGAAATCAGTAAAAGGAATCATGATTAGACTCCTCCTCCTCTCCTTCTTCATCACCTTCATCCTCATTCCCTTCTTCTGCATCCACCATTTCTTCAACATCCTCACAATCTCCATCTCCGTCTTCCTCCTCAGTCTCCTTACTTTTATCATCATATAAACTTGAGATCTACTCACTTGTATCCGTGTTAGCTAGGAATTCAATATTGAATTTCGTGGCTACATTGTCTTTCAAATACCCTTGCATGATTTGTGTGATAATGATGTTGTAGATCTAAAACTTTTCTAAAATTCTTAATCATTTTATCTACTTTATACTTAATCCTATCTAATTGAGACATTGGGCCTCTACTATCATTAGTAGATCGGCTTGACCTTTTCCTTAATTTTTCTTTACTTCAAGTAATATATGCATCTATTTAAAAGAAGTTAGTTTGATAGGAATTTCTTCTTCTAGAGAGATCATAAGAGTGGAGTTGTTCAAAACTCCCATTGCTTTTGCCAAGATCATAATGTAAGGTTTATAGTAGATATTCCCTACTCTAAAATCTATAGCCCATCGACGTATGAAAAATACTAATAGAATAGCTAAATTAACTAGGTACCTCACAATTGTGTTATAGAGATAGAGAATGTTATGAGTAGATACCACACTTATGCTCTTTCCCTTTCCACTGATAGTGTGAGACAATAATTGGTAGACTACTCTATGGATAGGGTTACGTTGGTGGGAAGCTTTTGAAGCCTTTGGATTATATATATCTTGATCACTTATCCTTTCCTAATAAGACTAGCAAGCAAACCCTCTTAGTAATGGGTAAGATAAAGCTACAAACTCTTTAATGTCCAAATAGTTAGCATCATATAATATTAGATACATACTAAACTCGGTCATAGAGATCTAGTAAGGTTAGCCTCTGATATTGAAGTTCAAGTAGTTTTGTAGCCCCTAAGACATTCCTTTATGATCTAATTTGTATATAGTTAAGAAGTTTAGGCTTAATTCTTTGTAAACTGGGGCCCTCAAGGAAAATAGCCTCTCCCATGCTTCCACTCCTACCAACCTTCGTATCTCTTCTTCCATTTGAAGCCTCTAGATAAATCTTAGTCGATGTAGAGTGTTTGGCTAATTGTTTTCTTCTTTAGCATCCTGTATCTATCTAAATGGGTCGTCTCAGTAAACTCTAGCATGGTATGATATGGAGGTAGTGGTAAGGCTATTGGAGCTATTGAAGTTAAAGTCCTTGTAGAGGAGGTAGATGCTCATGGTTGATTTTTGCACTAAAATGGTTGCTTCGCTCGACTTTGCTTAGGAACCATTTTCGTTGTGCGAGCAAGAATTTGATGAAAAATTAAAAAAAAAAACAAAGTGCAACATGTGTGTTTAATTGCATTGCGTTAATGTTGAGAGGAAAGAAATGTGTGAATGTATAATGTGGAGGGTAATGCTAGTGTGTGTATCGAACCCTTTTATATAAGGGGTGCCATGCTGAGTTAACATGAACATGTCTAGCTCATGTCCATGCCTAGAAAAATAAAATGAAGGATTTAAGGTTAACACAACCTAACATAGTTGCGTCTAGGGGCTATGTAAATCTCATAAATAATTAAAAATAGGGCACACTTGACATAACCTCAAACATGGTTGTGTCTAAAGGTCGTGTAACTCTCATAAATAATTAACATTCCCTTCATGCTCTAGACATAACTTTGACATGATTGTATCAATAGGTCCTGTATCTCTCATAAATAATTTAAAATGCAAAATCCTATTAAGCATGCCCTAAACAAAACCATGTTAGAAAGTTGTGTAACTTCCATAAAAATTTGGTTTAAAAAAACAACATTGACATGACTTTAACATGCCCAGGTCTGATGGTTGTTCTACATCCAGAGAATGTCATTACATTCAGCATGGCTTAAACACAACCGTATCTATTGGTCATGCCAAGCTTGCAAAAATTTAGCTTGCTATTTTTTTTAAAAGAAAAAATTAAATTGATTAGAACTACATTGAGCTTCTTAATACTTAGGTTACTGATGGGTGTCGAATCCAACAAAAATAAAACCTACTCCTAGACAATTATATGATTTGCATATAGCGGTGAGTAGGGTCGAATCCACAGAGATTGGTTAAATTTATTTCTATCCAAGGAGAATAAAAAGGAAAAGGAAAATGGGGGTTTGGTTTGTGAATCGAATAAAGTTAAAACAAGATAAGAAAATTGAATATTGATAAAAGCCTAGCCAAAGGAATCAAGATAGTTTAATTCTAGGAATTGATCATCGATGCAAATGTTTTCTATTCTTATTTCTAGATAAACTGGTTATGGTTATTAACAAGCTCTAACAACCTATCTCTCCGTACTTCCTCGATAATCAAGAGAAGCTCTTTGATTATTTCTCTTATCGATTAGACAATCCTAGACAAGCGCTTAGGATTTAATCTACCAATAGCATTAAAATCTAGAGAGACCACCAATTCATGCCAGTAGATTATAAGATAACCTATTTAAACATGATCACACACCTCCATAACATGAATTCGATCATCTCTTTTATAACCAAACATGTTATTGCGTCACTAAGACTAGAACAATCAAACAATTACGGATTTGACGTGCTAGTTGACAATATATTAACTTGCTAATTGAGTAGAAGAGCTCTATTCATACCAATCAACAAAGATAATAATGACAAAACGATCAGAAGATATATGAATACCCGAAAGCAAAGAATAGAATAAATACAAGTCAATTAGACCTCACAATTCGTGGAGAATTAAACATCTATGACCCTTTGGCTAGAAAAGTAGCTTAGCTACTCATGTTCATCAATAAAACGAAAATAAAAAGTAAAGACATGATGAACCCGGTTGCCTGCTCTGCCTCCAAGATGATCCAAGGTTCTTCAAGATCCAAAGATTCAAAAGTTAAAGATTAAAAGTTGTCCTCACCCTCTAGGGTTGGTTCTATTTATATTGTTAGAGGGATGACATGTGATCTTTTGCTAGCAAGATACGAAAATATCTTTCCTTTTCCAAGTAGATTTCGAGAAGTGAATCTTCGTCTGCCTGGCACGCCCTACCACACGGCCGTGGGTCAAGCCGTGCCTTCCTCTGTGCATAATTCACGTATCATCTTCTGTGTCCAGTATGTAGCATGGCTCCACCCACGGCTAGATTTTCAACCGTGCCTTCCTCTGTGCATGATCTACAAGTCTTCATCCTTGTCCATTGTGTACCACGGTTTGCACCACGGCTAGATCCTAGGCCGTGTCATCCTCTGTGCATAATCAACAAGTCTTCTCCTTGGCACGTCTAGCTTCCACCACGGCTTCAAGCACGGTTTCTCCAACGGCTTCCACCACGGCCGTGCCTTAAGCCGTATCTTTCTCTGTTGAAAGTCCTCATTTTCGCCTTCTTGTCCAGTGTGTAACACGGTTTGCGCCATGGCCGTGCCTCAAACCGTGCTTCCGATACATGGCCGTATACTTCAACCGTGTATCTTCCTGTTGATTCAAAACCAAGTACACGGCCGTGTACTTCAATTACACGCCCATGTACTTCCTCCAGCGGTGTAAATCCTTGTCTTTGAACCAAGTTGTAGATGACTTCTCTAATTTACTTGAATTAGCATCCTTGACTCCATTTAACCTGATTTATCACCATAATAGAATTAAGTACCATTTCCTTATGATTTCTATAAAATCAATAATATTTTAACGCAATTTATAATATAAAGATTGAGTATAAAATGACTCTATCAGTTACCTCTTAAGAAGCGCTTTTGTTTTACGTTGTTAGCTCGACACAATTTCACTAAAATTTATAAACCTAGTGTAGGGTGAAGACGAAACTCCTCCCTTCCAGTTGATGCAAATTCTCCTCCTAGGTAGAGCTTTAACTTCTGACCATTTACCTCAAAAATACCTTTCTCGGGATTTGTGACTTCTATTGCTCCATAAGGAAAGATGTGAGTCACTGTGAAAGGATCGAACCATTGGGACTTTAGTTTTCCTAGGAATAAATGCAAGTGAGAGTTGTATAGTAGGACATGGTCGCCTTCTTTAAATTATCTCCCTTGCTTAATTCTTTGGTTATGGTATTTCTTAGTTCTTTCCTTATAAAGCTTGGAATTCTTGTATGCTATTGCACTCCATTTATCAAGCTCATTTAATTGGAGTTTCCTGTTAGTACTTGTACACTCAAAATCTTGGTTAGCTAATTTAACGACCCAAAAGGCTTTGTGTTCAATGTCCACAGGTAAATAGCAAGTGTTCCTATAAACAAGTCTATTGGGAGCACTTATAGGTGTCTTGTAAGTTGTCCTATATGCTCATAAAGTATTGTCTAAATTATCGGACCAATCTTTCCTATGATGCTCTATAGTCTTTTTTAGAATTCACTTAAGGTCCTTATTAGCAACTTCAACCTAACTACTTGTTTGTGGATGATAGGGGGTAGCTAGTATGTGAGTAATGTCGTAGTGTTTAAACACTTTCTTAAAGTTAAACAATGCAAAAATGTGTTTCTCTATCACCAATAATTGCTTTGGAAGCACTAAATTGAGAAAATAAAGTCTTACAAAACCTCTTTACTACCCTAATATTGTTGGTGAGTAAAGCCTGAGCCTTGATCCATTTAGATGCAAAATTAATGGCTACTAAAATGTATTTATTTCCATTAGATTTTGGAAAATGGCTCCATGAAATCTATACCCCAAATATTAAATACTTCACATACTAAAATGGGGTTTTGTGGCATCTCATCTCTACAGGATATATTTCCAGCTCATTGACAACTATCATAAAATTCTACATACCTTTGGGCATCTCTAAAAAGTGTAGGCTAATAGAATCTCGACTTTAAGACTTTATGAGCAGTCCTATTGGCACTATGATGTCCTTCAGTAGGTCTAGAGTGACAATGACTCAAGATTTGCCACTCTTCTTCATAGGAAACACATCTTCTAATAACCTAATCAACACAAACCTTAAACAGAAACAAATCCTCCCAAAAGTAATTCTTTACAATAGAAAAGAATTTCTTCCTTTGTTGATGTGATAGCCCTTTTGGAAGAATGTTAGTCACTAGATAATTTGCAATATCTACAAACCATGAAGTTTTTTATTCCCTTATTAAGGCTATTGCATATAATTGGCAAATCATGGAGTTTGTTGTTCCCTTACCTAGGCTATTACATATAATTGTTCATTTAGAAACTCATCATTGATGTCTTTTTCCTCTAACTTCTCCAAGTTATGATTTTCTAGTCTTAATAGATGGTCTATTACTAAGTTTACAACACCCTTTTTATCCTTAATTTCCAAGTTAAATTCTTGTAATAGGAAGATCTATCTAATTAATCAAGGCTTGGCATTTTTTTTAGTTAGCAAATACCTCAAAATAGTATAGTTAATACACATAAGAACTTTTGAAAGAATTAAATAAGTGCATAATTTATCAAATGTAAAAACTACAGCCAAAAGCACTTTTTTAATAGTTACGTAATTCTCTTGTACATTGGTTTGAGTCTTGCTAGTGTAGTAATTTGGTTAAAAGTGTTTCTCCCTTCGTTGTCCAAGGATTGCACCAACTACGAAGTCACTTGCATCACACATCAATTCAAAGGGCAAATTCTAATTAGGTGTAACAATGATGGCAGCCTTTGTTAGTTTGTCCTTCAATAGATTAAATGCATCTAAGCATTTTAACACGAAAACAAAAGGTACATCTTTCTCTAATAACTTGGTTAAAGGTCTACCTATTTTAGAAAAGTCCTTTATAAATCATTGATAAAATAATGCATGACCTAAAAAGTTTCTTACCACCTTAACTGAAGTTGGGGGTGGAGGTTTTGCAAGTGTTAATCTTGGCACTACCTACTTCAATACCCTTACTTGAGATTTTATGCCCAAGGACAATTCCTTCTTATACCATAAAATGACACTTCTCGCAATTTAGTACAAGGTTGGTTTCTTTGTACCTATACAACACTTTCTCTAAATTAAGCAAACAATTGTCAAAGGAATCACAAAAAACAAAAAAATTATCCATAAAAACTTCCATAATGTCCTCTATATATTCTTTATATATGGTCATCATGCACCTTTTAAATGTTGCTGGCGTATTACATAGACTGAAGGGCATTTGCCTATATGCGAAGGTGTCAAAAGGACATGTAAATGTTGTCTTTTCCTAGTCTTTTGGTGCAATCAATATCTAAAAGTAGCGAGATAATCCATCTAAGAAACAATAGTATATATAGCTTACTAGATGTTCCAACATTTGGTCATCAAAGGGGAGGGAAAAATGATCCTTATGTGTAGCATCATTTAATTTTCAATAGTCAATACACACCTTCCAGCCTGTAACAATGCACATGGGGGTTAATTTGTTCTTCTCATTGGGGACTACTGTCATCTCTCCTTTCTTGGGCACTACTTGCATAAGACTAACCCATGAGCTATCAGAAATCGAATAAATCATACTTGTGTCTAGCAACTTGGTCACTTCAGCTTTTGCTACTTCCTTTATATTGAGGTTTAGTCTTCTTTGAGGTTGCACCATTGGTTTGAAATCTTCCTTCATTAAAATTTTATGGGTGCAAAATGAAAGACTAATCCCCTATATGTCTAAGATTTTTCATGCAATGACCTTTTTGTTTTTCTTGAGCACCTTTAGCAATTTCTCCTTTTGATTTGTCTTTAAGTTGGAAGCTATGATCATTGGTAGCTTAGAATCCTTCTTTAAAAAGGCATACTCTAAATAATCAGAAGGTTGTTTCAATTCTACTACTGGTGGATCTCTAGTAGATGGTTTCATCAACCTGATTTCCTTCTTCATATTGATTTGCTCAAACCCCTTCTTCCTAATAATGGAATCATTTGCCTCTAACTGGTTTGCAACTTCAACACACAAAGTTTTCTACTTCTTCTTCCGCTCCTTTTTGTAAGTAGCACTCCAAGAGATCCTTAGATAACATCTCCTACACACAATCAATAATAGATAAATCAGTAGCACTTAGGAGGTAACATGTATAATCCTACTCAATAGATTTTTTTCATAGCATTAGGCACTTTAAAGGTTATCTCTTCGTCTCTTACCCTTAAAATGAGTCTACCATCACTGACATCAATAATAGCCCTAATTGTAGCCAAGAAAGGTCTACCAAGGGTAAGAGGTACTTCTATGTCCTCATTCATATCAAGTATAACAAAATCTACAAGAATAATAAACTTTCTTACTTGGATGAGCACATCCTCTATAATTTCTCCTAGAGTATGTGACAAATCTATTAGCTAATTGCAAACTCATATGTGTGGGTTTTAGCTCTCCTAATGCTATTTTTTGAAATAATTTATATGGTAATAGAGTAATACTTACTCCTAAATCTATTAAGGCTTTATTAACTAATAAGTTATCGATTAAACAAAGAATAGTAAAACTTCTTGAATCTTTTAATTTCTTTGGCAACTTATTTTGAAAGATCATCGAACATTCTTTGCTTAATGTAATAGTTGAAAGCTTCTTTAACTTCCTTTTGTTAGATAACAACTCCTTTAAGAACTTTGCATATTTTGGCATATGCAATAAAGCATCAACAAGAGGTAAGTTGATATATAATTGTTTAAAAGGATTAAGGAACTTACTAAATGGTTCATTAGAGATGTCCTTCTTAAGTAGTTGAGGATAAGGTATGGGTGGTCTATCCCTTCACTTTTTGTGACTTGACACATTCTTTTTCTTTAACTTCCTTTTCTTTCTTTTCTAACTTACTAATTTTTTGTTTAGCTTGCAATTTCTTTCCACTTCTAAGGGTTATTGCTCTCACATTCTCCTTAGGATTAGTCTCAGTGTTTCCTAGCAATGTCCCTTGCTGCCTTTTAGCCATCATTTTTGCAAGTTGACCTGCTTCATTTTCCATTTTATGAATGGAGGTTTCTTGATTCCTCAAAGAAGTTTCAGTGTTCTACAATATAACCTCATTAGTTTAAATATATTTAGTCAAAAGTTCTTCCAAACTTGATTTATTCTCTTGTGGTGGGGGTCATTGGAATCTTAGTGGAGGCAAATTTATCATTTGCTAATTTTGATTTTGATTAATCCAAGAGTAATTTAGATGATTCCTCCATCCTGGATTGTAGGTGTTACTATATGAGTCGTTCTAAGGTCTAGAGAGGTTTCCTAAATAATCTACCTGTTCCCATTCATCTTATGTCCTAAATCCCTCAACATTTGCCTCTCATGAATTATGTTAAGGATTTACAAAGAATCCATTTAATTTCTTGCTAATTGCATCAACTTTGGTGGCTAAAGTTGTCACTGCATCTAACTCATAGATACTCGTAGCCTTGTTTCTCACCATAGTACCTTCCTATTAAGAACTATTCATTGCCATATCCTTAATCAAAGATTGGACTTCTTCAAGTGTTTTAGTGTTTAATGTTCCTCCATTAGCGGCATTTATCATTTGCTTGGTTAACAAATCGAGACCATTGTAAAAGGTTTAGATTTGCATCTATAGAGAGAAGCCATGATGTGGGCATCACCTCAATAGCTCTTTATGCCTTTCCTAAGTATCATACAAGGTCTCATCTTCTAATTGAGCATATGAATATGTCTTTTCAAAGCTTGGTTGTTTTAGCAGGCAGGAAATATTTTCAATCATTGTTTTGCTTGATCTCTTAATGAGAAGGAAAAGAGTTGCAACATCATTGCATCGTTAGAGGCCCCATTATTCTTAAAAGTGTCGTAAATCTCTAGAAAATTTGATATGTGAACATTAGGGTCCTCATCTTATAGGCCATCAAATTGCACAAATTGTTACATCATTTATATTATATGTGGTTGAATCTAAAAATTATTGACAGCAATAGATGGCCTAATAATACTAGAGTTAGCTTCAACCAAATAAGGTTTTGAGTAATAAGACACAGTCCATTATTGGTTCTGGTTTTTATCACCCATAATTTCCAGATCATCCTCTTCCTCTTCTACCTTAATTCTTTGAGGAGAACCTCGATTTATTTCCTCTGCTATTTACCGAAATATCTTTCTTATACACTTAGTTGTCTTTTCGATCTCTAGGCCAAATATTAGCGAATTCAATGGAGTACTTTGGGTTATACACCATAAAAGAAAACAAAAAATAAGAAACTAAAAAAAATGGTTAAATTAATAAAGTAATCAATATTCTTAATATTGTAATCCTTGGCAATGGCAAAAAAAATTGATGTAATGCAAGTATACCTAATAAATTTATAATATGGTGAATTAAATATGATATTGTCCTATAGAGATTACTAGTACTAATACTAACTTACACCTTATTATCTGACCAATAAACTGTAAAGATGAATTAATCTAAAAATTACAACTAATTATTATCTACTAAACTAAAGACTCAATTGAATGAAAAAAGAGTAAAACGGATGCAATTAACTTCAAGATGACAAGTGTAAACAACCCATTTTTGCCCCTAATGATCAATAATAATCAATTTTCAATTTTTTCCATTTTTTACAATTTTTCTTCTAATTTAGCAAAAATAGGAAAAATATTCAAAGAATAAAATAAATAGGAAAAATACATCAATTTTGGAAAATAATTGTAGAAACAATAATAAAAGGGGTTAAATGATTTTTACAATTTTTTGGAATTTCAAAATAATACAAAAATAATAAAAATCGCATTGCATATATGCAAATTACGAAAATAAAAAAACTGAGAAGTGGGCTAGCCCAGCTGGTTTGGGCTGTGGTCCGATGCGCGCGGGGGGGTGGCTCATCACAGGTTCGAAACTCGGAGGGGGCATTTCGGCGTTTTGCCCAATTTTTACTTTTGCCTGTGACACATGTCAGCTTCTGATTGGTTGACACGAATGCACGTGCCAGGCGCGTGATCTTCTTCCTCCTTTGTCTGAGATGGTCGCCGGCGGGGGAAAAATTGAATTTCGGCCGTTTTGATTCGAGTTTTTATACAAATCCAATAGATCTTTAGCTAAAATAGGATAAACATCATCCAATTGGAATCAAATCGCAACAAATCGATGGATTTACACAAATCGGAGATGGATTTTTCAATCGAAATCCGATTTGCCTCAATCGAAGGAAATCAAAGCTTATCCAGCTCGATTTCTTGCAGCTATAAATAGAGGATGAAGGCAAGAAGTCAAAGCACGGATCAGAAGTGAGAAAAATAGAGAAAATAAGAGAAATCGAAGCCTTGCCGGAGTTCCTCAAGCCGCGACCGCTGACCAAGCTTCGAACCGCCACTAGGAGGTGTTTTTGGAGAAATCCACCACCACGGTTAAGTTCCCCACCCTCGAAAACCTAGGAAATGATTCCTCAACCTCCTCGAAAGGCCGCCAAAACACCGTCAACGAGCACTCCCAACCACTATAATCGGTCGACCTGACCCATGCACCAACTCGGATCCAAGTAAGTCGGATTTTTTGTTTTTTTTAGTATTTTTTAATATTTATTTATTTATCTATTATAGAAAAACATTAGAATTTAGATTAGTTTTTTTTAGGGTTTAGTTTAGGATAAATAATAGAAAATTATAAATAAAAAATAATAAATAATAAAATCATAAAAAATAAATAAAAATAAAATAGATATATTAGGAAAAATGATAGAATTTAGATTTTTAGTAGAAAAATAATAAAAATAAAAAATTATTAATTAATTAATTAAGAAAAAAACAAATAATAATATTAGAGGTAGGTTAAAAATAGGGAAATAATTTTTTTTTATTACTTAGAAAAATGCTTTTCTTGAATAAATCTAAAATTGGTTTTTTCCTCAAAATTATCAATTTTCAAAAAAAAAAACAATCAAGCTTAGGCTTAATTTTTCCAAAAAACACTAAAATGATAAAAACGTAAACCAAAAGTAATTTCATAATTAAAATTAACAAACACACTAAAGTTTTTCATGAAAAGCAAACTATGGCCCGTTTGATCCTGAATAGTAGGTACGTAGGCACCCATTTGGGGCAACCCTAAAAAGAATAAAAAAATCATTTTTCCATAGCTAGAATAATTTGTCTTTAACCAATAAACAAAAACACAACAAAAAAATAACAAAAAACCAAAAATCAAAATAAATAACAACAAAAGACATTAGGCTAAGGTTTAGATTTCAAGAGAATAGGGTGGTAACTTTAAGGTTTTAATAGGTTAGCCTCCGAATCTAGAAACTCTGGTTTTCCATTTCCTCTTTCACAAAAACGAAAAGAGGAAATCTCGCTGACTTGTTATCCAAATTAGGATTAATCTGCTCAATTAGTCCTAATTCAACCTTTCCCAACCATAGTTGGGCGGCGACTCCAAAAATAAAATGAAATTCCTAATTCAAGTCGAGAATCTATATTAGATGAGCATAGGGTCTAGTATAAATCGGATTAGGAATGAAAAATAAAAAATTAGACTCGACAACAAGACAAGTATCTAGACAATGGATCTTCTCTCAACATGTGCCCATTGGCTACCCTCGACCTACTGGGAGTCGATCCAAGTAACATCAAACCAAGCTCAATAGTGGTCAAGGCTTTCGATGGGTCGAAGAGAGACATAGTAGGGGAAATAAGCTTGCCAGTGGAGATTAGCTTGCAGATATTCCACATCTCCTTCCAAGTCCTCGATATTCTAAGGTCTTTTAGTCTACTTTTGGGAAGGTCGTGGATACATACCGCTGGAGCTATACCCTCAAGCCTCCATCAGAAAGCCAAGTTCATTGCAAATGGACAGATCATCACCGTGCTGGGAGAGCAAGATTACGCCATCTATAAAGAGACTGCTATACCCTACATCGGGGAAGATGGTTCCGAAGACTTTGGTCTCCAAATATTCAACGAGGTGAATGTGGTGACTAGTAAAGAAGGCCATCAGTTTAAGGAGGGACAGTAAGGGACGTTTAGACTAGGGTACGTTCCTACAGCCCATGAAGAGGCACAAGCCAGAGGTATCAGAGGTAGATAGAAAGAGCAGTCAAGTGATACTCAGATGCATTTTCCACCCCTCCAACAATCATTCAAACAAGCAACTACCATTCAAGAGCCAAGGGTAAGCGAAGCTGACGTCAGCAATGGGAGCCCAACCCCTCGCACATTTAAGCAGCATCCAACTCTCAACAATTGGTTATGTTATCCTATTGATAGTACTAGGTCAGCTTAAGGATAGGGAACAATTATTAAACAAATTTCTATTGTGATTTCTTTTCATGATTCAATAAATTGCAATTCGTTTGTTTCTTGCTTATATACGTACTCTTGTTTCACTTCACCCAGATTCCCTACCATTGAACGTCAGGGACATTTCGCGCAGGTAAGAAATAAAAACACAGATATCGTTTCCAGCACTGTTGAGTCAGCCGTTGGAGGCGATGTCCTTGACCACGAAATAATATAAGAAAGTTAGAAAAAACATGAACAAAGTGGAATTTCAATTGACGAGCTAGTGGAGACAGTAAATCTAGGAAACACTGAGCAGCCTAAAAACCTTAAGATCGGGACCAGTTTAAGTGCTGAGCAAAAACGCGAGATAAACGAGCTATTAGCTGAGTATGCAGATGTGTTCGCTTGGTCATATGGCGACATGCTAGGATTAGACCAATCAATAGTAGTTCATAAGCTTCTCACAAGGAAAGATGTCAAACCTAAAAAGCAGAAATTGAGAAGATTTAGGCTTGACATCTTACTAAAAATTAAAGAGGAAGTCAAGAAACTACTAGAAGTGGGGTTCATCGAAGTATCTGACTATCCGGAATGGGTAACGAATATAGTCCCTGTTCTAAAAAAGAATGGAAAAGTATGTGTATGCGTAGACTTCCGAGACTTAAACCAAGCCATGCTAAAAGATAACTTCCCCTTACCTCACATCGATGTCCTAGTAGACAACACTGCAGGAAACCATCTTTTCTCATTTATGGACGGTTTCTCAGGATATAATCAAATAAAAATGGTTGAAGAAGATAAAACTAAGATGACTTTCATCACAACATGGGGAACTTTCTATTACCAAGTCATGCCCTTTGGTTTGAAAAACGCCGGGGCAACGTATCAGAGAGCCATGGTCGCAATACTTCATGACATGATGCATCGAGAAGTCGAAGTATATGTCGACGATATGATAGCTAAGTCTAAAGAAGAAGAAAGTCATACAGTTATTCTGAGAAAGTTTCTTCAAGCGGTTGAGAAAGTTTCAACTTAAATTAAATCTAGAAAAGTACACTTTTTGGGTCACAACAGGCAAGTTGTTAGGGTTTGTCATAAGCCTAGAAGGCATTAAAATCGACCATAACAAAGTAAAGGCGATACCAGAGCTGCCTTCTCCACATACTGTCAAAGAGGTAAGAGGTTTGCTGGGAAGATTGAATTACATAGCTCGTTTTATCTCACGGCTCACAGACAAATGTCGTCCACTATTCCGTTTGCTAAAAAAGAATGCTGCAGTAGAATGGGACGATGAATGTGAAGAAGCATTCAGGACAATCAAAGATTATCTCATAAATCCTCCAGTCTTGATAGTTCCAAAGCAAGGGAAACCCTTATTCTTATACCTCACGATACTCCCTGAATCCATGGGGTGCGTGCTGGGGCAGAAAGATGAAGAGGGAAGAGAGCATTCCATATATTATCTAAGCAAGAAATTTACAGACGGGGAACAGAGGTATTCAGAAGTAGAGAGAACTTGTTGTGCTCTGATTTGGGTCATGCACCGATTGAGGCAATACACCCTTTACTATCACATTGAGTTGCTGACAAGACACGATCCTCTGAAGTACTTGATAGAGAAGCCCGTTTTGATAGGGAGAATCTCCAAATGGCAAATGCTTTTATCAGAATTTGATATCACATATATAAATCAAAATTCGATAAAAGGGCAATCTTTAGCCAACCAATTGGCAGAACACCTAGTTGAGGGAGATTCCTAAGAATCACAAGCCCAATTCCCTGATGAAAATATATTAACTGTAGAAAGTGCACCAGTAGAAGACTGTGGGACAGACCAAAATCCTAAATAGAAGATGTTCTTTGACGGAGCTGCCAATGTATTTGGTTGTGGGATCAGGGCAGTGTTGATATCCTCAAAAGGAACACAATTCCCTTCAGCAACAAGGCTTACATTTCCATATACCAATAATATCGCGGAATATGAAGCATGCATCCTTAGCCTCAAAATGGCTTACCACATGGAAATCCAAGAATTAGAAGTGTACGGAGATTCTTCACTCATCATATTACAAACAAAAGGGGAATACAAGACTAAAGACCCTAAATTGGTACCATACCATCAGCATTTGACACAGCTAATTGATGAATTTGAGGCAATCGTCTTCACATACATCCCGAGAACTCAGAATCAGTTTGCAGATGCGCTCGCCATACTAGCATCTATAATTCAGATAACAAGGGGAGTTGAAGTCCAACCATTGAAAATAGAAATTGAAAATCGGCCCGCTTACTGTTTGGTAATTGAAAAAGCATAAGATGACAAGCCTTAGTATCATGACATCAAAACTTTTCTCCAATAAAGCAAATACCTTGGAATGGCTAGCAAAAATGACCAAAGAACACTTAGAAGGTTAGCAAGTCATTTCGTATTAAATGGGTTTGTGCTTTATAAAAGATCGCCTGATACCACCTTATTAAGATGTGTAGATAAAAATGAGGCATGTGAACTGGTGAAAGAAGAGCATAAAGGAGTATGTAGACCTTACATGAACGGCTACATGTTGGCCTGAAAAATCATGAGATTAGGCTACTATTGGCTAACCATGGAATCGGATTGCATCAAATATTTCAAGCATTGTCACTTGTGTCAAGTTTATGCAAACCGAATAAATGCTCCGCCTAAAGAGTTGCATTCGTTATTTGCACCATGGCCTTTCTCCATGTGGGGAATTGACATCATCGGCCTAATCACTCCAATAGCATCCAACGGCCATAGATTTATATTGGTAGCCATTGATTACTTCACCAAGTGGGTGGAAGCTTTATTATATGCCAATGTCACAAAAGGAGTGATAGTTCGATTCTTGAAAAGGGACATAATAGCCCAATATGGAGTTCCTAAGTCAATCATCACCGACAATGGTACCAATCTCAACAATAAGTTGATGACAAATTTATGTCAACAGTTCCATATAAACCATAGAAATTCAACTCCCTACCGACCTCAGATGAATCGGGTAGTGGAAGTAGCCAATAAGAATATCAAAAGAATCATTGAAAAGATGATAATCACTTATAAAGATTGGCACGAGATGCTGCCATTCGCCCTTATGGCTTACAGAACTTCAATTCAAACATCTATTGGAGTTACCCCATATTCACTAGTATATGGGACTGAGGCAGTCTTACTAGTCGAGGTCGAAATACCATCCTTTAGAATTTTGTCAAAAGCGTAGTTAGATGAGTCAGATTAGGTAAAGAAAAGGCTTGATCAGTTAAATTTGATCGATGAAAAAAGACTCACTGCATGGCCCGAGCATTTAACAAGAAAATGAGGCCTCGATGTTTCAAAGAGGGATATTTAGTGCTAAAGAAAGTTCTCCCGAATGCTCAAGATTCCAAAGGGAAATTGATAGGAATAAAAATCCGACAAGACCTATCATTAAGGCAAGAACTAAAGGATTTCAAATCTTGGCGTTGAGGGCCCATTTTGAGCAGATCGACCCCGGAATTATTTATATATTAACCTCTTTTCTATTATTCTTGTATTGTGTTTTCCAACAGGCATACTTATCATATTCTATAGGGCAATGGACAAACTCCCTCAGACTCAAATTGTCGGTTATCCATGGACCGACCTGAACCGGCGATGAGTTGGGCCGATGGATCCTATAGAAGACCGGCATCTTGAAGACCATTTCTTTTATATATTTACAATTTTATGAACTATTTTTTGTTGTATTTGGTTTTGGGACACTTTTATTTCCTTGTAATTTTCATTTAGGGCTAACTATCTTAAAAGTGACAAACTTGTAATTTTGAGCACTTTTTAACCCTAGGAGTAGCAAGTATAAATACTTGCTTAAGAGAGGGTTTGAGGAGGCTTATTTTCCAGAACAAACACTTCACATTTCGTGAGAGGGCTTAGGGTTTTCCTAATTCCAAATTCTCTTATCAATTTCAATCCCAAGAAGTTGAAATTGTGGCGAGTGCAACAAGGAGAAATCATGAGTAATATCGATTCATCTTTGTTGTTGTTCATTTCTTCTCTAGTGAGTCATATCTAGGGTTGATTTGGATTTTCTTGGACTTGTTTTAATTTGAAATTCGTGATCAATAGCTTGTTATAGGATTGATTATGTTGATATATGATATCATTCTCTTCATTGTGACGTGAATTGGATAGTTGAAGGAAGGGATTGGAATTTGCGGTTTGACCCATTAGATTTCTTGATTTGATTCACGTGGGTTTCAATTCTAATTGTTATTATTTGATGAAGATTACTTGTTTGGATTGATAATAGCAATTAGAGCTCTTTGGATTTCATTCCATTGCCTTAAGATTTCCGCATTTACCCAGTCAAGTGAACCGGTTTTGTGTTTTGTGAATTAAGGTATTCTCCTTGATTCTTTTGATTGTGCTTAAGCTTGGAATTAGGCACATCAGAAATTTACCCTAAACTATGAGGGCCCATATGTTGTAAAGAAAGTATTATCAAGAGGTGCTCTGATATTAACTCAAATGGATGGTCCAGAATTGAGAGACCCCATTAATGCAGATGCTGTTAAGATGTACTATCCTTAGGCAAGAAAATTGAAGTTTTGCCAATGTTATGAATGCCAATATTCAATACAAATTTTGTTGAGTTTAGTTTTCATTTCTCTTACAAGCAAAGTTAATGTCTCTGAATGATCGATAACTCCAACCAATTCTCATTAAAACAAACATTCCTAAACACATTACCCATCACTTCACCAATGAAGGATGGACATTGAAATGATAATGAATCTCAATAAATTTTGTGATACAATTCTACCTACTTTTGAGCATTAAAACCTGGTACATTAATAGGATAATATCATAATCACAAGAGCCATGCGCATAAGAAAGGAAGCACATCAAGACCCTCAGCCTTGTTTTGAAGCAAGAGCAAGCAAAGGAGAAGCAAACCAGCATGAAGATTCGGTTGTTTAGTTGCTATCTGCGATAAATTGGTAAGCATCTTAGAATAAATATCCAGCATTCACATAATTAAGACATCTCTTATCAAGTCATTTGACCTATTCGTTAGAAGCTTTTTCAAGAGTATAGGTTAGTCAGCCCACAATAGGGGCACTTTCCTAAACATCTCTTCTCAAGGTCAGCCTATAGGGGCACCTTTCGAGACATTCCTTCCCACCATAGGTTAGTTAGCCTACAATAGGGGCACCTTCCTAAACATCTCTTCTCAAGGTCAGCCCATGGGGACACCTTTCAAGATAATCCGTCTCGCTATAGGTTAGTCAGTCCACAGAGGGGCACTATCCTAAATACCCTTTTTTGAGGTTAGCTCATAGGAGCACCTTTCGAGATACCTATTTTTCAGGGTTGCAAGTTTAAGAAGGCGCTTCCCACTATCGATTAGTTAGCTCAGATGAGCACTTTTCAAATCTATCAATTAGTCAGCTCGTAGGAGCACTTTTCGAATCTATTGATTAGTTAGCTCATAGGAGCACTTTTCAAATTTGTCGCTATCAATTAGTTAGCTCATAGGAGCACTTTTCGAATATATCGATTAGTCAGCTTAGAGGAGCATTTGCCGAACCTACCGATTAGTTAGCTTAGAGGAGCACTTTTTGAACCTATCGTCGATTAGTCAGCTCATAAGAGAACTTTTCGAATTTGTCAATAACCGATTAGTTAGCTCATAAGAGCACTCTTCGAAGGTACTTTTCCTTAAACAGTCGCTAATCTAGCCGGACGCTTCTATTGATAGGTTGCCAGCTCATAAGAGCGCTTCCTGAGACAATCTTCTCTTTAAGGTTGCTAGTCCAATAAGACGCTTCCTATCATCAGCTATTCCACTCACAATAACCCATTCCTACACAATCCTTGAGATGTTTCTCATTGCCGATTAGTCAGCCTATAGAGCACTTTTTGGGAGGATACATTACTTCAGATTGTTAGGTTGTTTAAGACCATTTCCTAAGTACTCGTGAGATTATCAGCTCATGGAGCATTTTCCTACTAAAGACCAAATTCCAAATAACCAACCAAACGTGGCGTTATCTATTCAGTCAAGAGGCCAAAAATGGCGTCTTTCTTGTCTTTGTAGTTAAGTTTTTCAAACTTTACTACAAAGATGGACAGTTATAAACACTCCATTTTTGCCCCTAATGATCAATAATAATCAATTTTCAATTTTTTTCATTTTTTACAATTTTCTTCTTATTTAGCAAAAATAGAAAAATATTCAAAAAATAAAATAAATAGGAAAAATACATCAATTTTGGAAAATAATTGTAGAAATAATAATAAAAGGGGTTAAATAATTTTTACAAATTTTTGGAATTTCAAAATAATACAAAAATAATAAAAATCACATTGCATATATGCAAATTGCAAAAATAAAAAACAGAGAAGTGGGCTATCCCAACTGGTCCGGGCTGTGGTCCGATGCGCACGGGGGGATGGCTCGTCATAGGTTCGAAACTCGGAGGGGGCATTTCCGCGTTTTGCTTGATTTTTACTTTTGCCTAGGACACATGTCAGCTTCTGATTGGTTGACACGAACACACGCGTTGGGCGCGTGATCTTCTTTCTCCTTCATCCGAGATCGTCGCCGGTGGGGGAAAAATCGAATTTCGGCCGTTTTGATTCGATTTTTTGCACATATCCAACAAATCTTTAGCTAAAATAGGATAAACATCATCCAATTGGATTCAAATCGCAACAAATTGATGGATTTACACAAATCGGAGATGGGGTTTTCAATCGAAATCCGATTTGCCTCAATCGAAGGAAATCTGAGCTTATCTAGCTCGATTTCTTGCGGTTATAAATAGAGGATGAAGGCAGGAAGTCAAAGCACGGATCAGAAGTGAGAAAAAGAGAGAAAATAAGAGAAATTGAAGCCTTGCTGGAGTTCCTCAAGCCGCGACCGCCAACCAAGCTTTAAACCGCCACTAGGAGGCATTTTTGGAGAAATTTACCACTACAGTTGAGTTCTCCACCCTCGAAAACCTAGGAAACGATTCCTCAACCTCCTCGAAAGGCCGCCGAAACGTCGTCAACGAGCACTCTCAACCGCCGTGATCGTTCGACCCAATCCAACTTGACCCGCGCAATGACCCAAATTTAGGTAAGTCGGATTTTCTGATTTTTTTGTATTTTTTATTATTTATTTAGTTATTTATTTATTTATCTATTATAGAAAACATTAGAATTTATATTAGTTTTTTTTAGGGTTTAGTTTAGGATAAATAATAGAAAATTATAAATAAAAAAATAAAATAAAATAATAAATAATAAAATAATAAAAAAAATTAAAAAAGAAGATATATTAGGAAAAATGATAGAGTTTAGATTTTTAGTAGATAAAATAATAAAAATGAAAAATTATAAAAAAATTATTAATTAATTAATAAAAAAATTAAAATAAAAAAAATAAAAAATAAAAAATAATAATATTAGAGGTAGGTTAAAAATAAGAAAATAAAAAGTTTTTTTTATTACTTAGAAAAATTCTTTTCTTGAATAAATCCAAAATTGGTTTTTTCTTTAAAATTATCATTTTTCAAAAAAATAAAACAATCAAGCTTAGGTTGAATTTTTCCAAAAAACACTAAAATGATAAAAACATAAACCAGAAGTAATTTCATAATTAAAATTAACAAACATACTAAAGTTTTTCATGAAAAGCGAACTACGACCCGTTTGATCCTGAATAGTAGGTACATAGGCACCCATTTGGGACAATCCTAAAAGAATAAAAAAATCATTTTTCCATAGCTAGAATAATTTTTCTTTAGCCAATAAACAAAAAAACAACAAAAAATCAAAAATCAAAATAAATAACAACAAAAGACATTAGGCTAAGGTTTAGATTTCAGGAGAATAGGGTAGTAACTTTAAGGTTTTAATAGGTTAGCCTCCGAATCCAAAAACTCTGATTTTCCATTTCCTCTTTCACAAAAATGAAAAGAGGAAATCTCGTTGACTAGTTGTCCAAATTAGGATTAATCTACTCAATTATTCCTAATTCAATCTTTCCCAACTACAGTTGAGTGGCGACTCCAAAATAAAATGAAATTCCTAGTTCAAGTCGAGGATCTATATTAGATGAGCATAGGGTCTAATATAAATCGAATTAGGAATGAAAAATAAAAAATTAGACTCGACAATAAGACAAGTATCTAGACTTTGCTTCCCCTAAGATTTATTACGTGACATCAACAAAGATTATTCAAATTCATCTTTAATTTAATTGATTGGAAGAATTGCTAAATTAGATCAATAACTTTCTCAAGTTTATCAACCTTAATCTCAAAAATACCTATTTGAATCTCTTTATAATAGCATATTTTCAAGATTGCATTAAGAACAATGGATTCTCTAAAAATAATTGAACTAAATCTGGAAAAGTCATGTAACTTATTTATAAGACCACATAAATTCCTTTCAATCATACTAGATTTAATTACACATCAAATTTCTCATTCATAATACATAATATCAAATAATTAGAATAATACCCTAGAAATATTAATATAAATAGAATCAAGAAACTAAAGATTTCATTGAGATAGTAATAGAATTAGTTGAATAATAATCATAAAATCCACAAGTTTAGATACTAAAAAGTTTAAGCTCTAATCATAGTGAAATCAAAATTCTTCAATGATGAAAAAGTATGTATCATTAAAGAATTCAAACAAAAAACCCTAATTCTTAAAGTAAAAGAATATACTCTCCTTTACATTTAAAAGAACCCTAAAGCCTATGAAAATGTCTTCTAAAAGTTATAAACCTAGTTCCCTCTCTTCTTTTACATAGCAAGCATCCAAAACTTAATTTTAATGCCAACACACTGTCCAATACAGTCATGCTTCGAGTCTCATTGAAATCATTAAACAAAAATTCTAAAAATTGGAATTTGTAGTTGGCATGGTCTAGGCATGATCATGTCTAACATGCTATGTCTAGTCATACTTCAAAATAATTACTTCTAAGAGATACACAACAAGTAGATACGGTAGTGTCTTACCCCTATGTAACCCTCATAGTTTATTTCTTTATACTTCACTTTCAACACAATTCTAGCATGGTCATGTTCGTTATCTATGTCTATCTTAAAAAATTTATAGCCTTGTCTATTTAGCTTCAAATTGAGTGAAATTTGATTCTTTTTCTTCCTTTTTGATTTAATAATTCATTAAGGCCCTAAAATTAAAATATTACTCAATTAAAAATCAAATTCTTCAAAAACACTTAAATCCTTAGTTAATGAGAGACAAATGAGGCCTTCTTCATAAACGAACATGGATGTAAATAAAATGTTAAAATCTTTTGTATAATATATTAGAAAACTTTTCCTTATATATTGAATTTTTTTTATTCAATTTTAAATTTAGATAAATTTAATGTAGTGAAAATGCTTTTCTAGAATGTGTGAACTTGAATCCTAAGTCTTTGCTTTTGAGAAACTAGGTTAGTTTTATTGGATCTTTTTATGTTAATGTGGCTCTTGCACTTAGATGCTATTTATTAGGGTATAATACTCCAAGTAGGTAAGGAGGATTTTTTTCCCCAATAATTTGGAGTCTTACATTGTCATTAACAAATAGTGTGTTGTTCAATGTTTATAGCATATCATAATTTTATTATGTAAGCCTTTCACATAATATAATTTAGTTTTCTCATCCTCCTGTCATAGTTTTAGGTTACTAATTTTTATTACCTTTCTACCATTTCAAAATGTACAAGGCCAATCCATTAGGTTAGTCATATTTGATCTTTTATATGATTTGCTATCGCCATTAGATACAATTTACTAAGGTAATTTGAAAACTCCAAGTAGGTAAGGAGGATTGCTTGCCCAATAATTTTGTGTGTGTGTTTGTTTAGCATGTGTTAATTTTATTATGTGAATACAATTTGCTATAGTTTTAGTTGTGGATTCTCATTAATCCTTTACCAACTCTTATGCAATTTTGTTTATTGTTTTTTTTTTTAATGTATGATAACTTTAGATCTTTAATTAATGAGAGACAAGTATAACCCCCATTTCTTGTAAAACATGATAGGAAATAAATGATCAAATCTTCTAAATAATATATTAGGGACTTATATGTACATATTGAATTGCCTTTTCATTTGCTTTTTTATTTTTTTTATTTTTTCAATTTTAATATAATGTCAATTCATATATATATATTTCAATATGTTTGAATTCAAATCTTAAGTTTTTATGGTTGATAAATTAAGTTGGTAATATTGGACTTGTACATATATTCCTTTTCTTGATTACATGTTCATCTAATTATAATTATAATTATTTCTACCAAAACATAAATAAAAAACATTTACTATATACTTTCATTCATAATAACAGATATATACACACACATATATACATTAAATCATGTTTACATTTTTTGTTTTCTACAAATAATAATAATAATAATTAAAATTATTATCTATACATTGCATTTTAACTAGTCATATCTTTAATTAACCCCTTAATTATTTTATTATGCAAATGCTTTTAGATTATATTAAAGTTAAATGCATCTGCCTACTTCTACTATAAACGAATAAGCTTGGATTTGCAAGTCACAAAATGGAATAAACCAAAAAAAAAAAAAACTAAAGATATAACGTAACGCCCCGAAACTCGAGGCCGTGCTACTGCTCACCACAAGTCCTTATCTTACAAGAACACATTAAGGTTTTGAATCACTCTAATAGTCATTTTGTCCTGTAATTCTTGTATAAAGATTTTTAATACATCCCACAACATCAAAACAAATTTTATAAATCCATATTCAACACTTAACGCATCGGAAGTCATAATCTCTAAATTAACAATCTCTAATGACAATATCTATTACATTCAATTAACACAATTCTTCCAAATTCTAATCACCATAGTAGTAATGATAATTATCTTCTTCCTCTCTCTAAGGTTTACCCAAATCTAAGTTATCTTTTAGGTTATCATCTTCCTCGACACTTGCACCTAAAAAAAATATTCCTCGAGGGGTGAGCTAATGCCTAGTACGTATAACACAAGCACACATGCATGAGTAAACATGAACAATTATCACATGCATTATGTAGTACATAAACATAGGCACCATTTCACAATACAATTTAAGTCCACAAGCAGCAACATGATACTCATGACTCCCTTAACACACTTAACACGTTGGAACAAGTATTGGTGATGGGAACTACTACTACTACGGGCCTCACACCTATGATCCCTTAATCCTTAAACTTGGTGATGGAAACTGTCATTACAGGCCCCATACCCATGGTACACTTAATCTTAGTGATGAGACCTACCACTACGGGCCACATACTCATGTTCACTTAAACCATTTAATCCTGGCGATGAAAACTGTCACTACGAGCCCTACACTCATGTCTACTTAATCCTCTTAAACCAACATTCAACCCATATTAAATCATCTTAGTGCTGTTCTAAGAGTGTTTTTCATTAGTAAACATAGAGTATTTATACTCTTACCATAAAAGACCCATTTACCCCTCAAGTTTTTTTGAAATTCCAATCATAACCTTGGTTTTACATTATGATATATCTATTAAATAATTCTTAAAAATTCATATATTACATATAACCCCTTATTTTCTTTATTCTCTTCTCCTATCCCCATTTTTCCTTGGAGATTAAACCAATGGCTTTAAACTATGTAAACTGTGTGCGTAGCGGACGAGATTTCTTCTTTATATTCCAACTATTCCTTTATCCTTGATCGAATTGAATTCCATGTATCAAGTATAATACTACCTTTCTTGTTTTAACTAGAAAACAAACCCGCGCAGTACAGTGATTATTATTCAATGACTCTTTCAAAAGGCACTTCAAGCCAAATGTCATCAAGAAATTAAAAAAAAAAAATAGAAAACTACATTATTGTTGGACATAACTGAATGAACACAGTTGTTGATGGACATTCATGGTGAATATTGACAATTTAATGCGCAACTTCTTATCGCCTATGACAGAACATTTTGAACATTGTTTTGGTGCAGATTAACAACTTTCAGATTTTTTGATAATTTTATATGCAATGAAAAATACTTTATTTAGATAGGATCTTTGACGGCCTCATCTACCATTTAAATGAAATTGGTCCAACCTTCAATTTCATGATTAATTAACGTATATTAAATCTTTATTATTAATCACCGTTATATCTCTATCATTAATATATAAATTAACAGTAAGATTGAAGACTGAATTGGTCCCAACAAAAACATTGACGAGACCATAGAAAATTTCAATTCTTCAAAAATATAGACAAGACCATAGAAAACTCTAATTTAGATTAATTTCAAAATTATAATCAACTGTTACCTCAATTTATCGTAAAAAAAGAATTTGCTAGAAGCCTTGTTGTACAAGAAAAAGTCTACCTAAAGCAAAGTGGCCACCTTACATGACTTGAAACAATGTTTCATTCCCCATAATAACTTTAACAACTTGATTGGAACTTTACCCAATGAGTTACTATCCACTTTCGTACCGTACACCGTATGGTTTTGTCCCTTAATTTAGTAACTTCCCAAAAAGGCATCCATCCCGAGTGCTTCAGGTCAAGCATATTTAATCTTGAAGTTCCAATAAACTTCAAGCCATTACATCAAAAAGTCCATCGATGATTAAAGTTCCATTACCTTTTTAATTTGAGGGATATCATATTCTTTCGCACTTACAAAACTATTGTCCTCTTTAGTTTCCTTACACAAATTCAAGACCATACACTAGGTAGGCAAGACTTTAGAGGTGCTCCCTTATAGACTCAAAAGTTATCCCCATATTATGGCACGTAGCTCCTCCACTTTCGACTGGTGCATTGCTCTAGTACTACATTGTGACAACTCACCTTCTAGGTATCTACTTAATCTATTTGTCAACTCTTACTACCTAGAACTAGTACTTGAAGGGGTAACGTTACTAATTTAGGGCTTGATTTTAACCCTTATTGATTTAGTTTAAACTTTATGATGTGATCACGAATATTAGTTGAAGTGACCTCGTAAAATTTGTTCATAAAATAAAGAATATAGGATAATTAGTTCTATTTAGAATATGAATTAGCATTGGAAAGTGTTAGTTACTAGAAATTCAAATAACAAGCCTTAATATAACGATATATTGAAGATAGTTTAATTAAATTATAAAGTGAGTAATTATAAGCAAAATATGTAAATTGAGTGTGATAGTGGGAATATGGCTTAATTAAATTAAGGTTCGTTATTTGAATTTCTAGTAACAATTTCAATGTTAATTAATATTCTAAATAGAATTAATTATTATGTAATGTTTATTTTATAAAATAAGCTTTATGAGATCACTTCAATTAACATTCCTGATTACGTCATAAAATTTGAACTAAATCAATAAGGGTTATTCCAAGTCTTGAATTAGTAAAATTTCCAAGCCATCCTAACACCGTAGAAGTTGGTTTTTCTTACAAAATTTCAAGTCGTTTGAATTTTCTTGCAACAGTGAAGTCTGAGTGGTGCTAGTTGGACTACAATACTGGTCTGGATAGGCTTTTGGAAAATACGTGATGGACTTGAGCATTAGTATTAAGAAAATGGGGGCCTTTAACCTTTTTTTTTTTTTTTAGCATTTCAATTATATGACTGCCTATTTGTAAATTCACTTGAATTTCGTTTGAGTCCAAACCCAAACCGTACCAAAACCAATTTGACAACTAGCAAGAAAATGGGACGTATTGGAGCAAAGAAAAGCTCCCTTTTTTATTTTTATTTTTATTTATTTATTTTTTGTATTACCCGTGAAGATGAACATAAAAACCAGTTTGAAACCTTCAGTCCTGGCGGCCAACTAGAAATCTGTATTCGCCATGGTTTTATACAGTAAGTCAATGATTGGCACCAAGAAAAAAAATAAAAAATAGTGGACTAAATGTTCACATGTCTCAAAACAACGTTTCATTCCCGGTGATAACAGCCTTTAAGCTTGAGCAATGCCAGATAAACTAACACTGTGTTTGGAAATTTACAATAGAAGAGAAATTGATAAAAACGAGTTTAAAAGAAAAGTGTAAAAAGGAAAAAAAAATAGAAATAAAATAAAGTATAATTATTATTTTGTGTTTGACACAAAAGGAATAGAAGGAAAACAAAATTAATAATAAATAAAATTATCCTTATTATTATATTAACAATTATTGTTATAAAAGGGTAATTTTGTAATTTTATTGTATTTCTATTCATTTTTAGCTATTTTTCTTCGATTTTAAAGAGTTAAACTAGAAAAATTTCTACTATTTTTTTATTTTTTATCTATTTTTTCTCTTTATTAAAGTTGCAAAAAAAAAAAAATTCTATCCATTTCTTTTTGTTTCCTTCCATTTTTACCAATCCAAACACGGCGTAAATGCTGGTCCCAAAAAAGCATTTGGAAAATACATGATCAACTTGAGCATTGATATTTCAACACCGACCGCAAAGCAGTGACACGTCACTTTCAGAGAAAGTTTAGAAAAATAGGTAAATGCTTTTTCGTAAAATGTGTAATAAATATTAGCAACCTTGCTATAATAAATGTATGGGTGTTCCATGGAGACATACACTTTAAAATATTGAGGCCCAAATCCCAAACTCGAATTCTATTTTTAGTTAGTGAGACTTATTTTAATAAGCGGGTAAGGAAAGGCTAATTCCTTTGTAATATTTTGGACCCACACAGTATATATAATATTTTGGACATAAATATGTTTTTTTGTTCGGAACTTTGAAATTCAAATAAAAAAGATAAATATTTATCAAAACAGGAAAATTAGACACATTAGAGCAAAGAAAAATAGTCACTTTATTCATATTACTTATGAAGATGAACTTAAACCAATTTGAGACCTTCACTCTAGAGGGGCAATTTGGAATCTGTATCAGTGGTGGTTTAAATTTATAGGGTAAGTAAATGATAGGTATCTAATTATTTGTTTGATTGTTTGTTTAATGGGTAGTATATTTTATATTTGTAAATGACAAACTGATAAGTACCGGCAGATAACACTAATGTGATTATAGAAAAAGGCTTTTGACCGCAATCTTTTTTGTAGTATTCATCAAAGGTAGCGTTTGGTTGCCGCACAAATATGGTATTAGACAGGACAAATTTTTTTTGTTCTACATTTGGTTGCCATTCATGAAAAAAGTACTAGACAAAAATTCAATGTGATACTGGACAAAATGGCAAATTTTTGTACCACATATAATTAGGTACAAAAAATCTGGTACTGAACAAAAATTCATTTTTTTCGAAATCTCCAACTTGCCCTTCATATTGTTCTCTTTACAAACAAACCCTACCTCCTCGAACCCTTTTCATTCGAACGCATCCGCGCTGCACTAGCTTACCCTTCAAGTATAGTAAGAAAACCTATTGGCGCCGCTCCAACAATGAGATTCATCGTGCGATCGACCGCTATTCGAATGTCGCTGTCGTCACGCCAGAAGTCGCCGTCAGGTTCGTATCCTTTCGTTCTTTTTCACATTCTTGCTTACTTTTCTATGTTCCTCGCATGCTCTACCTATAGTTGTTGCTGTCCGTTTAGATTTCCCTTGCTTGCTTTTCTATCTTCGTCATATGCTTTCCATCTGGTTGTCACCATGCGTTTAAATGTCTATTGAAATGGGATGGTGGTGGTGGATCAATCCCATGTATAAATAGATCATCACGTGTCCTAACTTGATTCCAAACTCACGTTTTGATTTCTAGTACGATAAGAACAAAGAAAATTACATAGCATAAGAAAATAATATAACGTAAGTTTTTTTTTTAAACCATGTTTATTGCTAATTTCAAGTCAAGATTCTTCTATGTTGTATATTATTTATCATGTATATATACTATATCGGAACATCATTTTTAAGATAAAAGAAAAATAAGTAATGTGTTATTTTATTAAATATAACATAAATTATTATAATTTATAATATGAATTATTAAATTTTTTCAATCAATGGATTTACAAGAATTATTTTATATAATTTATAATCTCTTCAAATTGTATTTTCTTATAATAATATCAAATATGTATAAATAATTATGATATAATTAAAAATGGTATAATTGTCAAATTTACTATGTTTAGTCTAGTACTTTGTAATTTCAAATACTGGACAATACAAAAATCTTTGTCTAGTATTGAATAAACCAAATGTGATACAATTTTTTTTTTGTCCAATTCTTCTTATTTTATACTGTTTAGTACTTCTTGTCCTGTCCAGTACCAGTAACCGAATGCTATCAAAGAGTTTATGGAACCAAAGAAATTTCAACCAGAAAAACCCTCTGAACTAAATCGTACAGTAGTCAGCATGAAGCTTAACATTAAGTCCTAACATCATACTGTCAGAAATCGCTTGTCATGACAATTTTTCTGTTTATATAACAATAGGCCTTTTCCTATGGGTATCAAACTTCATAAGATCGATCGTTTTGCTGTTTTTGGGAAACATGTCTAGTAAAGAACATATGGAGAAACAGATTAAAGCAGCATCTTCTCGGCTTCGAATTTGCTCTAGCTAAGCATGTATACTACACTTTACACCCACAGTTAGCTGAAGGCCTATTCCTCAATGATGAAAATGGCTAGAAAGAATCCGGTGTAATAGCATATTCTTTTCCTTTTATTTGGGTATTCTATTTGATCATTTGATTAGCCTCTTCTTTTAATAGATGAAGAATTACTCCATCAATGGGTTACATAACCAGAGAAACATGAAAATCAAAATGAACGTGAAACAGGGCAAACAAAGGAAAATCCAAGATTGTCAAATTGCATCGCTTTTAAAATTTTATGTCTGGCTACTAAATAGGATTTCATGATGGAATGGGAAGGACATGCCTCATCATCATGTTCCACAGGACAAGAGCGGCTTGACATCCGACAGGGAAACCTCATCAACATCTTGGTTCAGGACTCTTGATGCAGAGGCACCAAGATGATTTTGAATTACCTCAGCTTCTTCTAGGTTCTGCTGGATATGAGATGTGTGTCCACCCCTTTTTATCCCTTCCAACTCCATCACCACTACTTTCATTGTCGGCCGATTCCTTCCATTCAAATGCAAGCATCTTTCTGCAAGCTTAGCAACTTTTACAATCTCTTCTTCCTTGCCTTGTCTTGCAACTTCTACATCGAGAATATCAAATAGATGGCCTTCCTCAATAGAAAGGATAAAATACGTTGCTAGGCTTCTACCTTCATCAGCCCTTAGTGAAGAGATAGGCTTTTGCCCTGTCAAGAGTTCAACAAGTACCACCCCAAAACTATACACGTCACTCTTGTCTGTGAATTGGCTTGATTGGAAGTATTCTGGATCAAGGTATCCAAAGGTTCCTTGCACTAAAGTGGTCACATGAGTTTGATCAAGAGAGACTGATTTTGATGTTCCAAAATCTGCTACTTTTGCCCTGTACTTTTCATCCAATAGTATGTTGGTAGACTTGATATCTCGATGGTATATGGGTATTGACGCTGCTGAATGCAAGTAGAAAAGTGCACCTGCAATTTCAGTTGCAAGTAATAATCGCATCTCCCATGACACCTGGATCTCCTTGTTCGAGTCATGAAGATAATCATAGAGAGTTCCATTCGGGATGAACTCGTATACGAGAAGAGGAATTTCTGTCTCCAAGCAACATCCTAATAGTTTCACAATATTCCTATGATTAATCTGTGACAATATTATAACTTCATTGATAAATTGTTCAACTTTCCCTTCGTCTACAGCTATAGCTTTCTTTATAGCAACTATTCTTCCATCATCCAACATTCCCTTAAATACAGTTCCTTGGCCGCCTTTTCCTAGAACTCTACTCTCGTTAAAATTGTCCGTAGCTTTTTCCAACTCCTTTTGGTCAAATAATTTGCTTTTTTCAACACTTCCTTCAGGTGAAGATAGCTGTTGTTGCAACAAGAGACCTCCATTCCGCTTAAAATATTTTTCTTTGAGCTTCTTTTCTCTCCTCTTTTTGATGACTTTGTATAACCACCATATCGCAAGAAGTAAGAGAAGTGCCCCTATACCAGAACCAATACCTGCATAACAAAAGATATGTAACATTAACAAGACACAGGCCGAATATACAAAGTAAGTGGATAAGTCAAAAGAATATATGTTCTTCTAAGCATGATTCTAATTTTAAAGATCGCTCTGTTTTTTTTTATTTATTTATTTTAGTTAATGATTCAATGGTAGACATTAAGTGAACATTATGCTTCCAGCCAGTTTCTTTATAAGCGTAGTAGAGTCACAAACCTATCATAGAGAATTTCAGTTTCCTTCTTCCATCCACACAATCATAGTTCCCTATCGTATTTACACACATCTCCGGACAGCGGGTGCTTTTTGGATCTTCGCATTCGTCAATATCTGATTTAAAAATGGCGCATGAATCAGTCAAACATCTATCGTAGACACAATGTTCTCTTTTAACTTCAGAAAATGAAAGACGATCTTAATCATGAGTAGTCTCCTGCCTTATCATGACAGGTATAGGGCATAGACACTAATAGACCTATGTTTCCAATAGACCTACCTAAATGTTCCTGGATAGCCGTTATCCAATTTTATAGAGAAAATAAAAGCGATGAAAACAGTCCACTATCATTATACATGGAAAGAAGTCATATATATATATATTAAAAAAAAAAAGTAAATACTTTTGCATTAGATGAGTATAACAGATTGTTTCTTATTCGAATCAAAATGGATAGATTAAAGCATCATGTTGCTAATGATCCTTACTGACATGAGTAATAATCTGACCTTTAAAAGGAAAAAAGTTCAGTAAAAAGCTAGGAGATTTTACCTTGACATCCATTGTTTCCAAGGTAGGCGTTGCCCCTATAACCACCAATACAAAAACACTGCAAAAATGGCATCTCCGGGTCATACGAAGTCCTGCTGTATCTTGTGCTTGTGCATTCATAGTTATCGTCTGTTTCATATCCGTCCTCAAGGTAAAGCTGCCTTCCCAGGCTAGTAGCATTTGAAATTCCCCATTCCAGTACTACAGGGACAAACCCATTGATTTTCAAGGCTTCCAAATCTGTAGTTGAGGCTCGGAAAAATGTCTGATCTGCCAGGAATGCATAGTTGCATTGCTGGTCATCCAATCCTGCTGCATTTTCAAACGAACGAAATTGCACGCTGAAAGTCTTAAGACCAAATGGTATTGTGGTTTGACAGCAATTGTCGAAACCGGAACATTTACTATTTCTGCTAAAGTTGCCTCCCTTGCATTGGAGCCTACATCCAACGAGGGCATTCTTTGTGTTGCTCAACAAAGCATCGACATCACAACCAACTGCCCTAAAGACATTCTGCGTTTGTGAGAAGATGAATTGGCTTCCTTCTAGGCTCACAGATGTATTTGTCACTTTACCAGTGCAGCTGGCACTTGAAAACATTATTGGAAATTTGATCTTAATTATTCCATTGCTGTCTGACCAATTAAAATCTGGAAGTGAAACATTAAGCACCTGCAACTTGATCTTCTTTAGGAAGGGGATGGTATTATTTTTCCGGCACTCTATCTCGTACCAGTCATCCAAGAAACAGCCACTTCCTATCCCAAAAGGAAAGGGAATTTGTATATTTCCACAAGATTCTTGACAATTGGGCTTTGCCAACGTAGGAGATGCAGCAACTGCTTCTACTACTATTTTACATAGAAGAAGAAAACTAAGGATGTATAGAACATATTTTTTCTTGGCCATGTTCATGACTTGAGTAGACCTATAGCTAGAGGGCCGGATATTATGTTAAGGTTTTGTCAATATGAAGCAAAAATGATGTGTGCTTATATGCTATAAGCATATAAGTGTGATGTTCCTGGAAGAAGCTGAAAGTGGCATAGGGAAATAAGCCAAAATTCTGGTGTTAAAAGTCGTTAGAGAAAAGTTTTATACTTCTTCTCACTTCTTTTTAGTCTCTTGTTCGAAAAGTAAGAATTTGGAACGTTGAACTTTCTCTGTTGTGGACCACACCGTCGGACACTTGTGACTAGCACACAAAGTACTCCAACGTATGGGCCTCTCTTTATCAATATTTTATAAATTGTGTAGTTTTTCTGTTTAATTAAATTTCAAAATGCTTAGTGTAAAATCCCACAATTTAGCTAAAATCTAATACTGAATTAGTCTAATAATTATTTTAAAAACCTTATTCTTAACTTTTATAACTTTAAATTAAGGGCAATACTAGTATAAAAAGCTAAACACATAAAATTACAAAATAATTGAAAAAATAAATTAAAACCACAAGTCTAGGATAATTAAATGGAAATTTATAATAAATATTTAAACTAAGAATAGTTCATTTAACCTAGTTAACACTCTAAACTAACTTACCACGAGTGCATTGAGTGAACTTGGAAAACCCTTTTATTTCCCCACCATATAAATTACGATTTGCCTTTATTAGCTCGAACTTATCCCTTCCTTCACTTTTTTACTATTGCTTTCACTCTTTACAAAAGTCAACAAAGAGAAAGGGAAAGAAAGCGAGAAAAGAAAAAATTATATAATTTCCACGTACGATGTCCAAATTGTAATCTAGGTTCACCAATGTAATTTTTGAAGTGAACTCTACAAAACTAGACCTTCCTTGTACGATAAATTTTTAGTTCTAAAATTCAAATACAATTTTGAAAATATAAAATCGGAGTTTTAAATCTATAAAATAATGGGACAAACTAGAAATATAGGAGTTAGGGTGATCCTAGTACAAGTAAGTAATAATGTTCTTCTTTTTTATTTTTAGGTGACAAAATCAACCTAACCCAATAACCTGACAACTATTTTGCACCATAAAAGCAAATGAGACCCAGGTGAGTGAGAAATCCATGATATACTATATTGTTTGGAATGTTGTGTGTAATATAACTAAGTGTATATTTATATTTTACAATGACTTGTTATTTGTATATGAAACTAGCTAGACAAGCCATCTAAGAAACAATATTACATATAGCCCACTAGATGTTCCAACATTTTGTCATAAAAGGGGAAGGAAAAATGATCCTTATGCGTAGCATCATTTAATTTTCGGTAGTCAATACATACCCTCTAGCTTGTAACCATACACATGAGGATTAATTCATTCTTCTCATTGGGGACAATTGTCATCTCTCCTTTCTTGGGCACTACTTGCATAGGACTTACCCATGAGCTATCAAAAATTGGATAAATCATACTTACATCTAGCAGCTTAATCACTTCAGCTTTGACTACTTCTTTCATATTGGGGTTTAGTTTTCTTTAAGGTTACACCACTGGTTTGAAATCTTCCTTCATTAAAATTTTATGAGTGTAAAATGAAGGACTAATTCCCTTTATGTCTAAGATTTTCTATGCAATGGCCTTCTTGTGTTTCTTGAGCACCTTCAACAATTTCTCCTTTTGATTTGTCTTTAAGTTAGAAGCTATGATCACCGGTAGCTTCGAATCCTTATCCAAAAGGGCACACTCCAAATAATTAGGAAGTAGCTTTAATTCTACTACTGATGGATCTTTAATTGATGGTTTTAACCTAATTTTCTCCTTCATATTGATTTTCTCAAACCCTTGCTTCCCAATAATGGAATCAGTAGCCTCTAATTGATCTGCAACTTCAACACCCTTAAAGTTTTCTACTTCTTCTTCTACTCGTTTTTGTAAGTAGCACTCTAAAGGATCCTTAGATAACATCTCCTATACATAATCAATAACAGAGAAATTAGTAGCATTTAGGCGGTAACATATATCATCCCAATCAATGGATTTTTTCATAACTTTAGGCACTTTAAAAATTATCTCTTCATCTCCTACCCTTAAAATGAGTCTACCATCATTGACATCAATAATAGCCCTTGTTGTAGCTATGAAAGATCTACCTAAGATAAGAGGTACTTCTATGTCCTCATCTATGTCAAGTATAACAAAACTCATAGGGAAAATAAACTTCCCTACTTAGACGAGCACTTCCTCTATAATTCCCCCGAGTATGTGACAAATCTATTAACTAATTGTAAACTCATACATGTGGACTTTGGCTCTCCTACCCCTAGTTTTTGAACTAATTTGTATGGTAACAAATTAATACTTGCTCCTAAATGTGCTAGGGCTTTATCGACTATTAAGTTACCAATTAAACAAGGAATAGTAAAACTCCTTGAATATTTCAATTTCTTTGGTAGCTTGTTCTAAAGGATCGCTAAACATTCCTCACTTAATATAACAATTAAAAGCTTCTCTAACTTTCTCTTGTTAGATAACAACTCCTTTAGGAACATTGCATATTTTGACATTTGCAATAAAGCATCAACAAGAGGTAAGTTGATATGTAACCATTTAAAAATATTAAGGAACTTACTAAATTACTCATCTGAGCGATCCTTCTTAAGGAGTTGAGGATAAGGTATGGGTGGTCTATACTCCTTCACTTTCTATGACTTGACACTTTCTTCTTCTTTAACTTCCTCTTCTTTTATTTCTAACTTCCTACTAATTTTCTGTTTAGCTTGCAATTACTTTCCACTTCTAAGGGTTACTTCTCTCACATGCTCCTTAGGATTAGTCTCGGTATTTCCTAGCAGTGTCCCTTGTTACCTTTCAGCCATCATTTTTACAAGTTGACCTCATGATTTTCCTTGTTATGAATGGAGGCTTCTTGATTTCTTAAAGAAGTTTTAGTGTTCTACAATCTAACCTCATTAGTTTGAATATATTTAGTCAAAAGTTCTTCCAAAGCTGATTTATTCTCTTGTGGTGGGGGTCAATAGAATCCTAATGGAGGCAAATTCATCATTTACTAATTTTGATTTTGATTAATCTAAGATAAATTTGGATGGTTCTCCTATCCTAAATTATAGGTGTTATTATGCAAATTGTTCTGAGGTCTAGAGGGGTTTCTAAAATAATCTACTTGCTCCCATTGGTCTTGTGTCCTAAATCCCTCCACATTTGCTCCTCACAAGTTATCTTGAGGATTTACAAAGAATGCATTTAATTTCTTGCTAATTGTATCAACCTTATTGGCTAAAGTTGTCATTGCATCTAACTCATAGATACACACAACCTTATTTCTCACCGTAATACCTTCCCATTAGCAACTATTCATTCCCATATCCTTAATCAAAGATTAGAGTTCTTCAAGTGTTTTATTTTCCATTGCTTTTCTAGTAGTGGGCATCTATGATTTACATGTTAAAAAATTGAGACCATCGTAAAAGGTTTGGATTTGTATCCATAGAGAGAGGTCATGATGTGGGCATTAATATGTGCTACATTATATATATATATATAATATTTAACGTGTTTTTCCCTTGATTTTGACATGTTTTTGAAGAATTTAAATTTTAATTGAGCAATATTTTGATATTAGGGCTTTGATGGATAGTGAAATTAAAAAGGAAGAAAAGGAATCCAATTTTACTCAATTCAGAGCTAAATTGAAGAAGTTTTGAAGTTAGATACAACCTAAACGTCACCATGTTCAAAACTTGTTGAATTTAAAGCTTCACAAAGATTTAGACATAACCTCTAGACATGACCATGTTTATTGGTTGTTATTTTTCTGATCTAATATTTAGATGCAACTATGTCTAAGCTGTGTTTGCTGGAACGTCATGTTTTATACGATTTTGATTGACAAATCGGATGCGACCCCAAGTACAACCATGTTGGACAATTTGTTGGCCTAAAACAGAAAGTTTTTTATGTTCATTACATAAATAGAAGAGGACTTTACATCAAAAAAGAGATATACATTTTTCTAAGTTATTTTAGGGTTTTAGAGAAAGATAAGATGACTACTTTTCTACACTTTAAGAAATTAGTGTTTTCTTTGTTCTAAGTGATTTCCTTGATGATGCATGTTTATATATCATTGAAGAATTTAGTTTCCCATATGAGTAGTGTTTAATTTTCCTTAGTGTCTAGACTCGAGTAACCTAGGTTTATTATGTGATTGGGATTTCTATTTTATTATTCAATGGATTTTTATGTTTCTTGATTCATACATATGTTCTTGGTGTTTTGATTAGATTAGTATTTCTAGGATGTTTTTTCTATATATTTGATATTATACATTAAGATTAAGAAATCTAATGTATAATTAGATTTAGCATGTTTAAAGAAAATTGATGTAATTTTAGAGATAAGTTATATAATTATTCTAAATTTCATTAAATTTGTTATGGGAATTTATTTTCTGTGTAATGTAGTCTTTGAATTGCACTATTATGAAAAGATTCAAATAAGTGATTTTAAGATTGGGGTTTAATAAGCTTAAGAAAGTTATTAAACTAAATTAGGAATTCTCTCGGTTAAATGAAATTTAAGAAGGATTTGAATACTTTTTGTTAATGTTAAATTATAATTCCTTAGGGAAACAAAGTCTAATTACTATTTTTACCATCTTGAAATTAATTATAAACTACTTTGCTTTTCTACCATTCAATAAAGTCTTAGTTCTTCAGTCAATATTCTGTTATAATTTTTAGAAAAATCAATCTCTATAATTTTCTAGTTAGATAATGGGGTTTAGGTTAGTATTAGTACTCAATCCCTATGGGAAAATATTTTCATTTATTACGCCATATTACCAAATTTGATAGGTACACTTGCCTCACATTAAGTTTTTTACACCGTTGTCAAGGATCTCGATATTAAGAATACTAATAATTTTATTAATTTAACCAATTTTTTTTCTATTCTATTTCTTCTTTTATATTTTTTTTTCAATAGCATATGACTAGAAATACTCCATCAGACGCATTGATTTTTTATTCAGAAATTGAAAAGACAGCCAGGAATTTACGGAAAATGGTGGAGGAACTAAATCAAGGATCCCCTTTGAAAAGTAAGGTAGAAGAGGAAGTGGACGAGTTGAAAATCATGGGTGATGAAAACTAAAACCAATGGTGGACTATGTTTGACTACTATAAAACCTCTTTAGTTGGAGCTGATTCAAGTATTGTTAGATCATTTGTTTACTATTAACAACTTTTAAATTCAATCTTATATCATACAAATGGTGTAGCACTTTGTCCAGTTTGATGGATTGCAAGATAAGGATCCCAATGCTCACATATCTAACTTTTTAGAGATTTGTGATACTTTTATGATCAATGGAGCTTCGAATGATGCGATAAAATTGCGACTCCTCCTCTTTTTGCTAAGAGGTCAAGCAAAATAGTGGTTAAATTAACTCCCAAGATGATCTATTACAACTTGGGATGATATAGCTCAAATGTTTTTGGGAAAATACTTTTTACCTACTAAAATCGCCAAACTTCGAAAGGACATATCATCTTATGCTTAATTAGAGGCTGACCTTATATAACACTTAGGAGAAATATAAGGAGTTATTGAGGAGATGCCCACATCATGGCTTACTCCTTTGGATGTAGGTTCAAACTTTCTATAATAGTTTGAGTCTATCAACATATATGAGTGGTTAGTAATGCTTTTCGGTTTAACTAATGCACCTAGTACTTTTATGAGACTTATGAACCATGTTTTGAGAACGTTTATTGGAAAATTTGTGGTTGTCTATTTTGATGATATCCTCATTTACAGCAAGAGTTTGGAAGACCATATATCTCACTTGAGGGACGTTTTAGAAGTGCTTCAAAAGGAGCAATTATATGCTAACCTCAAAAAGTGAACTTTTTGCACAAACAAACTTGTGTTTCTTGGTTTTATTGTAAGTGCATGGGGAATACAGGTTGATGAAGAGAAGATTCGTGCAATCCAAGAATGGCCTAGTCCAACTAATGTAAGTAATGTGCAGAGTTTCCATGAACTAGCGAGCTTTTATAGGAGGTTTGTGAAGGATTTCAGCACCACTTACTGAGGTAATCAAGAAGAACGTGGGGTTCAAATGAGGAGAGCAACAAGAGAAGGCCTTTCAGACACTTAAAAATAAGCTGACTCATGCGCCATTACTTGCTTTACCTAATTTCTCTAAAACCTTTGAAATTGAGTTTGATGCTTTAGAAATAGGTATTGGAGCAGTACTCATGCAGGAGAGAAGACAAATTGCATTCTTTAGCGAGAAGCTAAGTGGGGCAACCTTGAACTACCCTACTTATGACAAGGAGTTATATGCATTAGTTCGAGCGTTGGAGACTTAGCAACACTATCTTTTGGCCAAAAGAGTTCGTGATCCACACTGAACATGAATCCTTGAAGTACTTGAAGGGACAACATAAGCTAAACAAAAGGCATGCTCGTTGGGTGGAGTTCATCGAAACATTTCCCTATGTCATCCACTACAAGCAAGGTAAAGAGAATGTTGTTGTTGATGCACTTTCTAGAAGGTATGCGCTTATCTCTACTCTTAGTTCTAGACTGCTTGGTTTTGAGCACATTAAGGAATTGTATGCTGCTGATCGAGATTTTTGTGAAGAGTATGTGCATTGTGAGAAGAGTGGTCATGGTAAATTTTATAAACATGAAGGATTCTTGTTTAGGGAGAATAAACTATGCATTCTAAATTGTTGTTTAAGGGAATTATTAGTGAGGGAGTCTCATGGAGGAGGTTTAATGGGGTATTTTGGAGTAGCTAAAACCTTAGGGGTATTGCAGGAGCACTTCTATTGGCTTCACATGAAACGAGATGTTAAAAGGATTTGTGAGCGATGTGTCACTTATAAGTAAGCAAAATCTAGAGTCCAACCTCATGGGCTTTATACCCCACTTCCCATTCCTCATGAGCCTTGGGTAGACATTTCCATGGATTTTGTGTTAGGATTACCCAGGTCTAGGTATGGTCGAGACTCTATTTTTGTAGTCGTGGATAGATTTTCTAAGATGGCACATTTCATTCCTTGTCACAAAACAAATGATACTTGCAATATTGCTAATTTGTTCTTCAGGGAAGTTGTGAGATTGCATGGTATGCCTAGAACAATCGTATCGGATAGAGATGCTAAGTTCTTGAGCTACTTCTGGAAGACCCTATGGGCTAAGTTAGGAACTAAGCTATTGTTTTCTACTACTTGTCATCCACAAACTGATGGTCAAGCTGAGGTAGTAAATCGAATTTTATCTACTTTGTTAAGGGCAGTCATTAAAAAGAACATTAAAAGTTGGGAGGATTGTTTGCCGCATGTTGAATTTGCCTATAATCGCACAATGTATTCTGCTATTAAGTTTACTCCTTTTGAAATTGTGTATCGTTTTAATCCACTAACTCCTTTAGATTTATCACCTCTGCCTATTTCTGAGTATGTTAATCTAGATGGTAAGAAGAAAGCAGGATTTGTTAAACAGATCCATGAGAAGGCAAGGCTAAACATTGAGCGAAGAACAGAGCAGTATGTGAAACAAGCCAACAAGGGTCGTCGACAAGCTGTCTTTGAACCTGGAGACTGGGTTTGGGTTCACATGGGCAAAGAGCAGTTTCCTGTGTAACATCGATCTAAATTACTTCCTAGAGGCGATAGACCATTTCAAATTCTTGAGCGCATCAATGATAATGCATACAAGATAGATTTGCCAGGTGAGTATCAAGTAAGTGCTACTTTTAATGTTATTGATTTGAGTCCTTTTGATGTAGGCAACGATTTGAGGACAAATCCTTTTCAAGAGGAGGGGAATGATGAGAGCCAAGCTAAAAGGTGAAATGTGGATCCTCTTGAAGTGCCACCTGGACCGATCACAAGAGCTCGAGCGAAATGATTCAAGGAAGCACTTAACGGGTTGATAAAGGATGTCCAAGAAGCCGGAAAGGATTGGAGTAACCATGAGAATGCACTTGCATTTGTACAAGTCATTCAAGGAGATCAAAGCTACCAGCCTTGACAACGCTAGTGTAAACACTGCCGGCCTTGACCCGGCGTTGCCATCCGCACGCGACAGAAGGACTACGCCAGCTTACTATGCCGCCGGCCTTTATACCCGGCATACATCCTATGCCGGCTACTAAGCCGCCGGCTTTTATTCCCTGTTCGTTATTTTTCCGTGACTTTATGATGTTATGACGTTTTGGGCTTTTATTATTACGAGTTGTAAACCCTAATATAAGCTGCTAGGGTTAAGGTAGAACACACATACAAGGTTGAATAACACATTTTGAGAGAACTCCTCTCTTGGTTCTCTAAAGAACTTCTCTTGAACTAATCGGTCTTTCATTCCGATTATGGCGTCCACAGAATATACCAAGGTTCTTGCTTCACTTATAGGCAATGAGTCGTGGTTCCACTTGATTGTGTTTGGCATCTTGGGTTGCAATTCCAAACGTATTGGTATTGGGTTTCGTCACACGTGGGCGTGGTTCGTATCACAACCTTCAGAGGTTCATAGTCAGATGAGCCAACCTTTAGAGGACCAAACTATTTAGAGGCAAAAGTGTCTACTATTAGAGGATCCTGAGGTTTACAGTCAGTTGAGTAAACCATTAGAGGACCAAGAGGGGCAAAGACATATAAGTGAAATAGGAAAAGAGAAAACAATATCAGTGGGACAATTTGAGATAGGGGAGGTCTTAGTGGATGATGGATCATTATATGTGTTGCAGATGAGGTATATCCTAGAAATAAAGGAGAGAAAGCAATCAACCCCTGTGGTATTTTAGATATTGGTATACTGCAATGATAATTCTTCAGATAACTTGCTAGGAGGATATAAAGTCTCTACTGCATTTAATATGTCAGATTTAAGGAGAAATCTTTTTAAGGCCCGAGGAGATGATAGGAGCTAAAGGATTTCAAAAATTGGCGATGAAGGTCCTCTTTGAACAAACCGACCCCGGAAATATTTGTACACTAACCTTTTTTCTATTACTTATGTTTGTGTATTCTAGTAGGCATACTTGTCAAATTTTACAGGGCGATGGAGCTTGTGAGTTATTCATAGATCGATCTAAATCGAAGATTATTTGAACAAACCAAATACTTGCTTGACTTGAAGGACCGACTCTTTGAAGACCATCTTTGTACTTGTTATTTTATCTTTCAACCGGTTACTTTGTAATCATTTTGGGACATTTTTATTTGCTTGTATTTATTGAATTAGGACCGCCCACATTAGTAGCATAAACATAAAGTTTTGGACATTCTAACTCTAATTGGAGCAAGTATAAATACTTTCTAACTAGGGTTTTTAGGGAGCTTTTTGAATCATATTTTTCAAATTTGGAAAACGTGAGGGACACTTCCTTTTTCACGAACTCTTATCATTTAATGAGTGAAGTGTGGCGAGTGGGATTTGATCCTTGTTATGTGTAATATCAACAACGTCAAATCTATCCTAATTCTTAACTAGTGAGTCATATGTGGTGAGGAATTAGTTCATCTTTTTTGTTTATTATTCATGAAACTTTTAGGGTTTGATTTAATTTGATTTCATATCCTTTTGATTGTGTTTAGTGAAATTGAATTCGAACATTGCAATTGTGAATTGTAATTCTCATTAGTTACTTGCGTGGAAGTCATTTGACATTGAGGGGTTTTGGAATTTATTGAATTCACACCATTTTGGACATTTGTTTAATTGATCTTTCAATTAATTTCATGTGATTGAATTTGATCTATTAAGCATATCATCTTTTGGTATCATTTCATACTTAGTTTTACACATTCGGAGTCATAAGGGATTAGGGGTTTATGCCTCTTGTGGAGTTGGTTTTGATTAGAATTACTTCAATTGGTTGAGTGCATTTGCTTCAATCAATTAAGCACATTACGAAAGTCCTAATAGATATGAACAATTCTCTTACTACTACTTTCGGAAACAAGTCAAGACAAATCCTTATCAAGCAATTCAATGGACAAATAAATTTGCATCGAATATAACAAGAATTATGGAATGTAATTCGGGTGCACAATTTGGAAAGATAAGATGCAAGTTGCGATTGGAATTGGAAAGTGAATTTGGTAATTGAATTGTAACTTGCCAAAACTTGAATTTTTCTTTTAGGAGTAGCATAATTTTTCTAGTATAATTTTTCATTTTTTTTTATCTATACTACTAGTCAAATTGAGACTAATCCACTCAATAAGTCTCAATTTAACACTTTTCCCGATTGCGATCAAGTGGTAACCCTTTTTTATTAAAAAAAATTATGTTTTTTTCTCTAATCTTAGATGAGGATCTATATTAAATGAGCATAGGTTTTAATATAAATTGGATTAGGAAAAAATGGAAAAATTAGACTCGACAATTATTATTATTATTATTATTATTATTAATGCTCCTCCTACTATTGTTGTTAAATACTCTCTCCAATGACTTTGCATTATTAAAAGTTAGCTATAATTCAAAATCTTTTACTATACATAACTTCTTAATAGGATGTGTGATTTTTGCAAGTGGTATATCATAAAAAATCCAGTGACTAATTTAAAAATATTATAAAAATGTAACACAAAATTGGTTAGTTACATAAAAATTTTATGTTGAAGATAATCAAATTGGGGATCATTTTTATTTAAAATTTTATCATAAGTAATCTGTTTTAAAATAGTCATCTAAGATTATTTGCAAATTATAATAAGTATCATAAAACTGTTGGTGATACAAAGCTCACAAAGATTCAATATCATACATAAAACTCTTGTGTGACTAAAATTTTTAAATTCATATTTGTTGTTTCTGTTTTTTGTTTTCTATTTGTTATTGTTTATCATTGTTTGATTGATTTTTAGACTTTTTTTTCTCTTATGGTTGTTATAAAAGTGTCACTTATTTGACTCACATTAAAAAGTTGATATATAAAAATGAAGAAACTTGTGGCTTAAACACTAAAATGGAAAGAAAGTGGAATTTAAGGCAATTTTACTGTCATTATCTCATTTTAAAATAACAACTATTACAACAAAAGCACCAATTTATTGCATTTCATAAAGTTAAGGCAATAAAATAAAATAATATAATTTAAAGTCTGGGTACTAAAATGAATAAAAAAGTGAGAGTAGAGGTATTTCTACTATCATTGTCCCATGGTTCTCTCTATGAACCTATAAGCCCAAAATCCTATGCTTTCTCTCTAAAATTTTACCCTATTTTAGTCAAATTTGATCAAAATCAAACCTAGGATAGATTCCCCAATACTTTAAGAGCAAAACCCCCAATTAATTATTGTGTGAGTGGTGCAAACTCATGAATAATTTTGATTTTTAATTTGTGCAACAACTAGAGTTCTTAGGAAATCAAAGTGGTTTCAATTGGAGTACTTGCGCAATTGAAATTAAAAATTGGTTGAGAGTTTTTTACAAGCACTCCTACAAAGGATTTGTATGCATGCCTATAGTTGAAAAAAAAATTGAAAATGATGATTTTTAGATATTTGCATGTTTTTAATAATTTTATATGTTCATTTGTTTAATTTGCATGATTTAAATGGAAATGGAAGAAAGTTTAGATGAATTCATAGTTGTGATTATCGATGTTATTATGGTAGATACTTTATGGTTCCTTTCCATAAATTCTATCTCCAAAAATGTGGTTTACTTCTCACCCTTTATTTATGTTGAACTACAATGATGAGTATGATTCCTTTGTGTGAAAAGAGAATAAACTTTTAAGGTAAATCAAAGCCATTAATACCATCTAAAGTGCTTAATATTAGAAAATGATTTGGCACACCATCATCTTCATGATTTTCAAACTAGACTTGGCATGCAAATAAACATAGCCAGATTCATTTTACATTTCAAACACATTGAGCACAAATCACAAACTCAATTTACTCCAATTAACTCCTACAATCACATGCTCCTATATATTAGAGAAAAAAACAAAACACCATTTATTCATCCTCCCAAACTAATTGATTGGATGCATTCAATATATTAATTGGAAGGAAAAAATAAGTAAAGAAATAAAGAAATTATCAAAACGTTACTTCCCTTATAGAGATCAAGTGCGTGTGTAATGAATGCAAATATTAGGTATTGAGGTTGTTGGTGGGAGGAAAAAACTTAGCATGCACATATAATCTAGCTAATGCATATTACATTATATATATATATATATATATATTAAAATGGGACTTTTTAGGTAATTGGAAGAATTCTTTCTTTAAAAGTAAAACATATTTAAAAAAGAAAAAAGAAAAACAGATCCCAATTGACTCTTAGCTAGTTTGTCTTTGGGGCCAAAACTCGAAACTTCATAATACGTTATTTGATTAAACGATGTTAAAAAAGAAAAAAGAAAAGAAAAAGAAAAAAGCGAAGCTCAAAATCATTCTTTATATGTATACTTCATTTCAATTAAATAAGCAAACATGTAAGTTTTATATTACATAAATCAAAAGATGTCCCTGACAGATAAATGCACCATAAATCTTGTTGCGATAACACTAAACAGATCGATACACTAAACAGATCGATGTATTTATCACAAATGGTCTTGCCCACTGATGTGTACGACCTTTTAATAATTTTTATTATAGGTTCCATTTTGAGCATGTAACAAATTAAGCATAATATTGAAAATATATTACCATAAATTGCCAACACCTATTAGAGCATATGATTCGAGTGCAGCAATTACAATTATGACAGGAAAAAAGAAGAAGAAGAAAACCGAATTAGTGATTCTATGTGAAGAAAGTCACATTCATAGACGTGTCGCAAAGGCATGGGTATCAATCGATATATGATCCAAAAAACATTGACTCCATCCATCAAAGATGACTTGTAGTAGCTTTGAAATGTCTTTATTAGAAACAAAGGATTTTTAGCAATCACAATTATAATAAAAAAATGAAAAAAAAAATCCTAATCAGTGATTCTATGCTAAGAAATTCACAATCATAGACGTGTAGGTCCAAAAAACATTGACTCGAACCATCAAGGATGACTTATAGTGGCTTTGAAATGCCTTCATTAGAAACAAAGGATTTTTAGCAATTACAATTACGACAAAAAAAAAAAGAAAAAGAAAACTGAGTTAGTGATTTCACACTAAGAAATTCACATTTATAGACGTGTAGAAAAAGACACGAGCATCAATATCAATAGATGGTCCAAAAAACATTGACTCCATTCATCAAGGACGACTAGTAGTGGCTTTGAAATGTCTTCATTAAAAACAAAGGATTTTTAGCAATTAAAATTATGACAGAAAAAAAAAGAAAAAAAAACCGAATTAATGATTCTATATTATGAAATTGACATTTATAGACGTGTGGAAAAAGGCACAAGCATTAATATCTATAGATGACTCCATCCATCAAGGACGACTAGTAGTGGCTTTGAAATGTCTTCATTAAAAACAAAGTCAATTAAAATTAAGATAGCACGTAATTTTTTCTAAAGTTGAACAAGGAGACAGAAGCTTGTTCAGAACCTTCAAAAGTGTTATAAAGACTATTTTTGTTCTGACAGAAGGTGTTTCAGAAGTTGTGTAGTGTATCCGTAGTTATCGTGGTAACCTTTCAGAAGCGCTTTCAGAACCTTCATAACAGGAGAACAGTTGACAGGTTTGTTTCAGAAGCACTTTTAGAACCTTCAGGACAGTTAACAGATTTGTTTCAGAAGCACTTTCAGAACCTTTCATGTCTGTTACGAATTTTTCCAGATTACGTTCTAAATTTTATATCGATAGTTTTAATAAATTTCAAGGCCTAGCTCCACGTGTCAAGTATTTTTGGGTAACATACTTGATGTGTTTTACTAAAGATGGGTTATATATCATGGGTTTTTTAATTTACATCAAGTTTTACAAGATTTTATTCAAAGATTTCATTTTATAATAAAGTGAGATCATATAATATTTACAAGTTTTATCCAGATTTAAAATTAGATATTTGTACTATATTTTGGGAGATCCAGCAGTTACAAAGATAAGGATAAGAGATATAGTTGTTATATCAAGATATGGTTCCACAATGTGAGGGATATCTTCAACAAACTTGATCCAAGAGATATATCCAAAGAAGATCTCTGTCAAACTAATTATCCAAGCTTATCCTCAACAAGAATATCACGAATGCAGATCTTCCTCAATAGATCCAACTTATTTTTGAATTGAAAATTCAAAAATAAATGCAAGATTATCACGTGGAAAGTAGCCGTTATGTTTTCTCCATATATAAAGTGTTTAATTCAAATGAAAAAGTGGAGTGAAGAACGTTGAAAAAAAAACAGAAAAAAAGGAACGTGGTTGAAAGAAAAAATTACACACGAGAAGAAAAGACTCATACATCTTCAAGCAAATATCTTTACATATATATGTGATCTAGAGGAAATTCGTTATTCCTCATTGTTGTTATTGTTGAGATTCCTTTTGTGGAAAGGGAATTGTTTGTTGTTTCATCACTATAGTTGAGTGATTAGCTTAGTGAAGAAGCTAGAAAGACTCAACAGTGAGACTTTGCCTTAAAGAGGCTTGTGTTGTATATCTTCGATTTGTTGATATAGTGAGACACAACTGGTATAGACAACTAGGACCCCGGCGTGGAGCTGGAAGAGAGGACTGACGCTCGAGGCGGAACCTCTATAAATATCTGAGCATTCTACTCTTCTCTACTTTTATTTATTACACATTATTGTTCTTCATTATTGTTATTCACGTGATTTTATTAGTTAAGAGTTTTAATTGATTCGCGAAAAAGTGAAATTTTAAGTAATTAATCAATTCACCCCCCTCTTGATTAATTTAATTGGGACCAACAATTGGTATCAGAGCAGGACTCATCTATTTTGAGTGATCCAAAATGGTTGAAAATAATGTTGCAATTAATCGAGCTCCCTACTTCGATGGCTCAAACTTCTCATATTGGAAGATGCGTATGGAAACATACATCAAAGCTAATGATTATGATTCATGGCAGGTCATTTCACATGGAGACAGTTTGATCACCTTGAACGGAGATTCAACCTTGTCAGACTCGGAGAAGAAAATTATCGAGAAGAACAACAAAGCAAAAAAATTATTACTGACTACTATTGCTCCATCAGAGTTCTATTTAATATCATCGTGTGCTAGTGCAAAGGAGATTTGGGATATCCTATCCGATACATATGAAGGGACGGATACCATCAAGGAAACTAAGATAAATGCTTTAATTCAACAGTATGAATTATTTAAGTTTAAGTCTAATGAAGATGTCAAAGATGCTTTTAACAGGTTTACAGCTATCACAAATGAGCTTGCATCACTTGGAAAGAAACTTCCAGATCCAGATCTTGTGAGGAAAATGTTGAGGATATTGCCACCATCTTGGGATGCAAAGAAAACTGCTATAGAGAAAGCTCAAGACCTAAACAAGCTAACTCTCAGTCAATTGAGAGAAAAGCTCATGGCATATGAGTCACACATAAAGACCACGCAAAGAGGAGAAGACGGTACCAAAGGAATTGCATTTAAAGTCAAGGAAATAAAGCAAAATGAAACTAAAATGGATGATAGCGACGATGAGAAAGAAGAGGACATCGGTCTTCTAGCACGTAGACTCAACAGGCTGCTCAAGAAGCAAAGAGGTAAGAAGTTTAATGTTTTCAAGAAAAGTACTGAATATAAGCATAATGATGCAGGAAAAGCGTACAAGGAGAAAGAAAAGAAGAAAGAAAAAAGGGAGATTCAATGTTATGAATGCAAAAAGCCAAGACACATCAAATACAAATGTCCAACACTGATCAAGAAAATGGAAAATTATAAAAAGAAAAGTCGAGCAATGCTAGCAACATGGAGTGATTTAGAGGATACAGAGACAAATTCAGAGGATTCAGAAGAAGAAGAGGATGAGGCAAATTTGTGCTTAATGGCTAGTTCTGAGGTACATTCTGAATCTGATGAAGATGTAACTGAAACTGACATGCTAGTAGAAATGAGTAAGCTACTAAAGGCACTAAAAAGGGCTGATACAAAATTAGCTAAGTATGAAAATGAAATAAACGCTCTTAAGAATGAAAAGGAGGTAGTAAAGCAAACAAATTCGTTACTTGTGGATGAAAATGATATCTTGAAACAAGAAAATGAATCCATGCATGTGAGTATAGAGAAACTAAGAATAGAAAATCAATTACTTGAAGCAGAAACAAGTAACATGAAGGTAAAGATTGATGAACTGTCCAGTTCGTTGAAAACTACCTTTAAGAAATTTGATGAAAGTGATAAGAAATTGACTATGTTAATTTCTTCACAAAGAGTTTCGAATGAAAAACATAGGTTAGGATATGAGCATGGTTCGAGTTCAAAATCGAATCAAAACACAGTTTTTGTTAAAGCTAAGCAAGTCTTAACTGATAAATTCAAAAGTAAAGAGTACATTTTGAATACAAATATTGTTAAAAGAGGAAATACCAGAGGCTATTACAGAAGTTATTCTGATAAGAAGTATCCACAAAATGGATACTACAGAAGCAATGTCAGAAGGTATAACAGAAGTTATACAAACCAGAATTTCCAGAAACAGGTAAATGACAGGTATAGGAATGTTAATTCTTATGCATGCTTCTTTTGTAATAAATTTGGTCATATTGAGAAATTTTGCTATTATAAAAGAAATAAGCTCAGTAGTCAACAAGTAAATCGAAGAAATCAAATGAGCGTATCTTTTAAAGGGCCCAAACTTGCTTGGGTTCCTAAAAGGACTTAATTCTTTTTATTTGTACAGGGACATGAAGCTAAAATAAGAGGAACATGGTATTTGGATAGTGGATGTTCTAGACATATGACTGGAGATGCTTCATTTTTCAATAGCATAACTTGGGAAGAAAAAGGATATGTAAAGTTTGGAGATGATGGTAGAGGTAAAATAATTGCCACTGGAACGATTGGTATGCCTACGTTTCTTATTGAAAATGTATATCTTGTGCAAGGTTTAAAACATAATTTACTTAGTATTAGTCAGTTATGTGATAAGGGTTATAGGATGATTTTTTATCAAGACAAGTGCTATGCTTTTAATGAAAATGATGAAAGATTATTTGAAGGAATTAGGAAAAGAAATATCTATCTTATAAAACCAGATGAATCAATAATGATTGTTGTTTAATTTCTTTGAATGATCATGTTTTTGCTTGGCATAAACGACTAGGACATGTTAACTTTAATCACTTAGAAAAATTATCTAAAAAGGATATTATTAAAGGATTACCTAAGATAAATATTAAACAAGACGTGAAATGTAATACTTGTTTAAAGAATAAAATGGTTTCTGTTTCTCATAAAAGTAAAAATGTAATCTCAACTAAGAGACCACTTGAATTATTGCATCTAGATCTTTTTGGACCTACTAGAGTCTTAAGCATAGGTGGAAGCAAATATGGATTTGTTATTGTTGATGATTTTTCAAGATACACTTGGATTATATTCTTGCGACACAAGAGAGATACCTTTGATTCTTTTCAAAAGTTTGCAAAAAAAAATACAAAATGAAAAAGGAGTTTCCATAACTTACCTTCGAACTGATCATGGAACAGAATTTCAAAATGCAAGTTTTTTAAATTTTTGTGAAGAACATGGTATATCTCATAATTTCTCAGCTCCATACACTCCTCAACAAAATGGAGTAGTGGAACGCAAGAATAGAACTGTACAAGAGATGATTAGATCTATGTTAAATGAGAGTGGAATTGCTAAGTATTTCTGGGCAGAAGCAGTTTCTACAGCTTGCTATATCATCAATAGAGTTTTCATTCGACCTATGACATCAAAGACTGCTTATGAGATGTTTCGAGGTAAGAAACCTAACGTTTCATATTTTCATATCTTTGGATCTAAATGTTTTGTGAAGAAGAACCCACTCAACCTTGGTAAGTTTGATGAAAGATCTGAAGAAGCTATTTTCTTAGGATATTCTTTAAATAGTCGTGCTTATTGTGTTTTTAATAAGTCATCAAACACTATTGAAGAATCGATAAATGTTAAGTTTATTGAGGATTTAAAGGATGTTGATTCTGATGAAGAAAAGGACTCCAATTCTAAAGCAGAAGTTAGTTCAGAACCTAAGTCCGAAGCACCTGCTGTTAACATTCGAGGATCTGATCATCCAGAACCTATTTCAGAGGCAAATACAGAAGGTACTTCAGAAGTTGTAAGATCTGAACAAGAGGCTTCTAAAGCTTGGAGGTATAAGTCCGCACATCCTTCTAATCAAATAATAGGAAATATACAATCGGGTGTTAAAACAAGAGCTAAATTACAAAATCTTGAAAATCATTTTGTGTTGTTATCTGAAATTGAACCTAGTAAGATTGAAGAAGCTCTGAATGATGCTAATTGGATTATATCTATGCAAGAAGAATTAAATCAATTTCAAAGAAACAATGTATAGAATTTAGTTCCTAGACCTAGAGGAAAGTCTATAATTGGAACTAAATGGGTGTTTAAAAATAAATTAGATGAAGACGGTAAAATTATAAGAAATAAAGCAAGATTAGTAGCTAAAGGTTATTCACAAGAAGAAGGAATAGATTTTGATGAAACATATGCACCTGTTGCTAGACTAGAAGCAATATGGTTAATGCTTGCATATGCATCTTATAAGGATTTTAAAGTTTTTCAAATGGATGTAAAAAGTGCATTTTTAAATGGTTTTATAAAGGAAGAAGTTTATGTGGAACAACCACCTGGTTTTGAAGATCCTTTCAAATCATACTATGTTTTTAAATTAAATAAAGCATTATATGGTTTGAAACAAGCTCCAAGAGCTTGGTATGAAAGATTGAGTATGTTTTTGATCTCTAAAGGTTTTCATAGAGGAAAAGTGGATACTACTTTATTCTTAAAAACTTTTGATAATGATATCTTAGTTGTACAAATATATGTGGATGATATTATCTTTGGATCTACTAAAGAATTGTTGTGTCAAGAATTTGCTGAGACCATGCAGGCAGAATTTGAAATGTCAATGATGGAAGAGTTGACATTCTTTTTGGGACTTCAAATAAAACAAACAAGGGAAGGAATTTTTGTTCATCAAGAAAAATACACAAAACAAATATTGAAGAAATTTGGATATGATGGATGCAAAAAGGTTACAACACCTATGAGTACTTCATCAAGGTTAGACTCTGACTTAAATGGAAAGAAGGTAAGTGAAAAACTTTATAGGAGTCTTATAGGTTCTTTATTGTATTTGACTGCATCTAGACCAGATATTTTGTTCAGTGTGTGTTTGTGTGCTAGATTTCAAGCTGCACCAACAGAAATTCATTTATCAGCGGTAAAGAGAATTTTCAAATACTTAGTTAATACTTCTAATTTAGGCATATGGTATCCTAAAAATCAGAATTTTGATCTAATAGGATATTCTGATGCAGATTATGCTGGATGTAAAATTGATAGAAAAATCACATCTGGTACTTGTCAATTCCTAGGTGATAAATTAATTTCTTGGTCTTCTGAAAAACAAAATTCTGTTGCTCTATCCACAACTGAAGCTGAATATGTTTCTATTGGAAATTGTTGTGCACAAGTTTTATGGATAAAACAACAATTGAATGATTATGGAATAAATTTTAAAACTGTGCCAATTAAATGTGACAACACGAGTGCAATAAATTTGACAAAGAATCCAGTACATCATTCTAGGTCAAAACATATAGAAATTAGACATCATTTTATTAGAGATCATGTGCATAATGGAGATATAAATGTTGAATTTGTGTCAACCGATAATCAATTTGCAGATATTTTTACTAAACCTCTTGAAAAGGTAAAATTTGAATTTATTCGAAATGAATTAGGAATTTGTAACCCCTTTTGATTTTTTTTCCCCCGAAAATATTGAAAATTTTTATTCATTTAAAATATTTTTTCCTTTTCATTTGTTTTCTTCCTTCTCTAATTCTCTTCCTTCGAAATCTGTTCTCTTTCTATCTCTCTATTTTCCTTCTCTCTCATTGCAACTCTAATGGCGCCTAAAACATCAGAACGCCTTAAACAAAAATCATTCAAAACAAAATCATCAAACAAGCCTTTAGTGATTCATGATGAATCTTTAAACTCTTCGAAAAAATATCAAGAACCTTCCATAGGAGAGAATCCGAGTTCCCCTGATTCCGAATCTATCATAGGTTCTAAGAAGATTACCAAAAGAAAACGAGCTGCATCGTCTTCACAAGGAAAAGGAAAAGCTATTCAAGAAATCTCTCCGCTCAAGAAAGCATCCAAGAAGCAAACGAAACAAGAGAATGTACTAACTCTGAAACCCTCAAATTCAAAATCTCTTCGAAAGAAGAAAAATGAGGTGTGTTCTTGTAGCTTTATGGATTTTAATTTCTTTACTAGTAATGGATTCTACTGGAATGAACTGTTAGAACCCATAGGATGCATGGAACTTTTCTCTACTCAAGTTCTAGTTTATGGGGAATGTGTCAAAGAATTTTATGGAAATTTAAGTCTTGCGGAAGGGAATGTCTTAATTTCCAGAGTATGTGATCAAGACATTTTAATTTCTAGGGAAGATGTGGTTAAATGTCTACATCTACATGATGTAAATGATGATGTAGAAATCACGAACATGCCTAGGAATGATCTGTTTGCTGCTATAAATGGATGATTGCAAATGGATTATAGAAAAGAAGCAATGATCATTGATTTCGAGTTGTTTCCTCGAATCATTCATAAGATAATTGTTGAGTGTCTATGTCCAAGGAAGGGCAGTTCTACTTCAATGTCCATAGAACATGCTCAAATTATCTATGCAATGATTAACAAAAGGAATGTGGACATGGCTTCTAGAGTCATTGATCAAATTTGGAGGAATAAAGAAAGTTTGGTGTTTAGGAATATACTGATGAGATTGTTTGTGTTTAAAGGGATAGTTTTGCCTACAAGCTCATCTGAACCTATTAAATTAAAGAGGATAGGCAAAGAAGTTTTTCATCACATGTCCATCTTTGTTAAGGATTGTTTGTGGTATGCGAATGATGGTGCACATTTTGTCCATCAAAAGCATATGAAAAGGATAGTTCCTTTTGGAATATCTGTTCAAGAAGGAGGTTGAGAACCTAGTTCAGAACCTAGAACAGAGGTTGAAACAGATCATGGGAAGAAATCATATGGTGAAGAGGCTGGGAAGAGTGGAAAAAAAGAAGTTATATCCAATGTTGATCTGTAACAAATAAAGAATGTTGTTCGAGAAAGTTTGAAACATGAACTATCAGATTTGGTTAAAATAACTTTGACAGATAAAGTTCTACAACGATCTGATCTAAGGAGACTTGAATCAATGGAGTTACAAGTTAAACAAACTTCTGATATTCTTTCTGATATCAAGAAGAATTCTGAGAAGATGATTACCGATCTCCATCACTATAGGATTCTTTATGATGAATTTAGTGCGAGAGTCAAACAAGATCTATCTAATAATGTGATTGAGTTTGATAAATTTGTCTCTCAAGTGAGGAAGATTGGAGATTCAGTGACTAACTCCTTCAAGATTTTGGACTCCAAGACGGATAAAACATCCCAATCTGTCACAAGTCTTCATGGTGAAATCAAACTCTTCTTATCCAACAAATTTCCAGATTATGTTCGCTCTGGCGCTCACATCATCGACTTGGATACTTCACCAGAGAAACCTTCATCAACCAAACATTCCACCACTCCCTTACCTCTCGAGTCACAAGATCTAGAAAATCTTAGTTCTTTTAAATTTTGTTTTCGAATCAACTTGTAAAAGACTTTTGTTATCTTTTATGCATCAATTAAGGGGGAGATACCCTTTTTTTGTTAACAAAAAGGGGGAGAATGGTAAATGTTGATGTTAGGAGAAGAATGATTCTATTATATCTATTTTATATATACTGCTTGCTGCTTTGTTTGCTGCTTATAATGATTCTATATTGCTTATGAGTGCTTAAGATCAATGTGTTATAGGAATATATGCTTAAACATGAAAGTTGTGTATATTTTGATTATCTAATGGTGTTTTGTTATCATTAAAAAGGGGGAGAATGTTGATGTTAAGGGGAGAATGTTAAGTTCTCTAATTTAGTTTTGATGTTAACAAAAGAGGAATGAGTGTAATGAATGTTTAAGATAGCACGTAATTTTTTCTAAAGTTGAACAAGGAGACAGAAGCTTGTTCAGAACCTTCAAAAGTGTTATAAAGACTATTTTTGTTCTGACAGAAGGTGTTTCAGAAGTTGTGTAGTGTATCCGTAGTTATCGTGGTAACCTTTCAGAAGCGCTTTGAGAACCTTCATAACAGGAGAACAGTTGACAGGTTTGTTTCAGAAGCACTTTTAGAACCTTCAGGACAGTTAACAGATTTGTTTCAGAAGCACTTTCAGAACCTTTCATGTCTGTTACGAATTTTTCCAGATTACGTTCTAAATTTTATATCGATAGTTTTAATAAATTTCAAGGCCTAGCTCCACGTGTCAAGTATTTTTGGGTAACATACTTGATGTGTTTTACTAAAGATGGGTTATATATCATGGGTTTTTTAATTTACATCAAGTTTTACAAGATTTTATTCAAAGATTTCATTTTATAATAAAGTGAGATCATATAATATTTACAAGTTTTATCCAGATTTAAAATTAGATATTTGTACTATATTTTGGGAGATCCAGCAGTTACAAAGATAAGGATAAGAGATATAGTTGTTATATCAAGATATGGTTCCACAATGTGAGGGATATCTTCAACAAACTTGATCCAAGAGATATATCCAAAGAAGATCTCGGTCAAACTAATTATCCAAGCTTATCCTCAACAAGAATATCACGAATGCAGATCTTCCTCAATAGATCCAACTTATTTTTGAATTGAAAATTCAAAAATAAATGCAAGATTATCACGTGGAAAGTAGCCGTTATGTTTTCTCCATATATAAAGTGTTTAATTCAAATGAAAAAGTGGAGTGAAGAACGTTGAAAAAAAACAGAAAAAAAGGAACGTGGTTGAAAGAAAAAATTACACACGAAAAAAAAAGACTCATACATCTTCAAGCAAATATCTTTACATATATATGTGATCTAGAGGAAATTTGTTATTCCTCATTGTTGTTGTTGTTGAGATTCCTTTTGTGGAAAGGGAATTGTTTGTTGTTTCATCATTGTAGTTGAGTGATTAGCTTAGTGAAGAAGCTAGAAAAACTCAACAGTGAGACTTTGCCTTAAAGAGGCTTATGTTGTACATCTTCGATTTGTTGATATAGTGAAACACAACCGGTATAGACAACCGGGACCCCGGCGTGGAGCTGGAAGAGTGGACTGACGCTCGAGGTGGAACCTCTATAAATATCTGAGCATTCTACTCTTCTCTACTTTTATTTACTGCACATTATTGTTATTCACGTGATTTTATTAGTCAAGAGTTTTCATTGATTCGCAAAAAAGTGAAATTTTAAGTAATTAATCAATTCACCCCCCTCTTGATTAATCTAATTGGGACCAACAAATTTTTTTTGAAAGAATTGGAATTAAAATATAAGGATATCATTCTAGTACTACCAATAATGATTTTAGCATTGACGATGAAGGTGATGACGATAATGGTAATGGTAAAGAGATAGTTGATAATAGTTTTGACTTTTGATAATGTGAAAGGTGTTGATGATTTTTTTTATTTTATTAGTATAATTTGTATTGTAATTTATTTCATATTGGTATTGTTATTTATATTATAGTTTTAGACATTAACTTAACAACTTATGCTATTGTTTGTATTGCAAGTATGCAACTTTTATTATAAATAGTGACTAAATTTTTTATTGAATTTCTCTATTTCATATTTTTTTATGACTATAAAAACATATCTACAACTTTTTGAAGCTATTTTATATAAGTTGTAGAAACTTACATTTTACATTTCGATTTTATGTTCTAATTTAAGATACCCTCTAGCACTTCTAAGTAGAATGGCTAGTTTGGCAACCTTGTTTATGAGTTGGTCTTCTCTTCTAATACTATCCTAGGGAACCAGTCTAACTACGTTAACATGTTTCATGAACAAAAATCATAATGAGGTTATAAGCTTCTAGCTTTCTATTCTAAACTCTAGCCTTTTTCACACTCTTGAACTAAGAATAACATGAGTAGCTTATAGTTCAGTTAAGAAAGAGTAAAGTATCTCAATAAGGATAACAAGTAGAAATTCCTCTAGTTTTAGCTTAGAAGATTATGAAAATAAAGTTTTAGCTTAGAATACTATGAAAATAAGGTTTTATCTTAAAAAAGTATTTATAAATGCAGTCACCCCAAGGGTACCTATGTACCCAATATCCGGGATCAGACCCATCATAGTTCACATAAGTTATTATGTATATTTTTTTAAATTTTTGTTAAAAAAAACTGAAGACTTATTGATGAGGATCAACTAACATCTAAAAGGAAGGAACCAAAATCACTAAAATCCCATGATCCATTACATGGTATTGGAGGCCCGATGACCCGAGCTAGAGCTAAGAGGATGAATGAAGCTCTAAAAGGATTAGTCATGGACTTACAAGCCAAGGAATCAAGCTACAATAAAGGAGAACCAACACTTATCAACTTGATTCACGTGGCCATGGAGGGATGTGATGATTTAGAGGCCTTAAAATAATTTTATTGAACCGAAACAAGGAGAAGCACATTCAGTTTTGTTACTTGTTATATTTTGGTTTTATTTGTTTGATTTGTAATTTATATTATTTAGTTGCCTATTCGATTACATGAGGATAAGGATAGATTAGGCAACTTAGGTTTTTCCATATTGTAATATTTACACTATATAAGCCGTATAAGGGGACCGGCCGTGAACAACTTATGATTGAATAAAACACACACTTTTCATGAGATACAAAACCCTCTTTTTGTTCTTTGCAAAAGAAGTCTTCCATAGGAATTCTTAATTGAATTTTCTATAGGAAACCCTTTGATAACTTAGGTTTTAATCAATAGGTGTGATTGGGGTCAAGTTACGCAATATTTGTTCAAGAAGATCCTCTGGGTAATTGATTCAAATAGCGATGTCTGGTTCTATGTTTGATATACCTAGGGTTCACGCATCATTTGGTATCAGACCTTCGCCTTCTTGAATCAAGTAAATTCTAACCCTTTTCATTATTTGTCTACTCTTTATTTTCCATACTCGTATCTAAAATTCGTATAAAAAAAAAATTCTTTTGGTCACAAAAAAATCCCTTGGAGACCAACAACATCTAAGTTTAGTTAGTCTTTGAAAATTCAAATGTTGTTCAATTCATAATCATCTTGAAAAGCATACGTCCAAAAAAAAAATCAATTTAGTTGCGAAAGGAAAAAAAAAAATCAAGAACCGAAATCTCCTAAAAGAAAAATTCAAGTTTTGGCAAGTTACAATTCAATTACCAAATTCACTTTTCAATTCCAATTGTAACTTACATCTTATCTTTCCAAATTGTGCACCCAAATTACATTCCATAATTCTTGTTATATTCGGTGCAAATTTATTTGTCCATTGAATTGCTTGATAAGGAATTGTCTTGACTTGTTTTCGAAAGCAGTAGTAAGAGAATTGTTCATATCTATTTAGACTTTCGTAATGTGCTTAATTGACTGAAGCACATGCACTCAACCAATTGAAGAAATTCCAATCAAAACTAACTCCACAAGAGGTGTGAACCCCTAATCCCTTATGACTCCGAATGTGTAAAACTAAGTATGAAATGATACCAAAAGATAATATGCTTAATAGATCAAATTCAATCACATGAAATTAATTGAAAGATCAATTAAACAAATCTCCAAAATGGCGTGAATTCAATAAATTCCAAAACCCCTAAATGTCAAATGACTTCCACGCAAGTACCTAATGAGAATTATAATTCACAATTGCAATGTCCGAATTCAATTTCACTAAACACAATCAAAAGGATATGAAATCAAATTGAATCAAACCCTAAAAATTGTATGAATGATAAAAAAAGAGATAAACTAATTCCTCACCAGATATGACTCACTAGTTAGGAATTAGGATGGATTAGACGTTGTTGATATTACACACAACAAGGATCAAATCCCACTCACCACACTTCACTCAATAAATGATAAGAGTTTGTGAAAAAGGAAGTGTCCCTCACGTTTTCCAAATATGAAAAATATGGTTCAAAAAGCTCCCTAAAAACCCTAGTTAGAAAGTATTTATATTTACTCCAGTTAGGGTTAAAATGTCCAAAACTTTATGTCTATGCCACTAATGTGGGTGGTCCTAATTCAATAAATACAAGCAAATAAAAATGTCCCAAAATGATTACAAAGTAACCGATTGAAAGATAAAATAACAAGTACAAAGATGGTCTTCAAAGAGCCAGTCCTTCAAGTCAAGTAAGTGCTTGGTTGGTCTAATTCATCTTCAATTTAGGTCGGTCTATGAATAACCCACAAGCTCCATCGCCCTATAAAACCCCACAAGTATTCCTTCTAGAATACACAACACATGAGTAATAGAAAAAAGGTTAGTATACAAATATTTCCGGGGTCTGTTTGTTCAAAGAGGACTCTCATCGCTAATTTTTGAAATCCTTTGGCTCTTGCCCTAGTGATAGGTCTTGTAGGATTTTGATTCCTATCATCTCCTTGGGCCTTAAAAAAGATTTGTCCTCAAATCTGACATATTAAATGCAGTAGAGACTCTATATCCTCCTAGCAAGTTATTTGAAGAATTATCATTACAGTATCCCAATATCTAAAATACCACTGGGGTTGATTGCTTTCTTTCCTCTATTTCTAGGATATACCTCATCTGCAACACATATAATGGTCCGTCATCCATTAAGACCTCCCCTATCTCAAACTGTCTCACTGATATTGTTTTCTCCTTTCCTGTTTCACTTATATGTCTTTGACCCTCTTGGTCCTCTAATGGTTTACTCAACTGACTGTAAACCTCAGGATCCTCTGATAGTAGACACTTCTGCCTCTGAACAGTTTGGTCTTCTAAAGGTTGGCTCATCTGACTATGAACCTCTGAAGGTTGGCACACTTGTGTCTGAATAGTTTAGTCCTCTGATGGATGACCCATGCGACTATGAACCTTAGGAACCTCTAAAGGCTGGCATATTTTTTTTCGAATAGTTTGATCCTTTGAAGGTTGACTTATGTAACTATGATCCTAAGGAATTTCTGATGGCCTACTGATCTATTGCTGAACCTTTTGGACTTCTGAAGGTGACATCTGATTCAGAATGATGCGTTTACCCTCTTTTTGGAATACATATGTATTCCTGAAGCCATCATATAAAACCCTCCTATTATATAACCATGGCCTGCCAAGCAATATATGGGATATACATATAGGAAGAATATCACATTCAATCTCATCACAGTATTTATCCCTTATACTGAAAGGTACTTTGGGTCACATAAAGACTCCCTTGATCATTTAACCAATGTAATGTGTAGGGTTTAGGATGTGAGGTAGTTACAAGTTTCAATTTCAATACTAATGAGGTAGCTACCACATTAGTGCAACTACCACTGTCAACAATAATAACACACAAGTTTCCTTGAATCCTACAAGAAGTATGGAACAAAGTTTTTCTTTATCCATCATCAATGGTTGGAGAAGAAGTCAATACTTGATGTACTAAATTAGTAGAAGGATACAAATCATTTGACATGGTTATCATTATCTTCAATAAGCCATAACACACTTCAACACCCACGGTTCAATCAAGCAACTAAGACAATAAATACTTCTTGTCACTTCAAGCATAGTAAAATAATTGAAGCATAAAAAAATACTTCCAAGTAGTCAAGATAATAAATTCAACTAGCAAGTGTTTAAGAATGAGTCTCATTAACCTTCACACTTAAACGCTTGTTTTTGAATTCAAATTTCACTACTCACTTCCCTTTTCTGGTCACAGTTTCACACTCACAATTAGTGTTAATGTGCAGCACCTTACACCACACACAATCCTTCAAAATACACACCACCACTTACACTACTTACACATACGGTGCACCCACTTCAATCCATAAGACCAACGCTTCAAGTGTAGCAACTTCTTGCCTCAACACACTCAACACTACACGTTGCAACTCTTCAATTCAAAACACCCTTACACTACCACACATTCACAGAATAACAGTGCACTCAACTCACCACAACACCACTTCAAGTTGTAACACCCCTTCACTTTAACACACACAACACTTCAAAGTATATCACTTCCTTACCACTACACAACTTCAATTCGCCACTCACACAACACAATTTACATTGCAATCCACAAACAAAGGCAGCAACAAGATTCAAATTCAAATTACTTCACTAAATGCAACCTTCTCCACAAATGGTAAAAACAATTCAAATTCAAATAACACTTATTCAATGCTACTCAATGAATTGCTTCAAACTTAAAGAAGGTGTTTGAATTTCAAATATCTTCCTATTCTTCACACAATTTCAAATCTGGAATTTACAAGCAACAACACTCAATTTTCTGAAATTATCAACACTCCATTCACTATCACACTTTTCTAGTCTTCAAATGATCACTTTCCTCAAAGGATCACAATGATCACTTCCCCTAAATCAATCACAACCAACTCAAGAAAACAAAGAAATTACAAATGCTCCACATCTACAACAACAAGCAGCAATTACAACTCCTCAAAAACACAATCAAACAACTCAATTTCCACTTTGCAATTTTGGATCAAGATGCTAACTCAAGAACCCTAAATCTTGTGAAACCAACAATCACAAAATCCCTTCACTCAACCGGTGCTCTGATACCAAAAAGATGATGTGCTTAATTGACTGAATCACATGCTTATCAACTTGATTGCTTCAATTGGTTGAGTGCATGTGCTTCAGTCAATTAAGCACATTACGAAAGTCCTAATAGATATGAACAATTCTCTTACTACTACTTTCGGAAACAAGTCAAGACAATTCCTTATCAAGCAATTCAATGGACAAATAAATTTGCATCGAATATAACAAGAATTATGGAATGTAATTTGGGTGCACAATTTGGAAAGATAAGATGTAAGTTGCGATTGGAATTGGAAAGTGAATTTGGTAATTGAATTGTAACTTGCCAAAACTTGAATTTTTCTTTTAGGAGATTTCAGTTCTTGATTTTTTCTTTTCTTTTTGCAACCAAATTGATTTGTTTTTTGGACTTATGCTTTTCAAGATGATTATGAATTGAACAACAATTGAATTTTCAAAGACTAACTAAACTTAGATGTTGTTGGTCTCTAAGGGATTTTTTTGTGACCGAAAGAATTTTTTTTATATGAATTTTAGATACGAGTATGGAAAATAAAGAGTAGACAAATAATGAAAAGGGTTAGAATTTACTTGATTCAAGAAGGCGAAGCTCTGATACCAAATGATGCGTGAACCCTAGGTATATCAAACCTAGAACCAGATGTCACTATTTGAATCAATTACCTAGAGGATCGTCTCGAACAAGTATTGCGTAACTAGACCCCAATCACACCTATTGATTGAAACCTAAGTTATCAAAGGGTTTCCTATAGCAAATTCAATTAAGAATTCCTATGGAAGACTTCTTTTGCAAAAGAACAAAAAGAGGGTTTTGTATCTCATGAAAAGTGTGTCTTTTATTCAATCATAAGTTGTTCACGGCCGGTCCCCTTATACGGCTTATATAGTGCAAATATTACAATATGGAAAAACCTAAGTTGCCTAATCTATCCTTATCCTCATGTAATCGAATAGGCAACTAAATAATATAAATTACAAACCAAACAAATAAAACCAAAATATTACAAGTAATAAAACTGAATGTGCTTCTCCTTGTTTCGGTTCAATAAAATTATTCTAAGGCCTCTAAATCATCACATCCCTCCATGGCCATGTGGATCAAGTTGATAAGAGTTGGTTCTCCTTTATTGTAGCTTGATTCCTTGGCTTGTAAGTCCATGACTAATCCTTTTAGAGCTTCATTCATCCTCATAGCTCTAGCTCGGGTCATCGTGCCTCTAATACCATGTAATGGATCATGGGATTTTAGTGATTTTGGTTCCTTCCTTTTAGATGTTAGTTGATCCTCATCAATAAGTCTTCAATTTTTTTTAACAAAAAATTTAAAAAATATACATAATAACTTATGTGAACTATGATGGGTTTGATCCCGGATATTGGGTACATAATTACCCATGTGGTGATTGCATTTATAAATAATTTGTTTTCTTTCTTTCCTTTTTTACTTTATTTTTTTTAATTTTTTTCCTCAAAAAAATTAATTTGGAGGGTTAAAAAGTGATAACTTAAATTTTTAATAAGATAGCCCTAAACTAAAAAATTTCTAGTATAATTTTTCATATTTTTTTTATGTAGACTACTAGTCAAATTGAGACTAATCCACTCAATAAGTCTTAATTTAACACTTTTCCCGATTTTGATTAAGTGGCAACCCTTTTTTATTAAAAAAAATTATGTTTTTTTCTCTAATCTTAGATGAGGATCTATATTAAATGAGTATAAGTTTTAATATAAATTGGATTAGGAAAAAAAATGGAAAAATTTGACTCAACAATTATTATTATTATTATTATTATTATTAATGCTCCTCCTACTGTTGTTGTTAAATACTCTCTCCAATGACTCTGCATTATTAAAAGTTAGCTATAATTCAAAATCTTTTACTATACATAACTTCTTAATAAGATATGTGTTTTTTGCAAGTGGTATATCATCAAAAATCCAGTGACTAATTTTAAAATATTATAAAAATGTAACACAAAATTGGTTAGTTAAATAAAAATTTTATGTTGAAGATAATCAAATTGGGGATCATTTTTATTTAAAATTTTATCATAAGTAATCAGTTTTAAAAGACTCATCTAAGATTATTTGCAAATTATAATAAGTATCATAAAACTTTTGGTGATACAAAGCTCACAAAGATTCAATATCATACATAAAACTCTTGTGTGACTAAAATTTTTAAATTCATATTTGTTGTTTCTGTTTTTTTTTTCTCTATTTTTTATTGTTTATCATTGTTTGATTGATTTTTAGACTCTTTTTTTTCTCTTATGGTTGTTATAAAAGTGTCACTTATTTGACTTACATTAAAAAGTTGATATATAAAAATGAAGAAACTTGTGGCTTAAACACTAAAATGGAAAGAAAGTGGAATTTAAGGCAATTTTACTATCATTATCTAATTTTAAAATAACAACGATTACAACAAAAGCACCAATTTATTGCATTTCATAAAGTTAAGGCAATAAAATAAAATACTATAATTTAAAGTCTGGGTACTAAAATGAATAAAAAAGTGAGAGTAGAGGTATTTCTACTATCATTTTCCCATGGTTCTCTCTATGAACCTGTTGGTCCCAATTAGATTAATCAAGAGGGGGGGTGAATTGATTAATTACTTAAGATTTCAATTTTTGCAAATCATCCAAAGTCTCTTGACTAACAAACTGACATGAGCAACAAAAATGAAAAACAATAATGTGCAATAAATAAAATGAGTAGAGAAGAATAAAATGCTCAGAGATTTATAGAGGTTCCGCCTTGAGCGTTAGTCCTCTCTTCTAGCTCCACACCAGGGTCCCGATTGTCCTTACCGGTTGTGTTTCACTATATCAATCAAATCTAATGTATACAAAATAAGTCTCTTCGAGGCGAAGTCTCATTGCTGAGTCTCTCTAGCTTCTTCAATAAGCTAATCACTTAAACTACAGAGATGAAACAACTCTCAATTCCTCATACAAGAAAGGAATTACAATACCAATGAGGAATATCAAATTTCCTCTACAAATCGGATCACACGTGTATATAAAATTTTGCGCCTGAAGATGTATGAGCTTTTAACTTTTCCATGTGCTTGATTCTAAAAAGAACGTTCTCTTCTCTTTTTTTTTCTTTTTTTTTTTCAGCTTGAACATCCCTTTTATGTAGAGGACATAATGGTTACTTTGTTGGAGAATGTAACATTTATGGAGTTTCACGTGACAAGCTTGAATTTATTTTTGAAATTTTGTATTTCAAAAATAAGTTGAACTTGTTGGAGAAAATCTGCATTCCCGTGATATTTTGATGAGGATCAACTTGGATAAATTAGTTTGACTGATATCTTCTTTGGAGAAATTCCTTAGATCAAGTTTGTTGAAGATATCCCTCACATTATGGAACCTTATCTTGATATCCCATATATTGTGGAACCATATCTTCATGTAACAACCATATTTCTTATCCTTATCTTTGTAACTGCTGGATCTCCCAAAATATAGCACAAATATCTAGATTTAAATCTTGATAAAACCTGCAAATCTTTTATGATCTCACTTTATCATAAAATCTTTGAATAAAATCTTGTAAAAACTTTATGTAAATTAAAAACCCTATGATATAAAATCCAACTTTAGTAAAACACATCAAGTATATTACCAAAATATACTTGACACGTGGAGCTAGGCCTTGAAATTTATTAAAAAACCATCGATAAAAAAATTAGAACGAAATCTGGAAAAAATTCGTAACAGGCATGGAAGGTTTTGAAAGAGCTTCTGAAGCAAACTTGTCAACTGTCCTCCTGTTGTAAAGGTTCTGAAAGTGCTTCTGAAACAAACCTATCAACTGTTCTTCTATTGTAAAGGTTCTGAAAGGTTAACATGAGAACTATGGATACACTACACAACTTCTGAAATACCTTATGACAGAATAAAAACAGTTTGTATAACACCTTTGAAGGTTCTGAACAAGCTTTTGTCTCTTTGTTCAATTTAGAAAAATTCACTTACTATCTTCTGAAACAACTTCTGACAAGCTCAAACATACGTTACACATTATTTCTCTTTTGTTAACATCAAAACTAAATTAGAGAACTTAACATTCTCCCCATTTTTTATGATAACAAAACACCATTAGATAAACAAAATAGAAACAATTTTCATGTTCAAGCAAACATATATTCATAATAGAAAAGCATCATAAACACAATAGAACCATTAATAAAGCAACATTGAATTCTCTATAGTACCATTCTCCCCCTTTTTGTTAACAGCAAAAGGGATAACTCCCCTTAATCTATGCATAAAAAATAAAAGAAGTCTTTTACAACTTGAGTTCAAAATAGGAAATTAAGATAAGAACTAAGACTTTCTGGATCTTGTAACTCGAGAGGTAGAGGGAGTGGTGGAAGGTTTGGTAGAGGAAGGTTTTTCTAGTGAAGTATCCAAGTGGATGATATGTGCGTCGGAGTGAACATAATCTGGAAATTTGGTGGATAAAAACAACTTGATTTCTCCATGAAGACTTGTGACAGATTGGGATGTTTTATTCGTCTTGGAGTCCAAAGTTTTGAAAGAGTTAGTGACTGAATCTCCTATCTTCCTTACTTGAGAGACAAACTTGTTAAAAGCAATCACATTATTGGATAGATCTTGCTTGACTCTCTCACTAAACTCATCATAGAGAATTTTGTAGTGATGGAGGTCAGTAAGCATTTTCTTAGAATTTTTCTTAATGTCAGAAAGAGTATCAGAAGTTTGTTTAACTTGTAACTCCATCACTTCTAATCTCTTAAGATCAAACCGTTGAAGAACCGAGATTTCATCTGTCAAAGCTATCTTAACTAAATCTGATAGCTCATGTTTTAAGGCTTCTAGCATAACACTCTTCATTCGTTCTAGATCAACATTGGATGTAGCTTCTTTTGTTCCACTTTTTCCAACCTCAGAATCATGTGGTTGCTTTCTAGAATGTGTTCCAAGCTCTATTCTAGGTTTTGAACTAGGTTCTGAACCTCCTTCTTGAACAGTTATCGAAGAAGTTCCAAAAGGAACAATTCTTTTCATATGTCTTTGATGGACAAAGTGTACACCATCATTCACATACCACAAACAATCTTTAACAAATATCGACATATGATGAAAAACTTCTTTACCTATCCTCTTTAACTTAATAGGTTCAAAAGAGCTAGTAGGCAAAACAATTCCTTTAAATACAAACAACCGCATGAGAGCATTCCCAAATACCGAACTTTCTCTATTTCGCCATATTTGATCAATGACTCTAGAAGCCATATCCACATTCTTTCTATTAATCATTGCATAGATGATTTGAGCATGTTCTATAGACATTGAAGTAGAACTGCCCTTCCTTGGACATATACATTCAACAATAATTTTGTGTATGATTCAAGGAAACAAACTCGAAATCAATAACCATTGCCTCCTTCCTAGAA